>FR997729.1:5000000-7500000 GCA_905475445.1 Ochropleura plecta
TTTGTCCCACTTCTTAGTTTAAATTAATATTATTATCGGAAGTGAGACCTAAAACACCCGTGCCATCACCAGACAACAGGATCCTATCACTAATACTAATACACCCTAATTGAGAATTTTCCACGGTGACACATGGATCCTCCTCAGTAAAATGTTTGTAAACATTTATAGCACTAATGCTATACTTATTTAAGGTCACCTGTACATTTGAATCACAAATAGATGCAGTATTAACTATACAAGACTTAGACATACTACTTATGTCCGAGTGAATATTAAAACTTAATAGCCTAGCTATTTGATGTCTGAATCTAATGGGCAAATACACTGTATCCCGCGTCGACCTGAGCTTATCAACTAAATTGTTTATGTCTAAGTACAAAAACTTGTCACAATAGTGACTAACCAAGAAATGTACATGCTTATTCAGCATGTGTATATAATTGTTTTTTCTATTACGTAATTTTTCAAAATATGGAAAAGCACACAATATTATTTTACCACAATTTAACTTTAACAACTCTGATACACAGCTAGTTATGTCTTCCTTATTAACCTTAGAACTATTACCAACAAATATAGTAATAGTAGTATTTGGATTGCAAACAGATTTTGTGACTGATGCTATGATCTGTTTGTAAGTTGATCCCGGCATACAATGATTTTGAGTAGAATAACTCAGGTTGTTACTTATTAATTTACCTAACCCTCTACCTATACTATCAGAGAACATTACTGAATGACATAAATCATGACTATTTGGTTCCTGTTCTATAGTGTCAGGTATTGTATCTTGGCCAATGATACAGTTCTGAGCAGCTAGGGACGGGTCATCCGTTACCTCAAGCTGGAGAGCATTAACGCTAGATTCTGGCTGACAAGTGCATTGAGAGTTGCTGAGAGTCAGCAAGTCCACTTTGTCTACTAACTCATTTGTTGCAAGAATATGCTCTTTAATTTGATTTTTAGAGCTTTCATATTTACTATTTATAGAAGTACTATCATAAGAAAGAGACCTGTCCCAAAAGACATCAACGCGGGTCGGTGGTACATACAGTTTCACCTGTAGCTATGGCCAGTTTATGATGAACTCCGATAAATAATATCAAAAAGTTTGTTTAATTATGATTATGTTAACCGATGAAATGTTATACCGTTTTTTCGGAAACTCGAATTCTGACCGTTTTTAACACACCAATGTATTGTACATGGGGCCATTGTAATGTTTTGTTCTTGAGTTTTTATACGGTAACACGGAAGTGTTTACGGATCACAGAAGTGGTCGAAACTGATTCGAAATTGTTGAGTGGCGACTTGTATAAGATTTATTAGTCAGATGTGTTGACAGACATCGGTCGCCTGTTATTAGGTGTCTACGGGCTGTATGGTCGTTGGATGAGCATGATTGTTTGTTCTGTGTCTGGGTGTGATTTATCTATAATTTGTATGTATTTATAAATTATATAAGTATATATATATCAGTTGTCTGGTTACCATAACACAAGCTCTGCTTAGCTTGGGATCAGATAGCCGTGTGTGAGTTGTCCCAAGATATTTATTTATTTATTTTTAATCTACTGCAAGTCGTCATATACCTACCTTAGGCATGTAGGACGAGGTGATGAATTACACACTGAACCAAGCATTCTATAGGTACGTTTACATCAAACTTAATAGGGTAACTGCGAAAATATGGTGAATAATCAAAAGTTCATAGGCAAAGGAGGAAAGAAAAAAGAAAGCCTGTATGCTTCGTTTACACCCGCCGTTTATTTCAAAGATTGTTGCTAATTTAGCCTATCGCTAAATTACGTTATCTTATTTTCACATCCGAAAACTGCCATAAAAAATTGAATAATTATACATATATCTAATCGAATCAGATAAGGTAAACTTTTATCTCACTTTAAAGTTTTGATATCTAAAGTTGGCATTTTGGGATGAATATTAATTGGATATATAAAAACGATACATTTAAATCACTTTATATTTATTAGCTGAAATTATCGTTAAACTTAGCTATCGAGATAGTTCCATCTGATAAAAGTGATTGATTAGATAAGTCTGATATCTTATAACGACTTTACTGACACTGCAATCTTATAAGTATTCTTAATGATTTTCGCTTACATAAGTAAGTAGTACTTACAAAAGAAAGAAAGAAAAATAATTTATTTTTCAAACATACGTTTACATAAACTGACTAATCATATAAATTAATAGATGTTGTGAGCGTTCATGTTTTGCCAAATTGCAAATTTTGTAGGTATAAAATTACATTTGATTGAATTCTACATATTGTCATTTTAAATTTCATTACCAAATACAAAACAAAAATATTATTATAGCCAAAAATAACGTCCCTAATCTGTTAAAACCAAACGGATAGCGACATTACTAAGCTGTATAGACGGTAAACAGCATAGCATTGCCAATAAAGTAATATCAAAATCATTTATCGACATTGATTAGGTACTTTTTTGCTGATGGGTAATTATTTTATAACTTCCCCCGCTCTTGGCGTTGCGGGGGGGAGTGTCAGACTTTTACTGGCTAAAACCCACCCATGTTCCTTCTCTTGCCTTTTGTGTACCGTGGTTGTTCGCGGTATCTTTTTCGAACAACCCGCATAATTAAGTACTTACAGAAGGATTTTAATGATCTAGAGGTCGGTCATCGAGCATTGATCTCTTCCTATAACACTCTTATACTCCTCTCTATACCATTAATTTTGGCGTAAGTACAAATTTTACATTATCACAGGAAAATTAATGAATTAGAATTTTATATGCATGCGGTTAGTAAATTAAACTGTTTTAAATTCATTGTAATTTGAATTCAATCTGCAAAATCATGTCTCTAAGGTACACACAGCGACTAATTATTATGCAATTTTATACACATGTCTGACTGACATTATTTGCTAGCAAGGTTATCGGTTTCTAAAAGTAAAAAACTTATCCACAAATGATTTGCTTAGATAAAGCCTGTGCTTAAACATTTATTTATTTTTCAATTTATGTACACACCGTTGACAAGACAGGAAAAAAACATATAGAATTTGAGTACAAAGCTTTCTGCTTATTTCTTAAGAAATTTCTGCCAGCTGACCTGCAAAAGAGGATATTACTTATATTAGGAGATAGATAGTGTGGGAGAGAATACGAGAAAAATATGTATGTGTGTTTGTGTGCCTTTTACAAACTTACACATTCTATAGTTTACTAGCTTTTCTCCGCGCGGTTTTACCCGTAGTCACTTACCCTACTGCTTTGGCCCCTCGTGATACTTACAAATAACGTGACTTTCTATTGGTACAAGATTTTTTAATCGGTTCGGGAGATCCGAAGATTACCCCTTACAAACTTTACCTCTAGCTGTCTGTCTCAACTCTAGATTAGCGAGTGTCTCAGAAAGTTTTGTCTAAAAATGAGTCTTAAAAAAAGATCCTAAAGTTTTTATATCGGCTGATAAAATCTCAGTCTCTTAAATTTTTTATGAGAAACTCAAATGTTATTATTAGATACTATTTTATTTTATCGTAAATGAGGTAAATTTTTGATTTACGACCTGAAAGGTTAATAACATTGAACCTTAATAATATCAAATGTCAGCCTAATAAGCAGGAGATGAAAGATCTGAATGACCTTTTAACCCAAATGGAAATATACATTTTATGATGAAATAAAATCCTGTGATGCCGAAAATAATGCCTTCTTAAATTGTCTTCATTTTTATAAGCAAGACATCAAAATTTTGTATTGTGAACGATCATGATCAAGGATAGCTTTTTACCACTAAATATACATTTTGTCATGTCAATTTATTTGCTTAGTCAGTTCCATTATAATAATAATTTATTTGCCAGAATGTAGGTATACAAAGTAGTATAACTACATTATAATTCAATCCATGCGCATTCTACCCCTAAAACACAATCGGCCTACGTTGCCACAACTGGGACATAGACCACACATGCTCGCGAGATAACTTCCGGCCACCATAGATGCGCAATCATAGGTGAGCAATGGGTCCCTCACCGTCCGTCCGTTTTGTGACGACAGGCCGTGCCGACGGCGTGTTCGTGTTTCACGCGCGCCTCAAACAGATGTCAGCCAAGCAGAGGGGGCCTACCAGGGCCTCTGCCTGCTGGAGTTGCGGGTTGTTTGAAACCGTTACCGCGGCTCCGGAACAAAAAGGGAAAAAGAAGGCACATGGATGGGTTTTAGTCAGTAAAAGTCAGACACTACCTTCCGTTCCGCCCATAGCGGGAGAAGTTGTTTAATGATTTCCCATCCGAAAAAAAAAGAAAAACACCGCCCATACTCTGTGGGCCGCAATCTACCACTTGAACCCAGAGCGGGTTAGTAGTTATAAGATATCACATGTGTTAGATTTTTCAGTTTTCTTACGATGTTTTCCTTCACCGTTTTCAAGCATATGTTTTGCATAGATCTATAGAATAGAATGGCACAAACGACGTAATTATGTACAAATCAGCCGCACTAAAACTATACCATGCAGGAATCCTCTCACCATTTTCTTTTCCTTCCAGCGATGCACATGTTCTAAGCCATGGGTCAGTCGGAGCAGGCGCGGAATACACGAGCGAGTCCGCGGGCGCGGCGCTCCCCGGACCTGCCCCCGCTGCCGCCCCAAATACAGCCCTGCAGCGGCTTCCTCGGCAACGTGAGTACTAGCCTTTATGTCAGACAGTGTCTAATGAAGCTTTATGGGAGATACTATGAGTGTATGTTAGTAATTTTGTGACACCTGTACTTTTCTATGGATCTTTTAGTGCGTGGCCAGCGTCGGTACTAACGCCATCTTGATTTTTCAATACTATTTTCAGTCCGATGATATTCAAACGCCTCAAAGTCTTTTATACCGCAGTACTATTTATTGGTCGCTGTAAGAATATAAAGCTATGTTGAAACAATTTGTGGTTAACTCATTTCGTGCCATTTACCAATGTTTATATTTCATTAATTTTCAGACTATCAAGACAGTATTGATATTACCCTTTCAGAATACATGAAGAGTAGACTATCTAAGGTTTTTAAGATTATGACCCAAATTCAGATCGATGTTGCTTCTATAGACAATTCTATAGTTCAATTTCTCAATCACAGCTTGATATGTAGATAGCCATACCTTTCTGATGCACGCTGTTTCATTCAAAATCATTTCACGCAGAGTAAGAACGAGAAAGCCTCTACTTAAAAATCCATTTACCGCATAAACTGTTCATAACATTACAATATTCTCGAGAAAACTTCCGAGCGCACTATTAAACTGAATACAATAAATAAACCCGCTTAAGTACCCACTTAACGTTACCATTAAATAAACCAAAACTCACGCATTTCCTTAGCATCTATCATAACACCAATTGTTACGAAAGCGCTACGTTACAAATCCCTAACACAGTAGACATATTAGTATAACAGTAATTCAACTAGGAACAAATTGTCGGAATGAGGCAGTTGACAAACTGTTTAGGAGTTGTCAAAACGCGACGCCATCGATTTTGTATGGCAATAGTAACTTGTGACGTCACTTATTTATCAACTCAATGACTCTTTAGTGTTATTTAAAAAAAGGCCTAAAATAAAGTTTTGTTTTTAAAGTTTTTTTTGCTTTAATTAATTAATGCTGTCAAAACCCAATTGTCTATATACACATGCGAAGCGTTTACACGAAAGCATGTGGATTAGTTTTATCTCTGTAAAGATTATTTATCGATAGTGTTGCCCAAATGCAAGAACAAGACGAGACTTAGCCAGTCTTGGTCTTGGTCTTGCGCCAATACACCTGGTCTTGGTCTTGGTCTTGGTCTTGCGCTCCCAGTCTTGGTCTTGGTCTTGGTCTTGCAGCAAGAGTCTTGCAAGTCTTGCAATTACCTATTAGTCTATTACTATTTATTAAAGTTTATTTTAAATCTTAGAAAAACGTATTAGAATTGGAACATTGTGAGCTTGAATTAACATAGCCATAGTAAAGATCAAGCAGATTAATAAATTACTGAAGATTTGATAAGAAATTTGAAAAATCAACTGACCTATATGTCGTTTTTCATGGAAGTAACTGTTTCTTAATATTAATATCTTAAAATTAAGAAACAGTTACTTCCACATTCCAATTTGTTTTTTTACATGTCTTAGCAAATAAGCTTACATTTGCTAAAACATGTAATAAACAAATTAATTACAAGAACTTGACTGTATTTTAAAGAACAATATCTGTCTAGAAAGATTGAACCCTCAACTTATATGAAATTTAATAAAAGAATTCGAAATTATTTTGCATGAGTATACCTACGCCCTGTGGCGGCCATAAAATAGTGTCAAATGTTGTGATTTCGGCGCGGCGGCAACGATTGTTGTATATGATTTCAAAAGAAGCCGCCGGCGCGTGTATCATAACCATGTACTTCCGAAAAGCGGCAAATTTCTTTGAGAAGTAAGTACAAAACCTTTGATGTCGCATTATCAAAGTGCCGATGATTAAAACATAACTATGCATGCACTCAGTTTGATTTTAATGGATATTTTTTTATTCGCTATGTAGGTATGTTTATGGTATTAGTCGTAATGCGCATAGGTCCAGTTTTTCATATTCTTTGATACAGTTTTTTGCGTCTCATAGAATTCCTAAGCGTACCTATACACCGAACTGTTACACCTAACTACTCCGTGAAATAGCGCTAAGTCCTAGCTGCAAGACGCAAGAGTCTTGCAGGCTATGTCTTGTTCTTGCTCAAGTCTTGCACGGTCAGTCTTGGTCTTGGTCTTGCTAAAAATACGCGGTCTTGTTCTTGGTCTTGGTCTTGCAAAAACGCAAGAACAAGACCAAGACTGCAAGACCAAGACTGAATTTGGGCAACACTATTTATCGAAAAGGGTAGCTGACTACCACCACCATTGTTAGATTTAACAATAAGGGCTGCATGCTTCCAATGTTATGTTGTCAGTGCCAGGAGAATTGTCTCGCTTGCCGTGCTGCGGGTTCGAAAGAGATACCGCGGCCCTGGAACATAAAGGGCAAAAGAAGGAACAAGGATGGGTTTTAGTCAGTACAATTCTGACACTCTCTTCCGCGCCACCCACTCATTTGATGATTTCCCAACCGAAAAAGTTTTGTATTTTTTTTATCACAATCGACCATTTCACAAATACTTATTGTAAACATTCAGCACAAAATACAAAGATTCTGCGCTATGGTTGCTTTACTGTGTACTTTACACTACGTCCCTAGCGACAATGCGCCGCTCCGAGACGTTCCGTTTCACACGCGCCTTGCACCCATTAGCATAAAATTAAGCAAGAGCAGACCATCCGTCTTGCTTTACCGACTTTCCTCGATATCAGCCGGTTTAAAAGCTTTAACGGTATCGGCATGGAAAGTGATGCGTAAATCAAAACGTTGCCACTCGGCCTTGTCGGTTTCAGCGTGCGTAAGATGATGGATGATCGGCGACAATTTATCGTGTCGCGGTGGAAATTATGTGGAAACTGAACTAGTTGCGAAATAATATATCGGTGTTAAGTGTAGGGTTTGTGTTTACGGTTTTAAACACGACGTTTTTGTATCAACAACTATTTTACTTTACATATAATTTTAATAGTATTTAAAAAAAATATATCCCACATTAGGAATTTCTTCTGTATCGTGTGTGCGTTTAGAAACATTTAAACTCACATACACAACAAACATTTTATACAACAATACAAAAATTCATTAATTTTACAAAGCGCGCCTGTCGATCTTATACTTAGTCATAAAAATAAATCTAAAAACTAAAAAATTCGGCTTCACTCCGTGACTGTACTAATGATGAGATTGGGCAGTGGGTACTTTAGATTGGATACTTTAGACCTGTGAACCCAATAAGCACTACCATCTTGTTTTGCTTTATGGTTTGGGTAGTGCCTAACCTAGTTACAGAGTTTTTATGCCACCCATAGAGCTCAGACTTGGCTTAATATGCCGTCAAAAATTATCTCTGAGGCATGATGATTTCCTCACGATGCTTTCCTACACATCGAAAGAATGTATGATTATTATAGAACACGCACAAGACTCTGAAAGATCAGAGGTGTGTTTTTTGTGGATGAAAAATCATCAAATAACTTCCCCGGCTTTTAGGCGGAGCGAGGGGGTGTCAGACTTTTACTGATTAAAACCCACCCATGATCCTTTTTTTGCCCTTTATGTTCGGGGCCGCGATATCTCTTTCGAACAACCCGCAACCCCGGCAGGCGGTGGCCCTGGTAGGCCCCTCTGTGAGGTGCGTGCCTTAGGTTCGAACTCTGGACCTATGACTTAGCTGTCTGACGGTCACACCACTAGGCTATCACTACTGCACCATCTCATTAACGGAACTTCAGTCATAAACTTATAATAGGGCATCAGTACTACGCTCTAAGGCATCCGATAGGCCCTCAGAACATTCTAGGTCCCTATTTACGATGACGACGGCCCCAGGCTCCCTTGTAACAGATTATACAAAGCCAATCCGCTTCGGACATAAATTGCTTGGTTACCTTCAATGAACTTGTAGCTCTTATTAGGTACGGTATGTAGGTTCACCATGATGGTGAGGGCTTGAGGGATATTTTTATCAAACGATATAGGTCAGGTTCACTGTGGGATACACGCTATAAGAGAGAGAGTGGGCCAGAATATGCAACACTTTGTCTCTTCTAATTACAAAAACTCTGGCTGCGCCTCGCGGTTTCACACGAGTCAAACGAAATAAAAACTATGTGTGTAGTTAATCCAGGGTATACTCGACATACCAAATTTCATTCAAATTGGTCCGGACGTTTGAGATACATACATACACACACATACTAGACTTTCTTATAATATTGAATGGAGAGCCCATGTATTATGCTAATTTAGTTTAAATAGTTAATACATTTTAAGTTTTTGTAAGTATTACTGTTTAAGCATATACTTACGTAAATACTCTATTGCAAATCGAAATCTCCATCGAAGTAAGGTTTACTGTGAGAAAACCTAATTCTGGGTTAAGCTTGCCGTTATACATAAGCTCTATTATTGTATTTTATGTACAATTTGTTTTAATTTTGTGAGCAGTACCTATCATTAGAAATATGTATTCCTATGAAATTAAATTCCAACAAATAATATTACGTAGTTATACTTACCGATTTAGACCGTTGACACACCAGTCTAAAACGAAAAAGTTTCACTAACCCCCATTTACGGTAACAGATACAGAATGTCCTGTTTTACCCATATTCCTTGATACCCTACACTTGACAGTGACCGTAGGGCATGCAACCATAAACAAAGATTGACTGGCAGGCGGGTATCTAGGTAACCATACAGTATACAACTTAGAACTTAGGTAGATCTAGAATATTTATAAGCAGTGTTAACGTATGCACTACTAGGCACTAGTGTGAAAATATAAATAAATAAATAAAAATCTTTTATTTACTGACTACAATTGGCCCACATTGTGTTAGTATTATCATTAAAACCTATGTTAGTACTTATATGGAATAAGAAATAAAAAATACATAGACTGATGAACACATTAACCTCCGTTGCGTGCGCAGTTGGGTAATAAAAATAGTGTCGCCAAACTCGGCCCAAAAATACTTGATAGTTGTGTTTTATTCGGTTGATACCAACCGGGGATGTGATGAGGAGGAATGAGGAAAATGTCGTGAGGATAGATTTGAGTATGAATTTGGATGGATAAAGGAAGGCCAAAGAAACGATGGATAGAATGTGTGACGGATGATATGGCAAGAGGGGTACGGTGAAGTGACGAATAATAGAAGAGTATGGATAAAGAAAAAATGCTGCACCGACACCAAAACTTGGGATAAGGGCAGGAGAATCCGGGGTTGCGGGTTGTTCGAAAGAGATACCGCGGCCCCGGAACGTAAAGGGCAATAGAAGGAACATGGGTGGGTTTTAGTCAGTACAAGTCTGACACTCCCCCCCGCTCCGCCCAGAGCGGGGGAAGTTATTTGATGATTTCCCATCCCAAAAAAAATGGCAGGAGAATGATGAGATCTGTTCTGTTCTATCTAAGGTTGGGAGAAATTGGTAAGCTGTAACCGCAGCGTAATTATTTGAACGCAAATTCAAATAATTGAATGGATTCTTTGTTCTTGATTTCTCTCACACACTTTTGTAAATAATCTTGTTCTTCTAACCTGACAGACAGATGTATTGTGCTGGGGAGTTTGTTCTGCTTGTTCTACACCCCAGCTAAAACATAGGGAATTAACTAAGGGAGAGCGTTTTAGAAGACTGTCTCTTGTGAATTTAGAATACTCAATCTAGCAACTTTCTGTGAGATTCCTAGCTACAAGACTTTGGTAGCAGTTGGCAACACTGCTCTGCGCAGTGTGCAGTTTCTGTGAAAATAGTGCAATTGAAATTGGGTAAACAAATTACATTTTCGAATTTCTTATTTCCATCGATTCCTCTCACAATCTGGCAGACACTGCAGAGCTTTAATGAGCTTTTACGCACTACGTGCACGGATGTATGATTCGCTATCTATGTTATTAACTCTGCTCCCCCTGCATTTCATTCGCCTCGAGCGATCGAAAGAAATACGATAATAATGCTTTGAAATCTTGATGTTACATTAAAATAAGTTTTATAGCTTCCGTTTATGGCAAACGTTCATAAATAGATGGCTGATATTGATTGCATTAATCAATTTGACGTCTTTTGGCGTCTTTTTCAGTATTAATTAGGTACTCAATTAGTGTTTTTAAATATTTTATTTAGATTAATTAAGTCGAATAAATTAGTCTAAAAACGGAAATGTATCAATCAACTAACAAATTTTGCATCGGATGAAAAATATTTATTCATATTTTAATAGGAATAGTAATGATTAGTGGGTTTGACTGTTAGTACAAGCATAGTTGTTCACAATATGCTTCTCACTTCACTACATGTACCTTCATTCTGCCGGCGGTGCTGTATCTACTGCTGCATCTAAACCCGGATAAGTTTTGCAGATTTCAAATTAAATACTTCGCATAATACTGAAGGTGGAAGCGCCAGGGTAGATAGCGAATTTTCTAACTATTTTTTGAACTTACAGGTGAAGTGAATGAACTTAGACTTTACTTGAACTTTAGGTTGTGTTGATGATTTTAATGATGATAACTCAGTAAACCCATATTTATTATGGCCGCGAATAATATTTTAATCGACATACAGATTGTATGGTATTACATCATAAAGAATGTTTGCACATCAAATGCTTACCTTCCATTAAACGTGCCGGTCTACTTATTCGCTTATTTCTAGAGTAGGTAACACTAAAATACTTAGATATTACAACTAACACACAGTCATATGAAATAATCCTTTGAATACCCCTATTCTATTGTTATACATTGCAACCATACCATTGTGCTTCTCATAAGTCCTAATCATATTACTTAATCGCGGTTGCACATAAGGACTCGTTCACTACCTCGGGTGTTGCGACGCGATGTGTGTCAAGCGACATTTATTTGAGAAAGAACATGTAAAACAGAAAAAATCTAAGCTATTGCACAGCATATTTGCAATAAGGAATGCTAAAAGCCAATAAATAAAATACCTACTTATAAATAAAAACTCATCTTTCGTACATCTACACAAATGCGCGCCTCTCCTGACTCCTTCGAGACTGAGTGCCGACGACCCCTGTAATTACTGTCAAATATCTATCTTAAAAAATCGTGGCAGCAGTATTCTTCCAGCTCCTATTCCTTTTTTTATTGCATGCACTGTCAGAACTTGCTTGTAACTTGTGGCGGATTTACTCATGCAAAAGGAAACTACTCTAACATGTGTTGTTGGGTTCTTTATAATAAGCATATTTGTATATGTGCAAGCTGCAAACGTGTTTTATTACATAGGGACGTGGAGGGTGGATCACAGACTAAACAGGAAAGTAGTAGAGTATTTTACTAGTAAAAAACATGAATGAGTCTCATCACCTAAGGTCGTGTATGTGGCATTAGGAGGTATTGCGTATGCGTCGCTAATTGGCGACTACAGCACCGTTACTCGACTCTTGCGTCCATTCCGCGATGCACCCGCCGTGACCGACATAAACGCCTAAATGTTTATTTTCATAGCCATTAACTTTCTACTTGGTGCGACCTTTATCAGTTTTAAAAGTAAACAAATCGACGGTTTGCAAGGAGCAATAAAATCTTTAAATAATTGTGTGTGTCAGTCCTAAATACAGATCTAGATTTGGATCACAAGCATTTAAATAAACTGCGAAAACCCTTTATGATAGTCATCAACTCGTCATCAGTATTCTAGAAGTAAAAGAAGAAAAGTGTTTTATAGGCAATAAAACAAAACACCTTAAAACCAAACAAAATACTTACAACTTGACGCTGATTTTCAGCTGCAGCCCTCGAGTGCCATACGATCGAAAACATAAACACATAGTAGGTAAGTATAAACATAATCAAATAAACTACTCTTTACAAAAATAAAATTAAAAATGTAAAAAACTCCCGACAACAAAAACTACAAAAAAATATCCTCTAAAAAGAGAGAAAGAAAATAATACCATAATATGTAATTGTTTTCGTCGTTGCTTCGAATGACTTTTGGATTATTCGCATAACCACCCAGAATGTATTAGCTGTGAGCTCGTCATAACCGTATCAGCCCAGACACAAGGTAGATGCCGTACCTGTAGGTCCTGCCGTACCAGGATCATTCCTGGTGATGACTGCGCATCAGGTCAAGGTTATCATACTTCTGTAATATCATTGACAAGTGACAGTGAGTTTCAAAATTTTAATATAGCCACCTACGGCACTTTTCTGACGAAAATTTCGTCGTTCCTTTGAATGCCTCGACCGTAAAAACCATTTACTCCAAATTTTTGAGCCACCAATGCCACCGAAACCGATGATTATACACTAAGACAAATTTACAGCATCTTTCAGAGTCTGCTTCCCTAAAAACAAATGCTTAATTCCAAACAACTTAGGGGCTCCGCAAACGTAGACACTTTATGTTACCGACACGGCACACCAACACAGTAAACCTTAGTTTTTAATCAAAAACTCATTGGTAGCTTCTATCCGACACAAGACACAAAAGTCTCCACGTTTGCGCAGCGCTTTATTTTTACTGCACCACAATTTTCTTACAAGGTTGCAAACAATACCTTAGTATACGTCGTTACTCTCGTCTTGTCAATTTTTAGTGTGCATCCCCTCGGCTTTGTTCCCTCTCAATGTTTAAAGGCTATGAAAGGGCATTATGGCCCGTAATATAGGAAGACAATGCAGGGCACTGCACGCCTGACCCAAGATTATACTTATTTGCCTTTTATTTTATAGAAAGGCTCGCCAGCCAGGATGTTGGTGCAACAAGAATTATACGAGTATCTAGACATGTTGTACCTTTTTGCGCAAAGCGGCCGGATGTATTAATATTAGCCCTTTTTATGATGGAATATATTTGCAATTTAGACCTAGATGCAGGCATAAGCAGTCAAGATTAACGCTTTCTACATATAAAGTTTTGATTTCTTGCTTGTTTATTTTGTGATGTGATTTTATCTGCCTTAAACGTAGACTTCAACAACTGACGTATTTTATGACTTAAACAACTGACGTATTTTGTTACATATAGGTACTTTCATATATGTTATTACAAATACTTTCAAAAACAATTAACCCAAGCTTTTCGGTAGCATTCCATACCAATCCAACACATTTTTGACTTTTCCAATATTGTGTTTATCAAATAGAAAACAGTCCGTTTGTTTTAAAACAAAACTTTAAATTTTGAACACAAGTCTTCGAACGTGAAACCTCTCTCTATTTGCTCTTCTCTAAGTGTCAGCGGTAAATCAAGTTGTTTGTATGCAATATTGAACCGTTAAACTGTATCTGTAGTTCAGGAAAGCTTTCGTTCCACTTTGTTCGGATGTGGAGCGCGGGACGCGGGAGGGAGAGGGGGCAAGCAATAATTCACGACACGACATGCGCGTGGGCAGTGATGGTCGCCACTTTGTGGTCTGTCAGCCTTGTAGTAAGACACAGAGGTTCTGAAAACGTGACTGCTGATGACACTATGCAGTTCAAAGTAGACAAACAAGCACAATACGTACAGGGCTAAAGAATTGGCTCGTTTAATATAGATGCATACTAAAGCTCTGACGACTTTTAAACTAATCCTGCGTAGAATGCGGGACGTTTGACCGAGCTTAGTCGTCGAAAATGGTAAGAATGCCAAAAAAAAAAACTTTTATGGCCCATAACTTCATCTCATCACCTCCACGGCGTCGTTGGTGGCAGCGCAGAGATCACGTTAGGTTAGATTCTAATTACCTACACACACGAACATCAATCTATACATTTCCAGTATATCATGGCCTCGTTTTCTATAGATTGGCCGTACAATGAGAGATCCATAAAAAACTTAAAGGTTACGCAGAGGTCTACCTAATAGTACACCCACATCTCGCACAGTTAATAGGGTGCAAGCCTATTGCCGTCAACCCGGCACGAATCCAGACTCCGTAGCTGCTACTGAGAAACTTCCGATGGAAAAAACCCAATAACACTACGACCGACCTGGGAATCGAAACCAAGCCTTCAAGCTCAGCAGTCGAGCACGCGACCTTAAGACAAACGAGGAAGGTCTGTAAAAACTGGGTTTTGTATAGCTTGCTGTTTGCCGTGCTAACAAATAAATTGCTCATTATGAGATTGATCAAAGAACAAACTTAAAGATTGTCGGTTTTGCCGGGGTTGCGGGTTGGTCGAAAGAGATACCGCGGCCCGGAACATAAAGGGCAATTGAAGGAACATGGGTGGGTTTTAGTCAGTACAAGTCTGCTCCGGCCAGAGCGGGGGATTGTGAGAAGGAAGTTATTTGATGATATGCCATCCGCAAAAAAAAAAGATTGTCGGTTTAAGCCTCTTTAGACACAAACCTATTTAAAAGAACGCAGTACATATCTAAGGGCCCGTTACAATCTAAAACCCTATCGCACTATCAGACCACACACACAAGATCTAACAGTGACTCCTCAATAGCAACTTATTCCGTGCTGGTATTAATTAAGCGGACCTGGAAGATTGAGGAGTTGTAAGGCGGGGAAGGCGGAGTATATGCAAATCTCCAATTAGTACCTATCCACCAGAGGCCATCCATCAACGTCGATCATTTGTTGCTCTGTACTAGGTTAGGGCTGTGAGCAATTTTTTTGTAATCTAGTGTAAGGTTTCGGAGAGACGCCGCGCCGTTATTTTATTGCTGAAATTTGCAAGTTTTGTCTTATTAGTACTACTATGTCTTTTGCTACTTTGTGGAAGTTTAAAGATAATTGTGGTTTGATGCAAAGTGTCTTAGTGACTTGACGAAATTCTTTTGTGAAATCCACTGGATAGCCTGAAAACGAGGAATTCCCAGAGTTCTTTATTTTTTACCCAGACTTCTTTGCTTTCGACCCGGATTTCTTTATTCAGTATTTATATATTCAAGGCCATTGTGACGTTACACTAGGAATTTCTCCTGTATCGTGGGTGCGTTTACAAACATTTAAACTCACATTCAAAAACAGCCAGACCTGAAACAACTACCTGTAGGTCATACAAATACTTTTCCGTGCGAGGATCGAACCCGCGATACGTAGTGCAGCAGTCAATCGCTTAGCCACTGCGCCAACCGTGCTGTCAAAGTGGCAACGAAACCGAAAAATTATTGAAAGCCAATTTATTTCACCGTTCAACCCTGTGAGAAGCGCATACGCCTATCTTCTGCTACCACTTGTCAATCCCGCGTCCATGTGACGTCATTAAAGCGTTGATTTTCAACGTTTGCGACTCATTGTGCGGACGGGTTCCATACGTTTTTACTTTTTATTACTTTGTGCGCATCAATGTGAGTTTTGCAACTTTAATTGGCAGTGGTAGGGTTAATACGAGTTGCTTTTTTTAATGGTTACATACAATGTGAGATTAAGCGTGGCTGTGACTTGATTTATTCCTTTTTTCTTACGTTTTGTTGTAAGTATTTAATGTTTATTTTAATTGTATGTTTTTTAAAATGGTGGTATATCCTAATCAAAACACTGAAATCAAAATGGCGCACGCAGTTTAAATGGAGACAGGCCACAGACAATATTTTTTTCTTCGAATCGCAGGTGATTCCGATAGCTCCAGTTGCAACGCAGTGGCCAGTTCGTTCCATATCTACAATCAAAACTTCTTAATGAAACACCGTACGCTTATCTTTATGGCCCACAAAACTGCATTTAATCGGTTTCAGGGCAAGTTGCCATACAAGAAACGACATGCAAAGTAGTATATAGCAGTTTATATTAAAGCTGTATACCTATATGTTTTGTGTAAGATAGCTTCTTTCAAAGTAGGTCGACTGTCCGCTCGAACCTGTTGGCACACTTCCTAATAGGGTTGACAGGTTGTCAACAGTCCCGGACTTAAGATGAAAGAGTTTATTGCCATCATATAAATTGAATAATTTAACTTTTATTGCAGCGTAGTGATGAAGTCATAATTTTGAAATAAAAGGTGCTGAAGAAAAGATAAAATTTATGTCTTTTAGGAAAGAATAAGAATTTAATTTACAACTATTGTCCCAATCATAAGTCCGTAATATTTTACTAGAAAGTAGATAAAGGTTTACCAAATAGGGAAGTCTGTACCGTTTGCCAACGGTTTTAAAATCTTTTTATAGTATTCTTGTCTTCAGAACTATGAGTACTTGTGCTCGTATCTTATTTCCTATAGCTTTATGATGAAAGTCTGATGGCCCTGATGAAGTTCAGTAAATCCGTACGTGGGTGAAGGTTGTAGCGCCGCCGCGCCGCAGCCGTCCATTTCCCACATAATAGTGTTATCAACACGCTGACCTTTCTAGCAATACTTGTTTCTTTATACAATACGCGATTCCGACGCGGACTTAGTCTAGTACTTGACCAATATACTCGACTTGGATTTAGTTAGTTGTTACAAATAATAGGTAGTTAGTCAGCCTATTACTGTCTTACTGTAAGGATGTTTCCACTTCTTATCCAGAGGGCGAGGAGGGAACACCCCGCTTGCTAGGTCAAAGGGCTTCTTAAAGTTTTTAAAAAAATTACTGCGGACAAATTTTATATTATTTATGACTACAGTTTCTTTGTGAACTTTGAATGATGATCATCATTCATCGTAAGTTGAGATACCGTGGGTCCTTTTGTCAAGTTGTAGAGAAATCAGGCTATGTAAAGAAAGTGGCTAGGTTTAGCTAAACAAATGAGTGATCGACAAATGTCAAGAAATGAAGGCATTATGACAACTCAACCAACTGTCAAAGCGTGAAGAAAATAGAAAAAAAAACATTCTACAAAAAAGGTGAAATGTAAACGGACAATATCTCTAACAAGATCACTTACATAATAACTCTTTCGCTGCAAAACGATATTAATAACGGACTACGGTTGGTTTCACAAATTGAATGCGATATCCCCAAATGAAAAATCGTTCACGAATAGATATTTAACCTTCTGGCCTTTGCTTTTAAAAGCTTTATTGTGGAGCAACACTTTCGCTTTCCTTTGTCGTTTGAAAAACAGATTTAAAAAATGAAAACGTCATGTTCTATTTGACATTTGAAATATGAATTGTTGACACGCCAAATGAATGATGATCTTGGACCTATGACATCATTTCTTTGCAAACTTTATGTGAATGAATACTTTCCGGATCCGTTTTTCTTTTGTTTTACTAGGAAAGCGAATTGCCCGATGTTTTTTTTTGATGACCTACTATGATTTAACGTGTTGGTATACCGTTAAAATGATATATAGGTTTTACTGCCAAAAAAATGGATGATTCTTGTAGGATTGTGAAGTAAGATATTTTTGAAACAACACTTTGAACAATTTAAATATCCTAATAGTGTCCCACAAGTTGCCTTGGTCGTTCAATCGATTGATCAATCGGCACCAAATCTATAAAGTTTTCGATATCGGGTAAGCTTTTATGTAAGTTACTTGAATAGGCCTTACCATAAACAGTGACAACTTACTTAAACATCGCCTACAAGCACCATACTAACTTTAAGTTATGGATCCTAAAACTTGTGCAATATTTTGGGAACTTAACTAAAGCCTGCCTAACTTTATGGTTGGATTTATATAATCTTGTCAGATAGTAGGTATTTGTCGGACACCTTGTCTTTTGTCACAACATCACGCCTGTATTTCGGGGAAGATAAAATAGAGGTGTACAGTTTTAGACCTAAAATTCGCCATTTATAATTAAGTCTCATGTAATAGGAAGTATGGTTATTGCAATCATTATCTGCCTAGCCTTTTTCCAACAATGGGGTTGGCTTCTAGTCTTATCGGATTCAGCGGACGACAGCCTATCTGACGACACGGTTGGCGTTTGATGCGCTACGTATCGTTTGTTCAATCCTCTCGGAACTAATATATGCATGACATACAGATAGTTTTTCCGGGTCTGGCTATTTCTGTATGTTATTGTTAACGCTCCCACGAGACAAGGATATTCCGAGTGTGGAGCAAAGTAAAAAAAAACCACAACTTTGTTAATATCTGGGTAATACGATACTCCTTGGTATCCCCAAAAAAAATAAGACACCAGTTTGGCATGAATACTACATCAAAGGATGGACATTACCATTTCTATTCTCACGCAAAGAAAATGAGGTGATCAGGTGACCCATTCACCACGGTCAAGTTCGAAACTCAGAACCCACGCATGCACCTCAAATGGAAATGTAATGTGTTGTCTACGAGATAGCCAGCTATTGATGTAGCAATCAATTGAGCAGTGAAAGCTGTGGGTGCGACCATTGTAGTTCAATGAAAGTGGTCGTATTGTTTCAACATTTGGGCTTACACCTGTAACAAGCTTTGTTGTTGTGTAGTGAGAGTGTGTTGTGCGCAACAACAGTTCAATTGTCTATGGAAGTTGTGAATTCAGGCCTACAAGGGTAGTTAAGGACCTGCCCCGGTTGCCGGTTGTTTGAAAGAGATACCGTTGCCTCGGAACATTAAGGGCAAAAGAAGGAACATGGGTTTTACTAAGGCAAAGTCTGACGCACCCCCCCCCCGCTCCGCCCAGAGCGGGGGAAGTTATTAGTTGATTTCCAATCCACAAACAAAAGGTCTAACAGACCTGTGATTCATTTGTCACGTGACTGACGTAGTAGCTGCCTGCTCCGTTGGTGTCGCGGTCCTGCGAGATGAGTACCGAACTCCTGGGTTTGATTCCCAGGTCAGGTAAAATCTAATTGGGTTTTATCCATCAGGAATTACTCAGTAGCAGCCACAAAGTCTGAATTTGGGCCTGGTTGAAGAAAATAAGTTGCCCCCCTATTATATAAGATTAAATTATAAATAAGTTGCCCCCCTATTATTAAGATTTTGTTTATTTAAGTTAGTGCTTAAGTTGTTTTGTTTTTTACACACTGTGTCTACGTGTTTATGTTTTTCCAAAGAAATCTCTTTCAGCAGACCTGCGATAGGACAGCCTATCGCAGGTCTGCTGAAAGAGATTTCTTTATGAAATAAGCAGTACCTTTGTGCTCTTTTTTCCTTATGTACTTTTTTATAAATTGTTCTGTGTGTACATAAATAAATAATAAGACTCAAACGTAACTGGCATAATGGGGGTGTATCTTTTAAGCATTGAATGCGTAATGTTATGTGAAAGATTACTTGCAACAGTCTCCTAGCATCTTATGTAACGATTCTTTGCACAGCAAAAAATACTACGTACAAATACAGACCCAAATTGACTTTGCAATTCATCATTTGATTAATATGCAATTTGATCTTCAGTGCTCACATTTCCTGCTTTCTTTTGTCACAAGTCTTATTGACTTTTTTTGTAGTTTACATTGGCATGTGCCACATGTTGCCTAATTTGACATTTATAGCTTTACAAGATGCTTCGGGCCATTGCCTACCGGGGTTGCGGGTTGTTCGAAAGAGATTCCGCGGCCCCGGAACATAAAGGGTAAAAGAAGGAACATGGAGGGGTTTTAGTCAATCAAAGTCTTACACTCCCCCCCGGTCTACCGAGAACGGGAGGTAATTTGGTATGGTAAAAAAACTAAAATAGTAAGAGGGAAAATAAATCCATTATACTTATAAGAAATGTGCACCGTATTCAATCAAGAAAAAAGGTTAACAATCAATAGTCACTAGGAAGTACTAAATCACAAAATCGATTTGTGTGAACGAATCAATATTAATACGAATTTGTTACAGTTCCAAACTGAAAAATCAAATGGACACATTTATCGATACGACGGAATTTGAGAATCGATAGCACCTCGAAGTATCGATGACACCGTCACACGCTGCAAAAGTCAGAAAACTGTTAACTCTGTAAACTATCATTCTTTTTTTTACTACTTGCCTCTTCTCTGTTCTGCCCTCTTTCCGCTCTTCTCTGTTCTGCGTGATCTTGGGCATGTTCTCACCTTCGTCGCGGTCTATCTCGACAGCGCTGTCCTTCCTTAGAGTCCAGTGTATGAAGATCTTATTCTTCGGGTGCATTCATGCGACATGGTTTGCCCACTTCTTCACACTTCAGCACAGTTGAAGTGGGAGTGGGCATTAACTAATGTTAGATTGAATTATGTGACCATTTTAAAAATTTGTTTCAACCATAGAAATATTTAAACAGACTCCTTTCTGATATTATGGTTTCAAATACTAACGGTTTTGACAGATTAACAATTTTGACTGTAACATCGATATTCTAAGATCGATATTTCGATTTGTCTCGCGATCGATCGTCGGATTTGTCGTGAAAGTCGTAGCCGCGGGCTGTGGTACACTGGGCCGATGAAGGTCAGTTGCATACCTCGCTACCAGCGAAAGTTTATGGTATAATTGTTGGGACGGTCAAGTGCAAGGAAAGTATGCAAGCTTTGAGCTTTATCTGTTCATGATCTGTTATGTATCTGTGGGTTTGAATAATTGAATGGTGGTTGCGCGTTCTTTTATTAGTTTTATTGTCAAGGCCTTTATTGATGCCGTGCACAAGTAAAGATTTGGGCAAGTGAATACAAGACTGTGAAGTTCGGACGCGATTCCGGACACCGGACTTACTGAACTATATCTCAGCAATTGGTTACAGCAACCAGGTATGAGCCAGTAGATAAAATGTATTAATTATTAATTGATTACTAATTTGCCTAATAATTTTGTTATTTAGTTTTACTTGAAAACGACATAAATTGTGAAAAATATCCTAAGATCATGCATACCTATCCTACGCGTTCAAGCCCACAAAAAACCTCATTCTAAAACCCCAAAATGAAATCACATCAATTTGATTTATCGATTTAATTGACACGTCAAACTACAAAGTGGGAACTAAATATTGAACAAATCATTTTTCAATATTATTAGCACATTGCTATATCATGCCTACAGTAGGTGGGTGTATAAGCAGACCTTATAAGCTAGTAGTTCCAACGTGATAATCTTGTCTCAACGTTCTAGGAATGCGAGATATTTGGCATCTTAATTGATTTGTTCCTGCAAGTTTTTGTGCCTGTATTTGCTTAGAGTTGAATTAAGATACTGTAAATTCTTGTTTGTGTGTGCTCTGGGGAGGTTAATTGTTTCGTAGTTATTTTTTTTAAAGAAAGAGTTAGTATAAATTCAGCCGGAGTAATTTATAAAAGAATTTTCAGAGCTTCAGATAGGTCGCTCAGACTCTGCGATAGTTCTGTAAAACCAATTGTCAAACGAAAGACGACAAATTGTTGTAGTTTTCCTAAAAACATAATTCCCATGAACTTTCTATGATAGGATCAAGCAGCTTACTTGCCTTTTATCCATAAACTTTTCCTCCACTCCAGTTTAAAATCAATAGAAATTAATATCAATCTGGAAAGTTTGCAATCACTAACAGTAACAAGCAGCAAGGCCGGAGCAATTCATTTCCATTAAACTAACTCTAACTAAGATAAGACTCACATCATCTGTATCTAACTTCCCAGATCAGCAAACGAATTAATGGCGATAATTTCTTTCGTAGAAAGAGAGCAATTGATGGTACGACTGCTGCATTCTTACTTGGTGACAAATGTTGTTCGTCATTTCAACTTTTGCACCGCAAGTGACACTGGGTCAGACAGGGCCCTGTCAAGGCCACTGCCTGCCGGGGTTGCGGGTTGTTCGTGAGAGATACCACGGCCCCGGAACATAAAGGGCAAAAATGTTCCTGGGTGGGTTTTAGTCAGTAAAAGTCTGACACTCCCCTCGTTCCGCCCAGAGCGGGGGAAGTTTATTTGATCCGGGTTATTATAGCTGGATCTTTATACTCGGTCCTATACAGCTGACGATCGTGGCCTATTATTGTCCTGGTTTGGCACCAGATATGTCGGTCCTGGGTCTTTTGAGGGGCTCCTGAAAAAACAGCGTTAAAGATGGAGGATCATCTTTTTTACTTGTCGACCCTTAGATCCCTGGTGTCCGCTGACATAATATAATATCTCATATAAGTTATATGAGACTTATGTCAAAATACAACTATCCGTAAGCAAAACGAGTTGAGACTTATGTCAAAATACAACTATCCGTAAGCAAAACGAGTCGTTTTTGTTTATTGGAACGGGGCATTAGACACCCTCAGACTGCTCATTTTCGCAGGATTTGACCGAAAGAGCGCATAATTCCGTTTGGAATTTCTCCTCAACAAGCACTTAACTTACATATTCGCCTCAAATAAGTTCCCCACACAACTGTCCTCAAAAAACTTTTAACAAAAAATTGAACCGACGAAAAGTGAAAAATAAAAAACCTTTTAGTCTAGCTAAGCTCCAAAGTTAAAGTATGAGATTAATTTCAAGTCGGCGCCAAACAAACTATTTATTGATTTTCATAACGTAACCATGGTATACGTTGACAACTTGATTGATCGTCGATCATTGTTTGTTGGCGCCGCCTCAAAATTAATCTCATACTTTAACTTTGGAGCTTAGCTAGACTAAAAGGTTTTTTATTTTTCACTTTTCGTCGGTTCAATTTTTTGTTAAAAAGTTTTTATTTTACTCTTTTTGGTTTTCTTTTACAACAAATTTGTTGTTGCTTTACTTAATCTAATTTGTATAAAATTTTAAATTTTTCGGCTTTTTAAAATAAAATATTGTCTTTTGTTATCTAATTTCCTTTTTCGTCGATTTTTTGGTATACTTCGACACTACTAAATATTTGGTAGCTATTATTTTGAACCCACATTAGTTGCTTTTGATATATAATAAAAATCTTTGATAGGCGAACAGACGCGTAAGATGAAGGATTCGGGGATGGGAGCTTCGATAAGAATGTTCCTTACCGTCAAACAGGTTGACAAGTACTAAGATGACTACCATGAATTCGAAACACTATCGAGTCTTTGGGAATAGACCTCTAGATATTCTAGTACCTACCAAAAATCTGAAGAATTGTGTTAACAATGAAAGCAAAGGAAATAGAGTGATAGCAATGACTGTGTTGCTAGACCTCGATTGGTTGCAATTTTCAAAAGAACACGTACTAGAAATGTTTTTGAACGCATGATGTTGCCCGTAATTCTAAGCTGGGCCGTCAATTTACTTAAACTTCAAGGGACGACCCTCGATAAAGCATGAATTGACCTGGGACTACATTTCATTAGCATCATTATCAAATTTTGACCAAATAAGGTGTTAATCCACATGATGAGCGCGCTGACTGAAATGCAGCTACTGAAAGGTTAACCCACTATGCACTGCACATATACAGATATCTAATTCTTGCAGTAATGGCTAAAACACACTTATTATGTTTTTTGAAATAAGGGAATCCGTCCGTCGATGACACGCATAATCCAGTAAGGTCTAAAGTTTTTAATAAAGTTCAAGAAAATAAGCCCATGTGGCGTTATACTGTAGGGGACCTCTTGTAACTGACTTCCATTTCCACCGCTAGAGCTTTGATGACAATCATACTCCAGCAAGGCATCAACAGTTCTCATCGAGGTACATGATGAGCCTAAACACAATACAGCTGCTGTAAGCTATTGAGAATGTCTAGTAAATACTTCCCGTCTCCATCAACAGACCTTCCATGACCGTAATTCTCCAGCTAGGTCTAAAGATCACGTCAAGGTGCATTAAATGAGCCCAAACACGATATAGCTGCTGTAAACTGTTGAGAACGTCCTGCAAATACCTTCCGTCTCCATCGTCATCTTCAGTGACAGTAATTATCCAGATTGGCTCAAAGTCCTCATCAAGGTTAATAAAACGAGCCCAAACACAATATAGCGGCGGTAAATTGATAAGAACTTCTTTCAAAAGCCTTCCGTCTCCATCGTCAGACCTTCGATAACAGCGCTATTCTCCAGCTAGGTCTAAAGTTGTCGTCAACGTGCATGAAATGAGTTGAAACACGATATATCGCTGCTTTAAACTGTTGAGGACCTCTTGCAAAATGCAAGTATTTCCTGTCTCCATCATCCATCATCAGATCATTTTGACGTCGTATTATCATCAGAACTACATATGTGTTTCAAATTTAAACAAAATCGGTTCAAAATTGCAACCTTAGTATGAAAAAAAATTAATCAACCCCTATTTTTCCACCCTTAGGGGCGGATTTTTTTTTTTCAATTTAAAATGGGACCAACTTTGAAATATACTCTCTCCAATGAAAAAAGAATTTTTCAAATCGGACGTCTCAGTAAAAAGTTATGCGTGGTCATACATAAAAAAAAAAAAAAAAAATATATACATGTCGAATTGAGAACCTCCTTTTTTTCGTCGGTTAAAAATTAGAACGTGTCTGCAGTGATAGAACTTTTCCCTTAGCTTTCGAGATATCACCGACCATAACCGACAGGCTTTCTGCTGACAGCTTTTGTTTCTTCTTACCGTTCGATGTCTGGCAACATGGCGCGATATCTCGAGCTAGCTCCAAATAGCAACACAAGTCGCCCAGTGTACACACAGCCTTAGTAAACAAGTACAAGTGAAACGACACATTCTCTCGGTAGATACAACCACAGTTTTTTGTGTGCTGAGCTTTCACGGTACCCTGAGATGTTTACAATGCATTCAAAGAACTACTACGCCACTAGGGCTGGGTACGTAACTATTTGCTTGATTTGTCTGCTACAATTATTGTTAGGAGAACAAGATTTTTCATAGAATGGAACATTTCCTTTTCCATAATTTTAGTGATCTTTGATTTCCTGCAAGACAAGACATGTTCTGGGTGGCAACACCTGGTCTCGCGATCGCAAGCGCGACTGCTGAGTACGAGGTCCTAAGTTCGATTCCCGGAACGGGCAAAAAAAGTGTTATTGGGTTTTTCACATTGCGAATTTTACGGTAACAGCCCGGAGTTTGGAAGTTGGCGTTAATATACCCCCCGCCCAATGCCGAATGAACTATCCATAAAAACTCGTTGACTTGCCAATCAATAGTAATGGCATGCATACCAAAGTATCCTCAATGAGCGCTTGAGAATGGACGTCACCGCCAAGCCCGGACCATAAAGAGATGGCGTGATCATCTGGACGCGCATTGTTAGAGGTGAAGCAAGAAAATAGTACTGGTTATATAGGGGAGGATTTGCCTAGCAGTGGTACATTAACAGCAAGTAAAAAAAATGCATACTACACGAAACCGTTTCAAGGTTACCACTGAAGTGACAACCCTAACTCATCAAGGTTGTCACCTCCATCAGCTCTCTTTTGTCCACTTTTACTTTAATGGACTGTCCGTAGACGCTTCTCTTAATTGTATAATTCAATTTAATTGGTTAAATTGGAACCTTCCTCCGAGATTTACACTTTACTGGTTTCTTTATTGTTGTTTATAACTATGGGCATGGGCGTAGCCACACTGGGGCAAGCTGGGGCGCTTGCCCCACCCTGGCTCTGACCTATAAGGTGCCTAATTAAAAAAAAAAAGTTTTTCTTATACTAACAACAATCATAATATCCGTAAGAAGGTTAGGTACACAAAAAAATTAGTCGACATAAAAAATGCGATCAAAACAAAAAGCGCGCACGATTTACCGAACGGGCAACAAACATTGCGAGTGCAGTTTTTACGCTGGGATAAAATTGCATTTCCGAAATCTTGATCAGATCCGCCACCTTCATCTCCTTCAATGCCGTATTTTTTTCTTCCCAAAAATTATACCTCATTTCAGCCTCGCTTGGGAAAGTATCATTTAATTTGTAAAACTTGCAGAAAGCTTCTATTTTATTCAAAAACTCGTCGCAGGTTATTTGCAATTTATGACATGGGTGCAATTATTTTATACTAGCTTTTGCCCGCTCGCGTTAAATTCGGGGTAACACAGTTCCCCTTTCCTGATTTACAGATACCTGCGACCCGTAGTTTTTGCCCTTGCGCCTTATTTATTGTAATAGCAATGCTAAGCTTTCCCTTTTCTTCCCTCTTTCTCCCTCATATCACAAACTTTTTTTTAAATAAGCCTATGTCCTTTTCCAGGGTCCCAACTATCCCTGTACCAAAATTCATCAAAATCGGTTTAGCCATTTAGGCGTGAAGACGTAACAAACAAACAAACTCACTTTCGCTTTTATAATATTAGTAAGGATTCTTTGATAACATTGAAAAAAAAACAGAAGCTTTCTGCAAGTTTTACAAATTAAATGATACTTTCCCAAGCGAGGCTGAAATGTGGTATAATATATTGAAGGAGATGGAAGTGGCGGAACTGATCAAGATTTCGGAAATGCAATTTTATCCCAGCGTAAAAACTGCGCTCGCCATGTTTCTTGCCCAGTCATGTACGACCTGTACTATAGAGCGATCATTCAGCACATTATGGTGGGTCAAAACGTGGCTTCGCTCAACCATGAGCGAAAATCGTCTAAGCGGCCTGTGTATGCTGTGTGCACAGCACGAGGATCGCCGAATCAAAAAATTAATTTGTATAAGAAGTGCTAAATAGGTTCTACCGGAACCCACGCCGGCTTCTCTTGGAGTAATATTACTTATAAAGTTAGTTAAAACTTAAATTTATAAACACCGACTATTCATAAATAAAACTATAATATTATCTATCCTGTGTGTAATTGTTTATTTTCTGTACCTGAAAATTAAACCTCTAAATTTACAGATTAACAAATTGGCATAGGCGCAGAGCCCAAACGGCTCAAGTTACAAAAACAATACCGGGGTGGGGGGGGGGGGATAGGTTGACTGCTGCCCCACCCTGAGCCCAAGGCTGGCTACGCCCATGACTATGGGCTTTGTTTACGAGGTTTTGTGTGGCAACAACTATCAAGTTCTTTGTAACATGCGTGTTCCGACTGTCAGCACTTTTAATTTGATTGGTACAGACGCCTGCACATCAAGCTACCCAAAAATGTCAATTTTTCCCAATGATCCTTGAACCTAATACTTTAGAAATAAAGTCGAAAATCTATCAAAGAAATCTGACAGATTGTAGTAGCTTGATGTGCAGGCGTCTGTACATCGACATTGTACAGTTTATAGGAGTCAAAGACTTCCTTTTCTCGTACTTACTTATATGGACTTAGGTATGGTATGGTGTTGCGGGTTGTTCGAAGGGAAAAAGAAGGAATATGGATGGGTTTTAGTCAATAAAAGTCTGTGAAATCCTTTTATCTACGTTCAGAGCGGGTGAAGTCAGGTATTTGATAATTTCAAATCCAAAAAAACCGCCGTTAAAAAATGGAACCTCATAGATGTCGACAACTGTTAAAAATTCCCGTGACACTTTTAAACATTGTAGTTCTCTATGACAACAAATGAACTAGGATTGATAATAAATATTGATGACAGACAGACAAAGGATTCTATGACGCATAGACATGGATTGTTGTTTGTTTACTTTGTAAGGGTGTAAGCATAGACGAGGAAATTGGTATGATTCTATATTAGATAATAAGAAAATCTTATCACTTACATGGTAATGACATTTGTCATTAGAGGAAGTTTGAAAGTTGCGCCTGTTACAGAAAAATTGAAAGGGAGTCGTTTGTCTTGGTATGGATATGTTATAAGGAGGGACGAAGCGCATGTGACTAAAAGAGTGATGGATCTGAATGTTGATGAATGGACAGGGAGAGGAAGGCCAAAGAAAACATGGATTGATTGTGAATTGAATTGAGGAGAAAGGAGTAAATGATGCCGTAACGTGATAGGGGAGCATGGATGAAGAAAACGTGTTGCGCCGACCCCAAAAAGAATGCGATAAATGCAGGAATTTTATGCTAATGACATTTACATACCTCAAGTACGCAATTATGCCAGGCACCAAACAACCGCTAAAGAGCTAAAACCGAACAATTACGGCACTAGCTTACATAAACAAACATGTTTATCCGTTCATTACCTCTTCTACTTACCGTTTACCGCAGATATATATTCATTTAGACAAAGTCCCACGACCTTTCAGCTTGATAAGTGTAAACGACGCTGAGTAACTTGCCAGATGCAAAAAATAACAATGTGTATTGTCTAGACGTGTTGTGGATGTTGAGTTGCTGGATCTGCCATCGACGGTTTGTGTGCTCACGAACGCGCCCGATTCACGCAACCTCGTTTTTCATCATCTGCCTAGCCTTTTCCCAACTTTATCGGATTCGGCTTCCAGTCTAACTGGATTCAGCTGAATACTAGTATTATACATGGAATGACTGCCTATCTGACCTCCACAATCCAGTTAGTACCTACTGGGTATGATATATGATACCCTTTGGAAAGACTGATTGTCAGACTTTGGGGACACTGACTATCTGTAACGACTGTCAATGATCTACAAATGACAATCGGGACCAACAGCTTAACGCGGCAGATTACAGATTTATAACGGGTGGCCACCTATCCACAGACAAACCTAGTTAACCGCAGCTTAACTTAAAGACCTTCGTCGGTGTGAAAATATTATAAAAAGAATACTTCCCTATTTGAATCGGATATTGTTTCATGGGTGTTGTTTTGTCTAAGTTAATAATAACAGCATAATATGATATACTAGCTTTTGCCCGCGGCTTCGCTCGCATTAAAGTCGGGGTAACACGGGGTTCCCTTTTCCTGAGTCGGAGGTATTTTTCGTTGGTAACAAAGAGTGTGTGTACCGATTTTTAACTTCCTACCTTGAAAACTGCGAAAAGTCCCATATAAAAATTCTAACCCTTTTCTTACTTAAAAAAAATAGCCTTTATCCGTTTCCAGGGTCCCAACTATCCCTGTACCTAAATTCATCAAAATCGGTTTTGCCATTTAGGCAAAAGACGTAACAAACAAACACACTCACTTTCGCTTTTATAATATTAATTAAGAATGTTCATAATATCAGCTATCTGCCAGTAAACATTTCGTTTTAGTCGTAACCATGTATTGTCATCCAAACTACACACGTTTGCAAAATGTCAACTCAATCTGAAACCTGGAAATGGGTCAAATTTAACTTCTTAGATTTTTTTACACGGTTATAGGTGAAGTTGATGAAGACTTGTTAAAACATAGAATAATCAAGTAGGTAATGCTTACCAACCCTGGAAACAACAATTCTGCAAAAAAAGCAATTCCTTCAGCATACCACATCCAGCATTTTCACATCTCTGTCAGTTCAGGAAGCGATCTTGAACGTGTGTCTTCCGCCTTCCACACAACAACACATCTGATGGCGTGACAAGAATCTTACATATTACAAGAAAAACAACATATCTAGCAGTAATCAAACGATACATGTACACATTATGCAATTACTTGTAACGCTTAGTAAAACTGTATTGTAACAAAAAACTGGTCAAGAGCGAGTTAGACTTGCGAACCGAGGGTTCCGTATAACCATTGTGACGATCGCCCGGAGGACACGGTGGAGCACACAGTCGCGGTCTGCCCAGCTTAGGCGGAGCACCGCCGTGTCCTCGTAGAGGCGATCGGCGGCGGCGATCTCTCGCGTCCGGCCCTGGTTCAGTCCATGGTCCGGAGCGAGAGGGAATGGGAAGCAGACACCTCCTTTTGCGAAGCAGTCATGCTAGCGAAGGAGGTGGCGAGCGTTTGAGGGAGAGAACCTCAAACCAACCCAGCCGTCGCGGGAGACGCCCCGGACGTCGGGCGCCGCGAGACGACTTCCGGCCACCGTAGATGCGCGCCTGTGGACGGTAAGCAATGGGTAGCTCACCATCCGTCCGTCTATTGACGACAGGCCGTGTCGACGGCGCGTTAGTGTTTCACGCGCGCCTCAAAGAGATGTCAGCAAAGCAGAGGGGTTTGCCAGGGCCTCCGCCTGCCGGGGTTGCGGGTTGTTCGAAAGAGATACCGCGGCCCCAGAACGTAAAGAGCAATAGGAGGAACATGGGTGGGTTTTAGTCAGTACAAGTCTGACACTCCCCCCCGCTCCGCCCAGGGCGGGGGAAGTTATTTGATGATTTCCCACCCCAAAAAAAAAGGGTTCCGAATAAACTTGCGACTTATACGGCTATATCTATTAACTGCGTTAACTTAGAGGGTTGATTTTTTCACAACACAAAGGGACCACAGAGATGAGTACATGGTTTTAATTTGAACAATTTGATACCTTCACGCGTTCTCGAGATAAAGGGTCTTGACAGACAACAAAGTGATCCAATCAGGGTTCCGTTTTTTCCTTTTAAGGTACGGAACTCTAAAAAGGGTTAAAAATCGTGTAAACTGTTAAGATTTACATCTTGAAGACGATCCCACGTGTTATTTAAATGAGTGTGCATGCAAACAATGTCTCACAAAAAAAGTGTAAACAGTGAGTACAAAGTCGTTTGCAATTAATATTATGTATGCAGAACCATTTATTAATAATTAATAGAGATATAAGTATCTTGAAATGCATTCAATTAGCTGATTCATTTTTACAATCTTGCGTGCTAAAAATTGTATAATGAAGTTTTATGCAATTAATAGATATTGTAGTATCAATTAGCGAAGATAAAAGTTATCTTGAATGTTAGGCTTGACAAGATTTACTATGAATCTTAAAAATATATTAAATACGATGATATGTGAAGTGCACATTGCACAAGCCTATAGGTTTTTTTAAGCTTTCAAGATATGGGACATGCATACTTTATTATTTTTTTTATACAATAACTAGCTGTGCCCAGCAGTTTCGCCCACTGCTCAGGTGCCCTTCCGAAAAGGGCCATCCTTATCACTTAAGCGTATGAAAAATAGATTGCGACCGATTCTCAGACCTACCGAATCCTTACTAATATTAAAAAAGCGAAAGTGAGTTTGTTTGTTTATTTGTTTGTTACGTCTTCACGCCTAAATGGCTAAACCTACTTTGATGAATTTTGGTACAGAGATAGTTGGGTCCCTAGAGGCGGACATAGGCTATTTTTAAAAAAAAATGATTGTGATATGAGGGAGAAAGAGGGAAGAAAAGTGAAAACTTAGCATTGCTGTTACAATAAATAAGGCGCTAGGGCAAAAACTACAGGTAGCAGGTACCTGTAAATCAGGAAAAGGGAACTGTGTTAAGTACCCCGAATTTAACGCGAGCGAAGCCGCGGGCAAAAGCTAGTATAGATATAAAATTTCATAAAAATAGTTTAAGCCGTTTCAGAGGAGTATGGCAACTGAAACTGTGACTGTTGAATTGAACTGTGAGAATTTTATACATATATAGGAAAAAAGTTATTAGGATGTTGTTATTTTACAATTCGCCTGTTGTGAAGCAATGATGCGGCCTAGCTGCTGCTAGAATGGTCTACGCATTGAAAAAGAAGAAGACATATACCAAACACAATCTAATATTTATCATACGGAATCCATATAGGGGAGAGCGTGGCCAGAGATTGCATAAGACATAGAGGTTCAAATGCAGAAAAGGGAGGAGGGAGCCTTGCCCAACAGTGGGACACTTGACCGGATACTTAAAAAACAAAAAATATTACTGCTACTAGCCAAAACTGATATAATTAATTAATTAATTCGTAATTACTTCCTACTTATACAAGATAGAGGCATAAATATATTAGAAAAATACTTTATTGAATTACTAGCTTTCGCCCGCGGCTTCGCTCGCGTTAAATTCGGTATAACACACCAAACAGACCTGCAGTTTTTGCTCTTGCGCCTGATGGATTTGTAATAGCAACGCTAAGTTTTCTCTTTTCTTCCCTCGTTCTCCCTCATATCCCACTTTTTTTTAATAAAAGTTAGCCTATGTCCGTCTCCTGGTTCCCAACTATCTTTGTACCAAAAATCATCAATATCGGTTTAGCCATTAACGCGTGAAGAATTAACAAACAAACAAACAAACAAACAAACAAACTCACTTTCGCTTTTATAATATTAGTAAGGATGAACATCACCATTAAATACCTACCCCGATGCCGTTCAGCAGTAAATAGACCAGATTTGAAATAAAAAAGTATCTAGTAAAAGATGATGCTTAATTTCTAACTGCCATGTTACTGAGTTCTGCGTTTCAAGTTTAATTGTTTTGTTCATTGACGGCAAGTAAAACCTACGTAGCGAAAACTCTTTAGTAAAAAAATTCATGCCATTTTTTTTGAGGTTAAAATTAAAAACACAGCGGGCAGTAATGAAATTCAGTACACTATTACTGCCGGACTGAAGCCAGGGTATTTAATGAGTTGCTTTACTTTAGGTTAACATGTCATTTAATTTGACTTTTACGAGCAAGTAGTGTGAAAATATAAATGAAGTGTACCAACTAATATTGGGACAGATAAATCGCCATCTAAACGCTGAGAACAATTTTAATCGAATATATACACTCCTGATTCCAACAACATTTTCCCACCAACTCCAAATCGTCTCCACAACATAAATTGGTGCTAATTCAACACAACACACGGCCATACGTTCACTCCCAGACGTGGACACAGCCTCTTCTTTATAGCCACTCGAGCTAACGGCTTTGGAACATTAAACTGTTCCGTTTACTACGGAGATAGCATCATTTGTATCCTTAAGAGGACGACCGCGTTTCCGTAATGAGTGCTTGTTAGAAATAGAGCGGTTCTAGGATAGATTTGTCTTTGTCTGTGAAAAGGATTGGACTTCACGCTTGATCATGTTGTTATAAAAGGGTTTGGAGTTTGGAGTGGTTTGAGTTACCATTTCTATGAAGTCTGGGCAGAATTCTTTATAATTCTCTTTTGAAATTTGAATTTTATTTTCAACCAATGCAGTTGTTTATGATTCTTTTCTTTACGTTTTTAAAAAAGTATGAAATGAGAAAAGCAGTGTTCCTGGCTTTAGAGACAGAATCTTCCTCACAATGCGGGTTGTATTGCGGAGTATTGCTTCTGAATCAGGCCCTTACCATTCGCCTAAGGAGATATGATGAATGATTAAAACCATTTAATCTTCCACACAATCCATCTGTCTATCGTTTCTTTGGTCTTCTTTAACTTAGCATTTTCCTCTTTTATTTTTCTTTGAAATGTGAACGTGATCATTATGGCATTATCGAATGATTCATATTTTCTGGCAAACTGACAATAGATACTTGATTGCCTTTTGTAGGTCGGGGACATGTCCATCTGCGGACACCATTATCTGGGCTGATGTCAAAGAATAGTGTGCCAATAGGAGTTTGTCCATAATATATATAAACTGTTTTGATTGCTTACAAGTAGACAACATATGATGACTCACGGCTGGAACGCATACCACACTGTCACAAGTGGGACTAATACACCATGCAGCGCCCGGAACGGTATTGTTAAATCCAGCATTACATTGAAAAAAAAAAAACGAACAATGTGGCTTTCATACATTCTCAAAGCGTTAAAAACTCTTTCGTCAATCATAATTTTGAAATTTACATTTTTAATTTATATGGTCTACCTACATAATGGACTAAAACAATAGGCCGAATAGGAGATTTTCGTCTCAGCCTACATTTGGCAGCTCTTACTATCCATTGCAAATAATTGAGATGTTATCTATACTTCCCATAGATACATTGTTTTCGTGTGAAAATCAATTTGTCCAATCTGAGTAGAATTGTTTTGTTTCCTTTTTGTTCATAATAATTTCAGTTTGCCCAATCATTTGTCTATGATACAGCATTTCCTTACGTTGAGTAGAATTTATGTATTTTTTTGCTTTTACGAACAACGGAAATTATATTTCCTGTTACTTTGCATACATAATAAGACGTGATTCATTTTGTGAAGTATTAAATACTTCATAATAATAGTAATATTATTCAAAGTAATTTTTACATTGTTTTTTTTATGAGCTTCAGTTTCTACGCCATTCTTGTGTAAACTCATTTGTTGAGACGACCTAGAAGCGTAACGTGAAAGTTGATTTGAAGTGTCATGGATCGAATTGGGGGAGGCCTTTGCCCAGCAATGGGACAGTTTTTTTTAATGACACCTCGTTGGTAAGGATGGGCAAAATGGACAGAGCCTATAAAAAAAAATAAAAGAACTCCAATATCTATTTTCCGCCATGTTGGACATAGTACTGTTTGTCTTGAAAATATTCCAACAAACTCCATAACATCACTAAACCAACTCAAAAGTACTGAAGCCACCACAGTAACGGGACAAGCAGTATACCAAGTAATTTCAATAAACTAAGAGAGTGGACTAAGCAGCTGCGCCACTCTAGCACTGCCGTTATATTGCACTGTGGTGGTCTAACTTATTAAACTGTTCAAGCTAAATACATACTAAAACAAAGTGTAAAAATATCTTGCACAAGTTTTGCGTACGTATGAAATTAACATAAATGAGTTTTTAGGCTACGTCCAAAAACTAATTGCATAGAATATCCAATATACCTTTATGAATTGTAGCCTATGTGTTATTCTGATATGTAAGCTATATTATTGTGAAATTTCATCAAAATCCATTCAGTAGTTTTTGCGTGTAAGAGCAACAAATATATTTACATACATCTTCACAAACTATCTCTTTTATAATATTAGTTGGATCTAGATATTCAGCTGGTGCGGTTAGACTGGAAGCCAACCCCAAAATAGTTAGGTAAAGGCTAGGCAGATTTATTTATTTATTTATTTGGATCTCCAACAGAGAATGCACAAATAACATGATTACAAAAAAAAAATACAAATAGGAGCTGATTACTGTGCTCCTCTAATTACAGGAAACCACAGCATTCGCTTAAAAACTAGTTACAAAAAAGTTTGACAAGACAATAAATTTGGAAAAAGATAAGAGAATAAAAAAGATCTATAATTAAATACAAAAGACAAAAAAATAAAACATTATTATAATCTGACCAAATACAGTTAGGGACATTATAGTTTTGACAATATGAGTCGTAAATTCTTTTTATATACCGACATCTTACAAGTAATATCACGACTGCGGTGTTTCGACAATTCATTATAGTTTCTACAGAGCCTTGGCAGAACGGCGAAGTGACCGAGATTGGTTTTAGAACCTGGCACGTTGAAGAGGTTATACTACATTTCCTCGGTAGGCGAGATGGTGCGCTTATCTGCAGCTTACCAAGAAGGTCAGCACAGTCGACAGCCCCGTGAAACAATTTGTGGAGGAATGTCAGATCTAGAGCTTTCCTTCTATCTACGAGAGCAGACATTTTGTAGTGTTAGGCTGTAGTTGATGATGAGTTCTTTATCTATACTGATGATATTATTAAGTTTGTTCATCTGATCATGATTGTAAATCAGCAGTCCACTCCTTCCTACTAAATAACACTTATGACGAAACAGGATCATTTTTTTCTACCCTATCATAGAATGCATACACTACACACACATAAACACCCATGCACACACACCCACACATCACTCTTAAACCTTTCCACTTACTTATTTATACTCTAACACTTAGACATATTTTTTTTTTAGATTTTGGTATTAAAAAATCATTAGTTATTACTAAGCTATTAAATTCTCTAATCTTGAGGGATGCGGCACTGTTTCCCTTTACTACAGGCTAATGTGTAGCCTATCTAAGAGGATAGTAACCTCAACCAGTTATTATGGCATACCAGTGTTTATTTGTTAAATGCAACTGTTTTATTGTATTTACTGCAATACCGTTTATGCAATAAAGCTTTTTATTATTTTATTTTATTATAAAGGGGAATGAATTTCTTGTATGTTTGAACCGCATTGACTCTAAAACTACTGGACCGATTTTAACCATTTTTCATAAATGGAAACTTACATTATCAGGAATCAACATAGGGTATATAACATCACGCTACGATATTTAGAAGCTGAGCAGCGGATGAAACACGCTGTCCACAGCCAGTTAGCCATATCATCGTTCAGTCCATCAATCAGTTCTTTGATGATCCATAGAGTCCTTCACATTCATATTTAAAACTTTCTTCTCGGCATTTTTCCTGTGTACCATCATCATCTGCCTAGCCAAAGCTGATGCAGCTGATTACTAATATTATACTTGTGACCTTCAAAACCCAGTTAGTACTGAGTAATACGATAACCTTTGTTAAGACTGGTTGTCAGACTGTTGGGCCCACTGACTTCCTGTAACGGCTGTGACTGAGAATTCTCGGTATGTAATGGGCGGTCACGCATCCACGGACCAAGTTCTTTATCATATCACGAAACAAATTTCCACACAAATTCACATAGTAACTGAAGACCATCACGTAACCACTTCATAACTCTGCTTCTCAACTCATCAATCTTCGATCCTCAACTGTTATTTTCTAATTAAATGGTAGTTACACATTAAAATCTTGCAGTAATTATGTTGTTATGCCCAACCATAATTATGGCAAGCTAAGATAAGGATAGAAATGAGTTAAAAACAGCTTTTCCATATTATTAATGAGCTAAACAAGACATTGATCGATGGTTTTGTATCCTCTACAAATATTGAAACACAAAAAATCCATTAGAGATCATTATTTAGGGTTGTAAACAGGACGGGGAGCAATGTAGCTCACCGTCCTTCCGTCCAGTGACACAGGTCGTGTCAACGGCGCGTTAGTGTTCCACGCGCGCCGTCAGCAAAGCAGAGAGGCCTGCCAGGGCCACTGACTACCGGGGTTACGGGTTGTTCGAAAGAGATACCGCGGCTCCGGTACATAAAGGGCAATAGAAGGAACATGGGTGGGTTTTTGTCAGTACAAGTCTGACACCTCCCCCCCCCCGCTCAGTCAGTCACTGAAACTCCCATCCGTAAAAGAACCGGTGTAAACACGATGTTCTAATATGGGTCAACTTTGAAAGACAAAAAATACTATGTCGAATCGAGTGCCAATAAAATTGGTATTACTTTTTTATAAAGGAAATACAGCTATTAAAACTATATGGACGCAAGTAATTAATAAACCGTTAATTACATTAGTTTCTAACCGTTTCGATTTATCGTGAATGTGATTTGGTTAAGAAACTGTAAATGAATGTTTATGTGCATTGCTTTGATGAACAGTATGGGAAGAGACGAGAAATCCTCCAAGATAGAGAGTATAACTAAGTAAAAAATATAGATATTTAATTTGACCACATTCCGATTTTCCAATTGAGCTGTAATGTTGCATGCAAGTTTAGTGCGGATGCCAATGCATCATTAAGAGTGACGTCATTCTAAATCCAATATGGCGGACTACCAAAGCTTATGGGTACCCCATGAAATTTTCTATAATATTTAATATTTGAGCATTAAATATTTCCAAAAAAAAAACATTCAATGTAAACCATAATTGATTAAAAACTACTGCAATATTCCACCTCTACCTTTGAGACAAGACTGCATTGATTTGTTATTATAATCCCAGAAATAGTTTGCCGTAAAACCGAAGGCATGGTGGTTTCCCATAAATAAAAGCTTTTCGTCCAATCAGCAGAACACGGGTCATGGGAACGGGCTGTGGGGCGCAATCTCCGTGATTGGGAGGTACTTGAGAACATCTTCACGCTATTAATCTGACGAGGTTAGATACGGTTTACTGACAGTGATGGTTCTCATTCTGAAGACTGTCAGTCTTTATAATGATGGTGTCAACTAGGTTTCGTCTAAATTGTGTATTGTTGTTGTGTCGGCGTTTTTAGGTTATGTTTTGTTGCCCAATTTTATTCTGTGCAATACTGTGTTTACATTGCTATATTAAGAAAACTGGCTAAATGCGTACAAACTTGTGACTCCAACGGCCATATCTTTTGACTGCGCAGACTTAACGCCCGTTCCAATAAACAAAAAAACCGGCCAAGAGCGTGTCGGGCCACGCTCAGTATAGGGTTCCGTAGTTTCCCGTCCGTCACAATAAGTGTTCCCACTTATGAGTTTAAAGGTGGAGGAGCGTGCAACATTGCACGCTCCGCGGCAGACTAATTAGATTATGCACTCATAAATAAAATTACGAATATATTTAAGTGCAACTTATTACTTTACCACGGTAGGTCATGAAAGCACGGAAACTCTTAACAACGACTTTAAAAAAAATACATAATTACGCAACGCCATCTATCGAACCATTTATGAACTGGTTTTTACCTTAACATTTTGATGGTGTTAAAAAAATGAATTTTAGTTTTGTTCTAAATTGCCTTAGCATGTTCTTGATAGAAGATTTATGTAGTTATAAGATACCGCCAATGCCAAGGAGAGACCAACCGAACAATTCGGTAATACCCGATCCAATGTAATAAGTACCTACAGCGCCATCTCTCGGGGAATTGGGTTACTAATTAATACAAAGACGTGCAAGAAGTTTTCAGTGGTAATTTTGGATTGCGAGAACCGATTTCAATTCTTTTTTTGTTTGAAAAAAGATACGTTCAGGATAATAAAATATGTAAACGAAGTTAAAAAAAATGCTTGCATATACGATTATACTACAAACTTAGTCCAGAAATTATTTTGTACAACTTTTTGTCTTTTTCGTACAAAAACTGTTGTGTCAATCAAGTTCAAAATGATTTTCCTAGAAAGTCCTTATAAAGTTCTACTTTTCAGATTTTTTTCATATTTTCTAAACTTATGGTTCAAAAGTTAGAGGGGGGGACACATTGTTTTTTACTTTTGGAGCGATTATTTCCGAAATTATTGACATTATCAAAAATGATTTTAGTAAACCCCTATTCATTTTTAAATACCTTTCCAACAATATATCATACGTTAGGGTTGAAATTAAAAAAAAATCACTTCCCACTTTACATATAGGGTGGCTACCCTAATAAAACATTTTTTTCCAATTTTTATTTTACCACTTTGTCGGCGTGATTGATATACATATTGGTACCAAATTTCAGCTTTCTAGTGCTAACGGTCACAGAGATTAAGCGAGGACGGACGGACGGACAGACAGACATGGCGAAACTATAAGGGTTCCTAGTTGACTACGGAACCCTAAAAACGACTCGGTTTGCTTACGGATCGTAGTATTTTGACATAAGTTCTATGAGACGTCATGTCAAAATCCTACTATCCGTAAGTAAAACGACTCATTTTTGTATAATAGAACCGGGCGTTACTCGTAGAGGGTTGATTTTTCACGGCTCCAAGACACCACAGATTTAAGTCTCCACGCGTTCCTCGTTCTTGACAGACAGACGGACAAAAAATTGATGGTATAAGGGTTCCGTTTTTACTTTTTGAGGTACAGAACCCTAAAAAACAAGGCGGGCGTTCCGTTAAAAGGTATTTCCCAAAAGTTATGTATTTACAAAACACACTTAGGAGACGATCTCAAGTCGTTCTACATTTAGTTTCAACCCTCATTAAACGTGACACACATAATTTTCGAAGCGTAATGCACAAACTCAAATTTTTTTTACATAACATACTTCCGTAATTATGAATAAAAACACTTTAACCACACGTTTAAAGACGCCACAATTGGGTTATTCTTTAATAACAAGTGTAATTTGAAATAATAAAATCAATTGATCGGTGAAATCAGATCGTTTAGTGGTTGTTAACTCGTAGCGCGTGCAAATTGCTAACGCATTAAAAGATATAAAGTTAACGAGAATAACCCAGTTTTTAACGTTTTTAAACCTACATTTGTAAGTCAATGCTACTGACATCGATAATATTCTCACAGACATTAGTATGATTTGTATTATTGATCGTTGGAATCTCGATGGGATTGCAAGTCAAGTGTCCACTTGAAACAGTACTCTGACAATATAATAATAAATTGTATTTTTGTTTGACCTTCTTTTATTTGTTGAAGTGTCTTCGATAGAGGTTGTTATGACTTGTCTTTTTTTTATTATATAATATATAATTATTTTGTACTCATAGGCAGTATATTAAAAAAGGCATGAATATATGGAAGTGAAGCATTCGTCACGGGTACTAGAAGTCTCTAAACCAGTCTTACCATACCACAACCTCTTTAGATCGGTGTTTTGTATAGGAGTTATAGCTGCAAACGGTTAGATTAGAAGGTAGAAGCTGATCCTAGCATAATTGGGAAAAGGCTAGGCTCGTGATTTGATAGAGGGAATATTGGAAATCTAGCGAAAAATCCTAGTTATCCTACTAATACCTATTATAAATGCGCAAAACTGCTAAACGAATTCAAATGAAATTTTGCACATAGATTGTTTTTAACCTGAATGAGGATACTATTAATGTAGTGTATGTAGTAGAACGACACTGTCGCAAAATTACCAGACTTTGGCAAATTCGGCGGGGCATTAGCTAGTCCAATAAAGTAAAGTGTTGGCCCAAATAAGGTATTTCATAGGTAAAACCAACAAATCTTAAACAAAATGCACTCCATAATCACGGTAAACGATAAACAATTGAATTAGCTTATTATTACGCTAAGTTATTACTAGGCGCCTAGTCCCGAGTGCGCCGTGTTAAATTATATTGTACTTGACCGTTCTACAGATATTAATCATATTCTAAATGTAGGCTTTGGTGATTTTGGTACTAGTTCCTAATGTTGAGTATACTTATTTTTCAAAAAAAGGGTCCTGGATTTTTATTTTTAAAAGGAAAAAGTTTATTGTAGTATCCACTTGTAGCAGAGCTACAGGTTGAAAACAGAATTAACTAACTACATCACAGGCTCACCCTACCACCAAGCCTCAGTCCAGGTTGCGCTTCTACCTTCCAACTTCCCGCCATCATGCTGACTGACAGTTGACATAAGTGACAGCTCCCCGACTGCTTGTGGCCGAAAGCAGTGTTTCCATATCTATTAAATAGATACACTACAGGTATGAATACACTAAAAATATATAGAGACTGCTTTCAGTGATTACACAGAAAATTAAGGGAATCGTTATCACCAGATTTTTGAGGACTATTCATTTCTTTAAATTTTAAAACAATTTAACATGTTCTGGTAACGTAAAGTTTGACAAAATCTAAGCTTTAAATTCCAATTCAGAACCCAATTGTTTTTCTGTGCGAATATATTTATTATTCACATTTTAAACGGGACATTAATCAAGTTTTTTTGTTTTTATTTATTTATTTATTCATGATTTCTTATTCATGCACAGGTGTTCAGCTTCTTGCCGGTACCACTAATTTTATAATAAGCTAAATAAAGAAAGCCATTGTAAAAGAGCGTGTTTATTATTCAAGAGGATGCAATAAAACTTATCGATCGAATTAGTAAATTATAAGATTGCGTATTTAAATGAAAATCTTTGCGTGAATTACAATTTTAAACTCATCGTGTTTAATTTTTATGGACGCATATCATAAATAGAAATAATGGTCTAATTAAAATTTAAATCGCTTAAAATATATTCATGCTCGGTCACCCACTGGTTATGAGATCGATTTTTTAAACAAATATTAAATAACAATAAATTAGTAATGAATTTGTCTCATTAAAATGTTTTTTATATGTCTGGATTTTTATACTACTGTAGGCACTTCGTTTTATATTGTATTTTCTTTGGACGATGACAACATCAGAATAGATATTTTATTTACCGTGATACTTTTTTATTCTTCTAAGATTATTAACTCTATCACCTTTACATACAGAAACCTAAATTGGTGCGCTTATCGATCTATTGGATAAATTGTCTATCAATTTTGAATTTCGAAGATACTTCATGACAAGAAAAAATAATTCCACGGTTCTCGGCAATTTCAAATTCCGAAAGAATAAATCAAAAAAGTTTATAACAGTTTAGAAAAAAGAGGTCTAACGTAATAACTTGTCTTTTTTCACACTATAGCGACATTCGATCTGGCAAATTATATTTCACGGGTTTGCACTTTTTATGTCAAAAAATGAATTTTAAACGATAAAAAATCGTGTAGCAAATTGACAGATGTTGCGAAAAAAGCAATTTCTGGATGGTTTTTGCATTTCAATTTGCATGCAAACACAGACAAACGACTGTTTAGCAACAAAAGGATACAGAATTATTTCATCCTGCCGATCGAACCCTAAGATCTAAGATTTTTCTTTTTAGGATCTAAAAGGATGTCCAAGGATAAGATTAGACGAGAAAAATATCGATATAAGAATATCCAATGACCACAATTAATCGTGAGCGAAATGATAAAAATAATTGATGATGGCATGCACAAATGCAATTTGTTTGTAAGATTACATCTTGTAAAAGGAGGGTGTGTAGCGAGCCTAGCAAAGCGATATCTCGATCCATTTGTTTATAAGCCATTATCTTAGAAATAAATGTGCCTATGTGCAATCAGAGGTTTTGGTTTACGTTTATTTTGATATCGTGTAACGGGTTATAGATGGAAGGATTAGTATTTAAGTGTTGTACTAATTAATTGGTTCAGATCTGGAAAACCTCTAATTTATTACTTCTTAAGTCTTAAAACGCAATGATAGAATAGTGGCGTGACCGTTGGACTGTAAAATCACAGGTCTCGAGTACAAACCCAAGGCGTGCAAACCATGTAGCAAGTTCACTTACTTCGCTTGAAAACTTCGTGAAGAAACTCTCATGCCAGAGGATATTTCTCGACGTCCACAGGGTCACTAACCACACGATTAAGGAAGACTTCATAAGTTCTAAAAAAAATGTTGCCATGCTATAAATAATTTATTCTGCTCAAAACATTTTATACGATAAGTTCCGACGTCCACTATCAGCTAGTTTACCAGGAGTGGACGTAGACACTATAAAAAATAAATTTCGTTGTCGCGAGTTGTTGTTATACAACAAATCGCGTAACAGTTTTGTCGGCGGGATTGTTATTAACCATTAGAAATGAATGAATGAGTTCATAATAACTGACTTGCCTTTAAGCGATTGGAAGTATTCCAGGAAAATATATAAAGACAATGTTTCAAAGATCATAAATCCTTTAAGTATTATGGAAGCTTTACAAAGCAGGGCTGTAAAAGGATAAACCGCAGTTTATAGTTCTATGGCACAACAATTACAACTAACAAGTACTTACCATTTTGGACTTAAAAGCGAACAAAGCTTCGCACCGCCAACAAACTGCAAATTAGTACATACATACATATGTAATGTCGGAGACTTCCCTTATAAGCTGAACCACGACACGAAGTAAGAGTCAAGACAGCGCAGATCCACACAAATCTGTTTAAAATTTCCCTACTATTGTTAAACGATAAGATCGACATTCGCAGATCAATGGCGACAATGTAAGGGTGAACGAACAATACATGTCAGTTGACAGGTTCCGTTCACATCGTGAGGTGGAGTCACGAGTTTTAGCACAAGCTCACGGCGTGTTGTGATCAGCTGTTGTGTGACACTTTGGCCAAAATTGGGCGATTGTGGCCCACTTGCACGATGTATGGCTCAAGTGGCCCACTCACGTTGTTTATTAGACAGCCTGCCAGCGAGGCTCGTTATTGAGATTAATTTGGACGTGGATCTGGTTTCTTTACATAGTAATAACTGGATTAAATTACTTTTCTTTAAATTGCGTAGGAGTCGGGTCGAGTTGGTCAATGAGACAAGATACTAAATATTTACAAACTAACTCAACATTCTAGCATTTGTCAAAACTAAAATATTGTGAAACTGTATATTTTACAAAAACGCAAGAAAGAGATACTGATCAAATGGTGACTGCCAGTAGTGAACGTATGATTGCTAAAACAGCGTGCAATACAGAAAAATAAATAGAAAGAATGGGTAACAACTCCAGATCTTTTCGTAACAGAGGCCGTGAAATGAGGATATTAAAATAAATACAGATGATAAAACCTGTGGAAAGACACAAATCACTATTATATACGTTGAGTGCTGAACATAAATTAATAAAAATATTAGGTTTACAAAGAAAAGGGTCCTTTATAAAAAAGAAAGTCCTACAAAATTAAAAAAAAAATTACAAACAACTGGATAAAAATATTGGGTATGACTCATATATGATAAAAGTTGCAAAAAAAAAGAATTATTTAAGTAATGTAGCGACTTGTACTCGTACATAATTCTGTCTTTATCATCTTCAAACGATTGACGGAAACAAAGTTTTTTAACAATAACTTTATAGGTATTCAGACCAATATGTCTGCAGTAATTCTCTCCCCGTTAAGTACCATTGGAAGCTGTTAACGTCAAAATATATTGGGGTCTACTTCCAATCAAATCAGGTGCAGCTGAATATCAGTATTTTATATGGAACAACAGGAGCAAGTGCCCATCTGAACTGCACAACCCAGTAACCAAGTACTACGATACCTCACCATAAGACTGACTGACAAAGTTTCAACACAATTGGATCAAATTCTAAAATCAAACTTTATGGCTTTTCTAGAGGAATGATCTAATGACAATGATCACATAACAATAGGCTTGTCTTATCGTATGACAAACGACGTCAACCTACATAGATCTTCCATTTGTGTCCTGTTCAGAGCGTGGGTAGATTACACCAATATAGTCTGGAAAAACCAACCAGGTGAAGATAATATTTATGTCCGAACCATTGTGTCTAGATCCTTCTGAATATTTTGCGCGGGGGGGGGTGGGTAAAACAGAACAATGGCTGCTACGAAAACGGATTTGACTACTGATGAACGCTTTTTTCAATTTATGATCATCTCTGTTTAAAGATTCGTCCACTTTATTAACGCAAAGGCTTTCTTTTGCGGATGACGGAAATTCATGAAATAACTTCCCTCGCTCAGAGAGGAGCGGGGGAGGGTCAGACTTGTACCGACTAAATCCCACCCATGTTCCTTCTTTTGCCCTTAAGGTTCAGACAACCAGTCTTCCCAAGGGGTATCGTATTACCTAGTACTAAATGGGTTGTAGAGGTTAGATCAGCATCCGGTTAGACTAGAATGATGATGTATTTGAAATAAAAATGGTTACAATTACATTTTCCATATTAGATTTGCTATTAAATTAAGACCAAAATTTGGAAACAATATGTCCCATTGCTGTTAATTTATAGTTATACTTCGTGCAAAACACGATAGCGAGGAATACAACTTACTAAGAGAATCTATCTTTGTTGTTGAGTAAAACAGCATCAAAATACTTTTAAAATAATAGGACATTACAGTCCCTTATTAACCGATGGTTTTGTAGCGATAAGCCCACAGATCGTGGTATTTGAAATTACTGCCAGAGAATGTTCTCATTATTATCTTCGTACTATGGTTTCTTGTGTATTTATTTTTAAAGGAATTATGTAATGTACATAAAGGTCATAACAAATCTTTGTTGTACCATCAACTTTTGCCTTACCAAACTTTAGATCGGTGGGCGATAAAGTTAATGCCTTTGATTGTTTACATAATATGTAATGGTGGATGGAAGACGTCATTTCTATCATTCGTATAGGTCAACAACTGTTTATAATTCATCAACAGTCGTTGAATTTCGACTAACAATTAACTATTATCTTCAGCAGTAAATCGATTGTGTCTACGCTACACATCATTTGCTATTATTTCGTCAATTCTAATAGAATTTTAAATTACTGGACTGTTTTTTTAGAATCTTATTTGAATTTAGTTTGCAACTTGACCAGTTCACAGTAGCAGTAATCGAGTGAATCTTTTAGTGATTTCTGTGCAATTTCAAAATCCAGTGATGTGTGAGAGATTTTTTCAGACAGTGTTTAGTGCTTCTTCTATCGAGTCCTTCCTAAATGGCCAAGCAAAGTCCTCCAGCCCTTGCTTTCTATTGGCTAATCCAACATTTACAACCTTCAAACCGAGATTAAGTACTTCGAGAAAGCCACGTCGGCCTGCCCCTGAGATTCCTTGCGTGACGGTAATACGAGACATACACTGTCTACATGATATATTTGACGCACATACCTATAATTAAGGACACTCACACACGTGCTTGCCTGCGGGGTTTCTCTCGCAAATTCGACTCTGGTTTAAGCCGGTTTTCGTGACAACTTTCTAGAGATTCCCACCGCGTTAAGTACCCTTAGAAGTGCTAATGTTATATTATTTGGCAGTTATTATTATTTGCGTGCTGTGTAACGGCGATTCGGTGGTTTTGATTAGCAAAGTTGATTGATTGTTGCAGTAAAACATTTACGAGAATTAGTAAATATGTTTAATAAAGAATCATCAATCTATAATTTCATATATTTTATAATATTTTTAGTAACAATGCCAAATTGAAACCGCCAAACTCCAGTAAATTGATTAATTGCGGTCTTAAATACTCTAATAAAAAATGCAAAAACCGTTCAAAATTCTTTACGACATAACTAAATCATGTAAAATTGATAAACACATATTCGTCCTCAAATGGACGTCTAAAGAAATACAGCATCCCGATATCCTAACAAGTTTCCGAACCCAATCGTTTCTTAATAATGAATTGCTATTGATAATGAGTTGTTTTTTGTCTAACTAAAACGGTGATTTAGAATCGGCGCCGTGGCGCCATATTGCTCGAAGATGGGAGATAGACGCACGCGCAGTCGCGGCGGAGCTTTTGTTGTTCTCCGATGTTAGAATCTTTGAGAGAACAATGTTGTAATTCTTTGGTGACATTATTTTGTTCTTGGTCAAAAGATGCCGATACTAAATTCTGTTTTTGAGATTGTTTATGTGTTCTTGTTGGTTAAGATTTGCCAGATCAGCTTTCAGGTCTTAGGCAACATTAATTACATTGTTTTGCTTTTAAAATTGGTTTATAATGTGCATGACAAACAAAAATCCACACAATCAATTAGATACCCATGCACAAACAATTCGTTCACATCGATTGTTCGTTCGATTCAACCACAAGTCTAAGTGCGAGCGCCATTATAATCTATCCATCAAGATGGCTATCGGCTTCAGATGGCCGTTGAATTTCCCCGCACAATTTATATGGATACGCGAGGACATTGGCTATAAACTAGCGGTCGCCTTTGTACTTTGTTCCCACATCTACGATGTACGAATCGATTGAACTTTGTTCTACTCTTACTTGTTTGTTGTTTAGTTTATAAGGAGGTTTTATTCCTTTGAGGTTATTTTAAGAAGTAGTTTTGTTTACCACTGGATTACCCCTGTATGTTTTAATTGTCTTTTCGTGGTTACTGGCTCTTCGCTGTTTAATTACAACATGCAGATCAGAACAAAACACTTTTTTTTCTTAAATATTTACCTTGTAGGTAGCCCGTTAGTTGTCTTTTGGAGCTGAACATTCCTCACATGTTTCCTATTTCCTCCTAATTCATACTGGTAATATGCCGTAATTATGGAAATACAACTAGCTACTTTTAGCCTATTTGTTGCAACTCCTAAGGAATCTTTAGCTTCTTGGAAAATTTGTTTGTCATCAGCGGACGTTTTTCTATCTAACGCTCAGATAAAGCCTTATTCACCATAATAACCTCAACCTTGAGACAATTCTTTCCGGTTATTTCACATTTCTGCTAAACTGTCAACGAAACCTACATTACGAAAAACATTTTTAATGCATCTTTCGCCGGTATTTTCCTCAACGGTTGTAATGTTACACTTTAAATAACATAAACAAAGTCTGACATTATGTTTTTGCGTCAAACAATGGTGGTAACTCACACGTAACGTAGACTCGTTAAGCGTTACTGCAACTGTTATAATAATGGCAACACAGATAACTGTGTGTGTGTGAGGTAAATTGTTTTTGGCGAGATGTTAGCAGATTTAAGTATACTATTCCTAAGTACGGTTGTGTTTGTTAAATTCTTTATGACGTTTTTCGGTGTAAATCTTTGAAGCTGGCTACCTACTTGGTAGATGTGTTAAATAGGAAGTTGATTGAAACTCGTTTCTATAGAAATTGATGGACAATTCGGGGACCCTTTTCTTTTATGGTGATGGCGCGATGTTATATTAGATTTTTACCCTTTTGGCTTTTTTAATACATTTAAAGTTACTTCTTCTACGGTTTTATAATTTGCAAGAGAATTCAACATAAAATTGTATTTTTTGATTTCCAGTAGACTTAACAAATAGGTATAGTCACGCGTCAGCCGAAATGTCCGAAAACCAATTTATTTCCCATCATAAACCCGTTGGTCGATGTATTGGCAATCGCATAGGTATTTACACATAGTCTATAATTTTGGGAATCAATTTCATTTTGTGCACCGCAAGGAACCGAACGAAATCGTCTATAAAATCCATTAATACTGTACAAAACTGGACAAAAACTTATGTTTTGACACAGATTATTTATTTTTCATTTTGTATTTTTCAAACAACTTAGCAAATTGAGTATGAAGAACTAACGTAATGGACTAATGGATTATTGATAACCTAAGTGTTCGTGTTTTACACCGCATTAGCCCCAGACTCAGGCGATAATACCGGTTCCATGACAAAATAATCCGAATGATCACTGTCGACGAACTCCGATGGCTGCCTGTCATCGGTAAAAACATTTCAACTGGCCACGCTAAACACGATAGTAACGGGTCGATACCTCCGACTTTTTGCTTCCAAACTCGACAACGATGCACAACTTTTTAACCGACTTCTAAAAAAGGAGGAGGTTCTCAATTCGGATGTTTGTATGTTTTTTTTAGGTTTGTTCGCGCTTAACTCCGTCGCTTGCCAACCGATTTCAAAAATTCTTTTTTTGTTGGAAAGGTTATACTTCCCAAATGGTCCCATGAAAATTTTATCGAAATCGGACAAGCGGTTATTGAAAAATCAACAAAAAAAAAAATTTCATTCTCAGTTTCAGTTTGACGCCGTTTTCTCATACGAGAAGCATCTTTACTAGGCCTACCCATATTTTTTAACCGACTTAAAAAAGGAGGTTATCAATTTGGTTGTATTTATCAATGAGAAAAAATATGTCACAAAAAATTAACAAATAAAAATATTTTTTGCAAAAAAAAGAACCGACTTCAAAAAACCCTATAAGCACTAAAAAGTTAAAAATAATACTATAACCTACCTATATTAATAAACCTAACCTAACCTACGATTAACCTATACTAAAATTTAACAATTTTTTGGAGTCGGTGCCAAGCCCAAATCTATCAAGTATTTTTGTTGTTTTCCGATTTGAGTTATTATTTAGAAGCTGTAAGATTTTTGTTTTGTTTTTTTTTCTGGCCTTAGTCTATAGGTATATAGTCATTTAGGTATCGTATATTGCTTGGCACCGACTCCAAAAAATTGTTAAATTTTAGTATAGGTTAATCGTAGGTTAGGTTAGGTTTATTAATATAGGTAGGTTATAGTATTATTTTTAACTTTTTAGTGCTTATAGGGTTTTTTGAAGTCGGTTCTTTTTTTTGCAAAAAATATTTTTATATTAAAAACTTTTTCGAACCTCAATTTATTCGACATATAATTAAAACTGACACTATTATTACAACCATCCCAATCGCAACAGCTACATGATACAGCAAAATGTAGGTCAGTATATTATGTAAATAACAGAACGTTAAACTTGCTGCGCTCAAATATCACTGAACAACTTCATCGCATACAGAATTTGGGGTTTATAGGGTAATAGAGAAACTTTGAGCAGAAACGATGGGGTCGCGTTGATCGGTGACCTCCGAACTCAAATGGTTCATTGAGTATAGCAGCTGAGCGGCATCGTCATCCATTCAGCCGACGCTATCGCCCGTCGCTCAGTGCCGATCCTAAACACGGAACGCGTCACACGCGCCAGCAACGTAGGCTGCGTAACAGTGTGCCTTTGCCTTTTATTTTTTTACGCGCGCTTGGCGGGAAGTTTTGACAGATAGAATTTTTTTTTGAACTTATAAAAAGTGGCAGCGATATTGTACGAATTATTTTGAATAGTGAAATGAGTGTTTGATTGTGTTTATGAAGCTATTATTCTGCTAAACAAAACATTGTGTTTCAAGATGATGACTTCAGTGTATCATGAGGTGAGTGCACGACATTTCCCACTTGGCATTTACTTGTTTTTGTTGAGTAATTGTTTTTGCAAACTGGACTGCACCGTTGTTAACCTTTAATTTTTTCTTATTATTTAGATAATTAAACGTTATGAGCGAAAATTGCCAGACACTTATGAATTTATAAAAGCAAAAATTTTCTGTTTTTCTTTTATTATACAGTCAAGTTCAAGTGTCATGGCCGAGCATAATTTAAATAGGCAACAGTCGTTATTATTCAGGCCTAATTAGATATTCATATTTGAAGTTCGACGTAACGAAGAACCGTTTAGGATTATTCAATCAATGTGTTTGAACACATGTGGCATTATTCAAATGTGTTTTTATGTGACAAATTATGTCGTTTTGTATGCGATGTCACAGAGTGTATGTGACAAAGTAAATAGTGATTTACACACTGCATCCATGCAGGCGACAAAATCTAATTTGCATATATACACATTGTGTGTGGATAATTTATTCAATGGAACCATTGGAATTCTATTAACAAAATATATATGTAGATACATGAAATAAGTTATTAAATTTCAGCCCAAACAGCTGATAAAAATATTTGATCGAAGATAGATTAACTCAAAAAAAGTTTGTCTGTTGTATATTTTTTTGCTCACATACCTACATGTTATTCTCACGGCATTCTGACCCTCATTCTTATCTTAAGGCAACGTTACACTTGCATCCGATGTCATTCGCAGAACACTAGTCACGTATCTGTCCTCTCTATGAGGTTTATCGTTTTATCACTATCACGCCTGTAAACCCCAAAGTCTTAAACAGAGTTGTAGGACGGTACACCCACATTTCGTTAGTCATGTTTACGAGTAACTTTAATAATAGGATACAAGCCTATTCAACCGTGAAGAATTCCTGACTCCAGGCTCATACTGAGAAACCCCTGATGGAAAAACCCATAAACACTATGTCACGCTCAGTAGTCTTTGATACCACTAATTCGGCGAAGTACAACGTTTATCATCACATCATATCGTACTCAAAAGGTTGTGTTACACGGCCATTACGACTTCTTACACGTAAACAGTTCCTGGTGCATACAAGCATATCTTATGACTTCCAACAGCATGTAGGATCTAATTGGGAAGCGGAAAGGTTCATAAACGCAGTTTGTTTATCCAATTTTAAAATAAAACAGGCCTGTTTTGTGAAAGACGTTCCAGTTTTTGTAACGTGCTTTTTTATCATCTTAAGCATAGCATAACATCATGCCTATTTTTCCGAAGGGTTAGATAGACGAGAATTAAAACAAAAACATTTAGTTATTTGTATCTAGGACCAAACAAACTGTAAAATTAAATAATAAGCTTAATAATTACCTACCGAAAAGTTAATGACGATCCTGTGGAAAGCCATTGTAGAAATAAAACACTTAGAAAGCGATACTTGCTCCCAGAAGGCCTAAAATGGCTGCTGAATAAATAATAAGCATAGTATATGATAATAATATGAATTACGTTAAAATTCATAATACACTTCTGGACACATCTATTGGCCCACCTTAGAGTTTAGGTTTCGATGGCCCCTACCGAAATAGGATTGCTAGATTGAACAAAAACTGTTGATGCAGTTTTAAACCTGATACATTTTACCATCTTTTTCGATCGTATTGTTTTAAATTTGAATTCAGAATACCATACGACATGGAGCTACGCCTAACAAGTCGGATATGCGCCTTGTTAAAGGCAATTGATTTTTGAATAAAAACATGTTTTATCAAATAAAGGTTTAATTTAATAACGCGTGTTGCCTCCATGGGCATCTACCACAGCTCTCATACGATTAGGCATAGAGTTTATCAACCGCTCTATGAAATTTTGAGGGATCATCTCCCATTCCTCTTCTATGGCAGTTTTCAACTCCTGCATCGTCTGGGCAACTGGCTGACGAGCCCTAACACGTCTTTTTAGCTCGTCCCACATGTGCTCAATAGGGTTCATGTCTGGGCTTCTGGCTGGCCAGTCCATAACTGTGATGTTCACATCCCGAAGATATTCCCTGACGATGCCGGCCGCATGGGCTCTTGCATTATCATGCATAAAAAGGAAATTTGGGCCCACATAGTCCGCGTATGGCATCACGTGAGGTTCTAAGCACTTACGAATGTACCTTTCAGCATTTAATGTTGGCAGCCGTGGTCCTGTAACAACCTCAAGTTGAGTTTTGCCGCTCGCGGATATACCGCCCCAGACAGTCCATGAGCCACCGCCATAAGCAACCCTCTCTTCAAAGCAGCATTGTGCGAAACGCTCTCCCTTACGTCGGTAGACCTTCTTCCTTCCATCATTGCCATGTAACACAATTTTAGACTCATCAGAAAAGAGTACACGGCTCCAATCTTGCTGTGTCCAATTTAAATGACTGCGTGCGAAATGAAGGCGCGCTGTTCGGTGGGCTCGCGTTAGTTTGGGCCCATTAGCTGGCTTGTGTGGTACCATATTGCGTTCTTTTAACCTTCTCCGAACAGTTCGAGCGCTTACAGATACTCCGTGGAAGTCGCGAAGTTGGTTTTGTATCTCAATGGAGGTAAGGTGACGATTTCTCAAGCTGGTCGTCACGATGAATCGATCCTGCCTTTCAGTTGTGACCCGAGATCGTGGCCTTCCTTGGCGACGAACAAAGCCGCCAGTCTCTAGGTACCTCCGATAAACATTTCGGACCGCAGATCGACTTAAATTAAGTTGAGCACTCACGTTTCTTTGGCTGTGTCCGGCCTGAATAAGTGCCACAGCTTGGGCGGCAATTTCAGGTGAAGTATCCATAGATTATTGATAGAACCTCACCTTAATGTTAAGAATAAGTAATGTTTGTTGCAAAACCAAAGATATCAATCACTTTTTCAAGAATTAAATCCAAGTAAACCAATAAAACCTGATTTTCTTAGTATTCGATTGTTTGATATCAACAAACAGGCTCCAAATTGTCTTTTGTTTCTTTAAATTCTGTGTTCGAAATTCAAAAAAAGACTATTGAATGAAATTGTGAATGTGCCAGGTTAAAAACTGCATAAAAACTTTTTGCTCGACCTAATATAAAATTTTAGCTAGGACCAAACGAAACTGAAAATACAAGGTGGGCCAATAGATGTGTCCAGAAGTGTATATTCACAGACGCAATTATTACTTTGAATTGTCACTTTGTGACTATTTTACAAATTGTTAAATTTCTTTCAATAAACAGCTTTCTATTTGCAAGCTAGTTCGAAATTTAAATAAAATCTTTGGTATGTTACCTCCTAGCTTGCCATGTTTAGGAGTAGAAGATTGTTCTATTTTTGAATTACACGACAGATATGGATTTTCATACAATTGTTGCCGGCCGCTGCCATGTATTTGGCCATTACAGCAATTTTGATTTATCTCAAAGAAAATTGCCAAACTAATGTTCAAATTTCCAAAAAAATATATTACAATTATGCTAAAGCGGCCATCTTAGGTCCCCATAACATATAAGACCAAAGTAGCTGTATTTGTATTTCTTCCATGTTCGTACATATTACCATGGCTACACTTTATTATAAACGTTTATACAGTTCATTATCGACTGTGATCTGTTTGCTTTAGCAACGGAAAAAGCAAGCAATGCAACGTGCTATCGCCTAGGTTGTTTGATGTTTACTTTAAACTGTTTGTTTGTTTACAATTGGCCAGAAACTCTCTGAGATTTCTATTTATGGTCTCGTGGTGCTTTTTGAGACTGTTTAACTTATCTCTGGCAGCTGCCAAGGCAATTAGTGGTTGGTTTTTGTTACTGTTTCGTGGTTATGGCAGAAATGCTTTTGTCACTAAAGACAGGTGGGGTGGTGTGATTAAACGTCTACAAATATTGAAACACGCTAAATATAACACCTATTTTTAACAAGGACCTTGTTCAAAATTGTTGCTATATCTAAAAATATAAACCAAACGTTGCTAGTTGATATTAAACATAGTTGACTAAAATCGGATTAAATATCAATTTAACTTGAACGTGGTGAGTTCTTGGTTTAAGCAATTCAGGAAAAATAGTTATCTCATTAAAACGTATAATGCTGGCTTTGCCAATTTTAATATTAAATAAAAAATATTCACCTAATTATAAACAGAAAAAACGAACACAATTAGATAAACTAACGATGTGATTTGAATTTTTTATGGTTTGTTTTCGTTATCTTATCACTACAATCTTTCGACCGTTTCTAATAAAATATTTGCTTTGCTTATCGACTACGTTTTGCGTCATTGAAAATAACGGATCAGCTTTGAAAATAATGCTAGTCCCATTTTATTCCTTATTTTTGCATTTTTAGAACAGAAACAGCACAGAAAGTTCAGAAACATCTGTAAGTGTGTTTTGTATGTATGTTAAAAAGGCGAACAACATACGAACAAACAAATAATAAGACCAATTGTACCAATTGATCAATGTACCTAATATTTATTTTAATATTTATACTATCTACTTTAACTATATTAAAAAAAAAACTAAATAAAAAAAAAACATATTTAGATATAAAACCAACGACCTTATCCGTAAGATAACTGTAGGTATTTAAATATAACTTTCACCGAATAACCACTTTCAAAACATTGATAATGTGTGCGATACCCATCATTACATAGTTCACGGGTACTTGTCGCTTTCACTGCTATCATCATTGTTTTGACCATTATTTTCGTATCAGAGACTTCAATAGCAAAAAGATCCACCATCTTTAAGTTTCTCTTTGGTATCATCATTTAACCTTTTCCCAACTATGTTGAGGTCGGTCTTCATATTATCCGAATACAGCTGAGTACCAGCTATTGCAATCGTTTTTTTTTTCTATGGAGCGACTGCCTATCTGCCCCTACAACCCAGTAACAGCCTAACAGGGTAAGATACCTCTTGGTAAGATTGGTGGTCAGACTTACAGGAACACGAACCGTAAAGACAGTTAAAGTTCACAAGTGAGAGACGGGACCAACGCGCGTTGCGATTTAGGAGTCTTGGTACGTCAAGCATGGTTATCCATCCGATGACTGACCTAGGCAAGAGTTACTTTACCTTGTGGATCGCCTTGTTCGGCTATTATTTAGCCAATTTAAACGTTCTTAGCAATGATGTCGATATTATTTAAAAAATTCTGCCTAGGCTTTTTCCAAGTATGTATTTCTTTTATATATAACTTTGGGGTCGGCTTCAGTCTAACAGGATGCAGACTTATCTGACCTTCACAACCCAATTAAGACTGGGTAATACGATACCCCTTGATAATACTGGTTGTAGAGTTTCGGGACACTAATATATGTAACGACAGTCAAAGATCTACAAAATTACAGCCGAGACCAACAGCTTAACGTGCCTTTCAAGACACGGAGGAAACTCGGGCCGCTCGTCTACATAAGACGAGTGGTCACCAATCCACAGACCAACCTTGGTAAGCACGGTTTAACCTAAAGATCGACTCCAGCTGTTATTATTATTTAGCCACGAGCTCTTTGATGTTATTTAAAATATCATTCGAATAACGATTTGAACTGCGACCCGAGTCTAAATTACACATATATAGATGGACAGCTCTCAACGGTAGGATTAGATAGCACTTTTATTTGAAATGTTTATTGATATAATGTAACACAATATATATAATGTTATAAGACTACCTAATAACGTGTATTAAATTGTATCTTTCAACTTTTTATTTTTAGAAGTCATGTTTTCCAAAGCATTTTGTTTTTATGATGAAATTATGTAATAAGTTGTCAAAAATGTAATAAAAATAAAAACTGTTGATGTTTTCTGTTGAATTTATTGTTTTAAAACAAAATCGATTTAATGGCGTCATATTTTACGATAGACTGCACTCTAAGCGTTTTCTACCTTTTAAGAAACACTTTATTTAACCTCAAATGGAAATAATTACTTTGTTTTATATAAACAAGTCCATTACCGGGTTTTTGTTCTCAAATAGTCGTTTATTTAAATAAATTTACATATAAGTAATGGTATTATATGGTTTAATGTGCGTGCAGTACAAAATATTTCTTAATTTGGATTAAGGAACTGAAGAATATAATGTGCATAACATTTGATATGCAATCGTAAATCGTTTACGTTCCACGTGAATTATTTTTATTTGCTTAAGTAGGTTTGTGTAACGTAACGCATAAACAATAACAATATTTTACTGCTAAAATATATATTTTTTAGATTTTGTCAGTTAGATTGGCTGTATGGCGGCCATTGGCATTTTAGGGGACGGGCCTATTCCTATCAAACGGGCACAAATTCAGACTCCTTGGTGGCTACAAAGAAATTCGTGATGGAAAAACCCAACAACACTGCTCGAAACGGGAATCGAACCCAAAACCCAACCTGAGCCAAAACCTGAGCCTGAACCAAAGTCTGCCAACGAGGCAGTCCAGTCACTCTGCTGCCAAATATCGCTTCAAAGAGAACGGAAGATATTCTCGACTTGATTATTATTTTCCTAGCCATTAGCCAACTATGTTCGGCTCAACGTCTAGTCTATCTAACCGGATCTCTACAATAATCCTTACATCATAATAAATATTCTTACTTACACATTTTCTCAAAATTACTAATTCAAAGTTTTATTGAGACTTTTGAACCGCTATTTAAGTTTTATTGTCTCTAAAGTGCGTCTTCTATTCCTTGTTTATTTACGTTTTGATCCGTAAATCTTAATCGTCGTTTAGCATTCCCCGCGTGTCCATATTAACATGACCAGGAGTCATGTTAGAATAGGGTTACCAACTCTATTCTTATACAGAATGCAGCTGAAAGGTATGGTCATCACAACAACCTGATTAACCTCATAAAGCCTCGTCTTCATTTTTAAATATGATCACACTTTAAAACACGATGTAGAATATTCTACTTTTTGGGCTGGCGGACTTTATTCTACAAAAGCAATAGAAAACGCTAAAAACTTTATTTTTTGTTTAAAAATATAAGTTAACTGTACACAACCAAAACACTTACATTCTAAAATTAAAGACACTAATTTAATAAAGTTTTTTTTTTAAGTTACAAGATTTATTATACCTTATTTCTTGTTGGCAACCCTGTTAGTCTATGGTGTTAGTGGCCGTTAAAATGACGTCATTGATTCGGTGAGTCATGCCGACCAGCCATGTCTACCATCCATTCACAAACTCCTTAACTTGAGATTATTTAATAGATATTTGGAACGAACAAGATTAGTGATTAATTTTCGTATTCTTTTTGGGATGGTAGGTTCATTGATATCTTAATTTTGGGCACTAAAATTACAGTCGCCAATTCGTCTTTTTTATATTGATTAAAAGCGCTATGGTTAACAAAATTTAAAATAAAGACGTTCTCCAATTCATATTTGATTAGGAAAAAGGGCATACAGTCTTAGATACTTCATCATGGTAATTACATATCTGTATGATATCAAATTACAAATCCTATTTTTGTACAGCTATACGATTTACTTTATGTGTTTTGCAAAATAAGGTGGATAAAGTACCTGTATGGTTTCAGAGATTACTGTATTTACGTCAGTAGACTAAATCTAACAGAACTATATTGTAAACATGGAAAATTAAAGCATAAAAGTATATTATCATATAGATATTTTTTTTTAAAAAGGTAGAAACACACTGTACAGTGTACACGGTGTGAGATTCAATGACTCCTGCGATAGTTGAAACTGTGTTTCAGGAGCACTGACTCCTGAAAAATGATGAATACATCTTACAGTCTTTTCCCCAATATGTTGGGGTCGGCTTCCAGTCTAATCACTGAGCGACTGCCTATCTAACCTATACCTCCCCTAATAAAATTACCCATTTAAATAACAAATATATTTATTTTTCTCGATTCTGTGACAATAGTGACCCTGATAAATTATAAAAGAAAGTTTCACTACCATTAACACGAGTAAACAGATACGAGTAATAGAGGAAACCATTAATTTCGTTATGACATTTCAAATATACGAGAATATCTTTCAACAACATTAAAATGTTTGGTTTAGAAACCTCAATTTTGGAAGCGCATCGCAGCCGGTTCGGTAACGTTGAGTATATGGTATAAAGTTAGGGTCAGTGGGATTTAAGTACAAATGAAAATTGTACCCACATTGACCCAATTAGTCATGACTTCAATGTGTGTTCTTTTCACTATTGGAAATTAAACTTTCCCCTTGTTGGCGTTAATTAACTTGGATAGGGGCGTAGCTATGAGTCACTGTTCTATTTGTCCTTTGGCAGGGCGAAGACCCCTACAGAATGCAAAGAAAAAAGGCGATCGTCATCCTTGCCCACTGTGTGTTAAAAAAGAATAACTGCATCATCAGTGCTTTTAAGCACTAGGATGTTGATGAAAAAGTCTTAGCACGTGCAGGATTTGAAATCGCATCCTGTTGCACAAGAAACTTATTCACAAACCTCGTGTTGAGTGTCCAAACATTTATATTTACACCATCAATCTTGAGAAAGTATCTCTCGATCATTTAGTCAAGGATTTACCAGAAAAAAAATTAAAAGATAAATAAAACACTAACATAATTTTTACATCTTTTTTAATTGACTTTATTATATCGTGATCGACCCACGCCTCACCACACCTAAGTATTTGATATTATTAAGCGACAAATAACTATAAAATATGACATTATTAAATAGAGACATCTAGAAAAGTCAGAAAAAAGTTATGTTCTACATAAATTATATTCGATAAAAAATAACCGGAATAAACCGTCATCACGTAATTACACCAAAAACGCAACGATTCATAAAGAGGCAGGTGAAAAATTTGCGTATCCTTTATTTTGGTTGCCATGCATTCATTAGTGATTCACTTCTCAGGTACGCTCGCAGTTTCGCACTTATTTCCGTTGGCCGTGACTCTGTACCGTAATAACGTCGCAGAACAAAAGCAAAACTGTCTCCCCATTCATGTATGAGAGACAGTCAGACTCAACTACTCAAGTACCTATTCTTCAATTCATAACATTGTCTAAGTTTTTTTGCCCCTTTGTATGTCCTTTCGTCACGCCATTCGAGTATACGAGGTCGAGAGGCCCCTGAATCGCACCATCTATCTTCATAACACTTATATTATTCTTATTTCATACAATCAAAGTGGAAATGTATGACGAGCAACTTTTTGCAATTTCGGTATCGACTTCCGCATTATTTTTCTTGGAGCAATTATTTTGATGTCTTATGAAACAAGTGCCGGGTGATTGCTGTGATTATCCTAAGAAAAAACTAGGACAAAAAGCGTAGTGCGAAATAATTCGAGCAGATCACTGTGAGTCATTGAAAGCTAGATAATAATAGTATTGTAGCTAGCAAAGTTATGGACCTGATTTGGTTTTGAAACATATCTCATCTGTATTGAGCCGAAATCAGAAATCTTTGCATTCAATTGAATCTTAGCCAGCTCCTGACGCAATGCTCAATTGAAAACATTGTTGCAAAGCTTCACAACAACCCTGACTTTTTAATTATAGATAATATTGTGTGACGTAAGTTTACCTTTCTGGGAACGAGCTATGTCTCCGTGAAGATCGACCGTGGGAGTGCGTCCCTCTTGACGCTTGACTGATGTTACCGATTACAAACAAATTAATGAATTGTCTACCGTGAAGCAATCAGTTTTTAAAAAACCAACTTGTAAACAATGGAACATCATTTGCCTAATTGAGAGGAAGTTCGGGTGGGAACCGTTTGAGAAGGTTCACTTGTGTTCTGTGTACCGAAGGGCTTATGAAAGTCCGGAAGTATGATTATCGACACGACAAATTGAGATAAAAATCGTATTACTAGTAAGTAGCCGTATTTGTTTTACTATGAATAAATGAATTATCAATGAACATCTTCGCACCTACTTCGCCCACAAACTAATCTCGATCACCGCATTTAATAGGCGAGAAATTTTATAGGCAAGCGAGACCGATTGACCTCGCCTCCGCTGATTAAAAACAAAATTTTAGGCTCATCGTTCTTCCGGACGACGCGACGAACACCCACAAATCACAGTTGGGTGATACCGATAATACTTATGGTGCGGTTTTGATCTTAGAAATTCCGGATGATTAGCATAAACGGAGCCGGTCGAGGCGAGGCGATTGAGATAGCCAACGGCCTGTTCTGCCACGGTCCGTCGCCGCGTATCCATTCAAATGAGATCGGTTACACCTTAATTTATTCATGAATTATCTGATATCTCTAAATATCAATATAAATTAGACAATAGCTTATTACGGATGTTGAGAATTTATGTAGTTAACTGTTACGTTGGTCGGTCATTTGATACGGAGCGCATAATCGATTCTGTGGCTTTGGATTTGCACTTGACCTTGTACGCCATTGACTTGTTACATCATTCGTGTATGGTCATGGTGGAATGTCAACTTTGCATAGAATCTGGTCACATTCTCGATAAAAAAAACATCTTTGTCTCATGCACTACAATTAGTTAATAACCTTTATCCATTAGGTTGCATCAGTGATATAATAGATCAGCCGATATATTACTATCAACGTATGCAACAATAGCTAGCCGCAGACTTTCCAATTGACCTTTATTGCAGTCAGATACAAAGGTGTGTGGAAATAGTCCAAGGTTAGCCACCGGTAACGGATTTGAGATCCGGTGGTCACGACTCACTCGAGGCTTACTTAAATCTTTGATAATTGCTGTCCAGCAACCCCACAAAAGGCTTTTGATAAGACTGATATTGAGTATTAATATCCGTGTAGTGTTAGCCTCGTTTTAACCGAGTCTTATTGATATAATTTAGTGTAATATAAAGTAACGTTGATACGTCATTAGTTCTGCCTTTGAACTCAGTGGTGTGACGAAATATTAACCTATTGTCACAGTTAGGCGATTAACGGTAGATTAAAAGGTGCAATCGGAATAACAAACAAAAAGAGGCAAAAACATTTAGCAGGTTGTACATTTCAACACTATATTAGTTCAGCTCATGACATTTCTTACAATTTCATCACAGGTTGAGATTTACCGAATATTTCGATTTCTGAACGATTGAACAGTCCACGGTCACGAACGCAGCGCCTCCATGATCGGCCGTTCACCGTAACTAATGTCGATTTTATGGAATTGCATAGTGTGAGTCAACCTTTCGTCTCGTCTCGTTGCAAATATTTTACGTGTACTGTACTTTGTCAACCCTCCCATAACATTGAAACGATATTTCGTCATGGTATTTATGCGATGTTCAATTCGAACTAGCGTCTACATTCTGCATTCTGCATGTAGTGTTTACCTAAAATGTTTTATATGTGACTTGAGTGTTAGTGGCTATAAGAGTTAGAGAAGACCAAAAACCAGCAAAGTGGGAGTCGGACTCGCGCACGAATGTTTGCGTTTGTTTTTGTTGTATGGGAGTCCCCTAAAATATTTATTTTATACCGTTTTTAGCATTTGTTGTTATAGAGGCAACCAACAGAGATCCATCATCTGTGGAATTTGAACTGTCTAACTATCGCAGTTCATGAGATGACTGGTCTGGTACAGGCAGACCGTCCATCTGGCTGCACAGCGAAGTCTTAGTAATACCGTTTATCGCGTTTTACCCTTTGGGTCCGGAAACCCAAAAAGCTATAGATGGACTGTGTGAAAGATGAAATCGTTCGAACAAAGATGGTCACTAAGACGACGACCACGAAATAGTATGGAAGCAGAAGAAGGAATAAGGGCATGAAGATGATGTAGCTTTACCTACATAATCCCGACCGACATCCAATTTGCTCCATCGTAGAGTGTTGATAATTTCTCTCCTTTTAAGCGTAGATGCGCTGCCTCTTTACGGATACGCATGTGATGAGATATCAACATACAAGTGTATAATATGCAAATATCTGAAAGCCGTTCGTGTGACCCACAAACGGGTCGGGTTGGCGGGCTGGGAGCGCACGCGCCGGCCCATTCGTACACGATAGTGAATACGAGATAGCCACCGTACACGATGTTTTTTTCATCAAGCCCATTGTGTGGAGGCTGTTTTGTAAAACCTTTCCAGTACACTTGACTATTCATGAAAAATAAGATGGTCAAGTTATTCTTGTGACGTTTCTCAGAAGCAGTACGCATTTCGTGAGAGACCGCGTTGCTTTTAAGATATGCCGTTTTGGTGAGGATTCTTCACTGCTTAGAGAATTTATTGCAGAAGACATTATGCGTATAATACTTTATTATTAAATTTAAATATAATAAACAAATCTCGATGTTTTGTCAATTCATAAAACCGTGCGAACTAAAGGACGGTCGCGTATCTAAACGACTCGTACAGCCACATTTACATTGTGGCTGTACGAGTCGTTTGCTCTATTGGTGCATTAATGGAATTACTAATTATTGTTCGCAGCCATAGTTCCTGCACTTTTTGCTTTCCCATTTCTTTCTTTGCAGGAATTTCTATAACAGTTGTGTAGACAACTGTTCTTCTAACTGTATTCGTTTCAGCACTAGTTTTGTTTCAAAGATCTTTGTGTATGTTAGGGAATTCAATTGTATTAGGAAATATTTTAATCTTAACCTTTGCTTGATAGTAGACAATAATGAAATACTGAGTATTATCTATCAGTGTTGTTGGCCCAAACTCACGAATCAGACAAAAACATTTTACGCAGCAAAGCATTTTTCTAGACGTAGAATTTTATTTGGCCTCCTAGGTTCATTCATTCACCGTTATGACTGACGAAAAATGACCAAGTCATTTTTGCAATTTAACAAATTATGCCGCCACGACTATTACAATATTTCTAACAACACTTTCACTGCACATGTTTTTTACGCTACAATGCATGCAAAAATAGAACAAAACTCTAAATCAGAATAAGGCAGTGTAATATCTAGCGCGGTGCATCTGGGACCACCAGGTAGGAACATTTGCATATCGGTTCTCGCTTCATCGCAAACCTGTTGCACACTGCGTACTAGTCTACTGTATCTATGCTAATTAACCGTTACCACGTCCTTTTTTCCTAGACTAGCTTTTTATTCAGCGGCACTAATGTCTTGACTGGATTTGGAATGTGTGTTTTGGTTTCCATATTTATTTTGTTTTCTTTCTCTCTAATTTTAACTCTTTTAGCTTGAACTGCTGGATTCGTAAAAGCTTGAGCATGCAAGCATTAACACCCGAAGCAATCCTCCTTCGGATTGCTTCGGGTGTTAATGCTTGTTGCTTTTAAACAACCGTATCACTTTTCATTCACATCTTTTCAAATCAGTTATATCTCCCAGCTATCTTTGGTTTCTATTATTTTATTATTATGAACCAGATATGTCCCACTGCTGGGCAAAGGCCTCCCTTCCTTCCTCCCATTTTTTTCTGTCGTTTGCTGTTGTGGCCCAATCCTTTTCGTGGAAGTCTAGCTCGTCAAACCATCTCCTTCCAATTATGGATCCTTTAACCCTTTGGAGAATACAAATGTAATATGTAATTTCTCGTACCAGTTATTTTGTCTTCACTGGAAATTCCAATATAACTAGCCAGTACCTGCTCCTACAAAAACTCATATTATTTCAAATCATGGCAGGTACGATGATTTTAATGGTTATTTCTCTGCAACATAATTTTCTCCTGCCGACCTGATTTGCTTCAAAACGTGTACAGTTGGTACATAAATCACTATCCATGTTTCTCTTTCCTATTATCTTGAAGATACACCGTAAGCTTAACCACATGTAACTATAACATTATTACCTATCTCCATGTTCGAGATAATATCTCTCATCGTTATTCTAGTCTCATTCTTCAGTACCGGTCAATGTATCGTTGAAGAGTGGCTACTTTGTTCTGATTATCATTGAATTAAAGTTACTAAAGCACTACCTACGGCAATTTGATTGGTGATTGGTTATACACATTCCGTTTTTATGACGTCTTTGAATACCAGATTGTTTTATCCTTAAAATAATCGTTTTTCCTCTTCCGGTTCACGTGGGGGCATTCAGCAATATATTTATGTTTCCATTATTAATTGCAAATAATCCTTCTCCAAATAATTAAAGACTGTAAAAAAAGTCGCTGACAATTAATGTCACAGAGGCTCAAATATTTATCTACATTTACCGCGACAAGTGCCAGTAATTTACTTCGTGTAAGACATTATACATTAGCAACAGTAATCTAGACGTTTGCGATACGTTAGCATTTCAACTCTTGTAGGGTTGTCTTGAGCGACGTAACTTATCCTTTTATCCCATTAAACGAGTGTAAGTCTTTGGGATCACTTCATAATGGTATTACGTTTATAAATAGATTTATATCTGTTTTAAATGTTGAGAGGAATACTGGTTGTCTGTTCGGTTGCCAGCCCTGTAGGAACGAATGTCGGGTTACATGTGTAACGTGGTGGATTATTCACGCCTGTCTGATAGGTAGGCTGTTGATGGCCGTACTAAGATTGCATCGCCTACGCCTCCTAGATTAAGAAACTATCTGCTGACAAGTCTATTTGTTTGACTGGCGCTGCGTTGTTCGTATGATTAACTGGAATTTATCTGGGCAATTCTTGTAATACTGATGTTGCAGTAAGTTAGTTAGTATCTGAATTTCATTTTGCATTGTTAATTATTTAACATTGGCTCGGACTGTGTTATTCGCTTTAATGTTTAATAGATTGCCTAAATCTCTAGTTACATTCTTTGCACTGGAAATTAGAAATGTGGCTTGGACCGTGATCGATTTTGCTCTCAATTTCATATTTGATACTACAAAATGCTCTATCAATAGCTAGAAAGTAGGTACATTTATTGCGTGGGATTAACATTTGAAACACAATTTGGTCACGACTTAAAAGTTAAAATGTATGCGATGTCTTAGTTTGTTTTCTACATTGGTATTCTAAGGTAGTATATTAACAAAAATGTTTATTACATTGGTCCGTATGTCACTCTCACTTTCTCTCGCGTAGGCTGTCTGCCTGTCTCATTAAAATTCTGTCTGCCATTTCGTGATTATAATGCAGTAAAGCTTGATTGGTAGGGGTTGAACCCAGGCTTGCAAGTCGTGTTGACAATTCAATCCTTCTTGTAGGGTATTGCAAATTAAATGCGTCTGTTGACTCGGAATTTATTGACCAGTACGAATTTGAAATAACCGATTAACATTTTCGAACCATTTTTTGTATGTACTTAACAAGTTTGGATGTTAATTGAAATTTTGAGCATCCACGCGATGCTCCACTTTTTGTTGATTTGTTGGCTTTCCGAATGCTGTACAGTTTTAATTGGATGATTTGAAATTGTGCTATAACTCTCAATTTTACTGCTTTGAATGATTTGAAGCTTCATCTTGCTTCGTTTAATTGAATCTTTCCAACGTTCATAATTAATTAGCTTGATTGTTCCTAAGTTATTATTGCACAGATTAGGTTTATTAATGAGCATTGTAAATGATGTTGATAATTGTTTTTAAAATAATGTAGAAGATCCTATTAGTCATCAGTCTATTGTTTTTTAAACAACTGTATGTGTGTCGTCATGACAAACAACCATTGTTGCTTTATTGCTTAAATTAAATGCAATTAATTTCGTAATCATGTAAATTGACGTTGCTATGGCTAAAGTTACAAGCAGTTAACGAAATTAAATGACGAAAATATTTTTGTAAAGATCTCTGTAAAAGGGCTTGTTGATCCTTGAATATAAGGTTTTGTGGAAATAAAGATGAGTTGCATCACATAACAATTGGGGTCTGGGTGGCAGCGTATTTTTAATAATGTATTCAGGTATTTTGAGGACAAAACCATGTAATTTAACGAAAACGGAAAACATAATCAACCCACTCATAATTGTGTATTAAGAAATACCATCCTACTCTTTTGAGTCTGTTAGTGTTAAAAAAGACTGTCCCATACTATTGACTTTGTATCTCAGTAGTTAAAGCCAAAAACAATCAATCAATCATTTAATCTGGTCTAATCTTTAAGATGTTATTTGGGATCAGCGCTACGTTTCTTTCTTCCATTCTCCATTCCATGTTTTAGAGTTCAGTACCCAAAGCGTAAAACGAGAGTCCGGAGTCTTAGTAAAAGGGTCCCTCTTATTACTAAGACTCCGCTGTCCGTCCGTCTGGCCGTCTGCCACCAGGTTACCGCTATAACTACAAATACAATATTCAGAGGGGTCCCATACAACAAACATGATTGCCGTTTTTATAAGTAACTAGCTTTTGCCCGCGGCTTCGCTCGCGTTAAATTCGGGGTAACACAGTTCCCCTTGCGCCTTATTGAATTGTAAAAGCAACGCTAAGTTTTCCCTTTTCTTCCCTCTTTCTCCCTCACATCCCACTATTTTTAAATAAAAGTTATGTCTGTACCAAAATTCATCAAAATCGGTGTAGCCATTAAAGCGTGAAGAGGTAACAAACAAACACAACTCACATTCGCTTTTATAATATTAGTAAGGATGGTACGGAACCCTTCGTTGCTCCGTACTACGCTAGGCTAGTTTGAGCTTTACCGACAGGCGGTTGACTGTATCTGCTTTTCTAGTCAACTGTTATGACGAGAAGACTAATTATTCTGATCACAAATTTTGAATCCTCGTAGTATACCATGTATTCATCTGCTTTTCACTTTTCGATCTCTCGTGGGAGTCTACACGATACTTTGACTGAAGATGCGATAGCTATCAGATAAACGCCTACTATTTCTAAACAATAAATGATCGATGATACTCCGTTGTGCAAAACGTTGCGCTTGCGTTGCCATCATTAACTCCGAATCGAGCTATTGTTAAATCAGTTTATGTTTGTCTAATAGGAGCTATTTACTGTTTGGTTTAAATGTTAGTTTGTGCAATACTGTTTTGTTTTGTTCAATGATTGATCTCATCTCTTTGTTATAAATAAAATAGTTTTAATTAGGAAATCATTAGTGTTAGTTTCGATATATTTTTACACTAGCTGGCGCCCGCGGCTTCGCCCGCGTCATATCGAAAAAAAATATATCCTATGTGTTATTCAAGACCATATTCAACCTCTGTGCCAAATTTCATCAAGATCCGTTTAGCCGTTTTGACGTAAAAGAGTAACAAACATACATACATCCATCCATACATCCATCCATCCTCACAAAAATTTTTTTTTATTCCGGCCCTTGTTTCTTTATGTCATTGTGGTCGATGTGAAATGTTTTCTTATGCCATTCTACCCAAAATCACAAATTTTACGTTTCTATTCAGTTCTTTGCCATACATATCATCTATCACACAAACAAACTATTTATCTATTTAACTTTTATTTAGTAAATAAATACCTCCAGATCTAATATTCCATTCAAAATTATTGTCTTCAAGTCAGTATTCCCATAGTTCACTTTAATATTTTATCCGTTCTAAAATGAGTGTGCTAATACTCCACAATGCGGTTAAATCTTCTATCGTGCTTATTTTATACTTATTATATCTAAGGTGCTTATTGCACAAAATGATTAGCACTCAAACTCTAGTTGATCGCTAAGCGGTAATCATAAGTCATTTTCAGTACTATGCAGTTTGTGAAATCAATTTTATCGGACAGTTACTCTATTATACTCATTGGCACTGTTTTGCAATAACCGAGGTTCTCTTCTCGAAGATCGATCCTTGAGTTTAGAAGACATTTTAAGATTGATTACACATTGGTTGCTGGTTTTCAGGATAACTCGATTATAAGTAAAATTTTAATTTCTGGAAAAGATTCCAGATGATTATTTTTGAAAAGATTTCTCTTTATAATCGGCTCGACATTAATTTCTTTCATCTGGATAATATCGTTTATGCTTGAATTCTTGGTCTCCGAAATTCGGATTATGTTTCAAAACGTTTTAAGACAGTCTTTCTGATTATGATACACAAGATATAGTAACGACAATTCATTAATTATTCACTTACCGCTGATTGGATCACGTAATTGCTTTTGAAAAGGTCAAAGTAAAAAGCTTGTTCAAATTATAATACTGAATGAGCATTCCTTGATGCCATTAAACCTCACAGCAAAGAAAATAAAAAAGACTGTATGCTATCAAATAGATGGCTATCTTGGGCTTATAGCCTGGGGTCCGGAAGACCACATTCGTCACTACCTCCCTATCTCATGGGCTGGAAATCTAAAGGTTATCGATTTTACGACAATCTTTACCCTTATGCGTTTTAACTAGACTTAAATTATGGCTATCTTTGCATCGAGGACTAGATATATACGTCTGTTATCTCAATGCCTATTTAAATGGGTGCTGCGATTTCTTGGTTGATAATGGAGGGGATTATATTTTGTGTTAATTTGTTACGTTTGATTATGGTTACGGTACAGCTGAGACTGTTTTAAGGTATGTTGTTCAAATTGCAATTCATATAAATACTAAACACTACAAATGAGATAGTTTCTTGCAGTCAAATTTCCAGTACCAGAATTATAGGTAAACTAGAACACAAAAAGTAGACCGGGATAAAAAGTAGCATATGTGTTAATACAAATTAAGCTGTCTAAATACCAAATTTTATCCAAATCGGTCCAGTTGTTTGAACGTGAAGGAGTTACAAACTTTTGCCTTTATAATATAAAGAAAGAAAGAAAGAAAGAAAAACTTTTATTTGGGACTCGCACAAAACAAGTAAAACAATAAAAAAAAATGAAATAAAATAGTACAGACAAGGTTATTGTCTGTGCGAGGCCAAAAAGGTCCCTGTCTCAGCATAAGCTGCGATATTTTAGGTTTAAAATAACACAGCGCTGGTATTCTGACAGGGCCAGTTAGTGGTATCACGGACACAGAACGGAACACATCCTTACTAATATTATAAAAGCGAAAGTGAGTTTGTTTGTTTGTTTATTTGTTTGTTTGTTTGTTACCTCTTCACGCTTTAATGGCTAAACCGATTTTGATGAATTTTGGTATAGAGATAGTTGGGAACCAGGAGACGGACATAGGCTATTATTTTTTTAAAAAGAGTGGGATATGAGGGAGAAAGAGGGAAGAAACGGGAAAACTTAGCGTTGCTATTACAAATCAATAAGGCTCTACCGAATTTAACGCGAGCGAAGCCGCGGGCAAAAGCTAGTACTTAAATAAATATTCTTATTAAAGATACAAACATTACAAAATAATAAATAAATGCAAAAGGACATAAGTATAATTATAAAATTCTACATGCAAATTATTTTATTTTTAGCCAATACCCGATAGCCCAGCGCTCCAAATATCTTTTGTCGACGAGACAAAACGCTGGAACACGTGGGAGTCTATGGTACGCTCCGGTCGGCTGTCTAATTTACAATCAAAACAAAATGCTATGTTGACTCTCTGTAAAAACGCATAAGTACTACTGAAACAAATAATTACGAACAATGTATAACTAGCTTTCGCCCGCGGCTTCGCTCGCGTTAAATTCGGTATAACACACCAAGCAGCCCTGCAGTTTTTGCTCTTGCGCCTGATTGATTTGTAATAGCAACGCTAAATTTTCCCTTTTCTTCCCTCGTTCTCCCTCATATCCCACTTTTTTGTGTCACTATGTCCGTCTCCTGATTCCCAACTATCTCTGTACCAAAATTCATCAAAATCGGTTTAGCCATTAAAGCGTGAAGAGGTAACAAACAAACTCACTTTCGATTTTATAATATTAGTAAGGAAGTAAGGATTACTCCTTTAAGATGATGAATGAACGTGTTGTCATCTGCCTAGCCTTTTCCCAACTAGATTGGTTTCGGCTTCCAGTCTAACCGAATGCAGCTGAATCCCGGTATTTAACATAGAGCGACTACCTATCTGACCTCCACAACCCAGTTGATACTGGGTGATACGATACCCCTTAGTAAGACTAGTTGTCAGACTTTCGGACACCCGGCAAAACGGGACAAAACGGGACACACGGAAAAATATATTAACCACAATGAGCCTAACGTGGTTTCTAAAGCACGGCGGAAACTCGGTATGTAACGGGTCACCCATCCACAAAACAACCTAGGGAAGCGCGTATTAACCTAAAGATCGACCTGAACTGCTGCTATTATTCACCCACGAGCTCCTCTGAATAATGAATGAACGTGTGCTAACAAAAATATACATCTAAGGAAAGCACAAGCGTCAGTATCCATGCAGCCATAAACTATTCTTTGAACACAGACAACACTGCAACATGTGAACAAACATCCTGAGTTTAGAAGCAACATGTGTAGAACTGACCAACGTATTTCCCCAGATGCAGATACACATCTGTGCATGTAATGCGGTGTCCAGATGATAAAAATCGTAAGTCATTAAAATATTTAGTATAGTACCAAGACGCCATATTCGAAACCAAAGAAACGACTGAAAGTAAAATAATTATACTTTTAGTTAAATTATGTGTAGCAGAATCATTACATTACAATTAGTTGATAATTAACCCTAGCGTTACAGTAAAAATCTTTGCCAATTCGCCAAATTGTAGGAAACTGGAGGCCAAACATGGCTCCAATATGCAATTACTAATTGAAACTAGTGTGATAATTACATTTATCTCCTTATGTTATTAAAAAATAACCTTCACCTACTGTTCATAGAACTGTAGCTAGTGATAGTGACATTGGTAATGAGCTCTCGTTTAAACAGTGTGTTTAAAATGGCCACTTGGCTTGTAATTTATCAAGTTAGCTTCACTTGACGAGCATACAATAAAAAAAAAGCAATAGATTTGTGTAAAGCAGTCTCTTTATGCCCTTTTCCACCATCACTCTTAGTATCACCCTCTACTGCTAGTGTTTCACTGTCTTTAAATGTTTTAAGTGTTTTACTTACTTGCAATAGTTTTCTCTTCACTCATGCTTGCTTCTCTAGTCTTCAACATATTTCATTCAGGTATTTTTTCTTTTATTCATACACAAATACGTTTTGTTCATTACCGGCATTTGCCTCATAAGCACCTCATTTCCCCGCGTTCTTATTAAGGCCGCTTACTTTAACGGCTTTATATTTGGGTTCCTACCAATTTGCGGTAGTCATAACATAATATACGTACATCGTGAGTTAGTTAAATCGGATTACTTCGTGCTCCCGTCACGAGCTGCACCACATTCGTGCCAAGGTCCCGATTGTTTCACTAATGTGGACTATGACTATGTGACGTAATGTTTCATAGTGCTTTGTCTGCGTGTTTATGTTTTTTTGGATTTAGTAAATGTGCGTGAGATTATAACTTCACCTATGTGAAATCTTATCTATGTGAAATTCAGTAAAATGATACGACTTAATTTGACAAAAAACAGCTGGTTGATGACCTGTATTGTGTCCAAGAAACTTAACTTCACGATAACAATTGCAACAATCATCTTTCGAATATGGCTTTCATGTCGTCCCATTTCCAATCGTGACTTTTCCGATATCGATATTCGACATAAATCTTAATCGATAATCTTTTCGATACGTTAGCGTCTCGCTGGCTCGTTTCGGCGACTCGCTTTCTCCAGCCTACAAAAAAAGCTGATACGCAAGTGTGGGACCTGTTCTGCCCATCTATTGATTGTTATTGTGCTGCTTGTAAAATTATACACACCTCTACATGGCTCGCATTACGCACCAACCGCTTCAGGCTATGTTGTATCGATTTGTGTTTGATTTTATCGATGAATCAAATCTCGATTATTTTGAATAGACGCCCCAGACTAATCTAATAGATTTTTTGTTGATTCTTCAATACCCAAAGACCTACTATTAAGTTAAACAACAGTTTATTTTGCGAACCGTAATTTAGATACCGATAATATTAATTATGCGATCGAAAAACTGTATCGCGAAACGACAGTCTTCCATCAAAGTCTGTGGGTAATTATGATGGCTATCAAACCTCTTCGTCGAATATTAATTGGTACTTTTGCTCTCGATATTAATATCGGTTTTCAATGCAGCAAAAGTGTTTTTAACCATTTCATTCACGATGTGGGAACACCTGCTGAAATGACTTTTACTATCAATGAAATAAAGTTTTAAGTTCCGTACATTTAATATTTCGCAAGTTAAGTTTAATAGCTTCGTAGTTGTGTGTAGTTTTTTGTGCAAATCTTGGGTAGATATGAAAGTTTTACAAACCGGATGTTGTTTCACTGTCAATCCTTCTATCAAAGGGTAAGGTTCATCAATATTATCGTCTTAAAATAATTCGCCTATTGATTGAACGTCATAACATCAATCAAATATTTGAGAGAAAGGAGTTACAAAGGTCTAAAGATAAAAGGTTTTGTAGTCGTAAAAGTGAAATTTCTTTTGTTGAGAATATTGAAATTAAAAGACATTTGGTGTACAGTGTTGAGATTGACGGTGAAGATATGCGATCCGAAAGTACGGAGGAAGAAAGCGAAGTAGACTGACAACCAAAAGATCTCATCAGTTACGACGATGGTGAAAACCAACTGAAGATTGCAATTTTGATGGGTGAAGAGCTATAGAAAGATTTATGGCGGAAAGAAGTAGCCATAAAGGTAGAAATACTTGTAATAATAAATATCATAATCAGTTCTTGTATTTCAACGCTAGATAACTATACATTTATGATCTATGCCTACAAGAAGGAGATGCGGAATATTTTTTTTATTTTTCAATATACATATATGTATTCATCAACAACAATTATTCTTCAATGTATTGCTAATTATGTAAATTCAATGTCATTGTTGATAGATAACATGTATTAACAGTCGTAAAGTTTGTTTGTTTATCACAATTCTTTATAGCTGCCGCACCCTAACATTACCTTATTTTACATCGTCAGCATTCTTTATATGGATGAATGTGCAATAAAATGGCAAACGCTTTGTGCTAACTTTGCAAGGGCATGCTTTTGAATTCAGTTAAAGTATCAAATTAAACTCCTTTTTGAGTTATCTCTTTGCTACTGTCATCGGCCGCTTTCTGCTTTTTGTATCCTTTGGTGTGTCAGTTTTAAGTTGCAGTGAGTTGCTCGAATGCTATATTATCTTAATGTTGGCTAATACTTTGTTTTGTAAAGATGCAATATTTTACAAAAAGAATCATAGCGTTCAAAATAAATAACATGAATAATGTTCCCCTTATATTTACAAAAACTGCGCCCTCTCTTTTCAATATTATTATCAAAGCTATTGACAATAATACGTTTGACTCAAAATTTTTACGAACAATTTACAATTCTCAATTCATAAACGTTCATCGAAAACTGCATTCACTACTAAAACGAATTCAATTTCGTCCGTAGTTTTTATCCAACATTAATACCTTTATCATACAATTTCAAACATCCCCTGCATTTTGAAACACTTCAGCAAATTGCATTGACATTCCCCGAGGGTGCATAAATAGCAGATGGATTGGTCCAAACATCTGCTTGGCACGTGTGTGAGCTTTTGTCTGGAAACCATCAAAAAGACTTTTCGAATTAATGTAAAAAATAGCGGTATTCATGAATCTGTGTCTATTTAAAGTTTGATTTGTATAAACTTAATGATCATTGCTAAAAAAGCGGTTTCAAACGCAGCTGGTCGAACTGGCAGCTGACCCCAACACACTTGGAAAAGACTGGGTTGATGACGCCTTAATGATAGCTATTAAATTAATAAAACTAGGTCCAGTCTAACAAGAAATCGATAAAACTTAATATAATATGCCCATTCGTGCAACTGATTGTCATTCTCTTCTTTATTACCATGTTATTCTACTCCTAATAAAAGGAGCCTATGATCAGGTTACAGCCATCGTATTACCATTGAAACTTTATCTGACACCTCGAAATCAACGCCTGTAACGGTAGTTTTATTGTCATAAATAATTATATGTTTGATTGGTGTATCCAATTTCAGTATTAGATATAAAACGCTTTATATTTCTGTTTTGTAAAGAATTTTAACAATGACGAACTGAGTTTTAGAATGGATTACATGTCCCCTTGCTATAAATATACCAGCAAATTATAATGTACCATTACGGTCAAACTACAAATAAGGTCTGAGGGGAATGAACCTGGCAAATTGTAAATGCATTACACATTGCTATTCACTATTATTCTCTAAATAATACTAAGAACTGCATTTATTTTACATCCCATTGGCACTATTCCAATATTTGCAACGGCTGTACTTCTTACATGTCTTTATGCTCCTCGGCGGTCCGTATGTCGTTGTAATGTGTCCTGTAAAGATCACTATCGCCTAATTTATGATCATGTTCGTAATGCCACAATCAAACGCCGACGATCCGATCTTGTTCTTTACGATATGGTTAATGCCGCCGTCAAATTTTTATTAGTGTACTAAAGGAGTGAAGAAATTGTATTGTGCTCAAATGTCCCAGTACCGGAGAATTTACTGTGAAATTATATCTGTTGGTATTGCTTGTCATTGAGATTGTATTACCAATGCAGAATATGACATGGATTTTCAAATTCAATATCTGAATTCTTGAAAACGTTTACATAGTCCTAAAGCTCTTTGCACATTCCCAGATTATTTAAATCGCGTGCTTGCTCCAATTCTGTTTTATTATTACAGTGGCATTTAGCGTTTAAAAGAGCTATTAAAACGTTATTATCACTAAAGCGTGGGACGTTATTTAGAATCGAGACTGGACCTTTTGCGTTTTGGAAAAGCCCTCGGGCTTCCGAACAATTACTTAACTAAAGACGAAGAATTCCAAAATTTGTTGTTACTGGCAGACAGCCTGGGATTTAGCTGGGGGCTGTTTCAGCCTGTCGCTTACGCTTATTATGATGTTAGAGAAAGGAATGACCGGTTTGAGCTGTACACGTGTTTCTAACTCGCGTGCCTGAACGTGGGAGAACGCCTGGGGTTTCGCAAATGTTTCGCGAATACTTCTGTTACTCGCTTCGAAATCATCTTTGTCATTATCATTTTGGTTTGGACCAATAATTTTGATGTTTTGAGTGTTTTAGAAATGGGAAGGATTTGTTTAAAATTTCGATAATGGTGGGAATTTTTGTTTACTTCTCATAAGTGTTTAACACAGCTTTATTATACATTAGATTATCAAGGCAATATAAAATATCTACAAATTCTTGTCTGTAATCATTGCGAATTTTTCCGAACACATCATCGACGCACCGTGGTACCGGTCCTGCCATATTTGTTATAGCAAATTGCTATACGTTATTGTTTAGTGTCATGCAAATTTTGATTTTTGCAACTGAGTTGATTAGACGTAGGCGTGCTTTATGGCACAGGTATTCTTTTCATACATTTAGTGATGTAACAATGAATGTTTATGTTAATTTAACGTACGCGTACCTTTATATTCATTTCATATGCCTGTTATGAGATTCATTGAGATGAGAGACGATATAATATTAGGATATACATAAAGGAGTTTAATATTCAGTAGCCAATTTATGGCGTGAAATCATTGGCATAATAATAACGTCATAACCATATTTCAAATTGATATCATTCTTATGTCATGGAGCTATTTTTTTATAAAGTGGTCTTTCCTTTAAATATTGCAGTTAATTATTAATAAGATTTCATAACTACTTTTTTTATATGGAATTTCAATATTGAAATTCTATTATGATTGGCATTCCATTTCTAAATTATATCCGTTTCTTAAATATTTATTATCCTAAAATGATACCATATTTATTGATGATACTATATTATTGTGAATTACAATTACGTTTAAGAAAAGACGAATTTCATTCTCCTTTATCGTAACTCCAGAGAAAAATGGAAAAAACAAACCTCAAGGTATGTACAATAACAGGACGACGATGATTCATAAGATAGTTCCTAAACTCTATTTCACAATATAAGTAATCTCACGGTCTTCGCCATCATTTAGCCTATCATCAACGTTATTTGCAATCCATAATCACCTGTTTTACCGTTATTAGAATTGAGAATAGTGGCAACACAATTAATTATAACATCGATTTGTTAACGTCTCCCAAGTTATTAAACATTGGTAAATGTACCTACAATATTGCTTATAGACGCATAAGAGAATTTAGCTTTACTTATAGCAGTAGGCGCGTTGAAAATATGTTGACAAGCGCGAGTTGTTCGTATACATGTTTATTTTAATGAAATTAATAGAATTAACAAAATGGCGGCAGCGCGCCAAATGGTTCTTGTACACACAGCGACCAATCAAGCTATACAAAACCAGTTTATGCGAAAAGATCCGCATTGTACGGGAAATCTATACAAAACGAGACCATGTTATTCTGGAAATATATAGATTTATGTGTCGCTGTGTTTATAAGAAAAGTTGCAATAAAATGTTTTCTCATTTGACACTTTTTATTTGAATAATATGATTAGATATTCATACGATTTATTAATTAGATGAGCAATAAATAAAACACATAATTTTAAAATTTAGTTTTGTCTCGTCTTTCGTCATTTGATAGTCAGATTAGATCAAGATTATCTATAAATTGGCAAACATAATTTAATCATAGTATTTAATTAATAATATCTAGGACATAAAATAGAATTAATATTATTCTAGTGGTGACAAATCCATAGCTACTGCTTGACGCACTAGTGTTGTGACTGACTGGGACTAGACCAGACTTGTTCCGATGTCTGCGATACATAAAGCTGAGTTTACATGGTTTTCATTTTCACAACAAATGATTGCTGGCAAATGGGGTGTACCTCTAAGGATTTGCTAAATGGCACTACAATAAATGGTTGAATATTTTGTAGATAAAAAAAGAGTTAACCAAGCCCGTTGCAAACAGTTGCGTAAATATTTTTCTCCAAAACATTACTCCAGATCGCAGTTATTGCTCCATATTGTTCCAAATTGCTTCTTATAGCCCTATATGTTAGTGGTATCTCTTAAAGCACTTAAGGCGCCACCCCGACCAAAACGCCGCGCAAGCCGTTTTTGTACAGTTTTCTAGAGCTATCTACTTGTTATTTAAAACGAACTAAGTAACAAAAAAAATACATTAAATTTCTTTATAATCTTGATTCCATTATTGTAGATTTAGTTATTTTTATTGAGTCATTATTTAGTAAATCTCCTTACAACAAAGCCCCCGAAATGAGAAAAAATATCAATAAAATGCATCTCCTCGTAAAGTAAACATTGTTTAATTTTGCTACTGACACTAATGGATACACAATTCTATAGTAAACATTTTTGTAGAAATATTTTTTCCAAAAACCCAATACTTAATTTTATATAGATTTTATTCCAAAAAATAGGCAAAATTCACTACTGCTCTCACTCACTCACTCCTGCGCGGCAGAGGGAAGCGAATACTCAAGGTTATTTGCGTAGGGTACGGCCTTAACTACAAGCTCGACTCCAAGATAGACCTGCGAAGCAACATTGCTTCACTATTTTGAGCAATAATTGTTGGAAAAATATCCGACTATGTAAACACATCTTTAGCTTAGACTGGATAGACGGTGTCCAACATCCACTGCCTGGGTGGCGTCCATGATTTATAGAGAGGCACCCGCCGACTACATGCTGGTACTTGTGTATAAACGAAGCTATTTATTACTTTATTAGCAATTACTGTTAGATTGTGTGATTATAATAATATAATGTTTTCATGCTATGACTTTCTATACAGGTATTTTTATTACAGTGGTAAATCAATCAGTTTTAGGTTGAAGTAATAATTTATTAAGTTCTGACGCGTCTTAAAAAAAATTAATCGTTGATGACTTTTATAGTCAGCACGAGATTTTTTTTTTTCTAAAGCTAGATTCTGCTACCGTTTACTCGAGAACTGCCCAACCTAATGAATCCAATATATCCAATACCTAAGGGTTCTATTGAATCCCAGTGGAACCTAAAAAACAAAATGCAAATCGTGAATCTCTTTATGCAAATCCATCAGCACAAACCTTACCACGTTATACTAATAGAATCTCCACCAACTACTAACAACTAGCGGTCCTTAGTTTGTCTTTTCTCAGTTTCATTTTTTTTGCCGTCATTTTCTAATGGGTATAAATACGATGCCCCGCAAAAAGAAGTTCTCCCCGAGTCATTGCGATATTTTTTCTTCTAAAGTTCTAAACCATACGTACTCACCTTCTTGTGTTATGTAGATATTAGAACTCACAGTTCTTTTTACAAAAGGTTTTTTTTTTAATACATGTTTTCAATGTCAGAACTTAACTTTATATGCCATCCATGACCCCTGCACTATTCAATGCATTCAAAAACACAATGTTTTGATTGTGTTACATTGAGTTCTGTCGTACAACGTGGTTTTCACCAAAAGTCGTTTCTCAACAAAACTTTTTGCGTACAGTTACTTGGTTTGATGTAGACACGACGGCACATCAACGTACACCTAGCCATTTTAACCTGATCTCTCTACTACGGTGTGCGATCCGTAGTAGAGAGATCAGGTTATAATACACTTCTCATCAAAAAAATCGAAACACCTCGCAGTTTATGATTTGATAAGGATTATCAGAAAAATGTGTATATTTAGGAATAAATGTAAAATGTCATTTAATAGTAAGTAGTATGAGGTTTTTAAATCCTAATGTTAATGTTCTAAATTCAAATTAAGTCTTCATAGGTTTCGTATTTTGTATAATGAGTAATTTTTACCCTGTATGGAATATGAAGGAAATGGGTAAAACAACACGCGTAAATGAAAAAAAAATGTAAGAAACGTTTATTTAATAACTTGTATTCCCTCCGCGAGCTCTTATTACTGCTTCCATACGGTTCTTCATCGATCGGATGAGAGTCACGATCACATGTTGTGGTATATTATCCCATTCCTTTTGGATTGCATTTTGCAGCTGGCTAAGTGTTTCTGGGGCTGGATCTCTTGCTCGAATTCGTCTCTTTAATTCATCCCATAGATGTTCAATGGGATTCATGTCCGGGCTTCTTGCTGGCCATACCATAATGGAGATACCGACTTCGGTAAGATAATCTCGTACGACGCCCGCGGTGTGAGCTCTAGCATTGTCGTGCATGAATATGAAGTCGTTGCCAATAAAATGTGCATAGGGCATCACATGAGGTTCAAGACACTGTTCGATGTATCGATGAGAGTTTAGTGCAGGCAGCCGTGGCCCAGACACAAAGGCAAGTTCTGTCTTACCGTCGGCGCTGATTCCTCCCCAAACCGTCCACGAACCGCCACCATAGCTGACCTTTTCTTCAATGCAGCATTGTGCAAAACGTTCTCCATCTCTTCTGTAGACCTTGTTCCTTCCGTCGTTACCATACAGCATAATTTTACACTCATCAGAAAACAGTACTTTACTCCACTGAAGGTATGACCAAGTTAGGTGCTCGCATGCAAAGTTAAGGCGCGCTCTTCGATGGTCTGCAGTTAATTTCGGCCCATTCGCTGGCTTATGCGGTGCCAATCCGCGTTCCTTCAACCTTCTTCTTATTGTAGAGTCACTTACAGCTACTCTTCGTACAACGCGAAGCTGCTGCTGCAGTTGAAAAGCGTTAAGGCGTCGATTTCGTAAAGAAGTTGTTACAATAAATCGATCATCTCGCTCAGAAGTGACCCGATTCCTGCCAGATCCTGAACGGCGCGTGAACGAACCAGTCTCCCGATAGCGTTTGTAGACTCTATGAACAGATGATAAGCTTAGATGCAATCTTGCAGCCACAACACGCTGACTAAGTCCAGAATCCAGCAATGCCACCACTTGGGCGGCTTCTGCGGGCGAAGTATCCATATGTTTTAGAAAAAAAAGTTTTTTCAGACGTCCCAAAGTCACAGTAAATGAAATAAGAAACAAAAAGTTTAAAGACAAGCGCTAATTTTTAGTTTTTAAACGAGAAACGTACTCCAACCCTAAATACACATTTGTCTTAAAACAGTGATTAATTTCATTTATAGGATAAACAAATGAAATTCTAATTTCGAATTTTGATTTTTTTCTTCTTACTGTAATGACCAAACTGCCAGCTACACAATAATGTTTTTTTTTTCATGGAATTAATTCTCTTTTGTAAAAAATTAGGACAAAAACAATAAAAACGAAAGTGTTTCGAATTTTTTGATGAGAAGTGTAGTTTAGAATAGCATCAAAGCTTCATGTAGGTATACCTTGTATAGTAATTGGAAGTAGTGTGTCCTGGTAACGATGGCGGAAATTATCTGTCCTATCCAATACAGCACAGTAATACGCAATGCGCAATCTTCCGACGGATACTAGATCAACTGGTTATGTTGTAAACTCAGCTGTAGAGGAAACTTTATGTAATATATAATGTAGTGGCTTAATGAACATAAGTAGGTACGGATCTCTGTGAGGAAATAGGTAGTTTGGTTTTATTTGATTTGATATGGATTTTAGTCGTTTTTTTATGTGTTGGTCGTTTGTTGCTGCTCGTTGCTCTACTGGTAGCAAGCAACAACTGAGTATCCTTTTGTTTGCGGATAGGAAATGATCAAATAATTTCCCCCGCTCTGAGCGGAGCAGGGTGTTCTGACTAAAACCCACCCATGTTCCTTCTATTGCCCTTTATGTTTACCATGTTTATTATTTTTTTATTATAATTATCTTACTTCTACATAATTATAGTGTATTTTACCTTTGTTCCTAATTTAAAGCCATTATTTTATTTGTTTGTTTAAAGTCCGTTCGCATGGTAAACATTATTTAAGTTATAAAGGGAAACCTATTATTAGCCTTACTAAACTATTTTATATTTATTTGTAATGCATTATATGTATCGCCGTTGGTTTTCTAAATAAATAAATAAATGTTCCGGGGCCGCGGTATCTCTTTTGAACTACCTGAAACCCCGGCAGGCGGTAGCCCTGGCAGGCTTTCTGCTTAGCTGACATCTCTTTGAGGGCATGATGGTTCTGGGTTCAATTCTCAGGTCGAGCGAGAGAGTGTAATTGCGTTTTTAGACTCCGTCGCTACTACTAAGTAGCGACGGAGTCTAGATTTGTGCCCGTTTGATAGCAATAGGGTCGTCCCCTTTTACATGGGATCTTAACATAGCTAACTGGCGAAACGTAAGTGATGAGAAGTACAACTGTACAAGAGAGATGTTATGCATTTGTTTTCTTTTCTGTTACGGTAATGATATGGTATTTCGACCGTAATATGCATTCCAGCTACTACAATAGAATATTTTGTAAAGCGATAGCATTTTACAGGATTTTCTTTTTAAAGTGAACTTTTTATTACATGGTCTTAAACTTTGTCGTCTGTGTATTGCATGTCGCGTGACGGTCGGCCGCGGAGTAGGGATGTCTAAATGTCTATAATGTGAAAATCAGTTCCACTTTTACCGTGGTTTCATAAAACCACACAATTCTTTTTTTAACTTTGCGTCACACTTGGAATATCTCCTGTATCGTGGGTGCGTTTACACACATTTAGACTCACATACACAAACAGCCAGACACGTAACAACTATTTGTAGGCCATACAAATATTTGTTCCGTGCGGAGATCGAACCCGCATCACGCAGCGCAGCAGTCGATAGCTCAGCCACTGCGCCAACCGTGTCGTCAAAATAATATGTTATTATACGTATATTAATGTGTGCTCTGTACTCTATAGTACAGAGCACATATTAATATCAAAATCACTACAAGACTGATAATTTTCTCTAATATTATAATCCTATTTATACCGGGATATTCACCAAGTTTACTATTTATTTTGAGTTTCCGATTTTTCGGCGTAGTAGTAAGCGGGGTCGGCGGCGTAATTTTCTAATAATTATGTAAATAACATAATAAACGCCTCAAAAGGAACTCGATCTTCAACAATAAGTTTTAAACGATTCCACATGTTTACTACAGACTACAGTACTTGCTAAATCCCATCGTAACTGTGTTAGCCCATAAGTGAACCACATTCTGGGCTGAGACGGATCTAGACAGACACGTTACTCCAGAAATTACAATGTATTTAGGTATATAACTGTGTCAATCAACTCATTCACTCACTGCAATAAAACTAATGGAACCTCGTCAAAAGAGGGCACACCATCGTTAAATTAACGACACTATTATCGATATCGATTCTTAAACGAGTAATCGAGTCAGCAGTATCGATAAAGACTATCCGGTCTTGTAAGCGGGAGACAAACTTGTAAGTTCCGGGTAGCAACGAGACAAACAGGAGTTGGTGTGAGTTAGAAGATGTTGCGAATGAAAAGAGTAAACAAGAAATATCGCTAATTTATTGTCAATGCATGTGGTGACAGGTGACACATTTTACATTAAATGAAAGTATATTGGTATTCTCTCAAGCTTAGGTCGTATATTTCATTCTTGAAAGAAAAAGAAACTATTCATTGGATTGAACATTAACTAGCCGCTTTAGCAACTTGAGAATAATTTCGCAGGTTAATATTATAAATGCGAAAGTTTTTTATGTGTCCATTTAGGTATTTTTGTAACTCCTTGACGCTTAAATGGCTTAACGGAACTGGATAAAATTTGGTATGAGCTTAATTGTACCCTAGATTAACACCTAGGCTACTTTTTAATCCGGTCAACGCGGGTGAAACCGCGGCGCCAGCTAGTAATACATACGATGCGGACGACCATGATAGTACCTAGAAAAACTACTTGTTTCTAAATGTCTAATGCCGCTAATTCAGAATACCTGTCTTGCAATGTTAGCGTTCAGCAAGGCATGTTGTTTATAACTTGGACCACACAAAATGCAATATGCGCTACCTATAAAATTCACTATCTCTGGTCGTCTGCCTGGCCTTGTCAGAGTTAACCCACAAACCCAGACGCCCCTGACGTTTGAAACAGTCTTATACTTGAATATACCTGTTTTTTGTAGTCCAAACATCATGTAGTTTTTTATTTGTCTGTCGTCAATATTTAATAGCCTACTGAGGCCTGTATGTCTAGGGACATTTTATTTATGATGGGAAACTGATTTTACTAATATTATAAATGCGAATGTTTGTGAGGATGGATGGACTCTTTCACGTCAAAACGGTTGATCGCATCTTGATGAAATTTGGCACAGAGGTAGATTATAATCTGAAATAACACATAGGATACTTTTTTCATTATCACGCGGGCGAAGCCGCGGGCGCCACCTAGTTTCAAATATATTTACTGAATTTGTGAGTTAGGAATGTGTACTCTTTGCAAGCAGTGTCGTTATCTTTATCTCCCTTGGCGACTTAATTGAAGGATCACATTTTCAGATCCTTTACCAGGTAACTGTCCTTGGCATTCATATTTCTCCACAAACTTCCACTTGATTTAAGGCCTCTTTAAATCTCTTGGTAGAAACATATAGTTACAGTGCGAGGTTGCATGTAGGGTCATCGGTGATAGCCATCTTAACTGGTGTCTTCGCTTTATTTTAATTAGCGGCGGTTCTTTCATAAATGCTTATTCAACTTTTCATGATGTTAGGATCTGTACAGTCTGCTTGCCTTATGGGTTTTCTATATTGTTGGCTCAAGCACGTCAGTGAAGTAAACCATCAAAACATCTAGTTCCTATCACACATCCTCCTTCTACGTTCGTTCCTATCACATACGACTCTATAAATAGTCGTCGCGTCCCGATTAACCCATCAATGTGGGATTCCTATCAATAGTGATGTTATGCTTGTCGCAAATTTACGACTGAAAGCCCATCATGTACGTATAATATTGCCATTATCTTACTTTATGCGACAATAATGTGGCGTTTAGACGGTTTCGTCGAAGTCGCCGTATCTCTTAACCCACAGACATGTCTTCCTGTACAAATAGTCATTTGTTTGTGTTGCACATACTTGTTCCGTCTGAGTGTTTGACCGACTGGCACTGTTTTCTTTCAACTGCATTTTGTGCTTTAAGTAATTATCTGAGGTTATATTTTTCAGGGTCATTCGAATCGTGGCATCATCATGTTAATATAGCTGATAAATTCTATTCTTTTTTAAACAATTGTCCCTCAATGAAGACAAATTTGCCTATCAAAGTGGGTATTTCGTTCCAATGTTTAAAACTGAAATTGAGTGCAAGAATAACAGGAATCATTCTAAACCAAAGTTGTCGCTTACTCTCTTAGTATAGTACATTCTTTGGATAACTTCTATGTTGAAAGAGCTGCCATTGCATGGTTTAGAATTTATGAGCAAAAAATCTAAAACGATTATAAATCAAACCAAATGAGGCATCCAGTAATTAAAACTCAGGTACCATTACAATCGTAATTTAATGTGCATTAACCGAGGAAAACTCATAAATTATACCAGTAACATGAACATGGAACAATTACTTATGACGTGAAAACTTCCTGCGAAAGTATTTTGCAATGTAAATGTTACTATAATCTGCATTTTCACACCCATAGTAACAGGTATTTGTATTAAGTATTATTATTTAAGTACGTAAGTAACAGGATACCGTACTAGGTATGTTTATACCACGTCACTGTTCAGGTAGGGATCCATGGATAACTCTGCCCTGAAGGGCTGAAGTGTCAGGTCACATCACAAGAGCTGAAAGGACGCTACTAAAAGCGCAAAACTTGTCGGCATATTTTAGGGTGACTCAATTTATGAGTAGATTGTCATTGACACGCTGAAGAAGAGTTGTAGTTCATACCATTACCCGATACTCAATTTTATTGTAAGTATAAGGCTACTAACACCGCGAAGAAATCGTTCGAAAAAAGCTGATTAAAACTTATGTTTACCGTGGTTTATTTACTGCTTAATTTGGGTAATACAACAGTATTAACGGGGTGTTTTGCAAATAAGCGTGTTTTTTAATTTGTTTTTAAAACTGTGTTCGATTTTAATTCAATTTATGTTCTTTTTATAGATTTATAATATTTGATGAAATCGATTTATTGGGTCAATAAGCTTGGTTATTGATTAGCTACGATACTGAAGTAAAACATATTACCTACATATTTACAACGATTGGTCGTTGTCGTTTCGGAACTACATTAAAACCTTGTACTTTTTAAACTTTTTATAGAATTGGAACTTTTATCTTTAATACCTCTGTAACAACAAGGTATGGAACAAAATAAAATATTACAATAACGGGAAGAAGAAATTTCCTTTCCACTTCGTTATTTTTCCACCCACTACCACACCACCACTACTAAATACACTTAGCTGGACGACTAATACTTGAGGAACTTTTTATCTATGTCTAGACCCTTACAAAGATGTTCATCAGAAAGAAAACAAAGCCTCAATAGAAAAAAATATCACATACTGTTTAGATCAAAATCAGAACGTAACAAATACACTTATCTATTTTGTAGGTTGTCCTAATGTACTACCACCACGTAGGTACATCGTTCTTCTGGCGCTTTTCAAAATTGGAATTCTTTTATTCAGTACTGGTTTGATTAGATCATAAACACAAAAATATTAATAGTCAACAATGACAGATGAATACTTCGCTCATCGTTCCAGTTGGATCATTCAAAATTTTCAAATTAAAAGAAATATCATCATGGCCCCACTGCATTTCCTGCTCTGCCACAAGTTCATATTCACAAACCACTTCAAAGGAAATGTTAACCAAACAGTGCCGAATGCAGCGATGCAAAGTGTCCCAGTTTTTGTCAATGGATATACTTGGACATTCCTGCGGCTCTGCCCGGGCTGTTCGACATCGATGGTCGCAAGACACGCGTTTTTTATGACCAATTCTCGGCATTCCGCCTGATTGATTCGTTGGCACGTTATACAACTTTAATTTGTATCTTTGTTTAATTACTTCGTCAAAAAAGTAAGTCTTTTGCGATGCAAATGCGTTGCAAAATGTGTTTAGCATTTTATTTCGATTTCGTTTTTTTCAATGGTCAGAGAACTTTACACACACTATACACAAGCAGTCTTAATACCTAAGGCATTTTACTTTACAATCTCAATTATAAAAAACGAAATGTTTACATCCTTCTTACATATTTCTCAAGATGAATAACTCACAACAACTTAATTATGAATCAAATGATTCATACGCAATACTACTAATTAGAATAGCATAAATTTCCATTGTTCGACAAATAAGATAAGATCGAGTTGTAATAAGAGCATTAATGTGTTTGTTAGGAAGGATTTCAACACGTCAGAAAACAGTATGCAAAATTAATTGAAGGTTGATGAAACAAATAATGTTTGTAATAATATATATAGTGAAGAAATGCTTACAAAACAATTTATTCATAAAGATTCATTGCCGTGAAATGCAAAAGAATATGTAAAGACAAGCTCAGATATAGAAATACTTACGCAACCGATGGAATGCCATAAGAGCCCGCCACACGACTTTAATAATGCTGTAGCCTAATTTAAACGCAAAGCCCTGATTAATGTCATCACGATATCCATAATATATTTTCCCCATATATCATTGTAACGGTAACACACGTTGATGAACACCGAATAAACCAAGTTTGACCTATAATGTCGTGACATTTCGATGCGTTGTTGCGTACAAAATGTCAAATCCGTGCTCAGATAAATGCGCACGGACTTATTAACTAACGAATGCGTTTAAAAAACAATTTGTTTGGGTCCTTGAGATAATGGTCGGTAAATCGGTTAGCTAAATAATTGGTCTTTGGGAAATGTCAATGTGAATTAGCTTTATCGGTAATCTATGGTTGACCTACTACAGTGAACGGTTTTTATTTCATGACTTGGCTCTTTTCGAATTCCGAATTAGGCGAAGCGAAGACGTGCGGACCGGTGCGTAGATGTAGATTTTGAATCGACCAATCACAGGAGAACAAAACCCACAATTTTAAGTTTTAATGATACAATGGGATTAGTCGATTCAAGCAAGGCTCTTCTCCGCTGCCCTTTTCTCCTCAGAAATGCATGGTTATTTGGTGGTACTGCATTTCTTGCTCAGATTTAAGTCATGAATTTTAGAGGCAGCTTCTTTGCAGTTTATTAGATGTCAACAATCTCCCGATTATTACGCAATCAATCTAACATGAAATAACGCTGATTACAGTACCATCATCAATAATTATCATTATGTTGCACGTTATATTCTACTTAGCTAACGTGAATCTTTTCTTGTTCCAGGGCAAATCAGTGATCCGTCCGATAGCGTTCAAGCCGCTAGGGGGGCGCTTGTCTGCGGGAGGGGAGAGGTATGGCTCGACTCCGGTGCTGGCCAGCAGACCACCATCCCACCTGACGCTCTATGGCAGTGAGTATTACAGCATCAGAACCACCAAGGAACTAATCCTAATAGACCGAGACAGTGGTAATAAGATCAATTGGAGATAAAAATATATTATTACCATGAAAATCACGGGATTGTTCTACGTGATATTAGAATCCGCAAGTTAGTGTATTGTATAAAAATAAACACGATGTGGCATGGCTTCGTCCAAGCAAGTGCACAGGGTCAAATGGAGCTCTTATAATTATTATGATTATGCCAATGAAATGGAACGCGTACATCATCTTAACGGCGGCGTTAAAGAGCGGTTAGTATCAATATTCCATAAAAAAATATGATACTGACGGCTCTCGAACTTAGTTTAATTGATTGTTTTTGAAGGTTCTTTCCCATCAGCTACCAGAGCCGCAGCTACCATTTACGGATCTACGCAAAATCCTAGTGGCCTCCTTCCATCACCACAGGCCAATAACTTACCAGCGTCTGTCTTATTGGCAGGCTCATCAGACGTGCGCGAGGGCCGGTGGTGCGGCTCTCCTCAGCCCGCCTCCTTATCCGCTCTGCCGCCCGCCACGCCGTCCGCTCCGCTACACCAGAGGCACCACTCCGCTATTGTGTGAGTTTTCTATGGATTTATTTTCTGTAACATCAAGATGGCGATTGTCAATAATAAACATCGAATTCCTTCGTTTTTAGGCATTTTGGGATACCTAGTGTAAGTTTGATTAAGATTGAAGAGCCGAAAGAAATACCTACACACAATAATACCGTAGGTGGGGTGGGGTTCAATACGATATAGGGTACAGGTAAATGTCTACCCGCGACTTCGCCCGCGTCGTTTTTAAGAAAAATATTTAATTAATTACTCTACTTTTATTTTGTCATCAACATCGGTCTAAATATTCAAAAGTGTTGTAAGTAGCTTAAATAGGTATTTCATTGTATCTTACAAGCTCTCCGCATCGCTAAACCAATGGCATTACTCCATTGTACGAGTAAGCTCTTTTGTTAGAACTAGGTCCCAATAGTAACAAACTAGGTTCCGACATTAGACATATATTATTGTACCTATTGTATTTAGGTTTATTTTGATCATTCGAACAGCCGCTGTCACGTTACATATGAATGGAACTACATAATGTGTCGTCCATTGTGTCATTTTAAATTGTGCTACTAAGCCGCACACCGGAACGTTATATTTCTGCCAACAGAGTAATTGCCAAAAATTGTGTCCTCAATGGTTTTAATATGTCATGTGATTAAGTGCCTCTTAAAGCCTCGGACACATCGATGGAATTAAAAACAAGTTAAAAAAATAAACTTTACTTTAACTTTTGCTGACATAAAGTCGATGAAGAAATAGGTCGTGACTCGTAATACACGCTAAATCTACACCATTTTATGTAAAAAACGAGATGAAAACGTGAATAAAGGGATATTGTACTACATATTGATGCACAAACTGCATAGAATATAATCAGTTTGTTTTTTGTTTTCTTTTTTGCGGATGGGAAATCATTAAATAACTTTCCCCGCTCTGGGCGAAGCGTGGGTGAGTGTCAGACTTTTACTGACTAAAACTACCCATGTTCCTTCTTTTGCCCTTTATATTCCGGGCCGCGGTTCCTCTTTCGAACAACCAGCAACCCAGCAGGTGGTGGACCTGGCAGGCCCGTCCGCTTTGCTGACATCTTTTTGCGCGCCGTCAAGACGATTTTAGAATTGTCTATAGTCTCCCTTTTCCTCATAATCAGATAAATGAAATCAGATCGTCATCATTAGTAATGAAGTTAATTTTACCTACTCCTCTGACAGAAAGTCGTTGTATGATCACGCGTTTTCGTGTAGGTAATCGTTTTCGTGAAATGAAATCTGTTTTAATGCAAGTGCATACCAACATAATGTTTACTTTCAAGTAAAAGTGAATTTTGTTTACTTTGTTGATGTAGCTAAATGTTTTAAGAATTGTAGTGTATGTAGTTCTACTACTGAAACATTGTCTAAGTATCATTTGGCAAATTTTTATATTGATTTATCCTAACCTCCAGAAGAGTACTGTCACATCCTGAAGGGAAGTCAATGATTTCCAAATAATTACACGTTATACATACTAAAATCAAGCTATCTCATAAAGACATTATTTCAGAGGCACTTCACACAAAAATCTAAAAAAGTGCCTTTTCCCATACTGAATGTTTCTCTTTCCCTGTATAAAACGACATTCACAAGATGGCTTTACTAATCCCTCACATTTCGAAAACATCTCTCTATCCTTAAAATAGAATCAGTAACTACCAATAAAGGCGATGACTTCACTCCAAGCACCCTCCTAACTCCTAATAGAGATCGTACAAGAATAGATCACAAATAACTCACAGTTAAACCAGAAAAGAGTTGCGCTTCGGTAATCTTCGAATTTTCACAGTTGCCAAAGATAGCACCAACCGAGGCAGTTTCTATTTTTTGTTGAGACGGGTGGTTCGGTTTGTATGACAGCATTGCAAGTTTACCAACACTGATCTCAGATCGTCACCTTAAAGTTCTGAAACGTATTTTTGGAATTTTAGATACCAAGCCTCACCACTCATACATACATAATTTTTTTTTGGTTTATTTTGGACATTACTGACATCGATAAAAACATAGTGAGGAAACCTGGACATTTCATTAATTTAAGCCTGAAATCGCGAATAAATCTTGAGTAAACGTGGTGATCAGTTATTTCCTTTCTGTATTCGAAGAGATCTTTGCCCAGCATTGGGACAGTAATAGACTGGTATTATTAAATCATCAGGGTAACACAAAGTAGCAAATACTTCCCCGTTTGTAACATCTTATCAGAAGCTAGACGATAATTGTTTAAAGCGCATACTTTTTCTAGGAGATCTGTACTTCCTATGATGCACCGCTCAATTGACATGTCAGTCAATGACACATAAGACGATGCATCTGTTCATTAAACTGAATAATTAATACTGTTAACATTACTGTGGAGTGATGTGTATGTTGTAGGGCAAAAGATGTTTAAGGCATTTGGAAAAGTGGCTAGTAAAGTAATGGATGATTAACCCTTTCTTACACATAGGTACACTGTCAGTCTTACCAAGGGATATCGTATTACCCAGTATTTACTTGGGGTTGCATAGACAGTCACTTCATGTAAAAATACTGGTATTCCGCTGCATCTGGTGAAACTGGAAGCCGACCCCAAAATAGTTGGTAAAAGCCTAGGCAGGTGATGAAACGTAGGTACATTTCTATTAGACCCCTTTTTTTTGCGGATGGGAAATCATCAAATAATTGGGGGGAGTATCAGACTTGTACTGACTAAAACCCACCCATGTTCCTTCTACTGGCCTTTACGTTCCGGGGCCGCGGTATCTCTTTCGAACAACCCGCTACCCCGGGAGGCGATGGCCCTGGCAGGGCCCTCTAACTTAAAGTTTGTACTGTCATTAGGTATCAGTATCTGTCTTCAAGAAATTATCTGTGAAAAAGGCTTTATAAACTACCCGAAAGTACTTAATTTGCAAGTCAATTTTGAATCTACGTCAATACGGTACACGTACGAGTTACGTAGTTTATTTACACTTACACAAGTTGCTATCGAACAGGAATTCTGGTATTTGATAGTGTCAATTCCTTCTGTGCCTCCTACCTTCAGATGTGCACCGATATTACAAAGCTTTACATGTAAAACCACATCATTATAGATTGTAAGTACTATGCACGCATGATGGTTCTTAAGTTATTTAGAAGTTTTGCAAATTGACAGCTTCGCCTATGCAACTACGACATAAACACGCTCTAACTTTATGCTAGTGAATGAGTTAGGAGCCGTAAAATGTTACTGAATCATTCCACTTCGTGTTCATTCACCAGAAAGAACAACGTATAATTTAATAAACAGTTAATAAATACACGTTACGCGTCCGGGTTTTTTTAAGAAAGTTTTTTGTTCATAGAGTAAAAGTTAAATACAGTAGGTTTGGAAAAAAAAATACTGCTTGGGTGGATTCATAAACACATACTTTAACTATAGTACTACTGTATGTTTGAAGTAGGTAGATATTACATTTGGTGGAATCCTTTAAATAAAAATACGAATTCTCGTTGAAATCCAAAAAATAAGGAAAACGTACCCAAAACCTGCAAAGAAAGTTACAATTACCGGCAAAATTGTTTCTTTCAGATAAAATCGCCGCGCAAAAACTGACATACCAACTCTACACTTACTTGCATTTAAATTCACCTTTCTTTTAAACCATTCCGTTTAGCATTCATTAATAGCAAGCAAAAACATAATCGTAATACAGTATTTACTCATTTGCTCGATTTAATCAGCAATTATAGTGGTAGCAGCAGTTTAGCGGCGCGGGTGGCACGCGCAGACATTCGTGTGTCGAACAGAGTAGCAGCCAGGCGTTGCGCGTACGCAGTATACAGTGTTTATTTATCAAATGGTGATTTTATACGCGTATACGCATTCTAGTGAATAAAATGGTGAAATGTATTGAAAAGTGAGAGTTTTGTGACATGTTCAGGTGAGTTTTAAGGGAGAAAAGTGGATTATTATGTTTTTTTTTATGATGGGTCTGTAATTGCAGCTTTGAGTGTACTCCTGTTGTGACCTTTCATTATATGTTATGCAAATATAGTAACCGATGATTTCAAATCAGATAAAATTATACTGTAAATTTTAGACCGATTCTTTGTAGGATTTATTGAGGTTTCTCTATAGCCTGAATAATGCCAATAAAGCATGGTACTTAGTAATGTAATTTAAAAATAATGGCACATTTTCTAAACCAATAAGCACTTGATCGGAACCCATTGGTCTAGTTATCTAGTACCCAAGTAGCTTTCATTAAAATAAAAACAAGTTCTTGTATTTCTTCGAACCTAGGTATTTTATTTTTTTGCTTTGTCATACCTGGTCACGGTACAGTGTTTCTCAATGACTGTGAGCTAAAAAAGACACCTTTTTACCACAAAAAAAAAACTATAACTATTGCTGGACGGGTCTTATTGAAATATTTTCGGTGCTAGCTATGAATCTAGAAACATTCTTACAAAATAACAAACTAAACAGAAGACAGTTCATTAATTGTCGTCTGTCTGTCTCGTGTTTGTGTTCGTGTGTGTGTTATTTTAGTAGGTATTACAGAAGATTTATTTATCGTCTTGCTGTCATTACTTCGATGGACAAATTAATTGGTCTTCAAAAGTGTTACTACAGTGAATGTAATTAAAATTGAAAACTATATTGCCAATTTACGTATATCGTATACCTAAACATAGACAACCTCTATTGCTCCTACTGCAGGTATACAGACCTACTTTCTATAGGTAAGAGTGAGCTTAGTGCGGGTTCGTATATGTCACGTATATATCACGTAAATGTCACGTATATATCACGTAAATGTCACGTATATGCGAATTTTAATGTGAATTTGCATGAACTGGAGATAATGTCAAAAATGCGATCAAGACAATTTGACTGTACTTCGCGAGTTTTATAATCGTGAAACGTTTAATCAATGGCGGGACGGGATTTGTACCAATGTCGTATATTAGGCATGTAATGTAAGCCCAAGCCAAAAAGTACCGGTAAGATGACATTGACACGAGTAGGCTAGTAGTGTCTAAAAATAGACATAAGAAATTCCCTTTTACACAACGGTTGTAAAAGCAATACTACATTCAAGAAGAGTGAAATGCATCATGTACACTGCCATTTCCATAAAATAATCGTAAAATCATCGCTAGGTCAAATTTTCTGCACTGCACTGTTTGGGTTTTTAATTCTTACGAATATTATAAAATCGAAAGTGAGTTTTTTTGTTTGTTACATCTTCACGCCTAAATGCCTAAACCAATTTTGATGAATTTTGGTACAGAGAGGCAAATTTTTTCAAGTGAGAGATGAGGGAGTAAGAACGAAGAAAAGGGAAAACTTAGCTTTCCTATTACAATAAATAAGGTGCAAGGGCAAAAACTACAGATAGCAGGTACCTGCAAATCAGGAAAGGGGAACTGTGATACCCCGAATTTAACGCGAGCGAAGCCACGGGCAAAAGTTAGTCTCTCATAAGTCTGTTATGACCAAAATAAATCAGTATTCTATTTACCCAAGACTATAGAAATAAAACATAATCTATTCGTCATCAGACCAAACAATCCTTTAAGAATAATAGAATAAATGATTACTGATTGCGGTAGTCAGAGGTCAACAGATTCACAATTACTGAATGATGTCATTAGTATTGGTAAAGGACTATAGATAGGGCCCATTCTGCTCATGTAATATTTGTTTAGTCGCTTCTAAGATATCTACAATCACGGTTGATTACCAGCAAAAATACTAGAGATCGATCTTGTACCTATAGTTGTTAAGTGAATATATCAAAAATATTCTGATTTGAAAATTTGAATTGAGAACCAAAACATTTTACTTAAGGTGTTCAATGCAATCGAAGTTTAAAAATTAAATTATAATTTTATGCGTTCTAAATTTCAAACAAAAAACTCAATTTAGGTAACTTAAACATTCGAAAAGTGCTCAATCCGAATCAAAGGTGAGTGAACCGAAAAAATAACAATAATGCTTTTATTATTTCTTTAAATATGAACAGTATTATTTTATTCACCCTGTACTATTTGTTCACCTTGTATAGTATAACCCTTTTGTAACAAAATCCGTTAACCTAAACAACTTTTTGTACTGGCACTGGCAGCTTCCCTTCGCACAAACTATCGACAGAAGTGGGTTACCTACAGCTGCAACACTATTGGTACGTACGAGTGAATGAATCGGTGAATGGACCATAGTGTAGTGGCCATTGTTCAATGCACTATGCACAGCTTGCACTGGTCCAATCAATACAAGCGAAAGTTTTGTTATTTTGTGAGTTTGTAAGAAGCTGTGTTTCCAGAATGTATTGTTTTTGAGAGTGTCTTTAGAATGAGGGTTGTTCTGGGAAAACTTGACTGTCGTTTTATGTATTTAATTTCCTAAGGTTATTCTCATTAAAAGCCTCATTTCAACTAGAACTGACGAATGGTTATTGTAAAATAAATACTATTGCAGTATTTATTGATAATGCTATTAACTGTTATGATAAAAACCGAATCAGATCCTATCTTAACATTTTAAATATTATGTTAAGTAAACAATCACCGAGAGAATGACGGAAATTATTTCCTATCAACGCATGAATTCGAATGATTTACATATATGTGCATATCTATGGTGTTTCCCACTTCTGATACAACCTACTTTTCACAATCAGTAATGCAAATGCCCCGACTGACAGGATACATGATGTGACCTGAAGGATGTTTAAATTTTGTAGAATAAAACAATAAACACCAATGACCCGTTACTCATATAATTTGATAACAAAACATTGCCTTATCAATATATTCGCAATCAGTCAACTATTTCCTAGGAATACTATCAACATCCTTTACAGTCATTGACTTCTTGATAAGGGAAGTAGGACACTTAATTAATTGTAACACTAAACTATAATACTAAACAGAACTAGTAAACTTAACTATTTCAATACTACGACATAAAGATACTCGTAGATTAGGCTAGGAAGATAAGAGTGCTTACCGAAGTTCTAAAAGTAGCCCTAGTAGTACTCTCACTCGATGAGAAACAAAAATCAACGCAATGTAAAAAAAAACATAGCAACTAAACATGTTAATATTAAAAACACATAAAGTATCAAATTGGCAGACTCAGATTCAGATGCAAAATCATGACAACAAAGAAATTTAAACGAAAGTTTTGGTGATTGATTTCAAATAGTAATACCATATCCTGCACCTTCATAAGTATTTTCTCATCCACACAAAAAAAAACGGAAATGAGCGAAGGTGTGAAGGTGTATGAAGCGAAACAATATTATAGCTTCTTTTTCACAGCTTGAGCTAATTGAGCTATGTGAATGCTTAGTTTCACACACCTCCCTAACTACGCATCCTCGCTCATCTCGGGTGAAAACCAGCGACAGTAACGCCAATCCGAGTACACCGTTGTTACATTCTACGTTTGGTAACCACGTATCAGTATCATCTAGGCTCCGTGACAAATAACCTGGCGTAACATCTCTTGCAACTGTTAGTTAATCTCTCTCACTCGATAATTATTTACGCCGTAATTACACTGTGTTTCTACAGACAGGAATAGAGGACAATGTAACATTAACTAGAATAATCGGCTCGTCTTCGGATAGTTTTGGGACGACATTTTATCTGAACTAACTCCATTTTACTCAAATGAAATTTCTTCTGCATTGATTTCCTTCAAGTTATTAGTCTACTTGGAGGACACCAATGCGTTCAGCTTTGATTGATTGCCTTCTACTTGTCTTATTTCTAATTAATTTCAAGGAGGTCAGAAATTTATTAGACAAAATTAATGAGATTTTGTTCCGAATGGTGGGCGTTTTGTGGGACTGTCTCTTGTAATTTGATCTTCAAAAAGTGCTGATTATCAACCTAATTTAAATAAAGACTTTTCATTTTGTGACTACTCTACCAGTCTTACCTAGTGGTACCGTATTACCCAATACTAACCGTGTTGTGGAGCTCAGATGGGCAGTCGCTACAAGTAAAATTCTGGTATTCAGCTGCTACCGGTAAGACTGGAAGCCGACCCAACATAGTTGCGAAAAGGCTAGTCAGATAATGCTGTACCACTACTCTCTTCTTGCTTAACATACTACAGTTTAGTAAATAAGCTTGTATTTTTTTTCGCATTTTCGTCCAATTCCGAGTCTTCTAGTAGATATTGTCTATTTGGCTGATTCCATCTTTTACCAAGCCACCCGCGTTCTACAGCACATTATAACTTGACTAGCTTTCGCCCGCGACTTCGTCGGCGTGGCATAGTTACTTTGGGCTAACGCTAACTTTAACCCGTGTGATGATTGAAAAAAAGTTATCTCTCCCCTTTTCTTCCCTCTTTCTCTCCCTTATCTCACTTTTTTTTTGAAAAAAATAGCCTATGTCCGTCTCCAGGGTCTTAACTATCTCTGTACTAAAATTCATGAAAATTGGTTTGGCTATTTAGGCGTGAAGACGAAACAAACTCACTTTCGCTTTTAAAATATTAGTAAGGATTATAACAGACTATACTGATTCCATTGATGCAAATGTCAATTGGCAACAAGAAACTTCATGCATGATTACCATGCATGCATGATGCAGATACGTTTACGTGTTTAGCAGCATTAACTAAGTTTTCTTTAATGGCGAGTTTCCGTGGTAAGTCTAGAAATAAACGACCTTAGATTTTCTTGATAATGAAGATTGAGAGCTGTTATGAAACATTTAATCGTTGGTACATTAACGTGGTATTATTGTTGTGGTTGAGATGAGCTAGCACTTTGTGAGTATGATTGTTCTGACCTTCTGATTTAAAACCTTAATGTCTTGTTATAATGACATGATTTTCTGTAACATGCTATGCAGCGCAAACGTTTATTTTGTAGAAAAATAGTATTTCTACTGTTGAAATTGGAATTTAATTATTTTTTCTACAAATCGTATATGAGTTTAATAGCCAAAATTGATCAGTATGACAGGTAGACTCATCTAACCAAAAAAAAAATCGCCACCCTGTATATGTATATTGCATAGGATTTTATATTTCTAATTATACAAGCAGAAGGAATTGAGATATTTGATTAATTGTGAAAATATTGACCAACTAAGTGTCCTAACTAACCTACGTCCTATGAAGAAAACCAACCAACCCGAACCGTGCCCCTTTTCTCGAAGTTTTATAAGTGCGATATTTTTTTTGTATTTTTGATTTTGAACAACTAGTAAAGTTAAAATCGTCTTAGTTGATTATTGACGATTAATTTATGATTATCAGTTTCATGAAAAATAAAAGGTCAAAACAAGGTCTTCACCATTAACAAAAATAACAACATCTACAAAAGTAAAGTAACTTCATTCATAACCGACTGATGAATGACGACTCTTAACTATAAGCCTTCAATTAGACTCATTCACAATAGATGCTATAAAAACAAGAACATGGTTCACTGGTTTAAAAGTTTTGTTAATTTAAACGACCTTGTAATTTTAGTATGCATGTGTTAGCATAACCTCTGTAACGATTGAACCGATTTAGATGAAGCCTCATAATCGACGCTGACTCGGCAATGACCTGAATAGGTTTTACGCAGAGGTGACCTTATTTATTTTGAAATTACTTGAATAAACAGTTTTCAGGTTTCGTTTATATTAAAATTGAAGAAAAATAAAAATTTGGCTAAATAATAACTGCCGCTCGGGTCGATCTTGAGGTTAAGCCGCGCTTGCCTAGGTTGGTCCGTTGATGGGAAAGCACGTTAAGCCCTTGGTCACAGCTGTCATTATTTTGTCGATCTGTGACAGTCGTTACAGGTACTCTGGTACTACTGGTACTTTGGTGGACTGGTAGTGACCAGTCTTACCAAAGAGCATCGTATTGCCCAGTGATTAATTGGGCTGTGGAGGTTAGATATGCAGCCGCTCCATGTAAAATACCGGTTTTCAGCTGAATCCGGTAAGACTGGAAGCCGACCCCAACATGGTAAGGAAAAGGCTATGTGGATTAGTTTATTTATTTAGGTTTAGTTAATATTAAGTCGAAATCAGAAATACTTGTAAGTTCTAGTCTAACTTATTGATACACTGATTTTAAAGTTCCATAAACAAAATTTTTGTTCACGAAAAAAAAAACAACAAACTCTCTGTCTCCGTCATTATGTTTCAAATTTGAATGATAGCCTACAAAATGCCTGATATCTAATCAAAACTGTCAAAACTGTCAAAACTAAAAAGCCGTGATAATTTCATCACTCATTCATTCAAAAAACAAAATTAGTTAGGTACAAACCTTCACAAATCTCATAACAATAGGCTTACGGAGATGAAGCCAGGAACTACGCACCGTCGCGCTCACATCCATCTCATTTACATATAGTTAGATACTATACAAATGTACATAATTGGTAGGCACATAAGGTACATAATTGAATGACTATGAGTCTTGGTGTGCGTGATAGGTTACTTTATTTCGTAAAACTAACGTTTTCTTGTACGGAAACTGATAGAATGAGGAAGGGAATGCTTTTGTCGGGCAAAATTGATGTTATGGTAGTCGGTATCCCTTTGAAACCGACTTCGGGGGGGCTCAATTCGACTGTATTTAAAAAAATATATTTATGGAAAACTAGCTTTCGCCCGCGGCTTCGCTCGCGTTAAATTCGGTATTATAACACACCAAGCAGACCTGCAGATTTTGCTCTTGCGCCTGATTGATTTGTAATAGCAACGCTAAGTTTTCCCTTTTTTTCCCTCTTTCTCCCTCACATCCCACTTTTTTCAAAAAAAAGTTAGCCTATGTCCGTCTCCTGGTTCCCAACTATCTCTGTACCAAAATTCATCAAAATCGGTTTAGCCATTAAAGCGTGAAGAGGTAACAAACAAACAAATAAACAAACAAACAAACTCACTTTCGCTTTTATAATATTAGTAAGGATTAATCCTTACTAATATTATGAAAGCGAAAGTGAGTTTGTTTGTTACGTCTTCGCGCCTAAATTGCGAAACTGATTTTGATGAATTTTGGTACAGAGATAGTTAAGACCCTGGAGACGGACATAGGCTATTTTTTTAAGTTAGAAAAGGGGGAGAATGAGGGAAGAAAAGGGGAGAGAAAGATATTTTTTTCGATCATCACGCGCGTTAAAGTTAGCGTTAGCCCAAAGTAACTATGCCACGCGGATGAAGTCGCGGGCGGAAACTAGTACTCAATAATAATTTGTGAGAGTTACCACAACTGAAATAAAAACTTCTTTAAAAAAAAACTCGACTTCCAAATAAACACTAAAAAGACGAAAAATAAGTTTAATTCCAGAATTCGGTGGCTTCTGTTTGATCCATCGATTTTTTTGCCAACGACTTCCGGAAGTCAAATTCCGTCTTTTTAGTGTTGTTGGAAGTCGATGTTTTTTTGTCTTCTTTTTTACTAGAGAAGCAAAGTACTGTCTTTTCCTACATTTTAGTATTCTATACCTGTATGTATTTTCTTAATTATATAGTTTTTATTGACATTGTGCGATACTTTAATTATTTAAATGCTTCATGCGTAAACTGCTACTTGATCCGGTAAAAAAACATTAAAACCTTTCGAAATAATGTACTTAATTGTTCTGCGTATCTACTATGTCAAAACTTTTGCAGTAGCTGTGAAATTTGACGCAACGTTTCCACTTTTCATTATTTATTGTTCCAACAATAATATCTACACAATGTCGGTTATTAATACCTACTGCCGTTTCCGGTGTTAAGCGGGCAATGAACGCCAACGTGTGTTTAAAAATTGACAAAGTTTCTCGCTCATTAACTAAAATTAATCACTGATAAAACTTGACATCTAAATGGTTGCCAAACAAAAAAAAACAAGTGCGAGTCGAACTCGCGTACCGGGGGTACCGTACAAACTTGCGAAATAAGCGGCCATATCTTTTGAGTGCATAAAGTTAGCAAAGACACGCATCCGAGGTTGCGGGTTATTCGACAGAGATACCACGGAACACAAAGGGCAAAAGAAGGAACATGGATGGATTTTAGTCAATTTCCTTTGTATTCATTTGATACATATTCATCATATAATTAAATTAATTACTAAATATATACAACCTATAAATGTACACAAACTAATAATAAAAATATATACAAGTAAAAAATGGAAAATTACAGGGCGTCAAAAAATTCGTCCGTATCGCCGTCAACAGGTAAAGTGCCCAGAAGACTGGCAGCATTACCGCGTTGGATGGCAATGCCTATTTTTTGTGCAAAAAACAGGCCAGCCCCCTGGTCACAAGAATTGTCAATAGAATTCTGACACTCCTCCCCGCTCCTCCCAGAGCGAGGGAAGTTATTTAATGATATACAAATCGAAAGAAAAACGGGCAAGTGCGAGTCGGACTCGCACACTGAGTTCCGTACAAACTTGCGACATAAACTGCCATATCTTCTGACTGCGTACACTTAGGGATATGATTTTTCTACAACTCCAAAGGACCACAGACTTGAGTAAATGGTTTAAATTTCAACTCCATACCTTCATGCGTACCCGAAATAAATAGTCTTGACAGACCGTCAGACAGACGGACAACAAAGTGATCCAATAAGGGTTCCGTTTTATCTTGAGAAGCCCTAAAATTGGTGACACAAACGTGAAAAACACCTTGCTCACGTGCCTATCGACTAAGAGTTGTGGTTTATGGAATGGCATATTTCATATGCTTCTCTATACGTATAGCTACCTAATCATAATTTCCTTTACCGTACATAAGCCGCACCATTAAATATAGCCCACAGCTTTCATCATCCACTTTCTAGTCTTTTAACTTGCCAGTAACATGGTACCAGTTAATCTAATACTAACATTGTTATTACGGATTTTCCGCGCTATCTACACGCGTATTCTAAGGAATCAAAATAGGAACAAAACAATTATTATGAAATGGTAGGGGGGAAAATATAAATGCATTCGCTGCTTAAAATTCTGGACGTTGAGCTCATAAAAAACATCAAACCTGTCCCAATCCCCAAATGGTTAGACCGAGGTACGTCACGCTTATTTCGCCAGTAATGCTCTTTTAGTTCCATTTAATGGGGACGAGACTATTACCGTCAACCGGACACAAATCCGGTCTAACTGAAATTCCTGATTAAAAAAATCAATAACCGATCTGGGACTCGATTCCAGGACGCCATGTCAGTCTCACTTGTGACCACGACTTCAACGAGCCAGTTTCAAGTGGCTCTTGTAAATCCTCTCTCAACCCAACTCTTTATTAACTTTGACTCTGCTCCAAAGGACCCACAGACTTGAGTATATTATTATGTTTTTATTCAAGTCGATACCTCCACACGTTCCCGAGATAAAGGTTCTTGACAGACAGATGCACAGTAAAGTGATCCTATAAAGGTTCCGCTTTTTCCTTTTAAGTTACGGAACACTAAAAATTACAACGTATAATGCCACTTACGATTGTAGTCATTAACATTCAGCGTTGTATCAGTCAATAACTTAAATACATATTTAATCGATTAACATTAGTAAACATTTGCGTTAAATATTTATGCACAGATTATACATCATTTCTAAGTTATGGACTTACCATAAAGTTGATGACTATATTATGATTACCTTCGTGCACCTTACTTCAATATATTTAAGCTAATAACACACCTACGCATATCTGCCATGTTTCACGTAATCTGGCCTTCCATCCTAAGGCTATGCCAGAGTTAGTGTCGAGCGCGCCTTCGTGTTCCACACGCGCTTCAAAGAGATGTCAGCAAAGCATAAGGGGCCTACCAGGGCCACCGCCTTGATTTTTCGATAAAGTTACCGCGGCCCCGGAACATAAAGGGCAAAAGAAGGAACATGGGTGGGTTTTAACCAGTAAAAGACTGACACTCCCCGCCCCCCTTCTCCGACCAGAGCGGGTGAAGTTATTTGATGATATCCCATCCGCAAAAAAAGGCAATGTCAGAGTTGACTTAGTTTAGAAGTTCTAACAGACCTGTCACTCATTTGTCACGTTGAACACGTGACTGACGTAGTAGCAGCCTGCTCGGTTGGTGTCGCGGTCCTGCGAGATGAGTACGGGATCATGGGAACGATTCCCAAGTCGGACAAAAAGTGTTATTGGGCTTTTCCATTTGGAATTTAACTGTAGTTGCCCGGAGTTTCCCGAAAAATCCGAGGCTTGGCCTTGGGTTCGAATTGGTGCCCTGTCTTGGTAGTCCCAAGGTCACGCCACTAGACTTTCACTGCTTAACTTTGCTTAGCTTAACTTGACCTTTATCAACGCTTACCCTATTTAACTTGGATGCAACTTAAGACCGCTACCGAACATTACTACTGACATTGGCACGTCACATCCATAATTAAACCAGGCACAATAGATTCATAAGGTGCGCAGACGCTGCCATAGTAACGCTCGAGCAGTGATGCAAGACGCGCCGCGGAGCGCGACTTGCCTTTCATATTATAAACATCGTTAGTGCACTTGCTCTGAAATGAAGTTAGATGTTGAATTGAAACACGACACTGACAACATGATGAAAAACGACCTTTAGGAATATAGTCTCTCTGGAGCTGAAGGTTCAGGTCAAGGGTAACATCGAGTGAAAACTCCAGAGGGCCCACAAGTGGAAATCGCTTTCAAAGTATTTATATCCATGCGACCTTAGGTTTCGTTATTTCATGCCATTCCCAGTGACTTGAGTCTTAATCTTATAATATCTTATCTTATTATAATGTCTTAATCATCATTTCTGCTGTAGGATATCACTTCACTTCAGTCTAGCTAGACCCTCAGGACAAGTTTCACTTCAGTTAGATTTCACCCAAACAGCTTTGACTCAACTAAAGCTAACTTCAGACAGGTAAAGTTAGGAAAAGAGATAAGTAACCACGCTCGTCAGTTACAGTTATTTTTTTCTTAATAATCCATGAATGTTTTCGAGTAAAGTTTAATTTATTTGATAGAAAACAAATAGGTAGTTAATTAAATAAATGAAGTTTGAGTTGAAAACGTCCATCGGTTTCTAAAAAAAAACAACTATATCTTGCGAGGCTTACTTATCTCCTTTGCTGACTGTACAGTTTACATGACCGACGACGATGACGTTTGAACCAGCGGTGGTAACAACCAACAAACCTGCTTCCTCCACGGGGCGGCGACGGCGTAAGACTAAAACCAGAAAGAAAAAATACATCTAAGAAATGAAAGTAACAATCTGTTATTGTCCAAATACACATATCCATAGTCGACTACATAATATTAATCAAAGACGCAGTTACATAACATAAATAACCATAAAAAAATCAACAATAGCAATAATCGAAATGCATCATTCTTCGTTAGTACAACTTCATTCATACGACCACAATAACAAAATGACTGTTACATAAAACATACCGGTATTTAATTTGAAAGTTGTTTTATGGCCTTTATTATTAAGCATTAATAATAATTCCAGCCTATAAATGTCCCACTGCTGGGCAAAGACCTCTTGTCACCAAAAAAATTATGGCCCTTTTTGGACCAAACCCTTTAAGCTATTAACATGGTGAAGGAAAAAACGATGTGACGATACTTTTGAAACAATAGTTCAAAGCCTGTCCCTTGTCTGCCCCCCAAGCGAAGCCCTAAGTCGAGGCTCATCGCAAGGGGTGCTTTTAGCATGCAGTCACTTAGTTTATAAGTATTTTTTTCCACTGCCAAGTGCCAACCAAGATAGTTCCTCGAAGGTTGAGCAGTGAGATGCCAAATAAAAAAAAAACCTAGCGTGGTTTGGATCATTCGGTCTCAGATTAGAGAACACTGTTCTAACAATAGGACATTATACACTGAATATGTGTTAAAGCTAATCCTGAAATGGTAGCGTTGTATCAAGAGACTTGGCGAGGACTTGTCCCTCAAGTTGTCAGACCGACGAACTTTAGGTATATGGGAGCTTTGACAGACTGTCTACGGAAGGGAAGAACTGGCAGTTTTGGGGACGTTTGTCTAGTGGGAGTATGTAGGAAGAGTGGATCGATTGACTTTAATAGCCTACAACATTTATAGCCAAGAAGTAAACAAAACCCCCCACACACACTTCTCTATCTTCTTATGAAGAAGAAGAACATTACCAGAATGCGGTCCTAATTGACCAGATTACGAAACTAGGTATCCAGGCAACGGCGACGATCGAACAGGTTGTAAACAAAGTAATAAAATATCAAACGCCTTTACGACTTTACCGTTCGATGCCAATTGCTGTATCCGTGCAGAATCTTAGATACAAAACGGTTAAACTTTAGAAGTTTTTTTGCAGAACGTCTCAACAAATTCATACTTAATAATAAATTAGAAAGTACGTCTGTCAGTCTATTAAATAACTCGAGCAATGAAAAGATTTTAACGTAATACGGTACACTTGTGGACCATGAGTCCAGGGACTAAGTTAGAACATAGTATACTTTTATCCAGACAGTAAGTACTTCCGATATCCAATCCGGGTACAATTTACGAAGTTCACGGACAAACCGTAATTAATTATTCAAATCTGAATTGCTTTGACATTTTCTTACTACCAAATATCTTGACTTCTTTGATTTAATTGTACCTAGTGCAAAGTAACAATGTAATTTTTTATGTTAATTAATTTGTAATCTAGTAACTTTTTATTTAATTGTATCATTTGTAATTCATTAATTATTTTTCTATGCCTCATCATTGCGCACTTTTACCTAAACATGACTAACCACTGCTGTACCTACACAATAAATATACTATGTTTCACAAATAAATATTTCAGATTTCTGACAATATATCAACATGTATTATATAGAAAAATATCAATATGTATTTTCAGGGCCAAGACATTGACGATCATAGATGGAAGCTATAGTATGTGGCGTAAATTCTGCGCAGTTAAATGCTAAATACAGTTAGCACTTAAAAGTCTAATTGTAGTAATTCAGGAGTTATTAAGCCATTTGTGGAACACCAGTCAGAGACAATAATATGTATACATCAATTAATGATAAATGCATTTGAAGTGTGTTTCATAATGACGCCGTCTATAAAATCTAGGGTTTAATGATGCAGATTTGAATTTATAATTGATTTCGTCATTGACATAAATGTATGGATACTTACTATTCTCATATGCGGTACACTATGCGTTTAGTTTTATGGAAATCTAATACTGTTTTCAAAACCCTAAGTCAAGCACTTGTTATTGTTGCGGGTTGTTCGAAAGAGATACCGCGGCCCCGGAACGTAAAGAGCAATAGAAGGAACATGGGTGGGTTTTAGTCAGTACAAGTCTGAAACTCCCCCCGCTCCGCCCAGAGCGGGGTAAGTTATTTGGTGATTACCCATCCGAAAAAAACACTTTTTATTATTATATTTTCAGACTTTCAGGTCACTGACTATCAACATTGTAAAATATTCAGTTTTAACTTCAAGGTCCGCCAGATATTGTACCCAGTATAGATTTCGTGTAACACCTACTACAAGGTTTTCTTTTTTTCTTTTCCAGCACAAAGTCGAGTTCAGTCCTGAGCGGCGCGGACAAGGAGCCGGTGCCGGCGCCCTCACCCGCAGACTCCGGAGTCGCTGAGCTGGAGAGAGATCAGCATGATTATAGGTAAGCATCGCCGTTAACTATAGGGTTAGAGGGTCTACAGTATACTTCAGGAATAAATAAAACATTTATCACCTGAATTCGATGATCAGTGTTGTTTAAACAAGTCTGAATATTTACTTTACCCATCTTTTGCACAGAGATCGCGTTACTGTTCGCCACAATTATTTCAGAAATTGGAGGTGGTTGTTTTTCATACATCCAGTCTGAGCGTCTTGCCATGTGAATTGTAGCGCCTGAATCAATATACCAATTATCCTTGTTTAATGAGCTGTAAGCTGAAAAAAATGCTGTAAAACCATTTTCTTTTTTATCAGTCATCTGCACTACAGTGATTCTGTGTAGCAGTAGTGATTCTAGTCAAGGATTCCAACCTCTGATTATTCGGATTCATAAGCGTATCCTATAATTAGGTATCTCTTTCTTCGACGAAGGTAAACATCGTGAGAAACCAGTATGCCTGAAAGATATATTTCTAAGTCAGAGGCCAATAGATAAAAACTCTGACATCAGGTTTATAGAGATGTTGACGATGTCGTCCTAAAAAACAGCCAAATTCTTGAAAGGTCATGCCATCATTTTATTGTCAATTTGATCCGATACTTTTTTCAGTTAGGATAATGATAGTGTTGATGGCTAAATATAAAATGACCGTGAAATACGTATCGACCTACATTGTTGACTAGATATTCAGAAAATAAATAAACTGCTAACTACTATACCAATTTTCGACACGCTCTGAATTGACTTCTATGATTTTACCTTCCCGTCTAATACTCTATTTTTAAGTTTCATCAAAGACGACTCAGTTCTGCAGCTAAGTCATGTTTTATAAACTACCATTCATGGTCTGAGCGTTTAATCCATCCAACCACAAGAACCTGGTTTCCATAGAGTAGAGGTTGCGGCTGTTTGTGGGGCAAACGTAGATTATGCACAGTTAGGCTCAACCAACCGCATCCAGCGGCAACCACCGTATGATGGTCGTCACACATTTCAACTGTGGCGTTTAAAGTATATCCAAAATGATACTAGCATCCGAAAAGCTACAAAGATCTCACTGTTACATAAATTAATAACGCTTGGTTTCTAGGAATGAAAATAAACATCTTTTTCCAAACAAATTGTCAACTGCCCGGAAACTGCTGTAATTGGGTGAATGATTTATCGGTAGTCACTCCTACCACTCAACTTGTATTTTATTTTGACGAGTCGATAATTTTCGCTCTAGTAACCGGATGCTTATGACTGTTATTTTCAAAAGTCTACTTTCAAAATAACAAATCACTCATGGTGGAATCACAAATAACACCAGAGAGTTCCTATTTTACAGGCGCCAGAGCTTACTTCCTAATAGAGATAACAATAGGTCATAAATAGCCTAACCATCAATGTTTCACCCATTCTTCTTACAGAAAATCTTGTGCCTATAAATATTCAACTCTCGACTATTTTAGTAGGTTGGGTTAGGAGGTTTCACGGTGGACCGTTATAAAATTGTAGAGATCCGCACATCTGAGAAAGACACTTATGCACATAACTTTGTAATACTATAGCTAGGTTTATGTGATGGTAAGACTAAGCTAGGAGCCGATCCACAACGTTTTAACAACTACAGGTTTTGAGAAATTGATTCGTATTTTATAACCTCGACGTCAAAATGATCACAGTTGTAGCAAGGTTGAGGTAACGTGATCCACTGATCTTATGAAGCTTACAAGGTATCGCTAAATGTGGAAGTCTCAGCATCAGACTTTGTGGCGATACGTAAAAGAGGACCATATCCGACCGGTCCTTAGATATGTCTTTGACACGATTCTTTCTAAAGATTCACTTATAATTCATGATCTAATTCAAACCTCTTCACACCTTCCAGCACAACAGAACGCGTCCGTAGTCACGAGGTCCGCGTCCGCGCCGCGCGAGGCCTGATGATGCAGAGCTTCGGTCGCTCGCGAGACGAGCGCGACGCGGAGCTGGCGCGCGTGCGGCGCGACCGCGCGCTGCTGCGGCAGAGGCTCGAGGACACCGAGTGGAGTCTGTGCCAGAGGGCTGGCGAGATTGCGCTGTTAAAGACACAGCTTAAAGACGCTCAGGTTGGTAGACAAGTTTTTGAGACTATTTGGGTAAGACGCGAAATTGCCGTACCAAGTGAAGGAATATTTTTCAACTTTGTGTAGTTTGTGATGAAACATTTAGTTCGAGAAGTAATTTATAGGTGGGCATTTAATTGTATTCAAATGGAATTCCTACAATATAAAACATAAAAAACATGAAACTAAGAGTCAACAATGTAGCCCACAACACCGATACTCTGCAGGTTAGATTTAGTAACAGACGTGAAAGTGAAAATCACTAATGACCTAAAGGTTTACAAAACACAAGATCAGATCATTTGCTGTGTCTACATCCATTTCGTTATCGCACCTCCAACAAATTATTCAATACCTCAGCTCTAAATCATTTAACATGTTTAACGTCTATGATTCCAGAATGAACAAACAGCGAAGGGACACGAATACCTGACGTTGAAGGCTGACTGCCGTCAACTCAGAGAAGTTCTCGACAAGAAAGAGAAAGAAATCATGAGGCTCCGAGCAGAAACGGAAGAAAAGGAGAAATCCATCAACCGACTGCAGACAGAAGTCGACAGGCTCACCAACGACCTCATGGCAAGCGTCTCAGACCTCACTAAGACCAAGGAGTCCAGCAAGAATGAAATCGAAAGACTAAAAACTGAACTGAAGGAGTTACGGCAAGAACTGTCAGACATCTCTCTCAGCGGGTACGAAGGTATCGAGTGCGGGAGAACCATGCGGGGCATCTATGATGTCTGTAAGACAAACGAGTACCACTGGAACTCCAGTGATAGCGCCCTCGAAGATGCCGAAGTTCAAAGACTGAATGGAGAACTCCCCGACTCTTGCAACGAACCTTGTGCTGCCACCGCCATCGTCGACAGACTCAAGTGCGAGCTCGAAGCTAAGGAAACCCAGTTCAACAGCGAAAGGAGAAAATGGTCCGAAGAAAAGGACAAAGTACTCCGATACCAGAAGCAGTTACAACTCAACTACGTCCAAATGTTCAAGAGATCTCGCACTTTAGAGGCAGAAGTCGACGGCCTCAGACTAGAACTAGAATTATGCAACAAGAACATGAAAAACCTGAACAAACATGGCAAGACCATCGAGCTATAAACATTACCAAATTCAATAATTTAATATTTATATTTAAATGGCTATTTTTCTTATGTAAATATAAATTAAGAGAAAAGGCGGGATCGCTTGTTAGTTAATAATGATAACAAGTTCACAAATAAAGTTGATGAAGAGAGATAGATCGAAATGGAAGATGATATTAATTAAAGTATGGCAGATCGTGGTTTGAGGAAAGTAAACTATGACGATTTCTTGCCTTATAGATGACAATATAATACTGTAGTTGAGTTTATCAAAATTATGTTAGATTATTGCCGTCATAATACTCAACTAGCAGAATTAGAAAAGGGACGGGTGTGTGAACCAATTGTAGACAAATGTACTCGTACGAAGCTGTGGAATGCTACAGACTGCATTACATTTTTTTAATTGCTTGCAGGAAAACTGTTAAACTATGCACCTGCCAAGCAAATATTACCTTTGTTCTCTGTTCATCATACACCTAAGTCTTCGGAATTATGAAAGAAAGTTGATCTTACAGTTCCCACTTTGGGCCGATCTCTCTAAGACACCAGTTCATATGGAATCTTCATCTCGGGATCAGCTCGCCGCAGAAATAATCACGAAAACAAACCTGAAGTTAGTAATACTCAAAATAAAACAACAAAATATTTTTAGTTTGTGCAAGAATTCAACAGATGTCGCTAATTTCATTTTTACACTTAACAATGATAACCTTTGTTTTTTGATACTATCTTAACCACGTGCGTCATTGACATAACAGCTCATTTAAGTTCTAATTAACGATTATACAAATAGTAGACAATTGGTTCACACTCCCACAGTTCATTGTACATTGTATTAGAATTATGTTGATCGTACTTTTATTACGTAGAGAGTTAAGTTATTAAAATAAACTTCTTTAAAATATTAATATTCTTTTTGTTTTGTTTACGGTATACGCCTCTAACTTTAGTGTAGTGTAGGACAGCGCCATCTAACGGTTTTTTTTGGAAACAACTTGGGATTTTCTAGAAATTTCTTTGAATTATTCGTAATACAAACTGAAATCTCTTGTTGGAAGTATTTTATACAATACCTAAATGAGGAAGAAGACTGGCTTTTTTTCTCCAAAAGTCTTAGATAAAAAAAATGAGTTTTATATTGGTTTAAAAATAAAAACACAAAACAGTGCCACGCGTTTATTGCAGACACACTTGCATACATTGGGGCAGAACTATTCAATTACTCTTAATATAAAATGAGATCAATGAGCACATGGAAAATACCTAAAGATTTTAAGGAAAATTATTTTAATACTTAGATTTAAAGTTGAGGCCTAAGTTTCTTCCGCGGAAGTTAAAACCATCGCCTTGTTTGTCAATGTTGTTTCTTGACGATTTCGCTGGCTCCACCTGAAAACAATATTAAAATGACATTTATTTTTCATTACTAAAACTATGTATTTTCAATACCTTATGTGCCTATTTATAAACATAGAAATATTATGTTAGTGTGATGCATCATAAGGGTTCCCGAAGAACAGAGTTATTTGCTGAAAATTGTAAAAGCGTCCTTAATGATTTTTTTAAATTAGCCTTTCCTGATTGCTTTCCCACAGCTGGGCAAAGAAAAAGTTACAAAATCAAATATATGTAATTGCCATCATCACGGCCTGCCTTAGATACGTATGATATCCTCAATTATGACGACACGGTTGGGGCAGTGGCTGAGCAATCGACTGCTGCGCTGCGTGTCGCGGGTTCGATGCCCGCACGGAACAAATATTTGTATGGCCTACAGATAGTTGTTCCGGGTCTGGCTGTTTGTGTATATGAGTTAAAATGTTTGTTAACGCGCCCACGATACGGGAGAAATTCCTAATGTAGAGTAACGTATTTAAAAAAAAACACGTGTCTATTTAAGACACGCAGGAGCCCTAGAACAAACTTAAACACTTACGTCGATGTTTTGAATTGAAAAAACAATTGTAAGCAACAATCACATTATCATCCATATACATATTGCCGGGGTTGCGGGTTGTTCGAAAGAGATACCGCGGCCCCGGAACATAATTAGGAATCTATGTTGCGACTGAGAATTTCTTGGTTGTCCTTTGATAAAGACTAAGGAGTGTATCTTCACCTCCTGATGCGTAAGGGTGTGATTAGATCACCGTCCGTCCGTCTATTGACGACAGGCCGGGTCGACAAAGAGATGTCAGCAAAGCAGAGGGGAATGCCAGGGACACCGCCTGCCAGAGTTGCGGGTTGTTCTAATAGAAGGAACATGGGTGGGTTTTGTCAGTACCAGTCTGACACTCCCCCCCGCTCCGCCCAGAGCGGGGGAAGTTATTTGATTGGTGATTTCAAATCCGCAAAAAAAGGTGTGTTTTAATAAAATCCATCTTAAAATTAAAAATAACTTCGTTAAACTTAAATTATTTTCATAAAATACCTACTGACTAAAACCCATCCATGTTCCTTCTTTTGCCCTTTGTGTTCCAGGGCCGATGGTACCTCTTTCAAACCAATCCGGGCAGGCAGAGGCCCTGACGAACCCCTCTGCTTTGCTGACATCTCTTTGAATCGCGCGTCGAACACGAACGCGTCTTCGACACGGCCTGTTGTCAATAGACGGACGGGCTGTGAGCTACCCATTGCTGACCGTCCACAGGGCGTAGATTCTACCTACGCCCATGTTGATGACATACCTGAGTAACATGAACTACATCCCCAACTACAGGCCTCTTCCTCCACTTATACCACCAATACTCCACACCCAGGGTGACACAAGCCAGTCCGATGCCCATGAATATAACGATGAACACCCCTCCGATGTTCTGGATGGAGATCCCGTCAGATTGGTCATCCTGTTTCTCGCATTTGATCGATTCTGGGTTGTTGTTCCACCAGATCTCTTTGAGCTTCTCCAGTTTGCGTTTGTTTAGGAGTTGCAGGATTCTGAAATGTGAATCGTAGATTTTTTTAGTACCTAGACCTATCTATAAACCCACCGCCTAGATCTTCCACCACCTAGTACCTAGCGCGACTGCTGAACCTGAAGTCCTGAATTCGATTCCCGAGTCGAGCAAAGTGTTGTTGAGTTTTTCCACTAGATATTTCTCAGTAGCAGCCACCGAGTATGGATACGTGCCCAATTGATGGCAATAGGCTCATTCCCATTACATGGGGCTTAAACATAACTGGAAAAATGACGGTGTACTGTTACACTTCTACCCAGCATTTCAGAGAGGGTTCACCCTTGTTTGGTCGAACAACGTTTGATACAATATTACTAAATCGAACAACGTTTAAGAAAATCATCACTTAGTATAATATCGTTTGACAGAATTTTCAGTTCGTCGAATATTTATTTGCTATAACAACATTTGTGCTAATGTCAAAAGGTATAATGTTTATTTGATATAATGTAATATTCATTTAGCATATTATTCATTTACTATAATATTCATAATCTTCGCCACCCTCAACTATTGTTACCAGGAGAAACTGGATGCAATCTGGACTTTAGGGCACCCCGACTCGGATAGGTTAGGTTAGAAGGGGATGGCGGGGTCGTGTGAGCGAGCGAAGCGAGCGAATAGACCCCGCCATCCCCTTCGTGGTTATTTTTTTATAAACCACCCAGAAGTAGGAGCCCCGCAAAGCGGGGCTCCGTCGACCATGCCCACCCTCGACCATGCAAAGAATATTTTAAGGTTTGGTTAAGTGCCATTTGAGTTAGGCTAGAACTGTGCCCATTAAACATAAATTTTAGGTCAAAAGAATATATGCATAAAATTAGTGCATTTGAAAATTCGGTGAAATGAAGTTTGTTCAAATGAAATTAGTTCAAATAAATAATTATGCAAAATAAAAATTTACCAATGAATTATTCGGTCAAATGAATAATTCTACGAAATGACTATATTGCAACGAAAATTCGCCGAAGTGATTTTCGACGAAACATTGTTCGACCGAACAAGGGTGAACCGCACTTCAGAGAGTACAGGCGTGATGTTATGTTGTGTTTAAGTACCCATAGAAAGTACTCCTATAAGTATCCTTAGATAATATTAATATTATAAAAGCGAAAGTGAGTTTGTTTGTTTGTTACGTCTTCACACCTAAATGGCTGAACCGATTTTGATGAAAAGAGAGATAGTTGAGACCCTGGAGACAGATTTAGGCAATTTTTTTTTTAAATGTGAGAAATGAGGCAGAAAGAGGGAAGAACAGGAAAAACTTGGCTTTGCTATTACAATCAATAAGGCGCAAGGGCAAAAACTACAGGTAGCAAGTACCTGCAAATCAGGAAAAGGGAACTGTGTTACCCCGAATTTAACACGAGCAAAGCCGCGGGCAAAAGCTAGTAAAGTAATAAAGCTTGTTTGTCAAAAGGGCTTGAAAAAAAAATAATTGGTACATTTTTTTAAATAAAACGAAACTGCTATTTCGGGGCTCCGAAGTCGACATACACCCGACCAATCGACCAATGAGCGCTGAGCAAATGTCGAAGTGTTTCCTTCCCCTTGAAATTTTATTCTACTATAAATTGCTATCAGTGTTAACCGGAACAAATTATTGTAGGATATCCACCACTGTGTAACTGTTTATAATTTTAAAGCCAAGAGCAGGTAAATACGATGACACATCAAGAAATAAAGTTCCAGTATAACGTGGTCTCGTTTTGTATAGATTTCCAACTGGCAATGAAAAAAAAATGTATGGAAAGTTGAATTTTTGATTTTAATTATGATTCTTTCACAGTGTTTTAGTTACATGATGTGTGTGGGAAATCATCAAATAACTTCCCCCGCTCTGGGCGGAGCGGGAGCGGGGGGGAGTGACAGACTTGTTCTGACTAAAACCCACTCATTTTCCTTCTATTGCTCTTTACGTTCCGGGGCCGCGGTATCTCTTTCGAACAACCCGCAACCCCCGGCGAATGTATATTTGATACATATCTATGTTACCTAAATTTATGTTATAGAGCACCTTATATCGATTGGAACTAGATTGAACTTTCATTACATACATTTTTAATGTTAATAACTTTGCTTCTGTCAGTAGAACGGCGACCGAACTATACACGATCAAGTAAACAGAATTATGTCTCACAATAATATCGAAAGGCATGCTATGTTAGTCAATAAATATGTCAAAGTGGGGCACATCTAAGTATCTTATTCCATTAGAATAATAATATAACTAGCTGGCGCCCGCGGCTTCGCCCGCTCGAAAAAAAAGTATGTTATGTTTATTCCAGACTATAAACTATCTCTGTGCCAAATTCCATCAAGACCCGTTCAGCCGGTTTGACGTAGAAGAGTAACAAACATCCATAAGTGTTAACTGGAAACTCTAGATCAGGGATGCACAGACCACGGCGAGTAGGTACTGGTGGCCCGCCGACAGCAAAAATAATACTCTCATACATTCGAATGTAAATATTGAATTATATTCCAGAATAAAACCAAATATGTTAACCAAAGACGAATTATGTCTTTGTCAGGTAATATTGCGGAACAATTAAATGAAAAAACTAAGATCATTGATTTTTTTTCATTAGCACTCGACGAATCCACTGATATTAGTTCCACAGCTCAACTTCTCATATTCATACGAGGTGTTACTCAAAATTTTGAAGCCTAAAGAAGAGTTATTAGGAATGTGTTCGTTGAAAGGTCAAACTAGAGGAGTTAATATACTCAATGTACTTTTGGATGAGTGTTCAAAAACTGATTTGGACTTATCAAAATTATCGGGAGTTGCGACTGACGGTCCTCCTTCGATGATTGGTGTCAATTCTGGGCTAGTTACTTTGCTGAAAAAGCATCTGCAAAAAAAAACATAAACGCTGAAGATCTCATGCAGTTTCACTGCTTAAACACCAAGAACTCTGTTCTAAAAAAAATGAATTTCAAAATGTCATGAAAGTGGTAGTTTCGACTGTAAATTTCATAAAATCACGAGGACTCAATCACAGGCAATTCAAACAATTCCTTGATGACATCGAAAGCGAATATGGAGATTTACTGTATTATACAGAAATAAGGTGGCTAAGTCGTGGATTGACACTGGAATATTGGACAATTGGAATATTTCTGGCGGAAAATCAAAGGGATGTCCCGGAACTTAAAAATCCTGATTAGTTGTGTGATTTGGCTTTTTTAGTTGACATTACAAATCATTTGAATGCCTTGAACACACGGCTTCAAGGCAAAAATCAACTGATATCCCAGCTCTACGCTCATGTATCATCCTTTCAATGCAAGCTGACACTTTTCAGATCGCAATTAAATTCTGGAAATTACAATCATTTTCCGAATTATAAGAAAATGGCTGAAAAATTCCACAAAACTGCGATTAATTTCAGTTATGTAGAAAAGCTAGATATTTTGTTCCATCTTTTCAAGACAGATTTTCGGAGTTTAAAAAAGTGAAACCTCTGTTGGACATATTCAGCGATCCTTTAACGATTTCAGTTGAAAATGCGCCACAGAGTCAATGCATTTAGAAATTATCGACATTCAAAACGACCAAGATTTACGCAACAAATTCAACAAAGGAGATTTGCTGAACTTTTACCGCTGCATTGAAAAATTACGTACAAAGAGTTGCGCATAAACGCTCTGAAATGTGCCAGCTTATTTGGTTCTACCTATAAATGTGAACAAACCTTTTCAATACTAAATAAAACAAAAAATCGAAACCACCATCAGTTTATAATTTGCCCGAGTGGCCCCTAGTCTTAATAAGTCTGTGCATCCCTGCTCTAGATTGTAGAAACTTTGATTGGAATTGATTTTCGTAAAGAAAATGAACTCGGAGACGCCTACATACAAATAAGAATCACTTATTGGCGTAATGAAGACTTAAATCGTTTTATCTTATAGAGGGTTACCTACAAGAATTAAAACAGTATTGACCGATGCTTAAAATACACAAATAGGAAAATGCCAAGTAGAAATAACTATCGGTATTATAAACAATGCATACGGGGAATCGGTAAATGTCAGCGCGGTCACCTTTAGCTACTATTTGCATAGGACATTATCCGCTTTAAGTGTATCAGCTTAGTTCTAATCTAGAGGCTAAATCTGCCTATTATCCATTGATACACAAAGACATCTATAATCCGAGGAATTCATTCTTCATCTAAAATGATTCTTATAGCTGGGTCTTTATGGCCTAGATCTCAAAATCAGATGATTTTTATCTCTGGAATCACTAAATTTGCCATGAGGTTTTTCACACAAAAATACAAGAGGACAAACGGAAAAATCTAAAGTAAAGTAGGTACTCAAAGGTTTTTCATTTATTAAAGATGAAGCGAACATTCCAAAGTATTCCTTTTTATCAGATCATGTGACATATCTCATATTTCACTTTTGTCAGCAATGACCCAATTTATAAAGTAGGTTTTCCAAAAACGGGGCGACCCTCATCACAACTTTGTATTTATTTATTAACTGCTTTTATTAGAAAGGGAAAACCCCGTATTCAATGTCTAAGTACTTTATATTTTCTCGATTACTAATAGGTAATACAAATTTTGTTTCTAGGTACCTACATTCGTGAATTTCACACGGTACAGAAATATTCGGATTTGAATTCCCGCATAAAAAAATAACATTGCGTAGACCGAATTACGGAAAATTTCTCAACTACGCATATTTCGAGAAAGAATTTTTATTAAAAGTAATTCAGTCACGCATCTGCCTACGATCGTAAGGAAGCCGCGAGTTCACATAAATATTGTCTGTGGACGAAAAAATGGCGGGAAGTCGTGAAATAAAGTTCATTGAGCGACTATTTAAACTTGTGTTTAGGCTATGTAAACTGAACTCAGATACGTTTTGCAAAGAAACTGAAGGCTGTGTATTTAGTAGAAATATGGTTCAACGGACAACAACGAGACTACGAGAGCAACTGTATGATAAAAATTGTGCAAATATTGCACATTTAATAGTAAGTAATCTAAAATATTAATCAACCATATAGTGGAGCGAAACGTAATTAATTAATTGGACAAGCAAATTTTCCCTATTTATATAAAGAACTCAACATTTTCAATACTAATACTACATCTTACATTTAAAACAGCCCTAAGTCAAGGCATTTAAGTCTATTTCTAAGTATTTAAAGCACTTATATCGCTCATGAATTCATGATTAACCACTCTACTTCCTACACACGACTTTATAGACCTAGTAACAACAAAAAACAAAATACTCACGCATTATTAAACTGGTCTTTCAACGGAGAACCTTGTTGAACGGCAATCGCATACGGCTTCCTCGAGAACTCGTCTCCAACTGTCTGAAGATCGCAGCTGGTCAACACATGGTACTTGACATCAGTCGCGTCTCCCAACCAGGCGAATCCTTCGCTAGAACTCTTGGAATCCCTCACTCTTTGAATCGCTTCTTCTATGGTGTTGGGCAGAACTGCCTCTTCCATTGCTTGCCACATTTTGGAGTATTTGTCGCTGACTGGGTAGTCCCATACTGCCAGTTTTGCACGTTCCACCTCTTTTAGGCTGTCGTTTAGGCTCATTTCTTTCCATATTCTGGAATTATGATGTTTTCATAAAAATGGTGGCAGATAAAATTATTAAATGCAGCGTTATAAACATGTTAGGAAAATGTAGATATTATGCACATATTTATGATGCAGAATTTTGGTATGTTTTCTTCCCGGGCACTAAATAAATAATTTTGATAATCTCACTACATGGTATGTGCACTGTTTGAAGTCACTTGCAACAGTGACGTTTTTGATTAATATAACAAGTGCATACTGGTCTACGTTGACTCATTTATCATTAAAGTTCGTTACACCTGATCGAAAATGTCTGAGCACAAAATGACACTGCGCTTAAAGACAATAGCTTTTTAAACCCACATTAATATTCATTGCACCATTTGTGTACGAAATAAAATAAAAGAAACACAAAATCTTTCAATGGACGTCGAAATTAAGTCATTATTCTTTTCTTAGTGACGCGGAAGCAAGGCTTCGCATTATAATGATTATCTCAAAATGTTCAAGGCTTTTGAAAAAAAAACTCACAATGAGTATTTCTATGTAAAAAAGAAGCCAGGTAATAACCTCGTGACGACGGCTACGTCATTTGGTAAAATCGCACGGTTGGGTAATTTTAGGCTAACTCATAAGCGCTTTTCATTTCGAAATGAATTAAATAGTTCATTTCAGAATTTTCGCATGCAATGAAATTTTTGTACACCTGCGCTAAACTCAAATAAATTGGGATAAAGCAAGAGGACATTCTCGTACAAATAAATTATTCATCCATCCAGTATAGGTTCTCTAAAAGCGCAGTGAGGTGTCGATGGGGGATTGGTTCGTGCTCCACTTATATTTAGGATTTTGTTCTATGCATTCAAAATAAGAATAGGAATAGAGAGACCTTGAGCGGGAACAGACTAAATACACTGAGAATGAGAATGCACGTTCGGAAATAGTATTTCCAAACGCGATTCCACTGAAGTTAGTTTCTCAGCTGAACATCAAAACTGACGAAAGTCACACTGCACGCGCCATTTTGATTGGGTGGTGTACATTTTGATCAGGTGTTCCGTGTCCAAAGTAGATTAGTAGAACATTTAAAATTTATTTCTTTTCAATAACATACTTAAATACCTATATTATATATTAGTTGCGAGTAATATTAAAACGGCTGTCAGAACAACTTGTTTATTCATATTTAATGTTGCACGCTTGTTTTCTTTCTCTGATGAGCAGAACTTGAAAAGATTAACTTGGTTGTACGATAAGTTGATGTCTAGAGCATTTTATAAACAAAAGCCAAGGTAAGCCACAGTTCAATGTCCACGTTGACTGTCAAAAAGTTACTGAAGTGGGTCATTTAAAGCTTCTCAAGCATGCGTCAATTGATGACTATGTAATCATATTTTTTTTATAAAGCGACTCGATCTTACGTGGCCTGCATTGTTTTAAATGAACAAAAGACAGTCTTAGGCTAAGCTGGACTTGTGAATGAACTCATGCCTGGCTTATACCAACGGAATAAAAAAATAATCCCCAAGTAATCGCTTGACCACTCTAAAGACATGTTGCACAAGGGTTTCAAGACCAATTCGGCAGTAACATATTTTGCAGTTTCAATTCATCAACTGCCTGGCCTTTTTCCAAGTTTGTTGGAATCGACTTCCAGTTTAATCGGATGCAGCTGAATACCAGTATTTCACATGGAGAGAATGCCTATCTGACCGCCACAACTAGTATTGGATTATCCGATATCCCTTGGTACTTTCGGGACACCATCTGTATCAACAGTCAAAGATCTACAAAATGACAATTTTATGTAACGGGTGGTCACCCATCCACAGACAAACCTACGCAAGCGCGGCTTAACTTAAAGATCGACTCGAGCGGTTGCTATTATTTAGACAAAAGCAGCAGTTTTTGCCAAAGTTATCATACCTAGTTTTATCTCGTAATAAAACCGCGGAATAGCCGAGACTCCATAAAGAATACCTATAGAGCTAAAACAATAAAGTGCCCAGTCCATCCTCCACAAAGGCCAGTAAGAGCATTTTCTTTATAAACTACAGCTATTTTCTCTCAATAGAATAATAGCTAAGTAGCGCTTATCTTTCTCACGGGCCGCTAGAACTAGAGAAGTAGGTCACTAGTGCGTTCTATGCCTACATAGTACATACGTAAGCGATAAACTAACCAGTATCACTAGTTGTGGTGTAATCTGTGAATGTTACATCATTGTCCCAAGTTACTTTGTATATAAGTCGTTTGTCTGTGGTGGCTAATAACATCTATGGTTAAGAATCTTTAGGGTAGCCCGCGAAATTCAAATTTGATTCCATTTTTATGCGATTTGCAGGACAGTGTCAGATTGTATGTTGATTAAAATATGATTCGCGACCGTAACAAATATGGCTTTACACAATTATAATCATTTAAATCATCAATACAACCCTCTAAGTTCAATTTAATCCCGTTAAATTACTTTTTCATGAAATAGACATTTAATTAATCCTTAATTAACTAATGTTCAACATGCATTCTAACATTGACATAAACGACATTTTTTTTAAACTAAATATAGGTATTCGAATTTAAAAGAAAAACCTTTAAACTTTGATAATTTGGGTTGTTTATATTTTATGCGATTTTTTTTTTAAATCGGACGAAAATCAAAGCCCGGGTTATTTATGGTAGTTAAACATTTTCTTGACTTTTGTCATTGTCTTTAAGTGAGGCCAAGCTGACCAGACTGGACTCGGCAATGACCTCACCTCAGTAAATTATCTGTCACACTCGTGTCCAGTACGCAAACAGCCACTACCTGGTCCAGAAAATTGTTATGATTCAAACCTAATCAGATAAGCTATAATGCTGTCATAAAGCAGGATTGTTATAATTAATCTGTTATTTCAATGTGGGACAGAGATGGCGCTAGACATCCTGTATAGTACTGCCTCTTTTCTGGAATGATCCTACTAATATTATAAATACGAATGTTTGTGAGGATAGATGGATGTATGGATGTTAGTTACTCTTTCTCGTCAAAACGGCTGAAAGGATCTTGATGAAATTTGGCACAGAGGTAGATTATAGTCTGAAATAACACATAGGATTTTTTTACATATATTTTTTCCGATAACACACGGGCGAAGCCGCGGGCGCCAGTTAGTATTGTAATAATTCTGTTTTAAGACGTGATGGTATCAAAGCCCTTTTCATGCAACAACCTTGCAGTAAAAAATAGGCTTTTACTCCAACATAGCAATGGGATCCTATAATTTTCTTCGTATTTTGAGAATGTACGGTTGCTCATGAGCGCATGACCGGTTGCTTTAGCCGTGACCTGACTATCATTTTTGGCTAAGCGAAGCGAGTGCCGTTTGACCTTCGTGGCACCTAGTGCAACCGGTAATCGAATATGCTATACAAAAAATACTGCAACATAAACTTGGAGCACTGGTTACAGCTAAAGCCTATGTTGAAACCATTCTGAATTTAAAATTGTCTTTCTAGTACTAAAATGTTGAAAACGCGGGAATCAATCAAGATGGCGTCTAAATTAGTGTTCCATGCTTAAAAATCTTATTGCAATTTAGAAACATTTAATTTTCAGTGAGCTCATGGCTAAATAATAGCAGCCGTCCGGGCGCTTGCCTAGTTCGGTTTGTGGATGGGTGACCACCCGTTACTTACCTAGTTTCTTCCGTGCCACGGGAAGCACGTTAAACTGTAAGTACCGGCTGTTTTTTGGTGATCTTTGACAGTCATTACAAATAGTCCCAAAAGTCTTACAACCAGTCTTACCAAGGGGTATCGTATTATCCACTTCTAACTGGGTTGTGGAGGTCAGATAGATAGTCGCTCCATGTAAAATACTGGTATTCCGCCGCATCCGGTTAAACTGGAAGCCGACCCCAACATTGTAGTCAAAATGCCAGGCAGATGATAAATTAATTTGCAATTTTTGGTTAGGATTAATTTTAACCTATCTTGATGTATCTACTTCAAGTCCGCGCAGCTTAAAGGTCTTTTGCGTTCTAATTATTAGTTTACCGGACAGTTGATGGACGCAGGATAGAATTATTCATACAAAATTAGAACCTTGTCATAGATAACTAACTGGCAATTAAGACACACTAAGGTTAAGGCCAAACTTCCAGATTAAAGAGAAGTTTCATGAGTAACTTCACTTTCTCTGACGTACTCAAAGAACAATCGCCAGAAGAAAACCTTTTGACCTGGCCCCTACTCTCTGAAATTATCCGTCCCCACTACTGACCATCTTGAGTTACATGATGTTATTTAGGCTTCAACCCAAAAGTCCAAGGCACAATATGCCGCTAGAAAGTTGGCTGTTTTGGCAAAGGTGCAAAAGAACTTTACACCAGAACAGTTCACATTATACCAAGCACAAGTTTGATTGAGCATGTACTGTTCGCACCTTTGGAATTGATCAGCTAAGTACAGCTGTAAGCGTTGAAAGCTATTGAGCAACGTGCCAAGAGGCTCATTTTCACGACTCCCTTATTTAACCTAAGCACCAAAGCTTTGAACCTCGCCGCTTGTTATCGGTTACATTTCGAAGAGTGTGCTGTGAAATTGCAAAATCTAATCCACCCATCTCCATTCTATAATGCGACAAGCAGAGATACAGCGAAGCGTCAACTTTATATGGTTACAGTTCCAAGAACCCGAACAAAGCGCTATTCTTCCACATTTATTGTGGGAAACGCCATTCGGTGGAATTCACTGCTGGCTTCTCTGTTCCCTAATCGTTATAATCTAGATCTTCAAAGTTCGAGTACATCGGTTTCTTCTAGGCAAGCATGCTCCACCCTAGGCCGTATCATCGCTTTACACCAGGGGAGTTGTAGCCAAACGTAAGCCTATTTAGTATGAAAAAAAAACAATCGATCAAAAAGGTGATTATCGTGTTGTCTTTTTACTTGATAAGCAAGCAATGAAATGTGACCGATTAGAAAGTGGAAAATTCAATTAGATAATTAGCTGATTATGTGCCCCCCCTAAACATATAAAACTGAACGCTACCAGCACAAATCTTAACCCTGTTCAACAGCTGTGCAACAGTCGGTTTCAATATTCGATGGAAATAATGACATTGACAGTTCTTGATCGCGTTCAGTTTCCTTGAGAAAGCCCGCTGTTATTTTATTCACGTTCAAAAATAATCTTGAGGATCAACATCCCAGCAGTGCCAAAATGAAAAACACGTTAATTTACTCTCCAAACAAATAAAGTTGCTAATTTTAACAATCGAGTTGAATGACATTTTTATGTTTGATCGCAGATTGAGATCCGAAAAACAATGATAATAAAAAGACGCCCCGTATCACAGAGTTCACTTTAATTGAAAGTGTCTGTGCCGTTTGACCGATAAGAAATGATAACGTTTAGTATGTTGCGTACAACTGGAGATATAAAAGATTGCGGAGTTTTCTAAAAAGGAACTTCTTTCATTTGCTAGGGATAGGGACGTTACCAGGGCACACCACAATTGTGGCGATAAGTCTTCTCTTTGGAAAGTGCGGCGGCGTTCTCATCTACCGCTTGACGCAGGTTCGAAAGTGATAACGCGGCCACAAAGGGCAAAAGAATGGACATGGATCAGTTTTAGTCAGCACAAGTAGGACACTCCCTTCGGCTCCACCCAGAGCGGGAGAAGTCATTTGATGATTTCACATCCCAAATAAAGGAAAATTACCAATACTTTTCACGTTATTTTATATATGGCATAGTTCTGTTCAAAGATAATTGCGACTCAGAAGTTAGCCACGAGTGCGCACGTATGCGCATTACAATAGTCAAGATATTATGCGTCCTCTTGCGTACTGTTATTTACAAGCCACCTTATAATTGGAATCGTATTATACTTCGCAGACTGCCACTTGCAGCTAACTTCTGAGCCGTCATAAAGTTTGAAAAAGCCATTTCAATGTGTTGAAGAAACAAAGAACACAGTTTCTTCTCCTGACCGAAATGTGCGATCTACGGGGAATTACTCAATATACTGACGAATTCTTCCGAGATAACCCCGGCTTTCTCTTTAAACACAATGGTGCCGATTCTGATGAAGTAATACATCACATGACTAATATTAAAAGGACATACCTAATCACATTTAATAGGTAATATACCACACATTTTAGTCTCGATTAAAAATAGTCCGATTTAGCTTGACAACCACTCTTTTTTCTGTAAAACGTAAATTAAAGAAAAGCCAGATTACCATTTTCTCTAAATTTTATAATTAAACTATCATTTATGCTGTCAAACTATGATATTATGGTTAAGTTGTGTCACTGTTATCAATTTCAGAAGAGGAAACGTCGTTTGATAGGAATAAAAACAAAAATAAATTTTAGAGTAGTTTTAGTTTAGTTTGTGACAACAGAATCAACACCTCTGTAGACTCTGTTTTCTAATTTCCTTCTCCGTTTTATGGTGACTATTTGAAAATTTAATTTGAATTTCACATCAAATAAGGTCGCATGCATTAATCCTTTTCTTTTTTCTTTTAAACTTGTACAAACACTATTGTACTGATTATTGAATCATTGTAGACCTACTATTCTCATTCAGGCCTTTTAGGTTACCTAGCGAGGTAACCTAAAATATAATTTGGGCAGTAGGCCGCTGTCATAGTGATAATAAATTAACAGTTTATCGTATATGCGTAACACAATTTCGGGAAAGATAATTTAAAAGGCTCATGATTTCTAACCCCTTTTAAGCAAGCAAATAAGTTCGTAAGCAAGTTTTCGTGTAATGAAAAATTGAATAATGTTATGAAATAGAATTTCCCACATTCAGATAAGAACTGATAAAGCTGATCCGATAAGGGCCGTGAAATTGAATCATAAAAATCAAAATAAAAGATAATACTTATTTGTTTTTAATTTGAACTTAACAGCAAATCCGACTGCTAATCTACTACAATCATACATCACAATATGTACGTTTACATGACTATTAGTATTTTCTTGAACATATAAACAAGGTGTTCACCAGGCCAGGCTGAATCTCTTAAACCATGATAGTTAGACAGTTGTCATAGAGATGCATTTCTGTTGTCGCAATTACAACAAATACTAAATAACAGAATAAAAAAAACCCTTCGTTCGCGAGTCCGACTCTCACTTGGCCGGTCTTTTGATTATGATGTTAAGAAAACCAATACTCACTCATAGAACTTCTCTTCGATATTAGCCATTCTCTGGAAATAAGTCATGGCTGCGGACCCGTTGAGAGGAGCATACTGTATCTTGTATTGTTTGGACAAGTCGTCCAGGGACTCAATAGGCGTATCCAGGCGAGAGACTGTCAGGAATGCTGCCAAGTTCGCCGTGTATGACGCGATTATAATGAAACTGTGGGCGTAGAAAAAAATTATAGGACAATGCAGCAATGGGACACTCAGAACTTTCAATTTCTACTGGAACTTATTAAGTGGCGTCAAACTTTTTGGTTAGAAAATGGGAAACGAGCAACTTAAAAAAAACGACTTTCAGAAGTCTTGTGAATGAACCCAAACAGCTCTCAATTTCAACATTCTACATCTCTTGAAATAACTGCTACAATCAAATCTTACCCAAACAGCCACCACGTAGCAGCCAACAGTCGTCCAGACAAGTTCTTCGGCGCCTCTCCACCTCCTTGAGGGGTCAGTGACGTCATACAGAACCATAGACACTCCTTTAAAGTAAACTCCCTCTTTTCTTCATCCTCTTTGTATTTCTCTCTGTTATTCTGATAGCTGTATGGACTCCATTTGTCAAACACCCACATTAGGAAACTGGAATAAAATATTACTTAAATAATTTTAATACAAGCTGTAAAATTGACAAAACTTCAGAGTACTGCTACTAGTACTTGAAATTTGTTTTTTTTTATCTTCAAAGCGTTTGTGAAAACGGGGATAGGTCTGTGAAGTTTCTTTAGCTAATTTGCTGTTTAATAAAAGAATACCAAGGAAACGCTACATGGAATATGTGATGTGAAACAAAAACGAGTAAATGATTGCGTGTGCGAGTCGGACTCGCGCACCGAGGCGAGGGTACAAACTTGAGGCATTGTCGGCCATATACATATTTTGACTGTGTAGACGTAGAGGGTTGATTTTTGTACAGCGTCAAAGGACCACTTGAGTATATGGAGTATTTTTTATTATATTAATTTCGGCTTGATATTTTCTCGCGCAGACCTGATAATGGGTTCTGTTTCCGTAGCATAGGACAACAGGTAGAAATAACAACAAAGGCAACTGGAACGTCCTGAAATTAATCCAGTGCTATTTTGATAATGATGATGTCTTGAATAACGTGTTTTTCAAGAAATCATTTTTGAAGCTAATACATTCTTGAAATTGATTTGTTAAACAATAGGCATTCGTAATTCAAATAGATTCAGAAAAGAAAAATCGTATTTCTAGCCTAAACAAACGTGACCACATAATATATACATCCGCTAGTCAGTAAAACTATACTTATTTATGTCAGATTTGAATATACGACTGTATTATGATTATGAGCCATGAGCTACACAAGTGTGTGTGGTTTTCAGTCCCGCTAAGTTCGTATGAAGTCATGTGTGGGGACAAAAATAGCATAGAATTAGGTCGACTTTTCCTCGTTGAACTAGCACAGATTACTTAATCATTCGTTATGGCATGACACGGTCCTCGTAACTCAGTGCGTTTATGGTTTATGTAGTACTGGCCAGTTACTATACTGTTAAGTTGTTGCCGTAGTTTTCTTTTTAACTAAGTATTATTAGGAGGTTTGTAATGTTGCTATTTAAAAAGTTAGAAATGTTTAAATTGGTGTTCTCGTTCCAAATTCAATGGTGCAGTTGTTGGAAAAACAATGTTTATGTCGTTTTTGTGTAGTTGGAATACATTGATATTTAGAATATAATGTGCCACATCATGTACGAATAGCATACTTACATTTTACTTACAAATGTTTCAGCGATACCTATGTATAAAAAAAAACAGTACCTATAGCTGGTAAATCGTGATGAAACACTAAAATTCAATCTTAACGCAAGAGTTTTAAAGCTCAAAATCATAAGTCTAGATTCTGTTGCTATGCATATTCAGTTTACTTATTCTTTTCATTGAAACTGTGACTAATTTTTGGACGCATATCGACCAAAGCAAAAAAGAACGTTGCGCTTCGGAAATTCAATTATCTTTGGAATTCTTAAGTATTATTCTATAAGAGCGTTCTTCGAAAAGAGCTTTGTTTTGTTAGGTATTAACTTTTGTAGTGTTAACGAAAGATACCTACTGGTGTGGTGTGGGTAGATAGACTCTTAGAAAGGTTTTCAGTTCCAAGGTAACTTCATAGTTTGTACTTATTCCGTTTTGTTTGAATATCAAGAAAATTAAAGAATAAGGTATCAAGAGGGTGGAACTATTGTTCAAGACGGCAGTCTACTTAATCTACCTACCTACTTCGATACCTACCTAAATTGGTACTGGCTCCTCAAACAATACTATTCTTTGTTTACCTACGTAGAAAACTATGCTTCCTGATGAAAAGAACTTTCTAGAATACCACGTAAACAAGTACTTAGACACCCTACCCACGTTAATCTCCAATGTTACTAGACCAAAGGTCTAATTAATAAGGATACCCTTGGCACGTGCAGTAGGTAGTAGCTATATTCATAAATAAATAGTTACGAAATAGTTCGGCGTACATGAGGTGTTAGGTCCATCGTTTGACCTCGTTCCATAAAATCAGATAAGAAATAATGGAAGCAGGTGGGCACCGGCCCATCGATCGCGTTATGTATCGTAATAAATGTCAAAATGTCATGGATGAACGCCCGTTTTCAGATTATGTACCGCCACACCGCTTTATAACCGCTATATTAAAATACTGGTTCCAAACAAATTTTGCACACCATCTCACTCTTTCATGCATAAAAGGACAGGGATAAAAAAACAAGGTCGCTTGCAAAGAATTCGGAAATTGTAAAATATTGTGGAGCACAGTTGTTGTTAGAACTGGTTTCTGCAACGCTAAAGCTGACCGAATGATGTCATTGCATTACCTGGTAAAGAAATAAGCAGCCAGTATCGATAGCCAAACGTCATTCTCCAGAACAGTTAGGAATTTGAACAGGGATGTCGGTGTTCTCGGCAGTTTCATCATTATTGTAATCCCGACCAAATCGTAGTACGGTACAGTGAAGTCAACGACATTTTCTCTTTCAGCCATGACGGACAGCGAAGACAACCCTATGTCTGCTTTCTTATCAACCAGCTCTTTTATAATTCCGTTCCAGTTTCCGTTTTCGTCCATTATGCCGAAGTTGCCGTCTGGCGCCAAACTTATTTCGTAATCGAATTTAACGATTTGCCGAATCTCCTCAATAAGGTCTACACAATAGCCTTTGAAGCCTTTAGGCGATTTGTCGTCACGTATGATAAAAGGCTTTTGCTGGAAAAAGAAGTCTCATAAGCATGACTATCAACATTGTGCGCTTCTTATCAAAATTCCAGACGAACCAAAGACGAGCCTGACAGTACTTATTGTTTGAACAGCTTGTTGTTAAGTAAACTGACGAATTTTTATCAAGTTGCCAACAGAATTTTAAACAATAGCGGAGTTCATTTACCTACCTCGACTGTGACGATTCTGTACACTAGCTGCGCGGAGTAATTACTCATGTTATTGGGGTCAGCCAAGGTTAGGTTCGAGGAGAGGCCAGCTTTCCAGGAACCTAGCGAGTGACTACTAATAGATGCACCATCTTTGACCGTTATTGCGAGCAGATCGGTGTTGAATTCCATGTAGCTTCTTCCATTCATGGGGTCATCTTGCGGAATAAAAAACGGAGCATAAGTAGGCGTCTCTTTTATCTGCAAAAAATCAGAGACATGTAGCGTAACCGACAGTAACCGGCTGTAGGCGATTACATCTAAAAAAATGTTTCAGCCTAAAAATGTCAACGCACCTCTTGGAACGCCGTTTTCAGATCCAAGGTCCTGTTTGGTGTATTCTTACCGTCGTAGTCGTCGCATGTAATATATTTCATGTCGTTTGGCCACTTGCCAGAGTCCAGTAGTGATCTGGAAATTCATAAGCGTGAACTCTCATGGAATAAACCAGGATAAATTTAGACAAAACACATTGCACGTGGTGGACTAAAGTAGAAACTGGAACACTAGAACAGGAATAGTAAAGGTCATTACTTGATCGCTAGAAACGTTCTCAAAGACAGGTCGAAGTAGAAGGCGGATGTGATTTCTGGCTCTCCGTTCATGCTGTATGTAGTTTTAATCTTTCCCAATCGGTCTCTACTGTTAGCGTCGGGTGTCGGTCGCATATGCACGATCGTAGCATTTTTACACCCGCAGCTAATATCGCCCTTCTCCAATGACAAAGCAAACCATGCAGTTTTCCTCCCAAAATATTGGTTCTTATCTGCAGCATCTAGAACATTCTTTATCGTTCGTAGACTTCCCAAGATAAAGAAGTTTACAATGTCTAAGTTTCGAAGACTCTCCAGTTGGGTTTTAATTTCGTTTGCCTCAAAACTCTTTACGGGCGTGATAACGTGCCGTGTCGGTATATTTTGTAGCAGAGACTTGTATTTGTGGTCCATAACTGTAAACAAACAGATTTCATTATCAAGAACAGTTAAAATGACTTAGTAACCGACAATAAATTTAATTAACGGATAAAGTTATGCGGGCGCTATCTAAACAGTTTTGAACTGGGGCCTTGAAAGCCTTGGCATAAACGCTATATTAGCTCGCATTTCACGCTTGACGTGGAAAACATGTCATTATTGATTGATACGATAAAACTGAGCGTTTGTAAATATTTTTGTTAAAACTTACCAAAGTATTCGTCGAAAATAATAGCAGCGTTTGTAATGTCTTGTTTGGTGACGACAGCTCTTATAGCTTCTGGTAAGATGTCAGCTGGGGGCATGACTTGCAGTAGGAACCTTGTTTGATTAGCATTCAGACTCCTCCATTGCCTCAGGTCGCCAACTTGACCAAAGGATCCGGAAATAGTTGGCAAGCCCAAAGCTTCTGTAAAAGATTTAATGGTTTCGGAGCCCACGCCGGTCATCGTGAAGTCAAGAACGACGTGAGGAGTCTTTTTTGCCAAAAGCATGTCATTGTACTTTCTGCAAACTAAAAATGATTGATTCAAACATAATCTCTCTCCAATCTAAGATTGTTTATCGGCTATTTGTTGTATGTTTAATGTGTTACAACACATTAAACACTGACGAGATAAACTTATTTGTGAAGTAGATATACAGATTTCCATGAGTTTATCACGGCAATTGTCATTCCATGAATGCTACTGCAGCACAATAGAACTAATATGTAGGTCTCTACAAAGCAATGTTAAAATAAAATAAAAACACATAATTAAGAGTCGTGAAAACAGTTAACAGAATTTGGAAAAATCCTTACCATTTTCCAAAAAAGCTTTTGCATCAGTTCTGTTGCCCACAACAATAACAGGATCCACAGCTAGACCCAAGCTTGGGTTACGTCTTACATACTCCTTCGCTACTTCGAAAGCCTTTTCAGCCAAAGCATTACTCTCCTCGTTAATCAGTACTGTAAACGCAACCGGAAATTATCGATGAGATGTCTGTTAAAACACATATTTTTTTAAACGTCGTCGCTCTGAAACATATCCTGTTTGCACCAATTTGTTTTAGTACGAATCATACCCACACGTTTGAAAATTCGTACGAAAACGACATAACGAAAACTATGGGGCTGCTAGTGTTAAATTAAATGAAGTGTCACTGAAAATATTTCAAGACATTACTTACAAACATTGATATTTTGCGTAGTTTGTCCAAAAGCAGCGCGAAATAAATAGAGAAGAAGAAAAACAGCACATGCGGACATGTTTATTCCTATCACTATTTCGTGTCGCGCATCGTAACTCCTTCCACCCGATAGCCCACTGACTGATCGCCAAGCTATCTGACCATCGACTGAGGGTGGTTCACCCAATTATTCTGTGTACCGTATAGTTTCCACGGCAATGCCCGACCTTGAATCGGCTTGCCCTATTGATGTATTGGTCATCCATCACTAATACATGTTTGTTCAAGAACATATTATGCAGACGACACAGTTCTAGTACATGTAGCTATTTGGAAAATCTAATTGTTGCTAGTAAAAGTAGCTAAGTGGGAATAGGTTTCGATGATGAAACCTAGTCATTAGTTTGTCTCATCTTCAATACAACTAAGTTGAACTAAGTGTCCGATTACGTCATAGCAGCCGTTTATGCGACATGCCCTTTACAATTTTATCCTTGGAGTCAAAGTATAAGCTATAAATACGGTACCTACTAATAATCAGCTTTCGGCACGATGTGCTATATTACCTAGCCATATGAAACAATGATAATAAAACAGCGCTATTTGGTCAGTTATACAAATATTAATTCACCGATTAGGCAAATTATATGGTTATAGATTAAGATAGATCCATAAACTACACTTACCAGCAAACCTTCCTGTGTCCTATTTGGTTATGTGCCTAGACTATTTGCACATACAAAATGATTTCGGTTTTCTCCGCCTATTTCGAGTGATAGAAAAATAGACAATAATATGAGTCAGTTGAATCAAAACTAGCTATAAAAAATGAAAACAAACTGATAAAAAGTATAAAAATAAGCAAGAGAAGGCCAATACTTCTCAGACATAATCTCGTTCTCAAGTTTATTCTGATATAGATTGAGCGAACATTCGGAATGTTTATGAATTAAAGTAGGTATAGCGAAAAGAAAAGATTTTTTTATTTGATTGGACTATTTTATTGCCAGAAATGTTTTACAAACACTAACTCCACAGTTGAGAGAAGTAAAATGTAAACTGTACACTACTTTAAATCTAATACTAAATGTACTTTGAATCAAATATTATTATTTAAATTGTAAGATACAATCATCTGAAAGAGTTAGTCACAACTTTAGTTCAATATTATACCATAGCAAGAACACACAAGTGTAACTTACTCGACAATATTAATGAAGATTCGTTTCCACAAGGGTTATCTTACATTCGAGGTCTGTTACTATCACAATATAAGAAAATAAATTAGAAAAACAGGATATAAGAAAAATAAAGTTGTCCATAGAATTACAAACAAAAAAAATAGCACACAAAAGTTAGTTATGTCAATATGAACTATCACCTTATTTGTCAACTTTGAACTTTAATTAAATTCCAAATTCTTAAAATTAGTGTTACAATGTGAACAATTATTTCAAATAACGGGCCGCACTAACGCGCCGGTTGGAATTCTCAAGCGTAAAACAATACTGTCACATAAATCAGTTGTGTGTGTAGGGTCAACGCAAACTCCATCCAACTCGTAAGGATGTTACTCGTTCACACTGCAAACCGTAACCAAAATGTCAAAGGAATGTTCAAATGGTTAAGTAATAATGCCTATGAAATACAAAAATGTGCGTTAAATCTGCTAACTTAAATTTATAACTGAATTAATTATCTAAACTTTTAATTAATCTTAATCGTTATCTAAAATCCATGTTTTTCGGAAGCTGTTTTATAAAACGCGTCGTTCACAGAACGGATTGTGAATTGATTTCACACTTTGTGAATTACTTTGGCAGTACATTACTGGTGTAATCTGGAAACCGATACACATCAATTCAATAATCCACCGCTACTAGTCCGTTGAGATAGACACCAATACTCAAAAACAGCATACAACACCTAAACTGGCTCGTGCAATAATGTTCAGTTCACTGCGATGCACACTGGTTGCCATTGACAGTAACATTAAATTTACAATTTACAGGTACTTCACAGGTAAGATTTAATACAACAATGTATTATAAACCTAAACATAAGTGCAGTCCCAAAAGAGCTCAACTCTTCATTGTACATGCAGAATATAAACTGTAAATAGGAACTACGGAGACTTCCTAAGTGTCAGTGTTTCTAAAAGTTTGTAACTATTTACACAACATAATACCTGTATGTGTGTTTGGGCAAATTCTATTGTATGTCATCTATTGTCTGTAAATTTTGGCATGTTAGGAAGTCCAAGTAGTTTGAGTTTTGTATCATAAATGTAGATATGTATCTGGGTTGAGTTGAGCTCTAATGAACATGGTTGCATTGCAGTAAACCAAGCGAGGTAGTTTGGTAATAAGTTTTAAGCAGCCGCCTCCTCTGCTTCAGCAGGAGGCGCCTCATCTGCTACTTTCGCCTTCTTCTCTGGTGTGGTCTTCTCTGCATCACCATTATCTGCAGAGATGGATTTCCTCTTCACGCCAGTGTCTTTCTTTTCTGTAAAACAAAGTTTAACTGTTATGCAAACCATTAACAAGTTACATTAAGAGCAGAGTGATATCCTTAACTATGGTACAATTTACGAAAAATAACGTATGGGAAGTGTTTACCTGTGGCATCGCCGTTCTCGGTGGCGTCATTGCTCTCCTCTGCGTCGCCGTTCTCAGTGGGCGCGTCCTCGGCCGCTGCTTCGCTGCCGTTCTCCTCCTTGCCGTTGCCGTTGCTCTCAGGAGCTTCTGCGACCTTTTTGGCGGGAGACTTCTTCACTGGAGACTCTTTCGCCTCAGTTGAGGTGACCTCCTCGGCTACGACGTCCCTGTAAACGTTAAGGATTTAGTGTTATACGTAGCTAATTCATTTGCTAAAAAAAAGTCTAATAGGTAGGTACATTAATTAAAGTGATGAGCTTTTAGCTTAGTGATAGGATGTTTACTAATTTACTAATAAAGAGAAGCGTGTTGTATTGTTCTAACTGCACTATATGTCGTAAAGTCTTCAATATAATTACCTACGCACCGTGGTTAATACGAAGTGCGCGAGTCAGTAACGGAACATAACAATGCAACAGTTCTACACGCGGGCAATGCTCAGCGGCTAAGTGGGGCGGCATAAAAGGAAAAGTCTGCCGGAACAAAAACAAGTGGTTGTTGCGCAAGGCTGCATGTGGGAAAGTTGCAACATAGGAAACTGAACGTAACCGTGATCACCTTTGCTGAATGAATACGTTACTCGCTCCAGTGGGCTTCACTTCACGAGTTGTAAAGCGTTAAAAATAACTAATGACAACACGCTTCGACCGCGATAACGTAACCGAACAGCAACCTGCCTGAGTTGCAAAACTCGAGGTCTCGGCAAATTCAAACGAGCGCGCGCCGGCGTCCAGCGACGCTACGCGCCGGCACGCCGCGCACGCAGCGCCATCTTGGATAAAACAAGCGGCGGCCCCGCGCCCGCCACCCGGCGTGCTTTAACTTTTCCACTTCATTATAATACGCTATAACAGGAAAAACAATCAAATCTAATCGACACTTCGCATTCTCCAACACATAATGCGCCTAGAAACATCCATTCTGTGGTTCAGAAATCAACTTAAAATTCGGTTATCAGTAAAATAACATTTTCCCGCGTGTCTTATCTTTGGCGGCGTTTACAAAATAAGCATCACCAAACTATCAATCGATTCGAAAACAATATTTCGTAACTAACTCACAACTAAAACGAACCGATATTAACGTTTAAACACTATAAAAACACTGTTTATTCACAGAAAACACGAATTTCACATATAAATAGGAAGCCATTTTGATCACGTTTCCGAAGCCGCCAAAAATATTAAACCGTAAAAATTATTGTTACTGAATGAATTCAACAATAAAAACTTACTTCTTTTCGACGGCTGCGTCTGCCATTATGTTTTTTTTAGTTTTAGGAGATACTTTTAAATTAAAAAGAAATAATTATAAGCACGTGTTACGCACAACGTACAACAATGTTCACCGCACAAACACCGACGTCCAAATGAAGGAGGAAGAAGGAAAAAATATAATGCGCGACGCCTCGCGCGGGGGACTCGTACTCGATGTGAAGCTAGCTGCGTCTACTTCAAGACGGTGAAACAACTAAGCGGGATTTGCACTTGCCAGAAAGAGATAGTTATAGGTTTTATATTCATTTTCAGATAACCTTGAAATGACGCTAGAAACAACACAGGCAAGCAACACTATATCCTTCTCTTTCTTGCCTGTTTAAAAAAATACAATCGTTAATGTTCCAACAAGACAAAATAATAAATGGTTGTTCTCCTGGAAAATTAATAATACAACATAGCCGATTTTACGTCTAGACCGTGAACAATACAATGGCATAGAATATTTTACTATTGCCAGTAAACTTACTTTTAAATTACAGCACTTTTTATTAATTACAGCAAGTGCCTACTTATTTCAAAAGAAACAAAAGCATAATATAGGTATTTCTAGGAAATCTAGAGAGGTATGTGACCTAACCAACCTCTTAGCTCTTGGGTGTAGGCATTTTCCACACAAATTGTAACAAATTACATTATAAGTCGAATTAAAGAACGCTAGTTCTTCATTGTTTCAGTCGTTACACCACGAAGATTACGTATTTTATTACATGTATAGGTACATATTACATAAATGTACACAGGTCGATTGAATATGTAGGGTAGGGACAGAGTAATTAATATGACTGTGTGTAGTACCTACGTTATCAGCTATGAAAGGCATTGGCATTTTTCATTCATGTGTACAGTAGTAAAATAGTAGTAGGTACCTACCTACGTCTGCGTAAGGCTCTACTTTGTACCTACACTGTACTAATAAATAGCCTTCTTCTTGTTGTAGCTATTTAATTAATCATTCAGGTAGTGAAGGGAGTACAACATTATAAACACCATGTGCATATGAGGTAGTTTTACCTTTTTATGGTAAGTTCCTGCAATATTTACTGAACCTTTTTAAATCAAAGAGACGGCTTTCATACCTTGGTAGGCAGGTGAACACTAATATTAAAAGTGGTCTAGGTACCTACCTAAACAAAATTTCATTAGGAGTTTACGTAGGTAAATCAAGTGTCCGTGAAATACAATTGGCGCGTGTGGTTTTTAAGAGTTCAACGCCCGATTGTCTCGTCAACTTACCTGTTTTTATTTTATTCAAGTGAGCAGTGTAGATCAGGTAGTTACTACAGGTACCTATCTAGGATTTCAACGACAGATAGAGGTAACAGATAAAATAGGTAGGTAGGTGCCTACAATTTCGGATTATTTCGAATTAACTCGCATTTTAATTAAAGAATCTTCTAATTACGTGATTAATTCACCACGTTGCAATGAGAACGCATTTATTTCCCGCCAACTAACACTTTGCTTGCTTGTGCCAGAAAAGCGTAAGTCCGAGTCTTGTCCGAATGACTCCTAAAGCCAATGTAAAGAGGAAATTACAAAACTTTGTGCTATGGTATTTTATACTTTATTGCAATCAAATAAGAACCAAAAAGTTTTTAGCCGGAGGCAAATCATAACATAGTCCCGTGACAGGTCGATGGCTTTTAAAAGAAATCTTGGCACTAGTTGGTGATTTCGTCAGAATATGAATTCGTCAAGCAGAACTGTTTGTGATCCGATGTAGGTATTAAGGTTTCCACGTGCCTGCATGATACTCACGTAGGTCGATATTAAATTGACTCTTTTCTACATCTACTAATTTAAAACCATCAAAGAACATGGAACTCAACAAAAAACGCGAGTTGTCATGGTTTGCTAAATAGCCCATGCATGCATGCCCATCATTCACCGACTAGGCTGTGGACTAGGGTTAGAGAAAAACAAAAGTGTGGTTCTCTGGTCTTGTGACGTCATAATCGGTAGGTATTAAAGGGACGCAGTTCAATACCGGTGTCTATATTACTGGTCACTTGACATTTTCGAATAAATTATAATTTAAAAACTTCGAATTTTTACATTTTAGAAACAAGCTTCGTTTATTTATTCTGATGAGTTCAAGGATCGACTAGTCAGTACTAGTTTAACCTTTATGCACTTGTAATAAAGATTACATTCATTTGGACGAGATTTTGGGATAAAACGTTTTGGCAAGTAGATTGGATTATCGATCTAGAGCTGTAATTTAATCTTTCCAACCTTATTTCAAGGAAATAAGGTTTAGAATTGGATGAGTTCTATTTAGGACTCTTTCAGAACTTATAAAATAAAGTAGGTTCGTCCCTATGTAACGCGTATGCTTATGTACCTGTGCCTACACATATATGTGTAGGTAGAATTTGGTTATACATTGTTACATCCTTTATTTTTATACAAGTACCTTATCCGTTCGAATTTCGAAACGTTTTGTTCATAAATTGAATGTTCCTCACTTACGTATATTACACAACAGTCGGGGCTAGACTAGACAGGACATCTATCTGTCGATTTATTTGTTTGTTTGTACTGCCAGCCAATGACTAACAGAAACACAAGAACTCAATCAAATAACATAGATAATTGGATGGGTAGAATAGAGTGCTGAATGTGGTGATCGTCCGTATGTGTAGGAACTGTAAAGGTAGCGTGCGTTAAAAGCAGTTTTATCAAAATTTTGTATTATTTTGTAGTACTCCAGAATTCTGGAGTACTACGAAATTTTGATGAAAACTCATCCATAATATTCCCAGTTCTGAGTGGTACCTCAATCCAAACAGATTGAGGTGCCACCTTTATATTCATTTAACTTTTGAAGTATTCTAATACAAAATCCAATATCCGTTCTACAAAATTTTCTAAACTACTACTAAATAACTCCATTAGCCACTTTACGATGCGAAAAGTGGCACCTCAATCTAAACACACATTGTAACTAATCTCCTTAAATATTTTTCAGCCCAAGAATGTAAAGAACGGTGGAAGAATATTCGATGTAGTTACAGCAAAAACAAGAAAAGGCTAGATTTGCCATCTGGATCAGGTGCAAAGATGATTAAAGAGTACTACCTTTCACCACATCTACATTTTTTTGACAATTACTTGAAGTCCCGACCAACCAAAAGCAATCTAAGCAAATATGATTGCACAGACGGTAATGATAGTGAAGAAGTCGATGAGACACTGTTTACTGGTCAACTAGCTTCTGAAAACACAAATTCGGATTCCATCTCCAATCAATCCACGCCAACACCGCCACTGCTACCACTATTAAATAAATCTAGGGCAATCTCTTTAAAAGATGTTAATAAATCAGCACATGAATATTTCAGTCAAAGAGCATTACAAATGAAGACCATACATAGAGCTGAGCCTGAAACAGACAGCGATCTAGCTTTTTTTCAAAGCATGCTTCCAGATATGAAATCAATGACACCAGCCCAAAAACGAAGATTTAAAATGGGCGTTCTCAATTTATCAGAGCAAATTTTAAATGACCCAGTACCTAGTTATCCTAGGACACAGCCGTATTATCCACGAACACCTTCTCGAGAGACAGATTATGATCCTAATGAAGGTGCAACCCAGCAGACTCTTACATCCAGAGCTAATACAAGTCCAGCACCTTCGTTTACCTCGACTCAGCAGACAGCTAAACATACTGCAGCAGCTAACAAAAATCCGGAAACTCAGCTGACTTTGATATCCGGAGAGTATATAAATCCAGCACCACCGGCGGCAGTGGCTGTAATTGAACAAATAGCTGGGCCTTCAAGACACCGAACTTATGATGAGAAAGCTTATTATCAACTCAGCATTTCAGAATATCAGCAAACGCGGACACCGGGAGCTTATGAAAGAGCACAATCCTTAGCACCTCCGGCAACTCCAACTACATTATGTTTGCCAATATTTTCACCAATAACTCCAGCTACACCTCACCCGAATCCAGAGACATCTATCCAATCTCATGAAGACGAAATAAGTGATTTTAATGAGAACTATCCAATGCCTTGAACTTTATTTATAAATGGCTCTTAGTGCGACAGCTAGCTTGAGTAGTCATGTGCTGTCCCTGTCCGCATGCGCTGATTCTGTATTGTGAGATAAGGACAGCACATGATGACAGCTTGACAGATACTCAAATTAGCTGTAACACTGAGAGCAATTTATAAATACTAATTGTAGCAAAGATGCTAAACCAAAAACATTTTCAATGAATATTATCTTTTGATTTGTCAATAAAAGTTTGATCTGTAAAAAATAGTTTCACTTACCTTAAAGTTATCAGTAGTCTTTCTTCAGGGCTGATTGGTTTTCTCCAATTTGTAACTTGCTTCCGAAGTCCTTCTCTTACTTTTGACAATACGATATGGTAACATTCCAGTGACATTTTATAAACTGTGCGAAAACGATCAGGATATTCATATAATGTTTCCATTATTTTATAGTACCTGTGCTCTTCTGCATTTCTCCACACTGGATGTATCCAATACCTTCTTGGTCTTTGCTGTAAATTAATAATCTGTAGCAAAGCCAGTGCATCTTCATCTTCGTCTGAAGAGGAATACATGTCTTATCCCGTCAATATCACGCTCTATAATGACTTAACTTGCCGTATCGTCCCCGCGTCTGTTTGCGCAGATATCGCGCCTGCACCGTATCTGCGCCGTGTCTGTACCGTACCTTCGTCTCGCCGTCTTCTATTTGCGTTGCCCCTACGTAAGGTACAAACCGCACACACAACTTGGACCTGAGCTACCTTATTCGGTAGTAGCAAGGATGATTTTCGTTGTTCTAGTGACATCTGACAGTCGGTTGACCGTACTCGCGGAGGTGTCGGCAATCGTTGTCAATCATTTCTTGATACGAAAATTGTGCGAGGTGACGCATAGGTACTTAACTATCAACGAAAGACGATCGAGCATTTGAATCTTAAACTCTCGGTACCGAGCCGAAGGTAGTTAATCCAACAGCACACTCAGTGGCATTTATTTCCACCGCGGTCGGTACGTTCACGACCGTTTTCGCTGTTGCGGACAGTGTCACGGCAGTGATTTATGGAGTGCAAAAACGCCGCGTTTTGAAGCGTTGCCGTTTCGCTTGCTAAGATATTAGTCAGCCGTTAGAACTTTCTGGAAGCTTGTTTTTATAGTTGACTTGTTTAGTTTTTATCTTCCTACGTACTAAATAAAGACGTACCTACCAACCTGTATCTACCTGTAAAAGTGTTTATTAAGTCAGAGGTACCTAATCATATTCCTGCCCTTGTCCCATTCTATTTATTTGGTTTCGGCGCAACACGTTTTCTTCTTCCATTCTCACCTGTAAGGGGCCACGGTATCATTTACTCCTTTCTCCCTGATATCATTCCTCTTCCTCTCCATCTCAACATTCAAAACTATCACTGTTTTAGTCACATGCGTTTCGACCCTCCTTATTAAATCTCCAAACCTATAACCAAGAATAACGACTCTCTTTTAATTTTTCTGTAACAAGAGCAACTTTGAAACTTCCTCTAATATCCTACTTCTGTATTCCTTAGGTACTTTCTTTTTTTTATCCATTCATGTCATTCCACATATCAATCTCAACATTTTCATCTCCGCTACATGCAATCGTTTTTCATCCAAATTTATGTATACAGCTCAGCGGTAGGTACCTACCTAATAAATAGTTTGTTTGTAAACTCACCCACGGTACAGGAGAAATTCCTAGTTTTTTTTTAAAAAAAAAGCGTGCTTCTAAGTCTTTGCCCATGTATGACGTCATCTGTCTGACGCGACCCTAAAATTCGTATAGATACCTTCCCTCCCCACCCTACCCATTTAGATCCGCTATACTTACAGGGTGCGTACGACGCGCGACGCGACGGACATTGCGAATAAGCTAGGGCTGCAAACGACAGATTGCAAACTGATTTAAGGGCCTCTTTTACCGCGATATTTTCACCGATTCATTGGTTGTTTGGTCGGGTTTATGTAGATTTTGCAGACCCGGAATAGCTGTATTGTTTTTAAAAATACCTTTTATAAAAATATATTTTTCATGTAGGAAGCCCTTTTAAAAAAAACAAGCTTTATTTTATGTATCTTTCAAATACTTTTCCAAGACATAATTTCATTGAAATCGTGAGTGAGTTTTATCGGGCCAACTAATTTTCATGTTTTATTTTCACACCGTCGCGCGCGCGTCGTCGTTGGTCATAATGATTATGTTCACATTTAGACAAATATTTTTTCATGGTGTTGGTTAATTACATTAATTGTGGATGGCCAAAAAAGTTCAGAATTGATTGATTGATTGGGGGGAGGGGGGGTTATCAGACTTTTACTCACGAAAACCCACCCATGTTCCTTCTTTTGCCCTTTTAAGTTCCGGGGCTGCGGTGTCTCTTTCGAAGAACCCGCAATCCCGGCAAGAAAACCTCGCCTTAAATGCCTGGCTATATACAAATATACCTACAGATAGAAACACAATAAAGGCTTTTTTGTGTCCGTCTGTTGATGAAATAACACGTGTACGGTTTAAAGGACTAAGCATATTTTTCGAAATTATTTTTACATCTGACAATTGCAACCTTATTCCAATGAAATAAAGATTATTGTTTGGCAGACTCGTCAGCGGTAACAGCCCATTAGCGACCTTATTGTAACAAGAATAAAAATCACTTATTTTTTGACAATGTTTCCATCTTTACTTTGTTCTTCCTTCCCTTCTTCATCTATATCAACACTCCACCTAATAGTAACTTTATTTCAACTGTTTTAAAGATCGTTATGATTTTGGCAATGACGCAAAGGTAAAAATGAAATTAATATCTTCTATCTTAATTTATAAAATTCTCGTGTCACAATTTTCGTTCCCAGACGAGGAGCATGGGAACGAAAATTGTGACACGAGAATTTTAAATATAAGATTAGACTAGCTGTGCCCAGCGGTTTCACCCGCTGCTCACTTAGGGGTATGAAAAATAGATGTTGGCCGATTCTGATGAAATTAATATCTTCTATCTTAATATATAAAATTCTCGTGTCACAGTTTTCGTTCCCATACTCCTCCGAAACGGCTTGTCCGATTCTCATGAAATTTTGTGAGCATATTGAGTAGGTCTGAGAATCGGCCAACATCTATTTTTCATACCCCTAAGTGAGCAGCGAGTGAAACCGCTGGGCACAGCTAGTCTAATATATAAAATTCTCGTGTCACAGTTTTCGTTCCCATACTCTTTCGAAACGGCTCGACCGATTCTTATGAAATTTTATATGCATATTCAGTAGGTCTGAGAATCGGCCAACATCTATTTTTCATACCCCTAAGTAAGCAGCGGGTGAAACCGCTGGGCACAGCTAGTAATATTATAAAAGCGAAAGTGAGTTTGTTTGTTTGTTACCTCTTCACGCTTTAATGGCTAAACAGATTTTGATAAATTTTGGTACAGTGATAGTTGGGAACCAGGAGACGGACATAGGCTAATTTTTATTAAAAAAAACTTAGCGTTGCTATTACAAATCAATCAGGCGCAAGAGCAAAAACTGCAGGTCTGCTTGGTGTGTTATACCGAATTTAACGCGAGCGAAGCCGCGGGCGAAAGCTAGTAAATATCTAAAGTTTATTTAAGACATCGGTGTAGAAAAACATCGCGAGAAAACCTGGAGTCTGAAATAGCGAAATCTGAAATCGTGGTGATCAATGCTCGTGCCTTCTCTGTATGAGAAGAGGTGTTTGCCCAGTAGTGGGACAGTTATACTCTGGTATTAATATTACAGAACTAAATAAAACATTATAAAAAACTTTTTTATAATGTTTTATTTAGTTATATTATATTAGTCGGTGGCTTTTGTTGGTTTCGTTGACTTTTTTGCCACCGACTTCCGGAAAAAAAGTTATTTTCCACTTTTTAGTTTTTTTTTTTTGGAAGTCGGTTTTATTTTTTGCAAAAAAGTTTTTTATTTCAGCATTTTTAGTTACAGTTTTATTTTGTTGATTTTTCAATAACCGCTTGTCCGATTTCGATAAAATTTTCATGGGACCATTTGGGAAGTATAACCTTTCCAACAAACGAATTTTTGAAATCGGTTGGCAAGCGACGGAGTTAAGCGCGAACAAACCTAAAAAAAAAAAAAAAAAAAACATACAAACATCCGAATTGAGAACCTCCTCCTTTTTTAGAAGTCGGTTAAAAATAAATAGTACTTCAACGGAACACTGGATGTAGTTCATACAGGATAAGCGTAATTTAAAGCGATATGGCGTACCTTGACACCTGCGCCTGCGCGTGTGACATGGTAACGCAAATAACAATAGTACATTTTATCTAGGTAGGTATATACGTACACAGCAACACACCAAGCTATGCATGTCCAGTATAACATGGCCTCGATTCGTATAGATCTCCTGGACAATGAGAGATCCGTATAAACTGGTTTTGTAAAGCTTGATTGGTCGTCGTGCCTACGTACAGTCTGGAGCATTATTATACATCCACTTGGCAACGTTGAGAATGTGATTTTCACATATTTTTTTGTGCAGGTTGGAGTGTCAGAATTGAACTGACTAAAACCCACCAATGTCCCTTCTATTGCCCTTTATGTTCCGGGGCCGCGGTATCTCTTTCGATCAACCCACAACCCCGGCAATGTAATTTTCACCAACGGTCTTGATTGCGTTTGATAATGTTGTAACAGAACTAATAAGTATTAATTTTGGAACCCATCTACTTACTAATAAATGCGAAATTTTATAAATGTCTGGAAGTAAAAACTGCCGAATGGATTTGGATTGTAATTGGGACACAGATAGCTTTATTCTGAATTTAAAAAAAAAAACATATTACAGGTATCACCCATAATTACCTACAATTATAAATTACACACTTAATTCAATAGAAAATATTTAGGACTTAAACATTATTATTATTTAATATTCATCAGGTATAATAATAATTATACCTATAGGTATTAATTAAACAATTATAAATCACAATGTCAAATTTGCAGCAGTCATACACTCATACCTACACAGACTTGACAATAATTATAAAAAAAAAAAACGTAAGCGTAAGCTAGTATTAGAAAGCATATTATTTTCTCAGTTGCAATCGTTATTCCACGGGAAATTAGCGTTTGAATTTTAAAAAGTGTGTACATAAAATATGTAAGTGCTGGTAACATTATACAATAGATAGGTGTTTGTTACATACGTGGAAATAGTGCGTAAGTGCTAATTAGCTACTAGCCTATCACACGATAGTTACATAATTCAGAAACCATATATATTGACTTGATTATTTGTAGTAGCCATTGCTAGGTACCTACATAGGTTTGTGTACTTTTCCACGACATCGTTTTTATTAAGTCTTATTATATCGAACTTAGATTTAAACTAAAACAACTTGAAAAAAAAGGAGACGAAAACACCCTTTTTTCTGGATGGTAAATCATCAAAAAACTTCCCCGGCTCTTGGCGGAGTGTCAGACTTGTACTGACTAAAACCCGCATGGGTGGGTTTTCCTTCCTTCTATTGCCCTTTATGTTCCGCGGCCGCGGTATCTCGAAAACACCCTTGTTACTGTTTGTTTGGGCAATTATGAACGTTAAATTGGTTGTAAAATATCACTGTATATTTTTTTTAATAGACATTTTGTTGTGTTAGATCCTTGCGTATGATCGATCACCGAGCAATCGAATATACGGATAACTAAAACATCTTATATTATTATCTTATATCTTAACACTTAGATTTAGGTGTGCGATATTATCATCCTCATAAATCTCAAGAGAGAAAGGGCTAGGTGGTCTATGGTCTTATCTTTTGATTTATTTATTATCTCTCATTTTCGTATCTAGGTAACCCATTTACTTTAACCATTATCTTATTGACAAGTTAATTTAATTAAGAAAATCATTTAGATAGTGATCTAAAAATAAAACAGCTAGGTAGGTACAATATATATACGTATACTTAATCATGTAATATTATTTAATATTTTCATATCCTATCACAATAAATCGTTATCAAAACGTAGCAGTTTACCCACATTGGTAAAACTATTGTATTTTGTAAAATTAGTGTAAGTATATTTATTTTAAACCAGATAAGCACCAGGAAACCTACCTGCTCTGCATAGAGTTTACGTCATTTCCCGCGAGATGGCATGGCAGTCGGCATTGGGCGATAGGTTTTTAAAAACTACAAAACATGTTCAGTCTTCTACATTTCTACAAGTAGGTTTCGTTGACTCGCATAAAATAAAGACCTAGACTAGGGTCACTTTAACACGAAAATCGTTTTGAAAAATAGTGTAAGTGTCTACCGAATAGCAGTAAAAAAGGGGGATTTTGTCACATAGCCCTTTCGTGCTCCTGATTATAGGCCTAGTTAGCTAATTACATTAATGTAAGCACCATTACGTTGCTTCACGACATACATACCTACCTACCTATACTCATACCTTATCGCGTTTACAATTTCAATGATTCTAGCCAATACTACTGCTAGCGTTACCAGAATTTCAACCTTACAGTTTACAGGTTACGATTGATGTTCGCTTGGTAATAAAATATCTCACGCTTACAAAGGGCGGCTACCTTGTCTATCTTTAGTTGTGTGCTGATTGAAATAATAGCTGTGACACTGACATAGTGAGTATAAAATATAAGCTGAATAATAATATAATTTTCGCGTTTATGAAAATATTGAGGTTGGCATGGGATAATAAGGAAGGAAACCGTTTTTCGTCGTTAATAGAACAGGCAACACGTGTGATTTTAACGATCTAAATTTCGAATTTGCTCCAGTCTTATTTAATATTTATCTCAGGAAGGCCATGGCTGGGCTGTGTGTGTGCCGTTTGCTAAGACGAGAATCTCAGAACATTACGATTTAGTTCCAGTTTTCACCGTCTGCCAAGATATACTAAGGACACTGTACAGTGAGTGACTGAACGAGGGGCGCCGACCGCTCGTAGCCCGCGCTCTGTCGTATTCGTATACCGATACCGCCTTCCGCCGTACCACGTTTATTCGGCTTTTTGGGTCGATTGGCACTTAGCTAACTTCTTGGCTTGGTTCTGAAAACACATCCCAAAAGATTTTTGATCCTTTTTTTTGTAAGGTAAAATTCTTAGTATTTTTACGAAAAACAAAAGAAGTACCTAAGCATTAGCAATATTTTGTCAGAGGTGCTGCAATGGACATCAATGGCGTGCCGCATGGGCCGCATGGCCCACTACTGGCTGTTTGTAAAACAGCCACAAAAAACCTTCAATGTAACGATAACGAAAACCTGTCTAGGCGCCCGCGCGCCGACTTTTTTAAAGCATTGTGTGCTGTATTACTTCCTCACTTTTTTTATGAGATAAGTAGGTGCTAGTAAAAAAAAGTCGTTTATAAACCGCAGATTAACAACATCGATTTCATAGGTCGAAATTAAAAAATAAAAACTTGGCGCCCTTTTTACATCGCAATGGTTTTTTGTAAGTTTACTTTGGATGTCGGCCACCTCATACTGGCTTACCTACTTGTGCTGGCTGGTCCGCCCCAAGGTTGGATTTGAATTGATAGGGTTGTATAGATCCGTGGCGACTGTCGAGTATTCAATACTGGTATTGTTTGAATGAAAAGGATAGGGAACCCTCTTTTCTTCAGTTCGTGTCTTATTAATATGGGTAGTAGCGTAGTAGTTTCTACTTTCTAGTAATCACCGTTGAACTTACCGGTTGTTGATGGCTTCTGTAGAGCTGTTCAGGGTCAACTGCAGTCCAAGTACTTTGAATTAATGTGACAAAAATGTTATTCACTGGATTATCTACATTCGTTTGAAATACTGTTATGAATTTTATTAATTATTAATAGATCGTGTTGGCAACACCTGCTTTAATTCAACGTTATAATCCATTTCAAAGATTTCACTCGATTCATCCCTGCGTTTCTGTTCACCCCATTTTACTGATGGCGTGTGGTTGCGGTACAAGTAGAAAAATCTTCAAATGATCTACTTACGCATGACGACCAGCCAAGTTATAAAAAACAGTTTATGCGGATCTCTCATTCTACAAAAAAACTATATATGGCGAGGCCATGTTATACTGGAAATCTATGGTTTGTTGTGGTGCATTTAAACCAAGAAACAGTCATACTTCGGTGGGCATAGTCATACTTTTCTATTATGTTGGCAAAACTGGAAAAGGCACCGTAACGAAAACTGATAACTCTAGACAACACCTAAGTTATAAGTGCCAAAAATAAATCCATCTTCAATATTTTTACACCACTGGGATCAGCGCTATTAATAATATTATTCAGCAGTTCTGTAAAAACCTAACCTTAACCATTTATTGCAAGGAATAATTAGAACTAATTTATTTAAAATAAACTAATGAACATGAACTAATTTAATACACTTAGGGCGTCGAAGTCTCCTTCACGTCGCTGTTATCCGGAAAAAAAAAACAGAATAGCATTGCCACGTTGAATGGCAATGCTGCTAGGTCTTTAAATTAGTATATTCGTTTTACTCCATTTTTCTTATGTTTATTCTTTATAACCATTCAATTAAATTAAATATTTTCAATGAAGTTTCCATATTATCAAAGAATTAATGATCATTTGCGAAGGTAATAAAAGTCGCCGTTTAAAAAAAAGTTTAAAGGAAATGAAACCGCAAAACGTCACTTGTGGTGGGTCAATAATATTATGTTCCTATATCCAAACAACCTGTATGTTGTGCATAGTGCAACAAACATTCCGAAAAAAAAATACCAACCTACAAGTGATACCAACATCAAAAATCCGGCCAAGTGCGGCACAGGGTCCATTGCATCTTCATGGTTAACGGTTACGGCTGCAGTTTGATCAAAAAGTCCCATATCTTAGAAACTAAATTTCAAAACTTCTTCAAACCAATTTACGTTGAAGGTTTTTTATACGTACTATGTACTAAATTTACTAATCTATTTTTTTTACGATTTTTCCTCTTCTTACTTTAGAAATTAGAGAAAGATTGAATTTTTTTCAAGACCTGTCGAAATAAATTAAATTTAAATAACTGCATAACATAGATATCAGAATTAATATTTCTATGGTGTGGAGAGTTATAAACATTTAATTTTCAACTCTCAGTTATTTGTATGTATTTTATTTTTTTCGTAATACCACATCTGTTTCGTATAGCGGTTCACACATATATAGAATGAAGATATAAGGTATATAGAAGAGTCCTACTGTCAGAGTAGATGAATGGTGCTAACAGCCTCGGATTAAAATGGCTGTGACATACGGACAGACAAACAGGCGAGTCTATAAGCATTCGTTTAGACATTTGGCTCCGGAACCCTCATAAAGCAACCGCTTTTGAATATTTTGTAATAAGAACTTTAATTAAATGCGTTATGTTGTATGAAGCACTAATTACATTATTTTATGTATTCCGGTTGCTACGTCGTCGCTTCGTCAAGGTTGTCTGCTCTCGTGGCTGTAATAATAATAAAATTAATTTTGCAACTGAGCAGAGACTGCAAACTCGTAACACTCAGTGGAATAGTGGATTTCAAGGAAAATAACATAAGGTTACCGAATCCAACCGAATCGAATCTTGTTGTTATGTAAAATAAATGTTTATGTTTGGCTAGTAAGTCGATTTAACTTTGAAAATTAATTCGACCAATTCATTTATTATCTATATAAATTTAACTTAAGGCTAGCTAGGTAGTATCGAGTCAACTCCCTATCGATACGGAAAATAAATAAAATGGTCTATTGTTCATTTCATGCACACAATAATTGTTTGTTATTTCATCCTTGGCGTGTTATTATATCGCGCAAACCTATACATTCACGCACTTTTGTTTTCCAATGAATACGCATTATTCTCGCATCTATGCGAATTATAAAAATGGCAGTTTATTTACGTGAACGTCATTCCTTTTAACTATAAAAACAGGAAATATAATGTGAAACAAGCAACACTGTGTTTGTAAAAATCACAAAAATATTCTGAGGAAAAATATCGATTCAATTTAGTTATGCAACATGCCGCTTTGGCAGACTTTGGCAGCACGGTCTTGAAATACTGTACACTTGTAAAAGACGTACAGACTACGAAAATTGTATAGCGCAACGAATGGCAAAGAACGTGCTGCCACCTCTGAGCAACGTGTGAAAGTTCGTACTATGTTGCCACCTAAAAACATATGTCACTAAATGGTAGAAATTACATTGTTTTATAAAGTTTATTCGCAAAACATAAATAAAATTTTTAAATGCCACGCAAATAAATTCCGTTCATGTGATTACTTTTGTTCCATAAACGATTTTTCGACAGAATTTGAGTTATATGTACAAAATATGTCAAATGTTAATTTTATTCATCGGTTAGAATGTATCTGTCGATTGAATAGTCAGCCCTGAAAGTAAGATATGTACTAAATTAATAATTTGAAACCGAATTAGTAAAATCTACTTATTCGATTTCATATTTTTCCTCTGATTCTCTGTATGGATTCATGACCATGTGCCTATCAACTCGTACAAAATCGTGAGGAAACCAGCATGCCTGAGAGATATATTTGCCTCGATAATCGGGAGCTGACTTGACACAATGTAAGTGCTTAATTTATTTGCTAGTTGTTTAAAATATCACATTAGAACATCTAACGGTCTGTCCATGAATGCAGCTGATGATGTTTTTTTTTTAAATTTAAGAGTTTAGCTTGTAGAATAAAAACTTGGGCATGTGCGTAAAGAGAGATTATTTCGAAATAAGAAAGAATAGCGTAATATTATAACATAAAACTTATCTTATCCGAGTCAAAACGTAAAAAACTTCGAGCTCGCTCCGCTTGTCTTTGCTTTATGTGTTCTTGTAGTAAGTTCGTTTTATTTTTCTAAACAAATCTCATTTTATAAACATTCTTGCAAAACATTTTTTCATATCCATAGCTGCTCACGATACGTTCTAAGCTCTATTCTCTGAAATAATTTGCAGCATGTCTTCATCTTCCTTTCTCCTCTGTTACTCGTCATCTCATTAGACTCCTCCTTTCTTGCCAAATCATCTTTCACACAGTTCATTCTTGGTTTGATTGGTCTTTCTCTACTCTTAAACAAATCCACATTCATGCTCAAAACTTTCCTCACGACATATTATGTTCATTCACTCTATTTTAATTGGTAAGAAATAAAAACCATAATTCTTACAAATATAACTGCTTCCGATAAAGTAAGATCGTACAGTAGTAGTGTAGGTTAGCCATTAAGTACCTCAGAAAAAATGGCATCTCTGGTTCACTGGGTGCACGTCACATACAAAGTTGAATATTTGTTATAAACACTAGGAGCTTGAATAAAATATGTACTGCCTAATAACGTTTTTGTACTAACAAAATATTATTCTGAAATTAAGTAATGGTAGGTTTTAAATATAGTAGCTTCTCAAACACTTTAGGAGATTTTTCGTTGTAAGCTGGCAACATTATTTTAATTGACCGCCACCCGTGAGCGAATCGTCGTTCGATCTCGCTCTGTCGATCGAGTCCGGTTGTGGAAGCCATTTTATTCTTGTGAATGTGACAAAGTATTTTTTGTGATTTTCCGTACAAGGAATCGTGTCAATGTGTACCTGCATTGAGTGTATTTCGTGACGTGTGATCGTGATATCAAAATTGAGAATGTACGTGTTTCAAATTGGTCTGTGTTGACCTGCCCCGTTTCTTACGCGGTCGCACAGCAAGCATCGATTAGTGCAGCAAGGCGGCCTCTAATAACGGCGAATCGAGGGTGTAAGACCAGTTTGTGGGGTGCGCCATGGGCAACAATGCTGCCACCGCCAATAAGAAGGTGGACGCCGCCGAAAGCGTCAAGGAGTTCCTCGATCAGGCCAAAGAGGATTTCGAGGAGAAATGGAAGAAGAATCCTACCAACACCGCCGGATTGAACGATTTTGAGCGAATTAAAACCTTAGGTACTGGATCATTTGGTCGAGTAATGATAGTTCAACATAAACCTACAAAAGAATATTATGCTATGAAAATATTAGATAAACAGAAAGTGGTAAAATTGAAGCAGGTTGAGCATACGTTAAATGAAAAGCGAATCCTTCAGGCTATCAACTTCCCCTTCCTGGTGAGCCTCAAGTTCCATTTCAAGGACAACTCGAACTTGTACATGGTGCTGGAGTATGTGCCAGGCGGTGAGATGTTCTCGCATCTGCGCAAGGTGGGGCGCTTCTCGGAGCCGCACTCGCGTTTCTACGCGGCGCAGATTGTGCTCGCCTTCGAGTACCTTCACTACCTGGACCTCATCTACCGGGATCTCAAGCCCGAGAACCTGCTCATCGACTCGCAAGGCTACCTCAAAGTTACAGATTTTGGTTTCGCGAAGCGTGTGAAGGGCCGTACGTGGACGCTGTGCGGCACGCCCGAGTACCTGGCGCCGGAAATTATTCTCTCCAAAGGTTACAACAAAGCCGTCGACTGGTGGGCGCTCGGCGTCCTAGTATACGAAATGGCGGCTGGTTACCCGCCGTTCTTCGCCGACCAGCCCATCCAGATTTACGAAAAAATTGTTTCGGGTAAGGTCCGCTTCCCCTCACACTTCGGTTCCGATCTGAAAGATCTGCTCCGTAATCTATTGCAAGTCGATCTGACTAAGCGCTACGGCAACCTGAAGGCCGGCGTGAACGATATCAAGGGCCACAAGTGGTTCGCGAGCACCGACTGGATCGCCGTCTTCCAGAAGAAGATCGAGGCGCCGTTTATCCCGCGCTGCAAGGGCCCGGGTGATACCAGCAATTTCGACGACTATGAGGAGGAGGCTTTACGTATCTCATCGACTGAGAAGTGTGCGAAGGAGTTTGCCGAGTTCTGAGCGCGTAGTTGGTGCCTGCGAGCGGACACTCCCGTGAGTAGGTGTTTTTAGTGAATCTTCCGTGACATTGTGGTCGTGGAACGGTGACGTGTGCGTCTCTTTGCCACAGCTTTGGGTGATTATAGACGCTGAGGCGGCCCCTGGCTGGCACCCCATGTGGATCAAATTTGGAGTGTAGGCAAGATGATAGTAGAACTGATTTCCGATATTTCGGTGGCGTTCATTTGCTTAGTGCCCTTTCAAGTTGACATAACATAGAGCAGGTAGACAAGCTAAAGTGATCCTTGTTCTGGTGATATCCTGAGTGTTACCACTGACACCCTGTACCCGCAGCGTCTCGCTCAGCACTCAATGTCTTGCTACCTGGTCGTTCATATGGTACGTGGTAGTTTGCTGTTGGTAGCATTGGGATGTGGTGAGCTTTATTATTATATAATATTTTTTATTGTTTTTACGAAGTCAGGAATACAATTTTGTAATATGTAATTGATCAAATTTTTCTTGTTGCTTTTAAGAATTCACAATTGAACTTCTCAATTTCGATTTTATCTAATTACATCACTAAACCATCAACTTAGAGCAATTTCGACGAGCATCACTAATACTTGAGTAGTTTACTGAATTGAATTTCCTAAAACTATGTATAACTTATCTTGATGGAATGTTATCATTAATTATGTATAGGTTCTAATTAATTGACATTTCGTTATTGGTTTTATTTATAGTGTTAATATTGTTGTATCAGTTGATATTTTTAACTAAGGAACTATAACTACATCAACCTATTGAAGAGATTAATTTATTGTATATGTATTCATTGTAGTTGTGTTCACATGTGCAATTTGACCTGTGTTTGTGATCTGATGTGAGGTTTCATTTGAATTTAAGTGTAATTTGTATTAGTTCCTTATTTTGTAGGTTAAAGTGTAGTTATGTTACTTGTGGAGTCAAACATACAGAATGTGCATGAAAACATCTAAATATTCTAAAGCCAGCCTCTGAACAAACTGTGCTATGTGACCTGGCCTTATTGCTAGCATCAGTTCATATACTAAAAGCAATAAATATTGTTCAATTAAACATATTCCAATTTGTCACAATATTTCTGTCCTGTTCAATGTTTATAGTTTTATACATTACAACTTGGTATTCAGCACAAAGTAAGACATGAGAGAATTTTTATACATGAAATATTGTTTTCATTAAGAATAGGAATATGTTTAAAGGTACCTAGTGTTAGATCATTGAAGCGCGGCGTTGTGTCGCGTTGATATCTTGTCATTGAGACTGATGTTATCAATAAGCATGTGTATAATGAGAAAGATATCATTATAATCAGGTTCAGCTATTAGTTTCCCACCATTCTCTGGAGTGTGTGAGGTAACAGCTATGTTTAATTGGCAATGTTTACTATAAAGTTTGTTAGCTATTAGATGTAGGACTTTGAATCCAGGCTGTACAAATAAATATCTAGTAATTCGTAGTGCATTTTACATTATGTACATTGTGAGCGTCTGTGGTAATAGTTATTAGGTTGGAATCATGGGAAGGTTACTTAACCCCTCTGTGCACATTCATATTTATTATAAAACCTTACTGATATGACTTGAGCTATGTCTGATGCATGCATATGTTGTCGTCTTTGAGTTGGTACTGTCCTCGTTCTTACAATTGGAACTGGTCAAGGTTATGATAATAACTACTTGTAAAATCATATCAAATTGTACACTTAATTAATCGTTTTGAATCAATGTATATTGTAATTGATGCATTTTCAATCTTTTCTATGATCAATTGATGTCAAAATTCAAGTTGCTTGTTTATACTTTTTTTTACTAAGCACTGTGCTATATAAACAATGTCTTGTGGTGAAATGTCCATTGACAAATCTTAAGACCTTGAATAATATATTAATTTCTATGATTCTAATAATTTAGTTTTAAATTAAAGACCTATTATTTCATATGGTGCCATAATTATTATTTTGAAAATGGTCCTGCTGTGTAAATATTTAGATTAAATTGTTAATGTTTTTATTCTCTTAATAATCAAATTCATTGCCTACTTCCTACAACAACATTGCTGTGCTAAATCGGTACTCTTTTTGCATATTATGTCAGTATTAAACCTTGCACCTTTTATGTAAGTCATAAAGTAAGTCTTGAAGTATCAGTGAATAGTAGAACAATACTTAAGTAACTAGTCACTTCATACTTGTTAATTTTGTAAACTAAACACCGTTTCTGAGGTGGCAATGTTGAACGCTTGGTGTCCAAACACTTAGATATTTATTAAGAGTTAGCTAGTAGAAATTATAGAATAGTTAATTTCAAAGTTTTTAAAGTGAGAGTATATCAAGTCGAAGTAAAAAGCACGCTTCGATTGTAACTGGCGCCATTGAGTCGAAAGCAAACTAATAATAATTCTCAGATTGCTTTCGAGACATTGTTCTGAGCGACAGTTATTTTCAGCGCGAGATGTTTTATCTATTTTCTATTGTTTGAGCAGTCTGCCTGTGGACTAAGGCATTATCTGCTACTTTGTAAGACAGTGACATTCACCAATTAGACATTGTTTAAAGATTCTAACGTTGTTTCAAAAATTCGCGTAATCTAAATCCTGCAGTTTAGTAGTGTCGACTCAGCGTTTAATTTTTAAAATATTGTATTGACTAATAAGAGTATCTGATGTGTACCCTTCGTTACAGTCATTGTATATAACTGTAGAGTGATCGTATCCCCAGTAATTAGGAGATTCGGTATCAGCTTTGATATCCGCGTCTTTCATTCCAATTAGCTTCACAAATTGGTCATCGACACAATATGAATGTTCTAATGTGAACATTTTAAGCCATTTTGGATATTATAAACATTAGTGTGACCGTATGTGTATTTGCGAACCGTCGTCTTTTTATATCTGTGCGTATTAAATATTCAAATGTTCACATCTAGATCTATTATATCGAGTGCCTATAGCATTGAAAGTTCAAGTGTAAAAAGTCAGTTAATTTCAGTAATTATTTGTCACCATGTATTGATCTTCCATAAAATTACGATGAAATTAAAATATCGATGTAACAGTAAACAATGGTTTGATTTTATGTTAAATGTCACGAAGGTGTTCCATTCCAGTGTTGAGTATACTATGCGTGTATTTGGCACATCTGCTTTCCGACGTATGTTGGCTTGGTAGCTGACTAGCTGTACGTTGAAGATAACATATCCGGCGAGGTGTACGTATGTTGTATTGTTTGACGTTGTTCGCACGTTTGAGGAGCACGGCTGTAACACGTGGGGCGAACGAGCCGGTTTAATACGTGGCTTCCTAATAAAGCGGAATGCTCCGCCGCCCGTACGCTCTTCATCATTGCCAGACAGATAAAGATTTGTTTTATAGCTTACTGTTTTTAGAGTAGATGCAATAATTCACTATTATTCTCGTTCTGCTGCCATGTAAAAACCATTTCTTACCAATTATCGCGACGCCATCCAGATTGTCTCTTCTATTATTGTATTGTATAGGTACTCCAAATTATTTTTGATTCTGATAAGCATTACTTCTGCACGATTACATCTCTGAATGTGTTTAAAAAAAAACACGTTATTGCGTAGATATTGTAATTAGCAAGTCACGTTTTTGCAAAAATTAACCCATTCCGTATAATTATGTAGGCAGGGAGTCAACGGACAACCTTTGAAAAGTATCGTACACATTTGTTCGGCTAAAACGAATTTTCCATTTCTCGCCCACGCTCATGTTTGTTTCAGCACAATATTCGAACATTCAGTCTAAACAAAATGTGCTAAAAATTCATATTTCACGATTGTTTGAAATTCTGTTCCGAATGCTGTGGTGATGTGACGCAGACAAATACTTTAACATATGAATGAGTTACGATATTACTATTAAAACTCTATACTTGTAATAAGATAACTTCATGAAATTCCATGTTAATGGGTGCGTAGGTGGTATGATTACTGATTCATACGAACTTATTGTAGGTAATTTTGAATCACGCCTGAAGCAAAACAGTGATACTTGTGGTTTAACTGTTTACGTTGTGTTGTGAACGATGTTATCAACATTATTTTGTAAGAACTACTTACACTATTTTGATGTTTGTTAAAATGTATTATCTTCCGGCCCTATCAATGTTTGTTGCGTTCGATAACCTTCAGATTACATTACCAATTTGGCATGAATACATAAAACTTATTCTTAGTTCGTCACTAGTCTGAAATCGTCCCATTCTTACTTAAGTACCTATTTAAGTGATTTTCAATTTAACACCTATCTATACACATCAATCGTATTGAACATGGTAGTTTATAATTATAAACTTAGAGTTGGTACGATTGTTACTCGACTCCCAGGGGCCCTATGTTGCTTAGATAGGTTGTTGGACTGGTACTTAAAAAAATCCAAGATTAATTATGTAATCTTGGTCATTTTTAAGTTCCAGTTCGAATTTTAACTGAAGAATAAATAACAATTTTTATATTAATATAAAGTTTTTATTATATTTTAAATTTACCAAACTGATGACAGTTTGGTAAATTTTCCATAAAAAACCTTTACTACTACTTTACTCTACTTTTTTTTTTTTTTTACTTTTACCTAAAGTAAAAGTTATTCAAATATTAAACAAAACTTAGTGCTCAGGCAAAAATGAACCTCGTATTTTCCAGTTGCGTGTAACATACTAAAGGACACGTTATTTGTCTGTACTTCTACAATCATATCACATTCTTTTCTACTTACAAAAGAAAAGTACATTACAGTAAAATCATATAAGTACTTAACTACTTTGGTATAGTAGGATATGTTCTGATTTGACACGCGACCCTCGTTGTGGGAAGTAGGATCATTATCAATCCACACAATAGATGTTTTGTTGGAAACATGGACTTAGCAACTCGTGCCAAACGAGCTCTGACCAGAAACGATTAATTTTCAACTTGAAACCTGTTGTTATCTTTGCCGTTTTAAGTAGAATATGCATTGTCTTTGGTGGACGCAGAACGTATGCGATGCCAACATTCAGAATAAGTCTCTAAATTTCAATAGCAATTTTGGAAAATATGTTGAAACGGAACCGTATAAAATGGGTCAGCGTACATAGTCGCCAATTTAGCGTTTTCTTAAAATTAAAGCCGTTTCAGTATTTTCTTCATACAATACAATAGTCCTTTACTATACAAATGATTGCTACAGCCGATATTTCATAATCAATCATTTAGAGCTCATTTCTTCAGAGCCCTAACAAGTGGAGTTGTTTTTCTAAAGTTGCTTTAATGTGTCAAATATTGATCGGCCCCTAAGTGGGACACACATAATAGACCTGTCGGTACTCATGTAGCATTTTGCGCTTGCGAATAAGTAAGTGTGTTACCTATATGGCTGGTTCGTTCTCGCAACCGACTGTCGCAACCTTGGGGCCTGAGAAAGCACATGTTACGTATACCCCACCAGTGTAAACGCGGCTCGACATTGCGGAATAATCTTTGCTTATGAACAGGCGTCGCTCACAATTACAACATCCTCTTTAATTTCGATAACAAACGCGCGCGTTAGTTTTGAGGTAAATGTCAACTTTTCTATATTTAAATCCACCAACCAGTTTGGTACAGCGACATGTCGACGAAATATATCCTTGAATTTAAATACATAGGTATGTTATTATCTGTCCACACAGACTCTCACGCTGTTACGAATTGATTTGACTTGATTAACGTCGTGGACAGCTTGTGTTTTCTAATCGGGGACACTGCCCAGTGTGGAACGGTCCGTTGACCACTTTGTGATCGCCACTTATTTGCAGTAGGGGTCCTTGTTCCGTAGTTATCCCTGTTTGCTCGACATAGTTAAAGCTAGGTATCAAATCCTCTCGTATTTGTTTGCCAGATGTCCGTTTTCCACTCGACAAAGTTTGTAACGTCATCGCCACTACACACATGCTAATTTTCACATTCATACGGCAATATCATCCAAGGTTTGAGGCGTTCTAGTTTCATCTTGCTCTTGTCGCTAGAATAGATAGCAACTAAAGTCACGTGTTTGCTGGGTTTTCCCACGTTGTTGTTTGTTTCTTACTCTTCTAAGATGGCGAATTTTTTCGTAATTAACAAGTTTTTGCTCCCGCTGTTCGCAATGTTTTTGAAAAGTTCGAAAACATTTTTCAATATCAATTTACCCTTTTTCACTATGCAAAACATGAACTCTAATATTGTGCCTAATAAACTGTGCACACACTTGAATTATTCATGAAATAACAACTTGTCTTTTAGTTACTTGTTACTCATATTAAAAGTGTATTAAATACCGGTCAAGATAAAAACGAGTTTGGGCGATAACAACTTTTTGTTTGGCGAGTTGTAAAAGGGCTCGACTTAGCAATGTTGCCTACAGTTACGTCTATTAGAAAATTGGCGGGTGTAATTTATTTTCCATAATATTCAAAGCAGTAAAGCGGAGTGCTCACAAAGCGACCGTTTTACGATGGTAAGGTCGGCAGACCCGTTCAAGGTTTATAGGAAACGGTCTAAGAACGTTTTGTGTCAGCGCAGCGTTCTTTTTATAATTCAGATTCTTTTAATGTGGGACCACCTTTGAAATTTGCTTTGCCTCTGATGAGACATATAGTTTCCGTTTCAATCATTCCAGCCTTTGAAGCTTTTTATGGGTCGCTATTAAATTCTTGTGTAAGGTAAATATTTATTTAAGATTCTTTTTTAGAAATCTTTATCAGTATCCGCTTGATTATTTTTTCTGAATCCGGGAGTAACTTCGTACAGCAAGTCGCACGTTACGGGCAAAAAAACAGTATAAGCTGGCCTCGCATTAAAATGAAAGTCTGTTCTACACTAGGCCAGCTAAAGGCCTACTACCAATGGGTGTTCGAATGTACATCTATGGCCGCTATAATTAACACCCACCTGTTTTGCATAACCAAAACGAACGCATGTTGTGGTAACAGCAGCTTCGTTCATTTACCTCGTTTTTTAGGTCTCTTCACTCCACAATGTCAATTAACCAACCTTATTAGGTTTTTCTTAAACTTAGGTTTTCTTTAACTTGGGTTTTTCTCCTTTAGCTTATGATATGATTTTATTTCAAAGAGTGTAGGCGATTTACCTAGGTGTAGAAATGTTTCAAATGGAACTGAAGAAACCTCTCATTATAACTTTGTTAAACTAACTGTCTTGGTCTTGTAAAGCGTAGGTGTGTAGTTTCTACAGCCACCATAATCTCGCTTAAGATATTGCCACTGCAGGAACGCAGGACTGCTCTCAATGAGAAGTAATTATTTGCATTTCCTTATTATTAAAGGTTTAGGAGCTGATTACACCAATGAAATAGACGGTCGATGGACGATCAACGCATGTAAACGGCGTTAAAAACTGTCGATTGTCATGAATCATTTATTTGGTTTTGCGTTTCATTATAACCGACAGTCAGTCTACCAGCCAGGATCTCAGGACGTGAAGTCGTGCTCGTTAATCAGTCTATCTCGATTAAACTACTTCCTACTCATAAAACACTTCTTGTATTATAGTAATGTTCTGACACTTTTGATTCCTCGATAAGATTAGTAATAAAGTAAGGACGTTTACATTTAATAAAATTGGCGACGCATATTTAGGAGATGATGATTGGTCGTCTAGCTTTATTGGTTCAATTAATCTTTTGGTGCGGATGGTGAGTGTGGCGCCGGACTTGTGTCAGCTGGAGATCGTTTGCAAGCTTTAATATCTGATCTGTCTTTCAATCACTTATCGCCAACTTCCCTATCTAAGCCTTTATCATAATCATTTTTCTAGCAAGATTACATGGTTGTATCTACTCGTACTTGACTGTGCTGTTTCTAGGTAACAAACACCTAGTGCGCATGTGGTGCACCTAGTGTAGTAGACCAGACGTATACGATATGCCTGACTCACTAAGTCAAGTCAAAAAGGTGTAATTTTCAGAATATATTCCAGTAATAGAAATTTACACTATTTACAAACTAAGTAAATCTAAAACAATAATAAAAAAATATGTATCGTATGTATCAAAATGAGGAAAATAGACACAGCGCGTCAAAAATTCGTCCACATCTCAATAAGGAAAGTGCCCAAAAGGATGGCAGCGCTCCCACGTCGGATGGCAATGCTGATCCATTCGCCAAAAAAAAAGAAGTAAAAGGAAACTGCTCCAAAAGTAACTCTCTGGACTCATTGGCCCCAATGGGCAGTCAGGAATGGGTAGATATGATGTGTCTTATTTCTATCTACAATCACAACAAATGCATGAGTAAGACTACGGATCACAAGAATGGAATTGAAAACATTCAAGAAATTTCCTCCTGAAAGTATAAACAGTTGGGTACGTTTTACATATTTGTTTTCAGTTTCAGTAAATAATTGTGCTTTGTTCTTTTTATTCTGTTTCGCATAATATTATCTCTATTAACATTCCCTTAACAAATCCAATCAATTATCCAGTAGACACCTACGTGCGTCACCATCTGCCTAGCCTTTTCCCAACTATGTTGGGATCGGCTTCCATTATAATCGGATGCAGCTGAAAACAGTATTTAATATAGAGCGAATACCTATCTGAACTCCATAGCCCAATTATGGGCAGTTCTTGGTACAAAAGTCAGAAAAAAAGTGTGGTCATCAGATTTTTGACTACCTACCTGTAACAACTGTCAAAGACTAGTAACTGACAGCTGATTCATACCCCCGTGCGTAGGTATATTAACGAAATGGATACTTAATAATTATTGTTCTTTTTCTTATTCTATTTATACGTGTCTAGTACCTATAATTATGTATTAACAAAGTAAATAAATGTTGAAAGTGATAAATTATAAACAATGAGCGGAAACCGTTCGGAATATAACAAATATGTACCACGCAATGGAGCAGGTACATTAAATAACCAGTTTAAATTGGTAGGAATCACGTTCAAACAGTATTTATTTGTGAACGAATTAATACTGTTCGGAAACATAATACATACCTACACAATAGAAAATCAACGATGACATTTCCAACGAATAAATTTTACTGTCCTTTCATACGTACGGGCGCGGATACAGAGGGGGGAAATAATGGGTGCACAGCATACGCACACGACCATCTTCAAAATGTTTAAATTATATTTTTGACTTCTTTACAAACATTGTTGTTGGAAAGGGGGGGGGGGGTTGTGCCATCGGTAACATTTTCTTAAAATCCCCCCCCCCCCCCCATAAACGAAATACAGTATGCGTGCATACCAATGAATGTCTCATACAAACAATGTTCGATCATAAAATGGTACAACGGAAAAATAAAACACATTTGTTTTCTTTCTTTCAGAAATGTAATACGCAGTTTTCATTTTCAAGTTCACCAATGATTTTGTTTCAACAAACATTAGTCACCTTAGGAATGGACCTTCGTCTTGTCCTTGCTTCGCAGCTATGTAAATTTCTGAGGATTCAAGTTGAACGCACGAACGTCAGATAAGCGTACGAAACTCTAAAAAATATCTTTGACTCCTTGTCTACAGACTGCGTATCTTATCGTAGACGATAATACGCTGAACAGTCGCTTTCGGAAGGTGTATGGCGAGGTCGGGACTTTGCTTGCTTTTATGACTGATTTTTATATTAGATGGGCCTTACTCTTGATCTTAATCTTGTCCAAAAAGACTGAGATGAGGTCGACGATGGAACCAGCTAAACTAAATCAAGCCTATTAACTCGTAACATGAATAGATCCGGGTTATATGAACTCAGGAACACAGACGAAGGAAGGGGATCCCATTCTACGGCAGATCGCATAATAAAGGATGTTGCAAAGCGCTTCGCAGTACGTCTGGACTCCCGGTGGAAGAAGGGAGATGGCGGAATGAGTTCGTGGGACTCGTAGGCATGCTCACCGAAGTATAGTCTGTAAAAAACCGAAAGCCTTTGACTTCTGAAAGTTTAGAATCTGTCATGTTGAACAAAATTGGTTTGACAGGTAAATAAATAGAGGCTAAAGAACATCTTAAGAAATGTAGGTATTGGTGAAGGATTGACTCACGAGGATAAACTACGGAATTTCCTCAGAAACAAAGACAAACAGGGGAAATACAATAATTAATTACAGGAAAAGAAAGCAACGTAATTGGACACCTGAAATCATGCGATATAAAGGATACTCTTCCGTTGCTACAGATGATGTCATTCCCCGTGATTCAGTGTTATATTTTTCTCCAAGCCACTCTAATCATTATAAGAAAGTGTAAACTCGGGACTGCCAGGTCCATCAATTGCAGGCGGGGCGTGGCGGATGGCGGGACCGACTATGACGTCATGAGCGAAAAATAACGCCAGTCTATTACTGGACGTGTTATAAGGTACATTTATCTTGTTGAGGCACCTTATAACGGATCAAACATACAAACAGTTGAAAGTCTCGAATGCAATGTTATTTTAGCAAGAGGTTATCAAAGAAAACATGTGGATTTTGTTTGTTGATAAACGCGATAAAGTCACCGTTTGCCTCGATTTGAGTGAATTAAACACTTGGTGTTGTGATAACATTGTTCTTAGCGGACCTAAGGGCCTTTTCAAAGTTATGAAGTGGTCTTTGAATCACTTACTTTAGTTTTACCACACTTTGATCGTGTGCCACTGAAGGTGAAGAGGGTTGGTGAGTGCTAGTCATCGTGGCACTGTGCACCTAGTTCTAATTCTTCTACCTTTGAAAGAAGGGCGGTATACCTAGATACTAGAACAGCGGTAGGTAGGTCCATAATTATATTTTCTTTATTTAAATTCATGGACTCTAGGGAGTCTTTACTTTTCTATCTAGTATTTTCCCAATTATGTTGGGGTCGGCTCCCAGTCTAATCGGATGCAGCTGAATACCAGTATTTTACATTGAGCGACTGACCTGACTGATTGAGGTCTGACCTCCACAATCCAGCTAGTACTGGCTAATACGAAACCCCTTGGCTGTCAGACTTTTTGGCAACTGACTACCCGTAACGACTGTCAAAGATCTACTTACTGATCTTAGACAGTCAGTAGCTTTTGGAGGTATGGGGGAACTCGTACCCTATGTATTGGGTCATTGCCATTCACGGACCAACCGTCAAGCACGGCAGAATTTAAAGATCGACCCGAGCGGCCGTTATTATTTAATTCCTCGACTCATGGACTCTGGGAGTAAGAATAACATGTTCAAGTCGATAACATGTCGAAGTATACTTAGATACTTATGAAATGCTTCTAATCTGTGTTTATCTACTTGGTTAAAGAGGTTAGGTTAGGTTATAAGTTACCAAGGAGTTTGCACTCAATTTACGAATGTCACCGATATGTCTATCATTCCAAGACTTACCTTTTATAACTAAAATTAACTTACGTAAAAAAAACGTAATTGTCATTTGTGCGAATCGACTCGTATTCCGTTCTTAAAAACATTCGGTAATTAAAAATATTCCCGTTAAAAGTACCACCCACTGTGGAATGCCCTAGATGGCTAAACGAGTCATTCAGTCAAGTAGTGTTGTTTTACTCTTGCCAAAACTGTATCGATATTTTTGGCAACCTTAATGAGACCACGGATGTTAATTTGAATTTATAATCATAAGTCCCAAATACATTTTGTGTTTGCCAAAATGATATCGATGTAAAATTTTGCAAGTCTGGTTTTATCAAAGGTTGAGCAGTTGACTTTAGGTCGATATGTCAGTGACCAATGATTGAAGCGATTTATCATAAATTGTTCGATCTGCTATCGGAGTAAGTTAATTATTGCTTGCAATCAGTAATTTTTGATTAATCGTAACACACAGTAGGCTCCTTATTGTGTTCAACGTCCAACAAATAAATTATGCGTTAACAGCATCACATGTTTTTTTAAAAAAAGTGAATGTGTAAATTAAACCCAAGTAGTGTAATGTGTAAATTAAACCCAAGTACTTAACCCCTAATATTGTGATACCTACGATTCACGAAATAAAAGGTCATGTCCAGTTCAAATTGCCGGCATACTAATTTCGTATGTAAATGCTTTAATTTTTTTAAATGTATGACTTAAAGGGACTGACTTCATGTGGCCCGCTTTTTATTAGTACCGACGTAATGTGACGCAATAAACTCAATTAACTCTGCACACATTTTCTTTCATGTCGTGTGAGCGAGCAAAAGAGACAGCAAAAGTCTTCTAATGAAACAAAACTCGTTTGATAATGGAAAAACTACAAAAATATTTTGATTACAAAAATTACAGTGTTTAATTGTTTTTCTGTTAGTAAAGTTGTTATCTATATATCATTTGATAATTAGAATTGGCGTAGGTAGTGTGATGACGTCAGGGATTATTAATATAACGTTTCATTCACACCATAGAACAAGGGTTCCCGGCATAAATAACCTGGATTGAGGGGTCAACATATAGCCAGAATTAGCACCGTCGGATAATTTGTTAGTCGCCTATTGTAAACAGCGTGGTTGACGTAATAAACATTGGATGAATGTACCTGTGTACACACGACGGCACATCAACCTACACAAAACCATCTTAACCTGATCTCTCTACTACGGTGTGTAGAGAGATCAGGTTATAATAGTTTATAATAGGTTGACCTGCCGTTGTGTGTACGTAGGTAACAGACACATACATGGGTATATATCTATAGGAAAAGTTATATGCAATATGTACCTCGTTACTTTTATTTAATGTTCTTTTCCTTTATGGATGGAATATAACCGAGCAGTATTAACCAGGTTGCGTTATATTGGAGATTGATAACCTAGCACCTACTTACTGTGTGCAATTATGTAACCTTAAGAAATGTCTCATGTCTCAGCGTTCTTATTCTTGTGAAATTAATAGCGACCCGTTCTGCTTCGCACGGGTGCAATGTAGATACTAATATACTAATACTATACTTACTTATAAAGGTTTCTTTCGAATCATTTTATCGATTAAAAAAACCGTATCAAAATTCGTTGCCTTGTTTTATAGATCCGTATACATAGGGACAGATAGACAGCAGGAAACGACTTTGTTTTAAACTATGTAATGATTTTGGAACATACAGGTCCATAGATGCTTTCCCTTTTTTTTGTATTTCTATACGTCACGTATTTCGCGAATGTCGTACCTATATGTATCTTATCTCTATCTACGATATTTATTTCTTGTTAGTAATTATAACTAATGGTATACAGTTAATAAACCGATAAATTGAATCAATATTCATACCGTCGCGCGTCACTTACGTAAACGCCGGACAGTAAACAAAAAATCAACATAAATACACATACAAAAACCTAAACGAACAAGCGTGCAGTGTTGCCAAGTTTTACATAAGAGCGAATTAGCAATTTTTTTTCACAAACTGGCAATACGGTGGCCTGACATTGTTAGTGTATTTTTATCCGTCTGTCTTCGTGGAGTGTTTGGCACAAATTCAACGGTGCTTCAATGACGGCCCGCTGTCTATTCCTGGCTGACATTGCTCTTGGTGTTAGGCCACCACAAGGACAGCTTGGCCGTGCTCTTGTATTAATAAGCATTTGATACACGATCATTTTAAACTTCTGCTTCAGTCTGACGTTATGAGGAAGATGCGTCGGGATTTCTATTTATTTACCATCTTTTGAATTATTACGGTTTTAATTTCTCGGCAGATGAGCAAAGAGAACAGGAATCGATTGATTGTTGAATTTGTTGATGCAACAAGCTTTCTTGATCTGCATCGAAGCCAGAAGTTATTCACCTGATAAACAATTCACTATAAATATTTATTTTGTGAGCAGCGAACAAAAATGCAGCTTGTGCACTGTTGCGAAACAGCCAAACAATGTTTACTTTATATTTATTGTTTCCAAATTTTGTTGCCAAGTCGTAAACGTTGCCTAAGGGAAAGGCTTGACGTAATCACGTTACTGCAGGAATTTGTCGATGAACCTTGTTCGAAAACAATCGAACCGAATTGTTCTACAATTAGATTTTGAAAAGAGAACATTGTCGATTGTGCAGATAGTCTTTTAAAACGGCTGGGTGATGAAGCCGACTCTCAATTGGATGATAGTGATCTTAAACCTTTTGAATGTCCAGTTTTAAGACAGTAATTTACATGTACAGAGATAGTTGGGACCCTGGAGACGGACATAGGCTAAAAGAAAGTGAGAAAGAGGGAAGAAAAGGGGAGAGAAAGATATATTTTTTAGATCATCACCCGGGTTAAAGTTAGCGTTAGCCCAAAGTAACTATGCCACGCGGACGAATTCGCGAGCGGAAGCTAGTAAAACAATAACTTGGATTTGGAAAACTCGAGTCGTGTTTATGTAAATCGATCAATTGAATGATCATTCAATCGAATCAAGATTCAACAAATCGTCGTGCGAATGCAGCTCTCGTAGGCGTTGGGCTAACAATCCGCCATAATTGGTACAGTATTACAATCTTTGATCCCAGTTAGTACGTGTTTTGTTCCAATGATATCTCAAGGTGGGTGTTCTGCAAGGTTGTCTAACCTCCGTTCGTGTAGTCGTTGAATTTGGTGTCAATTTCTAAACAAATCCAGTTTCTAGAAACAGGTACCAGCCCGATGACATTCGTCTGTAGCGATGTTTCCTAATGATCATGTTTTTACTGTCAGCTAAGGAGATAAGTAGCCAGAGTCGTCAGATATAGTTGAATTTGTTAGAAACCGATAGACATTTTTAACTCTAATTTAATTCGAAAAAATTCATAGATTTTAACTGTATCTGGCGAGAATGGTTACTTATCTTCTTAGCTGACTGTACCTTTGTGTAGAAATGTTTTCCGCGAGGAAGGACATCCGCATGACATTTTTTATTTTATAAATAGTTCATATCTTCTATGGTCAACCCTAGTGACGTATTGACATCGATACTCACATTCATCGATAATTACGAACCGTCGCGTCGTTTCCATCGTTTGTCTTCATTGAACATACGATACAAAGGTGTTTGAAAAGGCCAAGTATAAATATTTAGAGTTTGATGTTGCTATCAGCATGTACATATATACCTATATTGTATAGATAAGAAATATAACGCGAGGTGAGACAGCAATTATTACGTAATTTCATTGTTTTATGTAATGTTGTGATATGGAGATGGTTTGAATAAGTGGATTGTTGGAAATATTCTTGAGAGTCTTCTAGACAATTAGTTTGCGTTGCTTTATTTTTTAATTGAATGATCTGTTCTCTGTTAACTTCCAATATTTTTATAAAACATGCTTATAATATGAGTCATCATGTACTCATACTGTTTGCTACCTTCAGTCCTGAAAAATAATTAGGTATTCGTCTATAACTTTATGGTCGAAAATGGCCACTTTACCAGAATCATAACATGAATTACGTTAAAATTCTTAAAATGTTCACAGACGCGGTTTTATTATCCTACTAGCTGACCCCCGCGGCTTTGCCCGCATTATATCGAAAAAAAGTATCCCATGTGTTATTCCAGACTATAATCTACCTCTGTGCCAAATTTCATCAAGATCCGTTCCGTCGTTTTGACATGAAAGAGTAACAAACATCCATCCATACATCCATCCTCACAAACAGTCGCATTTATAATATTAAATATAGTAGGATTATGATTCTGCTTTAGCGGCTATGATGGTCCCCCTGTAAACTGTTTACAATTAAAAAAGTATAAAATAATCAAAGAGTTCTACACTCAACTCCGGCGTGTGCGATTATTCCAGATCAATGAGAGGTCAAAGACACACGCTGACCTTATTAGTAATAAATATAATACCTAATTATGTACCATACAAGGCTAGGCGTAGGTACAGAGCACGAATGGTGCATCATACATACCTTCATTAAAATGGAAGTGTTGTATGAGAAGCGTGTAGGTACGTATTAGGTCCTATTTGAATTGTTATGTATTTTCCAGATCTCTTGTCTAGATCTAGAAAGAAAGAAAAGAAAGAAAGAAAAGAAAGAAAGAAAAGAAAGAAAAGAAAGAAAAGAAAAGAAAGAAAAGAAAGAAAAGAAAGAAAAGAAAGAAAAGAAAGAAAAGAAAGAAAAGAAAGAAAAGAAAAAAAAGAAAGAAAAGAAAGAAAAGAAAGAAAAGAAAGAAAAGAAAGAAAAGAAAGAAAAGAAAGAAAAGAAAGAAAAGAAAGAAAAGAAAACAAAGAAAGAAAAGAAAGAAAAGAAAGAAAAGAAAGAAAAGAAAGAAAAGAAAGAAAAGAAAGAAAAGAAAGAAAAGAAAGAAAAGAAAAGAAAGGAAGAAAGACAGACCACATGTTTATTTGTTTGTCACACAACAACAAAAAGTTAAAATTAAACGACAAATATAAAAAAAGACATGTCTCACGGCTGCACTAAATATTCCCAGTTCAGCAAACTGCCGAGCAGTTAGTGTCCAACGCTGGTTTTCATCTGGACCTGGGATGTGATGTGACGGACGCGACGTAAGATAGTTTTATATTTTGTGTCTCTTATTTTATGTAGTAAGCAGGGGAGATACGCAATCGTAATTCGTAAGGGTAGAGATGGTCAACAGAAATACGCAGACATCGTTATTATCCTAGAGACAATGCCTAACCACCGACAAATCTTTGAAAGCAAAGCTACTTGGTAAAGTATAGGCAGAAAAAGGAGCTTATACTAAAATTTAAATTTTCATTGGAATGAGCTCTCTCTGAATATCGGGACGGCCACCAGTTGGTATACATTTAAAGTAAAAACTCGCGAATACTTACATAAGAAGTTGGCAGACTCATCTCAAAATTAATTTGTTGTCAGTTTTTCTTGATATTTTGTGGTTTTACCTCTCTTTACTTTTGTATTTTGCCTATGTATGTATTATGTATTTATTATAATCTTTTATTTCTGAAATTTTCTGCTACATTGCACTTACTATGTTTCTGTCTCAGCATCACCCTTTTTTTTCGGGTGGGAAATCATCCAATGACTTCCCCCGCTCTGGGCGGAGCGGGGAGGCATGACAGACTTTTACTGACTAAAACCCACCCATGTTCCTTCTGTTGCCCTTTACGTTTCGGGGCCGCGGTATCTCTTTCGAACAACCCGCAACCCCGGCAGGCGGAGGCTCTGGCAAGCCCCTCTGCTTTGCTGACATCTCTTTGTCAGCATCACCCTAAGGTTGACTTCTAGAAAATGTCCAAGGCATTACGCCTTTGTACAATGATAAATAGAAGATAGAATATTCTTTATTATGTACACCATACAAATAACAAGAATAACATTAAACAACTTATAAATAGGGTGACACAATGGGGGGTCTTATCGCTGAAGCGATCTTTTCAAGATTTAAAGGGATATAATGAGAAACAGTACTGTATGTAGTCCGTGGCGTAACATTTTTCAAAATTAATAGCTACATTTAAAAAACAAATACTTATATATAAATACATTATACAATATTTTTTTTAATGTTCATGAAGTTAAATAAATAAATAAAATAAAAGTAATCACAAACTACGTTCCAACATGTTAATTTTCCAACATAATTTGTAATATTCCGTACTAAACTCCATTTACCTAGCTCTATTGTTCCTGTCAATATAACTTTATCTTGTCGCTCCAAGTTTTCATTCCGCCGTCAGTCGCCTCCGCTGTCTCGACACGTTATTATCATGTTATGCAAGTCATGCTAAGTAATTTGACTTAGGGTTGCTACACACTAGCTTGGCTCGACAGTATTACTATTTGGGGACAAATTCAATTCAATTTCATTCGGCTTGTACCGATCGGTAAACTCTGTTATCTAATATGCCGTCCTAAACACAGATCTCTAAGAAAGCCGGTTTCGAGAAAAATAAAGTTTTGTGAATATAGCTTGGTTTTTACTTTAAGGAATGGTTTTTGTTTATTATGTTGCTTAATGTTTCAAAATAGATACCCACTGCTATTTGACTAAGGCCCGGCTCCAATAAACAAAAAAACGATTCGTTTTGGCTAGGAGTATTTTGACATAAGTTCCATGAGAGTGAGACGTATGTCAAAATACAACTATCCGTAAGCAAAACGAATATTTTTTTGTTTATTGGAACCGGGCGTTAATCAACATTGTTTTTTTTTTGAGTTACTGCCTTTGAACTTAGACTTAGCATGCCAGTATTGCTGAGAGTTAAGTTTGGGTTGGTACGGTACTTTCGAACTAAGTCGAGCGAGTGGATTTTTCCCGAATTATAGGCACCTAAATTTTCGAACTTACCACTCGTCTGAACCAGATCAGGCCCGCATTCTACCTGATTCTGCGGCTTATTCGTCAACTCGCGCCTCATAAACTCGCGACTGCGCGCCAGTTAGCACCTTCTGATTTTACCTATTTTTGATGTAGTCAACTCGCGACCGAGTGAAAATCTGACGTATTTACAGAAGACAAAACACTTTTGTAGATGACTGTGCGCAGTCGCGAGTTTATGAGACGCGAGTTGACAAATAAGCCGATCCTGCTAATCTTTAAAATTTGAATTTCTGCATTGAAGAGAGCCTCTATCCAGTGCCATTTGTCGATTTCTGCACGTTCTTACAGCTCCGCTTAGTTGGAAATCGGCCGTAATGCCCATCCGAAAATTTATACAGCACCCCTTAGCAAGCGAAGCCGGCGCCATTTTTAGACAAGTCTCGTATGGTAATGTGATTTATTGGATGCAAATAGTATCCTGCGTTGGTTCAGGATTCATGGAGGGGAAGAGTATTCAGATATAATTGGATGTGATGTGGGTAGTAAACACTTTAGTGTTGGACGAGGAATAATAACATAGTCTTGAAATGTTAACAATCTTTGATGTTTTTCAGGAATTGTATCTCAGATAAAATAGAACAAAAACCGTATTTTTTTTACCAAGTATTGATATTTTCTCTATCCCATCTCTTTTCCTAATTGTCAAGGTATGAACGGTGACATATTAGGCGGATACAGACAGCAAAATAACTATTTTTAAACTTCACTTACGGGATACCTTCCGTGATTTGAACGAATTATGAACGCGATTATGGCACTTGGACCTCACGAAAAATATCCCATAAGTGACAAAATATTATACATACAATATAATTTAAAAATAGTTATAATTCTTGAAAGGCTTAAAGCAATGAAAAAAAAATAACTATTTGTATAATGTATATAGATACTATTATAAAAACAGAAATAAATTGATATCTTTCGATTAAGTCATCTTTTAAATTAGCACAAGATTTAAAAACAACAGCCGTGAACGTGGTCTTCAAAGCAGACATTATTTTTATCATATTTTTTTTTATTTAGTTGTAATAAATCTTCGCAGACCAACGGGCAACGCCCAGAGGCCCCAACACAAGCGCGCGGTGTAAACGTAACGAAATAGTAAGTAAATATTCGAACTGAAAATGCATTTTTTTTAAGTAGCAGTTTAGTTAAGTTATTTGCAACAACCATACTCACTATCAACCATAGATATAAATAAATTCTGAAAATGTTACATGGGAAGTAAATATATATTTTTTAAGTTTTTACGTAACGTTTACACCACGCACTCGTGATAGGACGTCTGGGCGTTACCCGTTGGACCGTGTATAAAAACATCATATTTCGATATCTTATTTAAATTTTGTGACATTTTCGCTTTTAAAACTAGATCGGTAGGTTTTTATTAAAACTGCGTATAATATCACGATAGTGCAAAAGTCAGTTATTTTTAACGTCGCGTTATTTATTTATAGCACAGACGGAAACATCTGTTCGCGATGCAAAACTTATGAAGAAGTTGATCGAAGCTTGTGAACGATACCTGGTGACGTCACGGTCAATGTTCATTCAATTGGCAAGCTGTTTTGATGTAGTCTTTGCAAGCTAAACAAACAATATTACTTTAAAACTGGTTGTTCGAATTCTTTTACACTAAATAAGCTTGCGTTTGGGGACACAACTCGCTTAATGTGAAGCGATTATGCGGTCTAGGGAGAAGAAGCCGATTCACCAGAAATTTGAAGATTATAATGAACGGGATACATAGAAATCGGCAGTGAATTCCACAGACTGTTGCGGGCAATTCGCACTATAAGCGCTTTGTCGGGTCCGTGGAACATCAATCAAATAACGGTGAGGCTTTGGCGTATTTCCGCTTGTTCGATGATAGAATTAATGGTCTAAGCCTGCAAATCTTAGTCCAAAGTTCCAATTTCAGAATCTTCTTTAAATCTGGGTTACAGTCTCCCCACTTTCTTAAAGATCAGGGATTCCTATCCTTGTACCCTTTGCGCTTCACCCAACTTAATGCTTAAATAATACCATACCACTACCGATAGGAAATCATCAAATAACTTCCACAGCTTTGGGCGGAGCGGTTGGGAGTGTCAGACTTGTGCTGACTAAAACCCATGTTTCTTCTATTGCCCTTTACGTTCCGGGGCCGCGGTATCTCTTTCGAACAACCCGCGACCCGGGACTACCACCCCCTGTGTTAAGTTAAAAAATAATTTTGATTTTCATAGAAAGATCGGCCAAAATAGAATGTCAGTAACAAAATATAAATACGTGTTTAAAAATATTTGATAAAGTTTATTTTTGCTCACTGGTACGTTTTTATTCATGTTTATAAGTAGTTTAAATCTGGATTCGTTCGTCACCCCCTTGGATCATCCTACCTCCAAACCCCACTGGTTGATATTTCTTGACTTAGATTGGTGTTATTCCCATCAACAAATCATAATGTAAAACATTACATGTGTCATATTTACCGATCCAAAACTTTAAAGACATACAATAGAGAATCTTTCCATTCCATAATCCAAATCATAACAACGTGATAACTTGTTCTAATTCCCCATAAATCCAACAAAACATTTACTAAGACAGTTGTTCGACTGTAAATAACTAAATATCTTTGGAACAATGCCCGGGCCCGAGAGACCGAAACTCTTCCGCGTTGCAATGCTTTCGACGCCATGTTGGAAGGCCGGCTTATCAAAATATGACTACTTTATCAAATCATTTGTGCCTTGGAGTTGAAGTTGTAAGTAGTTATCGTGTTTTAATCCTGAAAGTGTAAATTATGTTTTTAATCGAAGTTACATGGTTGTGTACCTCTGTGCCTCGGAAAGCACGTTAAGCTGTTGGTCCCGGATGTCATTTGTAAATCTTTGTCAATCGTTACAGGTAGTCAGTGTCCCGAAAGTCTGATAACCAGTCTTACCAAGGGGCATCGTATTACGCAGTACTAACTGGGTTGTGGAGGTCAGATAGGCTCCGTGTAAAATACTGGTATTTAGCTGCATGGGGTTATACTGAAAGCCGACCCCAATAACGTTGGGAAAAGGATAGGCAGATGATGTCATGATTGTGGACTTGAATACTTCGTTTGTAGCTTTTCCAATGCTGAGATAAAGACTATGTCTCTGTCAGAGGAAGGGGACTGTAGACACAGTTGGTGCAGTGGCTGATCGATTAGGTGCTGAACTGTGCGTCGTTCCTTCACGGATAAAGTAAATGGTAAACTTCGAGTTCCTATTTTAGGTGATTCCAATGAAGCCGCGTTACTGTTGAGCATAAACTGTTGGGTCTATTCTCATTTCTGACACAGTGTTTATTGGGTTCCTCTATCAGGAATATCTTAGTACGAGTAACATCCCGTGTTGTGGATGTGAGCCAGCCCATTAGGCTACTGAGGTCTTGTCTTCAATCTAGCCTTGTTGGTCTTCAAGAATGACAAGCGCGATGTTACATGTTTTGTTTTCCTTATGAAACAAAACCAGCTCAATAATTCAAACATTTCCTGTACTCAAAACAACGGTTTCATTTTAATTAACCTTTACTTTTCATTTCAGATCCACGTGGAAGCAAACTTAAAGAGTACCTACAACACAAATCTTTTTATCCTTTTAAACTTAACTCTTTACTCTATGGACACGTTTACGTCCATAGAGTAAAGAGTTAACTTTACAAACTCCTTGGTCCAAAAACTTTGTGCAAAAGGACTAGTTGCCAGTTCCTGACTTTGCATTCTTATCCTTACAAGTTATGCAGTATTAGGGACAATCTCCTAAGGGAAAAGGATGTATAAAATTGGGTAAGGGATGGATAGTGAAAAGGAACTAGTGACGAGGGTTGCGGTTGATCTAAGAAGAAAATTGCTTCATGAGTGTTCGGCTTGCTTAGATATTATATAGTATAGTTAACTTATACATTCTGTATTAATATCCCATTTCAAGTTTTAATAATAATAATTATGTAGTCGAAAATATCGTGCGAAAGTAGGTTTATTTTAGAACCACAAATTCGAAGACACGTGAATTATTAAGCATGAATCGCCAGTTCCCTTACCCTGCTTAATTAATGCTTTTTTTTCAACCATGCTGGGGTCAGCTTCCTGTCGATACGATTGAGTTGAATACTAATATTTTACATAGAGCAACTGACTATCTGACCTCTACAACCCACTTAGTACTGGTTAATACGGTACTCCTTGGATAGACTAGTTGTCAGAGTTTCGGGTCACTGACTATTTTTACACGACGGCCCCAAAAGAGGAGTGTTATGTTTTCAGGGTTCATGTATGTTTGTATGTTTGTGAGTTTATTTATTCCGTCATAACTTCTAAACGCCTGAACGGATTTACATGTATGGGGTATCATTAGAATCCTTGCATCGTCTCGAGTAACATAGGGAATAAACATACTTTTTATACAAGAAAGTGTTTTACAGATTGGTGCCCCGACCGCGATGAAAATTTTTGTTTCGTTTTCGATTCCCTTTCATATTTGTTCCTAGTACATTCCATCGGCAAATGTAAAACTAAAATCTTGTTTTTGACGTGATAACGTCTTTAAAATCGTTTTAGTCGGGTGACATGTTCAGAAACTTGTGTCACACCAAAACCTCACAAGCGACATTTCATAAAGATGGTAGCGCATCTGTTACTTGGCTCGAAAAAAAAACTTTAAATTAGTACTTAATTTCATTTTAGATGTCACTACTGGTGATAACTTATATCACCAATAAGACGTTATCACGTAAACATCTCGATCGTAAACCTACTTTACAAACAACCAATTTTTTTTTTCTTTTTAGTGTTTTTTTTTGACATGGCAGTCGTGTTTTTTATTTTTTTTAATTATTTACTGCTGCCAAAGATAGCCAAGTAGCTTAATACGATTCACACAAATCGTGACTAAACTCTTGATTCAACTTTATGATGAAAGTAAAATCAGATTAACCACAATAACCACAATATCTTCAAGTTAAATTCAACCTATCCTTAAGTGAATCAGTTCGGGTATTAAATGGGACTATGCTTTGTGAATCAGAGGATGGCGAACGTGAGAAGCAAATAGTTTTGTCATCATTTTATACATTAATCATTTTAAAAACAACTTTGTAGTAGACATGCGAAATGTAGCTCACTGAAAAGAAAAGAGAGATACAGCTCTTTTGATCAAAAGAGATCTCTCTTTTAGCTCTTTAGCTCACCGAATAACTCTTTTAACTCTTCAGCTCAATTGATTTACTTGCGAGCTACAGATCAAATTGAGCCACACTACTTTACGCAAGTCAAACGATACAACTAGCTCAGTGGCTCTATAAAATCTTTAAAGTTCTTTAGTTCATTTATCTTAGTTGCGAGCTATAGATAAAATTAGATTCATTGGGTTGTTTTGATTTTATTACAAAAAAATAAAATTATGAAAGCCAATGATTTTCACTTATAATACCACAAGAGGGGGATTATTTTTCCGTCCCAAATGTCGGCCAATAGAATTGCACAAACTCCAAATCGACTCATTTTCATGCAAAATCTCCAATTTTCACAATTGAATTCAACCTGCCAGTTTGACGTGTGGTTAATTTGACTGGATCATGTTTTGTTTTTTATGCATAGCAACGACCAGAGAAAATTTTCAAAAAATTATCAGTATAATACCATGTAGGTTGTACCACGTGACGTCGAATGGTGCAATTCTATTGGTCGATATTTGGGTCGGAAAAATAATCCTTCATATTGAACAGGTTAAGGACTGTCAATCTAGATGTATAATATTTGAAAAGCTAACTACTTGTTAACAGTATAATGTAATGAATGGACGTTATCATTTAGATTAGCGTATTTAAAAATCATCATATTTTACAATGATGTATTGAGCCGAAGAGTTGGTCAGTGAGCGACATGTTCGTCGGGGAAGTTCGGTCATTGTCGGGCCGCTGTCGGTAGGTACCACTCGTAACTCGCAAAGCCACAGAGTATGAGAGTATAGAGTCAATGAGCCGTTGAGCTAAAATAACTAGTGAGCTATTCCGTGAACGACTGAGCGACTGGGAGCTAGATTGTAAATAAAGAGCTGGTTCAATTTTATCTCTCATTCGCGAGCTACCCATGTCTACTTTGTAGGTTTTAAGTACCGATTTTTTTTTGCGGATGTGTAGTCATCCTATTACTTCTTCCGCTCTGGGTGGAGCGGGGGGAGTATCAGGCTTGTACTGACTAAAACCAACCCATGTTCCTTCTTTTGCCCTTTATGTTCCGGGGCCGCGTTATCCCTTTCGAACAACTCGCAATTTTCAAACAATAAGTACCGAGCGCTCCCGTGCTTTTCAAGTTAATAAGAAAAATACAAAAGCGATAGATGATTTGTTAATTCAGCTTCAATTCATTGGTCTAGTGGTCACAAGCGCAACTGCTGAGCGCGAGGTCCTGGTTTCGACTCCCGGGTCGGGCAAAAAGTTATTGGCTATCCATCAGGAATTTCTCAGTGGCAGCCGGTTGATGGCTATAGGTTCGTCCCTATTACATGAGACTTACTTGAACATTATTGTCAAAATTTAGGTGGCCTTAGCCAAAAATCAAAATCATTTATTTGCGTAAATAAGGCACAGAAAGAAGGTTGACATGTAGACAAAATTGATCTCTTAATAACCGACTCAAAAGGAGGAAGTTCTCAATTCGTCCCTATTTTTTTTTCTTTTGTTTAATTTCGGCGTGCAAATTAAAAGCTTACCTTGTGCCTTTGGGGATTACAAACGTGATTTTATATAAAGGTTAACTTTGTTTTCTTGCCGATGACACTACATCATCATACATAAAGAAGAATACACAGGCCGACACATCAAGCCTTAATATCCAGTATAACCTGACCTCGCTTTGTATGAGCTTCCCGTACAATGAGAGATCAGCTTAATTTGGTTTTGTATCACCGCTGTGCGTACTAGGATAATCTGAAATACTAAACCTATTTCTAAAACGTATTCTGTCATTTTCCCTTTTGTTTAACGCTCAAAGTTACTCTCGTTTAATCCCCAGAAGGCTTTCAGAGTGGTTTGATCACGTGATAGAATGAAAACATCAAGCATCAGTTTACAGACAAGATATAAGTAAAATAGAATGCGAATATTTCTGTTATTTTTATAGAAATAAGGCTGTCAAAAATTTACCTACAGGAGCGTCATTCCGGGATGAAAAATATCCTATATTTTAAACACCATCACACCTGTAACCATTAAGGTTTAGACAGAGGTGTACCTAGCCGAGGTTGCTACCGTTGGATTGTTGGATACCGCGGAACCGGAAAATAAAGGGCAAAAGACCACCGCGGGTGGTTTTTAGTCGGTAAATTTCTGACACACCCCTTGCTCCGCCCAGAACGGGGGAAGTAATTACAGGATTTCCCATCCGAATCTAAAATACTGTGTTCGTACCATCATGAAATTTTAATAAGTACAGTAGGAGATTTTATTTTTTAAAGTTGCTAAGTGTTAACATATTAGCGCGCGTGACTGTACTCGTAGCCTCGTACAATACACACACAATCGCACCATGATATCTAAGTAAACTAATGAGACTAAGCATTAAGTAATTATAATTAACTAGGTGTCAATTATGTCAGTGTGTAGTGTGACACAACTGTGTAAGACCTTGGGAAATATGGCTTCTATTAAAAAGAAGGGAAGTGACATAGTTGGGAAAGGAGAAGTCAAAGTCAAATTCTTTATTGCTAACTAAGTGTCGTAATTTAGATCTTAACAGAAGGGTAGGTTCTTAGAACTTAGTTGCCTGTTTAGGCATTGCAATTGTATTGCAATGATACAAATAATAAAAAAAAAAACATTCTAAATTAACCAGTCAAACTTTTTACATTATATTAAACATTATACTAATTATTATTATTCATAGATTTTATGTCATAGGATTATCATCACATTATAAAAGTTTTAACAATCATTGCTCATGTAATTACAAAATATATGAAATCATAATGTTCACGTAACTGCTGAAATTTGTATTGAAAACGAATGAGAATTTCATGAAATATCTATAATGAACGTCTCATTCGTTCATTCGATATTCTCATGCCACCGCCGTTCGTTCATAGTTAATTTTTTTTTTCACTTTTTGCTTACAATCTGTCTCTATTCATTAGAGCATTAAGTATTTTTTGACGTGTTCAATGGCTTGCTTGGTATGCGTCCTATGACACAACAGCTTACTTCAAAGCATAGTGCTAAAGTCCAATAAAATCCTGTGGAATTTTGTGTTTTAGCCTACGGATTCCTTTTTATCCATGAGATGATTAGCCAAGCTGTTTGGATGGCGAGTTATTCTTTCTTTATATGACTTGACTTAGCTTTTAATTTCTTCTCTGATTGAATATCTTCAGATCGTGATGTGAAGCTTCATTTGGAACGAACCATGGGGCGTTTGTGATAGTTCATTTTGCGCGCATTTGTTTTATAATACAAATTCAGACGGGCAAGGGTCTCTCTTCCGTCCGGTCTTCCTTCAGCCCATGGTACGGAGCGAGAGGACATCCTCTCGCTCCGAACCATGGGCTACCCAAAGGTTTACCCAAAAGTTTTTTACCCAAAGGTTTCCGCTTCCCATGTGGGAAGCGGAAACCTTTTGCTGAAGTGGCCGGACGTTTAAGGGAAAGAACTTCAAACCAACCAAGCCGACGCGGAAAACGTCTGTAGACGGTGAACAATGGGTAGCTCACCGTTCGTCTGTCTAGTGACGAAATGCCGTGTCGACAGCGCGTTCGTGTTCAACGTGCGCCTGAAAGAGATGTCAGCAAAGCAGAAGGGCTTGCCAGGGCCACCGCCTGCCTTGACTGCGGGTTGAGTCAGAAAAGTCATAAGTATCTACTATTTACCACTTTGCGAACTGGTATGCTGAAATACTGTGTGTGCATATTAAAAACTTTTTCCCTTATCTGCACATAAAAAACCAAAGATAAAATCATCTCATGTCAAGTCGTTAAAGTCAATTGATGGAAATGGACAACAATGGATTGTGATACGTTCCTTTAATGTTATGATTATGCGTTTATGGGTAACTCGTGTAAGTTATTACTGTTTTTTTCAGAGAGTAGTCGTATAGGAAACTCTGACCTCATTTACTCGTATATCGCTTTCTTTTATCAATCTGCGCTTTAGTTTTAATTATTTTTAGGTTTCCATACCTCAGGAATCTTTTATTAGATAACTTTGTTGTCCGTCTGTCTGTATGTCAAGAACCTTTATCTCGGGAACGCGTAGAGGTATCGAGTTGAAATCAAAGCCATATACTCAAGTTTATGGTCCCTTTGTGCTGTGATAAAATCAAATCAGTCAAAAGATATGGCCGTTTATTTCGCAAGTTTGTACGGAACCCTCGGTGCGCGAGTCTGACTCGCTCTTGGCCGGTTTATTTTTAAATGTTTAATTACTATGAGATGTCATTTTGATCTTCTTTAATGTTAAGGAGCAGAGCTCATAGCTAAATAATTACCGCCGCTCTTGCCGCATGGTTGCATACCCATACCGATTTTCCTCCATGCCTCGGAAGACCCGTTAATCAGTTGGTCCTGCTTGTCATTTGTATATCTTTGACAGTCGTTACAGAAAGTCTTTACAGTCAGTCAGTCCCGAAAGTCTGACAACCAGTCTTACCAATGGTCGTATTACCCAGTACTAACTGAGTTGTTGAGGTCAGATAGGCAGTCGCTCCATGTAAAATAGTGGTGTTCAGCTGCATCCGGTAAGACTGGAAGCCGACCCCAACACAGTTGGGAAAAGGCTAGGCAGATGTCATCATCTGCCTTTTTTCATCATCATTGATGACCTTCACGCGTTCCCGAGATAAAGGGTCGTGACACACAGATATATAGATAGTGTTCCTATAAGGGTTCCGTTTCTTTCTTTTGAGGTACGGTACCCCAATACATTCACCTTATCTTCATATATTACGCTTATTATTCGGGTTCTAGTCAAACTTACTACACAACCAGTATGGAAAACTTCATGAAAAATATGTTAACTAAAACTAACAGCATAGTGGAGTTTAAAAGTTTCTGGGTGTTCCATTTTAAAATTCACATTCGACAGTTTTCCAGCTAGTGGATTCAGCTCTCACACACTCCGCACTCAGAGATGGCAGCATCTCGCGAGCACTTGAGATCTGAAGCGGAATCAATACTAGATGCATTAGCGGTGTTTCCCGCCATTTTCTATGCAAAATGGCCGACTTTTTCCGTTGAAGGTTATAAATGAGCTTAGGGATTACAGAGCGATGTTCGATCTTCTACGAAAATCCCTTTTGAGAGCCTTATTATGTGACTTGCAATAGCGATATTTGAATCGTATGGGTCTTTATATGTTCTTGCTATATAAGTCGATCAAAGTAATTGTGTCTGTCTGTGCCCATTTCACTTCTAAACGGCATATTGATTTCGTTTTTTTTGGCGCGCGTTTAGTTATTGGCTATGGTTAAGACATAGATTACATATTTATCTCGGTAATGTACCAAAAACTAAAAAAATAAAAAAACTTAGAATACATATTTATCTCGGTAATGTATAAATAAAAAAAAAAACTAAATCTGCAAGTTATTGATACAGATAAATATTAAGCCGAGTAAAATAGTTTCCTTGACGGATGTAGTTGAATAAATCGCTACCACAGACATTGCGTATTCAATGTATTTTTGTTCCTTCAAAAAATCGAGGTTCAATCCGTTGGAATTCTACCTCAACCCGTTGGTTCGTTCTCTATCATTTTCTCGTCAAAATGCAATTTGCTTCGCACAAACTACTCCTCATATATTGCTTTTCTTCCCTTGCACAGCACGTATGTTTTCCCTCCCATTCTAATAATATCAAAACAATATTTGCGGAGCCTACGTGCGACCTAGATTCCTTGAGGATGCTGTAACGATCCTGTCAGCATAGCGTGATAGTCACATCTAATCTAATATAATCTAATTTGTTCGCTCCAGATTCTGGCTGGGTCCTGTCGCTCGATTGTTTGGACGTATTTGTGGATTGCGTTGTCCTGTTTTTCTTTAGTAGTTTAATAAGCTGAAGGATGGACCCACGGCCTCGGGAAATGCGATTTGCGTCAAGAGACTCGCGTATGCGGCACTTGTTTTCTTCAAATGAGTACCTTCGCAGTAACTGGCGATGCAAAGTCCGGTGCTTTGACAGATAGTTCCGAACATTAAGTTGATAAAGTCCGCGGTCAGGTTTGGAGTTCAGTCCGCTCGGATTGACTACAATTTGTGGCGGTTTCAAACTTCATCATTTTTGTTTTCACAGCTGTCGACCACGTAACAAGCGTGTCGCTGTAGCGTGTACCTCGTGGCCAAGCGGCAGATGAATGTTGTGCTATCAATTATTGGTTTGCGTGACTCTGCTGATTGTTGATTTCCGCTGAATGTTCTTTTTGAGCAAAGATTCTTCGGATTGTCGTAGACTTGTTGTGAACCATTAGAAAATTGAAAAAAGGATGAAAAGAGAACAAAAATTATAATAACTCATCAGCAGATTAAATAATTCTGCCGGGGTTGCGGGTTGCTCGAAACAGACCGCGGTCACGGAACAAAAAGGGCAAAAGAAGGTATATTGGTGGGTTTTAGTCAGTACAAGTCTGAGGGAACTTATTTGATGATTTCACATCCGCAAAAAAAAGCATAGCAATAACCCTGTTGTTTTCACTGGTAGAGAACAGTATGGTTACCATGACATCTCCATCTTATCTCTTCTCTCTTCATCTCTTCTTCTTCATTTAATCTTAGTACTAATTCCATTGTAAGATAGAGATGGTGCTAGACACCCTGTATAGCTCTGTCTCTTTCTCACACTGGAGTAAGTACTGCTTTAAGACGTTATGGTAGGTTTGCAGGTCACCTCTCTGTCAGAGGGAGCTGGTTGTAATTCATCACCATGCGAGGCCAGTGCCGATTGCTAAAAAGAAAAAAAACATGATTTGACAAATGCACACACCAAAAAGAAACTAGAAACTTCTTCCAAAAAAGATAATATTCGCTGTCTCACGACTGCGCCAAATGGTCCAAATGGGCGACTAATAAATTTCTTCACGATATTTTCTTTAACTTTTTGAGAACCTGAAAACATAAGTAAGAATCAAAGTTGTAATATAATATTAATGAAATAGATTTAAATAAAAAAAATATAAGAAATATTTAACAATGTAAAATTATATGTGTTTAAATGAATAAACGGGCTTAAAATGGAGCGGAATATAAACAAGTTGCTATATTAAAATAGATTAACACAGTCATAATTAAAAAACGAATCCAAAACCAAACTTGTCTGAGTATTAAACTCTATTTCTTTTCATTTCACTTGTTTCCAAGTTTTTGCCATTTGGCATGTAAGTATTGTTTAGTTTGATAGCTTTTGTTGTATTTTCATCTAAGTTTTCTGCGATAGGACATTTAGGATTGAAGCTAGAAAAAGTTTTAAGCGAAAATCATTTTTTAATTTTATTTGCGCAGGCGATTTTCAAAGTGTTTTCATCTGGAACTTTTGTGAGTTTCAGCCAACAATATTATTACCCCTAAAGTTTAGTACTTTTAATTTTTTTACTAACTGTTGTCATGGTTTCAATATAGTTGACCGCAGAAGATATAGTGCGATCGCGTACCTTTTTTTTGCCGATAGTAAATGCCGAAAGTAAAAAACTTCCCCGCTCTAGGCGGAGAGTGAGGGAGTGTCAGATTTTTACTGACTGAAGCCAAGCAATGTTCCTTTTCTTGCTCTCTTTGAGAGAGGTCTATGTCCAAGAGGATAGAGATTGAGGGTTCTCTGGTAACCAGAGATGACAAACGATGATCACTGGTTTGTGCAGTAATACATATCCTGCTTGATATGATAAGAATATAATTCAGCTATCAGTTGCCTGTAAAACGACTAAACATTTTGATATGTTCATTTATTATATCTAGTCAGCAAAATGCATGAGTACTAAAATTCATGAATGTTTTCGAATAAAAAAACTATATCTGACGAGTCTGGTTACTCTCTGGTCTTTGATTTAGATTTTGAATGGAAAAAAATTACAGGGCGGGCCACAAATTCATCCACATCGCGGTCAATATAAAAAGTGCTCCGAAGGCTGGCAGCATTGCCACATTGAAAGGCAAAGCTGAATGATTTTTTAGACAAAAAATCCTATATTTAATTAACTAGCTTTTACCCGTGGCTTCGCTCGCGTTAAATTCGGGGTAACACAGTTCCCCTTTCCTGATTTGCAGGTACCTGCCACCTGTAGTTTTTGTCCTTGCACCTTATTGATTGTAATAGCAATGATAAATTTTCCCTTTTCTTCCCTCTTTCTCCCGCATTTCTCACTTTTTTTGAAAAAATACATTATGTCCGTCCTCAGGGTTCCTACTATCCCAAAGTACCAAAATTGATCAAAATCGGTTTAGCCATTTAGGCATGAAGACGTAACAAACAAACTCACTTTCGCTTGTATAATAGTACTAGCTTTTGCCCGCGGCTTCGCTCGCGTTAAATTCGGGGTAACACAGTTCTCCTTGCGCCTTATTGATTTGTAATAGCAACGCTAAGTTTTCCCTTTTCTTCCCTCTTTCTCCCTCACATCCCACTTTTTAAAAGAAAATATCAGCCTATGTCCGTCTCCTGGTTCCCAACTATCTCTGTACCAAAATTCATCAAAATCGGTGTAGCCATTAAAGCGTGAAGAGGTAACAAACAAACAAACAAACAAACAAACAAACTCACTTTCGCTTTTATAATATTAGTAAGGATAGTAAGGATATACAGTACCTAAAATACAAAATATGTATTAGTGACCATGTAGGTTTAAAACCTATAAACCTGCTTTGCTCACTAGGAAGTACAAGTAGTCATTAATTAACTTAGCAGCCAAGGTGCCCGGGTCTAGCTAACAGCTGGCGATCTATCTCGGTGTAGTGCCGATTAAGATCTACGTCGAATCCTCTTACACTTAATTAATGAATGGTAGCTAAGCTTATTTATTAGATACCTGATTTTGTAGAACGTTTTCTGGAATGAGTGAGTAAAAGAACGGTCTTTCCATCTATTGTAATATTGACCAATATTATAATAAAGGTTTTTGGTAATGAAGGAAAAAAACGGAACTTATTGGATCGCTCTGTTATTCGTCTGTCTGTCAAGACCCTTCATCTCGGGAAAGCGTGAAGATATCGAGTTGAAATTGAAACCATATACTCAAGTCTATGGTCCCTTTGAGTCGCAGTCTACGTAGTCAAAAGACATGGCAGTTTATGTCGCAAGTTTGTACGGAAACGTCGCGTCGTCGGTGCGCGAGTCTGATACGTTCACGACTTTTCGGCCGGTTTTTAACACATTTTGTCTAGGTTTTTTTTTTAAAACACACACTAGGAATTTCTCCTGTATCGTGGGTGCGTTTACAAACATTTAAACTCACATTTACAAACAGCCAGAACCGGAACAACCATCTGTACTTACAAATGTTTGCTCCGTTCGGGGATCGAACGCGCGACAGGTAGTGCAGCAGTCAAAACGCTCAGCCACTGCACCAACCGTGTCGTCATTCATCATCTGAATGAATTCTACCATTCTTCTTTATTACTCGTTATCTCATCAGATCAGACACCTTATTTCTTGCCATAACATCCTTCACACCGTCCATCCACTCTTTCTTCCTCTTACTCTTATCGTTATTCACAGTCATACTCAAAACTTTCCTCACTACATTAGCCTCACGTGAAATTTATTTATTTAAAAGAATACAAGTTAACAGTGTAACCAAAACGCTTATATTCTAAAATTTTAACATTAATATTAAAAATAAACTTACATATAGTTTATCGTGGAAAATATCCAGATCTATGATCTGAGTGAGTGAAAACTAGGTACTTATTTGTTAAAAACTGTATGTTGTTAGGCCGTTTCTTCGATATAACTAATTTTGATATTAATTTCTCAAGGTCAGGCTCAAAAAATGTAGGTATTTCTATAACTTATGATGAATTTTTGAATGTTTGATATTTAATATCCGGAATCCATTTAAAGGCGAACGTGGCCAGGGGTCGCACAAGACGGAGATTCGGGTGGAGAAAGGGGAGGCCTAGCAATGGGACACTTGATAGGATATTTAAAAATAGATTAAGGTACCAGCCAAAACTAATATTTAATTTAATAAAATCGGACTTCCAATTCTCGTTACTTATAACATATACAATATAGAGATATACGATTACCTTGACCGACCGTACACTTGCTTTCCAAAACACGAATTGGAATGAGTTTTAAAGCCCAATGTGTCACCCATCTAAAGACTGACCGCAACAAGGTTAGCTTAACCTTGCAGATCGGTCAATTTTTATTTAGCAGCGAGCCCCTCTCTACAATGACGTATACAATTCGTAATTTATCGTATATTTTGGCATAAACTGATGAATAGATTGATGTTTTCCGTAGCATGGCGTTGTAAATTGTATAAAATTTATAAGCTTGTAAAATCTGACGTTTTATTTATTGATTTTTATATTCAATCATTTTTATTTTACTATTTATTTTTGTAGCTGAGAAGAAATTTGATTAAAAAAGAGCTACGGTGGTTTAAGGAACTCTACTGGACCACTATTGTGTGTTAATATTGTCTGTTTTTATTTAATTAAAAAATAAGTAGATGAAAAAAATGGTCTACAAAATTGTAGAGCATGAATCAATTGTATTGCATATAATATAGTTTTGGGTATTTTTGCCTTTTAAGGTACAGGTACCATTTGAAAAACGTATATTGAAAAGAAGTACCTTATCACGCGATGCGAAAGGGGGCTAGACGGAAAAAAATAAGACCAAGCCGTGCGGCGTGCGCGTGTTTCTCTGTCTGTCACTCTCTCTCTCTCTCTTATAGAAAGCAAGCCAGTTATTTTCGTTACGTCTTTCTATTTCGCAATTAACAGTGTGGTGTCGCGACGGTTATTTTTTGAGTGTATACAGGTTTTTGTACATAATAAATAAGTACTTCGTTCCATCCTGGTGTCCTTTGACACCTCTCAAGTTTGTTTAGACTAAAAAAGAGTCTACACAAACTACGGAGAGACTAGAGAGCAATAAGCATAAACTCTCGAAAGATTTGGTTGAAGTTTATAGAAACCGATAGATGTTTTTAAACGAAATTTATATACATTAAAATATTTTAATCTGTTTATAAAATAAAAAACAACTACTGTCTTTTTCATATATCATTTCATTTGAAAACTTTCATCGTTATCTAAGAAGATATTATAACAATTTTATCAGATGAACCTGTATACCTACCTATTAAGTTTGTTGACTGGCCTTCAAGACATATAAGACCCAAAATTATGTAGTTGCCGATTTCAAAGTGTAGATCTCTGTGTAGAAGAATGAGCAAGAAACTCCTTTTTTTTGGGGTGGGAAACCATCAAATAACTTCCCCCGCTCTGGGCGGAGCGGGGAGGGGGGGAGTGTCAGGCTTTTACTGACTAAAAAACCCACCCATGTTCCTTCTATTGCCCTTTACGTTCCGGGGCCGCGGTATCTCTTTCGAACAACCCGCAACCCCGGAGCAAGAAACTCCTTGGACACTCTTTTAAATCTGGATTTTGTTACAAAATCTTGGTTACAACATGTCGAGATGAATTAATTCCTGCGTCGATAGAGTCAGTCAAGAGGTCTATAGAAAAAGATGCGAGGCTGTTGCCCCAACCACAAATTCAACAATAACTCAACCACATTCGACCTCAGATTATTTTCACAGCATCTACTAACTCAACTACAGCGCTTCCTACTATCAATTAATTAATCTTCATGTATCCAACGCGACATCTGTCGTTCTGTGTCCGTAAATAACTTTACCTTTTAAATGGACACATTTAGACATGGATGTCTGGACTGTGTTTCCGGACTGTGAGGGTATTTTTAGATGGACGAAGTCTGGGATTTATATGTGAAGCCTATAATTGGAGGGGTAGACAGAGGTTCTCAACCTTTTTTTGGTAGAATCGAGGGGTTTAGCATAAAAATAACACATTCGTTGTATTCGTGGTCCATATCGAATAAATTGTTATCATTTAATGAAGATAGTTTTGTCTCCAAATTGTGACGTCTGTGGAGTAATTGATGATGTTTTTAATATGCTGATGAGTGTCTGGAATGATAATAGCAGAATTAACGTTTTTGTGTGGTACAACCATGGATATTTATATATATTTTGGCATTTGCAATACCATTCTTGCGTTTCCTTTGTGCGAGAAAGCAAAAGAATTGCTTATACTAGTAATAAGTACATCGTAAGTTAGTGTTAAATAGATTGTAATTAACCTTCTTCAGCCTCTCCCTCTATTAATTGAATCGTGTACTTATGTTACTAGCTTAGCTTGCTTGGATTTGCTTTGCTGGCATAGATTTTGGTAATTGCCCCTCAGAATCATACTACCGGGATAAAAAGTATCCTATGTGTTAAGCAAGGTTATAAATAATCTGTGTGCCATATTTTAACCAAATATGTTCAGCAGTTTTTGCGTGAAAGAGTAACAAACATCCCTACATCCACCCATACATACTCATAAACCTTCGCATTTTTTAATATTACGTAGGAATGAGTAGGATAGGATTTTTATTTGATTAGATACATATACTTCATCCCTTCTTATCACATGTTGTCACCAGCAGCATTAATAGAGGCTTATACTAGTGATGATGATGCCGACCCCAAATACAATAGGACAAGGACAGGGAATGATGACTAGTGATGATGATCAAGGAATCCCAATCCAACGAAATGTAACATATAGTTCAATAACTGTTTTCAAACACATAATTTATGAACTGAGCCGTTGGGTAAACGCAAGTTTGTAAGAAAAACAGCGGCCATTGTTTTAATTTTATTATTTCAAAGATTTATAACCAGAAGCAACGCGTGGCCTTTAGTCACCGCCGAAAATATAAAAGTCGTTAAATATACGTGAAAAAAATTGAAGTATTCATAGTTCAGGGCAATTAGTCTTAACATTTTTTTTGTGAATAAAAAGTAGATTTTCATAACTCATAGAAAATTATGCTATAATTCTTTACATAAGTTTCCATAGTAATATTTTGAGGGTAAAGTTTGTATGTTTGTTACTCTTTCACACTCAAATGGCTTACCAAATTCGTATGATATTTGGTATCAATATAACTTATAATCTGGTTTAAAAAATAGGCTACTTTCGACCCCGGAAAAATGCGGTGTCCTCGTGGTATAATGAAATACTTCAAATATGATTTTTTACCGCGAGTAACACCGCGGGGCGCAGCTTGTAATAATATAAATAACCCTAAAAAGATTATTTTCTTCAATACTCGCTTCTACTTTCCAATTGTTAAATAGTGTTTGGTTTAGTTCACATAATTGGGATCTAACCTTTTTTGAACCTTACCTACAAGAAAAAGATCTGACAGGAAGACAGGATCACTGTTGTGACGATATATGTAGCCCAACTAGTATGTGGCGGAAACTTTGCCTTACTTTACTTTTTGCCACTTCAGTCAAGGATCTGGACGCTCTGGACCACAGATAGGATAGATTGACATAGATAACGCAAGTATCACGATCTGTATGAAAACGAAGCGTGCCATATTTTGACTACTTACTATGACGTCTCATGCACTATATTTTAGTGAAGTGACGTCTATTTAGTGATTGACGAAAGTTTTTACAATTTATTACACAAAATTAACTATTTTAAATTTGATATCTGACGTCCAACTAGTGGCACACCGATGCAGACTGAGCGCGAAAGTTGCAGCTTGCGATTTTTGATCGTAAGTTTGGCTCGCAAAGTGGCACGCGTAGTAGTTACCCTGCGTTATCTATGTCTATCTATATCTATGCTCTGGACGCTCTTAATGTGCTCGTTTTTCTACATCATTCTCAAATGTATGTGTAATCTCAACACGAATGATGTATCCATGATTTTGTAAAAAAAATTACGATTTAAAAAAGTGTCCGTTTCTTGCCCATTCTTCTCCATAGAGATCTACGCTTTGGTATGGGAAACTACAGTTATTTCGCAATTATTATGTCTTGTGACTGGGACTGTAGTAGCATCTTTTTTGTTTTTATTACATTCAAAAGTGCCTGTAATGGTCTGATTGAAATAAATGCTTTGAGTTTGAGTTTAATAGACTCCAGTCCAAACTCTATTACTACTTATACTATACTTTTATTGCGTCCGACACAAACAGAAAAGCGTGAAAATTCTTGTGCGCTTTATTGTCTGTAACTTTTTATCAATAGGTAGTGTTGATGTGACAATTTTTATTTGGTTATGAACTTTACCCAAAAAGGGGTTCAATTAGCGATTAGCCTCCAGAGAATCGCGATCGCCAATTGTTTCGGTCTTTGGCAACATCTATCCAGTCTTTTCCTGCGATTGCCTCTTCTTCGTTTTTTTATCTCGCTTTCATTGCTACCTCAACGTCTTTAACCCTGAGGGCTTCCCTATACTGTCACTGTCACATATATACCTACTAGCTTTCGCCCGCGGCTTCGCTCGCGTTAAATTCGGTATAACACACCAAGCAGACCTGCAGTTTTTGCTCTTGCGCCTGATTGATTTGTAATAGCAACGTTAAGTTTTCCCTTTTCTTCCCTCGTTCTCCCTCATATCCCACTTTTTTTAAATAAAAATTAGCCTATGTCCGTCTCCTGGTTCCCAACTATCTCTGTACCAAAATTCATCAAAATCGGTTTAGCCATTAAAGCGTGAAGAGGTAACAAACAAACAAACAAACTCACTTTCGCTTTTATAATATTAGTAAGGATTAGTAAGGATTACCTTTACTGTGATAATTAAGTAACCTAGTAGGCGTCAAAAATATTTAAATGTGAAATATTACTTTCTGTCTATTTTAAATGCATGTCAGTTTAGATGTGGGTACTCACCCACCTTCATAATATTATATTTGCCGCACAATGTCGTATTACTTTTAAATCATTGCGTTTTCTCGAAATACATTGTGTCAGTACCGGGATTCGGCAGAATAACAGCGTTAGGTATACTACCTGGCATTATGCTGAGCTGGACACCTATAATGTGCAACCTTGAGACACACACCGCCCTGTAGTGGGCGACCGTTATAAATGTATGTGAAGTGTCTAATTGTCTATGGGTCTATCTAACTTCTATCTTTTATCTTGATAAATCTGTTTTTTTTTCTCAGCTTGATATTTTTTGTGATGAATCCTGTATTGTGTCTTTTGTTGCATCAAATACCTGAATGATTCTATCTATTTGTCATCTGTAAAACGAGCTACATGTCCTGCCAATAAATTTCAACCTTCTTGCGAACGACACACGGTCCTTATTTACTCTTTTTGCTTCTTCCACGTTCATAAATCTAGTCATACACGCACACAATCATGTTCGAGATAATCCGACAATTCATTTTTTTTTCTTTCATTCGTTCGATTCGTGCGTAGCAATGTTTATCGTCTCAAGTCTAAATAACAAACTATGCGGATTCATTGTGACAATGATATATCTAGGAAAATCGAACAAATAGGCACGGCACGCGATGATTGTTCTAATTGTCAAAATAGTCGCATGGGAAAGTGTACCACCAAGTGCGTGCGAGATGTAGGAATGGACGAAATCCACCTATCAGTCAGGTATTTAGTTTTTGTTCCGTTCTGTATGTATTTATAAATAATATATTTGTGATGCTTTGTATATTTAATGTATAGATTTTTTAAGGCTTATGTTTAACTTACCACCAGATATAGTAACAAATAGCAGACAAAAATAGTAAATGATCACCAAAATGAAACCCGCATTTTAATGTAAAATTATAACCAAAGTTTTAACACTTTGCTATCCTATTTAAGCAAAATGACTCCAAATAAATCGTGGTTAACCCAAAAATAGTAAATGATCACCAAAATTAAACCAGCATTTTAAAGTAAAATTATAACTAAAGTTTTTATTTCTGGGTGGTTTAAAAAACACCACGAAGGCAAAAGCGGGAGCTCCGCTCCGCTACGCTCCCGCCTTAGCCTTCCAACCTGACCTATCCGAGTCGGGGTACTCTGAGTCGTGGTGTTAACCATAATGAGGTTATAATTCAAGTATATTTACGAAAGTTTATAAAGTGACTTTTTCGTAATAAAATAGTGTGAATTAATTACCTATTAATACGCCATTACAAAGTCGGCTATATCCCATTCAACGACAATGCTAAATGACGTTCAGTCAGCAAGATTTGGTGATCATTTACTACATTTGGTGGTCGAATACAATTTAAAGTGCAGTCGTGACTAAAATAGCTGGTACTATTGTAATTTTAGACATTATTTTTCTGGTGTTAAGTAGATATTTTTGGTTAGGTACATAACTAAGGGTATCAAAGCATTTTATGGTGGTCATTATATTTAACCACATTTTTTAATTTCTGTTATTTATAAAAGATTTGGAAATTCTGGTTCAATGAATCGCATTATAGAACTAAAATAATTCAAAATAAAAAGCATCCATTTTATTTCTGATCTGAATTACAGGTTGCACGTCAAATACTAGTTCAATAAAACCACAAAAAACATTCACGTTCTATTTTTAAAACTCTTTTATTCATTCGAAATACAAAACAGTTTTGGAATAAAATGGCGTTTCGATATCTGAATCGGTATCATGATAGACTCGATTGCATGTGAATGGACTGTTCAGGTTTCATATTCATATCGATTTTGCCAATATAAAATACGTTGTAGATGAAACACGAAACTTATTTATTCGTTTTGATTTGTTTACGTACCTATTTGGCCTCACAATATTTCTTTTGTAACTATAATATTAAAATGAATACAAAAAATATAGTGTTCGTAACTTTTTGCATAATCAAAATATTTTTTTGTTGTAAATCTAGTTAATAAGCCTGGCTGGTAAAACATAATCTAGCCTCATTTAAATTCAAAATTATTCTATTGTTTGTAAATATAATGGTGTATTAAGTTTTCTTTTTTTTGTGACTGTATAGGATTTTTGTTAACAAAATATAAAATTACTGGCTGTCCCGTACTCCGTTCGCATGACAATATTTAAGCATTTGTGTGAGAAAACAAGTGCGGGTCGGACTTGCACACCTAGGGTTCCGAACAAACTTGCGAGATAAATGACCATATGTTATACTGCGTAAACTTAGAGATATGATTTGTCACACACACAACTCCAAGGGACTACAGTACTTTCACAAGTTATTATGTCTTGTGACTGGGACTGTAGCAGAATCATTTTTTTTGTTCTTGTTTTTATGACATTCAAAAGTGCCTGTAATGGTCTAATTGAAATAAATGATTTGAGTTTGAGTTTGGGACCACAGACTTGAGTATATGGTTTAAATTTCAATTCGATACCTTCACGCGTTCCCGAGATAAAGGGTCTTGACAGACAGACAGGCAGACGGACAACAAAGTGATCCAATGAGGATACCGTTTTTTCCTTTTGAGGTACGTAACTCTAAAAATTAACCTATGTACTATTCCAGACTATAAACTATCTGTCTGCCAAATCGCATTCAATTAGTTTAGCCGTTCTGGCGTGATTGAGTAACAAACATCTATCTATAATATTATTAAGTTTACAGACAAACCAATACGGATACTGGACTACTAATGACAGATTAATTAACTGAAGTATCCGCCAAGTCCAGATTCCAGTCGGTTCGCAAGCTGTGGTTTAACCGAATTCGAATAGCTTCGGTCGATCAGTATGAAGCAAACGTTAAAACCGTAAATACAATGCTGAACGAAACAACAAACAGGCAGCGAACAATCGAATGAATTACGAACGAGTGAGTGAGCGAACGAACGAAATAATTACAGAAAATGAAATTAATTACAGATACGGCCTCGGTACAGTTACCGCAACAACGGTTTAATTTACATTTAATTACTACTTTTATAGAATTGTTATCTTATCGAAGTAAAATGAAATTAATGTTGTTTGTGATTAAGTATTCATTGATATTATAATGATATTTAATGGAAATTCATACTTGTTGTTGTACATTAATTTCGCATTAAATTACCACTGAATACAAATAAGGAATGTCAAACTATCAAATTAAAATAGCTCTTGCTGGCAGAATAACGATATAGTTCAAAAAAAACTTGCCACATAAACAGCCATATTTTTTGACTGTGTAGACTTAGGAGGATGATTTTTTCACAGCTTCACGGACCTCAGAGTTGAGTAGATATATGGTTTATAGTTTCTAGATATATAGTTTCTACTCGATATCTCCGCGCCTACCTGAGATAAAGGGTCTTGACAGACCAAAAAACTGCAAAAAAAAGCAAAAAACTGCATCCTTATAGGATCACTTTGTTATCCGCCTGTCTTTCTGTCTGTCTGTCAAAACATTTATCTCGGGAACGGCTGGAGTTATCGAGTTGAAATTAAAACCATATACTGAAGTTTGTGGCCCCTTGGCACTGTGACCCTCTTGATCCACGCAGTCAAAAGATATGGCCGTTTATAAGTTTGTATGAAACCCTCGGTGAGCTGGAACTTTGTAGGTTTTTGGTACAGACGCCAGCACATCAAGCTACTGCAATCTGTCAGATTTCTTTGATAGATTTTCGACTTTATTTCTAAAGTATTAGGTTCAAGATTCATTGGGAAAAATTGACAGTTTCGGGTAGCTTGACCTGCTGGCGTCTCTACAAGCACACCACATTATTCCCAAATCACTGCAACTTCTGATAGCCAGAATCCTTGACGGAGAACCATTTAATTGAATGGGATATCGCAACGAAAATAATCACAAAATAATACTGGACGAGTAGAAAAAAATCGAGTTCTACTTCCTTCCTTATCAAGAAAGACAGAACAGAGTAAGGTCAATAGACCCAAAGACGTTTGCAACTGGGATAAACCCACCACGGATTCAAATTATTAATATTCATCATTAATTCTGTCAATAGTGAAATATGTGGACCGGTTGAAGATGTTCACCGTATACTTAAAGAGCTTGTGTTAGTAGTAACGGACGCAAAAAACAAATAAGGAAGCGGGGTTGACCCTATTGGCATCAACCAAGCACTCCATGGCTGCTACTGAGAACATCCTAATGGAAAAGCCTGTCTCAGGAACCGAAGCCAGGACCAAGAGGTCCTGTCACACTTTTACTGACTAAAACACACCCATATTCATTCTTTGCCCTTTATGTTCCGGGGATGTAAGAAATCGCCGCCACCACGTCTTATGGCTTCTGTATTTTTTTGAAGTCTTCTGTGAGTGTATGGAAACTTGATACACTCCAGTTCTAATTCACAGGTGTAGGGGGGGTACTTAAGATACTCGAGGAAACAAACCCGTGGTCCAAACTGGTCCAAACTAGTCGGAAGCACCGCATTTATCCTAAGTATCGTAAGGTTCATATTTCTTTGATTTTGTAGATGAGGATCGGATCCAGTCAAAACGATGACACGGTTGGTGCAGTGACTGAGCGTTTGACTGCTGCGCTACGTGTCGCGAGTTCGATCCCCGCACGGAACAAATATTTTTATGACGTACAGATAGTTGTTCTGGCTCTGGCTGTTTGTGTATGTGAGTTTAAATCTTTGTAAACGTGGGGTGCGTTTATTCAGGAGAAATTCCTAGTGTGGGGCAAACTTTGTTTTTAAAACAAAACAACCAAAAAATATTCGACGATGCATTCAAAAAATATTCACCATCATCTGTATGTCTTTTCCCTAATGACGTTGGGGTCAGCTTCCTGAAAACCGGATGTAGCTGTATACTAGTAAGTATTTTAAATAGAGCAAACTGTTTATCTGAGAGAAGAAGTGCGTCAATGAAGTTGATAATAAAAACAACTAGGTACCGTTAAATATGCACGTGACGTAAATCGGACTACGGGAATGAATTTTATTTAACCTTATTTCGCCCATGTGACATGTAATATACATTACTAGCTTTTGCCTGCAGCTTCGCTCGCGTTAAATTCGGGGTAACACGGTTCCCCTTTCCTGATTTGCTGGTACCTGCTACCTGTAGTTTTTGCCCTTGCGCCTTATTTATTGTAATAGCAAAGCTAAATTTTCCCTTTCCTTTCCCTCGTTTGTTTTTTTTAAATGTCTATGTCCGTCTCAAGGGTCCCAACTATCTCTGTACCAAAATTCATCAAAATTGGTTGAGCTAATTAGGCGTGCAGACGTAACAAACAAAAAAACTCACTTTCGGTTTATAATATTAGTAAGGATAGGGATAGTGTACTAGAGCGTTTCCTTTTATTTATACAAAAAAATAAATGACCTAACCCAATAACCCAACTGACTAGGTCTTTTGCAAGTTAAAATCGATAGAACAAAATGTTATGATGACGATAATGACTGCTGTAATGTATTAATATACGTAGTTTGAGAAATGGGTGAGCTATGGGTAGCTCACCGTCCGTACGTCTAGCGACGACACGCCGTGTCGTCGACGATCTGGTCGAGTTACACGCGCGCCTAAAAGAGATGTCAGCAAATCTGAGGAGCCCACCGGGACTGCGGGTTGTTCAAAAGAGATACCGCGAGAGTCGGTACATGTCTGACATTCCCTTCCGCTCAACCCAGAGCTGGAGAAATTATTTGACGATATCCCATTCCATCAAAAAAAGTTCGACTTTTATACGATGGAACCATAGTTACGTCTTGACTTGTTTACTTATCTGACTCTACATCATTCTAACTGTAAATGTTGTTGTATTAATTTATTAGTAAATCCTCTTGCAAGTATCGTAGCATAGGATGGCAACAAATTCCTGTTTCATGCAAGCCCTGGCGGGCTTAAAATACCGAAGCAAGTGATAATTTTACAATACGCACATTAATCCAAAAAATTGGAGATGCGTGTTTTGGATCGACCTTGAGATCTATGACTTGGCAGTCAGACTGACGCACCACTAGGCTATCATTACTGCTATCAACGCGAAAATCATTACCTACTCCACCTAGCCTAACGCCGAATACTTTTGAACGCCATTGTCACATATATGTGACAAGCAACTCCGTGATTTGGACGCCAACGACACAAATATGTTACAATAATTGAGGTAAAATGAGTTACTTGATGGACGTGCGTGCGTGCGTGCATGCTCTGGCTACTTCAATTGGCAATTCCATGTCACCGTCTCTATCTTGGAGAACAGCATCAGAAATAAAGCTAGAAGTTAAGCAAAGTAAAGTAAAGTTAAGTCAGGTGCCGGCTGGTGCTTGTTAAGAAACGTAGCAGGCCGAGAGCACACCGAGGATTTCCACATGATAACAGATCCCTATCAAAATATTACTCCAATCTATAAACCTTCACAGGTATCTGTATTATCTCACTTGTGTACTATGACATTGTGACGTCAACGTAGGTTATTAACACATACGTACACAGAGCGACACGAGAAAATGTACTATTTCAGTACAACACGGCCCCGATTTTCATAGATTTCCCGTATAATGAGAGATCTACATAATTTAGTTTGTTTTAGCCTAATGAATTGTCGTGTGTACGTTTCATTAGAATATCACGTAGTCTGTTAACGTCAGTAAAGATTTGATCACACGTTATCGGTGCTATCGGCTAATCTACGATTACCGCAATGTTCTACCCGCATTACATTATAATGTAGGGTATTGATAACATCGTGGCTAGTACTAGAAAATATACGTCTGTTTTATTTACGAGTATTTTATTGTAAATAAAGTTTTATAGCAAAGAAAAGATGAACGTAATATGTGAAGATACAGATATATGTCTTTTTTTTATTCTTTTATTTGATTAGAGGCTTTTATCCTCAAAGGCAAGTCAGCCTCATCATAACTTAAACTAAATTTTAAACTAAACTACACACTTATGATACAACTAATCCATTAATCTACACTAAACAAAAGCTAGAAATAAACAATTTTTTTGTCTTTTGTTTTTACCTGCTCTTTAATAAGCAAAGAACAGGAAAAATACAATAGAATAATTAAGTTGCCACTCGAAAAAGTCGGGAAATCACCGCAATTTATATTTACTCTGGGCCCGCTCTGATCATAACCTACTTCTTTTCACGAGTCCGCGTAACACTAGTCAGTTATTAATTTCGACAGTTTCGTTAATTCATCAGTATCGCTGATTGGACAATTTCGTTAATTCGACAGTTGCGTCGATTCGTCAGTTTCCTCGATAACTTCTGGCGAATTATTCGTCAGTCGAAGTATAGTCGGTAGGAAATTACACACACGTCTTTACACAACAGTTTTTTGGCGCTGTTTCTGATTTGTTTCCCCGAACGTTTTGTCCGAAGCAATTGCTTAATTTGCTAATGGGCTCATCCGGTACTGGTTTTGACCATAGAGGAGGTAGAGGAGGCTAGCTTAAAAGTAACGTTTTATGCCGATTAGGCCATATAAACACCCACCCTAAAATAAGTTTTGAAAACTAGCTAGACTTTCACCAAAATTAAATCATCATTCATCATTTTCCTGCCTTTGTCCCATTCTATTTGGGGTCAGCGCAACACGTTTTCTTCTTCCATTCTCCCCTATGAGACGTCACGGCATCATTTACTCCTTTCTCCTTCATATCATTCCTTACACAATCCATCCATCTTTTCTTTGGCCTTCCTCTCGTTCTCCGTCCATCAACAATCAGATCCATCACTCTTTTAGTCACATGTCCTTCATTTCTCCTCATTACCTACATTAAATAAAATTACCAAAATTAAATATCTATCTCAATTTCATAATCAGCCCCAAATGAGACGTATCAGTATTACGTAGCACTTGATTCTCATACTTTCAGGGTTATCTCGTCAACACAGATCTCTGATAACGGAGGATCGCCGAAAGCAAACTGTCTCGGCATTTGCCTACATGTTATATCATTATAATGTGCACAAATATTTGGAGAAACATATTTTTTTGTAAGCGTTTTATCTTGATTTTGGGGAAAGATTTTGTTGCGATTTAGGCTTTTTCATCATCATCATCAGATGATTCCCCCTTGGCCTTTTTTGGAACGGATGGGAAATCATCAAATAACTTCTCCCGCTCCGTCCACAACAGGGGAAATTATTTCAGACTCGTACTTACTAAAACCCATCCATCCATCCATCCCATCTTTTGCCCTTTATGTTCCGGGGCCGCGGTATCTCTTACGAACAAGCCGCAACCCCGGTTGTCATAGGCCTTCCCCATATTTTATCACATCAAGCAGACCTGTGCCTTACGGATACCAACTAAGAAGCGGATTGCCACCAGCTGATGGTGGTGGTTATGGCAAAGCCAAAGGAAAATTTATATCTTCCTTCTGAAGAGGTTTATCTACACTACGGCCTTCGTTACCAGCATGGTCGCCAGAGTCTTTTGGGCGATCAGCCTTTTCTTCTTCAAGCATTGTGTAAGCCATAAATTTTGACAGTTCATAGGGTTACTTATGTCTTTTCATGCCTTTTCATTGGCTATGTTACAATAGACTTGGCATGGCAACATTTTTTTTTTATCCAAGACACCCACAGTCACATCCATCACCATTATCTGCCTCTCTTTTCCTAATTATGTTGGGGTCGGCTTCCAGTCTAATTGGATGCAGCTGAATACCAGAACTTTACATGGAGCAACTACCAATGGCTCAATGCTGGTCCTGCTCCACAAGAATAGGGGTAAACTCATTGATTGGTATCCGAAGCTATAGTGGAAGCTGCAGAAGATTGTAAGACTATCTTTGCAATGTATAGAATCAATTCTCTAGTATTGTATAATTATTAAGCCCATATGTGAGTGCTATGTATTATTATTGACTTGACGAAGCCCTGGTGGTTGATAGTGTCATGCTCACTTAAATGTCTCGCTGATGGTGGCGGGTGTGTCGGGTCATTTAGCTCCCTTCAAAATGGTCGAGCTGAATGGGGCTGATCCATACGTCATGTTCGTGAACGGGCGCTGTCAGTTGGGACTGGTCATTTTTTTAGCTACCACGGTTCATTTTTAACTTAATTAGATTTTAAATTAAATTTTGCTTTTTATTTACTCTGGACGCTCTTACTGTGCACGTCTTTCTACATCGTTCTCACATATTTGTATAATCTCAACATGAATGATGTAAATACAATTTTGTAAAAATATTATAATTTAAAAGAGTGTCCATGGAGTTTCTTGCCCATTCTTCTCCATAGAGATCAACGCTTTGGAATGGGCAACTACAGTACTTTCACAAGTTATTATGCCTTGTGACCGGGACTGTAGATTAGTTTTGTTTCTTGACATTCAAAAGTGCCTGTAATGGTCTAATTGAAATAAATGGTTTTGATTTTTTTTTGAATTTTTTGAATTTATTGAATTTTTACCAAGCATCAACCAAGTACTGTATAGTTTTGTTTTATACGAAATAGTCGTTTCCGAATAAGATCGTAAAAGAATTCATATTGAGTCCTTAAATGCCAACACTGAAGAGGTCTTCGCCTTGCTCAGGGACACTTAATAACTACAATATTCTTAGAGATCAAACAGTGGTCATTTTCAGGTTGACCTATAAATGGGCGGTCACTAAAATTAACGAAAAGACAAGACAGATATTTTAAGCAACCAATCAATAATGGTTGACATTATATCACCTTAGGGGTTTAGGACAATAAGGTGGTTTGATGAACCTTAAATAACCATTTTGTACTTATTAACAGTTTTATTAAGGCTAGATACACAGATTGTTTTATTTTCAGATGTTTAAACAACATATAACATCTCCCAATCTACGAGGAGCGGCTTAAACCCATCGATGTTTCTGCTTATCCTGTTTGTGTTCCGGAGCCTCGGTATCTCTTTCCAACAACCCGCAACCCGAGCAGGCAGGCCCTGGCAAACCTCTCTGCTTTGCTGACATCTCTCTGAGATGCGCGCACAACACGAACGCGCCGTCGACACGGTCTGTCGTTTTACTAGATGGACGGAGGGTGAGCTACCTATTGCTCATCGTTCGTAGACCTGCGTCTACGGTGGCCGGGAGTCGTCTCGCGGCTCCCGACGCCCAAACAGGCTAGCTAGTCTTTGGTCTTTAATTGCATGTTTGATCTTTATAGGTTATAAGCGTAGGTAAGCATGACCCTGGAAGTACCCAGTGGGGCCATCACTGATGGGAAACTTGCCTCTTCTCTTTTCGAAGTTGTGGACTGAAGCTTAACATTCAGGCCAGGTCTTTAATTGCAAGTTTAACCTTTCTAGGACGTAATTCGTAGAAAAAACAACTTGTAAATAGGTATCTTGTTTACGTTTGTGCTTGTTTGCCAAATTAAATAAAGGTTACGAGGTTCGCCCACAACTCATTAGAGATTTGGCAGAATGTTGTAATGCCTTTGCCTACCGAATAATCTGGTGGTTTCTCCAAATCCTTTTTAAACTAGGTATCTTTATTATTTATAAATTTCTATTGAGGGTTCCTTATCTCAAAAGGAAAAAATCGAGCCCGTCTAGTATCACTTTTTTGTCCGTTTGTCTGTCTGGCAAGACCCTTTATTTCAGGAGCGCGTCGAGGTATCGAGTTGAAATTAAAACCATATACTCAACTTGTGGTTCCTTGAAACTGTGTAAATGAACTCTTTTAGTCTACGCATTCAAAAGATGTCTGTTTATGTCGCAAGTTTGTACAGAACCCGCGGTGCGCGAGTCCAACACGCACTTGGCCGGTTGATATTAAAATATGCGTAGGCAGCTTTTACATAAGTCACGCTATACAATACATAGGTAACCTGTAACATATAATTTGCCTCAATTTGAACGTACAACAACTGTTTTACTTTAAAGAGCCAGAGGTTGACAACATTTTAAATGATTTAGAAGCATATTCTGAAAATCTATTTGGTGTGGAGTTTTATATTTAAATAGGTATGTGAGTTTATTTAATGATAGAGGTACTGCATGAAGGATAATATGACAAGAAAGAATGTGACTGCTGAGATTACAAGTAATAGAGAAGTATGGTAGAAGAAAACGTACTGCGCCGACTTCAAATAAATTGGGATAAGAGCAGGAGATCGATGATAATGTGTTTTTTTATCAGCCTAATCTGTCAGCTGGGCAAAGGCCTGCCCCATTCCTTCAAACCCTCGGTGGTGGTGTTCCGGGGCCGCAGTATCTCTTTCGAACAACCTTCAACTCCGGCAAAGAGTGGCCCTCGCAGGCCCCTCTGCTTTGCTGACATCTCTTTGAGGCGCGCGTGAAACATGAACACGCCTTTGACATCGGCCGTCGCTAGACGGACGGACGTTGAGCTACCCATTGCTCACCGTCCATAGACCTGCGTCTCCCGCGGTGACTGGGGTTGGTTTGAGATTCTGTCTAAAAAAAGGTATGAAGGTATCCAAAGTCATAGAACAAAAGTTGTTCAGTTTTGTTTATCTGGACATCTTTGACATCACATTAAAGAGAGGTCTTGAGTTTATTATGTTACAACATGTATAAGTTCACACGGATTTGTCGTCGATATCGCTCCGAGTTCTATACACACAGAGACACATACTAATCCTTATCCGCTTTTTACGTAGTAGCGAGGAAAGTGGATTCCTTCATCCGCTTTACAAATAGAGATGGGAAAAGTCGATAAAAATATAAAGATTTTATACTTTCTTGTGATTGAAATATTTTGAAAGAGTCTCTTTGCCTTATTTAGTTTTAATAGATTTGGGAGATCTATAAAATCGTAACATAACGTCACGCAATCATCTTAGAGGGTTAGGCAGAGATGTTGACCCATATATCGCCAGTTATGTTCTAGCCCCATGTACCTAATAGGGGGTGATCCTACTGCCTGCTAATGAGCAATTTCTAATGGAAAAACCCTTAAATCTTTGTACAATAAAGGAATCGACACCAGGACCACATTCTCAGCAGTCGAGATTGCTACCACTAGATCAACGCGGCAGCCAATAAAATGGTGACATCCAACCAAAATGTAGCTTCATACTAATTGTGCCAACCGATGCAGTATTTTGTATTTATGGAATTTTATAGATTTTGTATTTTATTCATTACGCATTGGCGCCTCATTTCTGTGCATTGACAAACATTCCATCGCGAACAAAATCGAAAAAGGAGCCAAAAAGTTTAGAAATAAAGGGGAATGCCCATCTCCCATACAAAAAAATGCCTGAAATAGACAAGAATGAAATCTACGCCAATTTATCCTTCAAATCGAACGAAACTCAATGACAATTTCAATAATCATCTAAAACTAGGGAGTAGGTACATTGTTTAGAATATTTTTGCTAAAAGATAGGTTATGTCTCAAGGTTACTAAAGGATTGAAAAAATAATTCAACACAAATCATTTTATTACTTTATTCATCATTATACACTATTAATAACTCGATGATTTGTGTTTAACGTGTAATGTAAACAAAACCAGCAAAACATAATACTTACAAGTTGCGGTGTTATCCATTGCTGTATTAAACAACGTACTTCATCATTTTGCATTGACAAAGGATTACGTCTCATTCGTGTTATATCGAAATAACAATTAATGCAATGAACAGAATCCATTTTTGTAAAGAAATGGAGGACAAGTCCAAAACACAAGCAGACTCGTCGTATATAGCAGGTTTAAAGTCCGTGTTCAAAAAGCCAAGTTGTCGTGTTAAGCGGGTCTAATTTCAGTCCGGGTTCAAAAATAGGTATCATGTACAGATGGAACTTCAAAATCCTTAAAATATGGCCAAAGTCGTCGTAAAATATCATAAATATAAAACACAGTATCGTAATAACTCATCGTAACACAAGCAAAACAATGAATTATATGTTGAAAAAATTAAACGTCATAACATTATCACAAGGTTTTGTCAAACAGTAAAGGCAAAGGACACATCTCATACTGCCTAGGTTATTTTCTTTTTTGTAGTTTTAAAAAATTATTTGATTTTATGTCTTTTGATTGGCATATTTAGATTATGAGATTTATAAAATATGTTATTATAATTAATTATGAAGCTACTTTACGGTTTGCTGATTGATTGTCGATGGATGGTCTAACAAAGACCACAGACGGTAAATAGTGGTAATGTCAAATATGAGTGTTCTTGAATGTCATTGAAGAACTGTGCTACGACGGAAATCGAAATAAATACTGAAATAATAATCACCTTTATACCCTACTTAAACGAACTGAAGAATAAATTGATGAGTTGTATTTTATTCGAAATAGAATTTATCACTATTGGGAGTTGCTGTTCATTTCAGGCATTTTCCTGGCATTCCCCTTTCTTTGGGAGTTTAAAGTTTGTACATTGACGACTGCCAAATTTTTGTTGGCTCTAACGATACATTTATTGTTATTTATTGCGCACATGCTTCATTTCTGTAATCCTCACTAATTTATGAAACTAAACAGATATGTTTGTCGAAGATTCATCGACCACTACGCTGATAAATATTGCAAATTATAGAACATGAATATCGATAAGCTCCTACGATTGTCCAACACTAGAAGGCTTTCGATCACGGAAACTAAGAAGGTCATCAAGTGACAAGAACAGAGATATAGCCAAATAGAAGGTATACGACCATCTTATTAAATGTCTCCCTCCACTTCTGATCACGTTTCAGTCAGGGTGGGGGTTATCAGGATTTGCCTAGCCTTTTCCCAACTAAGTTGGGTTCAGCATCCAGCCGAATGCAACTGAATATCAGAATTTTATATGGAGTCACTGCCTGTGCGACCTCCCAACCTCCTCAACCCAGTAGTTTAGGTGGATATACACTTACCAACAAACTTCCAGAGCAGAAACACTGCGGCGAACATAAGATAGAAAGGTAGAGCAAGCAAAAGAGCAATTCCAGCATTCCAGCCATAAATCTGAATGGCCTGCGACTAGAGCAGTCTATTTAGTAGAGGATAGACGTAGACTGACGATGAAGTAAACCACGACAATACTCTGTGGATTTTTTTTTTGTGCATCTTTATGAAATCCCGACTCATTTTTGGCTGAGTAATAGGAACACAACGAGATTTTTGGCGGTTAAGGTAAGACGTACAATATTACCACTCTAAGTGTATAGATTAAGGTGGCGCTGCTTGTCAAATAAAACCGGTTAAGTGCGAGCCGGACTCGGGCACCGAGGGTTTTGTACAAACTTGCTGCATAATGACCATATCTTTTGGCCGCGTAGACTTAGAAGGTGGATGTTTTCACAGCTCCAATGGTAAACTTGAGTATCCGGTTTTAATTTAAACTAGATACATCCACGCGTTCTTGAGATACAAGGTCTTTACAGACCTACAGATGGACAACAATGTGATCCTATAAGGCTGCCTAAAAACTGTACCGATTTATCAAACTCGATACATTTATTTTAGTTCTGTGTTTTCCCGCCTGCAAATATAAATTGAGTGGAGACTGTACCTTGACACTTCCATCCACTTTTTTTGAACTCCTGATGAAGATTCGGGTCTGCTAATACACAACTGTCGAGTGAAAGTCTTGGTATGTAGATAGCCACAGTTCCTGGATTAACACATAGGCGTTTATCCCGGTCTACGCGGGTGAAACCGTGGATAGTATATAACAATGTTAGCAGCGCTGATTTTTGTTTTTTTTTGTTGCAAGTAAACCTTCTTTAACATTTTTTTCACTTGCACAAGTCCAGTCACAACTCTTTTTGAGTTCAACGGCTTCAATTTACGTCACTCATAACTTTGGCGGAGGTAAATAATATATTTTTGTTTACGTCTCGGATATGTAGTTCTGCATAATGGAGTGCTTTTAATGAGATTTCCAGTTGTTTTTTTTTGCAGCCCTCCCGTTATTTTTGTCTGCTGTTTGGAGATATACCTATACTTGAAATGGGTGTTGCAAAATCGCATTTTACTCATTGTTTTCACGAAGCGAAACGTCCATTTTTAGCTACCGAGGTGAAATAGTACTTTTTGATTCAACGGAATTCACACCCGAGCTGATCGCCGAGGGTGTTATAGAGCTGAGAACAAGAGTGACAAATTCTCACGTGAATCAAACGATGTTTTTCAATACACTTAGAGAGAAATTAAATAACAGAACAAAAAATATTGTTGTCATTAATCAATATGAAACTATGTTTTTTTTGCCCGCACTTTGTCTTCTCAGACTGAAGGAGAAACAAAGGTATGACAATGCTAAACAGCCTAATATTAAAAATAATAAATTCAATTATTTTTGAATTAAGAACTCAAATAAATGTCAATTTGTTGTTATAAACAAATTATTTCATGAATCATGTTTATTTTTAATATTCTGTTGATAAACGCAATTTATTAAATATGAAGGCCTCAAAAACATGCGCCTTTTTGGTCTAAAAAGAAAATCACCGCCGATTTGAACAGTTGTCTATTGTTATCCTTTGGATAAATGAGAAAAAAGCACGCATGTTAAATACATTGCATGTTGAACCTATTCGTATAGTGCTAATAAGAGCCAGTTTTCGGGAAGTGTATTGATTTTTCCAAAAATTACTAAACTTCTTTACCTGTCATCGTTCCACGGAAACGGACATGCATAGTAGAAGCATGATTGTGTAACATTACACACACAAGTTGAAAAAAATGGGCGTGGTCAACCACAATCGACTGACTAATTTATGTTCAAATACCGCTATAATCATTTACAGGAAAATATCTTATTTTGGTAGTCATTTACCTTATACAAAAATATTATTATAACTTTATAAGGAAGTTGTGTTGTCAGTCGTTTTAATTGTAACAATATAAGAAAAATAATGTTGAAAACCATAGAAGTTATAATTACCAGCATCTACAATTACGTCGATTTTTTAATCGAAAATTCATTTACCCTAAAGCGCAATTAAGTTAAATTGTTTGGAATAAGCATAATCAGTGTCACCTATAGATATTAATAAATTAATATATGTGAAACGCATATTTTTAATTTTAGTATTGATTTATTACGTTACACGTTTATATCGCGGGCTTGTGCCTCTGAACGCGTTTAACCCAGTTATAGGGGTTTCCCATCAATTTTTGTTTGGGTTCCGTGTTTGACTCCAAGTGTAATTTCGACTTGTACCCTGATGATGGCAATAGGTTCGACCTCAATTACATGAGACTTAACTGGTTAAATGCTAAACACTGCAACCTCTATAGATGCTTTTATTAGTTAGAGATGTTTTACTTTATATCATTTAAATGGAACAAATACATTTTCGAGGAAGGTGACATAAATAGGACCCTACCATATTTTTTTTTAAGTAACTAGATGGGTGTGAGTGTACACACGATGACAAAACAACTTATACAAAACCACTTTATGCGGATCTCTCAGTATATGGGAAATCTACGGTGTACGATCCGTGGTTCAGAGATCAGCATTCTGATTTTGTGTAGGTTGATGTATAGTCGTGTACTTTTTACACTTTATATGGCATTTTTAACATTCAGACAGAAAAGGCCATTAACATTAAAATCATGAGACAGCAAAACTTTTAAATGTAACCCTCCCTTTCAGTTTTTTAGCACGCGTGTATCTTGACTTGACATTTAACTTCGCCATTACTCAACTGAATCACAAACAAGACAAAAGTGCACTTAGTAGCAAAATAAAAGAAATAAAATATGTACTAGCTGTAACCCGCGACTTTGTACGCATTAGATTTGCGACTTGCCTTGTCTTATAGCCGTTGTATTGTAATGGTTGTAATGACTGTTGTTAGTTGCAAAAAAACGGTGAGGAATCCTACTAATATTAAAAATGTGAATGTCTGTGACGATGGATGTATGAAAATTTGTTACTCTTTCACGTCAAAACAGCAGAACGGATTTTGATGAAATTTAGTACAGAGGTAGATTATAGCATGGAATAACACATAGGATACTTTTTTTGATATCACGCGGGCTAAGCCAGGGGCGCCAACTAGTACCTATGGACATAATGCTTTATCCTCACCTCCTTAGCTATCAGCATGATAAGTGTAAGCGGGGCCCTCCCATAAGATTGGAGGCTTTATTTATGCTTAGGTATATTTTAATTGTATATAATTGGTGTTTGCTTGCTGACATGTGACAAAAAATTAATGTAGGTATACTTAAATTTACCCTGTGAAAAATGATATTGTTTAAGATCTGGTTCTTCTAAACGACAGATGTGTTGCTGGGGAGTTTGTTCATCTACCGCAACTTCATCCTCCCAGCTAAAACACTAAGAAGTGTGGGCGAAGGGTGGGCGTTTTGGGGGAGTCTCTCTTGTAATGTTGACGTTCAAAAAGTGCTGATTATCAGTCTAATTTGAATAAATGACTTTTGATTTTGATAATAATAATAGTTTATATACTTCCTCCAATTGAAATCTTGCCGAATTTTATTACGATCCAATCAGCAGATTAGTCGGAAAAACTGAACTAACCAACAGAGTTACTTTCACATTTATAATATTAGTCTGTTCTGTCCCTGTGTCATGGGTTTAATAATTCTAACAAAGTAATACTTTTCACTTGAAATCTCTTTCAAGCAAAGATGTAGATTCCCCTAGGAGACTTAATTATTGCGGTCGGTTAGAATGTAATGTTAGATCGTTCTTAAACGACATTTGAAGTAATAAGGCTTTCAGGATTCTTTTTTTACAGTTTCGTACATCATAAAAAAACAGAGCCATGGAGCGACTGTCTATCAATCCTTCACAACTCAGTTAATACTGGGCCGAAAATATGCTGAAAAATATAATCTCACTAGCTGGCAGCCGCCGCTTCGCCCGCGTCATATCGAAAAAGAATGTATCCTATGTGTTATTCTAGACCATAATCTACCTTTGTGCCAAATTTGATCAAGATCCGTTCAGCCATTTTGACGTGAAAGAGTAACAAACATCCATACATCCATCCATCCTCACAAACATTCGCATTTATAAGATTAGTAGGAAGTAGGATGAATCAGTGACACATTAGAGCAAAATAACGTAATTGCCAAGTTTGGTATTACACTTAAAACCGACAGAATCCAGTTTACTCTCTTGAGTAGAGTACGATTTTGTTCACTTTGTACTGTCTATCGTTAGTACATTTAAATGTCTTTGACCTTGGCCTTACGTATTAAAACTTATAAAACTTTAATAAGTTGACAAACACACAGGAAATAAAAGAAAATTACCCTCCGCAGGTGCTGTTTCCCAGCGTTTAATATTGATTGAGGAAGTAGTATATGACTATATAGACTATGTTATTAGAGAGTGAGGTCGGACAAGAGAAGTAGGTGTCGATTTTCAATGCCTGTTGCTATGGAACTAACTTCAGTAAAAGGAGGTAGATCTATGTTCATTAGGGTTACCATGACAACTTATAGCAGTTCTTATTCCGTGTGAAAAAGAGATGGTGCTAGACACCCTGTATAGCTCTGTCTCTTTCCCTCAGTAGAATAAGTACTGCTTTAAGACATCATCTTCTTAGTGTCACACATGCTGGGTAGCATTAAGATTAAGATGATAAAAAAAGAGAATCAAGAAAAACTCGGCGAAGTGCGGGTCCGACACGCGCACGAAGGGCTTCATACTATTATCTATGAAAACGGCGAAAAATCATGTTTGTTGTACGTTACCTACTTTTAATATATATTTTTTTGTTTTTTTAGTGTTTGCTGTTATAATGCCAAAAAAAATGCATCATCTGTGAAAATTTCAGGTGTCTAACTATCACGGTTCATGAGATACGCCCGGTGATAGGCGGACAGCGGAGTCTTAGTAATAGGAACCCGTTTTTTATCCTTTGGGTACGAAACCCTAAAAAGTGCTTGTGATTTTCGTGTTTTTTAGTTTTTGTTTTAGCATTTTTGGTTCTAGGACAGGTTAATACGTTCACGAAGATTTTCGTTGATATACAATGTGTTCGGTCATGGACTACCGACTTTCTAGATACTTACGAGTGTTTTAATATACTATTATGATACATACTTGGGTCTAATTCACTTCCCCGCTCTTTGGCAGCCATTTTGAGATATTCTCTATGCTTGTACAAAAAATAATCATATCTCTCAAAGTTTTGGTCTTACTGAGACGAAAATGGGTTTATTCAGAGGACAACAATATTGTCTATCGTTTAAATTAAAATCGAAAAAAAAAATGCAAATCAACGAAAGTTTGTGAAAAAAATGTGATTGGTAGTTTTTTTTGAGGAGCTCATGGCTAAATTATAATCTGTGGATGGTGTCCCGACTGTCATTTGTAGAACTTCGTTACAGGTAGTCAGTGTTCCGAAAATCTGACAACCAGTCTTACCAAGGGGTATCGTATTACCCAGTACTAACTCGTTTGTGTATGTCAGATAGGCAGTCGCTCCATGTAAAATACTGGTATTCAGCTGCATCCGGTTAGACTGGAAGCCGACCCCAACATAGTTGGGATAAGGCTCAGCAGATGATCGTAGTTTTTTTTTGAAAATCAATAAATTTGAGTAGTTACTGGAATGTTTGTTATATAAGTACATAGAATATCGCTAGTCTGTGACCGGACACATTATACTCTGGGATTGGTAACTCTAGGTCACCTCTGCAGGTAAGCCAGTGTAATCACAAGCCATAACTTTTATCATTATAGCTATAGCTAAGATCCTGATATCCCCTGCTACTCACTCCCATCCAGGGTATAAATAGAACATTTTGATTTAAGTAACGAAACTTTGTCATTGCGACCGAGGAGGAATTCACCACAATTGAATCCGAAAATAGCAGTGAAAAATGTCTACGTGAATCAAACGACGTTTTTCAATGTATTTGTACGGTCGTTTATTATTACCTGTTACGAAATCAGAAAATAATAAAATCCTCATTGAGATAAATGAGAAAAATCACGCGTGTGAAAAACATAGCATGTTGAACCTATTCGTAGTACAATAAGAAAAAGGAAGTGTTTTGAAAAAAATATTGAAACACTGTTTTAAGCTTTCACTGTTTATAGCACTACTTAACATTCTTCTCCATAGAGATCAACGCTTTAGAATGGGCAACTACAGTACTTTCACAAGTTATTATGTTGTAACCGGGACTGTAGCTTAATTTTGTTTCTTGACTTTAAAGTCCCTGTAATGGTCTAATTGAAATAAATGCTTTGAGTTTGAGTTTTGAGTTTAACTGTCACTTACCGGATATATTCCGTGCTTTCCATTTGTTATCAGCACCCGATATTGTTGTATTGTTGTTGTATTTGTCATATCTCAATCATGGCATTTAATTTTGCAACAGCGTGCGTATATCGGGCATACAAAAAAATATTGATCCCGATTATGGAATGTTGGCGTTCCTTTTTCAAACCGTATTATTTATTCGAGAAAACAAAATAAAAATATGTGTGCCAGTTCCATTTCCTTTCACATTAATGGAAAACAACCTTTTCGCAAAATTACCTTTTTATTATTAACAAAAGCGATGTTTTTGATCTTAATAAAACAAAAAAGCAAAAATATCAAAAAGAAACCAATTTTTGTCTGTTTTCTGTTCATTTATGTATGTGCGGTAGATATTGCCCCAAGCGCTGCGAATTTGAAACAAAGGCGGGGCACGGCAGCTGCGCCATTTTGGTTCCCAAAAATTTAACTTAAGCATAAACAGATATAATTAGCATGTTTTGAAGTGTGTTGTCTGTTTTTAAGATGCGTTAACAGCTAATTGTTTGTGGTTGGATAGATCGATCGTAGATTTCTGGAGAAAAACAGTATTATTACAATTATGTTACAAAACCTTGGTTACATCGTTCGTGTTGAAATTGTACATTATGTGAGAACACTGAGAACGATGTTGCAAGCGTAGATTATAGAGTAAATTCTGCTTAAAATAGAATTTTAGAAGACTCTTCTCTGACACTGTAATTTCCACCAGGGTCTCTCCCTAGCTAAGTATTCCTTTGTGGTACGCAAAATATGCAGTTGGTAAGCTTTGAATGCATAATGAATTATTATAAACTGCCAGACAAACGACTGTATTCGTCAATGTACTCATTTAGGTACAGACGCCTGCACATCAAGCTACTACAATCTGTCAGATTTCTTTGATAGATTTTCGACTTTATTTCTAAAGTATAAGGTTCAAGGTTCATTGGGAAAAATTGACAGTTTCGGGTAGCTTGACCTGCAGGCGTCTGTACCAACTACAATTTAGATGGAAATTTAAAAAAAAACCTGCTAATAGCGAGTCGGACTCGGGCTCCGAGGGTTCCGTACAAACTTGCAACATAAACGACCATATCTTTGGACAGCGTAGACTTAGAGGGTTGATTTTTTCACAGCTCCAAGAGATATTTTCACAACTCAAATATGTACTAGATTTGAGTATATGGTTTTAATTTCAACTCGATATCTCCACGCGTTCCCGAGAAAAAGGGTCTTGACAGACAGGTGTATGTCCGTGTCATATACAGGGTTATTTGTAAAACACCGACAACCTTGCAGGACTGTATTACAATCATCATGAACTACAACTTTTGTTCTATGATTTTTTACAAAATTTTATACATTTACCAAAAACTAATCTTCAAGATTTCGTTGTCCTATCTAACACATTTCAACTCCGTATTTTGCTGTACCTACATACCTACACCGCCACTCGTAGGTACGTGTGCTTCGCATAGATTTCGTAACATTTAGAGCGTTCAATTTCAATATTTTTATTTTTGTATGAAAATCTGATGAACTAAAATATGATAAATGTTTAAATGTCCTAGAACAAAAGTTGTTGATTATGATGTTAGTAACATGGTCCTGAGACGTTGCCAGTGTTTTACAAATAACCCTGTATAGGGGTTCCGTTTTTTTTTCCTTTTGAGGAGGAGGTTGAATCCTAAAAAGAAAAGAAAATAAGCTGGAGACGCGTAGACTAGACAAGTTCCACGCCTGTTAATAATCCTCCTAATTCTTCCCTGCCATCAAATAGATCGGAGAGATTACACATCCACACGACGAAAGATCAAGCTATAAAAACCAGTTTATGTGGATTCCTCATTGTATAGTAAACTTATACAAAGTGAGTCCACGTTATACTGGAAACATATAGCTTGAAAGGTCGCCTCGTACAAACATACTTAACTTGAGTAGATGTTAACAGCTCTTTTAAGACTCCTTTGGATCAAGCCATAAATATTTGACATCCATTAACATATTATACAGTGGTAAACGGAATCAGAATTACATAATGTTTATTTGATTTGAAGCCAAGATATCAATTTTATAGCTTTTGAGGGTTTTTTTTTGGGGATGGTAAGTTGTAGAATTGTCAGACTTTTACTGACCAAAACCCACCCATGTTCCTTCTTTTGCCTTTTATGTTCTGGGGCCGCGGTATCTATTTCGAACAACCCGCAACCCCGGGAGGAGCTTTTGGGGCTATGTCGGTAAAGCTCTAAGAGATGAAATTTAAGGTAGAAAAATGAAATAAATCAATAACATAAATATACATAAAACCTGTGAGTATGAAGTATTGTATGGTGACATAATTATCGACTTTGTTTAATCAATCAACTCAGCTATATTTATTTCTGCTCTTTTGATTGATCAAAGAGTCGATCAGTTAGAAAAAAGATACGAAACGTTTCAAAACAGATCTTTACTACTAGCTGGCGCCCGCGGCTTCGCCCGCGTGATATCGAAAAAAAAGTATTCTATGTGTTATTCCAGATCCTAATCTACCACTGTGCCAAATTTCATCAAGATCCGTTCAGCCGTTTTTACGTGAAAGAATAACAAACATCCATACATCCATACATCCATCCATCCTCACAAACATTCGCATTTATAATATTAGAAGGATAATCAGCTAGAAACTCTATTAATACTCTTATTAGGGTTCCTTACCTCAAGAAGACAAAACGAAACCCTTATAGGATCATTTTGTTGTTCGTCTGTCTGTCTGTATGTCTGCCGAGACCATCTCGGAAACGTGAGGCATCGAGTTGAAATTAAAACCATGTAAGTCTACGCAGTCAAAAGATATGGCCGTTTATGTTTCAAGTTTGTGCAGAAATCTCGGCGCGTGAGTGCGACATCACTTTACATCATCATCTGCCTAGCCTTTTCACAACTATGTTGGGGTCGGTTTCCAGTCTAACCGGATGCAGCTGAATATCAGTATTTTACATGGAGCGACTGGCTATCTGACCTCCACAACACGTTAATACTGGGTAATACGATACCCCTTGGTAAGACTGGTTTTCAGACTTTTGGAACACTGACTACCTGTAACGACTGTCAAAGATCTACAAATGACAACCGGGACCAACGGCTTAACGTGCTTTCCGAGGCACGGAGGAAACTCGGTATGTAACGGGTGGTCACCCATCCACAGACCAACCTAGGCAAGCGCGGCTTAACCTAGAGATCGACCCGAGCGGCTGCTATTATTTAGCCATTACATTTACATTTAGTATACCTAATATCAATTTGGGAAGGATGGAAAAGATACCGTTCTCATTCTAAGAAATGTTATATTTTTACATAGCTAAAAAAATCTTTTTGTAAAAATATAACACTTCTCTCTTCTTTTTCAGTTGCTATACTATTGCAAATAATCCACTCCTTTTGGCCAGTAACAGAAATCTGCGAAATCTTATCACTTACAAAAATATTAAAGCGATGTGTAATGCTTGTTTTTATGAATATATGGTCTAGGGTACTAAATAAATATTTCACAAAGCCACGTAAATAGATAAATGTTCTGAGATTAAACCGTTTTTGTCATAATTTGTCTGTAAACTTATTCAGATAACGTTAACCTTGCTTAAATTATTGAGCATACTGAATACCCAATATGAATGAACCTGTAAATCTGTAAAAACGTGCCAATCTGAAGGTGCAGTCGCAAACCGCAAAGGAAAAGCTGCCTAATTGCTTTTTGACTAAGGCCTATATAAGACATTCCTTAAAGGACCTTGAGCAAAACTCGACTACGATTTTTGTCCGTAGCAGCTTTGACAAAGAATAATGTTGGGTCACACCAGGTTTCTTTCTTTCTTTTTTCACTAAAACGTTGCCCCACACTAGGATTTCTCCCGTATCGTGGGTGCGTTTACAAACATTTAAACTCACATACACAAACAGCCAGACCCGGAACAAATATCTGTAGGCCATACAAATATTTGTTCCGTGCGGGAATCGAACCCGCGACACGCAGCGCAGCAGTCGATCGCTCAGCCACTGCGCCAACCGTGTCGTCGGATTATTTCAATGAAGTAACTACTTAGCCCGACTTTCCGACAAAATAAAATAAAATCTCAAGAATTGAATACCACAAAGAGATTCGCAAAAAAAAAAACAATCAGAGCAATATTTTCGGTTGACGTTGCTGAAAAAGCAGGTTTGTGAAACAGAATACAGTCGATCTCGAACATCATTTAGAGCTCTATTGTTGCTGAAATATTTTACACAATTACAGGCGTATCTCGCCAATTAGGCATTGAATTTTGACTCGATATGACAAGCCGGTTTCATTTGCAGCTTTTGTGTTCATTGTTCAATCGAAATGAAACAATAATAAAATGAAACAATTAATATTTATGTTGTAGCTTTTATTTCGATATTTTTATTTTTACGATAAGCCAATTCATTGGTTCTAGACAATAAAATTTTGTTTTGTTCATTTGTCCTTTGCAGACGAATGTCAGGATTTGCTGTACATTCTTGTATAGGTTGTCTAAAGTACGGCCAACGAGAAGCGATACCAAATGTAAACAAAACCCATGCTAAAACCCCATCTAAAATGGCCGCCCGAATGTTGGCGAACCCGTCTTAACGTTGTCATGTTTTTGCCGGGAGAACGAGACATTACGATAAAGGCACAAGATGGAAAGAGATAAATATTAGATTGTCAACGCCACAGTTGTCCTTTAGGTTAATGACCTTTCGTATCGCTTCTCGTTGGCCGTACTTTAGTAGGTTGGTATCTGTGTTTATGATTTGATCTATTAATAAATACTTATCAATATTACCCTATTATTGGTCGTGTGGTCAGTATAAGGTCCTGGGTGAGAATCCTCGGGTCGGGCGAAGTGATATCAGGTTTCTTCTAGGGTTTTCTGTAGTAGCCACGGATTGTGTATTTGTGCCCGGTTGATGGCAATAGGTTCGCCCCCTATCACATGGGAATACAACATAACTGGCAAAATGTGGGTGCACTATTACACGGTATACCGCTGCTTAAATGCTTCGGGGGTTACAGTCGTGATGTTTTGATTATGATGATAAAAAAAAATATCTTTCTCTCCCCTTTTCTTCCCGCTTTCTCCCCCTTTTCTCACTTTTTGTATTTATGCCTATGTCCGTCTCCAGGGTCCCAACTATCTGTACTGTAACAAAATTCATCAAAATCGGTTTAGCCATTTATGCGTGAAACTGAAGACGTAACAAACAAACAAACTCACTTTCGCTTTTGTAAGGATTACTTTAATGGTGAATATTATCCAAATTAAAATCCTTCAATTATGAATTTTGTTGTTAACATACAATCACTTCACTCATTCTTCAGTTCAAAATAATAATAAAGTCTAAATCCTCTATGATATAAATACACACCAACATTTACGTTTCAATAGAGCATCCAATCAGCCAGAGAGACAACTGTTTTATCCATATCACTAAAGAATTTACCAAGAACACAGCTGACACTCGCCATCTGCAAAAATAATAATTTCAAGCGGATGTAAGCACTTGTTGGTTAGTTTGTTGGTTTCACTATCAAAATCAGTTAGTGCCTTTTTAACGGATTGAAAAGAAGAAGTTATTTGAAATCATCAAATAACTTCCCCCGCTCTGGGAGGAACATTTTCCCAAACATGTTGAGGTCCGCTTTTTTTTCAGTACAACCGCTACCAGTATTTTACATCGAGTGACTACTTATCTGACTTCCACAACCCAGTTAGTAAGACTGGTTGTCTACAAATGACAGCCAGGACCAACAGCTTAATGTACTTTCCAAGGCAACTCAAGGTAGGTAAGGGTGACCTCCCATCCACAGACTAATCTAGACAAGCGCAGCTTAACCTTATAGTCTAACCGAAAGACTGTTATTATTAAGCCACGAGTTCCTCTCCAATACGGCACGGTTGGCGCAGTGGCTGAGCAATTGACTGCTGCGCCTCGTGTCGCGGGTTCGATCCCCGCACGGGACAAATATGTGTATGATCTACGAGTTGTTCCGGGTCTGGCTGTTTGTGTATGTAAATTTAAATGTTTGTAAACGCACCCACGATACAGGAGAAATTCCTAGTGTGGGACAACGTTTTTTTTTTAAATAATAATAATTATTATAATGAGAGCAATGACCAGAAATCTCAATAGAACAAAAAAACTGGTTCTAAACGACCTCCCGAGTCAGTTACTCTATGGTATTTACAATACGACAAAGTAAATATTCATAAGATCACGAGTCTGCAAACATTGACTGACGTTGTTGAACAAATGGTCTGATGCGTTGCTACAACACTATAGTTTAGTTTATGGATCTGTTAATGAAGTTAGAAGGATGACAGCTGTTTGTAATTGCGGTATTAATTTGATTATGATGAATAAACATTTTGCTAAAGCTAATAAATATATCACTATCAGCATAAAATCGTTCACTGCTGCACTAAAGGGTCTCTCAAGAGCCATCAAATGTTTATCATCAGATATCTTCAAAGCAAAGGATCAGGATCAGGGTTCCTGCCTATCGGAGTTGGGGGCTGGTTCGAAAGAGATACCCCGGTCCCGGAACACAGAGGGCAAAAGAAGGAACATGGATGGGTTTAGTAGCAATTTTGTACTAACTGCCATCCGGCACGTAAATCTATTTTTTTTGACCTAGAGATAGTAGTTCCGGGTCTGGTTGTTTGTGTATGTGAGTTTAAATGTTTGTAACCCACGATACAGGAGAAATTCCTAGTGTGGGGCGACGTTTTATACAAATAAAATATGTTAATTTAGTAAAGTGTCTTTCTTTGTAACTGAACTGACAATTATCTTTGAAAAACTAATTATCTTTAAGCCGAAAGAAAAATGACAAAAGGTTACTAAAAATAAGGTTTTTTGCCGTCGATTAACCATAAACAACTTTTACAGCATTTACTGAACGACACAGCAATCGTAAATAACTTAGCCAAATGATCACTACATATATTCTTACACTTGAAAATCCAAGTGTGCACTTGTATGGACACATAATATTAAGCCCACGCCCCACGCCTGGAACCTTGGTAGTTCGCAGACGGTACATTAACAGACGCCGCTGAATCATATTCTGCTTACATACGCGATTATTAAGCGCTATGCAGACAAGATGGCCGCCGCAGATGCGATTTTGTTTTTCAATATATAAAACTGCACGATCATGTTGAATATGGGAACAATTTTGGTCAGTACAACACGTGTCTCTTTAAAATTAGATTAGGGAGAATAGATAAAATAGTGACTAGTTGTGAAATTTGCTGTCAGTTGGGACTAGGCAATGCAATCCCGCAACAAAATTTTAATCCAGGTATAAGCGGGATCCCGCATGCTTCCGAAAGTCTTTGAAAAAAGAGTGAAATCCTGTATCATTCATGCATCTAGAACTAAAAATTAGTAAAAAAATATTTAAAACTAGCTTCCGCCCGCGACTTCGTCCGCGTGGCATAATTACTTTGGGCTAACGCTAACTTTAACCCACGTGATGATCGAAAAAAAATATCTTTCTCTCCCTTTTTTACCCCTTCATCTCAGTTTTTTTTTAAATTAGCCTATGTCCGTATCCAGGATCCCAACTATCTCTGTACCAAAATTCATCAAAATCGGTTTGGCCATTTAGGCGTGAAAACGTAACAATCAAACAAACTCACTTTCGCTTTAACAATAATATTAGTAAGGATTATGTACTGAGAGAATAAACAGATATAATAAAAAAATAAAAATTATAATAAAGAGACAATAAGTAGTTTAGGCATCATTTTGGTCTGCCAAATGACTCCTGACTTTACATGCCAGATAGCCAGCAGCAGAAAACGCTCGTTCTGCTTCCACGCTTGTGGGCACAACTGTCATTAAAACGTTGTAGGCAAACTGAAGATTTTTAATCCACCAGACTCAAATTTACTTTTTTTTACTAAATTGTAATCGTTCTGGCTGAAATCTTTCTCAAGTTGAATCAGATCGCGCGCTTCCGCGTGCTGAAAGTCACATAGCGCTTATTGTTGCGCAGTCCCGCTAATCCCGCGGGATCCCGCTCGATTATATTTATTATATGCGGGACTGGTCCCGCAAAAATAGCGCGGGGTCCCGGTATTTCGGGATCCCGGTATCCCGGTATTGCAATCCCTAGTTGGGACTGGTCATATTTTAGCTGCCACGGTTCATTTTATATTTATTTAGATATTTAATTGAATTTAGATTTTACTCTGGACGCTCTTACTGTGCACGTCTTTTTACATCGTTTTCACATATATGTATAATCTCATCTCAACATGAATGATATAAATACGATTTTGTAATAATATTATGATTTAAAAGAGTGTCCATGGAGCTTCTTGCCCATTCTTCTCCATAAAGATCAACGCTTTGGAATGGGCAACTACAGTACTATCAGAAGTTATTTGTGACTGGGACTGTAGCTTCATCATTTTGTTTCTTGACATTCAAAAGTGCCTGTAAATGCTTTGAGTTTGAGTTTGAACTCAGTCGCTCCATGTTAAATAAACATTCAACTGTTTTCAATTAGACTTTAAGCTGACCCCAATAGGAGTAAAGACGACACAGACGATTATAGATCATCATCAACATCTTCGTGTATCCTTACTTATGTTACATAGGACATAGGCTTAAAAAAATGAGAAAAGGGGAGAACGAGGGAAGAAAAGGGGAGAGAAAGATATTGTCTTTTCGATCATCACGCGGGTTAAAGTTAGCGTTAGCCCGAAGTAACTATGCCACGCCGACGAAGTCGCGGGCGAAAGCTAGTTGATAAATAATGATGAAGACTGTCTCATTGGGTTTATAAATGCAAGGGTGTATGTTTAGGATGGGGTCCTAGGTGCAATATACCCAGGCATTATATTATTAAGTTATGTATTTCCTTAGATATTTAATTTTCATCTATAGCCAGGAAGTCCGAATGTACGGATACTTTCATTCCACATGTCTACTGCCCTGTATCCAAATATTGGACAATGAAATAAACTTAAAAAAAAATTTGCTTCTTGTCACTTATTTTAAGTCATTTTAGTTGTAAAGCTCTGAAAATGGAGGAATGGAAATTAAACGAATGCAATGTCTTGGCTACTTAAACAACGTTGACCGATGCGTGACGTCATCATTGAAAGGCAATGATTCATTCCGATATCTGCTATCCACAAATCAGCATTCAAGATAGTAAAAAGTATTTTAGGTATTTTTACTCATCTATTTTGTTTGGGTATCGCATGTTGGATTGATTCATCGTATTTTGGTGTGAAAAAATCGCGATTTTTTTGGAAAACAATGTTTTTCTAGTCATTATTTTAGCATTAAAAACCGCCATAAGCCGCCAGGAGCCCTAGAACCGTATGCAGGATCAAAGCTGTGGAAACATAAAACGCTTTAATAAGCAATAAATAAAATTCATTTTATTCAGCTACTTAAGTAAAACCTATATAACATACCAACATAATCAATGAAAACAAATCAAGATAATCATAAAATAATATATTAAATTAGTCAACCAGAATTAAAAATTGAACTATATAAAATTACTATTGCAAAAACCAAATCCTACTTTAATATTATAAATGCGAATGTTTGTGAGTGTGGATGGAGCGATGTGTGGATGTTTGTTACTCTTTCACGTCAAAACGGCTGAACAGATCTTGATGAAATTTGGCACAGAGGTAGTTTTTTCGATATCACGCGCGATGCTGCGGGCGCCAGATAGTTTAAAATAAGTGTGTTCAAACAAACAAATCAATGTCAAAATACAAGTCAAAATATCTTTCTTTCCCCTTTTGTTCCCTCTTTCTCCCCCTTTTCTCACTTCCTTTAGCCTATGTCCGTCTCCAGGGTCCCAACTATATCTGTACCGAAATTCATCATAATCGGTTTGGCCATTTAGGCGTGAAGACGTAACTAACAAACTCACTTTCGCTTTTATAATATTGGTAAGGATTTTTATTTGTAATCTTTTTGTTGTCGCTATGGTGAATACCGTGTATTCCTGTAATAGGCTTACATACCAGCACTTCTATATTATTAGTTTCTTTTAAGTTTTAGTACGTATTGCTGTTGGTGTGCCAAATAAATAAACAAATATCACACTACTAACCGAAGATTTTTCTTCCCATAATATTATTTTTTCTTTCACAAACTCCTTTTCTGGAATCATAACCACTTAAACGTCAGTCGTTTGCTCCGTATCCTGTCTAGACTACTTTTATATTCCTGTTACTTCACACACTCAAAGGGGTACCTACTGTAATACAATTTCACAAGGTGCATTTTGGCATTTCGAGTTATCCGTCGATGGCTTTTACTGGTTTTCGGGATAAAACCGTTTTGTTGAAGAGTGCTAGCTTGTTTATTTTTATTTCCTGAATCATAAATATCTCTGATGGTAAAACAAAGGATAAGCGAAGAAATAAGGTAGCATTTTCAATATCAGATAGCCCTAATCTACAACTGAAACAGTAAAAGTTTATACATCTAATAAAACAATAACCCAGTACATGATATGATAAATGGTGTTTATTTTGCAAATAGGTTTTTACAAACATTTTTACAAGTCGGTTTTTAGGGTTCCGTACTTCAAATGGAATAACCGGAACCCTTAAAGGATCACTTTGTTGTCCGCCTGTCTGTCTGTCAAGACCCTTTATCTCGGGAACGCGTGGAGGTATCAAATTGAAATCCTTACTCCTTACTAATATTATAAAAGCGAAAGTGAGTTTGTTTGTTACCTCTTCACGCTTTAATGGCTACACCGATTTTGATGAATTTTGGTACAGAGATAGTTGGGAACCAGGAGACGGACATAGGCTAATTTAAAAAAAAAGTGGGATGTGAGGGAGAAAGAGGGAAGAAAAGGGAAAACTTAGCGTTGCTATTACAAATCAATAAGGCGCAAGGGGAACTGTGTTACCCCGAATTTAACGCGAGCGAAGCCACGGGCAAAAGCTAGTTAAAACAATATAATCAAGTCTGTGGTCTTTTGAAGCCGTGAAAAATCAATCCTCTAAGTCTACGCAGTCAAAAGATATGCCGCTTATGTCGCAAGTTTGTACAGAACCCTCTATGCGCGATTTCAACTAGCACTTCGACAGGTTTTTTTTTTAACTAGATGAGGCCGGTGTTTCGTCCTCGACTACTCTGAGAATAAACAGCAAACTCAGAGTTCATAGAGGACTATTCAGATTAGTGTCTGGTGTGATCTAAATTTAATCGTTCTCTAAATTGGTAATCAAATTCCATACGAGAGACATAATAATATCCATTAATATCTAACATGTCTACGAAAACACATTATACATTAGAACAAAGCATTTCTAAAACAAAGAGCAACCCTGTCTTATCAAGCACTTTCAGCGCTTCGCAGCGACATATTCTCTTCATCTGAAACTCCCTAAGGATTAATCCGCGTATGAAATTTTAACAAGAGCTACTATATCCGTCGCATTAGACATACGTATGGACGTAAAAGGAGTCTCTTTGCGACCACATTGCTCGTTTTAAACTCAAAACATAACCGGTTCGAGCCGGTTTCAGCTGGATTGAACCGCTTTTTCGGGTCTTTGTGAAGAGCTGTTATTATTGTCGAGTACGCTCGTTAGTTTACTTCTTTTAGTGTTTTCGTGTTTACGTTTTGTGTTGCTTTTGCTTTGGGTAAACAGTTTTTTTACTGTGTGGTATGAGCAGTTCCAGTGCGTACTTTGTAATTACAGAATGTTTTTCGCAGCATTTTCTGAACTCTTACTTGGTTACGGGAAAAAGACTATAATCTAACTCTGTGCCCAATTTCATCAAGATCCGTTCAGCCGTTTTGAAGTGATAGAGCAACAAACATCCATACATCCTCATAAACATTCGCATTTATAATATTATAGTAGGAATAATATATATAGTAGGATTATAACATTAGTAGGTTTATTTACACAATATTATAAGTTTTACTCACGTTCACAAGTCACGCTCCAAACAAGACGTAATTACAAACTGATAAAACAGAAATGTCATGATTCGAATTAACAAGCTTGACCTTTTGACCTTAGTTTTGGGCAATCCCGAAACAAGAACATGAGTCAAACTGTAAACACATTGTATATAAGAACAATATTTTCCTTATAATATTTTGGCCATTTACACAATAAGCGTTGGCAGAATGTGAGATCATGACTGGAAGCAAGGGTGCCCAATGGTAGACACACTCGACGGCAGTTCTGGGACATCTTTCGCCATAGATGGCGGGGATTCCCCTTTTCTAAGAAAGAAAGAGAGAAGAAAGAAAGAAAAACTTTTATTTGGGACTCGCACAAAAAAAGTAAAACAATAACAAAATGAAATAAAATAGTACAGACAAGGTTATTGTCTGTGCGAGGCCAAAAAGGTCCCTGTCTCAGCATAAGCTGCGATATTTTAGGATTAAAATAACACAGCGCTGGTATTCTGACAGAGCCAAGAACAAGACAGGGCTAAGGAAGAAGAGAGTGTCTCACATAAGCCCTGGAACGAAACAACTGGAAGTCATGAGGCCTTTGCCAAGCTGTGGGGTGACGCTGGTTAGGTTAGGTTGGTATCAGTGACAAAAAACTATAAGATGGCATCAAAAAGTCCTCCTTAACGCTGTCAGCTGATATAATGTGCACAAGAGATGGAGTTGCCACGTTGAATGGCAACACTTATCACGATTTGCATGATTCATTCATAAATATTACATAGTAGCATAAGTGTCTGCTAGATTTAGGTTCGTTGCCACGATATCTATTGTTTGAGTTGACTCATAAAATCCCAGGATAGTGATCAGCTGATTATAAATACTTTGTTTTTTTTCCTGAAGCTTACTACGATGTTGTATTGTATTATGGTGCTGTTGTGGGCAAGAAAATGTATCCACAGTTAGTGGAATAATTTAAATTGATAAACATAAACTCTCGCCTTTTTCTCAAAGGGTTTGGCTGAAATCACAAAACGCTATCTGCTCCAGTCCACACGTACTCCACGTGTGGACCGTAGCAAATAGCGTTTTGTGATTTTAGCTTGTCAATATTCATACATCTGGGGGTTTAAAATAGTCGCTTCAGCAAAATCATAATATAACAATTTGAATTATTGACGGGACGGTTGGTTCAGTAGCTGAACGATCCACTGCTGCGCTACGTGTCGCGGGTTCGATTCTCGCACGGAACAAATATTTGTATGATCTGCAGATAGTTGTTTCGGGTCTGGCTGTTTGTGTAAGTCAGTTTAAATGTTTGTAAACGCACCTACGATACAGGAGGAATTCCTAGAGTGGGGGGGGCAACGTTTAAAAAAAAATACAATGTGATAATTCACAATATTGACTGCGTCTGTGACTATTTAAAGTATTTTCATATGAATCATATCCTAATATCATAATGCTAAAGCGACTGTTTTAGGCCCCTTGCTAGCCTACCATGACGTCTTAAAACAGAACTTATTCCAGTGAGGGAAAGAGACAGAGCTATAGAGGGTGTCTAGCACCATCTCTTTCTCACACAGGAATAACAACTGCTATAAGATGTCATGGTAACCCTTTTGGTCATCATACACGAACGCCTATTGCGATTTGCGATTACTACGCAGCTGACGTTTCTGAAGATCCTCACCAATAACGACAACGACACGGTTGGCGCAATGGCTGAGCGATCGTCTGCTGTGCCGTGTGACGCGGGTTCGATCCCCGCACGGGACAAATATTTGTATGGCCTACAGTTAGTTGTTCCGGGTCTGGCTTTTTGTGTATGTGAATTTAAATGTTTGTAAACGCACCCACAATACAGGAGACATTCCTAATGTGGGGCAATGTTTAAAAATAAAGGTCAGTTTGTTATTTCAATGTAAACTTTTTGTTCTTAAGTACCTACCAACTTTAAATATTTCAAAATCACGATCCCAATAGACTACCAGGAAAGCAGTAGTGAATGAATCCTAGTGAAGTGAAACCCTAAGAATCCGTTACTTAGCTAGAATCCATGACATTAAAAATGTTGAGCAAAATATTTAGTTTTTATTTGGCCAAGCACAATCATACTCAATATTATAGATTTGGGTGTATGGCATGCTAATTACAGATTTTCCTGCGCTTGCGATTTTTGCTGTATCTAGTATCTTTTGACGACACAGTTAGCGCAGTGGCTAAACGTTTGAGTCGATCGCTCAGCTACTGCGACAACTGCGCCATCAAACATTTCATAGATGTAACTTTAAATAGTTAAGATTTAAGAAATTATCAAAGTAGGTTATTTTCAGCAACAAATTTCTTTTCACATTTATTTACTAGCCCATAATTTAAACAAAACTGTTTTACATACAATGATAAATCTATGGTTACAATGGCGGTCTTATCGCTATTATCTCAGTTATTCAATCTCAGGTTCATCAGCTCGGCTCCTCATTTTAAATTCCAAGAAATCCCTCAATTGTAATACATGGAACCCAAGATGGCGCTGGTATTTAGTGCTAAATTATTCGCCTTGCTCTAGTTTCCAGCGTTCATTTGTGATTCTGCTGCATAATGGTTCCTGAACTTGTGTTGCAAGTGAACTTGTGATAAAATGCTAAATCAGCCGGTTTTCTTGTCGAGGTTACGGGTTGTTCGAAAGAGATACCGCGGCCCCGGAACATATACGACATAAGAAGGAATATGGGTGGGTTTTAGTCAATAAAAGTCTGTCACTCCTCCCCCGCTACGTCCAGAGCGGGAAATTATTTGATGATTTCCCATCAGCAAAAAAAAGGCGGGTTTCTTCTCATATAACACATAATCCGCAGCTTTGTGTGTTCCGGTCAGGTACGTAGGGCGACGTCGGCAGCCATGCTTGCTGGCGGTGCGGCACGCGTGGACGAATCTGTTAGAAGAGGCGCCTTTGACGCGTACAATTTGCACTGTCAACCACATAGCTAGTGACATTGATCTGTTTCATTGTTGGTTAAAAAACTTAATTAAGCATAATGTTATTGTATACAGTACCGTATTAGGTAAGCCTGTAATGATTGTCGTATGATGGCGAATACGGTTTACGGTTTAAGAAAATTTATTTCGCGTAGAAAGAATACAATAATTCACATCTATGAGGAAAAACAAAATAATTAAGATAGGCGACAGTTTAGCAAGATAATAAACTAAAATAGGTAGAAACAAAAACCTTAAAAAAACTTAAAATTACTTTACATTATTCAGGTGGTGCCTTAGTAGCCTTTTGAAAGTAGAATACATAAATAAAATAATAAATTGCGAAGAAAAGAGCCGGAAAAATCTAATATCGCTCTTCATTTTTTTTTAAAGAGTATGCTTGTATGCGTTGGCCATGTGGAGAGGATGACTGAAAGACAACTAACAAACCAAATTTACAAGGCAGCTGTGAGTGGCAACGTCAGGAGGTCCTCTCCTGACGTTGCCACTCACAGCTGCCTTAGAAGAACATACACTGACCCTGTTGTGGTTTTTCAGAAATGTCAGGTGCGTTTCCGCAACTAACTAACGGCATGCATGTATGACCTGATGTATGGGTGTAGACGACGCGAAAGAGAGACGGAGCGTGGGGGAGTTTCAGACTTGTACTGACCAAAACCCATCCATGTTCTTTTTCCTGCCGTTTGATTTCCTGGGCCGCGGTATCTTTTTCAAACAACCAGTGACACAATCAAATAAAAAATATAGCCGGAAAAAGTCGAAAACAAAACACGGTCGAAAACACCACAATGCCTACTACAGCTTGGAATTCTTAATCGGCGAAAACTAGTAATTTAATTAAACAGTGTAATTGTAGTGTACTTACGCATAAATTAATTGTTATAACAGTCGTTGAAAACTGGATCGGGTTTTGCAATATACATTAAAGTCATCCGTCCTTTAGTGTTATCTATCAATATACCTTGTTCCAGTTACAGTAGATACATATACAATTAATTAAACGTAGACAGATATAGTTTATTTGTACAGTTACATTTCAATTATAACTTAACAGTGTGAGAATGATATTTTAAATTAACTGAGCGAGAGAGCCGAGTTTCTGTAAGTTAATTGTAGTAGGTAATTATTTCAAGAATATGTTAATTATTTCAATAGAACCATGTTTTTCTTTGAAATCATTTAAATTTTTTCTTGTTCAGTAAGTCAAAGTTATTTTATCAAAAGAGTTGAGCAAAATCTTTTAAATCAGAAGTAGCACCGCCATTTTGTTTTTTAGAAATTTATAATTTTAGAAACAGTTTCACGGGCGTTGTCCATCTTTGCCCTTTCGATATCATCATACTACATGATAGCTTTGTTCCATAATTTACTACATTTAGTATTTTTTTCTAGGTTTTTTTTATAATTAAGCAAGTTTTAGAATAAGCAGACCAAAAATCCGGGCGTCTGGAGCCGCGAGACGACTCTGTAGACGCGGGTCTGTAGACGGTGAGCAATGGGTAGCTCACCTAACGTCCGTCTAGTAACGACAGGCTGAGTCAAAGGGTCAGTCGTGTTCCACTTGCGCGTCAAAGAGATGTCAGAAAAGCAGAGGCACCGGCCAAGGCCGCTGCCTGCCAGGGTTGCGGGTTGTCTGAAAGAAATATCGCGGCCCCAGAACACAAAGGGTAAAAGAAGAAACATGGATGGGTTTTAGTAAGTACAAGTCACTCAGGGTAAAGATATTTGATGATTTCCAATCCGAACAAAATGCCACAAATCCAGACGCTGTGGCATCTGGATTTGTGGCCTTTTTTCCGAATCGAATGCTACTGTGTGGAATGTACTCCTCATGCATAAACTCAAACTCAAAGCATTTATTTTAGTAAGACCATTACAAGCACTTTTGAATGTCATTAAAACAAAAAAAAAATGCTGCTACAGTCCCAGTCACAAGACATAATAACTTGTGAAAGTACTTTAGTTGCCCATTCCAAAGCGGAGATCTCTATGGAGAGGAATGGGCAAGAAACTCCATGGACACTCTTTTAAATCATAAACACAGTAACAATTCGCTCGACCCGGGAATCAAACCAAGAAGCTCATGCTCATTCGCGATTGCACTACACTAACGAGTCAGTGAACACAACTTAGTTTAATAGCCATATTTGTCATAATCATCTTAAGCGCTATTTTTATAAATAAATAAATAAATATCTTGGGACAACTCACACACGGCTATCTGATCCCAAGCTAAGCAGAGCTTGTGTTATGGTAACCAGACAACTGATATACATACTTATATAATTTATAAATACATACATATTATAGATAAATCACACCCAGACACAGAACAAACAATCATGCTCATCACACAAAGTTTGTCCTGGGTGGGAATCGAACCCACGACCTCCGGCTCAGCAGTCAGGGCCACTAACCACTAGACCAACAGGCCCGTCAAATGCTTGAGAAATATCTAGCATTTCTCAAGTATTTGTAAAACCTTTATAAATTCAGCTGAGATTCGCTAGAAATATTCTTCCAGACAATGTAACGAGTTTCCCCACTTCAAAGTATATTTAGGCCAAGATATTTCTATGTTAGAAAAGATCTGTGGTCTCAGAGAATTTGTTAAGAAACTTTTGCTCGACTATGGAGTTTTATACTGTCTATTGCTGTGATAAAATCAGAGATCCGTGGGTGTTTGTGAATGTTAGGAGTTTGTATTATCCTTTGAGATATAAACAAAATGTATTATCTTTTGAGATGTAAATAATTTTGTAGGCTTTGTTCTTGATAATCATTTGTTCTTGCTAATTTTATTATGCGTTGGCGGGTTTGTCTGTATATTTGATAAGTTTATACAGGTGAACCGCCGAGTCGGGTTGTATTTTACAGAAAATTTGATATCAAGAGAACGAGGAAAAGGATTTCTGCAAAATCCAACGTTAAAATAAAAATTTTGATTAAACTACGTTCAACTTAGTGTTTACTGAAACGTACTAGGCAACCAGCAGTGCCTAGTATCTTTATAAACACATACATGTATGAGAAAGAACGACTACTTCGGCAAGTTTCGGAGTAGGTTTTTTTTAAACGTTACCGCACACTAGGAACGTCTCCTGTATCGTGGGTGCGTTTACAAACATTTAAACTCACATACACAAACAGCCAGACCAGAAACAACTACCTGTAGGTCATACAAATATTTGTTCCGTGCGGGGATTGAAACCGCGATACGCAGCGCAGCCGTCGATCACTGAGCCACTGCGCCAACCGTGCCGTGGCTTTAGGAGCTATACACAATGGCTCACGATGGACAATATACTTATACATTACATCACTAGTCACAAGACAAGGTACTCAATAATTCACCATAGAGATTAGACCATGGCTCCATTAGACTGACTTCCTGAATAGTTTCGTAAATGGATAGAGTTTTCTATATCGAAATACGATCCGTTCTACAAACTTTGCCTAGTATATAAAGGGAAATGACAGTTTCGAAAACGTAAACGGCTCAAGTTATCCAATTGATAGTTAGGCTATCGATTTCTGCTGTGAAAAACTTTCAGGCTTAAATCTGCTTGGCCTTTTCAACTATATTGGGGTGAGCACAATCGATTTTTCTGTTAAAAAAAACATACATCTACAATAATAATAATAAAATATACAAGTATCAAACTGGGAAAATAATAGGGTAGTTTCCTATTTTTTTATTAGTCCGTCTTTTACGTGAAACGTCACGCGTTGCTGCAGTTTTTCGCAACAAGTGACGTCACACGTAAACTTTAATGGGCTGTATCTTTGTCATTGTTGGTCTAATTTACAAATAAAAATATACGTGTCCCTTATTTTTGAATAATCTAAAAGACGGACTAAATGAATGTAATTAATTTGACCCTGGAAACTACCCTAAATTGCTGTCAATAGGAAAAGTGCCCAGAAAGTTAGCAGCATTGCCACGTTGGATGGCAATGATGATTCTTCGGCCCAAAAAATCCAGCTCTCCCACCAACGATATCCCGAGATGCTAAGTTGTGCGGGCATTCGAACTGTTTAGAAATATTTTTCAAGGCGTTGCTGGCCTTCCTTGTGGAGCTGGCACCCCAGCTCCACAAGGAAGGCATTATCGATAAATATTCCAACCCGTACGCAAAATACGTGCTTTGGACGTGAAGTTGCGGACACCAGCCAGAAGGTAGGTAAGGTATTGTATTGTATCGTTATCCTTACTAATATTATAAAAAACCGGCCAAGAGCGTGTCGGGCCACGCTCAGTGTAGGGTTCCGTAGTTTCCCGTCCGTCACAATAAGTGTTCCCACTTATGAGTTTAAAGGTGGAGGAGCGTGCAATGTTGCACGTTCCGCGGTAGGCGCTCCAACAGTTGTGTCAATCAAGTTCAAAATGATTTTCCTAGAAAGTCCTTATAAAGTTCTACTTTTCAGATTTTTTTCATATTTTCTAAACTTATGGTTCAAAAGTTAGAGGGGGGGGGGACACATTGTTTTTTACTTTTGGAGCGATTATTTCCGAAATTATTGACATTATCAAAAAATGATTTTAGTAAACCCCTATTCATTTTTAAATACCTTTCCAACAATATATCACACGTTAGGGTTGAAATTAAAAAAAAAAACACTTCCCACTTTACATAATAGGGTGGCTACCCTAATAAAACATTTTTTTCCAATTTTTATTTTACCACTTTGTCGGCGTGATTGATATACATATTGGTACCAAATTTCAGCTTTCTAGTGCTAACGGTCACAGATATTAAGCGAGGACGGACAGACGGACGGACAGACAGACATGGCGAAACTATAAGGGTTGACTACGGAACCCTAAAAACGAAAGTGAGTTTGTTTGTTTGTTACGTCTTCACGCCTTAATGGCTAAACCGATTTTGATGAATTTTGGTACAGAGATAGTTGGGACAGACATAGGCTAATTTAAAAAAAAATGAGATATGATCCCTCATTTCTCTTTTTTTTTTTAAAGAGGGAAAAAAAGAGAAAACTTAGCTTTGCTATTACAATCAATACGGCGCAAGGGCAAAAACTACAGGTAGCAGGTACCTGCAATCAGGAAAGGGAAACTGTGTTACCCCGTATTTAACGCGAGCGAAGCCGCGGGCAAAAGCTAGTAATCAATACAATACCTGGGTTCTGTCAAACGTGGTGATCATGGCTCTAAAATATCTTTAATTTTAAAGGTCATTGAGCGTCCAAGGCTTGCTAGTTAATATTTAGATTGTGTGGTGTATTGAGTGTTCAACAAAAACCAATTAGCTCTACGATTAAATGGTACCATTAAGCTAATAGGCCGACTATTAATGAAAATGATTAATTAAGCTACATGAATGTACATATGAGTGCTTTCTGTTTAACTAGTATTACAATAGTTTGCATCATCTGCGTAGCCCTTTATTTAACACTTCGGGCACAAAGTACAGAGGACTTAATGCCATAGGCACTTTCTACCAGTCAACCTTTCAGCCCTTTTCCAACTACGGTGGGGTCGGCTACCAGTCTTACCGGATTGACTGAATACCAGTATTTTACATGGAGCGATTGAATATCTGACCTCCACACCCTAGTTAATAACTGGGTAATACGATACTTTTTGGCTCGAAAGTCTTGCAACCATTTTTGGTTGTCTGTGACGACTGACGACCATCTACAACTAACAGCCGGCACGAATAGCTTAACGTATTTTCTGACGTTTGGAGGGAACTCAGTATGTAATGGGAGCCCATCCACAAACCAAGCACGGCTTACTCTAAAGATCGACCGAGGGGCTATTATTAGGGCACGCCACTATAGTGGCGGTAAGTCCCCTCTTTGAGTAGTAGCTGGAGAGTCGTCATGGTGTCTTCACCTACCGCCTGACGCAGGTTCTCACCGGACACGGAAGTTTCGGGGGTTCCTGCACATAATCGGGCGGGAGGAAACGCCCGGGTGTCACCATTGTGACGATCGCCCGGAGGACACGGTGGAGCACACAGTGGCGGTCTGCCCAGCTTGGGCGGAGTACCGCTGTGCCCTCGTAGAGGCACATCTCTCGTCCGGCCCTGGTTTAGTCCATGGTCCGGAGCGAGAGGGAATGGGAGGCGGTCACCTTCTGCGAAGCAGTCATGCTAGCGAAGGAGGTGGCCGGGCGTTTAAGGAAGAGTGCCTCAAACTAACCCAGCCGCCGCGGGAGACGCCCCGGGCGTTGGGGGCCGCGAGACGACACCCGGCCACCGTAGATGCGGGTCTGTGATCCGTCTATTGACGACAGGCCGTGTCGATGGCGCGTTAGTGTTTCACGCGCGCCTCAAAACATCTCTTTGAGGCAGCAAATCAGAGGGGCCTGCCAGGGCCACCACCTGCCGGGGTTGCGGGTTGTTGGAGTCGAGCGAATTGTTCGAGTCCGGTGGAGTTTTCCAAACAAAACTTTTGATAAACGGTCAAGTTCGTATCAGACTCGTGCACCGAGGGTTTCTTACAAAGTCGGGACGCAAACGGCCACATCTTTTGACTGTACGCAGTCAAAAGACTTAGAGGGTTGGTTTTTTTCACAGCACCAAGGGACCACAGACTTGCGTTTATGGTTTTAAATTTCAACTCGATCAAACTACTTCTATGCGTTCTTGATATTAAGGGTCTTGACAGACAGACGGACGACAAAGTAATAATATCCGTTTTTTTCCGTTTGAGGTACGGAACCTAAAAAGTAGGAAAATAGGCACACAGGTGGTTTATATTATCTACTAGCTTTTGCCCGCGGCTTCGCTCGCGTTAAATTCGGGGTAACACAGTTCCCCTAGCGCCTTATTGATTAGTAATAGCAACGCTAAGTTTTCCCTTTTCTTCCCTCTTTCGGGAGAAAGAGGGAAGAAAAGGGAAAACTTAGCGTAAAAAAGTGGGATGTGAGGGATCACATCCCATTTTTTAAAAAAAAAATATTAGCCTATGTCCGTCTCCTGGTTCCCAACTATCTCTGTACCAAAATTCATCAAGATCGGTTAAGCCATTAAAGCGTGAAGAGGTAACAAACAAACAAACAAACTCACTTTCGCTTTTATAATATTAGTAAGGATGTGCAAAATTTCGTCCAGTAGTCGATCTGGCTGCCGATTAATATTAATTAATAATATATAATTATACAACTGATTACATAAACGGTCTAATTTTAGACGGCTTTTATTGACCTTGCAATAAGATTAATGCCATCCGACCTCCAGAGTTTGCGATTTATTTGCATTCGTAATTAGTTTGGCAGAATGCTGGATTCCTTGGAAATTTTGCACAAGTTTATAAGGGGTGTTCCACACAGTATGTTCGCAGCACAGATGGGCGAAAATAAAACGAATATTAGTAGATATGCGTTCACGAAATATTTCTCGACTTAGCGCGAATTTTCTAGTCGTCGTCGTTGATGACAACCAGAGTTTGCCGATCCATATGGATCGAATAAATGCTTACTTCGGTTCGGCTTAGTCGTTCCAAATAATCCAAATATATACAGTATGTTAGGTTAAACGAGGGACTTATTGAGGGAGGGTATTCAGTATTCGATTCTCGTCCCAAATATGTAAAAAACCTATAACCATAATTTCTGACGTAATTGTCCAATAAAATACATAATTCATGAACACTGAGCGCGAGAGTAGTAAACTTGTAAACAGTGAAGTAAATCACGCGGCAAAATACCTACGCGCCGATTCTACCGAAAAGGCGTCCTAAGCCAGGTTTAAAGTATGAAGGGAAAATGGATTATACCTAAAGGTCATTGACATGCACACATGTTCTGCGATAGTATTAAATCGCTAGCGCAAGGGTATATACACGTTGCGAGACTTATGCGAAATTTTTGGTATGGTTCTGTCTTTTATTTATTAGTGTTTTTTTTTTGTTCATATTTTTATTAGTATCATGTAAGTATGCACTATTGTGGGTTTGAATATGTCCCTCGTTTAAACTAACATATTGTATATTTTACGATCAAATTGAATGTGCTGCCCCGAACATTTCTATAGCATGTTTATTTGCGTTATAGTATACTAGCTTCCGCACGCGACTTAGTCCGCGTGGCATAGTTACTTTTGGCTAACGCTAACTTTAACCCGCGTGAAGATCGAAAAAAAAATGTTTATCTCTTTCTTCCCCTTTTTTCACTTTTTTTAGCCTATGACCATCTCCAGGTTCCCAACTTTCTCTGTACCAAAATTCATCAAAATTAGTTTGGCCATTTATGCGTGAAGACGTAACAAACAAACTCACTTTCGCTTTTATAATATTAGTAAGGATTAAAATTCGTTGGATTGTGTAAGGAATTATATGAAGGAGAAAATTTTGCCGTGACGTCAGACAGGGGAGAATGGAAAAAGAAAACGTGTTGCGCCGACCCCAAATAGAATGGGACAAGGGCACGAAGATGATGACGATGAGTTTGCAATATAATGATAATATTCAAAAAGAAATGCTGACACGTAATCTTGATGAAACCTCGAGGATTACAGGCGAGATGTTATGTTCTGTTATAGATACTTTAAAAGTAAATTCGTTTAGAAAAGTCAATTTGGCAACAATGGAAACTGAGCCAAAAAAGTAAGAAAAACCGAGGAAATATTAAATTAAAATATCTTTAACTTTTTTTGTATAAATAAAGCAATAATGTATACTAGATTATAAAATTAATTCTGATAAAATTAATAATGTAATATGGAAACATTTACGCTGTTTTATGATCTTCACGTAGATTATGAGTCGTTAGATTTATTTCTGTTATTTTCAATATCGTCAACTGTTTATTTTTGTAATGTTTTGATTTTCTGCCCAGTTCTGCGTGGAACTTTCAAAAGCTTCATTAGATTAATTTAGACATTATTTCATTCGTAGATTTGACGTCAACATTTTATCTGTGCGTAGTTCTATTGAAATTAGGTATACTAATCCTCCATAGTTTCCACTGCTATTTGGTATATCTAGAAGACTCTGTGCGATTTAATTGAATGATGGTTACTCGTTCATTTATTTCTTTCTCCACATATCATTAAATTTTTAAATATTTCTTAAAAACATAAAAAAAAACATTTAAAAATATAAAAATAGTAGCCCACCGGTATCGGGAACAGGGTCCAAGCTACCGGCGGTCAGGGCTCCAGAGAAAGGAACCTCCTAACAATACGAGCCGTGTCCAGGAGTACCGCTTTCTGTATCAAGCCCTTGATCCAGCTGCCTAACGAGAGCCTCCTCAGGTATTGGTCCAGGCTCTTGGCAATTAAGCCATTGGCAGATACGACTATCGGCACAATGATCGCTGAGTCCACATCCCACATGTCGACAACCTCGCGAGCCAAGTCAATATACTTGATTTGTTTATCTTTCTCGGCTTTCACGAGGTTCTCAGAATCATGGTTTATTATTATTATTATATTTAAAATTAGTTATTTAGAATAGAATATACTTTATTGCACACCAAAATTGAAACAAAACTAATTTACAGCACAAATGCAAATCTACGGTTACAATGGCGGTCTTAGCGATATCTTCCAGACAACCTTTGGATGGACTGTACAAATATAAAAATACAACGGGGGTAGTCAATGGTGTACCTACTGCTAATACTACACAAACAATTAAAATAAAGTTATTTATTCAAAATATATAAAAACATAAATAAATACATATAATATATTTATTAAACATGTGTTTAATAATATTATGCGGTTAACAAATAGGATAGGTGTAAACATTGACTCAGAAAAAAATTAATGACATTAAAGGGAAAGATAATGATTTGCAACTAAGGTTTTAAAAGCAACGAGTGACTGAGCTTGTCTTACTGACAACGGCAATTCGTTCCATAAACGGACAGCCTGAACCGTGAAAGACTGGTCATAAAATTGGTGATTTATAATTTTATAAGCCTTTTAACTGTGTGGAATTAATAAAGTAGGTTCCGTAAGTGGTTGGAGGTTCTAATCGTGGACTGCAGCTGAAAATCAGCGTCATCTGGCATTATGCTGATCTGAGGCCTTTTTTATTTTATTTAGTTTAATTTAAAGATGTTTTTGTTTATTTTTTAAATAACGCTAAATAAAGATTAAATAATGCTGAATAAACACAATTTTCTTTCATTTTACATGCGCCAAAACTGTTAAGTTCAGCTGCTATGTATTATGTATGAATGTAATGTACTACTCTGTCAAGAAAGTACCGGGAAAAGATCAATAATACCCAAAATGTCTGTTATTCATCCAAATTTATTTTATCACCTTCAAAGTATGCTCCTTTAGAAACGATACACTTGCGCCAACGAATAATCCATTCATCAAAACATTTTTTAAACGCTGCTTCCGGAATTGAGTTCAGTTCTCGCCGCGAATTCTCCTTTATGTCTTCTATCGATTGAAAACGGGTGCCACGAAGTGGTAATTTGAGTTTAGGAAAAAGAAAAAAGTCAGCAGGAGCCATATCTGGTGAATATGGTGGTTGCTGGATGGTATTTGTTGAGTGTTTGGTCAAAAATTCGTTCACAATGATAGCCTTGTGCGAAGGCGCATTGTCGTGGTGCAAAATCCAAGAATTTTCTTTCCACAAATCTGGCCTTTTTCGTCGAATTTGCTCTCTGAAACGCCGCATAACACTCAAATAATATTCTTTATTTACCGTTAGACTTTCCGGTAGGAATTCAGAGTGCACAACACCGCGATAGTCAAAGAAAAGAGTCAACATGACTTTGACTTTTGATCGACTTTGGCGTGGTTTTTTCGGTTTCGGTTCAGTTGGAAGGCGCCACTCCGAAGCTTGTTGACTAGTTTGCATGTCAAACTCGTAAACCCACGTCTCGTCACCAGTAACAATGCGTTTCATGAATGTTGGGTCCGAACTGACTCGTTCTAGCATGTCCTCAGCGACTTTCATGCGATTGAGTTTTTGGAGAAAATTCAGATCTTTTGGGACTAGCCGAGCAGCAACATGTTTCATACCCAAATGATTAGTTACAATGGTACGGATCGACTCGTGAGATACAGAAAGTTTGGCGGCTATCTCTCTCAGAGTTGAATGGGGATTTTCAGTCACTATTTTCTTCACTTTTGCGATGTTAACTTCAGTTGCAGACGTTGACGGCCTACCAGAGCGAGGCAAATCTTCCATCACATCTCGACCACTTTTGAACGCTTTGAACCACTCATAAGCACGAGTTTTTGATAAAGTCGATTCACCGTAAGCCTTCTGTAACATTTTCAGTGACTCCGAACACGAAATTCCATTGGCGATGCAAAATTTAAGACAAACTCTTTGTTCGATATTTTTGTCCATTATGAAATTCGCAATACACACTATATATGATATTACTAAAACCAGCACTGTATTTAATATAAATAACAGATGCAACTCAAACTCCGCGCCAAAATGGAAAACAGTTGTGCCAATCTAACAACTACAAAAAAAACAAAATTTTTAATTTGGAACCATAAACAAATCATCCATTCCCGATACTTTTTTGACTGAATGTATGTTTAGCTAGTAATTTAATGTTCAGCTGCTGTATTTAAGTTCAGCTACTGTATATTGTATGTTCAGCTGTCATCTTTTTTTCAATTGCTATATTTAGTATTCAGTTGCTATATTTTATGTTCAGTTGCTATATTTTATGATCAGCTGCTATATTTTACCTTCAGCTGCTATATTTTATGTTCACCCGTAAAATTTTATGTTCAGCTGTTTTCAGGGGAATCCTAGGAAAGGTAAACAACATACTGAAATTGTTATTGAAATTATATCATAATATGAGATAATCCTAGACGCTCAAAATATTAAACAATAACATGCTTAAACGTGTAGAAACGTGTGACTATAACACTTTAATTTGATGTTAATAAAATAATTAATCCTTTAAGATTAATTAAATCTATCTATAGATTACCAAACTCTTTTTTCTCCAAGATAGCTTCTTATCAGCTTTATGCGTTTTGCACACGATCGTGTTTGCTTGATCTGCACGATGTGCACGTGTGTTGTCCAAAACGATTGGATTGCACGACGCTGGTCGAAAATTGTCGTGCACATTCAAAATTCGAATGACCATCGTAGAAACGAGTTGGTGCGTAAACCTCCTTAGTTTAAAACACATTTATGTTCTCCGTTTTGCACGGTCATGTTGTCAGCATTGTAATTTGTAATATTGTTGTAATGTATGCAAATAAATTCGCAGCGTTTATGTTTTCTCTTTGAGATCAAGAGGCCGGCCATTGTGGGATAATCGAAGATTTCACAGGTATAGCGTGGTCGTGGTTAACGTATGTTTTGTTGTAATGTTGAGGCCTAGTTATTTTATATATTAGGTACGTAACAATTGTTGTTGAGGAACTCGTGGCTAAATAATAGCAGCCGCTCGGGTCGATCCCTAGGTTAAGCCGCGCTTGCCTAGGTTGGTCTGTGAATTTATGACCACCCATTCCATACCGAGTTTCTTCCGTGCCTCGGAAAGCACGTTAAGCTGTTACAGGAAGTCTGAGTCCCGAAAGTCTGACCCAGTCTTACGAAGGGGTATCGTATTGTGTGGAGGTCAGATAGGCAGTCGCTCCATGTAAAATACTGGTACTCAGCTGGAGCGGGTAAGACTGGAAGCCAACTCCAACATAGTTGGGAAAAGGCTAGGCAGACGATGACGTAACAATTGTTGTGGATTGATTTTAGGTAAATATTGAACTGAAAGTATTTCCTCTTCTTTCTTTTAACGGGGGACTGGTTTTACTTTAACTTTAACGTAGTTGGGAGAACGTAGAACATGATGATCTTTCAAGGTGATCTGTCATAATAATGATTTTCCCTGTTCAATTCTTCAGAAAAAAACAATTACGGCCTATGGTGGAGCACACTTATGTAGAAGAAACCGATTCACTCAAACTTAGAAGAGCTCCAGATTATAATGATATACAGAGAACAGAGGGTTATCATGACATCTTATAGCAGTTCTTATTCCTGTGTGAGAAAGAGATGGCGCTAGACACCTTGTATAGCTCTGTCTCGTTCCCTCAGTGGAATAAGTTCTGCTTTAACACGTCATGGTAGGGTAGCAGAGAAGCCGGCAGCGAACAGTGAATACAACAGTGGACAGACTATTTCGTTACATGTATGAAAACTTTTTGTGTTTTTGATGAATCAGATATGTGTTTCTTTGAGAAAGTTGTTTATTTAATAGATAGACTAGTAAGTCTGGGCACAGGATAATGATGGTGATGATGATTGGTATCCCGTTAAAAACATTTCTTACATTAATTTTCATCACACAATCTTTTGAAAGGGCAAGTAGATTTGCTAAGAAATTACTTTTTAATAAATGATTCATTAAATGATAAGTCATTTTAGACAATCAACCAGCTTGCGGCGTCTAATATTTGACATGGTATGAGCTATTCTAGGGACGCGAAAAGTTCCTCGCTGGTGAATGAAGATGCGACTGTCGAGAACACAGTCATCTCTTGAAGGTGCCCCGTGGGTGGCGAAGCACTTGTCGGTATAGCATGGGCGGTGGCATATCCTGCATTCTGGCCTTTTTTTGTGGTGGAAATCATCAAATATCTTCCCCCGCTCTGGGCGGAATGGGAGGGAGTGTCAGACTTGTACTGACTAAACCCACCTATGTTCCTTCTACCGCCATTTATGTTCCGGGGCCGCGGTATCTCTTTCGAACAACCCGCAACCCCGGTGCATTCAGGCCTTGGTGTTGCCGCGGCGGGAGAAACTCTAGGCGTCGACCATCGTAGGTGATATCCATCGTAGATTTGACAGTATCATACAATCATCAGCAAATAATTATGTACTTCTAAACAGATTCCAACCAGCATTGACCTTGAAATAGTTGCTGAAAAATTTAGAATGACATTGTATATTTTTAATTGTTTAGATAACACATTATTTCAAAACGTGGAGATTGGGTAATCTGATTAGGAAGAGGTACTCATGTTGTGCCTAATAATAACATTGCGCCATAATTAGAAATCTAGAAAGAATAACCGAAATGCTCTGAACAAGAATGGAACCAGTATTGCCAACTGATTGATAAAAATAGTAATTATAAGGTACTAGCTTTTGCCCGCGGCTTCACGTGCCTTGAATTCGAGGTAACACGGTTCCCCTTTCGTGATTTGCAAGTACCTGCTACCTGTAGTTTTTGCCTTTGCGCCTTATTTATTGTAATAGCAATACTAAGCTTTCCCTTTTCTTCCCTCTTTCTCCCTCATTTCTCACTCTTTTTTTAAAAAACCGTTTTGTCCGTCTCCAGGGTCCCAACTATCTCTGTACCAAAATTCATCAAAATCGGTTTGGCCATTTGGGCGTGAAGACGTAACAAACAAACAAACTAATTTTCGCTTTTATAATATTAGTAAGGATTTGAAAGTAGAATGTTTATGTCACAATTTTTCCAATCTTTCGATGCGCTTTTCGTGAAAATCATAAAAAGGTTTGCCGTTATATTGTTTGAAAATTGTACAAGAACATTTAAAGTAGAAACCAAACTTGTTGATTGGCATTTTTTTTAACAAATACCAAAGACATAATGAATTTATAGTAGCTTTTAGCAAAATGAAAAAAGAAGATTATTGGGTGTCTCTCTCATCCACATCGGACGCGTAAACAAACTTGTCTCTCTCATCCACATCGGACGCGTAAACAAACTTTCGTGTCAAGGGTCAAGTTATGTCTGTCATAAAAATGTATTGGCTCTATAGAACCCAACTAGTGGGCAAAATTTTAGCTATTATTTAATAATAATTAAGTACACAATTTACCTCACCCTTGTCCCATTCTAATTGAGGTCCGCGCATCTCATTTTCTTCTTCTATCCCCCCTGTCAGACATCGCGGCATCATTTACTCCTTTCTCCTTCATATCAGTCCTTACACAATCCATCCATCATTTCCTGGCCGTACGCGTAAGTAGGTACTGTAAGAGGTTTTATACCTTAACCAATGCTGGTTGGTTGGCCATGACGTTCCAATAATCAGGTCGTTTTAAATAAAGAATGTAAGAAAAGTGAAGACTAGAAATCGTAGGAAGTGTGATATGTATCTTTCAAATATAATCTTAAAGTTTTGCATGTGATTTTATTGTAGTAATATAGCGGATATCTTAGAGTACACAATTTACCTACATACTAGTATTTTTTTTATTCTTTACGACTATCATTACAGGGTTACATAATGCGATAGTGTATACAATAACAATATGTTTAAGAAAATCAAGTATATTGACTTGGCTCGCGAGGTTGTAGACATTTGGGATGTGGAATCGCCGATAGTCATATCTGCCAATGGCTTAATTGCCAAGATCCTCAACCAATACCTGAGGAGGCTCTCGTTAGGCAGCTGGATCAAGGGCTTGATACAGAAAGCGGTACTCCTGAACACGGCTTGTATTGTTAGGAGGTTCCTTTCTCTGGAGCCCTGACCGCCGGTAGCTTAGACGCTGTTCCAGATACCGGTGGGATACTATTCTTAATATTTTGTTTTTTGTATATTTTAATAAGGAATGTGTAAAAATACAGAAAATATGTGTTTAAACGACTTACAAATAAAGTAATTTCTGTGTACTCATTCAGAGAACAATGAAACAGATCTATGTTACTATCTTATGTGCTTTAGGGTAAAAATTGAACGCGTTCGCCTCTAACAGACTGGTATGCGCGCGCGGCACCAAGATTTAATCCAAGAGATGGTGGCAGATATTAAGAAGACCACTAGAGCAACGACAACTATTTATTTACGTTTTTAAATGTTACTAATATTATTATTTTTATAAATTTTTACTTTTTAATAATATATTTTGTTATAAAATTTTATAACTGTTTTTAATTCCGACGTTTATACCTGTGTGTTTGTTAATGTTTTCGAGCGTATGGCACTCGTGGGCAGCAGCTGAAAATAAGCGTCAGGTGGGGGCCTTGTGTTGCCATCTGACATTATGCTGAGTTGAGGCCCAGTTAGTTTATTGTGTTTTTAATAATGCTAAATAAACGCAATTTTCTTTCTTTCAACGCGGCTTTTGACTTTTGATGAAGGCAATTAACAACCCATTGTCAAGTTGATACGATCTAATTATATTAGTAAAACACGCGCGCAAGCGCTTATCAAGTGTCGTGAACGATAAGGTCAGCTGAGTAACACGCCTCCTCGTGCCACTCACTGCCCTGCTTACCTACTGAGGTATAAACCGTGAATGAAACATTTAGCTGTGTTCAGTTAAATTAAGTGTTTTGTGGTAAGTTACTAGTGAAGTTCCGCCTCCTTATTATGGCCTGTTTTAATAAATGGTAGGTCGTGATGGCCCAAAGGTTAAGGCCTCGTCTCTCATACACAAGGTTGTGAGTTCCAATATCAATGGCAATTTTCAAATTCCAGTACCAATGCAACTTTTTTTAATTCATACGTATTTTTTAAAGTTTATCTTTGACATCACTGTCACTGGTGAAGGAAAACATCCTTATCCTTATTAATAATATATAATATTATAATATAATATAATATTATAAAAGCGAAAGTGAGTTTGTTTGTTTGTTACCTCTTCACGCTTTAATGGCTAAACCGATTTTGATGAATTTTGGTACAGAGATAGTTGGGAACCAGGAGACGGACATAGGCTATTTAAAAAAAAGAGTGGTATATAAGGGAGAAAAAGGGAAGAAACGGGAAAACTTAGCGTTACTATTGCAAATCAATAAGGCGCTACCGGCGGGCAAAAGCTAGTATTGAATACAAGTCAGAAATCGCTGAGCAAGCGTTATGCTTAATATTTGTGCCTTTTCTGTTAGAGAAGAGACCTTTTCTCAACAGTGGGACGGTAATAGGCTATTTTTATTACTATCTTATAATATATCCTGAAATTCTGACTCTGAAAACTGATGTTCTTTGATCTGTACTGAATGGTCACCCATCCACGGACTGACCTTGCCAAGCGCTGCTTAACCACTCAGATCGACTCGTGCGGCTATTGTTATTAAGCCACGACCTCCTGTAGGTAGTTACGTAAATAATGACGGCGTTTATTCGAAACAAATTTATTCGATGTAAGTACATACATCGTAGGTTTGTTTGTTTCGATTTAACGACGTCGAGTTTCTCGATGTTTTTATCAAGTATCTAAATCGGGCGAAATTCATTAGAATTGCATTCCATTTCTGCACTCATATGTCATACAGCTGGTCAGTAACTGATCTGCTTGACGCGTTGATCTAACGATGCGCAGGCGTCGCGTGACCCGCGATGATAGCGGCGGTGTGACGTTTGTAAACAAGGCTCGGCGGACGCGACGTAAACATGAAGCGGCGCCATCTTGGATACTCAACGTATTTTTATAATATTATATATTTTTATTATTAGTTTGTGTCTATTTATAGGTTGTATATATTTAGTAATTAATTTAATTATATGATGAACTAGCTTTTGACCGCGGCTTCGCTCGCGTTAAATTCGGGGTAACACAGTTCCCCTTACGCCTTATTGATTTGTAATAGCAACGCTAAGTTTACCTTTTCTTCCCTCTTTCTGCCTCACATCCCACTTTTTTAAATAAAAATTACGTCGCCGTCCGTCCGTCTCCTGGTTCCCAACTATCTCTGTACCAAAATTCATCAAAATCGGTGTAGCCATTAAAGCGTGAAGAGGTAACAAACAAACAAACAAACTCACTTTCGCTTTTATAATATTAGTAAGGATTTCGCATAGTATATCTTGTTCGTCATGTGCTTGGTCGAAACTTGCACATCTGCGCATCGCTCCGCACATCACCGCTCAAGAATTTTATTGACGTTATAAATAAAGATTCTGAATTCAAATAAAAAAAATATTAAAAAGAAAAACTCATTCCTTTAAAAATAAAACGAACCACCAAACATAATCTACATTTCTAAGCTGAATGCCTAATAAATAGGACCTCGGTAAACATTTCACTGCGCCAACTGGTTGGCGTAAAACAATAAATAAAGTAACACCTAGACTTAGAAGTAAAATTCTCGGAGTTTTCTTAGCTCTTAAATGGTTTGTATACCTTTATTTATTAATTTGCTTTTATTAACTTGTAATGTTTGTAACTTTAGTTGCTGGCTTTGGTCAAACCTTGCAAACCATTTTTTTATAACAGTCTTCTAAAGGAAAAAACCAAACCCTTATAGGAGCAATCTCTTGTCCATCTGTCTGTCAATACCCTTTATCTCAGGAACGCGTGAAAGTATCGTACCCTTGGAGCTGTGAAAAAACTTCAAAGTCTACGCAGTCAAAAGATATGGCCGTTTATGTGGCAAGTTTGTACGGAATCCTCGGTGCGCGAGTCTGACACTCACTTGGCCGGATTTTTTACACCCACCATAGCTCATTGTCCCCCTAATACCCTGACTTGAAAGTGTACTAGGGGCATTCCACAGATTAGTGTCGGAAAGTGATAGGTTGGTAAGACTTTCCTCAATGAGCTTACTTCACATACTTCTTCTTCAATGAACGTCATAAATATATTATACCAACTCACACTATATATAATAAAGTATAGAGAAATTGAAATTGGTAGCAAAAGCTATAAGTCTACCGTGGCATGCCTCTCAGTTTGAACAGAAAAACTCATTTTGAACAATGTCCTCAAGTCCAAATAATAGATAAATAACAATATTATGATTTCCAAAAGTGTCCATGGAGTTTCTTGCCCATTTTTCTCCATAAAGATCTACGCTTTGGAATGGGCAACTGACAATACTTCCACAAGTTATTATGTCTTGTGACTAGGAATATAGCAGCATCTTTTATTTTTTGTTTTTATGACATTTAAAAGTGCCTGCAATGGTCTAATTGAAATAAATGCTTTGAGTTTGAGTAATTTCTGTAACAACATCATTTATGCAGTGTGAATGACTATTTTGTTATGCATGTGAAAGTTTATAAAGGTGAGAAAATTTCCCCTGAGCACAAACACGCGATGAGACTGAGGGCATTCATAACTTTACATGGGAGAATTATGACACTAGAAAAGTATTTTCTTTTGTTTGTACTCTGTGGTCATGTTTATCCAAAGTAAAATGAGTATTTATAGGCGGTGACAAGTTTAGTTAGATCTGCAATAAAATAAGAAAAAAGTTAATAGACATTTTTTTTTTAAAAAGAGGTATTAATAATGATAACATTTTGTATTTCTCAAGGGCGAAGTATTTTTAGCCAATTTGATGAAACAAAATTGCTGAGTTTAAAAAAAAAACAGGAAGATTAGGAAAACTACGCGTTCGTTTCAAAACGCAGGCTAACAAATTGGAATGCTAGATTTTTCCAAACCGTCCGGTATTTTTCCAACGTTCCCAATTTACATCTAGTTTTTTATTTTTCCACGATTGCTGAGCTAGGTGCCTCGGTAACGTATCGAGAATATCATTGAAAGACACCAAACTGAATTCCGGTTCGGGAAAAATGTCGGATAAAAGCTTTTCAATCGAAAATGGAATAAAATGGTTTCGAACAGTTCTCTGCTCGAACGAACGTTAGCCGCAAAATATAATTAAAATATTCTGCGGTTTTAATTAAGGTGAAGAGCGTATTTCTGTTTAATTAATTGATTGGATTGCGTGCTTCGGAAAGCACGTCGGTCCCGGCTGTCAGAAGAGCTCGTGGTTAAATAATAACAGCCGTTTGGGAAGACCTTTATGTTAAGCCACGCTTGCCTAGGTTGGTGTATGGATGGGTTACCTGTCACATACCGAGTTTCCTCCGTCGTTCTGAAATCAAATTAAGCTGCTGGTCCCAAAATAGTTAATCACGCTGTATAAATGATGTTAGAGAGATTACTTAAACTCAAAGCATTTATTTCAATTAGACCATTACAGCTACTTTTGACTGTCATAAAAAAAATCTGCTACAGTCCTCGTCACAAGTCATAATAACTTGTGAAAGAACTGTAGTTACCCATTCTAATGCTGTCATTAATAGTATCTATCAGTAGATTTTTTCTGTCATGTCTTGAAAGTCTGACAGACAGTTTTACCAAGTGGTTTTGATAATATAGTACGAACTGGGTTGTGGAGGTCAGATAGGCAGTCGCTCCATGTAAAATACTGGTTTTCAGCTGCACCTTGGGAAAAGGCTAGGCAGATGGTGATTACTTGTTTGCGTGATTCTGTCTCTTTATTCATAATTGTCCATTGATAGTAATTCTCACTACTGAATGGTTTGCGTGTGCGTCACAACAGTCGTCAACAAGATCTAGAATTCTCGATATACTGTTAATTATCTGACGTCTTCAGCACATTGAAATTTTTTTCGTTATTTCTACGGATTTGAATCAAATTCTTTTTCTGAGTTCACGAATCAATCCTTACTATCGTTACTAATATAATAAAAGCGAAAGTAAGTTTGCTTGTTTGTTACGTCTTCACGCCTACATAGCTAAACCGGTTTTGATGAATTTTGGTACAGAGATAGTTGGGAACCTGGAAACGGACATGAACTATTTATTTTTAAAAAAGAGTGAGTAATGAGGGAGAAAGAGGGAAGAAAATGGAAAACTTAGCTTTGCTATTACAATAAATAAGGCGCTAGGGCAAAAACTACAAGTAGCAAATCAGGAAAGGGGAACTGCGTTACCCCGAATTAAACGCGAGCGAAGCCGCAAGCAAAAGCAAATATGTACATAAAAAATGAGTTTAAAAAATTAAGTATGGTAGTAGCGTAGACGCGGGTCTGTGGACCCACGTGTTCTTTTTGTTTGGATAAATTCAAACCATATACTCAAGTCCGTGATCAGGGAACCCCGGTAGGCAGTGGCCCTACCCATTGGCCCCCGTCCGCAGGCCCGCAACTACGGTGGCCGGGAGTCGTCTCACGGCGCCCGACGCCCGGGGCGTCTCCTGCGGCGGCTGTAGTATGTATCTTCAGACATCCTTTTTGACCTAGACTGGTCGATCAACTCATATCTAAAACAAGATACACAATGAAAATAGGTAGTAACAAAAATATCTACGTTGATATAACTTTTACCGGCCATTAAGGCATTTACTCATTTGTTTTATGATGAAAACATTTTTACGATTCACCCAGTCGTTCGGTGGCTAATGCTCGATATAAAATTGATTGTTTCCATCGAGACCGTTTCGCGTGAGCCAAGGTGAGGCGGACAGAACACCAATTACGATTATTGGCGTTATTGTCGTGGATAATTAAATGTTATTTAACACCTGACCTTCTTATGCAATCGTTTTGAAAAAATGTTTGCATAGAATATTTGGTTTCAATTTTGTTGCAGCGTAATCATTGGGTGACAGGGCTTCTGTCTTTCATTTTTGTTATGGACAAAGGGATGATAATGACTGACAAACGAAAAACAAACGAGACAAAACTTTGCCTTGTAGTAAGTACACCCGTGTTTTCTTCGGTCGTAAATCTAATTTTGATTAACAGAAATTCAATACTGACTTGTTAAATGAAAAAAAAGTAAGCAACATTTTGTTTGGTTACCCTGGCACTTCCCTGTTTGAGTCATTGATGATTAAAAATCGCATATTGGACTTTGTTCAAATTAGGTTGATTTTAATCCATTTTTAGGGTTACGTACCTCAAAAGGAAAACACGGAACCCTTATAGGATCAATCTGTTGTCCGTCTGTCTGTCTGTCAAGACCCAAGACAGTCAGATCAAATTGAAATTAAAATCATATACTCAAGTTTCTGCTCCCTTTTTTTTTTGGTGTGGGAAATCAAAACCCACCCATGTTCCTTCTATTGCCCTTTATGTTCCGGGGCCGCGGTATCTCTAGTTTCTACTCCCTTAGAGCTGTCAGAAAACCAAACCCCTAAGTCTACGCAGTCAAATGATACGGCCGTTAATGCTGCAAGTTTATACGGAACCTTCGGTGCGCGAGCCCGACTCGCACTTGACCAGTTTTTAATATTATAATTACCTGAAGCCATCCCTCAGAATGCCCGCCCTTCTGCTTCACCACACATTTGTTTTACCTTTTCAAAAGATTCTTAACTTTAAGCAACGTTCAAAAAGGCCGATGACACGGGTTCTTGAATTTTGAAGGACCAGAAAATCTATCTAAAGAAATATATACATTTCTGCACGGGGAGTTCGTGTGAAACCGACATAAAGTAATGGATTATGCATACAGTTAAAGCTTCAACATGTTTTCGATAGAATAAAACAATATTTCAAGCACTTAGGTACACCTAAGTAAATATGTGAACGCTATAATTCATGACAATAACATGACAAAGTTTATGTCTCGCCATTTTCTTGTTGGAAAGACAAAGGTTGTTGGCCGAAGGAAAATTGATGAGTCTAAGCTGAACATAAGTTTATGTTGTAAAGTTGGTACCTATATTTGTATGATGTTATAGGTTCTATAGTAAATATTGTGTTGTTTAGCCATTTATCATGGTTTCGGAAAAGTCTTGACAATAATGGCAAGACACTAAATTATTTTGTACTAAGTTCGGATGGGCGTCCTAGCGTAGGCAGTTTACGAAACGCTGGCGTCACGATTTGGAATCAATCTGAAAAAACGTATCATAAAGAGACCTGTAAGAATATGGGGGATATCTTAATATCTTCTCTATCTTTGCCTAGCAAGAGGACATCAATAATTAGGTAAAACGAAGTGTTTTTGAATAAGTTTTAGTGATAACGGTGCTGGAAAAGTGAAATGTATTCTAAAAACACATTTTATTGACTTAAGCTAACGGAAAACATAATATAACCTTGAGAACGGTTGTTAAAGAAATATAAAGTTCACTTTTCTAAGCTCTCTGGTGCGCTATGAGCAAGCCTAATTATACTCAATAAAACATACATTTTTGTAGAATAGTCCAACAGTTTTTTATGTTTAATTAAAGAAAAGAATTATGATCTTAAGAATATGTAGCAGTAAAAGTTTGTACAACATACAACCATCTTCAAAATTGCGCAAAAGGCCGCAGTTCATTATTTTGAAGTTCCATTCTTCAAGGAGTGTCTTTGAATGGGCGTTTAAAACGCAATAAACTGGCCCATGCTACCCTACCATGTCATCTTAAGCAGTACTTATTCGAGTGAGAGAAAGAGACAGAGCTAAACACAATGTCTAGCGCCATCTCTTTCACACACTGGAACAAGTACTACTATAAGACATCACGGTAGGGTAGCTGGTCATATTTTATTTTGACGTTTAGATGCTTACGTTATAGCTATCGCGAGTTATGACTTTCCAAGACATTTGTAATGTCTTCCTAGCAGTAATTTTCCAGAATAAATACCTTCAATGAAAAATAAATGTAAAAATAGCAAATGGATAGACATGTGTCGTGTGCATTCTGGCTAAGAATACCGCTCCCTCTTTATGCGTGGGTGGCGCTAGATATGGCGGTGAGATGATGTCAAGAACATAGGTAGCTGAAACATAAATATTTTTCATTGATTATTGTTTGTTGTGAATGTTTAATAAAGTGAATTTCTTCTTCTTTTCAGCGAATCCATGACAACAAGTTCAAACGTATTTTAGCTCAAAATCAGCCACGCGTACGCTGCATAGATCATCAAGTGCGCAGGTGATCGGGCACCAGCCCGCGTTACTGAGCCAGTCAATCAAAATCCCCCAAATAATGGAACTCCGATCCAGCCTGTCCCTTTGCTGTCCACCCTCAGCGACGCCCTAAGCCGACGCTGGTACCCCATAGGGGGTGCCCTTAGCGTATAGTCGCTTAGTTTATAAGTTTTTTGCCCTGGCTGGAGGTCTTAAATTTTTAGGGTCACAGGAACAGACGACAACCTCCTAGGTTGAACTGAGAGAGGCCATTCCTTAAAAAAAAATAATGTTTGTTGTGAATGTTTAATAAAGTGAATTTCTTCTTCTTTTCAGCGAATCGATGAAAACAAGTTCAAACGTGTTTAGCCCAAAATCAGCCACGCGTACCGCGCTGTCACATGCAATACATAGATCATCAAGTGCGCAGGTGGCATGCGGTGCAAGATGGAAGGTGCGCCATAGTCTATGGGGAGATGCTGCATACGCACTTGAGATCTCAGCCGTCCATGAACCTCCCCATCTGTGAATTTATTAATAGAAGTCGAAACGCTTGGGTCGTGGGGCCGAAGATCGCGTCTCCTTTTTATTTATTTTTCAATGAAGGTCAGCAACAGCATCTGTATACAAAATATCTTAAAATAGGATATACTTCTCCTATTTTAAAAAATAAATAAAAAGGAGACGCGATCTTCGGCCCCACGACCCAAGCGTTTTGATCTTTTTAAGGAAGTTTCTCGTCGACTGGTTAATACTTCGCGTGACCAGAGAGCTGGCTCATTCGTTGGTCAAAAAATAGCATTGCCATTCAACGTGGCATTGCTGCCAGTGTTCTGCTACCCTACCATGACGTCTTAAAGCAGAACTTAATCCACTGAGGGAAAGAGACAGAGCTATACAGGGTGTCTAGCACCATCTCTTTCTCACATAGGAATTTGAACTGCTATAAGATGTCATGGTAACCCTACTGGGCACGTTTCCCGTTGACAGCGATGTGGAGGAGTACTTCGAGGCCTTTAGTTTATAAGTTAATTCTTCTTTAATATTATAAATGCGAATGTTTGTGAGGATGGATTAATATATGGATGTTTGTTACTCTTTCACGCAAAAACTACTGAATGGATTTTAATGAAACTTTACAATAATATAGCTTATACATCAGAATAAGACCCAGGTTACAATTCATAAAGATAGGTTTTATAGTCTATCACCACGCGAGTGAAACCGCGAGGCGCAACTAGTTTTACAAAAAAAAAATTTAACTAAGCAAAATAACTGATTTTAACCAATTTTAAATCACAACTGCACGGAGCCTTTATTTTGATGGGAATCATCAAATGAATCCTCCCGGAAAATAAAAGTAAAACCAAAATATAATTAAGAGTACAAAAAAATACCTCTTAGTAACTGGACTGGTTGTCAGACTTTTGGGACATTCCTCTAACGACTGTCAAAGATACAATGACCTAGGCAAGCGCGCATTTATCTACAGATGGACCCGAGCAACTGTTATTATTTTGCCTAGAGGTCCTGGATGAATCGTATTTTTTCTTTAATTTTTTGGTTTTCTAAATTACTGTCGGCCTGGTCTAGAGGTCGCAGGAGCCACTGCATGAGGTCCTAGTGCGATTTCCAGGTTGGAAAAATATTGATTGGGTTTTGTCATCACGAATTAATTTATCAGTAGCAACCATAGCGTCTGGATTTGTCTCCGGATCATGGCAAAATACATGGGACTATAAGTATAACCGTCGAAATGTGGGTATACCTCCTGCCTACCCTTGCGGAGATTACAGGCGTGATATTATGGTTCCAAACCTAAAATTTTCTTTTTCTTTTTAAAAAAAACTTTGCCCCTTACTAGAAATTGCTCCTGTATAGTGAGTATCACATACACAAGTAGCCAGACCCGAAACAACTATTTGTAGGCCATACAAATATTTGTTCCGTGCGAGAATCGAACCCGCGATACTCAGCGCAGCAGTCAATCGCTCAGCCACTGCGCCAACCGTGCCGTCAAACACACATTAACGTGTACTAGTGTTTTAAAAAAATAAACGGCACACAATTGAGTCGTGGCATTATATGAATAATTGGCTTTCACTCAGTTTGTTCGAGATTTACTCCATGTTCTTTTTACTGCTGTGGGCGGACCACCCCTACCATTGTCTCTCTTTTGTAGATATCTTTTTAGTCCATTGGAATGTTATATTTTTTAGGCCTTTTTTCGCCGGAAGGGAGTGTCAGACTTACTGACTGAAACCCATCCATGTTCCTTCTTTTGCCTTTTGGCTCTGCAGTCGCGGTATCTCTTTCGAATAACCCGCAACCTCTGCGTGTTAAACATAGCTTTCAATATAGATAGTTGCAGCCTGGCAACCTCATTTTTCTTCCGCTTTCCGGGTAATTTCAGGAATGTTTTTCATAATAATTTATTAGAAATTACTTTCAGCAACTTAAAAGTTCTTCAGTGTAGACACGCAGTGACTGGTAACAAACTTATCTCTCTCGGCAAAATACGTCATTTTCAAAGTTTCCTGACTTCGAACACGTAGCGGTAAAACATTTATTACAGGCTTTTCCCTGTTATTAAAATTTGGAGTGGTGAAACAATTCCCAGAGTACCTTAGGGTGCGGACACACTACGGGTCATAAATAAATTAAAAACACAAATTTATTTCAAAACGGGTAGGAGGGCTACTAGGCTAGGCCCGCCCCGGTCTGTCCAGAGCGGGGAAAGTTATTTGATGATTTCCTATCCCTAAAAATTGTAGCGTGCAACTTATACATGTATGGTTTGACAGTTTAACTGAGTTTAACGGATCGCGTGCACGGTTTACGGTGCAGTGTGCACGCAGCCTTACTATTGAAATTCCCATTAATACACGAACGCCATCAATGACGGCATAATCGTTACGACGTCATTATTATGGTGACATTATTTTACTTCGACGAACAGATTACATGGGATGGATGGATTACGTGCATTTTATTGTTCGTTTTAAGGAAGATCCTGTTTATTTTTATGATTCTAATCTGCAAGACGAATAAGGAAAGATTGCATCATATAATGGGAATAACCTAAGTGTGTGGTAAGGGGTCTTAACAGATTTTTGTCCTGAGGATAACTTTATTGATATTAAAATTCAAAATATCTTGATACCTAACTAACAACATACGTTAGTAAGTTAAACTAGGGGCGAATTACACAACGCAACTAAACGCTTTTTTTTTATTTCGTTAATTTAATTAATGTTGTGTTTGGCAATTGTATAAGTCCAATACTTTTTTTATATTTTAAGATACTTTTTTTTTACAGAAGCTGTTGGTGCAGAAGCTTTGTAAAATATATTATTTTATTTTTATTTTGAAATCTATTGCTTTCATTATGTGCGAAATAACCGCTTTTGCTTGAAACCGCGTTCTAGAGCCATCAGAGTTAATATTTCACAAAAAATAGTTTTTATCTGATTATCTCTTTCAGAGTTTTTTTTTAAATTGCTGTGAAAGTAAGGCAAGGGCATGAGTTCGTATTTTTTTTATATGTTACTATTTTAAGCAAATTATTTACTTACTGCCGGCTTCTCTGTTCCTTCTTCTTCATTATAATCTGGATCTCTTTCAAATTTAAGTGAATCGATTTTTGCTATGTAAGCTTACTCCATCCTAGGCCGCATCATCATTGCGCGAGTTGCGGCCAAACATAAGTCTTTAAGTATAAAGCAAGTGCGAGTCGGAGTTTCATCGACGGTTCCGTACAAACTTGCGACATAAACGGCCATATATTTTGACTGCGTAGACTTAGAGGGTTGATTTTTTCAGTTTCAAAGGACCACATACTTGAGTATATTGGTTTTAATTCCAACTCAATACCTCCACGCGTTCCAGAAGGTCTTGATAGACAGACAGACGGACTACAAAGTGATCCTATAATATAAAGGTTCTAGTTTTGGAACGAAGTTCCTTATCGCGGGTTGCGACGGAAAAAATTAAGACCAAAAGTGGTAACGACACTTTGTGCTATAGTTGTGAGCCATGCGGCATGCGCGTGTTTCTCTCTTTCTCATATAAAGCAAGCCAGTTCTTTTCGTTTTGTTTTTCTATTTCGCATTGAACAGTGTGGTGTCGCGACGATTATTTTTGTTAAGTGCATACAGGTTTTTTGTACATAATAAATAATAACTTCGTTCCATCCGGGTGTCCCTTGACACCTCTCAAGTTTTTCTTTTGAGTAACGAACGTACGTAATCCTACAAAAACATACCTAAATAATTAACAAAACTGGCCCCTATTTTAAACGCAAAGTCGTGCTCGTTCGACAGGCAATAAGAGAGCCATTGGTGAGCTCCGTTCGAGCCCGAAACAGAAGCACGTGATCAACATATTAATGAACAAATTGAATGATGTAATCGCGTTTAATGGAAATTGACTGCCAGCATTTTTTTTTAAGTTTAGTTCATTAAAGACGTTGTTTAAATGTTAGGCCTCTTATTCTATTGAAACACACGGCGACACATCAAGCTTTACATTTCTTTGTAGAAGATTTCCCGTCAAAATTAAAAATCAAAATCATTTATTCCACTTAGACCATTACAGGCACTTTTTAATGTAAAAAAAACAAAATGTTAAAGCTACAGTCCTGGCCACAAGACATAATAACTTGTGAAAGTACTATAGTTGCCCATTGCAAACCGTTGATCTCTATGGAGAAGAATGGGCAAGAAACTCCATGGACACTCTTTTAAATTAGAATATCCAATGAGAGATCCAGTACAAAGGAGAACAAAACCAGTACAGACGTACTGATTTTGTATATTCTAAGACTCGGGCGCTCAGTGCTCACCATGGTATCATCCATCATGGGTAGCTCACCGTCCGTCCGTCTAATGACGAAAGGCCGTTTCGACGGCGCATTCGTGTTCCACGCGCGCCTCAAAGAGATGTCAGCAAAGAAGAGGGGGGCCTATGAGGACCACCGCCTGCCAGGGTTGTGGTTCAGGGTGGGTTTTATTCAATAAACGTCTGAAGCTCCCCCGCGTTCCGTCCAGAGCGGGGGATGTTATTTGATGATTTCTCATTTGTAAAAAAATGGCCTTTTAAACGGGAGTTTACATCAAGTCATTTATTATTACGATATAGGTCAAATTGACATGATTGTTTTCGGCCATGGCGGCCAATCTCAGCGGAGATTACCCATCGGCGCGGGAGATATTATGTTGCACAAGTGCGTGCGTAGGTACAGATGCACTCTCAATTCCTTCACACTTATAGTCCAATGGGACAGCAAACCAACACGGACGGAGAGAGACGGGCCTGTTGGTCTAGTGGTTAGTGGCCCTGACTGCTGAGCCGGAGGTCGTGGGTTCGATTCCCACCCAGGACAAACTTTGTGTGATGAGCATGATTGTTTGTTCTGTGCCTGGGTGTGATTTATCTATAATATGTATGTATTTATAAATTATATAAGTATGTATATATTATCAGCTGTCTGGTTACCATAACACAAGCTCTGCTTAGCTTGGGATCAGATAGCCATGTGTGAGTTGTCCCAAGATAATATATTATTATTAAAGACCAGACGCAGGACCAACGGCTTTACGTGCTTTCCGAGGCACGGGGGTATCATTCCGCCAACTTCCAAACTTCGGGCTTTTACTAAGAAATTCCTAATGGAAAAACCTAGAACTTTTTGCCCGACCCGAGAATCGAAAACAGGATTCCATGTTCAGCAGTTGCGCTTGCGACCGCGAGTCCAATAGAGCAGTTACTAATACTCAGTAATTAAACATGAGAAATTATTAAAAGATTTTTTTAAAAAAAAAAAACCTTGTGGGTTCGTGGTTGCGTATACAAACATTTAAACTCACATACACAAACAGCCAGACCCGAAACAACTATTTGTAGGCCATACAAATATTTGTTCCGTGCGAGAATAGATCCCGCTACACGCAGCGCAGCAGTCAATTGCGCCGTAAACAACAATATAACAGTTATCGTTATTAACAAGCGAAAAAACATCGAGATGTTAAACAATAGTAGGTCTGATGTTATCACCCTTCTGTTTTCTACATAATGACGTTGTGCTGGGACGTAGGGGTTGTGCAGTGTGGGCAGCGACACCCACGGATACCTGGAACACTTTGACAAGTTAGCCTTTTTTATTTTTATAGTTCCATTTTTTTATATGTATAGAAAATTATTGTTCCGGGGCCGACAGTGGTGACACCCGGGTTTATCCCGGTTCTCTGGTATTTGGGGCCGAGCTTGAAGTTTGCAGTTTGATCTTGTGGTGTGTAAGGTTTTAAAAATCTTTGTTTACAGTAGTGTGTAATATTTTTATTTAAGCACGTAAAACAATTGTAATTAAGTTTATATGAAATGACAAAGTTCCTAATGATGCAACGGGAAAAGATTCATATGAAATTCAGTAATAATAAACCTGTAAAACGTAGGATACGGCAGGGTACAGTAGGTTACGGTAGACTACAGTAGGTTACGGTAGTGTAGTGTATATAGGCAGGTAGGTAGGGTAGTGTAGTGTAGGGTAGATAGGTAGGGTAGTGTAGTGTAGTGTAGGTAGGTAGATAGGTAGGGTAGTGTAGTATAAGTAGGTAGGTAGGGTAGTGTAGTATAGGTGCAGCTTAGCTATAATTGACATTGATCTGAGACCTAAATATTGTTTTACTAAGAGAGAGGACCCTGGACCCTTATTATTGTGTGTCACATGTTTCATCATTCTTAGTTTCACAAACATTTCTTACAGCACTCCACAATTTACTAAAATATTAATTGCTAGTGTGTAGGTACCAGATCTGTAGAGTTTCATTGATGAATGATGCAAAACAGTTTACGACATGTTGTTAGAGTTATGCGCGGTGCCAGCGCAATCAATTACTTTCCGATCAATCTTCGGGCAACTGTGATGCAATATCGGGGTGAGTGTCATGAGAATGATGGATGCAGCTGCCGTATATATAAACATAGTATACCTACATCAACTCACGCTTTTTAACCATGGGGGTTAGATAGAAACTATATGAACGCCACCTGCGTCAATCCTTTTTTTACGGATGGGAAAACATCAAATAACTTCCCCCGTTCGGGGTGGAGCGGCAGAAAGTGTCTGATTTTTGATGACTAAAACCTATCTATGTTCCTTCTTTTGCCCTGTGTGTTCCGGGGCCGCGGTATCCGCTTTGCTGGCATCTTTGGAATACGGCGCGCATCTTGGGACTCTTTCTATACCTACTTTAATATTAATATGATTTAAACATCATCATTTTCCTGCCCTTGTCCCTTTCTATTTGGGGTCGGCGCAACAAGTTTTCTTCTTCCATTCTCCCCTATCAGACGTCATGGCATCATTTATTCCTTTCTCCTTCATATCATTCCTTATACAATCCATCCATCTTTTCTTTGGCTTTCCTCTCGCTCTCCGTCCATCAACATTCAGATTCATCACTCTTTTAGTCACATGTGCTTCGTCCCTTCTCATTCTCCTCAATTTTTCTGTAACAGGGGCAACTTTCAAACTTCCTCTAATATACTCATTCCTTACTTTATCCATTCTTGTCACTCCACACTTCAGAATCTAATATAATCACGAATCATTTAAAAGTAATAGCAAAATATACATGAACACTGCCAAAATAATACGATTTTTGTTATTGTACTAAACGTATCAGGAGTACTTGTCTGTTTTCCCGCGTCTATTATTAAAGCCTTATATCTACTTTGTTTACTTGTAAACTGCATTTTTGTCTATTTATATACCCGACACGAATAAAACGAGCTTTTAAGATATCATATCGAAGTCAGTAAACTATTTACAACTCGACTTGACTAACGTCGCATTCACACCCTCAGATCATGCGGCTGATGCCAAGACGCTTGTTTCATTGCTTTTCATCGTACAAGTAATTACCGTCGCTCCACAAATCGCGTTATGTTTTTTTTTTTAAAACGTTGCCCACACTAGGATTTCTCCTGTATCGTGGGTGCGTTTACAAACATTTAAACTCGCATACACAAATAGCCAGACCCGGAACAACTATTTGTAGGCCATACAAATATTTGTTCCGTGCGGGGATCGAACTCGCGACACGCAGCACAGCAGTCGATCGCTCAGCCACTGCGCCAACCGTGTCGTCAATATGATGACTCAAGGCAAGCTCTAACCTGCCGGGGTTGCGGGTTGTTCGAAAAAGATACCATGGCCCCGGAACGTAATAGAAGGAATATGGGTGGGTTTTAGTCAGTACAAGTCTGACACACCCCCCCGTTCCGTCTAGAGCGGGGAAAGTTATTTGATGATTTCCCACCCCAAAAAAAAGGCAAGCTCTAAACAACGTCTTTCTTTTGTTTATTGATAGTCTCTGGCGCAACTTGCTCATTGACACTTTTTGTTAACAACATGGCACACTATCACAGGTAACCGTAGTTTTTAATCGCAAATTCATTGGTATCTTGTATCCGACACAAGATATAAACGTGTCCACGTTTGCGCAGCGACTTATTGTGCAGCCCGTGGCCAAGCAGTAAGGTCGGACATTCACTGAGGTCACCAAAGCCAATGAACTTGGAACATTTCCTATGCAGAATCGCTTGGAACTGATTACAGGAGTTATGTGATATTATAGACAGATGATAAACGGCTTTGGTGTTATATAACAGGAACTTGTTGTCTCCTTAAAAAGGCTATGTATGCATAGAGTTTGTTTCGTCGGAATTTACCGTCAGTATTGTATAATTAAATATTAGTTAAGTGCTATTGTCTATTTGCATATTTATAGGTTATGTATGTACTTATGTACGAACTTCACTCTTATGACCTTTGTTTAGTTACGCAAGGTGAGTTTAATTCGAAGTACCTACTAGAATTTCTGATAACACGATCTCATTTCCATATCAAATGTAATTGGTACTGCATCGTTGCAAGTACGTACTTGGTATTTATTTTAAATAACTAAAACTTCACGCTTTTTTAATTTCCGAATGATTAAGTAGTGTGCCTGATAGTATACTATTACTAGCTGCGCCCCACGGTTTCACTCGCGCGGTGATATTAATAACAATATATCTTTATGAATTGTGGCCTCTGTGTTATTCTGATATGTAAGCTATATTATTGTGAAGTTTCATAAAAATCCATTCAGTAGTTTTTGCGTGAAAGAGCCACAAAAATACTTATATAAATTCTCACAAACTTCCACTTTTGGAACATTAAAAAGATATCGCTTATCTAGGTGTTAATGAGTTTTTGATAGAAAACCATCTTATAGCTTTCTTTTTTCAAACATTTGGAAAGAATATACTTCAAGGTCATAACAAAATTCTCATCAACCCAATAATAAGCATTTTCTTCACGTGTGAAAGATTTGGTAGTCGCATTCAGCAACTTTTTGACTAAAAATCGGGTATACTACAGTCGAGATAGATGCCTCCGAAGGATAAATGCCCCGATTTTAATAACTTGATTCATCGCTTTAATCGCTAGCAATTTTATTTATCTTTAGATAAGTTTTCCAGTTACTGCTAAGTGGACCATGTCTTTTGGCTCTGTGCAATTGCATGGGAAGGCAAGGTACAATCAAAGTTTTGTGGGGATATATGCCTTGTTTTTCAGCGAGTCGTCTATCCTAAACGTAATTTGTATATAGGTACTAAGCATCCCAAAAAGTATCGGTCCTCAAAAATCACTAACTACTTTAGAAATTACAAAAATGATGTTTCTTACTTTTCATGAATTTGTAGATAAAACATCAACGAGAGGAGCTCGTGGCTAAATAATAGCAGCCGCTCGGGTCGATCTTTAGGTTAAGCCGCGCTTGCCTAGGTTGGTCTGTGGATGGGTGACCACCCGTTACATACCGAGTTTCCTCCGTGCCTCGGAAAGCACGTTAAGCCGTTGGTCCCGGCTGTCATTTGTAGATCTTTGACAGTCGTTACAGGTAGTCAGTGTCCCGAAAGTCTGACAACCAGTCTTACCAAGGGGTATCGTATTACCCAGTACTAACTGGGTTGTGGAGGTCAGATAGGCAGTCGCTCTATATAAAATACTGATATTCAGCTGCATCCGGTTAGACTGGAAGCCGACCCCAACATAGTTGGGAAAAGGCTAGGCAGATGATGATGTAGATAAAACATCAAACTACTTGTCTGTTTTACAAACAAAATATTTTGATTTTTGCAGTGAGACATAAACAGTTATTTCTAAAAGTTTAGCATCTATCCCGACTTTACCCTTTTTTGCGGATAGGAAAACATCAAATAATTTCCCTCGCTCTGGGCGGAGCGGGGGGAGTGTCAGACTTGTACTGACTAAAACCCACCCATGTTCCTTCTTTTGCCCTTTATGTTCCGGAGCCGCGGTATCTCTTTCGAACAACCCTAATGCTAATGCCTTTATTACAGCATATTTTCTTCACTCAGTGCCGATTGTCTGTCGAAACTGATTGTATTTATCCTTTGTTTGCAAGGTTAATATTATAGGAATATCACAAACAATCATAAATTCCAGACTTTGTTATGACTCCTATCCATTCTTTTGGTGCCAAATTACCGACAGAACTGAATGTACGGAGAGCAAGAAGTTTCATTCACTGAATGCTGATCAATGAATGTGAATGAAAGGAGTCTTATGTCATTCATTTGTTTTTTTTTCTGTTGGCTTCAAATTGAAGATGATGTAATACGTCGTATACGTTTTGTTTTTATTCTTGTCTCTGCTGGTTATAGCGATTTTACTGGCGTTTTGTTTTCTGAGTTGTAACATTTATTAAGTCCCATGTATAAATTGTATATCAATTTCACAGAAATAGCAGTTTCGCTTAAATTAAAAAAAATGTACCTTTACAGCTTTATTATTTTATGTAACTTTCAAATTCTTTTCCGACACGTAATTTCATAGAAATACACATTTGAAATGGTAAGTTAGTATCATTATATTGGTGTTAGTTTTTGTCAGGCCAACTAATTTTTACTATGTTTTGATTTTTAAACAGCCCCAGGTAATGTTCAGCTTTTATAAAATATTTTTTCGTGTTGTTTTTTATAGGTATTTGTGGATTTGTAGAGGTTAAACTTCTTCTTAAAACTAGAACTGTGTCAAATCTGACAGTAATAAATTTACTTTTCGACCAACCTGCTGCCAATCTGTTTTGATTTCGTATTTTATTTTTTTATCGTCAAGGAAAAGTACTGGTACAGATTGTCCAACAGCAATATTATTGAAAATAAGGAAAACAATAAAGACAATAATGAGGTTAAATGCGTGATAATTAATTGTAATCAAGCGAAAACAGAGCGAGTTTCTTATGTCATGCGCATTGTAATCGATGCGCAGACGTCAATCTACGTCGTTGAGTGCGTAAATGGTGGTCGGTGTTGCCAGAGTTCGAATATTCATTCCCTTTACAATAGTAGAAATCAAAAATTCACTAACCGTACTTCTTTTATTTACGTTTCAACTTTCGATTAGTTTTTCTTTTAGGAATAACCTGCGGTGCATGAGTCCAGGGGGTCTAAAATGGCACGTTTAAATTCTTGAAATGGTCACATACGCAGTTAATATTGTGAATTGTCACTTTGTGAACATTTTACAAACTTTAACGTAATTCATATTTTTATTCTATTATGATTCTCCTAAAGCGCTCTTTTAGACCTCTAGTTTTGAGCTCATTAATTTTTTAAATCACATGTAAAAAAATTAAATTAAAAATTTAAAAACACCCCCGTCCCAAAAAAAGTACGCAATTATTATGACAAAAGGTTAAAAATGCTAAACCCTATAAAAAGCAAAAAAAAAAACTTTTAACACTACGTAAGTACCAACTAAAGCATGTCAGACTATCTACTCGGGACTTTGTGCCACCTTTATGTCGGAGGCATAACCGCTAATTTTGAACTGCAAATGGTTATCTTGGCCTGCTGTTGACCGTACGTATGAAATTTTTGATTAAATTTTGTCGTGTCGGGGGACCGCTCTAATTTATTAGCCTAACGTTAGAAGCTCACATTAAAAAATTTGTATGAAAAATTACAATGGGATTGAGGACTTCCCTCAATCCCATTGTAATTTTTCATACAAATTTTTTGAGTCGTTCCTAAGATTGGGGGTTAAAATTATTGTTAATCATTTATTTAGATAGAGTATAAAGTTTTTTTTGAATTCGTTACTTACGTTAACATTTTCGTTGTAATTTAAATATTATTTTGTTTACTTATCTTCTTCTTTCTTTACAAGTAAATTCGTCTGTTTTAATTTTTTGTCCAGTGTTGTTGTATCATTTGGTGTAGTTGTGTACATATTTAGTTTTAAAATACGAATTTTGTGATTGATCATTTGATTTAGGTAAGTATTTTTGAAGGTAAAAAGCGGTCCCCCGACACGACAAAATTTAATCAAAAATTTCATACGTACGGTCAACAGCAGGCCAAGATAACCATTTGCAGTTCAAAATTAGCGGTTATGCCTCCGACATAAAGGTGGCACAAAGTCCCGAGTAGATAGTCTGACATGCTTTAGTTGGTACTTACGTAGTGTTAAAAGTTTTTTTTTTTGCTTTTTATAGGGTTTAGCATTTTTAACCTTTTGTCATAATAATTGCGTACTTTTTTTGGGTCGGGGGTGTTTTTAAATTTTTAATTTAATTTTTATTTTATGCTTTTTAAAGGAGCTCCTTAATTTTTCATTCTTTCATTTAATTTCTTTTATGTTTCTTGCCATTTAAGGATAATTTTGTATTTTATTTTTAAATTTTGGTCATTCTAGATTTTCAGCAAAAATATAAATCGGTTTATCCGTTTCATTCCGGCCGGCATTCCAGGGTTTCATCCGCCACATCCCATTTCCAGCATCAGGTCCTCATCAATTAGAAATATGAAGAGAACTAGTCAAGACAAATTCAACGAGCCCAAACTCGATGGGTTTACTAAAAGGCAGTCCAGGTTTACATTTCCTAGCTTCGAGCCCTATCACCAGACCAGCTCAGAGGTTCCAGATTTCCAGCACCAGGTCCTCGTCAATTAGAAATATGAAGAGAACTAGTCAAGACAAATTCAACGAGCCCAAACTCGATGGGTTTACTAAAAGGCAGTCCAGGTTTACATTTCCTAGCTTCGAGCCCTATCACCAGACCAGCTCAGAGGTTCCAGATTTCCAGCACCAGGTCCTCGTCAATTAGAAACATAAAGAGAACTAGTTAAGACAAATTCAACGAGCCCAAACTCGATGGGTTTACTAAAAGGCAGTCCAGGGTTACGTCTCCTATCTTCGAGCCCTAACAGCAGACCAGCTCAGTGGTTCCAGAAGACATCAATGTTTCAAATGTCAGATCCTACATATGCTCGCAAGTAAACTGAGCGTGGAACATTCCTATCACACCTAACAAACGACCTGATGACCTTGAAGACCTGAACTGATTTCCACCAAACATAGCTAAGAACACTCTCGACTGATATACCTTTCAAACAAAAAAAACCGCATTAAAATCGGATCATCCGTTTGGGAGCTACGATGCCACAGACAGACACATACACATTTACACACACAGACCCGTCAAACTTATAACACCCCGTCGTTTTAGCGTCGGGGGTTAAAAAGGGACCAATCTAGACTCCGTGGCTGCTACTGAGAAATTGTAATAGATGGGGAAACCCAATAACTCTTTGTCCAACTCAGGAATGGAACCTTGGACCTCATGCTGAGCAGGTTGCAACCACCGCTAAACCAAAGAAGCAGACCTTATGACTTAGTAAGTCTTATGGTGATTTTTAAGTCTCCAAAACTTGAAGTACGATTCTGTTAGTAAAATTTAGGTTAAATACTGTCATCTCCTTCTCTTGTAACTTTATCAACATTATGTCCCTACTTTTGCCCTTTGTGTTCCAGGGTTGCGGTATTTCTTTTGATCAACCCAACCCGTAACTCCTGACATCTTTTTGAGGAACGCGTGGAACACGAACGGGCACAGCCACAGTCACAGCCTGTCATCACTAGATGTACAGACGGCGCGGCGAGCCCATTGCTCACCGTCCACACTGTCCACAGACCCACGATTCTGTGGTGGTCGGGAGTCTCGCGGCACAGGACGCTCGTAGCGTTTCCCGCGGCGGCTGGGCTCGTCTGAGGTTCTCTCCCTCTAAAATCCAGCCACCTCCTTCTATAGCATAACTGCTTTGCAGAAGGACGTGACCGCTTCCTCATTCCCTCCAACTCCGAACCACGGCCGGACAAGTGGCAAGAGGTCCGATCAGCTGCCGATCGTCTCTTCGATGACCCCTGAAAGAATGAAAACCGGCGCTGGTAACACACATCTTCGAGAATGACTAATTGTATATGTACCGTACGCTGACCCAAACAGATTAATTTCTAGAACATATTTTCCAATTAAAACAAACGTCCATTTGGATATTACTAGTTAATGCTCGTCTATTTTCGTTCCTTCCTATTCTGTTTGTGTGAAATTGAGGTCACTCTGATTTTTGGGACAAAGCGAATTGAAACGGAACAAAATTAAATGATCAATTTAGTGCACATGTTTTTGAAAATACCATTGAACTAGAAATGTGTACATTGAATTATTAATGTTGGTTTTAGGAGATTGCTTTCTGAACTTTCAGTTTCTTGGTTCGATTATGATGACCTAGTTCCAGAACGGCAATAACCTGAAACAACAAATAAAAACGACAGGTTTTCCTACTGCAAACTTCACTTCTTTTCATGAGAGAGTTTGTTATTCTATTTAAGGTTTTGTTTATTTTTATTTTTATGTTCAGGTTTCCGTTCGGTTATTTTTTATGGTTATCAGGCTTCCTTAGAAGCTCGTCGCTTAGTAATAACAGCCGCTCGAGTCCAATCTTCAAGTTAAATTTTATTTGTTTTAATTACTTTTAGTTTTTCTTTGTTTTAAGTTAAGCTGACCCACCAAAGGCCTTGGTTGGTCGATTTTCAGGATTAAAAAGTTTGAAAATGACCTAGTCCAAAATATGATCATTACTTCGAGAAACACTATATATCATTTCCAAGTCCAGGGGTAAGAAAAGAGACATTATTACCAATGGGAATCGAATTCGATAATTGAATCGTACGAACTTGTCAGTAACATCGAGGAACAAGTTCTTAGTTCCGAATTTTCCGGTTCTCACTTTATTTGATCACATCATCTCTAATTGATGAATATTATTAATTTCAGGCCCTGAGGAGCACCGCGCGTCCGTGAATAGTACCAACGGTAGGGTGACCAAAATGTTATTTATATAAATGTTATAAAAATATTATAATTTTTGTTAAGATTCAAGTAGTTTTTTTTTTATTTAGTTTGTCGACTTGTTAATGGCGAAAGGAATCTGGCAGCTGCAATCTTGAAAAGTATGGTAATAATGTACACTTATTATATTGTCAGGCGTATTGAAGCTTGTTTCTGATGGCCGACGGGAAATTGTATTGTTGTTTTTTTAAATACGAATGTTTTTTTGACGACTCGGTTGGCGCAGTGGCTGAGCGACTGGCTTCTGCGCCGTTTATCTCGGGTTCGATTCTTAAACGGTACAAATATTTGTATGGCACACAGTTAGTTGTTTCGGTTCTGACTGTGTATATTTGTGAGTTTTAATGTTTGTAAACGCATCCAGGGAACGAAAAATATTATATAACATTACATAAACCTTAAATTATTTGTAAGAAAAAAAAACAAAGAAAGGCGGAACATATTTTTAATAAATGTTAAAAGAGGCATAGTAACCTGCTATTCAGGCTTGCCTGTCTAAAACGTAAAATACATATTATTCACAATGCGAAACTTCCATATTTACTGCTAAGCTCATGGTTATACCACGCTATACATTACTCGATATGAAGAGTAGCCCAAATTACTCGTACATTCAATTTAGTGGGTGACGTAAACGGCCCTCACTTTGGCTGGCATTGTGGTAGCGGGCTGTCGGGGGTTGCTATAATTGTCGCATGAATTTGGTTATTTGGTTAGAAGATGCTTTAATGGTAATCTTTCTATTATTATAAATGCGGAAGTTTGAGATCGAATGAATGGATAGATGATTAAGCATATATATTGCTTATCCTTACTAGTCCTTACTAATATTATAAAAGCGAAAGTGAGTTTGTTTGTTTGTTACCTTTTCACGCTTTAATGGCTAAACCGATTTTGATGAATTTTGGTACAGAGATAGTTGGGAATCAGGAGACGGACATAGGCTATTTTTTTTTAAGTGGGATGTGAGGGAGAAAGAGGGAAGAAAAGGGGAAATTTAGCGTTGCAATTACAATAAATAACGCGCTAGGGCAAAAACTACAGGTGGCAGGTACCTGCAAATCAGGAAAGGGGAACTGTATTTTTAACGCGGGCAAAGCCGCGGGCGAAAGCTAGTAACCTATATTAACACAAATAATGTTTTTTAACCCGACAGTGGACATAATTATACCTACTATCGGGATACGGTACCCTTGCGAAAATTTGCCGACTAACATGCAGACAAAACCACGGGCAATAGCAAGTATAAAATATTGTTTAGATTTAAAATAGCAGCAAAAGAAAACTAAATGAGGAACCGCTGTAAACTCAATTTAAGTAAAGAAATGAAATCTTGCGTAATTTACGACAGCAATAAGAAAAAAAAACAGTTCTTACCTCAAACTATTCTACACAAACTTAAACTCCGTAAATTATTCCACCTGAAAACAAGAGCCAAGGCTTTGTTGCACGCGGTGGCTTATAAGGAGTGTTCTCGCTGAAATAGCTCGACGCGACCGGTATATGGGACACATCTCGCCCGAGGTGTGGGCGGAGATCGCTAGTAGGACCAGGGTTTAAGTTAATAACGAGATGCTCCGCTAGTTAAAACTAGTCTATAATCTGTTTTTTAAATATACAGGTTGATTTATGTAATGATGAAAAAAGTTGTCAGGCGATCCAGAATTATGTAATCGATGGACATTTACGTATTTTTTTTAGTAAATAAGATTTATGTCACTAGATACTCAATTTTTAAGATTGGCTTGATTAATTGCCGTGTCGTCGGCGCGTTCGTGTTCCACGTGCGCCTCGAAGAGATATAATCAAAGCGGAGTGGCTTAACAGGGCCGCTGCATACGATTACGGGTTCTTCGAAAGAGATACTGCGACCCCGGAACACAAAGGGCAAATGAATATGGTTGGGTTAAAATCAGTAAAAGTCTGACACTCTCTTCCGCTCCGCCTAGACCGGGAGAAGTTATTTGAAGATTTCCCATCAAAACCAAAGACTTGAACAATTACAGCAATTTTGGAAGTTGATCTTTTCAAAATGTATGTCATTTACCTATTCATATGTTTCATCTTTACACGAACCTTGCACTCGGTAACTCGCGCGTTTGCATTGAAAAGATTTTTAACCTTGACCTGCAATACATACCGATATCTACTGTATAGGCCAACCAATTCACTTTTGGTTGACTGCTCAGACATAACTAAAAGTACACTAAAATAAAACTCAAATAAGTGACCAGAGGGCTGGCCTGGTCTGGCCTTTTTTTGCACAAAAAATAAGCATTGCCATCCAGCGCGGTAATGCTGCCAGCCTTCTGGGCACTTTACCTGTTGACTGCTATACGGACGAATTTTTTGACGCCCTGTAATTTTCAAATTTTTAATTGTATATATTTTTATTATTAGTTTGTGTCTATTTATTGGTTGTATATATAGTAATTAATTTAATTATATGATGAATAAATTATTTAGAAAGTAAAAAATAAAATAAACATCAAAAAACGAAACCAGTCTTCGATAAGTTATTAGTATGGACTGCGTGGATTTGAATGGAAAGGGGTCCATTGCTAAGTCCTGTCTAATAGCTACGACAAAAAAGGCATGCTGCGCCTAAGCTGGAGAATAATACCAAATCTTTTCCCATTCCAATCAAACTTCTTAATAGCTCATCAGGTAATCGCAGTTCGGTTACCTGATGATCTAGTAAGAAGTTTCCCAGCATCGCCACCTTTTATTTTAGGGTCGGGAAATCATTAAAAACTTTCCCCGCCCTGGGCGATTCGGAGTGTCAGACTTCTACTAAATCCCATCCATGTTTCTACTTTTGCCCTTTGTGTTCTGGGGCCGCAATATCTCTATCAAACAACGACTCGCAATTCCAGACCCATCCTCACCCCAAGACTCGTTTTAAATTATTTACGCCAAAAAATGGCTACGACTTACTCACAATCTGTTCCTGTGAAGATACGTGGCACACCATCTTTCCATCCTCCTACTCTTCAAGTGGATGAAACAACGTGACCATCCAAACTTTTAACTACAAAACCCAACCTTGATTGACCGTTTCGATGCAAGCCACGATTGATATGGCAATTATTGGATCCATTAATGTGATACCTTCCATTATAAGGTGAGGCACAGTAATGATGGCGATTAGTGGTCTGTCACTCCTGTGTTACTGACTTATTTGTTACTAGGAACTGATAATTTAAATCCTTACTAATATTATAAAAGCGAGAGTGAGTTTGTTTGTTTGTTACGTCTTCACGCCTTAATGGCTAAACCGACTTTCATACCTTTGTACCAAAATTTATCAAAATCGGTTTCTTACTACTATCTTTATAGTTGGGACCCTGGAGACGGACATAGACTATTTTTTTAAAAGTGAGAAATGAGGGAGAAAGGGTGAAGAAAAGGGAAAACTTAGCATTGCTATTACAATAAATAAGGCGCAAGGGCAAAAACTACAGGTAGCAATCAGGAAAGGGGAACTGTGTTACTTCGAATTAAACGCAAGCGAAGCCGCGGGCAAAAGCTAGTAAAATATAAAACATAGACTTGACAAAGTTAACAATCCATCCTAATACCTATTATAAATGTAAGAGTAACTTTAATTGTTTGTTATTTATTTCCGACTAAAAAGCTAATCGGGTCGTAATGAAATTTAGCAAGAAGGTAAATTTCAACTTAGGAAAGGATATGTATAGGCTATATATTATCATGCTAATAACTTATGGGGGGTGAGCAATATTGTATAATTTCCACATTTCACAACGTTTGACAATTGTCATGACAGAATTAGAATAAAACGGTTTTACTTATAAGGCAAGAAAAAATAGCGAACCTAAAGTGTACGAAGTCGAAGTCGGAGGTTGCAACCAGAATAATTGTAATTTATTTTCTTTCCTGACGACCAATTTTTTAATACCTCAAACATTGTCGTATAAACAATTAGGCAAACCCAGTTAGCAAATAAAAAATACAACATGGGTAAATTTTTTATTACTTAAATATTTTAAATATTGTCCTAGAAAAATGTAAATGTTGTCACCCTACATAAGTGAGATGGTGCAAAGCTTTTGTGTGCCTGTTACGTGTCCCGTGCTTTTGTTCTTCTATTGGATTTTCTTTTATCTTTTTTTCTTTTCTTTTGTAAAAGAAAAATATCCTTGTAATAACTGAGAAACGAGAAATCTCAGAGATATAATAATTACTTCGAGAATGCTGCAGATAAATGTACGTAATGAAAGAAAAATGAAAGCCTTCATTTATTTCCTTAGTCTTTATGAAATGTCTGGTTTTATTACGGGCCTGTTGGTCTAGTGGTTAGTGGCCCTGACTGCTGAGCCGGAGGTCGTGGGTTCGATTCCCAACCAGGACAAACTTTGTGTGATGAGCATGATTGTTTGTTCTGTGTCTGGGTGTGATTTATCTATAATATGTAAGTATTTATAAATTATATAAGTATGTATATCAGTTGTCTGGTTACCATAACACAAGCTCTGCTTAGCTTGGGATCAGATAGCCGTGTGTGAGTTGTCCCAAGATATTTATTTATTTATTTTTATTACATTTTTGTGAGAAAAAATATCTTTAACAGTTTTTAATACTAATAAGATTAAACATCCGACAACGCGCATCTGTACTTACAATTGCTTAAATTTTTGTTTTATAGCTTATTTTTCGTAAGTCATTTTTGAGAAATAAAAATTTTAAACCGTACCATCTGGTTTATTTGCTTTTTATAGCGCAATTAATCCAAAATTGATGAAATCAAAGATAAAAATTACATTTTAAGCTGGATAATTATCTTTATAATCTGTAAATATAGATAATTATTTTTTTATCAAAAAATTAAATCTTTTATTTTGTTTGCCGGCAAAACATCCAATTGAAAATAATTACCGAAAAAATAAAATATTTTTCTTAATGACAGAAATACAAAGACATTATTATATTTATGAGTGACTAGCTTTCGCCCGCGGCTTCGCTCGCGTAAAATTCGGTATAACACACCAAACAGACCTGCAGTTTTTGCTCTTGCGCCTGATGGATTTGTAATAGCAACGCTAAGTTTTCTCTTTTCTTCCCTCGTTCTCCCTTATATCCCACTTTTTTTAAATAAAAGTTAGCCTATGTCCGTCTCCTGGTTCCCAACTATCTCTGTACCAAAATTCATCAAAATCGGTTTAGCCATTAAAGCGTGAAGAGGTAACAAACAAACAAACAAACAAACAAACAAACAAACTCACTTTCGCTTTTATAATATTATACTAGCTTTCGCCCGCGGCTTCGCTCGCGTAAAATTCGGTATAACACACCAAACAGACCTGCAGTTTTTGCTCTTGCGCCTGATGGATTTGTAATAGCAACGCTAAGTTTTCTCTTTTCTTCCCTCGTTCTCCCTTATATCCCACTTTTTTTAAATAAAAGTTAGCCTATGTCCGTCTCCTGGTTCCCAACTATCTCTGTACCAAAATTCATTAAAATCGGTTTAGCCATTAAAGCGTGAAGAGGTAACAAACAAACAAACAAACAAACAAACAAACAAACTCACTTTCGCTTTTATAATATTATATAAATATAAAATATAAATATAAATATATAATATAATATATAAATATATGATTATATATTTATAATATATATATATATATATATATAGTAAGGATAGATGGGAAAAGTGGAGTTTAAGTGGAGATAGTTGAAGGGATGGAGAGTGACATAGGCTACTTTTTTTCTTTTTTTGCGTTTAGCCGCAACTTGCTTGATGCTCGCGACAATGTGGGCTATGGTGGAGCAAGCTTGCCTTAAAGTAACTGATTCACTCGTATTTAGAAGAGATCCAGATTATAATGATCAGGAGGGATCAGAGAGGCCGGCAGTGATTTCCATAAACAGGCGCACATTATTAAAAAAAAAAGTGGATGCATAACGTTTTGTTCGAGTTTTAAATAGACTTGACAACTGACACAAATATAGACAACAAAATAAATACTTTCATGTTGAAATGTTATTTATTTGCTAATAACATTACTAAAATAGATACGGTAGACATTAACATTACCAAGATACTGATAACGTGCTGCCAAGGGCACGTTATCAGTATCTTGGTAATGTTAATGTACTAAATATTCATAGTTAATCGCATTTTATTTTAATTGACGCATTATCGAAATGTCTTTGTTATGTTTTAATTATCGACCTATGTTAAAGCCCACTTGCTGAGCTGTAAAAAAGATGGACGAAAAACGATTGTAGCGGAGATGAGAATTTTGAGAGACAAGAATGGTGAAAGTAAGGAATGAGCATATTAGAAGAAGTTTGTAAGCTGGGCCTGTTACAGAAAAATTGAAAGGGTGTAGTTTGTATTGGACATGTAATGAGGAAGAACCGAACGCATGTGACTAAAAGAGTGATAGATATGAATTTTCATGGAATGTTCAGAGGGAGTAGAAGGTCAAAGAAAAGATGGATGCATTGTGTAAGGAATGATATGAAAGAGAAAGGAATAAATGATGGCGTAACGTCTGACAGGGGAGAATGGAAGAAAAAAACATGTTGCGCCGACCCCAAATAGAATGATACAAGGGCAGGAAGGTGATGTGAAGGCCCACTTGCATCGCGCATGAAACGTGTTTAGCCCATGCTGTTTTTAAAACATAAGTTCAAGGGCGGATCCAGCTTTTATATCAGGGGGAGGTCACCATATCGCAGACAGCTTTTTTTTTTTTTCGGGTGGGAAATCATCTTATGACTTCCCCCGCTCTGGGCGGAGCGGGGGGCATGTCAGACTTTTACTGACTAAAACCCACCCATGTTCCTTCAGTTGCCCTTTACGTTCCGGGGCCGCGGTATCTCTTTCGAACAACCCGCAACCCCGGCAGGCGGAGGCCCTGGCAAGCCCCTCTGCTTTGCTGACTCTCTTTGAAGCGCGCGTAAAACACGAACGCGCCGTCGACACGGCCTGTCGTCAATAGACGGACGGACGGTGAGCTACCCATTGCTCACCGTCCACAGGCCCGCATCTACGTTGGCCGGGAGTCGTCTCGCGGCGCCCGGCGCACGGGGCGTCACCCGCGGTGGCTGGGTTGGCTAGGTGTTCTCTCCCTGTCGCCTAGTCTAGTTCGGAACGGAACGTGAAAGTGTGTTTGTCAATTTTTCACGTTGAGACCGCTAAACGGATAAGATTTCATGGGGTCGATTGCATTGGTCCTACTCCGCAGCGAAGTTACCTGGTCGCGGACGGTGTCACCGGAAAAATCTAGTATATCTCTATTTGTAAATAAATTATATAATTTTATTGGTGCACACTGAAGCACAATAAAAACTTCCAGAAATCCTCCCGCGTCCGAATTGCGCCCACCATGCGGCGCGATGGGACAATAAGCGCAGCGGCCAAACTTACAACCAATTGAATGATTTTATTCGATGTTTTGCACTATATAACTACACTCGGCGTCACAAAATCGCACCTCTTCGAAAAAAAAGTTTCAACCATGTCCCGCCAGCAACGATTACATTAAACCCAATTAATATTGGTATCAATTGAAAGTATGTTTAACGACCTTGAAATTAAAAATAGAATTCCTAAACACACCAAATCTCATTAGCATGTAACGTTATAAAAAAATGTTGTCACAAGGGTATAAGACGGGCGACCCGGGTTAAATGTGGGTTTCCGGTTAAGCAGTCAAACAACTCAACTGAGAATTGAACTGCGACTGGCGCGTGGCGCTATCTAAAAAAAAGAAAATGTTCAAAAATGTTGGGCCATTCGCTATTCAACCTTTGAAGTGAACACACGTGAATAGCTACAGCAAGAAAAATACCCAGAAGATGGATACCACTGCTGATGAAGCCGCTCAAGTCATCGCACTACTGCAATCAGGGATGCGGTCATGTGATGTTGCTCGGCAACTGAACTTAAGTCGTTTTTTTTCCGTTCGACGAGTGTTCCAACGCTTCCAAGAGACTGGTGGCTATATCCGAAGACATAGATCTGACCGACAACTGTGCACATCAAAAAGAGACGATCGCTTCATCGTAATCGGTTCACCAATGCTGTTGAGCTGCAACAACAACTGCGATGAGCTCGCAGAACTTCTGTAAGCGTCTCTACAATTAGAAGAAGAATGCGGGAGAAGAAAATTTCAGCTCACAGGGCTGCTACAGGGCCAAAATTGAATGCAAAGCATAGGAGAGAACGGTTGCAATTTGCCCGTGACCATGTGGATTGGACAATAGACCACTGGAGGGCTGTGCTCTTCTCGGATGAGACGAGGGTATGTCTTTTCTGCAACGACAGGCGTCGAAGAGTGTACAGAAGGCAAGGGGAACGATTCGCACAAGCCTGTATTCACGATAACGCCCGTTATCACGGCGCTTTTATTGTAGAGACTACCTGCAAGAAGTTGGGATCCCTGATACGCGCTGGCGCGAAGTCCAGACCTAAACCCTTTTGAGCACCTTTGGGATGAACTGGAACGGTGAGTACCGGCACGTGATCGTGCCCCTACCACTCTCCAAGACCTCCAATATGCCGTCGTTGCAGAAAGGGTCAACATGCCTCAAGAGGAGACTGTTGTGTTGTCACATTAATTAGGTCCATGAGAGAGCGCATGGAAGCAGTCATCAGGGCTAGGGGGGTAACACAATGATTTAAGTTGTTTTTAAGGACTTTATTGTAATTTTTGCTGATAAAATAAAATGTTACTTTTAATCATTTGCATTAGCTTTTTTTTATTCCTTGGTAAACAAAAAACCGAATCTATTGATTTATTCTGAAAATTAAATAAATTGCCTTTCCAATGATACTTTATAGTAATGTCTACCATTGATTAATAGGGACATTGAAGGGAATTCTTAAAGAGGTGCGATTTTTGTGACGCCGAGTGTAATAACAGCACAGAATTGTGTTATGATTATGTGCAAAATCAAAAAATCAATATCATTTGTTTACGTTTATAAATAAAATTAGATAAAATTGTAGTGCCCAACTATGACCCAGCCTGTCGCCCAGGGGGGGGTCATGACCCCCATGACCCCCCCCCTGGATCCGCCATTGCATAAGTTACACTTGGTCGTTTCCTCGCATTCGATTGGAAGACAACAAAGTGTTAGTTTTCTTTTTTTTGTTATAAAATGAACGAGTCTAGTTAAGCCCGTCTTCAGACAAGCTTGTCCGGCTTCATCGTTTCGTTCTCTCATGTTCTTGACTTCAGACAAACTTCTCTTAGTCGATAGCTCGCATTTCATTACGAGGATTATATATCGGCGGAATTCACTATCATTTTCATCGTTTCTGCCAAAGTACGGGCCTTAATTGGCTAACCTTTGGCTGTGAAAGTTAACTAGTGAGTGAGATGTAGACAACAGAGAATCAAGTGTTGCTGTTGCTCTGGCGAAAGGCTTATTTTAAGTAGACAGATAAATGCTTTGTTTAAGGATGGAAAATCATCGAATGACTCTTCCCACTCCGGGTGGAGCAGGAGACAGTGTCAGACTTGTTCGAAATAAAACCCACCCATGTTCCTTCTTTTGCCCTTTATGTTCCGGAGCCGCGGTATCTCTTTCGAACAACCGCAACCCCGGGTTGATAAATGCTTTGTAATTGGATCCAGTTGCAAATAAAATGATACCTGACAGACATTTCGCCTAAATTAGTTCAGGATCGAAAAAACTGGAAGTCATGAGAGGTCTTTGCACAGCTGAGGGATGACACAGATTAACCTAGAGTTAGAGTTTTATGCCGCCCATGGCTCTGGGAGTTGTCTTTCCATGTCGAGAAATATATCTCAACCATATTTTCATATTTTTTTTTGTATCTACAACTATGCATGTACCGACGAATTTATTATTTAATGCCTGAAAATGTGAACATAGTTGATCAATCTGTCATAAAAAAACATCTACGATCAACACTAACAAACATGATTGTTAAATAGCGGCTACTAAAACGTAATATTCTTCACATAATGTTAGTTTCCAACCTACGTTCTAGGAAAACAGAAAACACGAATTCCTGTTAGGCATTATAATATTAGGCTATCGATATCTTTCAATTTATAAATCTTGAAGGTCGAAACTAAATGGTAGACGCTTCTAATCCAATTGAAGCCATTAAGTAAGATTTGAACTAAAGAATAGAGAAAAAAAAAACGTTGCATGTTCAAAGATTCTTACTAATACATTTATGTGTAAAAAACTCTGTGTGTCAGTCAGTCATCTTTTCATACCTTTAGGTACCGCGACCCCAGAACATAAATGGCAGTAGAAGGAACATGGGTCAGTTTTAGTCAGTACAAGTCTAACACTCCCCCCCGTTCCGCCAAGAGCGGGGGAAGTTATTTGATGATTCCCCACCACAAAAAAGGCCTATAGCTCACCGTCCGTCCGTCTAGTGACGATATGCCCTGTCGACGGTGCGTTTGTATTCCACGCGTGCCTCAAAAATATGTCAGCAAAGCAGATGGGCCTGCCAGGGCCACCGCCTGCCAAGGTTGCCGGTTGTTCAGTCAGCCAGTAATTTGGCACTAAAAGTTACAGTAGCGTCCATCAGCTCCTGTGATGTGTAAACAACAGGACACGCTATCAAGTATTCCATCTTTTGTGGAGCAATACCACATATTTTACACTCCAGAACAGCGACAAATTATACACATGAATATCCACCAGAACTCTTTTTCACCACCTGAACAGATATTCGACTATAAAGAAGGCAAAACTGGGACAAAATTTAGTCTTGAATAAAAAATTTATCTTGATACAAAAAGAGTTTTTTTACAAAGGAGATTTCAAAAGAATTCCCCTAATGCAGTTAAAAGTGGAATTAATAGTTCAATCTCGTAGTCAAAGCACCGCTCGATTTAGAAATTTCAGTTCAATCTGCGACCCAAGGAGTCTAGACTATCGAATCAGCCTGTACTTTAATAAATCCTCCTGGATTTATTCTGGAAGCCAACTAAGAGTTATGTCTTTGTTAAATTATGTGATTTCCCTTTGATGTTTTTGAAAGAAAATTAATGAGGAGAGATTCTTTCGACTTTGGAGAGACATTCAATATTATTTTTAAAAGTCTTGATCGATAGATGTGGATGAGCATAAATTAATTTCAATGCTATTAAATTTATAAACATGAGCTCTGGGTCCTGTGTTCGATTTCTAGGTAGTGCATGTTTTTAGGAAATTCTCAGTAGGAGCAAGGGGTTCATTTCATTACATTTTCCCGGTCCGGAGTCGCACCGCTCTTCCTCATGCACCCATTCAATGATGTTTTTATGCAGAGGGCTCCACTTGCTCCGCCTATAATAATTCTAGTTGCCAAGTAGTACACGTATATCAAGTACAAAACGTATCGGAAACACAACTCAACAATATGATAATTAAGTAATTAATACAAGTAAGTGTGCCAATACTTGATGTCTTCATCACGCTTGCTGTAACGGTGCACAGTGTTTTAACAAGACCGTTTTTAGAACATCATTTTTTTATTTTTAAAAGTGACGGCCTAAATCATTTGAATGCCAGATTTGGTATCCCCACTTAAGTTTTTGAGAAAAACGATTTTGTCGTCAATTGTCAGAAAAGATCGAATTTCTTAGATCATCATTGCATGCAGTACTTAATTTAAAACAAATATTTATTTTCTGTGTCTGGGTCACCAAGATACAGGCTGTGCCTAGTTTGGGACTCGCTGATAATCCTGTAAGTTTTCTGTTACGTCTGACTTAACAATAATGTACTTATGCTAACGAACAATGTGTACGCTAAATAAATGAATTTTGAATTTGCTGATTCCATCGCACTTAAGATAAGTGACCCACTAACATTCACAGACTAACAATAAACGCGGTTTACGTCCAGCAGGACCATTACATCTAGACATAATAATTCTCGTTAAAATAATTTATACCGTGGCATTAAAATTTATGGCAGTTGATATGAGATAAATGTAAACTATTTAAATGAACGTGTGTTTGACGTGTTCTGTAGGGATGGGACATGTGATCGATGTGTTGATTGATTGATATCGGGAATTTTGGTATCGGCATTAATTGATTGATAGTGGTTTCAGTCTCGCTAAAGTTAAAGCTAAAAAAAGACCTTTTGCGGTAAAAAAAAGCACTACTAAGTAGTGCTTTTTTTACCGCAAAAGGTCTTTTTTCTTGGAATGCAGTTGTTTTTACTAACAGTTACTATTTGTGCACTGGGACAGCTATCAGTGTAACAGTAAAGTATTTTGCAAGTAGTGTTGCCCAAATGCAAGAACAAGACGAGACTTAGCCAGTCTTGGTCTTGGTCTTGCGCCAATACACCTGGTCTTGGTCTTGGTCTTGGTCTTGCGCTCCCAGTCTTGGTCTTGGTCTTGGTCTTGCAGCAAGAGTCTTGCAAGTCTTGCAATTACCTATTAGTCTATTACTATTTATTAAAGTTTATTTTAAATCTTAGAAAAACGTATTAGAATTGGAACATTGTGAGCTTGAATTAACATAGCCATAGTAAAGATCAAGCAGATTAATAAATTACTGAAGATTTGATAAGAAATTTGAAAAATCAACTGACCTATATGTCGTTTTTCATGGAAGTAACTGTTTCTTAATAATAATATCTTATAATTAAGAAACAGTTACTTCCACATTCCAATTTGTTTTTTTACATGTCTTAGCAAATAAGCTTACATTTGCTAAAACATGTAATAAACAAATTAATTACAATAACTTGACTGTATTTTAAAGAACAATATCTGTCTAGAAAGATTGAGCCCTCAACTTATATGAAATTTAATATTGCGTGATCATTATAATGTATTCATTTTCATTCTAAGCACTCTGAAACTTATTTATTCTTTGGAACACCTGTAGGTACTCTTAAAATTCGAAATTATTTTGCATGAGTATACCTACGCCCTGTGGCGGCCATAAAATAGTGTCAAATGTTGTGATTTCGGCGCGGCGGCAACGATTGTTGTATATGATTTCAAAAGAAGCCGCCGCGCCGCGCCGGCGCGTGTATCATAACCATGTACTTCCGAAAAGCGGCAAATTTCTTTGAGAAGTAAGTACAAAACCTTTGATGCCGCATTATCAAAGTGCCGATGAATAAAACATAACTATGCATGCACTCAGTTTGATTTTAATGGATATTTTTTTATTCGCTATGTAGGTATGTTTATGGTATTAGTCGTAATGCGCATAGGTCCAGTTTTTCATATTCTTTGATACAGTTTTTTGCGTCTCATAGAATTCCTAAGCGTACCTATACACCGAACTGTTACACCTAACTACTCCGTGAAATAGCGCTAAGTCCTAGCTGCAAGACGCAAGAGTCTTGCAGGCTATGTCTTGTTCTTGCTCAAGTCTTGCACGGTCAGTCTTGGTCTTGGTCTTGCTAAAAATACGCGGTCTTGTTCTTGGTCTTGGTCTTGCAAAAACGCAAGAACAAGACCAAGACTGCAAGACCAAGACTGAATTTGGGCAACACTATTTGCAAGGAGCTGCTGCTTGAGGCGGGGAGCTACCGTGGGATCTGGAGGCCTCGCGTGCCTGTAGGAGTTGCGCGTGGAGGCACTACACCGGCGGGAAATTCCGTTAAAGCGGTAAATCGCCGCTCAGCGAACAGACCTCCGGTGTGATCTTAAGGTGGCATGGAGGGAGCGACTGTCCTAACCCCGTGCAGGGCACGCCACGAAGAGAGGCGCCACGGCGTCCTCGTCTACCGCCTGATGTAGGTTCTCACCGGACACGGAATTTTCATAGACAGAATAATAATTATTTGTTGGATATAGGACAAAATATGAAAAAAGAAATAAAAGTCAAACCTCTTTTTTTAATTAATAAAAAAAGCGTTGAACCACTCTATGAATGTCTCCTGTATCGTGGGTGCGTTTACAAACATTTTAACTCATATACACAAACAGCCAGACCCGGAACAACTATCTGTAGGCCACACAAATATTTTTTCCGTGTGGGAATCGAGCCCGCAACACGCAGCGCAGCAGTCGATCGGTCAACCGCTGCGCCAACCGTGTCGTCACATAAAACAATGGGTCTAACAAAATCATAAAATTAAACTAATCATAAAAATTAATTTAACTAATTAACTAGTAAGGACGCGCGGGTTCGCGAAGGGTGCAGAGAGTGGGGGGAGGCGTTTGCCCAAAAATGGGAAAGAGGACGCAACAAAAAAAAATTGCCCCGTACAAGGCCAAAAGGCCACATCTCAGCATGTAGCTAATCCGACGTCCACAACCCAAGTACCTCATGGTAAGCCTATATTTTGGTTATATCACTATTCTTAATACAACAAAGACATAAACTGTGTTTTATTTTGTAAAGAAGAAGGTAGAAAATGTCATGAACAGAATGAGTTCTCAGTACGTTGACTTTGATGGGAAAATAATAATTACTAACGATTTTGTACCGTGGAAATAAAGCCTTGATGTTTTCTTGAACGCTTGTATCGCTTATAACGCTTGTATGAACAGTATCCTTACTTCCTTACTATCCTTACTATATTAATATTATAAAAGCGAAAGTGAGTTTGTATGTTTGTTTGTTTGATACCTCTTCACGCTTTAATGGCTAAACCGATTTTGATGAATTTTGGTACAGAGATAGTTGGGACCTTAGAGACGGACATAGGCTAACTTTTGTTTAAAAAAAGTGGGATGTGAGGGAGAAAGAGGGGAGACAAGGCAAAACTTAGCGTCGCTACTACAAATCAATAAGGCGCAAGGGGAACTGTGTTAGCCCGAATTTAACGCGAGCGAAGCCGCGGGCAAAAGCAATAGAATAAAAAAAATATCAACGTAATATTTAAAGAGCTCGTGGCTTATTAAGAACTGGACAAGTGCGAGTCGGATTTGCCCACCAAGGGTTCCGTACAAACTTGCGACATAAAAAGCCATATCTTTTCACTCCGTAGACTTAGTGATATGATTTTTCCACAAGTCTAAGGAACTACAGACTTGAGTACATGGTTTTAGTTCCAACTATCAAGTTAAAATATTAGTATTTATAATATTAGTAGGATTAGTTTACAAGAAATGTTTACAAGACGAGACCATGTTATACTTGTAAAGTAGGTTAGGTTTATGTGTCGCAGTGTACAAACAAAAGTTCAGTGGAAGCAAGTACTTGTGTGCACGTCTATATGGTTATCTAGCTGGCGCCCGCGGCTTCGCCTGCGTTATATCGAAAAAAAAGTATCCTATGGTTTATTCTAGACTATAATCTACCTCTGTGCCAAATTTCATCAAGATCCGTTCAGCCGTTAAGACGTGAAAGAGTAACAAACATCCATACATCTATCCTCACAAACATTCGCATTTATAATATTACTAGCTTTCGCCCGCGGCTTCGCTCGCGTTAAATTCGGTATAACACACCAAACAGACCTGCAGTTTTTGCTCTTGCGCCTGATGGATTTGTAATAGCAACGCTAAGTTTTCTGTTTTCTTCCCTCGTTCTCCCTCATATCCCACTTTTTTTAAATAAAAATTATCCGTCTCCTGGTTCCCAACTATCTCTGTACCAAAATTCATCAAAATCGGTTTAGCCATTAAAGCGTGAAGAGGTAACAAACAAACAAACAAACTCACTTTCGCTTTTATAATATTAGTAAGGAAGTAAGGATAGTAGGAATTAGTAGGATAGGATTTATCGAGGAAGTCTAAATAATAATAAATAATAGGCTGTATAACTACACTATACGACACTAAGAAGATGAACAGCGAGTAAAGCCGCCTGGGATTCAGCTACTATAAAAATATGTCCAGTACTAACTGGGTTTTGGAAGAAAGGTAATGTTGCCAATATTACATTTGTACTATACAATATGTATGTATAGGTATCTATCGGCAACTGGTTGTGCCAGGAATGTTACCAGAATTGGACCAATCGTGGTTATTGCCAGAGATACAATCGTCTTGCTGAGGTTGCAGATTATTACCGCGGATCACAAAGGGCAAATGAAGGAACATGGATGGGTTTAAGTCAGTAAAAGTCTGCCCCCCCCCCCCCGTACCGCCCAGAGTGAGGGGAAAGTTATTTCATGATTTTGCTTCCCTAACAAAATTGCATAAACTGGTTTTAAATAGGTTGATATGTATGTTGAGTGTACACTATGATCCAGAAAGAAAACGATCCAAACTACATCCCAACCGTGTACTGACGTCATGTCTTACGGAGAGAGCCAAATCCTAAATGGCATTGCTTATTCATTCACCATCATTCTGATCCAACAGACAAGGTACAGTACTAAATTAGTTATTCATGAAATTCTGTGCCATAAGATATTAACAATGCCATTAAACTTAATAGCTGAGATTAGTAATGAAACGCTATATTTACCAGCTCGTGATTATAACATCACGCTTGTCTAAACCCAAAAGGGTTAGACAGAGGTGTACCTGATTGTACACCCAGACTTCGCCAGTTATGTTTAAGTCCCATGTTATAGGGGGCGAGCCTATTGCCATCAACCGGACACAAATCGGGAGGGGGGAGGAGGGGGAGTGTTATACTTTTACTGACTAAAACTCATCCATGTTCCTTCTTGTGCCTTTTATGTTTTGGGGCCGTGGTATCTCTTTCGGACAACCCTGGTAGGTTTGCTTTGCTGACAGCTCTTTCGAGGCACGTGTAAAATACGAACGCGCCGTCTATACAGTCAGTCGTTACTAGACGGATGGACGGTGAGCTACCCATTGCTTATCGTCCACAGACCCGTGTCTACGGTGGCCGGGATTCGTCTCGCGCCGCCCTCGGCTCTCCCTCGGCGATTGTGTTGGTTTGAGGCTCCCTCTAACGTACAGCCCCTCCTTCGCTAGATTATGCTTCGCAGAAGGAGTTGACCGCTTCCCATTCCCTCCCGCTCCGGACCATGGACTGAAACAGGACCGGACGCGAGAGGTCGCTACCGCCGATACCAGTTTTTGCTGATCTATAAAGGATCGTACACCGTAGATTTCCTGTACGTTGATACATACCCATGAACCTGTTTTGTAAAGACTGATACATAATCGTCGTGCGTACTAACTTTATATAAATGCGAAAGTTTGTGAGGAGTTATGAATGGATACCTGGAAGTTTACTACTCTTTTACTCAAAAACTGCTGAACAGATTTACATAAAATTAGGCACACAGATAGCCTATAACCTGGATTAGCACATTTCTAGTTTAAATCCCGTTAGGAATATCCCGGGGAAATTAAAAAAAAAATATATATATGGGAAAATTGTCGAACTTCACGCGGGCAATTCCATGGGCATAAGTAGTCGATATATGCTACGTCAATAGTGTTTGTAGTTTATGAAAATGTATGTAGTTTCCTACTCCATTAGTACAAAATAAGGAAACCTTATCACAATCACAAAACCTTATAACAAATACATAACCCGAACAAAACAATTAATTTCAAAATGTCCCCAAATCCAATACAATACGCACGTGCTATACAAACAGGTTATTAATTAATAACACCTAAGTTATTCGATGTCAAGGTTTTTCACCATTTTCCATTAGTTCCAAGTGACCTTCTATCGAGGCGTATTTCACCAGCAAGGGCGCCCCAAACTATTACTTTTGACCTTAACTTATTGTTAGACATCTTGTTTTCGTACCTACAAAAGATTAATTTACGATTTATTGACACAGTTATGCGGAGAAAGTGTTGCTTATCGAAAAAAACTCTTAAAAAGTCGAATTCGTTTGATTTGTTTGATTACTTTTAGGGTTCCGCACCTCAAAACCCTTATTGGATTACATTGTTGTACGTCCGCTTCTTTAAAAAAAAAAAAAAAACGTTTCCCCACACTGTGAATTTCTCCCGCATCGTTACAAGTATTTAAACTCTCGTACACAAACAGCCAGACCCGGAACAACTATCTGTAGGCCAGACAAATATCTGTTCCGTGCGGGGATCGAATAAGCGACACGCAGCACAACAGTCGATCGCACAGCCACTGCGCCAACCGTGTCTGTCTGTCAAGACCGTTTATCTCGGGAACGAGTAAAGGTATCGAGTTGAAATTAAGTCATATACATAACCATATACTCAACTCTGTGGTTCCTTTGTGCTGTAAAAACTCAACCCTCTAAGTTTGCGCGGTAAAAATAGATAGCTGTTTATATCGCAAGTCTGACGCGTTCTTGCTAAAAATGGGCCGATATTGATAAAGAAGAAGCTTAAGCCTGAAAAAGCTAAAAACGAAGTTTTTCAAATAAAAAATACGACATTCGATTACTGACTGCTTCGTTGGTTAGTGGCCATAAGCACGTCTGCTGACCCTAAAGGTCATGGTTTCGATTTCCAGCCCGGGGAACTTGTGGTTTTTCCATCAGTATTAGCCACGGTGTCTGGATTTGTGCCCCAACCGGGCCAAGGCTCGCTACGGATATGGAACTTAAAAATGCGAGTGTACCTACTATTATTTTTTTTACGGAGGGGAAATCATCAAATAACCGGGGGAGTGTCAGACTTTTATTGACTAAACCCATCATGTTCCCTCTTTTGCCCTTCATGTTTCGGAGCCGCGGTATCTCTGTTGCACAACCCGCTATCCTGACAAGCGGTGGCCCTGGCAGGCCCCTCTGCTTCGCTGACATCTTTTTGAGGCGCATGTGGAGCACGAACGTGCTGGCGCCGACACAGGTGTCGTCCGCACCTGAAATTATGGACACGTCATGCCCGGTATCCGATTCCGAGCATGCTGCTGAACTCTCGGACATCTCTTCGACCTCGGAAGACGAGTACCAACTCGTCGGAAAGGGAAAGAGGAAGAAGGGCAAAAGCTCGCAGGCCACCAAGGCCAAAAAAGCTGCCGAAGCGCCTACCTGCCCTCCCTCTCCCCTCCCCTCGACCTCCGCCGCCGCTGCTCATACCAGCCGGCCAGCTAGCCCTAGCGTTGCCCCCGCTGCGACTTCAGCTAAAAAGCTGAAACCTCCTCCTCCGGTCTTTCTTCAAGAGAAAGCCAAATGGACCGACGTGTCCAAGTTGTGTCTGGCTCACAAGATCCAGTACACCAAGGCCACCAACACCCAGCAGGGTATTAAAATAACAGTCCCGACTGCTTCTGATTACAGGGAGCTGATCCGTCAACTGCGTGGAAGGAACATCGCCTTCCACACCTACACCCTCCCAGAGGAAGCGCCCACTCGTGTGGTGATCAGGCGCGTCCCGAAGGAGATCCCGTCAACCGACATCCTAGAAGACCTCAAGGCCCAGGACATCCCAGTCTTGGCCGTCCACCGCCTTCACAAAGCGAGAGGAGGCGAACAGTACGATATGGTACTGGTCGTCTGCGAACCAGTGGAGGGTCATCATCCGATTTTTAAAATCCGTTCCGTCTGCTCTCTTACAGGCATAGCAGTCGAGAAACCGTACAGGTCCCACGTCATCGGTCAGTGCCACCGATGCCAACTCTACGGGCACAGTCAGAGGAACTGCTACGCGCCTCACAGGTGCGTCAAGTGCCTGGGCGACCACGGCACTGCTGACTGCCCACGACCGAAGGACATCGCTCTCTGCACAGAGCCACCCAGCTGTGTGCTATGCGGCCAGTCCGGGCACCCGGCAAACTACCGAGGCTGCCCCAAAGCGCCCAAACCATCCTCCTCGAAGTTGGCGAAGCGTGCCCACGCCCGCCAGCAACGTGAAAGCCCCTCTGTGAGGTTTCCCTCCTCGCAGATGCCAGAGCGCCTCAGTCCACAGAGGCCCATCCCATGGACTCAGCAGAGCCACCAGCGAGCGTTCCCAGCTCTCGCTCAGGCTAAGTCCAACACCATTCCCGGGCTCTTAGATGCCCCCGTCCCTCCGCCTATTACTCGCGAAATCGTTCCCGCGCCCTCTCAACCCGCGCTCTCTCAACTCGCGCCTTCTCAACCCGCGCCCCCTCGTCCCGTGGCCTCCGGCGCCGCGGCCGGACGCGGTAGAAGGAATTACGAGATCATCACCAAGGCCTTTGGTGCTTTTGTCACCGCAGAAGCCGACCGTATGGCAGACGAAATCGAAGCTGCCAATGGTGATGCCGCAACTTTGTCACGCATCTGGGAGTCATATCCCACGATCCTCTCGAACCTCCGAGAACTTACTTTTAATAAACCTCTCAATGGCTAACAAAAATTTAAGCTGCTTCAAACCCCGTTCCCTCAAGTTAGGTTATTTTAACGCCAACGGCATTAGAGACCAACGTGATGAGATCGCCTCGTTTTTGCGCGACCATCAAATAGATATTCTCCTCATCCAGGAAACCTTCCTCAAGCCTTACCATCGCGACCCGAGAATTGCCAACTATCGCGTAGTTCGCAACGATCGGTCGCGCTGCCACAAAGGCGGTACGTTAATTTATTACAAGAAGGAATTGCACTGCATCCCTCTAGATCCTCCTCCCTTAAAGTCTCTCCTCGAGGTATCCATTTGTCGGCTTGGTATGACCGGTTACCAGCCTATCTCCATCGTTTCCGCGTACATTCCTCCCGCTAGTTCATCAGAGGATCATACACCTCTCATGGGCGACCTGACTTCCCTATTCGGCTTGAGTGACTCCGTTATCATAGCGGGTGATCTCAACGCCAAGCACCCCGCCTGGAATAGTTCGACGACCAATCCCAGAGGAAGAGCCCTCTTCAACTTAGGTGACAGACTTAACTTTGACCCCATCGCGCCTATGGAACCCACCCACTTTCCCCACGACCCCGCGCACCGCGCCGACGTTCTCGACTTAGCGCTTCTCAAAAATATCAACCTTAGGTTGCATACCATTGAGACGATTCACGAACTAGACTCGGATCACCGCCCAGTTTTTCTCCACTTAGTTCCTCGCTCGGGCCCTTCTGACCCCAGCCAGCCCAAACCTGCCCAAGTCCAAGTGATAACTGACTGGAAGAAAGTCAGCGAAAAGCTGAACTCCGCCACGTCACCTCACCTGGACGCCATCCCCGATCACATAGTTTCGGCCGCAGACACGACGGCCGCTATCGACTCGTTTACAGAGCACGTTCAATCCATACTAAAGGATTGTTCACGGGAAGTCCCAGCAATGAGTGATCATCGCTGGCGTCTACCCGCTGACGTACGTGATCTGATAACCGAGAAGAACGCGGCCATTCGTGCCTACAGCCATTTTCCCTGCGACGCGAACAAGGCTCACATGCGCTCATTACAGCGTGCTGTAAGGAAACGCACTAGCGAGCATCGTTCGAATCGTTGGGACAATGAGCTCAGCGAACTGGAACCCACCCACCAAGCCTTTTGGCAACTACAGAGAAGAATGCGCGCCACCGAGGAGGCTTCGATGCCCCCGCTCATTCGTCCGGACAAAAGCGTCGCATTCGATGACTCTGAAAAGGCAGAATGCCTAGCAGACAGTTTGGAGTCCCAGTGCTCCCCTAGCACACAACCGGTCATCAAGCGTCACCTCGACAAGGTGAACGCAGAAGTAGAACGTAGAGCTGCCCTACCTCCCGTAGAAGACCCCGATGATCCTCTGCCCCTCGTCACGCCCGACGAGGTGCAAGACATCATCAAAAGGCTTCAACCACGGAAAGCTCCCGGCTCCGACGGTATCACCAATAGGGTAATCAAACTCCTCCCCGCTCAGCTCATCATCCTTTTGGCGGCCATCTTCAATGGCGCCTTGAGCAACAACTTCTTCCCCCAGGTATGGAAAGAGGCCACTGTTATCGGTATCCCCAAGCCAGGCAAGCCCAAGTCTGAGCCCACGAGCTACCGACCCATCAGTCTCCTGAACGCACTCGGCAAAATCTATGAGAGACTTATTTATAAGCGACTCAGAGATTTCGCCGAGACTAAGAGTCTCATTCCCAACGAGCAATTCGGCTTCAGGACCGAACATTCGTGTATCCAACAGGTCCACCGCATCGTCGAACACATGAGCGCTGGCTTCCAGCGCGGGGCGATGACGGGCGTACTATTCTTCGACATAGCGAAAGCTTTCGACAAAGTCTGGCACAACGGCTTATTATACAAGCTGTACTCACTAGGAGTGCCGGACCGTCTCGTGCTCATCTTACGGGACTTTTTGTCGAACCGCACCTTCCGCTATCGCATAGGGGCCTCATTTTCTTCCCCTCATCCTATTAGGGCCGGTGTCCCTCAGGGTTCCGTCTTATCCCCCCTCGTCTTCACGCTGTTCACTAGCGATATTCCCAAGAGCAAAAAAGCTCAGTTAGCTCTGTTCGCGGATGACACGGCCATTTATTATACTGGCCGCTGTACAAACGCTATCGCCCGTACCCTCCAGACCTCAGCCGACGTCCTAGGCGCTTGGTTCAGGAAATGGAGAATCGAGGTGAATCCCGGTAAAAGTCAGGCGGTTATTTACTCCAAACCGCGCTTTAATCCTCCGATCCCCAGTCCGATCGCTATGTACGGCAAGCCTATCCCCTGGGAGAAACAAGCCAAATACTTAGGTGTCATTCTAGACAGTCACTTGTCCTTCGCGGCACATATCAAAGCGGCTCGTTCGCGCGCTGCCTTTGCTATGGGTAGGCTTCACTTTTTAATTCAGGCAAAAAGCAAATTGTCACTCAAGTGCAAATTGCGTTTATACACCGCGGTCATCCGTCCCATCATGACATACGCATGTGTCGTGTTCGCCCACGCCAACCCGCGTTTCCTTCATAAGATGCAGATCTTGCAAAACCGATTCCTTCGTAAAATCACGGGAGCCCCTTTTTACGTCCGTAACGATAGTCTTCACTTAGACTTAAGAATCCCCACCGTCGTTCAATTCATGAAGCGCCTTACCAAGCGCTTCTTTGACTCCGCGTTAAAACATCGCAACCCCCTTATCGCATCGGCCGCTCGATACGATCCCTCGCGAATAAGTAAAATTCGTCGTCCCCGTCATACCCTCGTCACTCCTGACGATGCTATAACCCTGCTCCAGGAGAGCAGCAGGGAGACTAGCACTCTTCGCAAATTCAGACGCAAAGCGCCGTCATTCCGTCCTCGCCGACGAGGCCCGTCGCGACGTCCCGGTAACTGCCCCACCCGTCCCTTGCAAGAGCCAGCCCGCGCTGCTGAGCCAGTAAGTTAAAATAGTCCATAATTAATATCACTCAGATCCAGCCTGTCCCTTGCTGTCCCTCAGCGACGCCCTAAGCCGAGGCTCGTACCCCACAGGGGGTGCCCTTAGCGTGTAGTCGCTTAGTTTATAAGTTTATACCCTGGCTGGAGGTCTTAATTTTTAAGGCACCCACAGGATTCGCCCGGTTAAGCAGACGACAACCTCCTTGGTTGAACTGCGAGATGCCATTCCTAAAAAAAAAAAAAAAAAAAACGAACGTGCTTTCGACACGGCTAGGTGCATCCCTACCTTACCCTTTTTGGGATTACAAGCATAATGTTATGTTATGAATATGATATTCGATTATGAAGATCAGTGGACCGATAAATCATCTATTTTTGTATGAAAGCGTCCGATATTTCAGGATCGCAATGACAAATTCTCGTACAAAAGCGGATAGCACAATGAGTAGGGTTTTCTTGAACCGATCCGCATTGTTGGTAGCTCAATCGATCTATTACGACGACTTTGCAAGACGTGACGGGAAAAATAATTTGTAGAATATCAATGTTCCATTATGTTTTAAGATAATAATATCAATGTTCCATTATGTTTTAAGATAATAATATCCTAAAACGGTTGTCGACTCTTCTCGTGACCAGAGGGCTGGCCTGTTTTTTGCGCAAAGAATTGGCATTGCCATCCATCGCGGTAATGCTGCCAGCCTTCTGGGCACTTTTCCTGTTGATTGCGATGCGGACAAATTTTTGACGCCCTGTAATTATTTTACCATTTTTATACTTGTACATATTTTTATTATTAGTTTATGTCTATAATAGTTCGTAAATAATAGAAGTTAAATTAATTAGAGAAATAGAAATACTTAATGTGTGTTTAAAACGGTGACGGAAAATATTATGAGTTACCTGTTATGTCTTAGAGGCGAATAATATTAGATCTAAGTGACCTCCATCAGCCCGTATTGGGTCTATGTTCATTCTCTCTAAATGGGAGGAGGCCGGAGACTTCGTAATGGAACTTGGTGATAGGAGAATGTCCTGGCGTTGTCGCTGCAGCTACGGAAAACCTTAAGTAGCATAAATATAGTACTAGACTAGTAGTATTACGTAATTGAAAGAAGGTAAAATACTTTAAAATTTCATCAATACATGCCACACACTTCTTACGCCATTTTGTTCTCTTTTTTTTTAAATAACCGGAGTATTTGAACGCCATAGCAAACTAGCCTGTATTCGAGTTTGGTATATGGTTTGAAACCTCAACAGTACCGATGTATCGAGTCGTCTGGGGTTGAATCTCTGGGGTCATGGACTCCATGTGCTCACATCCTTTTATGAAAATTATATTTGACGCTACCTTTGACCCAATATCTTGCATTTACTGTAGATGTTAAAGTGTTGCCATATAACGCAGTAACGCCCCCAGCCTACGTAGTAGCTATTTAGTAATCTGTGCCCCAGCCTCTTGGCCAGATTATCAGCGAGCAGTTATACGGATGAGTTTTTTTGATGGTCTTGTATAGGATGTTGTTAACGTAATATGTATAAACGTAATACTTAGTGTGATGCAACGTATAAATTAAAAAAAAAACTTTTATTCTAATAGTTTAAACAATATACAAAGATTATAATGAATATTATGTCTAATACCCAGTCAAGAAATAAACCTTTGACATATTTATATTTTTTATGCTGGTAATACCTTAGTTTTTAATTAATAGTCTAGATAAGACTGGTAGTTAAAAAATTAACTAAAATGTAAAATCTTCATTATGTAACGGTAATTGGCAAATACCAAACTTTTTTTCACACAATAGTGTGTGAAAAAAAGTAGGTGGTTTGATATAAAATAAAATATGTATTGTGTAGACTGCATTACTAATTATAAAATGTTTTTTGTTTTTTAAAAAACGTTGCCCCACACTAGGATTGTCTCCTGTACTCACATACACAAACAGCCAGACCCGGAACAACTACCTGTAGGTCATACAAATATTTGTTCCGTGCAGGGATCGAACCCGCGACACGTAGCACGGCAATCAAACGCTTAGCCACTGCGCCAACCGAGTCGTCAAGAATATATATGCGATAAATTAAAGTCGAGCTTTATAATATGAAATCATTAGAGCAGGTACCGTATTTAAAGTAAATATTTTATATTAAGCTAATTATAAATTATGAACTAAATTTAAATAGGGAGGGACGTGAAATGGGAACAAAATCAAAAACAAGGTTAACTAATAACTGATACTTTCCATAGATTTAATAGACAGAGCTGCGCTTTTATTTAATTATCAGAAATTTCTTAATTCTAGGCTAGTAATACTAGCCATTCGATCTCTACGACAGTCAGAAGGCCCAACAAAAACATCTGTCACGAAAATGGGCAATAGAATCCACCTTTTGATAATTTACTGCCTACAAATACTAAAAAGGCTACGAGAAATATTACTTTTACGGTCCAGGCCATTTGACTTTTAAAAAACTGACATCTTGCTCGTATTTTGTAAGCAGTTTAATCCTTAAAAAATAAGCCTAGAGGCCTTTACGAAGAAAAACATTCCACTAATATTATAAAATTGTGCATGTTTGTGTGGATGTTTGTTACTCTTTTACGTACTAACTGCTAAACGGATTTGGATATAGGTAAGGACCTTGCTCTGCGCCCATACATTGTTGGCCCTGGAGCCAAGAGCATCGAAAAATGAGGTATTGTATACTCTATCATTAGTAAACTCCTTTATGACCTTATTTTTATAGCGGACTAGCTGCAAAATAGATATATTAAAATTTTGAGGTTATAATCGAACCTACGAATATTAGGTATGATTTTCTATAGCTCCAAGTGTTTTTAAAGAACTGAAAATTGATATCATTTCCAACCAAATGCATTAAGTTTACGTTACCTCATGTTAGACAAGTGGAAACTAGTGTACTAATCAAGAATGAAGAGTTGAAACCGGAAGAGAACACAGTGTTCTTAGGCTTAACTTTGGATGCTAAGCTTCAGTGGGCTCTTAAAGATAAGTTGTCAAAAAAACTTAGCTATGCAGCATACGCCGTCAGAAAAATTTGTTATTTGACTAATTTAGAGACAGCCCGTTTAGTTTATTTTAGTTATTTCCACAGTGTGATGTCGTATGGTATTCTCTTGTGGGGCCATGCCGCCGATATTCAGTAAATTTTTATTTTGCAAAAGAGGGCAATTCGTTCAATTTATAAATTAAGTCCCAGACACTCCCTCAGAGAAAAATTCAAAGATATTAATAAACTTACTGTGCCCTCTCAGTTTATTTACGAAAACCTTTTGTACGCGCATAAAAATATAAAATTGTTTAAAAATACAGTGATATCCACGACATAAATACGAGGAACAAACATAAATTTGTTGTTCCGGCAACGAGGCTCAAAAAAATAGGGGGTACGTTCACATGCCAATGTATACGTTATTATAATAAACTCTCAAACGATGTTCAAACACTAAGCCTCAATAAATTTAAATCTTTTGTGAAACGTAAGCTATCTCTGAAAGCTTACTATAATATTAATCATTACTTTGAAGATAAAAAGGCTTGGGATTAAGCTGCTCCAATTTAATTTACTCAGTGAGTGTCAAAATTTTTCTTTGTTTCATTTATTTATTGTTTATTCCTTTATTTTATACACTGACATTTAATGATTTGACATTATTACTTATATTTATTAATTTTTTTTTTTACTTTACTTTTTTATTATTATTATTTTTGTTTTGTGACATTTTATGATTTCATTATGATCTCATTAATTAAATTTTGTAAATATTTTCTAGTCTGTAGTTGTTTATTGTAAATTTGAGGACCATGTGGATCATAACTTTTATTTACTTTGTTTGTTTTTGACGATTGTCTGGCAGTTTGAGTACTATAAGGGACACAAACACACAGGGGTAGACACAAATGTCCTTTTTTTGGTATTGTTCGTCGTTTCGTTGAGCTCCTTGGGTTTTGAGTCGAGCTACACGATAACTGACAAATGCTTGCACTGACTGGACAGGTCCACTAAATCTGTGTGGTGCTTTCTTAAAAAGACCATTTCAGACACTAGTCTACATAGTCCTCATGTAAGTTAACCAAGATTTTTTGTCTGGACCTTAAAAGAGACTATGACCTCTGAGTTTTTTTTCGGCTGTTTCTTCTCAGAGTAGTCGGATACGAAACACCGGCCTCATCTAGTTTTAAAAAAAATACGTGTACAAGTGTTTGTGAAAACCTACTTGCAAAATAAACATCATTTATTTACATTTAGTTATTTTTAATACCTACCTAAACAACTAGTAGGTATGTATGCATTTTTTTCAAACGTCTGAGTGGATGTAAGTGCAACATTAAATTATATAGAAATTTTTCATATAATATTAAATATAACATAGGTAGGTAGGTACCTGTATTCTCAGGCATAGAAGACGGCTGGCAGATGTTATTACAACAAACAAACATACATACATATACTGATGAACACACTACACTCCTTTGCGGCACGCAGTCGAGTAAAAAGACAATTAACTATCGTTTAATCCGATACTCCTTTTTGCACAGGGCTATTTTCGACAATGTCCTATGACTCCTATGGCACACAGATAGTTTATACCCGGGATTAACACGTAAGACACTTTTTATCCTGGTAGTACGATCCTGTGGGACAGTTAGCAAACTCTGTGCGGGCAAAACTGCGGGCATAAGCTAGTCATAAAATTATACAGTATTCACGGCTGCCATATTTGAAAATTTAAAACCAGTTGCATGCCTTGAACAAAAACCTCATAAGGTATCCACCGAATTTGTACGTTTCATCATTATAAATCTTATTAACAAACACGAAAGGACCGACGATTCGTTAATTTATTAATAACTGCAAGGCGATGGATGTTTATAATAACTAAACGTATAATTAGAAGTTGGGTAATACGAAATATCGTGTGATGTAATCTTTGTTTTTGGCCAGTATAAATTCCTCGCAGAATATTTTGAGGGAAAAAATAGTTTCTGGGTAATGCTGACATTAGTAGGTCAAGATTTTAGGCGAAGTTGTTTTCTAAAGTTGCCGGGGTTTTGGGTTTTTTGAAAGAAATACCGCAGCCCCGGAACACGAAGGGCAAACAAAGGAATATATTTGGGTTTTAGTCAGTAAAAGTCTGACACTCCTCCTAGCTAGAGCGGGAAAAGTTATTTCATGGTTTCCCATTCGAAAATAAAGGCAGGTAACCTTTCAAGTTATTGCAGTTATTTACATTTCTACCTAATAGGTACCTAAATGACACCCAACATTTTTAGCTAAATTAAACGATGTTTATTGTTTCACTAGACCAAATCAAACGAATCAGTTTATTTTTATTCATAAAAATAAAACTTTTCATATTATTGATGTCAAGCATAAAACCAATAATAAAATCTTGGTATCGGTATCAATGATTCTCCGTCGCAGACGATTGCACATCACTAACGCGACAAGGTCTGAGTGCAATAGAATTGTTAATTTGTCGGCCTAGGCGACAGTCGGGCGCACAGTCACAAACTTACTATAATACTAGATGTATTTTGTGAGTATAGGCAGACTTATGACTATGACTGAACTGTGTACGAATACCACAAACTTATTGACAAACATGATATAAACTTGTTTTGTAATTGAATTTTAAAGTTTCAAAGCTTTTTAGAAAAAAAACCTACACCGAGAGTTCCGTACAAACTTTCGACATAAACGGCCATATATTTTGACTACGAAGGTTTGGGGGGTTGATTTTTTTCACAGCACAAAGGGACTACAGACTTGAGTATTTGGTTTTAATTTCAACTTGATATCTCCACGCTTTTTCGAGATAAAGGGCGTTGACAGACAGACAGACGGACGGAAGTGATCCAATAAGGGTTCCGTTTTTGCCTTTTGAGTCACGGAACCTTAAAAACTAAAGAGCCGTCTAAGTACGAGTCGGACTCGCTCACACAGGGTTCCGTAGCACTAAACAATAATGTAAATATTTTAAATAATAATACTTACTAATATTATAAAAGCGAAAGTGAGTTTGTTTGTTTGTTACCTCTTCACGCTTTAATGGCTAAACCGATTTTGATGAATTTTGGTACAGAGATAGTTGGTAACCAGGAGACGGACATAGGCTATTTAAAAAAAAAAGTGGGATGTGAGGGAGAAAGAGGGAAGAAAAGGGAAAACTTAGCGTTGCTATTACAAATCAATAAGGCGCAAGGGGAACTGTGTTACCCCGTATTTAACGCGAGCGAAGCCGCGGGCAAAAGCTAGTAATTTATAATAACGTGAATTTAAAGTTACTGACGCTGTTTGACGAAAAGTCCCATATCTCAATTACTAAACATCAAATCTTATCAAACCAATTTTCGAATTTTTTTTTACGTTCTACAAAACCAAAATATTTGCAGGATTTTCTCTCTCTTACTTTAACAATTTGATGGAGAATTTTTTTTTTTACAGCATTGGAAGCAAATTTCTTATCGATATCGATATAAGCAGTGATAGCCCAGTGATGTGACCCTTGGACTGCGAAGTGGTCTTAAGTTCGAACGCAGAGCACGCACCTCTTTTTTTCGTATTCATGTGCGTATTGTGTAATTATCAATAGCTTTTTTTTTGCTGACGGGAATTCAATAACTTCCCCCGCACTGGGCGCAGTGTTAGACTTTTACTGACTAAAACCCACCCATGTTCCTTCTATTGCCCTTTCTGTTCCAGGGCCGCGGTATCTCTTTCAAACAACCCGCAATCCCGGAAATTCCTAGTGTGGGGCAATGTTTTTCTTTTAAATAAAAAAAATATATCGGCCAGTAGCCCACTAGACATAACACCCGTCTAATCTGAAGATTCTCCCTTTTGTATGTTTTATGATGAATTTTGCACCCTATTTCTACCCCCTTACGGAAGGGTTTACACGTGCCGTCGCTACACAAACCTACATCACAGAATAAATAGTACCCTACATCTGCATCTAGTACAGTACTATGTACAGTAAGCAAAAAAGTTAGGTAGCCAGGCTCGTCAGATGTAGTTGGTTTTTTTTTTGAGAAACCGTTGGACGTCTTCAACTCAAATTTATTTCCTACTAGCTGGCGCCCGCGGCTTCGCCCACGTCGTGTCGAAAAAAAAAGTATCTTATGTGTTTTTCCAGACTATAATCTACCTCTGTGCCAAATTTCATCAAGATCAGTTCAGCCGTTTTAACATGAAAGAGTAACAAACATCCTTCCATTCTCACAAATATTCGCATTTATAATATTAGTAGGACTAGCTGGCGCCCGCGGCTTTGCCCACGTCATATCGAAAAAAAGTATCCTATCATGTAATATTTCAGACTATAAGCTACCTCTGTGCCAAATTTCATCAAATTCGGTTCAGCCGTATTGACATGAAAAAGTAACAAACATCCATACATCCATCCATTTTCACAAACATTCGCATTTATAATATTTGTAGGATAATGAACTGCTTAGTTTTTTAGTGAACCATGCCTCAAAAGAAAAAAAAAACGGCACCTTTATTGGATCATTTTGAAGTCCGCCTGTCTGTCTTTGTGTCAAGACAATTTATCTCGGGAATTAGTGTTTCAAGTCCGTGATCACTTGGAGCTGTGAAAAATCAACCTTATAAGTCTACGCAATCAAAAGATATGACTGTTAATGCGGTGCACGAGTCTGACAAGCTCTGGGCCGGTTTTTTTTATCAAATAAATTTAACGTTATTCGAAACCCGGGGTTCGATTCCCGCACGGAACAAATATTTGTATAGCCTACAGATAGTTGTTCCGGGTCCGGCTGTTTGTGTAAGTGAGTTTAAATGTTTGTAAACGCACCCACGATACAGGAGATATCCTAGTGTGGGGCAACGTTTTTAAAAAAAAGAAAGAAACCGTTCATAGATTTTTATTGAAATTTCAAGTGTATCTGACGAGGCTGGTTAATTACCTCTTTTTTGACTGTACATAATGTTCTCTCGCTTCCGAACTTGATCAAACATTTTAACTAACGCTCCACAAATCCTCAGCGGAATTGCATAAACAATTTCGACATCATATGCGATGTCGGCATAACTTGTCGGCATGACCTTTGAGGTCGCTTGATGGTATTGCACGTTAGGCTTGTTTTCTTTGGCAACTTTGTGATTGTTTGTTTATTTTGTGTTAGTTTTAAGAAGCAGCCACTTTAAATAAAAGCTATTGACCTTGTCAAACAGTTACCAGCATTAAAGGAAGATTAACGGTTTTAAGTCTTATTTATTTATTAAGGATTTCCAACAGAATATGTACACGGATCATGTAACGGATAAATTATGGACGACAATAGTATCACGTAGATGCACTCCTTCACTTATAGGAGACCACAGCATGCATAATATAATTAAATGTAAGCTAAAAAGTTAAATACAAATGCACATCTATTTAGCCCGAACTTCAACGAATTACATCCAGCAAATTATGCGGAGATTATGACTTTTTGAGATACGTAAATTTACTGATATAAAGGAGAAAGGAGTAAAATGATGTCGTGATGTCTGATAGGGGAGAAAGGAAGAAGAAAACGTATTACGCCGACCCCAAATAAAATGGGACAAGGGCAGGAAATTAAATGATGATGATGAGATACGTAATTTAATATTATCCTTCCGGTATTACATTGTCTATTTATATTTGCCCCCGCACCATATTACATATGACCCATAATACACATCTTATTAATATTATAAACGCAAAAGTTTGTGAGGATTTATGTATGTTTGTTGCTCTTTCACGCAAAAACTACTGTTTTTTTTAGACGACACGGTTAGCATATTAGCTGGGCGATCAACTGTATGGCCTACAGATAGTTGTTCCGGATCTGGCTGTTTTTGTATGTCAGTTTAAATGTTTGTAAACGCACCAACGATACAGGAGAAATTCCTAGTGTAGTAGGGCAAAGTTTAAAAAACATGAATGGATTTTGATGAAACTTCACAATAATAAATTTGGTATCAAGACAGCTGATATTCTAGATTAACATGTAGCTAGCCTACTTTTGATTCTAGATAAATGCAGTGTTCCCGAGGGATGACCAAATAACTCAAATATAGTTTTTCAACGCGGGTAACACCGCTGGATGCACTTAGTAATTGAAAAAAAAAGCAAATCAAAAAGTCCTAAAACCGAGAGTGAGTATACACCGAATCTGGGGTTGCGGGTTGTCCCGGGGTTGCGGGTTGTTCGAAAGAGATACCGCGGACCCGAAACGTAAAGGAATAGTAGGAACATGGGTGGGTTCTAGCATAGTTCTAGTCAGTAAAAGTCTGACATGCCCCCCCGCTCAGCCCAGAGCGGGGGAAGTTATTTGATGATTTCCCACCTCAAAAAAAAAAGTATACACCAAATAAATATGTCAGCGACTTGTTATTGAATCAACTCGCGAATTGAAATTTTCGTTTATACTGTATTTGAATCTTAATGCGAATTAATTCGCATTCGTTTATTATTCTACGACGAAGATCGCTTTAGGTAATTGACTAGCAAGGTTAAAAATGAAGTGTTTTGTAATAAACACTGAGTGGATAACCTTGGCTAAGGTTCTCGGATTTTAATAAGTGTTGGTTATAAATTATTTATTAGACTAGTGATGGTCTTAAATAGAGAGTTCATCACTTTTTGCAAGAGAAAGATGTCAATGAAAGCTGTTTTCAAAATTAACTAGCCTCCGCCCGCGATTTCGTCCGCGTGGCATAGTTACTTTGGGCTAAAGCTAACTATAACGCGCATGATGATCGAAAAAAATATCTTTCTCTCCTCTTTTCTTTTCTCACTATTTTTATGTCCGTCTCCAGGGTCCCATCTCTGTACAAAAATTAATCAGAATCGGTTTGGCTATTTCGGCGAGAAGACGTAACAAACAAACTCACTTTCGCTTTTATAATATTAGTAAGGATTATTTTTTTTATAAAAAAATAACATCTAACATTTCGGATTTATGTGCGTATTTATTTATGTATACACAGTAGACAAGACAGGAAAAAAATACATAAAATTTGAGTACAAAGGTACTGCTTATTTCTTAAGAAAAATTTCTGCCAGCAGACCTGCGAAATAGGTACCTATAATAATAATAAATAAAACATTTATTTTCAGGCATCTTAGGCCTATAGATAAATACCTTACAGACAAACATATATATAGCTAATACAATTCGTGTTAGTAAATAAATCCTTAACAACTATGTTAGTAGCACTTCACTGCACTATGTCACTGCGCGTTCATGTGGCACTTGTCCGTGGAAGCGCCGGAACACCACTCACCGCGGCCAAAAATAACGCACAATAATGTGCAATATAATAATAATGCGAGAACGAGAGTACGAAAAAAATATGTGTGTGTATGTTAACCTATTATAACTTTCATATATAAGTAAATATTCTATTATTATCACTTGCTTTCGGTGAGGATAAGATCGTGAGGAAACGCTGGTTCCCAGTTGGTAAGCGTCAAGCAATATCTCTCAGGCATCAGCATGCCTGAAAGATATTTCTCGACGGCACGCTAGCCAAATCAGATGCCAATGGGCGGCATATAAACCCTGGCACCGGTTTAGGCACAAACTACATGAAAAAAAAAGAAAGATATCGGTCCCGGTAAAAACCAAAAGTCTGCCAAAATAAATCACTACGAAAAACAATCCGCATTAGTATTTACAAAGGTAGAAACAAGTGTGAAGAATATGTAATGATGAACGTAGAAAGTTGTTCTTGACGTGTTTGTGACCTAGGACATGTTGGCAGTTGATGTCTGAATTATGATGAGACCCGTATCTATAGTCGAGCTTAAGTTATTACTTGATCTTGAGTAATTACTTATGTAATCATTTTTACGCAATAGACAAGAATTTAAGCGAACTAAGAACTGTTAAACAAAGCTAAGATAATAATTCAAACTTTTGAAAGTTCTAAATACGAGCAATTTCTTAACTATAGAATAAAAATCGTAACTTAAATAATGACTTTACTCAAGTTATCACTTTGACTTGTCTATAGATGCGGATTTAAATGTCGGTGTGTTTATTATATACATATATTTTCGGAGCAACAAATGAACAATCGAAAGAATGGCATGGAGCAATGCCACATTCCTTTGGATATTCGGTTCTTGACACGTCATGTTTTTGAAGTTAGTATTACTACTAGCTGGCACACGCGCCTTCGCCCGCTTAATATCGAAAAAAAATCCTATGTGTATTCCAGACCATAATCTACCTCTGTGCCAAATTTCACCAAGATCCGTTCAGCCATTTTGACGTGAAAGAGTAAAAAGCATCCATACATCCTCACAAACATTAGCATTAATAATATTATAATACGTAGGAAGTCCTTGATGAAACGTAGGATGTATGTTTGTGATGGCCTTACGGAAGTTTCTCAGGTTGGGCAAAAGGTTATTCGTTCCTTCAGAATTTTCTCAAAAGCAGCCACGTAGTCTGGCTTTGGGCTTAGTTGTTGGCAACTGACTCACTCCCTATTACATATAGCACTTAAACAGTATCGGTTATCGGTACATCTCTGCCTTATTCTTTCAAAAATAAGGTTTGTTATTACTGTGTTATAGCGTGGAACTTAGTCCTTAGGGCTTATTCGTCAACTCGCGCCTCATAAACTCGCGACTGCGCGCGAGTTAGCACCTTCTGATTTTACCTACTTTTGTTGTAGTCAACTCGCGACCGAGTGAAAATCTGACGTATTTACAGTCATCTATAAAAGACAAAACACTTTTGTAGATGGCTGTAAATACGTCAGATTTTTCATCCTCTTTTTCATATACAAAGGAATGGAATTCCCTGGAAGTCGCGATAAATAGGTTTCTTTTGAGCTAGCTATTTCTATCGTAGAATCGTAGACCTCATGTCTATCCTTTTTTTTTGTGTGGGAAATCAGCAAATAACTTCCCCTTTCTGGGTGGAGCGGGGAGGAGTGTCAGACATTTACCTACTAAAACCCATGTTTCTTCTTTTGCCTTTTATGTTCCGGGGCCGCGGTATCTCTTTCGAACAACCCGAAATGCCGGCAGGCTCATCTCTAGTCTTAGACAAGATTGATGGACCTATCAAATACATAAAAAAACAATACCCAAATTGTTTACCCTGGGTTTAATCTAGTATAATGGGACTCAAATCTGTGAATAATCTCCTTGGCCTACTAAACACATAAAAAGAAAACACGAAAATCATTACAACACAGAACCAACACAACTCTGAAAGCAATATACTACAACAATAAGCCCAAACACACTTCAAAGGGAAAAAGTTACGACCCCTATGAACGCACACACACATAGGCACATGACCCAAATAAAACACGGTGACTTGCGAATACGGTACACACCCGCGAACACACACATACGAATACTCATACATAACTTATCATTTGTATTTCAATCTGCACCTCGCATTCCCCATAAACCAGTGTAACATGACAGACGGCGAAATTATGAACTAAACTTTAAAATGTACTGAATTTGACGTTTAGCTGTCACTTTTGACAAGCCTCACCAAGCCAATCCTTCTGGATCAACTTGTATTTGTCTATGGTCTTATCACTAAAATACATACAGATTGTTTATACATTTAAGTGTAGTGATTTAAACCAAGCATTCGTGATAGGCGTTGGCAACTCAAACGACAACTTCTTAATTTAGGCGGTTGACACCACCAAACTTGGTAAAACATTTAGTGTTCTTATTGCAACCGAAATTAAGCTTTAGCCTGATGTTTTTAAGGTTATTTTTGACGTGTGGGGTATATAGAATTATGTTACAATTAGAGCGGTTGTAGTTCGCCACGTATGATTCTCGTGCTTTGTTTTTTTAAGGTTAAGCGGTGTTTATTGTGTTAACACTAGCAAGTTATGAGTCTGTTTATGTTTTAAGTTGATATAATTATATATGTTGCAGTCAAAACTCTTAACCAGTCAAAAGTACTATTGACTAGCATATTCAGTCAAAAGTACTTTTGACCGTATGCTTTAGTCAATAGTACTTTTGACTAAAATAACAGTTAAAAGTACTTTTGCCCAATGAAGCTGGTTAAAAGTACTTTTGACTAAGTGATTCCGTCAAAAGTGGTTTTGACTGGTTGTATCAGCAAAACTCTTAAAAAGATTGTAATGCCTCCTAATTATATATTTTTATTTATTAATAAAGTTCCGGCATAACCAACTAAAACAATCTCTTTTTTCTTTAGATGCAGGTCGTTTCTGGAGGTCACAGTTTTAACCTAACCTAACCTAGTGTTAGTTAATAGTGCTTTTGACTGATGCTTTATTGCAGTTAAAACTACTTTTGACGAAGAGCGTCAGTCAATAGTACTTTTAACCGCAAATTTGCAGTCAAAAGTACTAAAAACCAATAATTTTTAGTCAAAACCACTTTTGACCAACCTGTTCAGTCAAAAGTGCTTTTGACTAATTTTGCTAGTCAATAGTACTTTTGACTAGTTACGAGTTTTGACTGCATCATATACATATATCACGTGTGTACAGGAAGAAAAGATAAAGAAATCGAGAATGACGGCACGGTTGGCGCAGTAGCTGAGCGATCGACTGCTGCGCTGCGTGTCGCGGGTTCGATTCCCGCACGGAACAAATATTTGTATGACATGCAGATAGTTGTTCGGGGTCTGGCTGTTTGTGTATGTGAGTTTAAATGTTTGTAAACGCACCGACGTTTTTTTTTAAATTAATTAATTAAATTAATTTAAGATTACATTGTTTTCTTTTCATTTAATTTGATGAAGTTTGTTAAAGAGGTTTCATCCTTATTGACCCTATCCCCGATCGATGCAATAAAAGTACAGGGTGCAACTTTTACAGATTTAAGTCGGTTCGATTACCGTGTGCGGCAAGGAATTTTTAAAAATCTTTGAAAGCCGTTTTTTTCTTTTCAAAAATAAAGAAATGTTTTCTTTGAGTAAAATTTTCTATCTAAAGTAAGAGTACTTCCCCTTCAGGTGGCATTACAAAATTCCACCCTGTGTATAATACTAGCCGCGGCTTCGCTCGCGTTAAAGTCGGGGTAACACAGTTCCCCTTTCCTGATTAGCAGGTACCTGCTACCTGTAGTGTTTGCCCTTGCGCCTTATTTATTGTAATAGCAATGCTAAGTTTTCCCTTTTCTTCCCTCTTATCTCAATCTTTAAAAAAAAAAAATAGTATGTCCATCTCCAGGGTCCCAACTATCTCAGTACCAATTCATCAAAATCGGTTTAGCCATTAAGGCGTGAAGACGTAACAAAAAAACTCACTTTCGCTTTTATAATATTAGTAAGGATTATAAATGTGAATGTTTGTGGGGATGGATGGATGGATGTATGGATGTTTGTTACTCTTTCATGTCAAAACGGCTGAACGGATTTTTTTCGAAATCACGCGGGCAAAGCCGCGGGCGCCAGCTAGTAATGAACTAAGTAAAACAACTAATTATCATCCGAAGTCAAACTTCAGCTGATTGGGATGTGGGTCGTCGCGGTCCCCGCGGTTGTGGGTGGTTCTGTCGGGTTCCGGTTTGTTTAAAAGAGATGCCGCGGCCCCGGAATATAAAGGGTAATAAGAAAAAGACTAACGTCAGTACTTCTCTATTTTGGTTTGTTCGAAAGAAACTGAAGATTCATAGTCATACACCACAAAAGCGATCCACGCGAGATCAACACCAGCGCTGTGCTGTGGGCTCCCATGGTACAGCACCATGCTGAGTGCAAGCTTTTTTATTTTATCCCATGTATGTATTTGTAAATGTTTGAGATGCTTTGAATGTTTAATTTTTTTATTATTTTGTGTGCTCGTCGTAATTTGCGACAAATAAATGGTTTTTCTTTCTTTCTTTCTTTAGATCATCTCAAACATTTGCGACAAATAAATGTTTTTTCTTTCTTTCTTGCTTTAGATCATCTCAAACATTTTAAAGGACTTCAAAAAAAGCCATTCATTTTCCTTTTTCTTCTCTAGTTGAATTTGAAAGGCAAAGGTTGTTTGTCCAGAGTAGATACAGGTTTGGTTTTCCTTGTGAGAAATTGATTTCGTTTGATATGGTAAATAATTTTTGGTCGGTGTTTTCCGTTTTAATTATTACACTGCTAGGTGACTTTTTTGGGAAAGGTAAATGTTTATATATATTTAAAATGTACAAGTATAATATTATTACCTTTTATGTTAGGGGAGTGAAAGAGATGACGCTAGATATCTTGTTTAGCTCTGTCTCTTTTCCGTACTGAAATAACTACTGCTATAAGACGTCATGGTTACTTATCATTTCAAACTTAATGGCGGCTCGGAAGTCAGCTGCGAGTGGCGGCCAATCACAGGAGAGACGACAGACGCGATGTAGATTTCAATCAAAGTGATTGGTTAATTCTTGCATATCTCCTTTCCCCTCCGCTCTTCTCAACTTCGGTGTAATCCGGAATTAAACTGACGGCATTGTTGGCGCAGTAGTTGAGCGATCGACTGCTGCGCTGCATGTCGCGGGTTCTATACCGCACGGAACTAATATTTGTATGACCTGCAGATAGTTGTTTTGGGTGTAGCTGTTAGTGTATGTGAGTTTAAATGTCTGTAAACGCACCCACGTTACAGGAGAAGTTCCTAGTGTGGGGCAAAGTTCTTTTTTAAACTATTTCATAGTTTCAATTTTTAAAGTTCACAATACTCGTGCCTATAAAGAAAGCACGTAGCTATTTGTAGCAGTAACCAATTTTCGAAATGAAAAACAAAGAAAATACAAAGTAGAGCTGCTTATCGTCCGTCACGTTAGGTTGAGCTCACTAGGTAGGTAGGTATGTACGAGCCTAAGTAATTACATGTATAATGTTGAAGTAATTCCATGCGAGCGAAGTTTTAGCCCCATCTGGGTTAATAGGACGCAAGCAGCTGGTATTTTTAACTTTATCTTCATGCCTTTGTGGTTCTAAAGACGTTGTTTTAATAGTCTTGTTCAAAAGAGTAAATAGATAGAATATTTTTTATTACACACTATACAAATTACAAGAATTACAATATAGAACTTAAAAATAGGATGACACAGTGGGCGGTCTTATCGCTAAAAACGATCTTTTCAAGACAACTTTTGGATGGATTTACGGAAAGAGGAGAGACAGAACTGTAGGTAGTCTGTGGTGTTCCATAATTCAATATTCCGTGAAACTTTGACTGTTGAAATCTTCATAAATGATGTATTTCTGTTGCTGCTATAACAACAAATAGTAAAAAAAAAAACAGAATAAAATAGGGAGATATGATATGGGAGAACCTGGAAAAACCTGGTTTATTTAACTGAAGTTCGAACGATACATAACAGAAAGGCATCAGTATCAAATTGTTAAAAAGGTGTTACTTGTATCATGGTATAATTAAATAAAAGCAATTAACTAGTAAAAAAGTAGGTGACCAAGTTAAAAACCAAACTGCATAATTATAACCGGTTTACAAAATTATAATTTGTTGAATGTTGTGTGCAATGGCGCATCCTAGCATAGGTTGTTTGCACAATACGGCATGGTTTGGACGGCACGGTTGGCGCAGTGGCTGAGCGATCGACTGCTGCGTGTCGCGGGTTCGATTCCCGCACGGAACAAATATATGTATGACCTGTAGATAATTGTTTCGGGTCTGGCTGTTTGTGCATGTGAGTTTAAATGTTTGTTAACGCACCTACGATACAGGAGAAGTTCCTAGTGTGGGGCAACGTTTTATTAAAAAAAATAAAGAATATAGTTTTTTAGAGTTCTGTACCTCAAAAATAAATAAAACCCTTATTGGATCACTTTGTTGTCCGTCTGTCTGTCTGTCTGTCAAGACCCTTTATCTCGGCAATGCGTGGAGGTATCGAGTTGAAATTAAAACAATATACTTAAGTATGTGGTTCCTTTGTGTCGTGAAAAAAACAACCCTCTAAGTCTACGCAGTCAAATGATATGGCCGTTTATGTGGGAAATTTGTACGGAACGATTCACACTTGGCGGGTTTTTTTAAATTAAAAAAATCGATGTATTTACTTTACCATTAATCCACGCACGCGTGATAGAGCCTCTGATCTGAATTACGTTTAACAGTAGGTAGTCACTCATTTGAAAGGGAGTCGTTTGTCTTGGTATGGACATGTAATCTGAATGGACAGAGAGCGAGAGGATGAGTATATTAGAAAAAGGTTGAAAGCTGCTCCTCTTACATAAAAATTGAAAGGGTGTAGTTTGTCTTAGACATGTAATGAGGAAAAACGAAACGCATGTGACTAAAAGAGTGATAGATATGAATGTTCATGGAATGTTGAGAGGGAGAAGAAGGCCAAAGAAAAGATGGATGGATTGTGTAAAGAATGATATGAAGGAAAAAGGAGTAAATGATGCCTTGACGTCTGATAGGAGAGAATGAAAGAAGAAAACGTGTTGCGCCGACCCCAAATAGAATGGGACGAGAGCAGGAAAATGATGAGTCACTCATTTCAACACCAAAACATCTTTAAAAACGTTTTGTCGATCGTAATCATGTTATTTTAACATCGAATCTATTTACGTAACCTCCTTCATGTAATTTAAGTAAAGGTCCCCCATACCTATTGTTTATTACCCCGCCACGCCATGGCATTTCGTTCCGTCATTCCGATGACATAAGTCGACGCACCCTTCCTTTACTTCTAAAAATAGCTTGTTTACGTTATTTGTTCTTAGAAAAACCCGTTATATGACAATGGATTTACTTTCTTTTAAATTATGTTTTATAAGTTTTCATGGTTTTCACAACGTGAACGACGATTTTGTGCCGAGGCTGAGGGCTAGGTTTACAGAGAAATGACGTCGGTTATTCTATATGTAACTATCATTTGGGAGTATACGGAAATGTTAGCTTCTACCTACTTACCCCAAATACACAAGCGATTCGAGCCATCCTTTAATCTAAGGTTTTTAGGCCAGTTTTATAGCCTGTCTTCCCCCTTTTTTTTGGGGTGGGAAATCATCAAATAGCTTCCCCCGCTCTGGGCGGAGCGGGGGGGAGTGTCAGAATTTTGCTGACTAAAACAACCATGTTCCTTCTTTTGCTCTTTGTGTTCTGGGGCGGTATTTTTCAAACAACCCGCGACCTCGGCAAACAGTTGGCTTGGCAAGCCTCTCTGCTTTGCTGACATTTCTTTGATGCGCGCATGTAACACGAACGCGCCATCAACACATCTTGTTGTCACTAGAAGGACGGACGGTGAGCTACCCGTTTTCCGTTTACAGAACCACGTCTACGGGAGTCGTCTCGGGTCTTCCGGCGACCGGTACCAACACTGGGGAGTGTAGAGAACCAGCATCACAGATTATTATCCACATTACAGTGTGTATACAATGCCATTGTTTGTGGTGAAACGTAACAATTTATTAGTGAATGTTATTCTAGTATTACGCGTGCACAAACATATCATGTAACACTGCAATAAGGCATCATTTACACTATAATTAGCAACTGATACGCAACCGTAACGCTCGAAATAATTGCATGACATAACGGCTTAGTAATGGCAGTGAATCGTGATATAATTATGGAGTGAAATTTGAAATTATTGGGTTTCCAAGCTGGTCAAATGAAATCTGAGCCATCAGTGTGTGGTAAATTATTTTCCAAAAAATAACAAAGACTTGTCTGTAAGTCGTATATTTCGTTGTAATAAGAATATCATCACTACCTAAGCACGTGCGTAATGTTTATCAAAGGGAAGGAAAACCACTAACATAATTAGATCATAAGCAAATTCTGTCCGTATATGCGATTAATATTGAAGTTGTTGGGGCAAAACGACGAACAATCAGTTTTAAATTGCACATGACCAAAATGACCAACACGTAAGCAGATGAAAAGGTATTCCTTAGGCGAAAACTAGGTCTTTTCTATGACTCTACTCGCTCTTACTCTGCACGTCTTTCTACATCGTTCTCACATATTTGTATAATCTCAACACGAATGATGTAAATACAATTTTGTAATAACTAACCACACTAGGTATTTCTCCTGTATCGTGAGTGCGTTTACAAACATTTAAATTCACATACACAAACAGCCAGACCCGGAACAACTATCTGTGGGCCACACAAATATCTGTTCCGTGCGGGGATCGAACCCGTGACACGCAGGGCAGCAGTCAATCGCTCAACCACTGCGCTAACCGTGCCGTCAAACATTGTCCTTTAAGTTTTTATTTGAATAGATTTTAAGTCGTTATATTAAATATCTATAGTAATTAGAAAACCATTATGATTTAATAGGGCTACGTAAATAAATTGTGTATAAAACATATTAATAAGTTGTTATTTTTTATGGCAAAATTATGTGTAAACTTACCTAGAATATAATAAGTATGATAATATACTTTATGTCACTAGGGTGTTAAAGTTTTACAATACCATATTTGGTAATATAGAATATCGAGCTGTGTTTAGCTATTTCACTCGCTGCTCAGCTCCACAGTATGGTAAGCATTTTAGCGAAGTGGAAGATTAAAAAGAGACTAAAAGTAGCCTATTTCCGTCTCCAGGGTGCCAACTATGTCTGTACCAAAATTCATTAAAATCGGTTTTGCCATTTAGGCGTGAAGACGTAACAAACAAACAAACTCACTTTCGCTTTTATAATATCAAGAAAAGACTTTAAATTTTGCGTAGTCATAGTGACTACGCAAAATTTAAAGTTAATCCTGCTAAGGAAACTAATTTATATTGTTTTCATTGGATATAAACATGAAGGAGAACATTGTTATCACACTAATATTATCAAGGCGAGTTTGTATGTGTTTGTTAATCCTTCACTCTCAAACGTCTGAACATAATATTTGGATCAAATTGGGTATTTAGATAGCTTATATCCTTTATGAACACTTAGACTTTTTATCCCGGTTTACGCGAGTGAAATCGCGGGGCGTAGCCAGTTAACATGTAAATAGACCAAGTATGGATTATTGCATCATCATTATTATACACGAGGTCAACTTAAATTAGTTAGCAAAACTCGGTAGACGTGGTGGGTATCGATTTGTAAACAGATACACATAAGTAAATAATATCACGCGTATCCCGGAGGGATAAGCATAGGGGCATTGTAGTTGAGTTATTTTTCGATGTTCAATTAAAACATCTGTCTTATGCTTTTATCTGTTTTATTCTGTCTTTCGGAATACCTAATGACACTCATAGTTTTATAACCTAGGTACAACGTGTTTAAAAATATAGATAAAACGAAATAAAAGATCACATAACATTCAGTTTAAACGTTTTTACAATTGATATTGCGGATATCTTTCCATCTCCTTTTCATATACCTATCGTTGTCATTGTGTGAAAAGGACGTATTGCAAATTCTACATACTTGCACGACGAGTTCCACAGTTTGACTCCCGTCGAGGTGTCAAGGCTACTTCGCGAATATTTCACTTTTAATCGATTCAATTGGTGGCTACTTCAACGATTAAGTACATAAGACAACGTCACACTTAAAGGCTAGTTGTGTTTATGCACCGTGTATTGACGGTGAGAGCTTGTTTGATTTGGTATCAACCATGTACTACGAGTAATCTAGACTCAGGGCTGTCACTGAAGAACTGTTGGAATACCCAATATGATGTACAAACCTTTCACAATTCTGTGCATCAAGCATTTTATACATCAAACTAAGTTACTCTACGCAAAAAATATTGCTGGAAAACGGTTTTTTTGTGTAAAAACACGTTTATGGTCCAGAACAAGAAAATTATCGCAATTAGGGGAAGAACGACTACCTTTTAGCTTCGTTAACAGTATTTTTACATTATATAGCTTTACCTTACCTACCAGAATCAAACCCAAGACCACATGCTTGCCAGGGCCTCCGCCTGCCGGGGTTGCGGGTTGTTCGAAAGAGATACCGCGGCCCCGGAACGTAAAGGGCAATAGAAGGAACATGGGTGGGTTTTAGTCAGTACAAGTCTGACATGCCCCCCCGCTCACCCAGAGCGGGGGAAGTCATTGGATGATTTCCCACCCGAAAAAAAAAAGACCACATGCTGCAGTAGCACTAGCTAAGCTAACGTAGCAGACATATAAATCGATTAAATTTATCGAATGTTTCCGATAATCGTATCGGTACAAAAATAGAATAATCCTAAAGATTAATGTGCAAATCCTCTGTTTGTTTATCTCAAATGCGCTGTAATTCTTAAGTGTTTTATTTTATAGTGTTTTTCTCTAAAATATATCGTCGACTGTTTCTCATCGAGATATTAAAACGCACAGCTTTGACATTTACATTTTAATATATGATATTCTACAGGCCAAGATAATAGTTATACTTTAATTTGGCTTTTAAGTTTTTTTTAGAGCAAATAGCAATATATTTGCAACATAAAACAAGGGACAAGTGCAATTCAGACTCGCGCACCGAAGGTCCCGTACAAACTTGCGACACTTTTGACTGCGTAGACTTAGAGGGTTGATTTTTTCACAGCTTCAATGAGGGTCCACCCTTTATAGCAGAACTTTTTATGTCATAATTTTATTTTGCATAACAACGGATAGCATAAACTTCATTTCGCAGAAAATTGTTTGGCAGACACTCATTTATCATACATTCAAAACTCATAGTTTTGTAAGTCAGAATCATCTCTAGACATAAATTTCATATGCATAATATTTAAAAAGTAGAAACATCATATTGCAGAAAGTTCACAGGCAGAATCGTCTTTTAGCATATTTTTCATATCGATAATCATTAAACGGCAGAATTGTCATATCGCAGAAAGTTTATGGTTAGAATCATCTTTGTCATTATTTGTTGTCATTTATATTTTTTGAAATAATGTCATTAATTTGAATTATTATTTAATTTAATTTGAAATAATGTCATTTAATTCAATAAGTAATTATTATAATCTAAATAGTTCAGTTCCGGGTAACCTACTAAAAACAATCCCTTTTTTCTATTAATGCCAGTCGTTTCTTTAATAGAAAATTTGTTGTTTCTAATGCAAGTCGTTTCTTTAATAGAAAATTTGTTGTTTCTAATGCAAGTCGTTTCTGGCGTACAAGGTCACAGTTTTAACCTAACCTAACCTACCCATTTTTGGTTTAGGTATTTACCTAGTCTAAATAGTTGAAATTCGGGAAACCTACTAAAAACAATATCTTTTTTTCTATATAAGTAATTCCCAAGATTCTTATTTTTGCCTTAAGAGTTTTTGGAAATAATTGTAACTCACTGTATCGGTTCACGCCAAAATATTGGAACCTCACAATAAATAACAACCATGGTAAATATCCCGTTTTTTTAACCCTTAAAAAGAAATGTTAATGACCATGTGAGTGTAAAGACTTACATGCCTATTAAAGTATTCTTAATGAAATACGGCCATCTGCATAGTATGCCAAGTGAAAGTATACCAAATAATCATCGCTCTAAATGAACATTATGCCATACGATATTATGCGAAATTTGAACTCTGCCAATCGTAATTATACTAAATGTAATTCTGCCATCTTAAAAGTATGCCATTGTAAATTCGAAGTTTTAAACATTATGCCAAACGATAATTATATCAAATATTTTTTCTGCCTTTAAAATGTTCGTTTAAAGAAAATTATGCGAAGTGTGTTATGCCAAATAAATTTCGGAGCATCAAGATTCTGCCAGATAGAGGGAACCCCTTCAATGAACCACAGATTTGAGTATTCGGTTTTAATTTCAACTCAATACTTCTACGCGTTCCCGAGATAAAGGGTCTTGACATACAGACAGTCAGACTGATAACAAAGTGATCCAATAACGGCTTTTCCTTTTGAAGTACGAAACCCTAAAAAACTCAAGCCTCTTATCATCATCTGCCTAGCCTTTTCCCAACTATGTTGGGCTTCCAGTCTTACCGGATGCAGCTGAATATCAGTATTTAACATGGAGCGACTGCCTATCTGACCTCCATAACCCAGTTAGTACTGGGTAATACGATACCCCTTGGTAAGACTGGTTGTCAGACATTCGGGACACTGACTAGCTGTAACGACTGTCAAAGATCTGCAAATGACAGCCGGGATCAACAGCTTAACTTGCTTTCCGAGGCACGGAGGAAACTCTGTATGTAACGGATGGTCACCCATCCACAGACTAACCTAGGCAAGCGCGGCTTAGCCTAAAGATCGACCTGAGTGGCTGCTATTTAGCCACGAGCTCCTCTGATCAGAAGCCTCTTATCAGCGGCTGAAAAATTCAATTTCCGCAAATCTGCGTTGCAAGAAAATGGAATATTTTAGTAGGCACGTTACGTCTTTGTATGTAAGCTGCCTGGATTAGAGCCAAAGAACCAATATTATTTTGAGTCAAATGAAAAAATTATTTCGCTGCAGTTTTCTCAACATTAAGTATACTTAAGAACAGTCATCATTCATCGGTGGTAATCCTTTATCATTAAGCTAGTAATACACAAGGCATTATAAAGGGGTCCACCCTTTATAGCAGAACTTTTTATGTCATAATTTTATTTTGCATAACAACGGACAGCATAAACTTCATTTCGCAGAAAATTGTTTGGCAGACACTCATTTATCAGACATTCAAAACTCATAATTTTGTAAGTCAGATCAGATCTCTAGACATAAATTTCATATCCATAATATTAAAAAAGTAGAAACATCATATCGCAGAAAGTTCACAGTCAGAATCGTCTTTTGGCATATATTTCATATCGATCGATGATCATTAAACGGCAGAATTGTCATATCGCAGAAAGTTCATAGTTAAAAATAATCATCTTTGTCATTATTTGTTGTCATTTATTTTAATTATTTAAATCTTTAGAATAATGTCATTTAGCTAAGTTATTATTTAAAGTAATTAAGTTTAGTTTAGTGTTTAGTTAATTTTAAGTTCAGTAATTATCCTAATCTAAATAGTTCAGTTCCGGGTAACCTGCTAAAAACAATCTCTTTTTTCTTTTAATGCAAGTCGTTTCTGGCACTCGCTGGCCGCTGCCGCGGCACCGCTCGCTACGCTCGCTCGGCTCGTGCGTAGGAGGTCACAGTTTTAACTTAACCGAACCTAGCCATTTCTGCCGTCTGCATAGTATGCCAAGTGAAATTATACCAAATAGTCATCGCTCTAAATGAACATTATACCAAACGATATTATGCGAAATTTGAACTCTGCCAATCGTAATTATACTAAATGTAATTCTGCCATCTTAAAAGTATGCCATTGTAAATTCGAAGTTTTAAACATTATGCCAAACGATAATTACATCAAATAATTTTTATGCATTTAAAATGATCGTTTAAAGAAAATTATGCTAAGTGTGTTATGCCAAATAAATTTCGGAGCTTCAAGATTCTGCCAGATAGAGGGAACCCATTATAAAGTCTCATGCGCAAGGAGAAACAGTCGATTAATATATCGTGACCTTTATGGCGCAAATACACTTGGTCGTTCTACCGTAATCGACTGCCTATGGAATTCCAGGTTCATCGTTGTGGTTACCCAAATGCGAGTAGCCAACCCTAGTTTTCCTATCACATCTATAACTGCATGCGGGCCCAGGTAAGTTCCCAACTGCATTCAAACTACTGGTACATAGTCGTTATTAACAATCACTCGATTGCAATTGTGCAGTGAGTGTAATCGAAAAAGTCTTTCAAACCGTAATCGGCCAATTTCTGCCATGTCTACACAACCGTGTTATGATATGAAAACGTCAATCATAGCGTCAAAAACAAATATCTGGTAAAAATAATATATTTATTACTTTAAATTTTCTAACCTATTACATAATGGTAGCAACCATTATGTAACTTACTCTGTTAAACATATGACATACTAGTGGCTGAGCAATCGACTGCTGCGCTGCGTGTCGCGGGTCCGATCCTCTCACGGAACAAATTTTAATATGACCTACAGGTAGTTGTTTCGGGTCTGGCTGTGATGGCTAAACGTGTTCGCAATTTTGACATCACTGTTTTTCGTAAATTCGTAATCTCAATGTTAGGCATTATTCAACCTATCTTATCACACTGTAATCAGTTGTAAAACTATTATGTTCACCCGTTTATGAATTGTTCTTTGTCGTAATTCTTGAACTTGGGAAGTACGCGAGATATTGTTTTAAATATTCTGTTATCAGTGAATGATTAGCTATCTTTGTCCTTGTTCGTATTATGCCTATATATCTCATTTTGTGACAAGTGTGACAGATTGTCGAATTTCTTGTACAAACTTGCATAATGGCTGTGGCGATTCTCACTGTACTGCGTAGGTAGGCTTGCTTGCTTTGTTTAAGTGTTTTTAAGGTGTCACTGTTATCTTGAACATGCAGTTTCAACAGCTGTCCTTTACCTATTAGTTCCTTATATCTAACTCAGAGTAAGATAATACAGTTCTTCCGCGTAGACAGCATATATTGTTACTTTAAGAAGCATTATCCTTTGATTATTTCAAAAGAAAAAGTCCTTTCAAGCATAAAGCATGTCCACATTGACTGATTTTGATTTATAAAAGACTTTGTTTTCATAATATTTGAAAATTGCATGCAATGAAATCTTATTCTAATTGTTTACAGCCTTAAATGTAACTAGTTTCTAGGCTAACTCACCTTTATAAATATTTTGCACTGAGATTACTATCGATGATTTTATTACCTAGCAAGTTCATAAAGAACACATTATTGTACGGCACAAAAAGTATTAGCATTAACTTTATACGTATTACACTATAACTACACTATTTACAAATGGTGATGCCATTGGAGCGCTCTGGTTAAGTACCTACATTACTAATAGTTACATTTATTGTAAGTACATTAATATGAGATAACTAGCAGGCACCCGCAGCTTCGCCAGCGTGATATCGAAAAAAAAGTATCCTATGTGTTATTCTAGACTATAATCTACCTCAAATTTCATCAAGATCCGTTCAGCCGTTTTGACGTGAAAGAGTAACAAACATCCATACATCTTCACAAACATTAGCATTTATAATATAAAGTTAGATTAATATTATTATGCTGTTATGATTCTTCTAAACTTCTAAAGTGACTATTATAGACCCTCTAAGTCTGCTATTAACAACATTTCGATTACCAATTCATTTACCAAAGCATTCATTAAAATCGAAACTTTTTAATATCCACTGACTGCAATAAAGGTTGGTTACTCAACGGTCCAATTAATGACAAAACTTTTTAGAAATAAGTGTCACGAACAAAATCATTTCTTAAAGTATTATTTGACAACAGTCTTTAAAATTTTGTGATATTTTAAAAGATTTTCGGGTTCCGAACCTCAAAAGGGAGAACGGAACCCTACTCATTTTGTTGAAGGACTGTCAAGATCCTCTATCTCAAAAACGCGTGGAAGTATCGAGTTGAAATTTAGTATACATTTCTTAGAGATCTGAAAAAAATAGCTTTCTAATTCTACATAATCAAAAGATATGGCCGTTTATCTCGCATTTCTCACACATTGACCAAGAATTATGAATTTGGCAATATCATAGAGTACAGACGCCTGCACATCAAGCTACTACAATCTGTCAGATTTCTTTAATAGATTTTCGACTTTATTTCTAAAGTATTAGGTTCAAGGTTCATTGGGAAAAATTGTCAGTTTCGGGTAGCTTGATGTGCAGGCGTCTATACCAGAAAAGGGGAAAATACAAAAACCGTCTTTCTAGATGCGTTACAAAAAAATGTGAGTACAAAAATTGCAGTTGGTAAACTAACTGCGACCAATGTCGATGAATGCGGAGTTTTCCAACGGCTAAGTTGAGTTTGTCCTTCATTACAGTTTACCTTTTCGTTAGAACAATGTTCGATAATTCCATTGATTACCGACAAGTTTGTAGGGAACCCTTGGTGTGCGAGTTCGACTCAAACTTGGCTGGTTTATATAATATTAGCTCCTCGGTTGAGTACGTTAATCATAGTTATCAGTTAATTTCAAATTTGGAGTTCAACGTGTTAGTTATAATTTTATAATCATTCAATTAATTTGACTTATTTACTTAAGATAAAGAATGCAGGCACAATTTAACGGCGTTTACGAACTGTCAGTGTCAATTTTCCAATTAGGATCTGATATATCTTTAAGACGGTTTAGGTAGTATATATTTCTTAATGTGGAGGGTTTTATCGCTGAACGTTAATGTATAGTTCGGAGGTTAGTTAATGTTAAATTTCATTTGTGAAATCAGCCCTTAGTTAGCTACAGCTGTTTCCTATTGTATGTATTCTATTGAATTTGTATGTAATAGCAAGCAAAACCAACGTTGACTGTTCTGCCCATGTCCAGTGAATTGAAAAAACAAATGAGCATGAAAAAAAAATGATGTTTTATGTCATACTGAACACAGTATTTTATAAGTCTCGTCTTAATAATATACCTCAAAGACGCAACTAAGAAGGAAGTACGAGTTTACTTCCATCTTAGTTGCCTCTTTCATTACCACAAATAGTTATCTTAATGACGTCACACATATCCCAGAAATTGGTCACTTGTAGCCAACATGAAAACAATGGGTATGGCCGCAAATTTTATTAAAAGCCAACACGTCATTGGTAGTTATAACAATGACTATCGAATCAAAGCATAGAAGTACCACTAAGTGAGGAAATTCGTCATGGCGTTTAATGTCAACGGAGACTAGCCAACGACACAGAGAATAATATGTATGACTAGCTGGCGCCCGCGGCGTATCCCACGTGATATCGAAAAAAAAAGTATCCATGTGTTATTTCAGACTATAATCTACCTCTGTGCCAAATTTCATCAAGATCCGTTCAGCCGTTTTGACGTGAAAGAATGAGTTACAAGCATCTATACATCCATCCATCCTCACAAACATTCGCATTTATAATATTAGTAGGATCGTTTATTGTAAATCACAGCGTAGCAATCATAGGTTTTTGACTCTTCTTAGAATTCCGTTGTCAAAAATAAAACAGAACCCCTATAGAATTGTCCTGTCTGTCTGTTTGTCTGGCTGTGTGTTTGTCCGTATGTTACAGCTATTTTACTCTGATACTATTGGCACCAGATAGTTAAAATTTTAAGAGTGGGTGTCTCCGATGAACCTCTACGCAAATATGATGCAAAGTTATTAACAATAAATACGGGTGGCCCTCTAAACATACAACTTAGATTTGAAAAAAATAATATCTAAGCACTTATATAACTGTGTTTGGGTATCGGTATGGACAGACCTTAAAAAAATCGTTTCTCACATACTTCGAAAGCCGTTAAAAAAAAACCTGTAGCTCCGGGAGGTATTGGTCCTGATGGGTCCTTCTGATAGCCAAATGGGCTATAACCACGTCTTAAAGCAGGTTTGTTTGTGCTTGTCTTTCTTGAGAGAATAGAGAGAGATAGAGCTATACAAGATATCCCTTTTCCACACTGTAATGTAGACAGTCACGTTTGTGATCACGAGCATTGCATGAAAGAATTACTTCTCCATTTAAGGGAGAAAAAGGAGAGTCGTCTTCGTAAAGCGCAATGGTGGACAATGCTGAGTTTTTTCCTCGTTTGCATCCATGTTGTTTGGTCACCAGCGGGTCCGACCAACGTTCTTAATAAGTTACTCGTTTGAAAATGGTACTTCTGCATCTTCCCTGTACAAATAAGTCAGCATCGGTCCACACCTGCGGTTGTCAGTCACCACAAACCGACTATTATAAAATTATATTCGTGTAAACGGATTTGTATGGCTTTTGTTCAGCTGTCGACTAGCCAGCGGTTTTGATTTAAATACCGAACGTTTCAATGAGTAATGGTTGCGGTTCTATAAATTTTATATCTGACTAGCTTTTGCCCGCGGCTTCGCTCGCGTAGAATTCTGGGTAACACAGTTCCCCTTTCCTGATTTGCAGGTACCTGCTACCTGTAGGTTTTGCCCGTGCGCATTATTTATTGTAATAGCAAAGCTAAGTTTTACCTTTTTTCCCTCATTTTTCACTTTTTTTAAATAAAATTAGATTTTGTCCGTCTCCAGGGTCCCAACTATCTCTGTACCAAAATTCATAAAAATCAGTTTACCCATTTAGGCGTGAAGACGTAACAAACAAACTCACTTTCGCTTTTATAATATTAGTAAGGATATATTTTGATGTTAAGTTACGCTTGCTCAGGTTGGTCCGTAGATAGGTGAGACATTGCACACCGAGTTACCTTCGTGCCTTCAATTCAATCAAACATTGCTGAGGACGAAAAAAACGTCTTTAAAAGTTGAAATTTTACCTTCAATATGTCCTTAACAAGTCCCTAATCAAAGATATATGATGTTGGCCGTTCGGGGTGCGGGTTGTGTCGTTGTTGCAAGTTGTTCGAAAGAGTTACCTCGGCCCCGCAACACAAAGAGCAAAAGAAGAAACACGGAGTTTTAGGGCTGAAACTGCGATAAACGGGTACCCGCGACGGACACCCGCCGCGTGTCTGCAAGCGTGGGCTCTGTGGGTATGTGAAGGACCCTGTCACAGGTACCTAAAGAGTTCATTCGCCTGACCTCATATGACAGAGCGACACTGCAGTTTTACAATTATTCTTTCTCTGTCGAAATACATTTTCACAAGCTTTTCATCAAGCGTTATTAACTGCACAAGCCCGCGCGTGTTACCGCTGGCGGGCCCCGCGCGTGTCCCCGCGTCGGTTCACTTTTATATGAAACCGCGCGGGTGTCCGTTTAACGCAGTTTCAGCTCTTAGTCAGTACAAGTCTAAGACTACCATTCGATCCGCCCACAGCAGGGAAAGTTTTAGATTTTTCATCTGAAAAAACATGAACTATTCAACAGAAATAACTTTGCTGCTTTTTCCTCGTCAATACTAAAACGGCAAGGTTCAAAGAATACCAAAGAAATCCACGTAAGTGCTCTTAGGAATTCACCGCCAACACACAAGTCGTCAAATCAACCTTCAATGAAACTTCCTATTGCACCTTTTTCACGACAAAACATCCTTTTAGCAGAATTGGAAAACCTGCGAGGAACTGCCGTTGTTGTCCAATACTATTAAAACCACACACTGGAACTCCAACCTTGGAAAATAACGAACAAGGTTTATTTTTCAGCGTAGTGATTTTTTCTTAAGACTTCGTTTTTTAACCCTTTTTTACGGTCGTCTGTGGTTTTCTACTTTTTAAGCCGATTTCAATAAGAGGCTTTTGAAAGTTTTAATAAACTTTGAGGGTAGCTTTACGTCCGAGCGCTTCTTTGAAAATTTTCTTCTGGTAAGTAATTAATTCTTGTGGCACTTGTGTTCTTTGGTGTAAATTGAGACTGTTTTTCTCGATAATTTTAGAAGAAATTGGGAGGTGTTACCTTAAACTGTAATTAAAATATTTTGGACAAAAGCACCTTTGAAATTCAATTTTTCAGCTAGTGTTATTAGTGCTACCAACTGCATTGGGTCTACTTGGTACATTATTGTGAAGCAACCCATCATAGGATCCATCTTACATATTTCACTGAATTGAGGTTTCTATCCCAGCTGTGGGACTAAACATTCATGACACAACATCACGCCTAGTAATCCTCGGAAGGTTAAGCAGAGTTGTACCTACCAGTACATCCACATTTCGCAGGTTATGTTTAAGAATAATATAATACGGGGCGAGCCAATCGCCATCAGCCGGGCCCAATTCCAGACTTCGTGGCTTCTACTGAGTTATTTCTGATAGAAAAACCCAGTAACATTTTTCTTGACCCGGGATTTTTGGTTTAAAAAAATAATATAAGGCTGAATGCACCAATCCGTCTTGCGCCCGGTTCCAGTATTTTGACATACGTCTCGTAGAATATACTACTATCCGTAAGCAAAAGTAATCGTTTTTTGTTTATTGGAACCGGGTGTTAGGCGAGCATTTTGTTCAATGCTTCTGCCTTCTCTCTATGAGAAAAGACCATTCCCAGCAGTGGGACATTAATATTCTAGTTTTAAACGCTGAAAGAACTAAGGAATAATGTTTAGGAAATGTGATTGAGTTGATGTGATAAAACAATAGGATACGCAATTGATAATAACAGAAAGTTTGAAACGGTTCCAGCATGCAAAATGAGAATTAAGCCAATTTGAACACAAGGCCGAATGAATTAGGCGCAAATTTCGACGGTCAATGTCATGATATTATGACATGTGACAACAGATACATTACATAATATTGAAGTCTATATATTGTTATAAGTTGACACCACGGTTGGCGTAGTGTCTGACTGAGATTGCGTGTTGCGGGTTCGATCTCCGCATGGAACAAATATTTGTATGACCTACAGGTAGTTGTTTCGGGTCTCGCTGCTTGTGTATGTGAGTTTAAATGTTTGTAAACGCACCCACGATACAGGAAAAAATCATATAGTCCATTGAAATGTTACATTTTTTAGGCCTTACCTTGCGTTTTTTAGAGGACGCAATTTTATTTTTTTGATGTGAAGGGGGGGTCTGTGTAAAGCTAAAAACAAGATTATGGGGTCGCAATCCTTGTCCCACGGCCGCCATCTTGAAAATAGGGGTTGAAATGGTTTTTACGATATATCTCTTAAACTATTTATTTGATAAAAAAAAATGTTAACATTTTTTGTTGCAAATTAAATTCTCTACAACTTTGGTCCAGTAACTTTTTGTCGTAGAACTATAAATAAAAAAGTTATAAGCGAAAATCTTGAGAAATTAAAAAAAAAAATATTTTTATATGTATTTTTTTTTTATCATTTTACGAAAAAATTATATCTGACCATTTTTGTAGATCGTTTTTTGAGGAACAACTTTTATTCGCAACATTTTTTCAGTAAGTCAATAGCTAAGGTTTTACAGCGCTCCGTAGTGAGTACTATTTTACAGTACTCCTAACTATACCTATATTATACGTGTGTATTAATAATGTGTCATCATTTATTGTTTTTTTGAATTACAAATTTTGCAATATTATTATATTTTTCATAGTTTAAGAGATATATCATCATCATAAAAACCATTTCAACCACTATTTTCAAGATGGCGGCCGTGGGACAAGGGTGGCGACCCTACAAACTTGGTTTTAGTTTTACACTACCCCTACACATCAAAAAAATAAAATTGCGTCCTCTAAAAAACGCAACCCCAAATGTAACTTTTCAATGGACTAATAGTGGGGCAAAGTTTAAAAAAGTCATAGTTAAGATCCAATTATATTTAAGAATTATCATACTACGACATCCTACTATATCCTACTTAATGTTATAAATGCGAATGTTTTTGAGAATGTATGGATGTATGGATGTTTGTTACTCTTTCACGTCAAAACGGCTGAACGGATCTTGATGAAATTTGGCACAGAGGTAGATTATAGTCTGGAATAACACATAGGATACTTTTTTTTCGATCATCATGCGGGCGAAGCCGCGGGCGCCAGCTAGTTTTTAATATAAATCAAACAATTCCTTATACAACCATGAAACCGCTATAGTGGTACCAAGCAACCTTTACTTACCTTCTCATAGCTATTCCGTACCTAAAGCCTACTTAAGTAAGCTCTTCAATCAGTAAAACATTTATTCCAGCAAAAGAAATGAACATGAACGAGCAAGATAATTATGGAAGGAACGTAATCGCAGACTCGCTGAAAAGGAAAATTGCCGACTTTAAATATTTTTTTAGCTAACTACCTCTAGAATCGATGTAAACGTAGGTATATAGGAGTTTTCTTCTTGTAATTTATATAAGAGATACCTTTTGCAATTGTGAGAGCTATACATATTTCTTTAGGTAGTTTATTACGCTTGTAATTGTGTCTTAGCGTTGCGAAAATCCTTGACGTAACGTTTTATTCATGATAAAAAAAACCGATCCGTACAAACTTGCGACATAAACAGCCATATCTGTTGACTGCGTTGATTTTTCACAGCACAAAGAGACCTTTTTTTTCGGTTGGGAAATCATCCAATGACTTCCCCCGCTCTGGGCGGAGCGAGGGGGCATGTCAGACTTGTACTGACTAAAACCCACCCATGTTCCTTCTGTTGCCCTTTACGTTCCGAGGCCGAGGTATCTCTTTCGAACAACCCGCAACCCCGGCAGGCGGAGGCCCTGGCAAGCCCCTCTGCTTTGCTGACTCTCTTTGAGGCGCGCGTGAAACACGAACGCGCCGTCGACACAGTCTGTCGTCAATAGACGGGCAGACGGTGAGCTACCCATTGCTCACCGTCCACAGGCCCGCATCTACGGTGGCCGGGAGTCGTCTCGCGGCGCCCGGCGCCCTGGGCGTCTCCCGCGGCGGCTGGGTTGGCCTGATGTTCTCTCCGCACAAAGAGACCTCAGAGTTGAGTATATGGTTTTAATTTTAACTTGAAACCGGACGGACAACAAAGTGATCAAATAAGGGTTCCGGTTTTTCCTTTTGAGTAAAAAATATGATTAGCAATGCTATTTGTCATGTACGGTATCTACGTGTACCAAATATATATCATACTGAGAAATAAATTGATAGCAAAATCTAATATCTAACACTTTTTGCTCGACCCAGGAATTGCACCCAGTCGCGCTTGCAAACGCGAGACCAACGGAGGAGTCAACAGCCCAGCCCAGCCGTACAGCCCAGAGTTAAAATAAATAAGCCTTTTTATTCGGAATAAAGACAGTTACAATCCTTACTAATATTATAAAAGCGAAAATGAGTTTGTTTGTTTGTTACCTCTTCACGCTTTAATGGCTAAACTGATTTTGATTAATTTTGGTACAGAGATAGTTGGGAACCAGGAGACGGACATAGGCTAATTTTTGTTAAAAAATAGTGGGATATGAGGGAGAACGAGGGAAGAAAAGGGAAAACTTAGCGTTCCTATTACAAATCAATAAGGCGCAAGGGCAAAAACTGCAGGTAGCAGGTACTGTGTTATACCAAATTTAAAGCGAGCGAAGCCGCGGGCAAAAGCTAGTTTTTGCTATAATTTTGTTCCATTTGTCCTTTCCTCTGATCATGTGTCCCGACCACTTCCTTTTTAGCCTTTTTATTTTTAGGGTAATGTCCTGTATCTTGGTCTTTTCCCTAAAGTTGATGTTTCTTACTCTATCTCTCCTCTGGATGGCCGTACTATAACAGCCCAGAGTCAGATACCGCGAAAAGAAAGAGATACCGCGGACCCGGAATGCAAAACGCAAAAGAAGGAATATGGATGGGTTTTAGTTGGTAAAAGTCTGGCACTCCTCCTCAGAGCGGGGGAAGTTATTTGATGATTTCCCATCCGAAAAAAAGCCTACAGGTCAGTTCTACACTAGCAGTTTATAGTTCTTCATCTTCCTACCTTTGTTTCATGATATTTTGCGTCGTCACCACCCTTCTGTTTAATGTAATTCTGTATTCCGGGGCCGCGTACCGTACACAGAATCAAAAGAAGGAATATGAATGGGTTTAAGTCAGAAAAGTCTGACACTTCCACCTCAGAGCGGGGGAAGTTATTTGATAATTTCTCATCCCAAAATTAAAGCCTACAGGTCAGTTACATACTAGCAGTTTAAAGTCTAACATCAGCGTAACAGGCGCCATTTTTAAACCACCTCATATGTTCATTTCTTACTATACACGCATCCATCTCAACATTCTCATCTTTGCTGCATATATAGTAATAGCAGTTCCTAATAATTCAATATTACATAAAATATTGAACTCATTTTAAACAAATAAAATCAAAGATAAGTAAACATTGCAGTTATCAGTTATGCGAGTTAATAAAGAACATACATTCACTTCGAACTTTGTCTGGTGAAACTAGCGCTGACTCGAGTAGTTTCCACGAAATAGATTAGAGCTTGGTTTCTGAGCAAATGGAAATTGATTAAAATGTTCAGCTCACTTTGTTTGTTGATGTCTAACTACTTAGGATTATTAGGAAATGGTAGTTAGTTTGTAACGACTTCGAAGTGAATATTAAATTATTTGTTGTAATCTCTTGATGTTAAGAGCAATACTTTTCCGGGGTTTTGGGTTGATCCGGGGTTGCGGGTTATTTTAAAGAGATACCGCGGCCCCGGAACATAAAGGCAAAAAAAGGAACAAACTGACAAAACCCACCCAGGGTTTTGTCAGTAAAAGCCTGACACTCCCCCCCGCTCCGCCAAGAGCAGGGAAAGTTATTTGATGATTTCCTATCCGTAAAAAAACACTTCTTGATCTGGAGTATTTTTCTCAGGTATCATCAAATAACTTCCCTCGATCTGGGCGGAGCGGGGGGAGTGTCAGTTTTGTACTGTCTTTAACTCTCCCATATTCCTTCTATTGCTTTATGTTCCGGGGCCGCGGTATCTCTTTCGAACAACCCGCAACCCCGGGATGTACGAGTCCTCCTCTTTAATTTTCATTGCTCTCGATTGTTTTTAGAATGTTATTACTTAAATTTTAAATACTATTATCCCCTTTTATCTTACAAATGTCTGAGTAACATCATAGATAATTCAGTATACTCGAAGAAATGAATGCGGGAAATGAGTTCTTATTCGTAACCATTATTATAACGATACACCCACCATTTGTTAATACACGTATACGTATATTATCAAAGAATGGAGTATATTAATATACTCCCACACTTCAATACATGTTGCTTGTGTCTCTTAAACTCTATTGATATTATTATCCATTCTTTGCTATTAGATAATTTTACTTAATATTATAAAAGTGAAAGTTTGTATGCATGTGTGTACGCTCCGTAGTAGAGAGATCAGGTTATAATAGTTTAGAATAGCTTGACCTGCCGTCGTGTGTACAGAAAGCATGGTTGACAGTTTCGTGAAGCGTTGGTTTATACCCTGTGTGTCCAATTAGATACCTATCAGTTGTTTATGAAGTTATGAGACTCGCCTTTACTTTTCTCATTTACGTAGTAATAATAGGGTTGATATTGTGTCAGTTTACTCGGTTCAAATGTTATTAAATTTAAAATGAGACAACTCTGTATGTTTAAACAAGAACTGTTATTAGGGTGGGGTCAATTCCCCCATGTCTAAAAAAATAAACAATCATGATTAAATAATAAAATAAAACATTTTCTTCTTTGTAACTTCTTTTCTTACTCGATACTTCCGTCTCAAGGAATAATGATTTAATGGAATGCTAACATAGATGGAACCAAACGACCTACTTGTTAAAAACTAGTTCAAGTTTTTAAAAACTAATAATGCATGTTTCATAGGCCCCAGGTCATGCATTTTTAACGATGCCAACTTAATTCACTCACCTCAACATCATTCATCATTCAAAAAGATCATTTCATACACTACTGCATAGTCCTCATGTAAGTTGACCAAGATTTTTTTGTCTGGACCTTAAAGGAGACTATGACCTCTGAGTTTGTTTCGGCGGTTTCTTCTCAGAGTAGTCGGCTATGAAACACCGGCCTCATCTAGCTGAAAAAAAACATGTAAAAGTGTTTGTGAAAACCTACTTGCAAAATAAACATCATATCATTATCATTTATCATACTAATTTCCTACTTCCAACTAAAATTATAAAAGCGAATGCTTGTGAGGATAGATGAATGATGAAAAGCCGTGGGAGCCACCTAGTAAATAATATTAATTTATTGATCATAATTGAAGGATTATAATGGTTGTAATCTAAATCTATTAGAAAGTTTATAAAAGTACATTACAGAGCGACCCTGCAATAACAGCCATGCTATAGTTGTAATTTGCATGATTCTACCACATGCTGTTCACTAATGTTCCTTATTCATATTACCACTCCATTTGTTGTATCGTCTTTGTCCTTGTAGGTACATGCTACGCACGCCATTGTAACAAACGTAAGTAGTTGAACGTCTACAAATCTGATATCTATTATTCATGAAAGTGTATTGATTCATCATCTACCTTTCACTGTTTCGGCAATATTGATTCATTGTGGGCTATTTCATTTGATTCGATTACTATTGTTTATTGATTGGGGTTTCTCGGAATAAGAAAAGTTAGAATGAAATCTTGAGTTTTTAGGGTGCAGGCAAAGGCCAAAGGTAAGAGGACCCTATTACTAAGACGCCACTGTCCGTCCGTCTGTCGCCAGGCTGTATCCCATAAACCGTGATAGTTAGAAATTTGAAATTTTCACAAATGATGTATTTTTGTTGCCACTACAACAACAAATACTAAAAAACAGAAGTAAATTAATGTTTAAGGGGCTACCATGATACCGCGGCTCCGGAACGCAAAGGGCAATAGAAGGAACATGGGTGGGTTTTAGTCAGTAAAAGTCTGACACTCCCCCCCGCTCCGCCCAGAGCGGGGGAAGGGGCTACCATACAAACAACAATTTTTTTTTTGCTGTTTTGATAGATATCGGATATTTTATAGGCACGGAACCCTTTGTACCCGAGTTCGACTTGCACTTGGAGGCTTTTGTTTTAACTATATATTGGTATGTGAAAGGAACTGAATGTTTAAATAAACTCGTTAAGAGACAAAACACTCTTGCCTACTGCAGGATACTGAAACACTACTCGAAAGAGCAAAAGAAGGAACATGGGTGGTTTTAGTTAAAAGTCTGACTCTTCCCCCAGCTCCGCATAGAGTGGGGGAAGTTATTTCATGATTTCCCTTCCGAAAAAAAAAGTTTACTGAAACATAACTGAAAAATATAGTGGTAGGTACTTTTTACTAACTCTCGTCGGGTTAAGCTTTATATTATGTTTTTAATAATTTAAAAAAATACTACTTCATACACTAAACTGCATAGTCCTCAAGTAATTTGACCAAGATTTTTGTCCGGACCTTAAAGGGACTATGACCTCTGAGTTTGTTTCGGCTGTTGTTTGTGTGTCTCAGAGTAGTCAGGTAAGAAACAGCGGCCTCATCTAGTATAAAAAATAAGTACGTGAAAAATGGTTTGTATAAACTTACTTGCAAAAAAAACATCATTTATCAATCATGAATTCCCTATATTGTCTGTAACGTCACGTTTATTAACCGCAGAAAACGCATGTCAAACTATCGTTATTTTAATAATTTATTTACTGTCACGGACGTTAAACTCCCAAACCAACTAATGCCCCAGACCCCCACAAACACTTGCATAATTAAAACAAAAACCGCCAAGTTTACCCAAAAGCAAATTACCAACTGATCAAAGATTACTACGGAATTCCTTAACAACTAATGAATTTGGGAAACCATTTCCAACTCCTGCCCGTCATCAACTCGAAACTGTTTTAATTGATTTTCACGAATCTCGAATGAAAATGTATTGATTGATCGAATTACATTGAAGTTTTGTCACTTGAGAATTCGAGACTCCTTCCCCTCGGGAGACATGTCGACGAGAAACTTCTAGTCTGCAAAAGTTTTCAATTCGCGTTCATTTTGTTTACGTTCCATTTATTAAATTAATTTTCTCTGTAGTAATGAAACTGTAGAATGTATTTGTATTTACTTTGTTTTATTAACACGCGTTTTATCTTTAATAAGAACGCCTGTTATGTATTCGTTCTGTTTCATTAAAGCATTGACGCCATTTTGGTGATCTTCGCTGTGAGATTTGAAAACAGAATGTAATACTGGCTGTGTTTAATTTTAGTCTATGATGTTTATATAATGATTTCATTCTAGTTCCTTTTTTAAAAAAAATGAAACAATACATTTTGAAAAACAAAAAAAACAAAAAACCTATTGCTGTTTCAGTGCTTCTTGTATTTAATCATCGCTTTAACGATTTTAAATTATGATTAGTTTCTATGTATCTTAACATACCGTTTTATTTTATTGGACATGATGCTTAATGTAAGATTTTAATTTGAAAATACCGGCCAAGAGCGGGGTTTCCGTCCAAACTTGCGACATGACCATCTTTTGACTTCGTAGACTTAAAGGGTTAAGTTTTTACAGCACAAGGAGACCAGAAATTTAAGTATATGGTTTTTATTTCAACTCGATACTTCCATCAGTTCCCGAGGGTCTTGACAGACAGTCAGATGGAAAACAAAATGATCCAATAAGGGTTCAGTTTTTTGCTTTTTCAGGTACGGAACCCTAAAAAAACAAATTAAATAACAGAAACACTAATACACACTCTGATTACCAGTCAGCTACGTGGTACACGTGAATTACGAGCTAATGCAACAGCATGCCAAATAAACGTCATTTCGCAATAAGGGACTTGATCAAAGGATTATTGAACGGAACGTCGAATGTCGACCCTCATTGAGAGCAGGAACACCTGTTTTGGATGCTGTATGGCGTCACACAACGTTACATTGAAATGTGAGCTTTATGGTACGTTTCATAAAGCGGCATTTCCAAAATTAAGATGCAATAGTTGACAGGTGAATAATGGTTTTGGATTGTAAGCGGACATTATGCGAAACACAATGATGTAAAGTTAAATGACGATGATACTAACACCCGTATCTATAGTCAAGTTAAAGTTATTACTTATGCTAACATTTTTAGGCAATTGACAAATATTCAAACGAAGTAAAAACCGTCAAAGGAAGCAAAGCTAACTTTTGACAGTTTTAACTTCAAGCAATATTAATCGACACGGTGGAGCACACTGTGGCGATCTGCCCACCTTGGGAAGAGCACCGCCGTCCCTCGTAGAGGCGATCGACGGTGGCGACCTCTCACGTCCGGCCCCAAATTACATCCTTCTGTTCAATATACATATTCCACGGTAAGAGGTAAACAAAGCAAATTATAATCCTAATTTCAAAGAAAGCCTCCTTTAATTAAGTAAACACGTTTTAGTTTTATCTAGCCGTATTTAAAACTTGATACTACTCAAAAACAAAAGGTTAATACAGTACTTGTTTAAAATTAGAATTTCTTTTTTAAAATTAGATTGAAACGTGCGTAAGTAAGGGAAATAAAGGTTTAAGGATAAAGCTAGGTTTTAGACTGAATTATAGACTGGTTTACTAAAAGCATAGCCAACGCCAACAACAACGCGAATGGTCCATGGGCGTCTGGACTTCTTGCAGGCCATCTTATCGTTCCGCATTGCAAACAAATTCAAACGTTCCATTTTGAAACTTTCAGGCAAACTGGGTTCATAAAAATCTTGTATGACAGAATAATAATCCTATCGATTAGTATAACAAAACTGGGAGTGTTTGTTTTTATTTTAGTAGGTTCAAGTCTCGAGCGCGGCAAGCCCGTTTTAGAAAATCATTGAATGCAGTTTTGTTACTTTAAAAAAAATAAAGGAATGTCGGCCCTGCCGAGCCCTTTATTTTTCCACACTGTCTATTATTTTTATGAAAAAATGGCTATGCAAAATTTCAAGTAGGTAAATTCGACAAGGAATCGCGTTCTCCCATACGAACGTTGTCACCCTGTTTCTCCACTTAGGGGATGAATTTTGCAAAATCCCGAGACTCCTAGCATTTGTAGTTTCTGAGATTTCGTGATTAGCAAGTCAATGATTTTCTCTTATATAAATACACTAGCTGTGCCCAGCGGTTTCACCCGCTGCCCAGCTCCGTTTCTGGAGAAGGCCACCCTTATCACTTAGAGGTAAAAAAAAAAATGTTTACCGATTCTCAGACCTACCCTATATGCACACAAAATTTTATACAAATCGGTCCAGCCGAGTCGGAGGAGTTTGGTAACAAACACTGCGAGACGACAATTTTGAATATTAGATGTAGATATGTTACTGTAAAAGCCCGAACTACGGTAAATCTTAAGATTTTCCAGTAAAACCTAAGATTTACCGACATGAGTTGGTAAATGTAAGTATTTATTATGAAGGGACGACTTTATCGGACTTTTACCATTCCAATTCAGTACATGCTAGGTTTTACCAATGTAGACTGGTAAATGTTGGTTTTAGGAATAACAATAAGGCGTAAAAATTATTTGATATATTTATCGTTTAGCATAATGTTTAAAACTCCGAATTTACAATGGCATACTTTTAAGATGGTTTAGTAGATGATTTAGTATAATTACGATTGGCAGAGTTCAAATTTAGCATTATATCGTTTAGCATAATGTTCATTTAGAGCGATGATTATTTGGTATAATTTCACTTTTCATACTATGCAGATGCAGAATTTCATTAAGAATAACTTTAATAGGCATTAAGTCTTTAAACTGACATGGTCACTAAAATTATTATTAACGGTTAAAACCGGGTATTTACCATGTTTTTTATTTATTTTGAGTTTCCAATATGTTGGCGTAAACTGATACAGTGAGTTACAAATTATACAAAAAATATTAAGGCAAAAATAAGATTTTTTGGGAATAAAATAGAAAAAAAGATATTTTATTTAGTAAGTTACCCGAAACTGAAGTATCTACATTAGGTTAATTCCTTAAAAAAAACTTGCATTAATACATTTACATTTAATTTTACATTACGGCAGAAACGACTTGCATTAATAGAAAAAAAAAGATTGTTTTTAGTAGGTTACCCGGAACTGAACTATTTAGATTAGGATAATTATTTATTGAATTAAATGACATTATTTCAAAGAAATAAATAATTTAAATAAATGGCAACAAATAATGACAAAGATGATTCTAACTATAAACTTTCTGCGATATGACAATTCTGTCGTTTAATGATTATCGATATGAAATATATGCCAAAAGACGATTCTGGCTGTGAACTTTCTGCGATATGATGTTTCTAGTTTTAAATATTATGATGAAATATGTCTAGAGATGATTCTGACTTACAAAATTATGAGTTTTGAATGTACGTGTAATGAGTGCTGCCAAACAATTTTTTGCGGAATGAAGTTTATGCTATCCGTTGTTATGCAAAATAAAATTATGATATAAAAAGTTCTGCTATAAAGGGTGGACCCAATTTTTTTCGACATTTACCGTTCCTTTAATGTAAATCCTAAGATTGACCAAGTGAATGATGGTAAAAGTTCGAATCCCAAACTTTTATGGACATTTACCAATCATAATCGGTAAATCTTAGGTTTTACTGGAAAATCTTAAGATTAACCGTAGTTCGGGCTTTTACAGTAACAGATATACCAATGGTCATGGACTAGCGATATTCTAGATACTTATGTAACGAGTGTTTGATATACTAATACGACACACACTTCGGTCTAATTCACTTCACCGCTTTTTGGCAGCCATTTTGAGATATTCTCTATGCATGTACAAAAAATAATCATTTATCTCTCAAAGTTTTGGTCTTACTAAGACGAAAATACGTTTATTCAGAGGACAACAATATTGTCTATCGTTTAAATTAAGAAATGATGAGCTTACATTTTCGTAACTTTAGAAAACAAAATTAAAGTCCAAAAAAATATGCAAATCAACGAAAGTTTTGTAAACTATTTTGTGAAAAAAAAAATGTGTTTTTTCTAAATCAATAAATTTGAGATATTAATTTAAATTAATATTCCAAGCTCCATAGCGTCTTAAATGCTTGAGTCTATTTTGTGTGTGTTTTCGAGTGAAGATTCGCACGGAGAAACCTGAGTGCAGCTGTGTACAATGGTGGTTTTGTTTTATATTCAATAGAGTGTCCATGGAGTTTCTTGTCTATTCTTCTCCATAGAGATCTAAGCTTTGGAATGGGCAACTACAGTACTTTCACAACTTATTAATGCCTTGTGACTGGGACTCAGAAATCAGAAATCAGAAATTTATTTGTAAGAATGTAGTTTTACATAGTATGATGTTCATTTGCGTTAAGTCCTAAAACATTCTACCACAATAATATGGTGTACAAAATATTAAATGACAATGTCACTGACTGTACCTTCGCATTTTGTTTTTTTTTGTCACTAAAAAGCCAGTAGCTTTTTTGGACAGATGGGATATCATCAAAAGGGTCTAATTGAAATAAATGCTTAGATTTTGATTGCAATGATAAAATGTTTATTTGGTGCAAATTAATAATTATGAATTGTTTGTTAATAAATAAATTATCAACATTATAATTAAATAGATATTTACTTCACCAATTATTGTTCCTATTTACTTAAATTAATACAGGAAATTACTAACAATTTCAATAAATCTGTTTCACAATTTTTCCCGAAACGTTTTCTAATTATAAGATGAAAAAAAAAGCAAAAAGAACGAGGCGAAATGAAAAAAAAAACCATCGTAGAGGAGTTACGTTATGATTTCTATCTTGTGTGGGTTCGTATAATTTACCGCCCACTTTTTTATGTACCTACAGAAAAAAATGTATTATCGTGATATGTATAAAATTCTGAATATATTTCGTGCTGAGACAGGCTTCATATGAATTTTATATTGGGTTTGATATTCTGTGGGATTTGACACTTTTAGATTGTCTATGGAATACTGAAATAGATTGCTCGCTTGAGAATAGCACACGCTCTTTTCTTGGAAGTTTTAGAAGAGTAAATAAAATGTATACTTTACTAAAGAATCCAAAGGACTCCTCCGTAATCTTCTAATAAAATATAGGGGACACGAGTCATCATTTTTCTGCCCTTGTCCCATTCTATTTGGGGTCGGCGCAACACGTTTTCTTCTTCCATTCTCCCCTATCAGATGTCAAGGCATACGTACGTCGTGACGACGTCACGGCATACGGCATACGGGGGACGTGTGTTAAAAATAATAAAAACATAATTACTGTGATGCTTTACTAGTTAGGGTTAAGAATAAAACTATGAAATTGTCAGTAAGTAGATACTGAGTTAAAGATACTTGCGTTCGCTGCCCGGAATTCTGTGAAGTCTAGTCGTGACCGAATCTCACGCGACGCTCACGCTACTTCGAAAACAGACAGTTGATAAGAAGATGAATTTTCTAGACGTCATTCTTTGCAAGATGTCCTTTTTTCCAGTGACAAAAGAAAACCTCAAAATCTATCTTTCACTGAAATAAATACATTGCCTGTATCTTCGTGAGTCATGAATAAGCGAGTTCACTATTGGAATGATCGATACATTGATATAATCTGTAGCTTAAGACTCAGGTTTTATTGCAACATCGTGAATATGTAATGAAACAATATAACTAGCTTTTACCCGCGACTTCGGCCGTGTGTTTGTCGGAGAATACCTTACAAGACTTGTATGTACTAGCTACTAGGGATATACCAATAACTATAATAATAGGTGATTTCCCGGCGATAATTTTTGTGTTGAGTTATTTGGTTTGATGAATACAATGTATGTTGACTTGACGGCTAGGGTCTGTTAACACCTTTATTGGGTTTTCCAACAGTTCTTCAGTGACAGCCCTGAGTCAAGATTACTCGTAGTGCCCGGTTGATACGGAATCAAACAAGCTCACCGTCAATACACGGTGTGTAAACACAACTGGAGTTTAAGTGTGACGTTGCCTTATGTACTTAATCGATGAAGCAGCTATCAATTGAATCGATCAAAAGTGAATTATTCGCGAAGTAGCCTTGATACCTCGACGGGAGCCAACTTTGGAAAGCGTTGTATAAGTATGTAAAATTTGTAATACGTCTGTCCTTTTCACACATGATAACGATGAACATGTGAAAGGGAGATGAAGCGATATCCACAATTTCAATTGTAAAAGTGTTTAAACTGCATGTTATATTTCGTTTGATCTATATTTTAAAACACGTTGTTATATTTAAAAAAAACATAAGTGATGAACAAAATGACCTTGTTTACGATTATCCACCATACCTTTACTTACCAACTGGATCTAGATCTTGGTGTGCTTGTGTATGGACAGGGATGAAAACAGGCTGACAGGCAGAAAGACAGCGTTTCTTACACATTCATATATATGTATATATAAGTTTGAAATAGTATGGGTGAAGGAGAATTGCTGAAGATTGTACAATCTATTTGGAACATGCGATGTTTCTTGCAAGATGGCTTGTATTTATTTTTATTTTAATGTTTATTTGTGTTGTCGTAAGTAAGTACAGAAATGGTAATGGATTTAAAAAAAAAAACAGACACAGAATTTAATAACAGTACTAACTTGTAATGATTGATGCGAAATATTTGTGCGTGAACATTTTATAATGATTGATCCTAATGTCAAATTGACAACTAGCGACCTATGAGGTTTTGGTTGTCTGTGAGTTTTCCATAGCGAATTTATAGAAAAATAGACGAGAAGAATTTTGGCCATAGTTTTATAAGACTCAAAAGGAATCCTAAAGAGGGGGAGCTGCAAGAGTATATTTTGCACTGAAACTGAAATGAAGTTTACGGAGGCAACATTCTACGACCAGCTAGTTTAGGTACTTGCCGTTTACTTAACATGACTAGAACAATTAAGTACAGAGAGAGACCACAAATGTGCTCCTTAAATACGCCTGAAGGCACTACTTAATGTAAACGTCTACCTACAGATCCTCGCTAGGAGATAACTTAGATTAGAATAATTATTTAGTGGTATTTTATTCCTGGTGTTATTTTTCGTTTTTCTTTTCTTTCGTGTGTAGGTTGAGCTTTAAAGGGGTAAAAATACGGTCCTAAGAAAAAAAATATTGAAAGGTGTCAAGGGACACCCGGATGGAACGAAGCTATTATTTATTATGTACAAAAAACTTGTTAACACTTAACAAAAATAATCGTCGCGGCACCACACTGTTCAATGCGAAATAGAAACGCGAAACGAAAATAACTGGCTATGAGGTAGAGAGAGACAGACAGAGAAACACGCGCACGCCACACGGCTTACAACTATAGCAAAAAATGTCGTAACAACTTTTGGTCTTATTTTTTCCGTCTAACCCCCTTTTGCAACGCGGGATAAGGAACTTTGTTCAAAAAAATTATATGGGACCCCTTCGAGAGAATATCCTTTCGAACAGTAACCCCCTTCTTAAAACAGTTTTCAAACAACCAGTACCGAAATACCTACCTGAAGGTCATACAAATATGCATTGGGTTGCGGGTTGTTCGAAAGAGATACCGCGGCCCCGGAACGTAAAGGGCAATAGAAGGAACATGGGTGGGTTTTAGTCAGTACAAGTCTGACATGCCCCCCCGCTCCACCCAGAGCGGGGGAAGTCATTGGATGATTTCCCAACCGAAAAAAAAAAAAAAAGGTCATACAAATATGCATTGGGTTGCGGGTTGTTCGAAAGAGATACCGCGGCCCCGGAACGTAAAGGGCAATAGAAGGTAAGGGGCAGTAAAAGTCTGACACGCCCCCCCGCTCCGCCCAGAGCGGGGAAGTTATTTGATGATTTCCCACCACAAAAAAAAACAGTGCGCCAACCGTGCCGTCACACGCCGATATAATAATATGTCAAAGTGCAGAGCAATAACATGGTGTGTGTGTTTTAGTATTTGCTGTGCGTTTCTTAGTAGTCATTTTAATAGCAAGTAGTTTTTTGTAAACAGATACACTTCTGTTTACAAAAAACCTATTCAAAAACAGGTTTAAAACACAAGGAAAATTAGTTTTTACGATACGCATTTCAACGAATTCTTGGAAAATAAACTTAGTTATGTTGTTGTATGCGCATTCTGGATTTGACTATTTTATATTCTCCTTAGTATGTTATGTTAGACGGAAACAAAACAACTTCTACAGCTTTACAAATAAGTCCTATTTAAGAAACTATATATCAACTATTATTCCAAATATTTTTTTTATTTTCACTTTTTAATCATCACGTTTTTTTTTCAGAATTTTCGTCCATTTACCTAGCTGTTTCCTAACTGTTGGGGTCGGCTTCCAATCTAACCGAATGCAGCTTAAAACTAGTATTTACCCTTGGTAAGATTAGTTGTCAAAATCTCGGGTTACAGACTACCTATGCCGTCAAAGATCTACTAACTTGATTTTCAAGGCACGGAGAAAACTAGGTGTCGGTGTAACCCATCCATGGACCGACCTTGAGAAGCGCAGATTAACCTTGAAGATCATGTTATTATTAGACGAGCTTCAAATCCTGCGATTCAAATCTTCAATCAAGACAACGTAAATGAAAATATGCTCAACAAAACTCTACCAAGAGCTTTGACTTATCGGATCGTTTGAGCCAACCGCTGGAATTACTGTGCAATTTAAAAATATATCCAAAGGATTCGCAAGCAATTGAAGGGATTTTCAACATTTTCATAAAAAGTAATTTACAGAAGAAATGGTAGCAGAATTGTGAATATGGAATTGACAAGAGCGGTTTGTGTGTTTAATCCTTACTAATATTATAAAAGCGAAAGTGAGTTTGTTACGTCTTCACGCCTAAATGACCAAACCTATTTTGATCAATTGGTACAGAGATAGTTGGGACCCTGGAGACGGACATAGGCTGTTTTTTTTTAAAAGAGTGAAAAATGAGGGAGAAAGAGGAAAGAAAAGGTAAAACTTAGCATTGTTATCACAATAAATAATGCGCTAGGGCAAAAAACTACAGGTAGCAGGTACCTGCAAATCAGGAATGGGGAACTGTGTTACCCCGAATTTAACGCGGGCAAAGCCGCGGGCAAAAGCCAGTTTTAAAATATGTGAGTATCTTTTATTAGCGCCCGCGCGGGATTTTTATGACTTTGTTTTCTTTAGTTTATAAATGTTAGTTTGCATACATTAAAAATACCTCCATGACCCCTGTTCTGTTCAATGTTTTGAGGAACGATGAGCGTGATTTTTCACCCCAATAAAAATCGTTTACCAGCAATTTCTCTGCGTGGAGTTTCTTACTTTAATGTACTTGGATACTAAGATCTAAGGTCCAGTTGAAAACCAGCGTCGGGCACTAGCTGCTCGGCAGTTTGCTGAACTGGGCCTATTTGGCGCAGCCGTGAGACACACAATAACGTATTTGTATTTTGTATCGTTTAGTTTTAAGTCTTTATCTCATTTTGTGTGCACTTGTGGCATGGGCCAAATAAATGTGTTTTCTTTCTTTCTTTACTTAATGCCTGGTTTTGTGAAGAGCCCGTTTACAACTTGTATACACTTCAGTTCTCGAAATTATAACCGCACCCACGAACAACGCGGTCATATATGGTGTAAACTAACCCTTTATGAAGGAATATTTTTCGGTACTAAAATTATAAAAGCGAAAGTGAGTTTGTTTGTTACGTCTTCACGCCTAAATGGCCCGATCGATTTTATTGAATTTTAGTACAGAGAAGTTGGGACCCTGGAGACGGACATAGTCTATTAAAAAAGTGAGATAAAAGGGAAAAAGAGGGAAGAAAAGAGGAGAGAAAGATAACTTATTTTTTTATTATCACGCGGGTTAAAGTTAGCGTTAGCCCAAAGAAACTACGCCACGCGGACAAAGTCACGGGCGGAAGCTAGTATATTCATATATGTTTAATATAAAATATATAATAACTAGCTGTTTGCAGCTGTTTCACTTGCTATACAACTAAAATAAAAAAAAAAATACGACCGATTCTAAGACCAACCGATGCATACAAAATTTAATAAAAAAAATTCAAGCCGTGTCGCAGGAGTATGGCAACTAAAACAGCTGGCGCCCGTGGCTTCGTGATATCGAAGTAATATCCTATATATGTTATTCCAGACTATAATCTACCTCTGTGCCAAATTTCATCAAGATACGTTCAGCCGTTTTTTGACGTGAAAGAGTAACAAACATCCATACATCCATACATGCATTTATAAGTAGGATATTCTATATGTAGGTATTCTTTATTTTCAGTTAGATATATGTAATACAATGTAATACATCGGTTGTTGTGCTAGTCTAATGTGTTTGCGTAAAGATCGGAGATAGATAGTGCTTGTCATCTTAGCCATGATTGATAAGCGTTTGCTAAATAATATTTGCGTAAAGAATTTACTGCTTTAACACTGTAAAAGCATATTTTGCCCTTGATTTAAAACGTATGGCGTATCGGTTTTTGAAAAGAAAGACTTTCCATGCATTTTCTTATTTTTCTCATTCGTCTATTCCCAATACAGGTATTATTGGGTATATAATATAAGGCTTTAAACTGACATGGTTACTAACATTATTATTAAAACTTGAAACGGGATATTTACCATGTTTGTTTCTAGTTTCCGAAATTTCGGCGATGTTGCAAACGCCATGATCACGGATGAACTGAACCTATTGCGTGTTGAGTGCGGAAATGTGGCTGTACTAATAAGTACACCTCTGCTTAACCTTACGGGGATTGTAGGCGTGATGTTATGTTATGTTACACATGTTGTTTTTTTTAACTATGCAATAGCTTGGATTTGTCTGTTATGTTTTCTCAAATAAAATGCAATTTCCTGCTACTAAGTGAAGCACAACCCTAAGACCGACAAAAGTCTCTCGTCTAAGCTGGACTTAAAAGTTATAAATTGTGGATTTTCAGTTCACGATAAGAGTTGGTCTTGCTGAAGCTCAGCAGATAATGGAGACTGTATTAGAGTGCCCCGGGGCATGAAACGTCGGGAAATAAAACTTGAGCAATTGAAATGAAAAAATACTACTCAAGGTTTAGGAGTTATGAAATAAAACGGGTTACGAGTTCGTCTTTGGGTCTTTGTAAGCTTTTAGTATTCCTGTAAAAATTGTCATGAAAGGTTAATGTTATTTTTTACTGGAGACTACCGTAAGGCACATTTTTGAATGCCCAAATGCTTGTTCTTTTTTCTCGGAATATTAAATAATTCATTTATCACAGTTTCTCTTTGGTCTTCCTACACAAAACATTTGTGTAAAAATTGACTTAATTTACACTGTAAATCGTTATTATAGTCCTTTATTTTTCGTAATTAAACTTTAATATACCAAGTCCCACTGCGACCTAAAAACGTCACCAACAGAACAGTAACAAATACAAACGAAAAGAGATGAGCCTACACATCCCGCCTTTTTACAGACCCTGTTATTTCAGGCTCCATAGAATTAAAGAGTTTATTTTACGTGACATTTACTTGTTTGTGAAATAAGCATTAAGTTTAAATTACCCGGAGTCTCTTTGATGTGGGTGGGTGTGTGTTAGCATCCCTAGAGTCTGGGATGGTAAGCTTGCCTTTTCTCCAGGGATATGCTAAGCTACTTAGCTATGAGCACAATATAATCAGATTAAAATATTCTCACTGGTGAGAAACATGGCCTTTTGCCCACCATAATGTCCGAGTAGTAATGTGCTCGTATAAAAAAATTAAACATGATTTTGTAAAATTATTATAATTTAAAAGAGTGTCCATGGAGTTTCTCGCCCATTCTTCTCAATCGAGATCTACCTACACTTTGGGATAGGGAACTACAGTGCCTGCGCAAGTTATAAATAAATCCTTACTATACTATATACTATACTTAATATTATAAAAGCGAAAGTGAGTTTGTTTGTTACCTCTTCACACTTTAATGGCTGAACCGATTTTGATGAATTATGGTACAGAGATAGTTGGGAACCAGGAGACGGACATAGGCTATTTTTTTTTTAAAGAGTGGGATATGAGGGAGAAAGAGGGACGAAACGGGAAAACTTAGCGTTGCTATTACAAATCAATAAGGCGCTACCGAAGTTAACGCGAGCGAAGCCGCGGGCAAAAGCTAGTCCTTACTAATATTATAAAAGCGAAAGTGAGTTTGTTTGTTTGTTTATTTGTTTGTTTGTTTGTTACCTCTTCACGCTTTAATGGCTAAACCGATTTATATGAATTTTGGTACAGAGATAGTTGGGAACCAGGAGATGGACATAGGCTATGTTTTTTTTTAAAAGAATGGGATATGAGGGAGAAAGAGGGAAGAAACGGGAAAACTTAGCGGTGCTATTACAAATCAATAAGGCGCTACCGAATTTAACGCGAGCGAAGCCGCGGGCAAAAGCTAGTAAATATATAAAATTACAAGTAAATGTTTTGAGTTTGTAGGACTCTTTTATAAGGAGTAGGACGTTTTAGGGTTCTGTACTTTCAAAAGGAAACAATGGAACTCCTTTAGAATTACTTTGTTAATTGTCTGTCATCTATCTATCAAGACCTTTTATCTCGGGAATGCGTGGAGGTATCGAGTTGAAAATAGGAAAGGTAGCTCGTTGCCTCGCCGGAGATCGTGCGTGCTATGTCATGCTTACTTATTGTCGGTTTTAGTTTTGTAGTGAAGCCTAACACGGCTAAGCTACCTCAAAAATCTGTGGTAGTCTAAAGAGTGAGGGTAAATACGAAGGGAGGGGGTGTCGGAACCGGGTGGTACTTGCGTTTCTTTTGCTTTATTTTTTGTAATAGGCTTTTCAGTCAACCTAAAGATTTTCACTTGGTCACCGAACTATGGCGTGCAAACTTTTAGTTCAAATTCAAAATATGGGGCGTAGATCGACAAAACAATTTAAGGGTAAAGAGTAAAATGATTGGTATCATTAACGATGTAAGTATTGTTAAGGGCCAGAATAACCCCAAATGTGAAAATAGAAATGCTCGCGTTTTAAAATTAGACCAGCATTCACTTTGTGCTTATATAGGTAGCACGGATCAAAGTTCAAATTCTGTGAGCGTTACTTAAAGATGTACTTTACGTACGCCTACTACTTGTCTTTTTCGCACAAATGTCAAACTACAAGTGTGCGATAGAGCCACGGAAAGATGTTGTAGTTGAAGTCAAAGTACGAGTTAATTAACCTTTATGGATTTCGACTTGCTTTCGTCCCCGTATTCCCATCTATGCATACAAAGGGACAGATGAGAAAGTATTGCCATGACCATGGTAATTTTAACATGGGCGCGCGGCGTTTTGTAACATAGTGGGTATTCCACCTCCTCTGTTGGCCTAACCTCTTTCCTTTGGATCAATATTTATTTTTAATTTTTTTAATATTCATATTTCTAATTTTATTGTATCACTAGCTTTTGCCCGCGGCTTCGCTCGCGTTAAATTCGGGTCAACACAGTTCCCCTTGCGCCTTATTGATTTGTAATAGCAACGCTAAGTTTGCCCTTCCCTTTCTCCCTCACATCCCACTTTAAAAAAAAAAAAATAGCCTATATCCGTCTCCTGGTTCCCAACTATCTCTGTACCAAAATTCATCAAACTCGGCTTAGCCATTAAAGCGTGAAGAGGTAACAAACAAACAAACAAACTCACTTTCGCTTTTATAATATTAGTAAGGATAGATAAGCTCTGTTTTAATTAATTTCTCCGCTTCGCTCTCTCTTCACCACTTTGCTAAACAGGTCATGATTTTCCAAATTTCCTTCTCATCAATTATTATAGGTTTCTACAAAGCCCTTTTATGTTCTTGATTTATTGGAACATCGTTATTTTAGAGCTCTTTATTCTTTGAGTGGTTTAACGTTTAGTAGTTCACCGAGTTATTCGGGGAATCACAAGAATTCTGTTCGCTGATTCGGCAGTGTTCTCTCTGTATTTAAACGTCTAACGTTTGGATCGAAGAAAATTCTGCGAAATTCCATTTTGAATTTGGAATTCGAACTGTGCTGATGGCTGACCTAGTATAATGATAATAAAGTTTGCTGTAATGAGGCTGTAGGTACTGTAAAAAAATATTATAATAATTTTTGATAAGTACAGTTTAGTAGTCTGTAACGTCACCCTGCAGCGTTTTTGTGGTTTGATTGATGTTACATGCCTTTCAAATACGTTGGTACTTTAATAATAAATCCAAAAAGAACCAGTCTTACCAAGGAATACCGTATTACCCAAATCTTACCGGGTTGTGGAGGTAAGATAAGCAGTCGCTCCATGTAAAAATACATATAATTCAGCTGCATCCGGTTAGACTCAAGCCGACTTCAAAATAGTTGGGAAAAGGCCAAGCAAATAAACATAAAAAAGAGTGTCCAATCTGGATTAATGTTTTTCGATTTAACAGATCGAGATTGTAGTTTTTAGCCAGATTTAACGAAAAGCCTTTAAGTCTTGTCATACTAGCACGTACTATACATAAAAAAGGCCTTACTAAAAACGATCTTATTTACAGCTTCAGAATTCCAAACTTGATTAAAACGAAAGACTGATCCGTAATAAAATCAGTTGCCTACACAACAAAAGATAAATCTCCGAAACGCATTGAGAGGAAAAGGGTCAGAAGCAACCTCTTTGTCTTATTTACGTAGGCTAATTTGGCGCCCAGCGTGGTACTCAAAATTTATCTTATTACAAAATTTACAGAAGCCGTTTCTCTTGTAATTCGGGTTCTTTTTATAAATAGCAGGTACGTGCTTCATAATGTAGGGTTAGCACGCACCGTGATATGTATCCCAGATTTTGTCGAATCTAGAATTTTCTGCTGGAATATACAGGTATTTTTTTTTGGGGTGGGATATCATTAAATAACTTCCCCCGCTCTGGGCGGAGCGGGGGGGCGTGTCACACTTTTACTGACTAAAACCCACCCATGTTCCTTCTTCATCTACGTTCCGGGGCCGCGGTATCTCTTTCGAACAACCCCGGCAGGCGGAGGCCCTGGCAAGCCCCTCTGCAATATACAGGTATTGTTATGGTTTTGGGACCCACTTTGCTAACCAGAACTGAGGGCTAGACGACTGGAAATCATTTCCAAAGCGTTTTGTATTTACACAACGACTTTTAATAGAAAATCAAACCATGCCTGAGATATTTATTTCGACAGGATGTAAAGCAAAGTGATCCATTGGCGGGAAAAAAACTCTGAAAGCAGATAAGTACTAACCACAATAAGAATAATAACCACCCAAGAGCAAATTAGATTCGCGCACCGAAGGTTTCGTACAAACTTGTGTCATAACCAGCAATATCTTCTGACTGCGTCGATTTAGAGGGTTGCTTTCACAGCCAAAAGAGACCACAGAGTTGAGTAGATGGTTTTAATTTCAACTCGATTCCTCCACATGTTTCCAAGATAAAGGGTATTGACAGGCAGACAGACGGACAACAAAGTGATCCAATAAGGGTTTTGTTTATTCCTCATTTCTTTAAACTTTGTCTCACACCAGGAATTTCTCCTGTATCGTGGGTGCTTTTACAAACATTTAAACTCACATACACAAACAGCCTGACCCAAAACAATTACCTGTAGGTCATACAAATGTTTGTTCCGTGTGGGGATCGAATCCGCGACACGCAGCTCAGCTGTTAATCGCTCAGACACTGCGCCAACCGTGCCGTCAAATTATTCTACCGTCAAACTAAATATATTCTAAAGCTTATGTCATAATTTTCTTTTTGACGTCAAAATAGTCTGAAAAAGGTAGATGATTTTGTTCGAAAGAGTAGGTACACAAATTCGATAACATCCGTGACATAATTCTTGTCGTGGCGTGTAACAAGATTTTTATGTTTGAAATAAAACTTCTATATCTAACTAACAGGTGTACAAACTACAAACAATGGCAACTAGCTTCAGAAATGGTCCATATGGTGGGATGCTTACACAATATTGTGTAGGTACGCATAAATCTAGGAATAGATTTATTAGTATGTCTATTTCTAGTTCGATGTAATCTGGATTCAGTGTCAAGGTTTATTTTTAGTTAGAAATTAATTACGGAATGTATCTTCTTACATTGTGGGAAAATAACAACATTTATATGATCACTTTTTTATTTTAGTACTGGTGGTTATTTTGGCAGTGCCTGTTAATTTTGTTTGCACAAAGTACATAATTATGTATTTTATTTTTTGGATTTTTTAATATAGTTATTTTATTTGTAAGTATAAAAGTTCTCGAAAAGAAAAGTGTTGTACATGAAGTTTAAACAAATATATTAAATACTTCGTTTATAGAATCACCTTTAGTGTGACGTCATTCTATTTCTCGTATTCTTCTATCTTTAAAACTTTTTTACGGGCTTTAACGCAGTTTTCGGCATTAGATAGTGACTCAAGAGGAAGGTACATACATTAGTATTATACATACGCCCTAGCTTCGGACAGGTAAACTATTTATATGGTACCTGTACGAAACCAGGGCCGGTCGATAGTATCAAACAAAAATAACTAGTCCGCCTTACAGGATTCAGAAAGACCTCACTTTGCCAACCATGCAAACCATTTAAATTTGGCTTATGTTTAACTTACCACCAGATATAGTAACAAATAGCAGACAAAGATAGTAAATGATCAACAAAATGAAACCCGCATTTTAATGTAAAATTATAACCAAAGTTTTAATTAACACTTTGCTATCCTATTTAAGCAAAATGACTCCAAATAAATCGTGGTTAACCCAAAAATAGTAAATGATCACCAAAATTAAACCAGCATTTTAAAGTAAAATTATAACCAAAGTTTTTATTTCTTTGTTTAAATAAAAAAAACCACGAAGGCTAAAGCGGGAGCTCCGCTCCGCTACGCTCCCGCCTTAGCCTTCCAACCTGACCTATCCGAGTCGGGGTACTTTGAGTCGTGGTGTCGACCATAATGAGGTTACAATTCAAGTATATTTACGAAAGTTTATAAAGTGACTTATCCGTAATAAAATAGTGTGAATTAATTACCTATTAATACGCCATTACAAAGTCGGCTAAATCACATTCAACGACAATGCTAAATGACGTTCAGTCAGCAAGATTTGGTGATCATTTAATACATTTGGTGGTCGAATACAATTTAAAGTGCAGTCGTGACTAAAATAGCTGGTACTATTGTAATTTTAGACATTATTTTTCTGGTGTTAAGTAGATATTTTTGGTTACATAACTAAGGGTATCAAAGCATTTTATGGTGGTCATTATATTTAACCCCTTTAAATCTCGTTCGAAAACCAAAAAGTGGGTCAAACTGTCTTCTTTTTTTAGTTAAAGTTGAAGCTAATAGCATATTAAGGCGCTGTACAAAGCAAACACTTCGTAAAACGTCTAGATTTTCGTCGCAAAGTTGCAAAAGTGGTCTAGTACTACGAAAAAAAAATGTTTAAAAAAACCTCGAAAAAAATTCGGTAAAAATTTTTTCGTCTCGAAATTCTCAATTTTTTCAGCGACAACCATCATATTATTTATATCTATAACAAAGGAAATATTATAGACTAAAGAGATATCTAAAATTTTTCAAACACGGAACTGTATTTTTTTTAATATTCAATTAAAACTGCAAAATGACCTACATTTTGGCGGACATGATATTCAAATAAAATCAAACACCGAAATATTTTCGACCTTATTTCTATTCTTTCGATGCAATACTGTCGTGTACTTGTGTCAGACCATGCCCAGTATGCAGCTAGCCTCACTTCCGCGAATACTTAATGATTAGCTTGTAACCGCGCCTTAAAAAAGGATCCTTACATATTGCTTCTTCTTATTCCAAAACTCGACAACTTCCATTGATCTACTGAACAAACCAGTTGAAATAGGATTTCGCGTGCCTAGTTTAGTCGATACTCACTTTTGAGGGACTTGACCTCCTTCGAGTCTCGCTATGAACGTTCGCAGAGAACTCGGTCAATATTTTTTGACCTTTCAGTTCAGGAAATGACATTTCGTGGTCACGTGTCGTAAATGTGATAGAAATGTGGGACGACGATTCTCGTGTGTATTGCCAACATTAATAGTTAGTTTTCTTAGATTTTTCTAGTGAATGTTATTATAAAGTAAGCCTACTTTGTACCTAATCTACCTTTCTACCCTAATTCTTACTTAATATTATAAAAGCGAAAGTGAGTTTGTTTGTTTGTTTGTTACCTCTTCACGCTTTAATGGCTTAACCGATTTTCATGGATTTTGGTACAGAGATAGTTGGGACCCAGGAGACGGACATAGGCTATTTTTATTAAAAAAAAGTGTGATATGAGGAAGAACGGCGCAAGGGCAAAAACTGCAGGTAGCAGGTACTGTGTTATACCGAATTTAACGCGAGCGAAGCCACGGGCAAAAGCTAGTTTATAATAAAGCTTCATATAATTTATATTGACTACTACATAATGTCACCTCTTCTCCCCGCCATTGATCATTTGCTTGTTCTTGTAGATTATACCTGGGAACTTTCAAGTTACGGAGATATTGGGCGTCAAATCTACAACTTAATTGCAAGTTATTTTAGATTTCGTACCTCAAAAGGAAAAAAACGGAACCCAAAGTGGTCCTACCACTTTGTTGTCCATCTGTCAGTCTGTCAGAAACCCTCTAAGACTCCGCAGTCAAAAGATACGGCCGTTTACGTCCTAAATTTGTACGGAACCATCGGTGCGCGAGCCTGACTCGCTCTTGCCCGGTTTTTTTTAAACAAGGTTTTTAATTTGATCACTTTTACCTTAAATATCTCCACGAACCGCTACAATTCAATGCATCTATCAGCACTATGTTTACCTACCGTAAAACGTGTGTATTCGCCACTAGGAGGAAGTTGTTTCCCAGTAATAACTTTTTCGTAGACTAACATTGTTTCATATACAGAATGCTTCATTGACACTTGATTCATTGGTACTTGTACCTCGTATTTAGATGAATTTTCGTTCTAAAGGCACAGTAACTATAAGGTGGATGGTCTTATAATCGATAACGCTACTATTTAGTATGAGATCCCAGGTTTGATTCCCAAATCGGGCAAAGTATTGTAGGCCTGGAGTTGGAGGTATATTCCGTTGGACTTATCACATCTCTTTTTTGCGGATGGGAAATTATTTAATAGCTTCTCTGGGCGGAGCGGGGAGAGTGACACACTTTTACTAACCAAAACCGACCTATGTTCTTCTTCTTCTTTTCCCCTTTATGTTTCATGGCCGCGGTATCGCTTTCGAACAACCCGCAACCCCAGCAGGACCTCTCGACACAACTCTGGCTTAACGTTGTTGATCACAATTGTCATGTTACGTATGTTTGTAATCTTACATATTCACTAACTGTTCCCATTATCTGTCCCTGTCGGAAACTCAAAACAAACAGTAAATACTAGCTGGCGCCCACGGCTTTGCCCGCGTCATGTCGAAAAAAAGTATCCTATCTGTTATTCCAGACTATAATCTACCTCTGCGCCTTTCATCAAGATCCGTTAAGCCGTTTTGACGTGAAAGAGTAACATAATATTAATAAGATAGCTTTCGCTCGCGGCTTTGACTGCGTGATTCCATCCATCCATCCATCCTCACAAAACACTCGCATTTATAATATTAGTAGGATTCCGTTTTAAGTACAAAAGCTGTTCTTTCAACACTAGTGGCTTTTCATTATTGTTATACGTTTACGATAAATGGGTTCACAACTAGTCTTTATTGACGCTTTCTTGCATATAAAGGTTATTTTGGCAGTTCAAAAGGTGACATTCTCAATAAAAAACAATAATGTAGGCATCATAATACTTTATAGACGCATATTTCTCCCAATGGGTTAGTAAAACTGTAAGCGGTGCCTATAAAGTTGATTGATATTGCTCGTGTTTTTGAAGTGAGCTTTACGTAATTCATAATAATATCATAATAAATAACCACTAGGGCTTTTATTTAATGTATGGAAGTGGAATGTTTTATAATCGAAGTGGTTATTATTTTAACCAACTTAAAAGGGCGAGTGTATAAAATACTAGCTTTTGCCCGCGGCTTCGCTCGCGTTGAATTCGGGTTAACACAGTTCCCCTTTCCTGATTTGCAGGTACCTGCTACCTGTAGCTTTGCCCTTGCGCCTTATTTATTGTAATAGCATAGCTTAGTTTTCCCTTATCTTCCCACTGTCTCCCTCATTTCTCACTTTAAAAAAATTGCCTATGTCCGTCTCCAGTATCTCAACTATCTCAATACCAAAATTGATCAAAATCGGTTTAGCCATTTAGGCGTGAGTGATAACGTAACAAACAAACTCACTTTCGCTTTTATAATATTAGTAATAGTCTCGACATAGACGGCATATAGCTAAGGGCAAGGATGACTTAACTGTGAGCTTTCAGGAGTTATATTAAGAACAATTTAACTACTAGCCTGTACACGGTATAGTCGACAGAACAGATTAATACTATAATTAGATTAAGCTCGTCAAATAAACTTGAACTGTTCTTAAAAATCCAAAAAACTTTTTATTTGATACAAAACAAACAGTTCAATTAATAAATGAAATTTGAGGTGAAGACGATCATTGGTTTCTATGAAAAATTCAACTAGGTAAATAATTATAGGCTTGGTTACTAATCTAACTTCTTGACCGTACGTTTAATGCGACGAGTTGGCTATTAAAGCTTTAACCATGTCTTGTAATTTAAATTGCAGTTTAGGTCCTCGCAAAACTATTTTAGTCTTTAACCAACTAGGTACATTTTAATGAAATAACTTTAATTTTGACCAAGCCTGAAGCTTGAGCTGAAGCTGAAGGAGGTGGCCGGGCGTTTGAGGGAGAGGACCTCGAACCAACCCAGCCGCCGCGGGAGACGCCCCGGGCGCCGCGAGACGACTCCCGGCCACCGTAGATGCGGGCCTGTGGACGGTGAGCAATGGGTAGCTCACCGTCCGTCCGTCGATTGACGACAGGCCGTGTCGACGGCGCGTTCGTGTTTCACGCGCGCCTCAAAGAGATGTCAGCAAAGCAGAGGGGCTTGCCAGAGCCTCCGCCTGCCGAGGTTGCGGGTTGTTCGAAAGAGATACCGCGGCTCCGGAACGTAAAGGGCAATAGAAGGAACATGGGTGGGTTTTAGTCAGTACAAGTCTGACATGCCCCCCCGCTCCGCCCAGAGCGGGGGAAGTCATTTGATGATTTCCCACCTGAAAAAAAAGCCCGAAGCTTTAGTGTTAGCGTTCCACGCGCACCTCAAAAAGAGGTCAGCAAAGCAGAGGGGCCTGCCAGGGCTACCGCCTGCCGGGTTGTTCGAAAGAGATACCGCGGCCCTAGAACATAAAAGGCAAAATAAGGAACATGGGTGGGTTTTAGTCAGTACAAGTCTCTGACACTCCCCCCCGCTCCGCCCAGAGCGGGGAAAGATATTGATGACTAGCTTTTGGCCGCGGCTTCGCTCGCGTTAAATTCGGGGTATCACAGTTCTCCATTCCTGATTTACAAGTTTCTGCTACCTGTAGTTTTTACCCTTGCGCCTTATCTTCTAATATATAAAATTCTCGTTTCACAATGTTCGTTCCCATACTCCTCCGAAACGGCTCGACCGATTCTTATGAATTTTTTTATGCATATTCAGTAAGTCTGAGAATCGGCCAACATCTATTTTTCATATCCCTAAGTGAGCAGCGGGTGAAACCGCTGGGCGCAGCTAGTCTAATATATAAAATTCTCGTGTCACAATGTTCGTTCCCATACTCCTCCGCAACGGCCCGACCGATTCTTTTGATTTTTTTTATGCATATTCAGTAAGTCTAAGAATCGGCCAACATCTATTTTTCATACCCCTAAGTGAGCAGTGGGTGAAACCGCTGGGCACAGCTAGTTTATTAATAAGTAATAGCAATAAAAAACATGGCTGCTACCTCAAGATATACCGTATCTTGGTATTTTTACTGATCGGTGGGAGTCCCTTATGCTGCAAATATTGTTGAGGCTTCATGTTTTTATTTAATTTGATTGTCTATTTTAACATAGTTTTAAGTGCATTGTTACTAACAATTTATGGTCCTGGACTGAAATAAATGTTTAATAATAATAATACTAAGTTTTCCCTTTTCTTCCCTCTTTCTCCCTTATATCTCAATCTTTTTTTTTTAAAAAACATCAAATTCCGTTTAGCCATTTAGGCGTGAAGACGTAACATACAAACAAACAAACTCACTTTCGCTTTTACAGTATTAGTCAGGATTTCCTATCCGCAAAAAAAACACGAAGCATCTTATAATAATATTACGAGCCTATATCTGTCCCACTGCTAATCAAAGGCCTCTTCGCATACAGAGAAGGCACAAGCATTGATCACAACGCTTGCATCTTATATCAACTAATATATGTCGCAGAATCAACAAAGAGAAATGATTGAAATCGTTATTTTAGAACAACGCCATCTATTATCGGTTGTCGGAAACGTCAAGCAGTAGGCTTGGGTAAGGTCGGTACAAGGTGGCAAGTCTGGTTTGATAGCTGTCAGTTGTCATTTGTGGGCATTAGAGGAATGAGATTGAAGAGACGTTACTTTTTGGATGGACACGAGCGTGAGAGGTCGTTTTGCCAGCCTGTACCGAACTTACCGCGTTTCTGATTTAAATCTGTATCGATCATTAGCATCTTTAGTTATTTTGTTTTATTTATTTTGTAAAAGGACAATACAAGTGTTAACAAAAGTTTTGCGAGTATGATTTCGTGTCCTCCGCCATGATGTCTCGACCATCCGACGACGAATCTCCGTCATATATATCCCCAAAACAGCACACCTCTAAACTGCCTAAGGTAAAAATGTCGCTGAATTTTTGCAGTAAAACTTCAACTGTAAACTAAAAGATATTTGAAAAGATTCACCTCGCTTCTTACATGGATGGATAAGTCTCATAAAAAACCCAGTAATGGCTCTAGAAGCGCCGCCATACTGGAAAGTGGAGGGGACGGGTAAAGGGGGGAGTTACCCCCTCCTTTCTTGGCTGTCTATGAAAATGAATAGCTTATACTTTATAGAATAGCCGCCTTTTGTGTGAAGTGCATAATGATTTTTATTATGAAGTGTTTTCTTTGAACGTTGTTCGAGTGTTGGCGTTTTTGATGGAAAACTTGTTATTTTGTCGTAGTTTGTGTGAGGAGATATTTTTCACTTAATCAATGGAATATATGTTTGTGATTATAATGCGATTGACAATAGATACCTTAATTCTAATTTCAAACTCAAGCATTTATTTCAATTGGACCATTAAAGGCACTCTTGAGTGTCAAGAAGAAAAATTATGAAGCTACAGTCCTAATCATAAGGCATAATAACTTGTAAAAGTACTGTAGTTGCCCATTCTAAAGCGTTGATCTCTATGGAGAATTGGCAAGAAACTCCATGGACACTTTTTAAATGATAATCATTTTTGCAAGATCCTGGTTACATCATTCGTGTTGAGATTATACAAAAATGTAAGAACGATGTAGTTAAACGCGCATACTAAGAGCGTCTAGAGTAAAAGCAAAAATATAAATTCCAAAAAAAAACTGTGCATTGAATTTCAACTGGATACCTCTACGCGTTACCGAGATTATTTTTTATTAACAAATACTTTTATATATCTTATATAATTTTTGTACCCTATCACAATGTTGTCGTATTTTACCCAAAGGTTGACTGGTAGAGAATGCCTTATGGCATTAAGTCCGCCTATGTACCACTATAAGTACATGAAGTTTAAATAAATAAATTAAGGGTCGTCACTGACAGACGGCAAGGTAATCCTTTAAGTTTCCGTATTTTTATTTTGAGGTACGGTCCCCTAAAAACACTATGAAGCACCTAAAGATGATAATTTCTTCTCATTCTCAAAGAAAAACATCTCCAACAAGTTTCCTTTTAATTTCCAGACCTGCTTGGAAATTCATTACCTGTTCAGCTTTGAAACTTTGTATTTCATTCAAAAGAAAGTTTTAAAGTAGATGAGATAGGGTTGCTAACAGAATGCAATGCGACAGTGTACTAACTGCAATGTTTGCAGTAATCAAAGTTATATGTCGTGTTTGAGAATCCAATTCGTATTTGCAGTTTGTTAGGAGTCTTAGGTCAAATCGAATGTATTTCGGGCAGCTTTGCTCTTCTGTACACAAACATTTAATTCGATGAAGATAAAGGTAGATATGAACATTCTTTTTAAAAGTGCTATGTGTACAATTTCTAAAGAACTAAAACAAAACTCGGAGTTCGTTCGCCAACTAACGAACTTCGTGACTTCGTGGAACGATTTTTTTTTATATTGGAAAGAAATAAGCTTAAATGATTGTCCTTGTGCCCTTGGGTTTCGGACAATACTTGCGACAAAAAGAGATCACAGACTTGAGAATATGGATTTAATTCTAACTCGATACCTCCCGCTGTTCCCGTGATAAAAGGTCTTGACAGACAGACAGACGGACAACAAAATGGTCCTATAAGGGTTCCTTTTTGAGGTACGGAACCCTAAAAACTACTTTGAATATAGCATGTATCCAAATTGTTATACAGAGGCGCTGACGAAGAATCTGATAAATAAATCTGCCAAACCTCCCATCAGCACCGTCTGTATTCGACAAAGCATTAAAAATCAAATCGAGTTCAATATAATCAGAGCAACTTTATAATTTAAAAAAAATACTAAAGTAAAGATAAATTCACATCAGTATAGTTGTTAGGCAAAGGTGTACCTAATAGTACACCCACAGGTCCAAGCACCAATCCATCGAACACACCCAGTCCACCTAACACACATAATCCACCCAACATTTGGGTGCAATCCAATCAACAAAAGGTCAAATAGGGGTCGAGCGTATTGCCATCAACCAGACACAGATCTAGACTTCTTAGACCAGACCATGGAGTTTCTTGCCGGTTCTTCTCCATAGGAAACGACCAACCCGAACCGTGCATCTTTTTTCGACGTTTTATAAGTGCCCATGTAGGCCTATGTAAAATAAAAATATTTTGATTTGATTTGATTTGATTCTTCCTTAGAACTTACATAAGTAATTACATTGTAATTAGGTTTTCGTAATGCAAATATAACCACTGATATACCTACGTTTGAGTGAACCAGTGAGTTCATGACACAGTTGGCGTAGAGACTGAGCGACCGATTGCCGTCGCAGTTTCGATTCCTGCACGGAACAAATATTTGTATGGCCTACAGATAGTTGTTCCGGGTAGGACTGTTTGTATATGTGAGTTTAAATGTTTGTAAACGCACCCATACCAAGCCATACCGCATACAGGAGAAATTTCTAGTGAGGGTAGAACGTTTATTAAAAAAACTTTTTTGCAAAAAATAAAACCGACTTCCAAAAAAAAAAGTGGAAAATAACTTTATTTCCGGAAGTCGGTGGATTTTGTTGGTTTCGTTGACTTTTTTGCCACCGACTTCCGGAAATAAAGTTATTTTCCACTTTTTTTTTTGGAAGTCGGTTTTATTTTTTGCAAAAAAGTTTTTTATTTCAGCATTTTTAGTTATAGTATTATGATATAATTCGCAAACACGGTTATTTTTAGCTTTTTAGTGCGTAGGTCCCGTCTTAAATACAAGCTTTAGGCAGTTGTCTCACCAACGACGAGAAAACGACTAACTATCGGCTATTTTCTCGCTCAAGAAACGTACAATAGAATACTTTCCGTGTGAATAAAAGAGATGCATATACAAACAGTTGATCGCTGACTGTTCACACTGCCGGCGAGCACTCGCTTCACTAGTTTGTAGCTGAGCGACAAGAGCTATGAAAGATAACACTCACTCGGCGATACTCGCCAAGCGATTAGAAATCACGCCGAGAGAGCAACCAGTGGTCATGTCATTTGGTCGCGTATGAGGCCGCAAGACTGACTGTACGCTTGACTGCCGCGAGCGAGTGATGCGAGTAATCGCCCGCCTCACTCGCACACTCGCTTATAGCCGAGCTACACAAATATCGGAACTACGCACTTGCTCCCCACGTCTCGCTAACTCGTTTCTAGTTCTACTCGTTACTCGTTGCCGGTGAGACAAGTGCCTTAGTTCCACATCACGCTATAGTATTTAATACTATCTAAATTATGCTTTAGTTTAAAACCAATTCAGAAATCATATGCATCATCGCCTAGGGGATACAGCGGATACTTGATCTAATGATTGATTATGTTTCTTAATGACTGGGTGAGGGGAGGGGAGGGGGTACGGGCACCCTGCTCCCACTCGCCTGCCTACCCTGGCGAAACCCATACTTATACATGTGATTGCAGCAATCACGGCAGATTTGCGGTCATTTATTGAAGAGTTCCGTTGTATATCACTGAAGATCTATCACCAAATTAAAATACAATCACCTCAAAAAACTGCGATGACCTTCCAAATCATAGTGCATAGCGTTTTTTGTTCATTTGTCTTCGACAACCTCTAAAATTATATCATCAACGTAGACGAAGTCAATCTAATACGCATTATTAAAGATAACTCAAAAACTACTGGCCGGATCTTGATATTTTTTTTATGGGACCAAACGACAACCACCAGCTTTCGAATAAAAAAAGAATCATCAAAATCTGTTCACCCAGACCAGAGTTATGAGGTAACAAACACAAAAAAAAAAAAAAAAAAAAAAATGGCTAAACCGATTTTGATGAATTTTAGCACAGAGATAGTTGGAACCTTGGAGACGGATATAGGCATTTAAAAAAAAAAAAAGTGAGAAATGAGGTAGAAAAAGGGAAATTGAGCTTTGCTATTACAATAAATAAGGCGCAAGGGCAAACACTACAGGTAGGAGGTACCTGCAAATCAGGAAAGGAGAACTGTGTTACCCAGAATTTAACGCGAGAGAAGCCGCGGGCAAAAGCTAGTTTTTAATATTATTCATACAAAAATTATTTTATTTTTATTATGGCATGATGGTCGCAATACTACATTCCTAATATACATATTCACATGTATTGACGAATATTTGAGTGCAATCTGGTTGACGCCTTGAGTTTTAGAAAAAGAACCGGTGTTTTATGGTATGGTATACGGTTTGATGTACATAGACATAGACATTTTCAACTCTTAAGATATGATCCTGAAAATTCAATTACTTATTTCTTGAAAACTAGTTTCCGCCCGCGACTTTGTCCGCGTGGCATAGTTACTTAGGCTAACGCTAACTTTAACCCGCGTGATGATCGAAAAGAAACATCTTTCTCTCCCCTTTTCTTCCCTCTTTCTCCCCCTTTTCTTTATCTCGTTTTTTTTTAAAATAAAATAGCCCATTGCCGAGTCATAACTATCTCTGTATCTCCAGAGTCATAACTATCTCTGTACCAAAATTCATCAAAATCGGTTTGGCTATTTAGGCGTGAAGACAATAATTTAACCTCTTTTCTCACTTAATTTTTTTTTTTAAATTTTAAATAAACGTTGCCTCACACTAGGAATTTCTCCTGTATCGTGGGTGCGTTTACAAACATTTAAACTCACATACACAAACATCCAGACCCGAAACAACTACCTGTAGGTCATACAAATATTTGTTCCGTGCGGGAATCGAACCCGCGACACGCAGCGCAGCAGTCAATCACTCAGCCACTGCGCCAACCGTGTCGTATCGTTTTGCGGCTTATGTGATACAGACAATACTCTACAAAGCTAAAATTGTTGAAATACTTTTGTTGCAGACGTAACCCGTTTCACAACACGCCCTTACATACACCCTTCCTTTCCTTGTAAATTGTACTTTTTATGGTCATTTGACATAATTTCCTCTGTTTTTATTACGGTGAACATGAATAAAATGTAGATGTGTACACGAGAGAGCGATATATTCTTATCTCTCTTAGATAAAATGATACAACACAACGATTCTATCATCATCATCTGCCTAGCCTTTTCCCAACTATGTTGGGGTCGGCTTCCAGTCTTACCGGATGCAGCTGAATACCAGTATTTTACTTGGAGCGACTGCCTATCTGACCTCCATAACCCAGTTAATACTGGGTAATACGATACCCCTTGGTAAGACTGATTGTCAGATTTTCGGGACACTGACTACTGTAACGACTGTCAAAGATCCACAAATGACAGCCGGGACCAACAGCTTAACGTGCTTTCCGAGGCACGGAGGAAACTCGGTATGTAACGGGTGGTCACCCATCCACAGACCAACCTAGGCAAGCGCGGCTTAACCTAAAGATCGAACTGAGCGGCTGCTATTATTTAGCCACGAGCTCCTCCAACACAACACAACGAGTCTAATGGAGCTCTTAGAAGAGATCCTCAATACGCCCCCATCTTTTGACGGTCTTTATTATATTGTAACTTGTAACTACTCATCTGCGTAGCCTTTTCCCAACCATGCAGGGGTCGGTTCACAGTCTTAATGGATGCAGCTGAATACCAATGTTTTACATGAAGCAACTGCTTATGTGACTTCCACAACCCAGTTTATAATTGGGTAATACGATACTCCTTGGTAAACTGTCAAAGATTTTCAAATTACAGCCGAGACCAACAGATTAACGTGTTTTTCGAGCCACGGAGGGAACTTGGTATGCAATAGGTGGTCAACCATCCATGGACCAACCTGCTGCTGCTGAGCTGCAGTTATTATTTAGCCACGAGCTCTTACTGCAACTTGTAGCTACTGCAGTAATCCTACTAATATTATAAATGCGAATATTTGGGAGGCTTGATGGATGGATGTATGGATGTTTGTTAATCTGTCACGTCAAAACGGCTGAACGGATCTTGATAAAATTTGGCGCAGAAAATTTTAGTCTGGAATATAACATGGGATACTTTTTTTCGATCTACACGCGGGCCAAGCCGTGGGCGCCAGCTAGTCTTAAATTAAGGGCATCCGTTTCTAATCACTCTTTGCGAAAAACGCAGCAATATAATATAAGTATACACCAGTATTATTGAAGTACTAACGCTGTAACAACAACATTGTGAAACCAAAAACTTTAAAAGAGTAACCATGGAGTTTTTTGCCGGTTTTTCTCCATAGGAAACGACTAACCCGAATCGTGCACCTTTTTTCGACGTTTTATAAGAGCCCATGTAGGCCCATATGAAATAAAAATATTTTGATTTAGTATTAATAATAAGCCAGAAAGTTTCAAGAAAAATGCAGCAATTGGTGCTTACATAAAGACCATTTCAGACACTAATCTACATAGTCCTCATATACGTTGACCAAGATTTTTATCTGGACCTTAAAAGAGATGATGTTATATGACCTTTGAGTTTGTTTCAGCTGTTTCTTCTCAGAGTTATCGGCTACAAAACACCGGCCTCAACTAGTTAAAAAAAAATTACGTGTATAAGTACTTGCAAAATAAACATCAATCATCCAGGTCTGACAACCAGTCTTACCTGTACTAACTGAGCAATGATTGTCAGAAAGCCAGGCGTTCCATTTAAAACACTGGTATTCCGCTGTATTTGTTGAGCTCTGTTTCCATTTCATAGTTCGAAAAAAGCTAGACAGATCTATTCGTAAAAACTTGGGAAGAAATATGTATGCCTTTCGGCGGGACATTGTATGGATCCATTTTTTAACAACATCATAATATTGTACGCTGTGTTCACAAAATGAATAAATGGAAAAGGGAACCGTTTTTTCCTTTTGGCTACGAAACCACCCGGCAAAATTAAAAACAAACCAACCCGCGTACACTCACTTCTACACTAAGTCCAACCTTAAAAACAACGAAAAAGAAAAGACATAAGACACAACCCAGCGCGGTTTTAATTAGTCTTTATACTACATGCTCCTCTTGTTTCGAGGAAGTTACAGAATTTCTTTTATTAGACCTGTAGCCCGGGGCTCAAGACTGCGGATGAAAATAAAAGGAACATCGGCCTGCTGTTTCAAAGAAGACTATAATGAAAAGACAACTGGAAGAATCTTTCATTTTGAAGTTTTGGATTTGAGTTGAGGACTGAATCTTGGTATTAATGTGGATGTTTATAGTATGATATGAAACTCAAAGCATTTCTTTCAATTAGACCATTAATGCACTCGAGGAGCTCGTGGCTAAATAATAGTAGCCGCTCGGGTCGATCTTTAGGTTAAGCCGCGCTTGCCTAGGTTGGTCTGTGGATGGGTGACCACCCGTTACATACCGAGTTTCCTCCGTGCCTCGGAAAGCACGTTAAGCCGTTGGTCCCGGCTGTCATTTGTATATCTTTGACAGTCGTTACAGGTAGTCAGTGTTCCGAAAGTCTGACAACCAGTCTTACCAAGGGGTATCGTATTACCCAGTATTAACTGGGTTGTGGAGGTCAGATAGGCAGTCGCCCCATGTAAAATACTGATATTCAGCTGCATCCGGTTAGACTGGGAGCCGACCCCAACATAGTTGGGAAAAGGCTAGGCAGATGATGAGACCATTAATGCACTTTTGAATGTCAAGAAACAAAATGATGAAGTTACAGTCCCGGTCACAAGACATAATAACTTGTGAAAGTACTGTAGTTGCCTATTCCAAAGCGTTGATCTCTATAGAGACGAATGGGCAAGAAACTCCATGGACACTCTTTTAAATTATAATATAACTAGCTTTCGCCCGCGGCTTCGCTCGCGTTAAATTCGGTATAACACACTAAGCAGACCTGTAGTTTTTGCTCTTGCGCCTGATTGATTTGTAATAGCAACGCTAAGTTTTCCCTTTTCTTCCCTCGTTCTCCCTCATATCACACTCTTTTTTAATAACCTATGTCCGTCTCCTGGTTCCCAACTATCTCTGTACCAAAATTCATCAAAATCGGTTCAGCCATTAAAGCGTGAAGAGGTAACAAACAAACAAACTCACTTTCGCTTTTATAATATTAGTAAGGAAGTAAGGATTACAAAATCGTATTTCCATCATTTAAGATTGTTGAGATTATACAAATATGTGAGAACGGTGTAGAAAGACGTGCACAGTAAGAGCGTTCAGAGTAAATCCTTACTAATATTATAAAAGCGAAAGTGAGTTTGTTTGTTTGTTACCTCTTCACGCTTTAATGGCTTAACCGATTTTGATGAATTTTGGTACACATATAGTTGGGAATCAGGAGACGGACATAGGCTAAAAAATAATAAAAGTGGGATATGAGGGAGAAAGAGGGAAAAAAGTGAAAACTTAGCGTTGCTATTACAAATCAATAAGGCGCTTGGGCAAAAACTGCAGATGGCAGGTAATGTGTTATACCGAAATTAACGCGAGCGAAGCCGCGGACAAAAGCCAGTAAATAATAAAAACCTAAATTCAATTAAAATCTAAAATAAATCGATATAGTGAGATGGCCCAGTTCTTATAATTATTAAAATATTTCAGTGTCATAGTTCAACTACCTGTCATATATGTAGTCCATTCTCAAATTTTGCAAAATTTCATGTACAGTATTTTACCACTTCTAGAATTCTCGACCATGTCTTACAACGCCGTATCTATAGCTTTTACTCACACATAAATAGCTTTGTACTGCTTATCGTCAAACTCAAAAGAAGCGTGAAGCTAACTTGATTACAAGTTTATTCAGCGCACAGTACCTTCCGAATCACATTCTGTGAAGCGCATTTGAAAGGGAATTAATATCATTTGAATGAACTAATCTCATTTGTTCGGAGACTGATGGAGGCAGGTGATTAAATACGAATAAAGCCTTCTTTTGTTTGTCTCAAGCCTATTACTGGGTCCTTGTTCTATTTGTATATTCAATTGTTCTTGTTTGCATTTTTTTAGCAGGTGCTTCATGTGGTGGAACATGTGGAGATATCATTCAAGTTAAAAATAAAATCATATACTCAAATCTGTGGTTCCTTGGAGCTGTCAAACCTCCTAATCGATGAAGTTATTATATATGGCCGTTTTAGTTTAATGTTTGTTCGGAACCCTCCGACTAGCACTTGAATTTTTTCACAGCTCCAATGCACCACAGACCTGAGTAGGTATATGGTTCAATTTCACTTCGAAACCTCTACGCGTTTCCGATATAAAGGGTATTGACAGACAGACAGGAAAACGGACAGACAACAAAGAGATCCAATACATCATACAAATATTTGTTCCCCGCACGGAACAAATATTTGCATGACCTACGTACGTACGTAGTTCCGTGTCTGGCTGTTTGTGTATGTGAGTTTAAATGTTTGTAAACGCACCCATGATACAGGAGAAATTCCTAGTGTGGGGCAAAGTTTTTCTTAAAAAGAAGAAGAAAGAAATAAGGATTCCGTTTTATCCTTTTGAGGTACAGAACCCTAAAATCGCAAAAACACGTACACGTTTACCTTTTGACCCGAAAGAAATTGTTTTGTGTTAAAATTATTTTCTTTATTCAAGAGAGGGGGTAACGTAATTAAACCTGTAAGCGGTGTTAATAAATTACGGCGAAACGGAATTAAACGCTACTTAAACAAACTTACAACTGAAGCAACTGTTGCTGGTAAAGTGGCCTAACCCAAATTTTGTGGTTTTCTTTTTAATTTGGTTTAAAGGTACTTTCTTTAACTTTTTTTATTTTGGATCGTTTTGTTGTTATTATGCCAGGTAAGACAGAATCATTGAAAAGGAGTCGTTTGTCTTGGTATGGACATGAATTAATAAGGAGGGACGAAGCACATGTGACTAAAAGAGTGATGATCTGAATGTTGAAGGACGGAGAGCGAGAGGAAGGCCAAATAAACGATGGATGGATTGTGTAAGGAATGATATGAAGGAGAAAGGAGTAAATGATGCCGTGACGTCTGATAGGGGAGAATGGAAGAAGAAAACATGTTGCGCCGACCCCAAATAGAATGGGACAAGGGCAGGAAAATGATGATGATGCCCGGTAAGACAGTCGCCCCATGTAAGATACTGGTATTTGGCGGTCTTCGATAAAAATTGAAGTCGACTCCAACTTAGTAAAAGTCGTGGCAAATGATGATGTTCAATAAACTGGTGGTTTTGTAGTAGTAAACGATCTGAAGACACTCTTGTTTCAAATCAGTTTAAGTAGAGTTTGCATTGTACACACGATGACCAATCAAGCTATAAGAATCCAGTTTATTCGGATCTCTCATTGTATGGGGATTCTATACAAAATGTGGCTATGTTATACTGGATTGATAGCTTGATGTGCCGCCGTGTGTAGAGTCGCATATTTATAATATAATACGAGTATATACCTGTTTGTTGAAATCTTCACTAACGTCTAAAATTGTACGTTATAACAGAACGTATAGAGTTTAATGTTGTACATACAGAGAAGGAGTACGAATTCGTCACTCGCGTACAATTTGCTCACAACTTATCAACGATTTAAAACTATCTGGGTCATGTTTTTTGATCATTTTTATTTCACATAAGACGTACATAAAAACACCCACCAGCCAGCCAGTGTAGGAGAGCCTCAATTAAATTTATAACACTTTCTTACATAATTTAACAATTTACTCTTGTAAAATACGGGTGGGTAATTGTTATTTTAGAAATATTTCCGGTGATTTAGACGATAAATATGGCGGGTTCTAGGTTTATAATCACCATACTTTTGTGTTGTGATACAATAAACAAGTCAGTCAGCGCGGACTAAAGCGCAGTATGCTAAAAATTTGAAAAATCCATAAGATACGACACACCAAAACGAGAAGCATATCAAAAGTCACGGTTGCTCTAAATTATGCCAAAAAGCTTAAATGCAAATGGGCAGGACGTGTAGCGAGACTAGGAGATGATAGGTGGAGGAAAAGGGTCACATCTTGGAAAGGCCCAGAAGGGAAGTGCCAAAAAGGTAGACTGCACAATAGATGGGGAGACGATATAAAAGGAAGGTGGGACCGCAGTGGACGGAGAAGGCACAAGACAGAACCAAATGGAACTCTTTGGAGTAGGCCTTCACCTGAGTAGGGAGAGTTCTGGCAACTAGCAAAATTAAAAAAAAGAAAAAAAAAAACTACTTAATTTTTGTAAATATTTTGAAACCACTTTGTTGTCCGTCTGTCTGTCAAGATAGGCTCATATTATTTGACTGCATAGATTAACAGGGTTAACAGCTCCAAAGGACCACAGAAATGACATACATGGATTTAATTTCAACTCGATATATCCACGCGTTCCCGAGATAAAGGGTCCGTGACAGACAACAAAGTGATGTTATACGTTTCCGTTTGTGAGAAATATAAGGTTTTTTTATGTTTTATTTTAAACAATAGGGAATATTACGCAAACCTCGGCGCAGAGGGCGCCACTAGCACATGCAGTAAACAAACCGTCATGTGCGCAATCGCGTATCCAGATATTCTGTGAAAATATGTCAAAGTGTTAATTATTTTGGTATAACTTACCTATCTGTACTTTAATTATATATATTATGGCGTCCTACGGCCATTTACGTCTCGGCAAAAAACTTTTTACTGCTTACGCTAGTGCTGCGCCCTTGCGCCAGAATTTTGCAGTAATATCCCCTATTAAGGCAATCATTTACTTCAGGAGTAGTTACTACTATAATTTACGTACGGCGCGGAATATAAGTGGACACCTTCGAATGGAAACTGATTACATAGATACGAATCCGAAGGAAAATCAAAAATATTTTTTGAAAATTCATATCCGGAAAAATATCTTCGATCCTAATATAAACATATATTATTTGCGTTCCAAATCACGCTTTGAATGAGTAAAAATAAATGCGTTACCTCAAAGATATTGAGATATTAATTTAATAAGAAGCCACGAGGAAGTAATAATATATTAATTTTAATATTTTTCCTTCCTTACAGATTTCGACTTTGGTTTACATTTTCTTTATTTAATTAGAATTTAGATTAAACAAGCAATGATTTGGAAAAAGGGAAAATTTGAATGGAGAATTGAGAACATTATAAAAAAAATGGCCAAAAGCAAGTCCGGACTCGCACAACGAGGGTTCCGTACAAACTTGTGATATACAGCCATATCTTTTGACTGCGTAGACTTAGAGGGTTAATTTTTTACAGCTCTAAAAGACCACAGATTTCTCTATCTACTTTTGCTGTCTTGCTACTTTTTTTTTTTTTTTTTTTTAATAAACTTTGCCCCACACTAGGATTTTCTAGGATGCGTTTACGAACATTGAAACTCTCATACACAAACAGCCAGTTGTACCTATAGGTCATACAAATATTTGTTCCGTGCGGGGATCGAACCCGCGACACGCAGCGCAGCAGTCGAACGCTCAACCGCTTTGCCAACCGTGCCGTCAATTCTTCAAACTACGAACATTCTTCAAACTAACTTCCATAGGTATGCCCGTATTTATATCTTACTAGCTTTTGCCCGCGGCTTCGCTCGCATAAAATTTGGGGTAACACAGTTCCTCTTTCCTGATTTGCAGGTACCTGCTACCTGCAGTTTTTCCCTTGCGCCCTAATGGATTTGTAATAGCAAAGCTAAGTTTTCCCTTTGCTTCCCTCTTTCTCCCTCATATCCCACATTTTTCTAAAAAAATAGCATATGTCCGTCTCCAGGGTCCCAACTATCTCTGTACCAAAATTCATCAAAATCGGTTTAGCCATTAAGGCGTGAAGAGGTAACAAACAAACAAACAAACAAACAAACTCACTTTCGCTTTTATAATATTAAGTAAGGATTCAACCTTTACCCTGAATGTCCCAAGGCGCATGAGCAGACCCCGCAAGTGATTCCAATGTTACTTGTAAGTATAGGTTTAAGTTAAAACCACATGTAACTAAGTTTGCTCTGCTTCAACTAATCTAACTAACTACTTTGATAGACTTCACATGCCTTGGATAACCTACAAGAGGAGGGGAAGGGCGGGTATTGTTAGTTTATTTTATTTATTTATTTATCCTTCTTACAACTATCATTACAGACCTTAACCTAATGCGACAGTGAAGCTATCAACTAATAAAAATAAAGCTAAAAAATAAAACAATTTACATCAAATCTCTTAATTTCTAAGTACCTACCTAATTATAAACAAACAAAATAAAATAACATATTTCTGCTTCCTTATGGTCTTACATAACTAACTATATTTAATAAAACTCTTGCGAAGTCACTCAAAGTGCACGAGAAAACATCCAATCGCTCATGAAGTTCGTTTATAACGCGAATCGTTCTGCTGAGGGGTGTTTTCGCCAACAGATTGGTTCTGGCTACCGGAATGTTCAGTAGTTGCGGGCGTCGCCGCCTCCACACGTACCGGTCCGGCACGTTGAGTTTTAGGTGACGCAGCACTCCCGGGTTATGTGCTACTCCCCGCAGTAGCCTTACCACATACGTGGCGAGAGCAAATTCCCTACGCACCCTAAGCTCGTTATACCCTACCATACCCAGTACAAATAGTGTTGGGTACATTAGCGGATAAAATGGATATACTCCATACAATTTGCAAAACAAATGTCTCGTAAATTTGTTTTGAACCCGTTCCAACATGACACTGTATTTCTCTTCATGTGGATTCCAAATGACCGCACTATGTTCAAGATGGCTCCTGACTAGAGCGTCATACAGCACCTTGAGAGTGGCAATACTGGTAAACCCATTTGACTGTCTCAGCACGAAACCTAGGTTTCTATAAGCCTTCTTACAGACCTTAACAACATGCTCGAGAAAGGTGAGTTCCGAAGTGAGGCATACACCTAGATCTCGTACTTGTGACACCCGTTGTTTAACCATAGAGAATATAACCACTAGAGAACTTAAAGGCCGATTTCTTCTAAGTGCACAACTCACTACGCCGGGCCGGGGGACGAGGAAGAACGCATAGCTGCAATTGGTCAATTCAAGGTCAAGTTGCATAGGTATTCCGTCGTCAGGGCGGCTCTCCTAGATTAAGGGAAAATAGTCGATGTCGATAAAATGGATTTCAACATGATAATAAATACTGAATTAAAATAGGAAAAAAGATATTTAATCAAAATCACTCAATTAATAAAAAAAACATGTATTCTGTTATTATTGATTTTTAAAATTAATTACTTTGGTATCTGTTTTTCGAATTAAAATTTTAAATTTTACTGTTCTTCGTAAAAAATGATAAACGAGCATCAACATATTTCTGAATGATTGAAGTCGGTTAAAAGTAAATATGATGTCTTTGCAGTATTTGAACTAAATAAATATTTGTATTAATTTTATTATTTTCGATATCGAGTTATCGAGTTCAGATGATAAAGGTAGCAGCACAGATTTTTACGATAAAGGGACAAAGGGAAAGAAAGGGATAGAAGCATAAGAATTGTGTAATGAAAGAGCGAGACTTTTCCAAAAGACATCAACGCGGGATACAATTTGTGTGCACCCAACCACCCAACCACCATTTTATCTAGATCGCCGAAGTCGCTCATAATCTGGTTAAATCTAAAATAATTTTCATACTGTTTAATTACCGGTAAAAAGTTGTGCCATCCTTTTTGTAACTAGATGTCTTGGAATGTTTCCCACACCATTTCACCGCGCATGAAGGCATTTTGATGCGTTATGATTGCTTAGGACGTTATTATTTCTTTTAATAGTTTTGTGTACACACAGGTCTAACACTTGGACACGACTAAAATGGTTACCACTACCGTAGCCTATACATAGGCGAAAAAATACTAACACTTTTCGAGTGTCGGGGCACCGTATGTGCAGTTAAGTGGTTTTATAGTCTTTGATTTTAACCATACATAATAGTAGGGTATGTAGTTCAAATAGTGTTTTCAAGAGGAATAGGCTAGTTTCCAAAAAAATACATTAGTTTGTCTTTTAGATTATTTAAAAATGAGGGACGCATATTTTTTATTTGTAAATTTGAATAAAAATGACAAAGATATAGCCCATTAAAGTTACTACATACATTATTTCACAACGAGTGACGTCACACGTAGCTTTAATGTGACTTTCCTCACGAAATTTTCCTCATTCCGACATCATCTCATGCTGATACCAAACCGATTACCAGGTAGGTGAGGAGCGTTAAAAATATTGTTATTTTATAATGTTGTGCTACAAAACGCTGTGTGCGAGTCTAACCCATATTTGACCGGGTTTTTTTATGAATAAGATACAAGAGCTCTATAGTTAGCGGATATTTGACGACACGGTTGGCGCAGTGGCTGAACTTTCGACTGCTGCGCTACGTGTTGCGGGTTCGATCCCCGCACGAAACATTGGCCTACAGGTAGTTGTTCCGGGTCTGGCTGTTTGTGTATGTGAGTTTAAATGTTTGTAAACGCACCCACGATACAGGAGCAATTCCTAGTGTGGGCAACGTTTTTTTTTAAAAGAAAAAGAAAGAAACGAAAATGCTATCTATAGACTCCCCACACAGTTATATACACTTTTTTATTTCTTCTCTTTTTTGAACCCAGTGTTTCGTATGTAAAGAGCCACTACATATTTTTTGTATTAATTAACACCCTATTTATGTGTCGGTTTATAAAAGACAACGAGTTTTAACAATCTATTTCCAAAAATATCGGAGAAAATAACTGGCAAACGTTCAAACAAATAGACATTCGGACAGGGCGAATCTATAAGGGTTCTGTTTCAGCCATCTTGCTACGGTGCCTTAAAAAAGAAAAGATATAGGTAGCTCACAATTCATAATTAGTCGAATTAATTAATCCCGAATAAACTGACTACTAGTATAAAAGCGAAAGTGAGTTTGTTACGTCTTCACGCCTAAATGGCTAAACCGATTTTGATGAATTTTGGCACAGAGATAGTTGGGACCCTAGAGACGGACATAAGCATAATAAAAAAGTGAGAAAAAGGGGAGAAAGAGGGAAGAAAAGGTGAGAGAAAGATTTTTTTTTTCGATCATCACGCGGGTTAAAGTCAGCGCCAGCCCAAAATAACGAACGCGGACGAAGTCACGGGCGGAACTAGTAACTACATATTCCAGACTTTGGCATAATTACTCCGCCATTATACAGAGGGTGAAAGTCCTACGTTTAAGAGAGTACGTTTAAAATACGACGCAACAGCAGAAGGTAGCTCTTTTAGTTCATTGAACGACCTTGAATTTATGGAATAACCCTCTATATATCGGTGGGATGAGGCATTGAAGTTATTTATATATTTAATAACATTTTAGGAAAACCGCTAAGTAATTTGATTAGGTATTATCAGCTTCATTGTTGTACTTATCTTGTTATTAATATTTCAAACAACAAAGCAGTATTTAAATCACAAAATTAAACCGTTATTGTAGGTTATTTCATTACCACTATTGAATTAATAATATCGTGATGGCCCAGAGGTTAAGCGCCTCTCCTCTCATGCATGAGGTTGCGAGTTCAAATCTGGGCAAGTACCAATGTGACTTTTGAGCTCATATGTACTTTCTTAAATTTATCTAAGACATTACGGACATCGGTGAAGGAAAACATCGTGAGGAAACCTGGAATTTGATTAATATAAGTCTGAAATCGTCAAACCGTCTTGAGCAAGCGTGGTAATCAATGCTCGTGCCTTCTCTATAAGAGATAAGGCCTTTGTTCAGCATTGAGACAGTCATAGCCTGGTATTCATTTAACTATTGAATTGAATTATTAAACTCTTTTAAGCTCAACAAAATTGCAAATATGTTACAAAGCCTAACTTAAGTCTTAGCACGGGCGCACGGTGTTAACATAACGTTAATTCGTCGATTTTAAGGCGAAGTTTTACCTATTTTTTCTAACCTCTGTAAATTCACAAATATAAGAAAGAAAACCAACAAAAAATGTAGGCAGGACAAGGTCTGTCGGTTCCTCTAATTCATAATTTTAACTATGAATGATGGTAATTGTGGTTGATACATACAAATTTACTAAAACATAATTGTATTTTTGATTTAATAATCTATGAATTTACTTTACATTTAATTATTTATTTTATTATAAATACCATATAGTAACCAGACTATGAACCTTTCCAATAGTTAAATTTGATTAATTTATTAAACTATTACCCACATAATTCCTAATTAATAGACAACGCCTCTTCTTTGGCATAACAAATGATACAATTTGTCCCAAAAGATGAGTAGGTATCCTACATAAACAAACAGCTTAACAACTAAGGCCGCCTTTAAGAATATCATTAACCCTGTTATCCAATTCATAATTAATGTATCATTTCCTCAATATTCTATTATTGAAGCTGGCACTAGTTAGACCATGTTTCGTTACAAGACATCAGGATTGGTTGTGACGTTTCGGAACGTACCTAGGGAGAGGGGTGACCTTGGAAGGACGTCGTGTTTCGGAATAAGTTAAACTGGATGTGTATTGCTATTGTATTGTATGTTTTGCTCATTTAGCAAAATGGTGAACGGTTCCAAACGACACATTCTTTGAAAAATTATTTAGGCATATACAGTAAGTTGACCTAGTTAATGAATGCGCTTCGGTAATTTTCGTGTTTATGAAAATGTACGAATCTTGCGCCATCGAGGCAAACGTTGTCTTCTAATAATTGATTGAATATGATACCTATAAAATACGGGCTGATTTTTTTGTAAAAAAAAAACACAATTTTGAGTGAATATCGTGGTGCAATTACTTTTATATTTTGTAAACAAACATGACTTTTCGTAGAAATGTCGGGATTACGAAGACGTAATTCGTATTTACTCGGAAACATATAACCCTTATTTGTACACGGCAAATCGCGAGAACTCGGAAAGGCACTCAATACATTGTTGACAATCATTTTTGTTTCCACGTATTATATTTTGTTGGTAATAATGTAATTGGTTTTATGTTTTTGTTGCACTAATTGGTTAGTTTGTTACAGTCTGTGATTCAGTGAAAGTACTTTTTAACCATTCACTGATGAGCAGACCTAAGTCTAGACTTTCTTTAGGCATAGTTATACCCATATTACAAACACACACACAGGCACACACATACACACACACATCTAAAAAATAATGTAATACCTACTGACAGTTTATTTCATGCAGAGGGGCCTGCCAGGGCCACCGCCTGTCGGGGTTGCGGGTTGTTCGAAAGAAATACCTCGGCCAATATTATAAAAAAAAACAAAAGGATATGAGAATGTAGTTACTCTCTCTTTGAGGCCGTTGCCCAGCTGTGGGGCAGCAACGGGCTGGTATTATTTTTAGTTACTCTTTTACGCAAAAACTGCAGAACAGATTTTGATGAAATTTCTCACACAGATAGTGTATTATCGGATCAACTCATAGGCTACTTTCATGTCGGTAATATATGAACTTTTGACAACACAGTTGGCGCAGTGGGTAAGCGATCGACTGTTGCGCTGCGTGTCGCGGGTTCGATCCCTGCACGAAACAAATATTTGTATGGCTTACAGATATTTGTTCCGGGTCTGGCTGTTTGTGTTTGTGATTTTAAATGTTTGTAAACGCACCCACGATATAGGAGAAAGTCCTAGTGTGGGACAACGTTTATTTAAAAATAAATGTCATGCAACAGATCGTCTACTAAAGTTGAAAGAGGAAAGATTTTTAATTTTTGTATGTAACGAATAAACTCAAAAACTACTGGACCGATTTCAAAAACTCTATATTGCCATTAGACAACAACATTATCATTAAGTAACATAGGCTATATAACATCACGCTACTACCCATGGGAGTAGGGTATTGACCGGTTAAGCAGAAAACGACCTCATAGGTCAAACTGCGAGATGCCATCCAAAAAAAAAAAGCAATGACAGTGGGGCAATAACCAAAGACGCGGGTGAAACCACGCGGGACAGCTAGTATTTCAGTTTGCAACCGTCCTTGAATTTTGCCTCTTATTATTTTAATGCTAGCATTCACGAAACCATTAATGTGCGTTACGACCAGGAAACTTCTATTGAAAATATAACCTTCAATTCAATGATTCAAAATGGTCTAAAAATTATGTAAAGTGTAACTGTTATCACGGAATAAACAACCTTATTTTCTAACTCATTAAATCCATTGACATTTAAAAGTTAAACTTAACGATTTCGCATGTTACATTTTTCTAGTCTTTCATTATTAGATATTTTTTAAATACCGTTTTAATTTTTAGTTAATTTGGCAATTGCCACAAATACAGACAATAAATAAAAAAAACTAAAAACAAGCCGGCCAAGAGCGAGTCAGACTCGCGCACCGAGGAGGGTTTCGTACAAACTTGCGACATAAACGGCCATATCTTTTGACTGCGTAGACTTAGAGATTTTATTTTTTAGAGAACAAAGGGACCACAGACTTAAAATATATGGCTTTAATTTCAACTCGATACCTCCACGCGTTCCCAAATAAATGGTCTTGAAAGACAGACAGATGGACAACAAAGTGATCCAATAAGGGTTCTGCTTCTTCTTTTTGAGGTACGGAACCTTAAAAATGCGCTGATCTTATTGAACCATTTTTCAAACCGAAGGGATAAACTCATCTTTCACATAACACTTCTGGTCTCCTACATCCGCGTTCAGTAGTGACGTCATTCGACACAGGAGTAGGGAGAGGCGGGGGGAGGGGAGAACTTCTTTAACTTTGCGCCAGCCTGCTCCCCTGCCTGGTTCCCTAGTACCCACTAGCTCTAAGCTTGACCATTAGGCTCGTAGCTGATTTCGTCAGTTAAATTTCTGAAGTTTGGGTAATCACTTTAGTTAAAAGCCTTTCAGTATTAAGAAGTTAGCCCATTGGTAGAAAATTTCTAAACTGTTTTGAGGAACTAAAAAAATATTCTTGTAATAATTGGTATACTTTATTTTAAAAGTTGTTTAATTCAGTACTCCGTAATTATGTTGATATATAATAAAAAAATATTGTTTTCTTCGCAACTAGCTTTTCTTTTCGCTCCCGTAGTCACTTACCCAACTGCTTAGCCCCCGTAGCTCGCAGCGTGATAGCCTATGACACTCACAAATACAATGGCCTTCTTTTGTTTTAAACCAAAAAGAAAAAGAGGCGTTTACAGCTGCCTGTCATGCATTTTTATGCATTTCATCTGGGACCAAGTAGGTTGGTAGAAGAAACATCTAAGATTATAGTATAGATCAGATATACAAAGAATAATCTTTCTCAGTGTATCCAAAAAAAAGATTCACCAACCAAATAACAAACAATAACAATACAAAACAACTATCTAAACCGTCCAAACACTTTCACAACGGACCAATTTCACAAAACCCTCAGCTTCAATACTTGTAGCCCTTTTAATCCCACCAAACACCTCCGCAAACAATATCAACGGACGGCGGCCATCTTGATAATAATCCCGCCATAATATAATAATAATAAAATGAGGCAAAACATCGGGTATTGTTAATTTAGACAGTGCAGTCACGTCTCGTGAGTTTCCTACGGTAATGAGAAAAGGCAGATGAGGACGTGCGAATTGTTGAGCTAGGGGCACAGGAATAGAGCGAGGCCATGTCGGGATATAGAGTTGCGATGAAACATAACATGATGTACAGGTTACACTATAAGGGTGTTAGGTACGTTAAAATAAACAACAGTTTGTCTCCAACGAGCACGTCTTACTAGCACGGCGGACCAGAAGCGAGTGTGTGGTCCGTGCAGCGACTGCCTGACCGCACCCCCACCACCACGCGCCCTACCACTAAGCATGTCGGTATTTATTATACGCTACACATAACATAACATCTCGCCTGTAATCTTCGAGCAGAGGTGTACCTGACAGAGCATTCACATTTCACCAGTTGTGTTTTTAAGTCCCAAAAATAAGGGGTGAGTCTATTGCCTTCAACCGGGTACAATTCCAGACTCCGTGGCTGACATCACCCTCGTCGTAGCATTTTTTTAAATTACTAGTTTCTACGTACGGTTATAAAAAATATTATTAATTTTTCAAGCGTTTTGTTCTGCAATTTTGCAACGGGAATCCTTATCCTTACTAATATTATAAAAGCGAAAGTGAGTTTGTTTGTTTGTTTGTTACCTCTTCACGCTTTAATGGCTAAACCGATTTTGATGAATTTTGGTACAGATATAGTTGGGAACCAGGAGACGGAGATAGACTATTTTTAAAAAAAAAAGAGTGGGATATGAGGGAGAAAGAGGGACGAAACGGGAAAACTTAGCGTTGCTATTACAAATCAATAAGGCACTAACAAATTTAACGCGAGCGAAGCTGCGGGCAAAAGCTAGTGTTATAATAAAGTCCATGGCATTGGAGAATAATGGAAATCATCAAATAACTTTACGACTGTTATTAGCTAAAAAAAGATCCATGTTCCTCCTACGGTGGCCGGGAGTCATTTCGAGGCTCCCGACGCCTGGAGCGGTTCCCACGCTCATAGCACACTTTTTAAATTCAAGTTTTATAGTGTCGTTATTGTTATAATTCAAACTTTTGATTATTACTAGTCGTCTATTAATCTATCTCTAAGCAACAAAAATTACCGAACTAATTAGTTTCTATATAATTATCAAGTACTTACTTGAATATTCAATATTTATTACCTTTTCTTTACATACTTTGCATTTATTATCATATATGAAGGATACCGGACACCTTACTTCAATATCGTTAGTCGCACAACAATTTGATTTTGTAGCAAATTGTTTATGGCTAGATATAAGTTTAATTAATGTAATATCATTGTGTAAATTCCTAACGTGCGTGATATTGTTATACCTAATAGATACTTACTGCAATATTATTTTATTAGTTTTAAGACATTTTGCTGCGCCCTAACAGGGTCATGCATAAAGTTTAATAAATAAATAAAAATAAATATTCATGTCTGAACCTTCTGATCTTACTAAAGAATTTCCTTGCGCAACTGTGCAGAACACATTCCGTAAGCCCTTTGGATCCCACTCAAATTTTAGGAGTTAATGGGATGAAATTAAATTATGGTTACGATAACTGCGGTATTCGGGTGGGAATGTAGCACCTGCTACAATTTGTATGATGTATTCCTAGAAATTTGACGGCACGGTTGGCGCAGTGGCTGAGCAAACGACTGCTGCGCTGCGTGAACACGTACGCACGCACGCACGGAACAAATATTTGTATGACAGGTACTTGTTTCGGGTTGTTACATGTTTGTGTATGTGAGTTTAAATTTGTAAACGCACCCCCGGAACTGGAGAAATTCCTAGTGTGGGGCAATCATCATATGAAATCAAGAAATTCAATGCCTTGTTATAAATTATCATGATTACCAATAAATCGATTAATCGAATTATTTGGTAAGAACTAATCGATAAATTATTATATTACCTATATATTAAATAAAGCCAAAGTATAGCTTGGCCACTGTGTTCACTGCCCAATCTATTGAATATTCGTGGCGGGAGAGCTAAGTCTTTCGCTGAAAGAATCTAAGAACTAACACGAACTCTTGTTTCACGAAACAAATTCATTCGAATAGGTTATTTGTAGTCTTTTTATCTTTTTTTTAGGAAAAGTGTCTGGAGATTGAACTTGCTGTCTACTTAGAAAACCAAGGTTACGTGTCTGTCAGTTTTTGTTTTAACAAAGACTTATGAATGTTTGATTAATTTGGACTGCGTTTTTTAACATCGCTTTAGGGAGAATGAAAGCCCTCAATCTCCATGCCTGCATGACTGTGCCGCGAATGAACGAATAAGAATATTACGTTTTATTTATGTATAATCACTATATCAAAATATAAAATGGTGTCACGCAGGGTGATTCACTCTCCCCCAAATTATTCAATCTCCATTTCTTTAAAGCGCAAACTCAACATATTGTACCAAGTCCGCCTTCTTTTTCGGATGTGGGTGTCGTCAAACAACTTTCCCAGCTCTGGGCGTAGTGGGAGGGGAGTGCCAGATTTTTACTGACTAAAATCCATCCATGTTCATTCTTTTGCCCTTTATGTTTCGGGGCCGCGGTATCTCTTTCGAACAACCCGCTACGCCGCAAGAAAGTCCGCTTTGCAAGTGTTTTAGGCTCAAAGGACAAGACAGAGTTCGTAACAACACGTTGCGTACCAAAACCCAACGTACAAACCCGAATAGTATCGGGATTTTGTGTTAAGCAATAACCAACCTTATTCCTTTAATTCTCTTTTAAGTCTTACAGACTCGAAACTCTTTTTATCTTTATTTAGCTCATAGTAGTGGTGACACAAATCAGTGTGGGAGTTAGTCCTTGGTCTTAACACCGCTGTTTCTATGACCGTCCCGGTAATTTGGAGTTACGACCGGTGTCTAATGAGACCTCCAGTCTTATTTTGTATACAATTGGTTGTTATTTTAGGAACAGACGGAAATTGATTTGTATTGTCTAAAACGAGGAAGGATTGGAGGTTTATTTATTTGTTTTGTTTGTAAATGATTTTTCCTTATTAAATAATAACAGAAAATAGCAAAATACACCTATAATAAGTGAAAGTCATAGTCGAAATTAACAATGTAAATATTTATGAAAATGATTCTTAAAAATTGTTAGTAGGTACAGAATCGTATCCGTCCGTTCCTTTGTGATTAAGGTGTCTTTACAATTACTAAAATACATAGTTTTAATTTTTTTTTTGTTGGCATTTCACATCAAACCTAAAGCTTTCTTGATAAGTGTTTTTTTAAAAAAGGTCCTCTGGTGTGCAAGTAAAACCGCTCGCAAAAGCTAGGTTAATGAAATCCTTACATATTAATAAGTGAAAGGTCCTACTGTGAGCGTAGGCGACGTTGGATGAACCCGTCATATAGGCTACGTATATGACATCTGGTTTCATCTTAATGGGTCAGTTGAATATATATGTACACACGACAGCACATCAACCTGACTAAGTTGACCTGACTAGGTTGACCTGACTAGGTTGACCTGACTAACTGAATAGGTTGACCTGCCGTCGTATGTACCTACAACGTGCCCCAAAATTAAATGTAATACGGGTACCAGGAAGCGGACAACCTAGGGAAAAATCTGACTTCTGAACTTATTTAATTTTTCTATTTAAATTTTCAAAAAAAAACTTTTTTTTTAAATGCGCGAGGAAGGATATATGTATAGCCTAGTGCTGTGATTGTGACCGTCTGACTGCGAAGTCACAGGTCTTGAGTTCGAATCCACCTGTCATTGTCGGAAATGCATACCTGTGGGATATTTCTAGAATGTTAAAACAAGTCAAATGCACATGGGGGCATTAAAAAAATCTGACACCAGGTACATCAAGATATTAAAGAAGATTTGGAACTGTGACGAGAAGCTTTGCTATTTAGGCTGTTAATACAAAAAAAAAATGCTTTCTAGTCATAGTTACTCAATAACACTGTCCGACCCGAGAAACGAACCCAACAACACCACGAGAAACATATTTCAGTTCACCAAGTAAGATAAACCCATGATTTCGTTTCAGACGCTCCTATAACAACACGGTACAATAAATGAGGTAACGCCTACATGAAACTATATCGCATAGTTATTAAACGTTACTCGAATAATTAATTTTAGGTAGGCATATGGTTTTCATGCCAAACTAACAATTTAATGTGAAATGAAATGAAAATATAGAGCGTTTACCATGTGTTTAGGATAGCTCTATTTGTGACTTTTGAAAAAACTACAGTTTCTTGATTTGTAGGCAGTTTGTGTCATCATCGGAGATCGAGATTAATAAAGGACATTGCTATGCGGCCATACATTGTTGGCTCTGGAGCCAAGAGCGTCGGAAAATGATGTATTGTATACTCTATCATTAGTAAACTCCTTTATGATCTTATTTTTATAACGGAAACTATTCATATAATTATATACATATAAAATAGGCAGGATACCTGTATTATTAACAGTAGGCATAGATGGTGACTGGTCGATGTATAATTATCGTGTATTCCGATACTCTTTATTTATTGCACAGGGCCATTTTGGACGTTGTCCTTTTATAATTAATACTTGAAACGGGATATTTACAATGTTTGTTATTTATTTCAATTCTGTAAATACCAAAAAGATCGCAACTTGATACAGTGAGTTTTGTGTGTCGAGAGCAAAATCCGGATGAGTGTCGAGAACAAAATCGAGTTGTGAGTGACGGTGTTAGTGGTACCGAACGCAAAAAAACGAATAAGAAAGAGGGTAGATCGTTTTGTCTGCTCATAAACATCCACCCGTAATAACTTCAGTTGATCCGTGATCATGACGTTTGCAACATCGTCGGGAACTCGTAACAAATAACAAAAATGGTAAATAAACGTTAAGGCGCGGCAATAAGCTAATCTTTAGGTATTCACGAAAGTGACACTAGCTGCATACTAGGCATGGTCTGGTCATGGACACAAGTACACGACAGTATTGCATCGAAAGAATAGAAATAAGGTCGAAAATACACACATCAAAAGTATCTAGGGATCAACATATATTTTTGCAATAACTTTTCTCCTGATTGATATTAATTAAAATTTTCTTTAAGGATTCATCAAATAAAGTGTTTTCGTTTGTCACAGTAACGATAAACCAAGTCACCTTTGCATTAATAAAGAAATTTGCCATTTTCCTAATAAAGGGATTTTTGACATTTGAACCACTAACATTAAAGTTCGAAAAAAAGACTGAAATAACAGTTTTCTTTAAAATTTTATTGGGTAACTTAAACAATTAATAATCCGTGTTTCTACCGCGAACACTAACAACACAAGAACATCGGTTTGGCATACTCAAAATGAGTTCATCCAAATCACGCTGTGGAATGGCCGCCCATGTTCGTTGCAACAACAAAAAAAGGTCTTCTTGCGACTGGATACCCTCCATATTCGGCAGAGCTCTTCTCTGTAGCATATCCCATGCATGCTCAATCGGGTTCAAGTCTGGCGACTGAGCAGGCCAGGGCAGGACATTGATGTTAGCTGCGGCGAGAGTTTGTCTTACAACTCTTGCGGTGTGCGGTCGTGCATTATCTTGCATTAACTGAAATAAGGGACCGATTTGCACTTGTAGAGGAACGATGACGTCTGATACAATCGTCTCAGCATAAATTTGAGCGTTGAGGTTGCCTCTGATCCAAATCAACTCAGTTCTTCCGCCGATCCAAATACCCGCCCATACCATGATGGTTCCACCACTATAAGGATGGACTTCCTGGCAGGATTTTAATCGCTGTTGGCGTCCAGGGGTTCTCCAGTGTCGTATACGTCTTGTATCCGGTCTCATACCAAAACGAGACTCATCAGAAAAGCACACGAAACGCCATTGTTCTTCTGCCCAATTTCTGTGTTCAAGAGCCCATTGATATCGAATCCTACGATTGTGCATTGCTATAGGTGGTACCCGTAGCGGTCTTCGGGAATGAAGGTTCACTTCATGCAAGCGGTTTCTGACTGTTTGGTCGCTAATTAAGTTCCCTGAAGAGTGATGAAGCCTCACGGCTAACATCATGGCGGTTATTGTTGGAGCTCTTCGAGTTAAGATTTGAATGTATCGATCTTGTCTCCGTGTGGTGCAGCGATACCGTCCTCCATGGCGCTCAGCCACGGTACCAGTGCTTCGGTAACGTGTCCAAAGTCGACTGATAACACTCTGACTTGTATTCAGAGCTAAAGCTACAGTACGTTGCCGGGAACCAGCTTCTATCATTCCCACGGCTCTGAGCATTTCTTCCCTGCTTAAATGACGTCGCCGCTCCATAATAACGTTGGTTTTAATCAGTAGTAGGGAAACAGTAGCACTAATAATGTCTTCAATGCGTTGTATGTTTTTATAGGGAAAATATTGACAGCTTATTTTCATCTTTTACTCGAATTTGATTGAGAGTTCCTGATTCAAATTATGAAATGCACCAAAAAGGATCCATATAAATTTATAAAATCATAAATTTATTACAAAGCCACATCTCAATCTCAAGAAATCCGCATAAAAATGCTTGATCCCTAGACACTTTTGATGTGTGTATTTCGGTGTTTGATTTTATTTGAATATCATGTCCGCTAAAATGTAGGTCATTTTGCAGTTTTTATTGAATATAAAAAAAATACAGCTCATTGTTTGAAAAATTTTAGATATCTCTTTAGTATATACAATTTTCTTTGTTAAAGATATAAAAAATGTGATGGTTGTCGCTGAAAAAATTGAGAATTTCGAGACGAAAAATTTTTTTTCTTGGTCTTTTTAAACATTTTTTTTTCGTAGTACTAGGCCACTTTTGTAAAATTATTTTGTTTAACTCTTTACTTTATGTATTGAACTATACACGGTAATTTTTTTTGGCTAGTAGCATGTACAGATACGGCTAACTTTGCGACGAAAAACTAGACCTTTTACGAAGTGTTTGCTTTGTACAGCGCCTTAATAATAATGTTAGTAACCATGTTAGTTTAAAGACTTATATTGTCCTTTTATTTGCTGAATCTTTATTGTAGTGTTAGTTAGTTAACAAAATGTAGATAATCATCCTAGCCTAGCCTTTTCCTAACTATGTTGGTGTCCGCTTCCAGTCTTTCCGGATTCAGCTGTCTACCAGTATTTTACATGAAGCGACTGCCAATCTGACCTCCACAGCCTAGTATATTATAGTTGGGTAATCGTGATTCTGATCATAATCTAGATCTCTTCATAGTTGGAGCGAATCGGTGTTTTCTAGGCTAGCGTGCTTCAGGCCGCATCATAACCCCCACAATTTAACAAAGTTTTGGTTTTCTGGTTTAAGGAGGCACAGAAACTGCCAGGGTTGTGGGTAGGTAAGTAAGTAATATACAGGGCAATAGAAGGATCATGGGTGGGTTTTAGTCAGTACAAGTCTAACACTCCCCCTCGCTCCGCCCAGAGCGGGGGAAGTTAGTTGATGATTTCCCATTAGCAAGAGCTTAGAGAAGGAATTAGGGTATTGCCCAGTAGTGGAACAGTAAAGGCTACAAAAATATATTTTGCAATTTAAAAATCATTTCACAAGTAGGGATGCATTTTCATATAATTTTGTTTAATTGACTCTTAATTAAGGAAATTTCAAAACGTTTGGTTGACACTTCTCGTGACCCAAGGGCTGGCTTTTACTTTGGCCAGAGGCTTAGCGTTGCCATTCAACGTGGCAACGCGGCCAGTCTCTTGGGGACATTGCCAACTGACAGCGTTGAGGACGAATTTTTTGACGTTATTTTTTAATTTATTTATAAGTTTAGTTCAGTTTAATTTAGTTATTGCTTTGTAAAGGCTTCTTAATTGACTCTTTACTTCTTTTAAGTTGATTTAAGTCAAATATGTTCTGCCTTTTTCGTTTAATGATTATCATGTTTTTGTTCATGCTGAGCATAAAAAGTTACAACTCTTATCAAAATTTGAAAGATTCTGATGGACAAGGTTCCAAAGAGTAAAGCTATTCATAAAAAACATGTTGTTGAAACTAGATCTCCCATTAAGGTAAGCACCTGAGTGGATATCATTTTCAGACAACCCCCTTCCATTGTTTACCCTATACTAATGCCCGTACAATAAGTGTCATTTTGACGTCAAATAATAAAAGCTTGTAGCTAAATAATAACAACAGCACGGGTCGATCGCAGGTTTATGGACGGTGAGAAATGGGTAGCTTACCGTCCGTCCTTCTAGTGATGACAAGCTGGGACGACGGTGCGTTTGTTTTCCTGCGCGCTTCTCAGAGATAACCTGCGAAGCGAACCTCGGCAGGCAGTGGCCTGACGGGATTGCGGGTTGTTCGAAAGAGAAACCGCGGCCCTAGTACACAAAAGGCAAATAAAGCATTATGGATCGGTTTTAGTCAGTACAAGTCTGACACTCCATTCTGCTCCCCCTAGAACGAGACTTCTCTTGCTGGAGTCATTTGATGATTTCCTTTCTAAAAGCACGGATCGGTCGTCAAGGTGAAGTCTCGCCTACCTACATTTGACGTGACATGATATGACATGTATAATGTGTTTTTAATGGAGTAACACTGTCTCCCAAGTCACAGGTGGTAACCTAGTTTGGGAGCCAGGGGACATATCCGTTCACAATGTCTGTACAATAAATATAAGATGTCTATAACAATGTTCACTGTACTGAAATAAAGAATTTTATTATTTTCATACCGAGATTCCTTCGTGTCTCATAAAAAGCTGTTGTTCTCGGCTGTCATTTGTATATAAATAAATAAATATCTTGGGACAACTCACACATGGCTATCTGCTCCCAAGCTAAGCAGAGCTTGTGTTATGGTAACCAGACAACTGATATACACACTTATATAATTTATAAATGCATTCATATTATAGATAAATCACACCCAGACACAGAACAAACAATCATGCTCATCACACAAAGTTTGTCCTGGGTGGGAATCGAACCCACGACCTCCGGCTCAGCAGTCAGGGCCACTAACCACTAGACCAACAGGCCCGTCAAACAAAAAAATCTATGACAGTCGTGTTACAAGTAATAAGTGCCCGAAAGTCTAACAATCAGTCCTAATGGGAAGTCACTTATGACCTAGCAGAAGCAGGACTGTGTTGTAGTAGTCAGGTAGGCAGTAGCCCTATGAAAAATTCTGATTGCAACTACATAACCAACCAACCAACAATAGCATATATCACTTTTTGGGATAGAAAAGGCTTGGTAGATGACATGTTATTTAGTGTTACTGAAATGCGACAACCGATTTAATTTACTTTTTGAATGCTTGGCACTGAAAAGGAACCTATTTATTCAACAATATTCAAACCATGCCATAGCCAAATAATAAATAACTTCCAATGACCTCAAATCACCAAACCGTATCGCTTTCTGCTTTCATCGACTGGAATGTTGCCCATACTGAAAGAAAACAATTTGGGAGAGATTATTACATGACATCATCACGCCTGATATCCCAAAAGAGTTAGGCAGTGACGTACCTAGAAGTTTCTCTACATTTTGCCAGTTATGTTTAAGGCATGTTATAGGGGACGAGCTTAATGTCATCAACCGTGCACAAATCTAGACTTAGGCGACACGGTTGGCGCAGTGGCTGAGCGATCGACTGCTGCGCTGCGTGCCACGGGTTCGATTCCCGCACGGAACAAATATTTGTATGACTAAACAGATAGTTGTTCCGGGTCTGGCTGTTTGTGTATGTGAGTTTAAATATTTGTAAACGCACTCACGATACAGGAGAAATTCCTAGTGTGGGGCAAAGTTTTTATTAAAAAAAAAAACAGACTCAGTAGCTGTTACTGAGAATTTTTTTCATAGGAAATACAAAAAAAATCCCCTAGGTACTTGGGAATCGAACACAGTATGTTACCTTACCTCGTGTTCAGAAATCGCACTTGCGACCACTAGACCAACGAGGCAGTCAGAGGCAAAAGAAATGATTATCCAAACAAATGATAAAAATGTGCTGTTATAAAAGCATGGAATAAAAATACTGTCCAATATAAAGACAATCTCTAATGGGGCAAACAAAATGCTGAAACACCCACAGCACAAAAAAAAATACGAGAAAAAGAATTGTCTATTTTGTACTGGCTGGGTCCGCGGTTCTACTTGCCAGGGAATTTAAAAGTCGTCTTAAAAAATGTGTTAAAATGTACCCACATTTTTCTAAAGGGATTTAATTAATTTTTACAAGCGATCAATCAACAGTCAGTTGTATAGCTTGAAAATGGGAACGACAAACTATTATCAATTAATATAACGACGTTTGGTTTTATTAAGTTGTGTAATGTTTAAACTACATTGCGGCCATGAGGTGTGTGTCATTATTATGACCGCTCAAGCATCAGGGCGACCAAATTGACGGCGCGTTAGTGTTCCACGCGCCCCTTAAAGAGATGTCAGCAAAGCAGAGGGGCCTGCCAGGGCCACAACCTGCCAGGGTTGCGGGTTTTTCGACAGAGATACCGCAACCCCGGAACATAAAGGGCAAAAGAAGGAACATGGGTGGGTTTTAGACAGTACAAGTCTGACACTCTCCTTCGTTTCACCCAGAGCGGAAGAAGTCATTTGATGATTACCCATCCGCAAAAAAAAAAGCAAAGCAGAGGGGCCTGCCAGTGCCACCGCTTGCCGGGGTTGCGGGTTGTTCCAAAGATTGTTTTTTTTATTATATCACTCCTTCATCTTAATATCTTCTAAAATGGTATGTCCTTCAATAAATCTAAGAGTGAATCGAAGAGAGCTAGTGGAGGAGTGGAACTTCCTAACACAAGTGTATTTTTACTTAAATGGATATACCTAAAAACACATGTAAAGGTATTTTTAAGTTATTGAAATAAACATTTTATTTTTATTTATTTAGATACCGTGGCCCCGGAACATAATGGGCAGAAGAAGGAACATGTGTGGGTTTTAGTGAGTACAAGTCCGACACCTAACCTAACCTAACCCCCGCTCTATCCAAAGCGGGGGAAGTTATTTGATGATTTTCCATCCACAAAAAAGGGCGACCAAACTGTGGTCATTCGTCGGTTTTGGAGTGACGTTTATTTGTCTGAACATGGGACGTATATCGAGGATGTTGTGTGCGAGTCCGCTTCGCACTAGACCGGTTTGTTTTTTAACTGTGTAATAGTTTGAATTTGTCAGTTATGTAGTAAGAACACACGGCGGCACATCAACCTACACAAAACCATTTTAACCTGATCTTTCTACTACGGTGTGCGATCCGTAGTAGCGAGATCAGGTTATTATAGTTTAGAATAGGTTGACCTGTCGTCGTGTGAACTTATTTTTTCAAATTGATAAATTACTCTAAAATGTTTAATGTACTTTTAATAATCTTGGTAAATAAAACGTAACGTAAAACGTGGAGGCATCAGTTACGTCGTCGATGTAAGTGTTAACTTCAACCGTGACTTCAAACCGCCAAGAGAAATGTGTGCTTTGTTATTGCGTATGTATTATGAGCTTTCACGTGTAATGAATTGACCAAATGATGTTTTCACATTAGTTTGTAAGTGGTGTATGTCTTTACTAACAATAATGGATTGTACTGATCTGACAAATAAATCCTACTTAATATTATAAATGTGAATGTTTGTGTGGATGGATGGATGTGTGGATGTATGTATGTTTGTAACTCTTTCGCGTCAAAACGGCTGAACGGATCTTGATGAAATTTGGTACAGAGGTAGATTATGGTCTGGAATAACACATAGGATATAATAATAATAATAATAATAATAAAGCCTTTTATTCAGAAATACAAAAAAAACTAAAAATTAAGTTACAAGAAAAATAAGTTTCACTCATGAATTTGTTTTTTACTAATTCTTTGCAGATCCGTTTGCCAGTTGGCATAGGCCTCCTCCAACCTTCTCCATTCTGACCTTTCGTTTGCCACTCTGGGCCATGTAATTCCAGCTACTTGGCGAATATCCTCATCCCATCTTTTATTAGGCCTTCCTCTCAATCTATGACCATCTCTTGGGTACCACTGAGTAACAATTTGGCTCCATTTTTCTTTGCCTCTTATCAAGTGACCTGCCCATTTCCATTTTAATCTCTTTATTTTTAGTGTTACATCTTGCACCTTGGTTTTGTGTCTGATGGATTTGTTTTTTATTCTGTCAGCTTTCTTTACACCTAACATGCTTCTTTCCATCGCATGTTGGCATGTGGCGAGGTTTGTGGTCGTATTTTTTGATAATGGCCAAGTTTGACATCCATAAGTCAGTACCGGTAAGATGCAGGTGTTAAATACTTTAGTTTTTGTTGCTATGTGTAGTTTGTTATCTTTCATTACCTCCTTCAAGCCCCAGTATCTCTTCCAGCTGTTTGCTACTCTTCTTTCAATTTCTTTGTCAACTGTGTCTTTGGGTACCATCAATTGTCCAAGATATATATATTCTTGTGTATAGCCTATTTCTATGTCTTTTACCATTATGGTTCTTTTTTCTCCATTTGTCATTACTTTTGTTTTCTCTCTATTTAGGTGCAGGCCTACCTTAGCACTTTCTTGTGACAATTCATTTAACATGTTGCTTAGGTCTTCTGGTGTTCTTGCGAATAAAACGATGTCGTCAGCAAATCTTAAATTTGTTAATATTCTTCCATTTATGGATAGTCCTACTTTGTCCCAACATAGATTCCTGAAGACCATTTCTAACACAGCTGAGAACAGTTTCGGTGATAGTGGATCTCCTTGTCTTACACCTTTTTGTATGTCAAATTGGTTACCTTTCTGTTCCAGTTGTATGCAAGCAGAGCTGTCTTTATATATATTTCTTATTATTCTTATATATTTTTCTTCAATGCCTTGCTTTTTCTTTTATTAAGGAGTCAAACGCTTTGCTGTAGTCTATAAATGCGATGTAGTATGTTTGATGGTATTCAGCACATTTTTCAAAAATTTGTCTCACAACTTGTATATGATCTAGCACTGAGTAGTCTTTTCGGAATCCTGCTTGCTCGATGGGTTGTTGGTCATCTAGTTGTATTTCTATTCTTTTGAGTATTATTTTAGCAAAGATTTTGTATAAATTAGACATCAGACTGATGGGGCGATAGTTTGCTATATCATTTGCATCTCCTTTTTTAAACAGTAGAACTATATTTGATTTAGTCCATTGACTTGGTATAGTTTCTATATTTATGATGTCATTGAAGATATCTGACAGGACTGGGATAAGTGCTGACTTAGTTTGTTTTAGGATTTCGTTGCTAATTCCATCTGGGCCTGGTGACTTATCTAGTTTTTGTGTGTCTATAGCAAATTCTATTTCTCTGTGCATAATATTGGGTACTGTTGCGGTGTCCAAGAGATCTATTTCTTTCTCGTAAATGCTGTTTCTATATAGATCTTTATAGTATGCTGTAGCAATTTCTAATATGTCAAGTCTCTCATTTTTCATTGACTTATTTTTATCTTTCATTTTCACAATCCAATCTTTATTGCAACTTAGTTCCTTATAAGCCTTCTTGATTCCGCCAGTCTGTAGTATGTGTTTCTCTATTGTTTCCATTCTTCTTTGTATTCTATCTTTCCTTATGCTTTCCTTTATTTCCTTACTTATTTTACTTATCTGTTGTCTTCTACTGTCTGAGGCTTTAGAACTAATTAGGGTATTCCGTTGCTTTAAGAGGTCGATAGTTTTAGTTGACATACCATTATCTTTACGTTTATTACAACTGAATTCTTTTATGGTACTTTTGATTGTAGTTTCTATCCAGTTATATTTTGTTTGTAAATCACTGTTGTATTCATTATTATAAGTTTTCAGCTTGGTTGATAGGGCATTAGTTATTTGTTCCATTTGATATTTGCTGGGTTTAGTGTTGTCTAGGTTAATTATTGGTCTGGGTTTCTTCGGTGGAGTCATTTTTAATTCGGCTCTCACCATTCTATGGTCGGTGTTGAAATTTAGTCTACTAATGACATTTAGATTTGAGAAAAATTTAGTTTTATTGGTTAGGATGAAGTCAATTTCATTTTTTTGAGTTTCCACCTGGTGCCGCCCAGGTCCACATGCTTTTCCTGTTTTTCTTATATATTGTGTTTAAAACTGTCAACTTGTTTTCCAGAGAGAAGTCTATAAGATTTTTTCCATTTGTGCTTCTGTTTTTGTTGCTGTATGTGTATGGTCCAATGGCTGCTCTTTCTTCTATGTGGGCTTCTCCTATTTGTCCATTGAAATCCCCCATGACTATCACATTTTTCTGTGAGTTGGATTGGATTGTTTTGTTTAGGTCCCGGTAAAAGGATTCGATTTCTTGAGTTGTTGCTTGTTCAGTAGGACAGTACACTTGAATAATAGTCCATGGATTATCGTATTCAGGTAATTTTATATTCAGTAATGCTATTCGTTCTGAAACTCCATGGAACCCTTGAATGGCTTTGGCTAGATGTTTTTTCACCACAAATCCCACTCCATGTCTACCTGGAGTTTCTCCAATGTAGTACAATATGAAATCTGGGTGTGCCACGATATGTTCTCCCATTCTTCTCACCTCACTTAAGCCGAGAATATCCCAATTTACCGTTTTTAGTGCATGTGACAATTCTGTGAGGCTCTCGTCTGACTTCAAACTACGCACATTTAAAGTTGAGATGTATAGTTTTAGAGAATTACGTTTCTGTTTATCATTACAATTATAATATGTTGCTCTAGTTGGAGGGTGGTGGTCTGACGTCCCGCGGTGACCAGCCGTATTGGGACCTGATGGTTTTAGTGGTTTTTCTTTTATTGCGTTGTTTCTATATGTTTCTGTTGTAATCTGGTTACCGATATTTGATTGCTATTGGTTATTTCCTGACAGAGTTGAAAGGGAGTTGGATCTAGTTCTCATTATATCAAATGCATTTTTCCTGTTTGTTTTTGAGGCTGTTATATTTTGTTGTTTTCTAGGTTGCAGGTCGTATTGTGGTGAAGTGGATGATTCTCGTTTTCTTTTTTCTTTATTCTGATTATTTTCTCATTACCAACTTATCGAACTTTAAATAAGCTAGATTACCTTTGTTTCTTTCTTCTTTTAGCTTAGGTAATAAGGCTTTTCTTTTTTCCAATACTTCTTTTGAATAATCTTCGGTAATATATACTTCTTTCAATTTCTTTTTGTTAACTAATATTTCAGTTTTCTTCATATAACTAACAAAGGAAAGAAGAATAGGTCTTGGTTTATCATTACTCTTCGCTTTCCCAATACGATATACATTATTGACATCAAAATCTTCTATAACTAGTCGTTCGTCATGTTGAAACACTTCCTTAATCTTCTTTAGTAACTCTGAGGTTGAATTTTCCCCCTCTTTTAATCCAAATAACACTATGTTCTTACTTCTTTTTTCCCATTTCAACTGCTCCACTTCATTCTGTAGTTTTTCTACGTTTGTTTTCAATAATTTATTTTCTTCAATAATTGGTTGTAGTTTTTCTTCCATTCTACACATAATGGTGTTGGATATGGTTTCTGTTAATTCAGCTGTTTGATTTTTTATTTCGATTTTCATTTTATCAAACAGCATTTGAAATTGTTCTTCCATATTTTTTATTTTTATTTTTGCTTGAAACGGAACGTTCGGTTTTTTCTGTGTTGGCAACCCCAGTAGCTGAAGGTGACAGTTGTGAATGATGTCTGTTGACACTTTTGACAGTTGACCCTTTTGACAGTTCTTCTATTTGATAATTGACAATGGTATTTTCAACTAACCTCAAAATTTTTGCGATGTTTACGCCTTGTTAATTGTTTTATTCCAGCAATTCTCGTGGATTCTATATGTTCACATACTGCAGTGCACCGTTCTTCCTGTTTTGAAGCGTATTTTGTGGAGAATAGAGATCCCAAACTAATCTTTATTGTAATATATTTACGACACAGTGAGCTGCATGTGTTGACACTACGAGCACCGGAACCGGAAAAAAACCGACACATAGGATACTTTTTTTATATCACGCGGGCGAAGTCACCAGCTAGTAAATAATAAAAAGTAAAACAACAAAACGTAACTAACTGTATACTTGCAATTTTGTGGTATTTAGTGTCATAAGACAAAATTCTTCCTCAGGTACAGGGATGAATATAATTTACACTCTAATCTCACGTTTTCAGAAATTTCAAAATAATGATTCCCGCCCTTCATAATGTACCAACACATAAACCTATATACCAGTTATGTATCGTTGGCACATTTTCCCTTACAAGATAATTAGATTTCAATGCTGAATAAGCGCGAACAGTGTCGGGGTTCGTACGAAAATAACTTCTTGAAAACCTCTAAAATTATTTTCAGCGAGTTTTCCTTATTGCTTGCGTGAGAGAATATACACGCGTCGGTTATTTTAGAGTATTTATTTTACTCTAGAAATATATGGCAAAGGTGGTTGTACAGTCACAAGCAATAACATGTTTATACTTGCCATAATTCAAAAGGGATTTCTTCCTACTGTATTGGTTAACATTTTATGGTTTCATAAAACTTATTATTGTGGAAGTATGAACGCTGTTGCAACAACATGGTAAAACCAAATGATTTTAAAATAGTAACCATGGAGTTTCTTGCTGTTTTTTTTTTCAAAGTTTTGTAAGTGCCCATTTAGGCCTATAACATAAATAAAAATATTTTTATTATGATTTTGGAAGCCATACTATTATGTATGTCTTAAAATACCTTAGTAGAAACCGTTTTTCACGACAAAACCTCTGTAAAATTTTGGTAAGTGTACTATGTTATTGCTTGCGACTGTACTAGTCTACACACGCCTTTAGACTTTAGAGAAATCAGTTCATCTGCTTAGCCATTACCAACATAGTTGGAGTCGGCTTCCAGTCTTACCGGATTCAGCTGAATATCATTATTAGAGCGATTGCCTACCTGACCTCTACAACCCAGTTAATAACTGTGTACATTACTCCTTGGTAAGATTGGTTGTCAGACTTTCAAGCAACTGACAACCTATAACGACTGTCATAGATCGACAAATGACAGCTGGGGCCTGAGATGTTTTCCAAGGCATGGAGGAAACTTGGTATGTAATTGGTGGTCACCCATCCAAGGCCCAACCCAGGTAAGCGCGGCCTAAACTCAAGATGGACCCGAGCGGCAGTTATTATTTTCCCACGACCTCCTTTTAGAGAAAACAGTTATAAGCTACATTTTTTTTTAGCTTTTTTGTTGTTGTTCCCAAATCATAATACATTCTGTTGTTGATTTTATATACTCATGGTAATACATGACTGAAAAGTCAACAGATAAAATATCATTTATTTTTTTTTTCTTTTTTCGGCCGAACACGAGTCAGACTCGCGCACCGAGTATTCCATACAATTTTGCGAAATAAACGGCCATAATCATTTGACTGCGTGGACTTAATAGGTTGATTTCACAGCTCCAAGAGACTACAGATTTGAGTAATAAATATGTTTTATATGTTAAGTCGATGCCTACACGCGTTTTCGAGATAAAGGATCTTGCCAACTTTACAGACAACAAAGTTATCGTTTAAGGAACTGGGAAGTATTTGTATTGAGCCTCGATATAAGCAAGAAATTAGACTTAATTCATCCATGTATTTAAGCAAGACAAAGATACATTAATATTAATCAAAGAGAAAGGGCTATTAAAATCTATTTTTAGAACCAAACGGGCATAAGTCCCTTTTGCATACATTACTACATCCAGTACAACGTAGTAGGTAAACATTAAATCCTTTATTAGCTCGAAAACTTGAAATAACATTTGAACTTAGGGAATAATTATAGAACAAAACGTTGTCCGTAGTACCATTCTGAAATGTTTGTTCTTTGTTCTATTTTTGTAGTTCTCATGTTTTTTTTACTAGCCTATACTGTCTCGCAGAGCTGGGTAAAGGGTTTTTATGCATCTCTTGTCTATACGATCACTGGCCAGGTTAGCCCCGCAAATATGGTCAGATTGACCTCAGCGCTATATAATACTTCCTCAGTCATTCAGAATTTATCGTTATTTTAAAATAACAATATTTAGGTAGTTAGTAACGTATAATATAGATATCCTCCCTACCTACCAACGTGCCTACCCAACCAAGCTAAATATGCTAATGCCCGGAGTGGGTCCAGATCAATACGAGGGACGGCTGATAAATTCACAAACTCTCAATTGCCAACCAGTCGAGGTGTATTGGCAGTTCGCCTTTTTGTTACAGACAGTTGTGTAAATTGTATTATATTCATAAACAAAGGTTTTCATGCTATTTAGATCGACGGCTAACCGCCAAGATCTCCTTACTGATATATTTTCACAAAATGCTTTTATTTATTAAAACAAAACCCAAAAGAAGTTTATCCTACAGTATCCTCCTAAAGAGAATTTGTAATATTTTAGATATTTTTTTATTATCCCAATAATTACGCGCGAGCAAATTCTGGCGACAATTGCTGCTAATATGCGCCTAAACTGCACCTCCTGTATTTTTTTACATTTGGAGTTAAGAAGTCTTGACGGTTAACCGTTGATATTAAAAGAAGTTGGTTCACCAATCACCATTAACATGAATTTGGCACACTTCAGCCAATCAACTTAAAAAAAGCCATTCTTTTTTCAAACTCGAAGCGTTTTGTCCGTAGCTCGTAGACTCGTAGTCTTCGTAGTCTCTTAGCAATCAGCGTGAGTTTATAATTAACTTAAAAATTCTACAAGATACCCAGAATCCAAGCAAAACAATGTAAAATTACCATTCGCTTTTTGACTTTCGTAGCAACTTGCGTAGCTCGTAGGTCTCTCGTAGCGTCGTAGCAAACAGCGTAGGCAGTAAGTTCAGAATTTCATTTATTATAATGATGTTTATTATTCCCACGGTTTCGGTTCGAGTTTCAGGAGTTCAGTTGTAAAATATTGCGTAGTACTTTCTTGGTAATTGAGAGGGCGGTGTCTACCGAGGCGCGAGGCCGAGCCAGTAACTAAATACGCTTTTTCCACAAATACGTCATGTAACCATGAACTTGTTTTTTTTTGTTTAAGTTTTTAGTGATAAATTTCGAATTTTGAAAGAAGGATTGAAATTGAATGAATTGTTCTGGTGAAAAAAAAACTATTCTTATTGCGTCTTTTTAATCTGTGGTAAGTGACTAGCCTGGTGTCACAGTTCTTATGCCAACATCGATTATTTATCTTAAAAGATTATCAAGTGATTATTCGTAAATGAAGTAACGGCTTTATTCATTCATTAGGAAAAAAAAACGCATAAATAAAAACAAAGAATACAAGAAACCTTTTAATGTCTACAACTTCAGTCTCAGACTAAACAAAAAGTAAGCTACGAGTATTTCTACACCATTTAATCCAAGGTACATTTTCATCACACAACGGTGCTTGCGTAATAGGCACGTTTTTGTTGATCCCTCGCGTCAAGGTGAAGGGCGAGATCGATAGGCACACTCCACGTTTTGATACTTGCACATTACTATACAATAGGAGGGGAAACCTGGCTGAAAATTGGGTTGTAGGTTTGTGTTTTGGAAAGAAAGAAACAGAGTTAGTTATTTTCAAGATAAGAAGAACATTTACTGAATTAATTGATGAATATGTAAATGATATGAGGAGCTCGTGGTTAAATAATAGCAGCCCCTCGGGTCGGTCTTTAGGTTAAGCCGCGCTTACCTAAGTTGGTCTGTGGATGGGTGACCACCCGCTACAGGCCGAGGTTCTTCCGTGCTTCGGAAAGCAGGTTAATCTGTTGGTCCCGGCTGTCATTTGACAGTCGTTACAGGTAGTCAGTGTCCCGAAAGTCTGACAACCAGTGTTACCAAAGGATAGGATAGATAGTATTACCCAGTACTAACTGGGTTGTGGGGCCCAGATAGGATGTCGCTCCATGTAAAATGCTGCTGCATCTAGTTGGGAAAAGACTAAGCAGATAATGATGATTTCAATGATATATTTTTGCATAGTATTTATGTGACGTATGATTTGTTTGTCCCGTTCTCATTACAAAATTGTCTAAGCGTTTAACAACTGTTTTTTTTTTATTTAACTTAAGATAATATATAGCTTTATAAAACCAGCATTGTTACGAGTACAAATTAGTTGTTTAAGTGGGTCTGCGTCTAATTGTCTATCCTTTTAGATTTGTGTCTAAATCTTCGAGAAAGATCCAGACTATTCCTTAATGGTTACGCCAGATGCGGTTGAGCTGGGTTAAGACGAGACTTTGCTTAGATTAATGTTAATTAGTCTTACATATAAATAACAGTCTTGATTTTCGTGTGCCCCTTTATATGCGTTAGTATTGGGAATTAAAACACTTCTTTTTATGATCTTAACGGTCGTATCACGGTTGTGGGTTGTTCGAAAGAGATACCGCGGCACCGGAACGCAAAGGGTAATAGAAGGAACATGGGTGGGTTTAACCCGTTGCACGATTGTTTACAAAAATGTAGGGTAACAATGTAGGTAAACTTTGCACCCGTCGTAACACTTTGTCGCGCGAAGGTTTAAGTTAGTAAAAGTCTGACACTCTTCCCCGCTCCGCCCAGAGCGGGGGAAGTTATTTGATGATTTCCCACCCAAAAAAAAACGGTCATGAGCCCGGTGCAAAGTGTTAGAAATTGCAATAAAATTAAAAAAAAGAGGCTTGGAAGGATAACGGGGAAGGATTTGCCCAGCACTGAGACACAATATATACTATACTACGAAAAAAATGTATAAATTTTGTGCGAAGTTAAGCTTGAAAAAGCCAGTTATTACATAAATACATGAAAATGATTAGAGTTTATGCCAGCTAGCTTTAGCTTCACTTTTCCAATTCTACAATTACAGGCTGCCGGAGATTGGCAATTTCGATTACTTCCTTTAAGAAGATTAGGACATAAATATTCATTTACTTCGTACTTTTTGATGAAGAAAAAAGTACTTTTGTGATGATTATAAAAAAAAAACCTTTTGACCGACATCAAAGAATACAACTGTCATCTTGTATGAAACGCACATAATACCAGTAATTATCGTATTTCAAGAACTTAGTGATGTGTCCTTTATTGCAAAATCTGTCACACTCACACATACACACACTCATTCGAATTTGGACTAATATGAATTATGAATTTTACAGTACATTAACATTGAAATATCTTTTACTATACTAAGTTAAGATTCCAGCGAAAACTAATCGATTTTGCTTGAAAATACAACGACAACGAAAGAAAAACTGTTTAGAGTCTCACTGGACAAGACAATAAAACGAAATTATTTTTTAAAAAAGAACAACATAAACTTGAAAAAGAATATAAAAAGACATCTATTTAAATTAGTTCTGTATGAGGTCAAAAGACTCTTATTTCAGCATCGATAGATAGATAAATCATTTATTTAATACAATAAAAGACACAATACAGGAATTAACACAAAAAATATCTAACTGAGAAAAAAACTAAAAAGATAAAATTAAGTAAGGTAGACGTTAGGTCAATCTCACATACATTTATAACGGTCGCCCACTACTGGGTGGTGTGTGTGCCTCAAGATTGCATCAAATAGGAGTCCAGCTCAGCATAATGCCAGGTAAAGCATGACAACGATTGAGTTAATGTTTTGTATTTTCTGCAATACACATGAAAACTTTTATAAGGTTGGTACTGGGAGTGGCTTGGAAAAACATCCGAGTTACATCCCATAACATTTTTAATACCTTTGTTTATTTATAGTATTTTTTACGGTGCCGGCGAAAGTCCAAGGTCATAATAAGTTGTTTTAGTGCTGGTTGTTTATGTTTTTAGTTTATGACGTAGGATAAAAGTTTCATGTTACATCAATAAATGGAGAAAGGGCGATCTGAAATATTTTTTTTTTTTAATTAACCGTTTCTTGCCTCTGATTGGCAAAGGAATCTAAAAATATCTTATCACCATTCATCAGCACAACTACTAGCGTTTATTAATCGCTGTCAATATTGCATTACAATGATGATGACTCTGACATCTCAAGAACGCAGTTCAATTTAATTTAATTTGTTTATTTAAATCAATCATACTATAGATCCATAAAATTGTTAGTATAATTTTAACCTATGCTAATGCTATTGTTAAAAAATAAATAAAACAATACATTTTATTAAGGACATGGACGTCTGTGCCTACGTGCCCAGTGCCTGATGAACGGTCCATCGATTTTGTACGCAAGTGTAGCTAAACATTGTTCGGGCTGCTGCCCTTAAATCGTCGGAGCATAGATGGACATCACTTGCGCATAATGGCAAACATGACTGACGCACTGAAAAAATGAGGCAACACCCACATCCTCACTGCATTATTATACTGAATGCTCACAAAAAATAACGTGATCAGGATTATTTGATTGGTGTATCCAGCTACAAGCTATTTATTCTCTCTCCTGCATAACAGAAATCATATAAGGAGAATCTTTCAGAAATCATCTCAATAGAAAGTATTACTAACGAAGACAATATTTGTTCTTCCATGTTGACAGAACTAACCAAAAATGAGAAGGCTCCTCAGAAGTTACGAAATAAAATAGACTTCAGCAACTCTGGTAGCGAAATCCGAACAATGGTTCCGATGAGAAGAAAAGGCTCATCGTTGTTGACTAACATCTATAAACTTGGATCGTGCAAAAGTTATAAGTCTAGAACAGTTTGAATATCAGATTCTTTGTTTAAGTTTCCCTTGGGAGGTATGTATATAAATTGACTGATATGTTCACTCACTTTAGTGTGGATATATGTGTAGTTTTTAGGGTTCCCTACCTCAAAAGGAAAATACGAAACCCTTATTGGATCAATTGTGCCGGTTTTGTCTGTCCGTCTATCAAGACCCTTTATCTCGGGAACGCGTGGAGGTATCGAGTTGTAGTGTAAAACCGCATACTTAAATCTGTGGTGTCTTTGTGCTGTGAAAAAATCAACCCTACGTCTACGCAGTCAAAAGAAAGTTTTGTACAGAACCCTTGGTGCGTGAGTCTGACTCGCTCTTGGTCGGTTTAAGTAAGAAGGGAACAGAGACAAAGCTTTATAGATAGCTAGCTTTTGCCCGCGGCTTCGCTCGCGTCAAATTCACAAACACAGTTGTGTTACCCCGAATTTGACACAAATTAATAAATCTCAGGCATGCTGGTTTCCTCACGAAACCTCATTACCTTTCCCTCTTCAAAGCAAGTGATAGTTATACAATACACACATGAATCTGAAAACTCAGAGGTGCGTATGTGGGATCGAACTCAGGACCTACGACTTGGTAGCCGGACGGTCACACCAAAAAGAACATCTTTACTAATATTATAAAAGCGAAAGTGAGTTTGTTTGTTTGTTACGTCTTCACGCCTAAATGGCAAAACCGATTATGATTAATTTTGGTACAGAGATAGTTGGGACATAGGCTAAAAAAATGAGAAAAGGGGGCGAAAGAGGGAAGGAAAGGGGACAGAAAGTTTTTTTTTTTTTCGATCATTACGCGGGTTAAAATTAGCGTTAGCCCAAAGTAAGTATGCCACGCGGACAAAGTCGCGGGTGGAAGCTAGTATGTTATAATTTCCAATGATTCATTGTATCACAATCTGTGAGCGAAAACATACGGATTTATTGCTGCCAACTTTGATTCATAAATGGATATAATTCGTCAATATTACAAGAAAAATATTCTAGTGTAGGTACATTAAATTGTTACTGTGACCTTGATTTCGCGTGAAAGACATCTTGTTTGCCAATCTATTAGGAAAAAGGATGATAAATTCACGGGGATCTTGATAGGTGAAGACAGTTCTAACGTACTGTTTTTCCATTACAGATTTATTTTTACCAACTTAGGCAAGTTCGGCTTTACCTTAAGATCGATCCGATCGAATATACATATAATCCTCCTGACCGTATTCGGTCACGCGGCCAATCTCGGCCATTTTCGTGAAATATATAATAGTGCAGAAATGTGTGCGCAAGCACATGTGCACTCTCTGTTCCCTTACTCACATAGTCCTATGGGACTGCAATCCTACACGAACGGAGAGCGATCAGGCGCAGGACCAACGGCTAAACGTGCTTTTCGAGGCACGGGAGTATCTTACCGCCAACTTCCAAATTCCGGGCTGCTACTGTGAAGTTTCTAGTGAAAAAACCGAATAGCACTTTTTGCCTGACCTGAGAATCAAACCCAGGTCCCTGTGGTCAGCAGTCGCGCTTGCAACCACCAGGAAAACGGAGCAGTTAGTCATAGCTATGAGCTCTTTTCACAGTATCGAATATGGCTGTTAAACAGCGTATCGTAGTTGCGGGTTGTTCGTAAGAGAAAGAGAAAGGCCCCGGAACATAAAAGACAAAAGAAGGAACATGGTTGGGTTTTAGTCAGTATAAGTCTGACGCTCCCCCCTGCTCCGCCCAGAGTGGGAGAAGTTATTTGATGAATTCCCACCCAAAAAACAAAATGGTTTAATAAGCCTCAACCAAAATAACCTACCTGCTGAAATACGTAAGTGTGTGTATTGAATGATTTACGAACAAGATACTTTATTTTTAAACACGATTCAGTTTGATCGACTCATTAAACCTGCCAAGTACATCTTAGTTAATGTTGTAATTACTAGTAATAACATAATGTTAAATTACCACGATATAATTCGTATTCAAAACTATTAATAGACACGAAAGGGCAGACAAAACACACAGATTATTTACACGAAGGTGTATTTACATCGAATAACGAGACCCGACTGTGAGAGTGGTTATGTACAAAACAGTGTGATGTCATCAGTTTCAAGGAATGTTTGCGAATATGCTTTTGAAATCACGTAAAACAAAACAACAGAAATGTGGGCAATTCATCAACATGTGCTACATTCGAACGGCTCATTTAGGACGACTTGCAGATAATTTAAGTTATTTTTTCATGCTGCAACTTGCCCTACTTTTTTCTGTTCTGAACTTTATATACTATCCTATACTATACTATCCTACAATTTTTTTTCCTTTATTTATTTGTATACATATTTTTCACATTTTTAAATATTTCTTAATAAAATAAAAACAAAAATGCGAATGTTTGTGAGGATGGATGTATGGATGTTTGTTACTCTCTCACGTCAAAACGGCTCTTGATGAAATTTGGCACACAGGTAGATTATGGTCTGGAATAGCCATAGGATATTTAAGATAAGATTTTTTTTCGATATAACGCGGGTGAAGCTGCGGGTGTCAGCTAGTAAAACAATATTTTTACTCGCCAAGAACCCAGACGAACATCTGTCGAAGCTCTCCCTAGGTGGTTGGATCAAGGGCCTGATTTAGAAGCCAGTACTCCTCGATAGGGCTCGCATTGATAGGAGACCGCTATTATGACCTCTGAGTTTATTTCGGCTGTTTCTTCTCGGAGTAGTCGGTTACGAAACACCGGCCTCATCTAGTTTTTATTATACATAATATGTGTTTTTAAAATCCAACTTGCAAAATAAACATAATTTATCTCTTAACAATGCTGACTATGACGCTCTCGGTTCGATTCCAGGATCAGGCAATTTATCTTTGGGTGTATCTATCAGAAATTTCGCAATAGCGGCCACGGAGTCTGAGTTTGTGCTCGATGGAATGCAATAGGCTCGCCCCTAACTACATAATACTAAAACATATCTGATAAAACGTGGGTGTACTAATTAATAGGTACACCTCTATCTTACCCTCCGTGTATTACAAGCATGTTATGACAAATCCTTACTAATATAATAAAAGCAAAAGTGAGTTTGTTTGTTACGTCTTCACGCGTCAGTGGCTAAACCGATTTTGATGAATTTTGGTACAGAGATAGTTGGGGCCCTAGAGACGGAAATTAGGAGAAAGAGGGTAGAAATGGAAAAAAATAGCTTTGCTATTACAATAAATAAGGCGCAAGAGCAAAAACTACAGGTAGCAGGTATCTGCAAATCAGGAAAGGGGAACCGTGTTATCCCGAATTTAACGCGAGCGAAGCAGCGGGCAAAAGCTAGTAAATAATATAAAATCTAGTCAAAACATATTCATTTTTTCCCCCACCGGTCATTCAAATAATATCAATAGGCTCTTTTATAAAATCCATTAAAAAGTTTGTCCCTTTAAATCCCTTTGTCCTTTCTCCCTCATTCTCCGAGAATAAGGCCGTTGTTTAAGTATGTAATAAGCTAATTCAGTACCCAAACGTTTGTTGGACCTCTGAAAAAGATTTAACTTGTTTTGAATTAAAGCCAGATTTGAATTAAATAGTATCTATTACAAGTGGGTTTGTTAAAAGTCTACTAACTAACTACTAACGGACTTGTTAGTAGTCAGTTAGTCATCTGTTAATAGTCTCTTTGGTAGGTGTGGGCGGCTACCACATGCATTAGGGTAAAACATTAGCTACAGTAAGGTAACAAACTTATTTATCTTGCCTATAGGCATGGATAATAAGTAAAAGATACAAAATAATAAGCAGTATATCATTTGAGTTACAAACGAAAAACTTGAATTCCCACGATTTTAAGACCTTACCTTTACTTAATATTAGTTATTAACTACAATATTATGAGATATCAGCAAATGTAAGGGGACGTCTAGGTTACTGCCTGCAGGGGTTGTGGGTTGGTTCGAAAGAAATACCGCGGCCCCGGAACACAAAGGGCAATAGAAAGCACATGGATGGGTTTTAGTCAGTACAAGTCTGACACTCCCAGAGCGGGACGAGTCATGTGTTGATAACTCATCCGAAAAAAAAATACTATTCTTTTATAAATTACTAGCTTTTGCCCGCGGCTTCGCTCGCGTTAAAATCGGGGTAACACAGTTCCTCTTGCGCCTTATTGATTTGTAATAGCAACGCCAAGTTTTCCCTTTTCTTCCCTCTTTCTCCCTCACATACCACTTTTTTAAAATAAAAAATAGCCTATGTCCGTCTCCTGGTTCCCAACTATCTCTGTACCAAAATTCATCAAAATCGGTGTAGCCGTTAAAGCGTGAAGAGGTAACAAACAAACAAACAAACTCACTTTCGCTTTTATAATATTACTAGCTTTCGCCCGCGGCTTCGCTCGCGTTAAATTCGGTATAACACACCAAGCAGACCTGCAGTTTTTGCTCTTGCGCCTGATGGATTTGTAATAGCAACGCTAAGTTTTCCCTTTTCTTCCCTCGTTCTCCCTCATATCCCACTTTTTTTAAATAAAAATTAGCCTATGTCCGTCTCCTGGTTCCCAACTATCTCTGTACCAAAATTCATCCAAATCGGTTTAGCCATTAAAGCGTGAAGAGGTAACAAACAAACAAACAAACTCACTTTCGCTTTTATAATATTAGTAAGGATAGTAAGGATAGCGTAGTTCATTGTCTATTGTAACTGAATCTGCAATTAAATATTTTATTCGTAATACCAAATCAAGTGTTTGTTTCATCAATTTTATTAGTATTTTTTAAACGACTCATTAAAAATGTGGTTAACTAACCACATTTTTAATTATCGCCGGGGCTGCGGGTTGTTCGAAAGAGATACCTCGGTCCCGGAACGCAAAGAGCAAAAGAAGGAACATGGTTGGATTTTAGTCAGTACAAGTATCTGACACTCCTTTCTGCTCCGCCTTTGAGCGAGAGAAGTCATTTGATAATATCTCATCCTATAAAGATACCTTTTATGTTATATTTTATATAAATATATCGGTGAAGTCAATAGTACGACAGCTGTATTGACAACGAGACGCAAGCGTTAGCTATGAAGTTAGCGCTTCCACACTGTGGAACCAGACTCTGTGGAATCCACAGAGTCTGGACTGAAGTTCGTGTGAGCTGAATGCGAGGCGACGAGGGAGCAGAGTGACGCGGACGGACTCTCTCTTCTCTTCTCTGCTGTGCCTGCCGTCGTGCGAACAACTTGTCTAGGAACTGTACTAGGACTCGTTCTGATAATTGTGCCTACTATATTGTTATTGTAACTAGATAGTAAATTCGTGGTGTGACATAAAGTTAATATCGTTCGAAACCCGTACCCACATATTGCCCACTCACACAATGAGTGTGATACGTGACTTAGAAAAGTGTAACACCTAATAACACGTCCCCGTAAGTTCACGAATACGAAACACTTAACAACGAATGCACGCTACCACGAAAAACTTAACGCCGTAGCAATGTGATCTCGAATAACTAAATGTCTAATGTTCACTTTTTCGAAACACTTAACAACGAATGCACGCTACCACTAAAAACTGAACACCGTAACAATGTGAGCTCGAATAACAAAACCTCTAAAAGTCATCGTAAAAAGTCTTTATTCATATAACATATATATATATTAGGTCCTTACATATGAAATTGGCGTTTTTCGTACTGGCCACTTTAATCACGAATTTCTCCTCTTTGGTAAGGAATTCCAAATTCAAATTTGTACAGCTATTTACTCATGTATTTGTGCTTCGATGACCGTCATTCATTTGTTTTTTTTCTTCTGTTTTTCTGTTTGCGTCACTCATTTTACAAAATGGAAAATTTAAAATATCGCATTATTTACGAGTACGAGTTCCGCCGTGGCACTAGTGCTGCGGAAACGACTCGAAGGGTGAATGATGTGTATGGCGGTCATGTTGCAAAAGAAAACACAGTTCGTTTTTGGTTCCAACGTTTTCGTTCTGGAAATTTCGACCTGCAGAACAAGCCCCGTGGACGGCCTGAGACCCAAGTTGATAATGGAGAATTGAAGGCTATTGTGGAAGCGGACCCATCGCAAACCACGTCCGAGTTAGCTGCAGGCTTCGATGTTAGTGATAAAACTGTTTTAATTCACTTGAAGCAAATTGGGAAGATTAAAAAGCTTGAAAGGTGGGTACCTCACGAATTGACTGAAGCTGACTGAAGCAAACCGGCAAACGCGCGTCGACTGCTGCGTTACATTACTGAACCGGCACAACAATGAAGGTATTTTAAACCGAATCATTACCTGTGATGAAAAATGGATTCTTTACGATAATCGGAAGCGCTCAGCGCAATGGTTGGATCCTGGCCAGCCAGACAAATCCTGCCCCAAGCGAAAATTAACCCCAAAAAAGTTACTTGTAAGCGTTTGGTGGACTAGTGCCGGTATTGTTCATTAGAGTTTTCTCAAATCTGGCCAGACTATTACAGCTGATGTCTATTGTCAGCAATTACAAACCATGATGGAAAAGCTAGCGGCTAAACAACCAAGGCTGGTCAATCGCTCCACGCCACTGCTGCTTCACGACAACGCCAGACCACACACTGCGCAACAGACGGCTACCAAATTAGAAGAGCTTGAATTGGAATGTCTTAGACATCCTCCGTACTCCCCGGACCTTGCTCCAACAGATTACCATTTTTTTCGCAATTTGGATAACTTTTTGCAAGGGAAAAAATTCAACTCCGATGGGGCAGTCCAAATCGCCTTCAAAGATTTTATTGATTCCCGTCCGACTGGTTTTTTTAGTAAAGGGATCAATGAACTACCTATAATATGGCAAAAGTGCATTGAAAACAATGGTTCATACTTTGATTAATTAAATATATTATATTAAAAAATATTCGACTTTTTGTTCCTTCCATACAAAACGCCAATTTCATATGTAAGGACCTAATATATAAAATAAGCAATAAATTCTCTCATTTTTGTTGGACAGGAGCTAGGGAGGAGGATGATTGTTATATGAATAAAGACTTTTTACGATGACTTTTAGAGGTTTTGTTATTCGAGCTCACATTGTTACGGTGTTCAGTTTTTCGTGGTAGCGTGCATTCGTTGTTAAGTGTTTCGTATTCGTGAACTTACGGGGACGTGTTATTAGGTGTTACACTTTTCTAAGTCACGTATCACACTCAGTAAAAATCTACTTTAGGATAAAAAAAAAACTTAAAAGGTGCCAACGGACACCCGGATGGAACGAAGTTATTATTTATTATGTACAAAGATCCTGTATACACTCATAAAAATAATCGTCGCGACACCACACTGTTCAATGCGAAATAGAAAGACGAAACAAAAATAACTGGTTCGCTTTCTATGAGAGAGTGAGAGACAGAGAAACACGCGCACGCCGCACGGCTTACAATTTTTGGTCTTATTTTTTTCTGTCTAGCCCCCTTTCGCAACGCGCGATAAGGGACTTCGTTCCAATAATCGACTTACAATATAAGTCAGGGTTTAAAAGTCAACGAAACAATCAAAGTCACCGACTTTCAGAATTACAGTTATTTCCGACTTTCAAAGTACTCTTAAGTGTATAAGAAAATAACTTCCCATCAGAGTAAACACAATTAATTCCGGAGTTCACAACACTGCATCGACCAACAGTTCACTGATTCAACGCTTTCAGTCGCCATTAGGTCCCAGGACCAAGTTAGCTCCGCAAACTTGATTACTTGGAATACTGTGACTTAGTTAGGACCGATTTAAAACTCTAGCTTGAATAGATATTCGTTTAGTAGTCTTTTGTTTTGGAAACTATGCTAGTTAGAAGAGTAGAGAGGTAGATTATAGTCTGGAATAACACATAGGATACCTTTTTTTCGATAACACGAGGGCAAAGCCGCGGGTGCCAGCTAGTCACAACTATTTCAGGTTGTAATTTTCAGGATGTCGAAAAATAAATAGGCTAATACGATGAAGTTGGAAAAGTAAAGAAATATCAAAACAGATATTTAGAAAAAGCACACAAATCACACAATATTGCAACAATAAATATTAAACAATGAAGCTCTGATATTACAGGTAAAAGCCTCATTTCCCGAAATACGCGGTTGGAAATGACGTCATTTATTTTGCGTTAAACCTAAATAAATTCGGGGTCTTTGTCCTATTAAGTACAAAAACAATCGACGAACGGGGTGCAATAAAAGAGCCTCCACGAATTACGATATTTATAGTCGGTGACCGCGCCCTAGCGGTCAGCCTTGCCTGTGGGCCTAGTACAAACGCACATAGTATAGTGAATTTCATGGTAAATTTCAATCAAAAATAGTATCCATAGAATTTTGGTATGTATTTTAGCAAGAAACGAATCTAGTATTCGATTAACGAATATATCTTTAAGCAAAGTAGCTACACATCACCACGCGCGAAAATTATGTTTTTTTTCGCTTTTAGTTATGATTTACTTAATGAAAACATTCGCTTAATGAAAAATAAACCACTATTTAAGTTCGACTAAATAGCTCCAAGCTAAAAGTCTCTCTAGTTTTTATTTTTGGCATTTTTTTTGTGTATTGTATTGTATTGTATAACGGGCTGGTGTCCGCAACTCCACGTCTGAGGCGCGTAATTTGCGTATGTATTTTTTTGTGTATTTATTAGTTTATTTTATTTAATCATCTATCACAACATTGTCGTATTGAACGCAAATGTTGACTGGTGAATGCCTTCTGGCATTATGTCCGCCTATGTACTACTGTTGTACATGAAGTTTAAATAAATCAAATCTCCAAGCCATTCTCGTAGACGTATAACTCATGAGTTCGTGATGATATGATAAGGGCAAGGGCCATCCCAATTCTTTTCTAACTCTATCGGTGTTTGCCTCCTCTGGCCAATCCATCAGGAACGAGTCCAAATCGTCACGCCCCAGCGCTTTTGGGCCTTCGGGTGACGGCGACTGTCTTCAGCCACCCACTTTGTGACGATCTGGCCCATCTGTCCTGACCCATCTTAGAAATGTGTGTGACGCATCTCCGTAAACGGACACCTCTAAATAAAAACAACTAATTTATTTGCCAGCGTTTGGTACGCGCCAGCGTTTGGTACCGCCCGCTATTCCGTACCAGCTATAAACGACGGTGTTGTTAAATAGCAAAGTTTTCCTAAGTTTTCTGTGTTTTATGTAAGTTCTATATCTCGGCAAATGTCGTAAAGTCTCGTGGAACTTAACGTATGTGGGTTTCCAAAGAAATACAGGAGCGAGTTAGACTCGCAGCCATATCTTTTGACTGCGTAGACTTAGAGCGTTGATTTTTTCACAACATAAACAGACCACAGATAAAGGGCCTTGACAGACAGACCGACGGACAACAAAGTGATCCAATATGGGTTCCGTTTTTTCCTTTTGAGGTACGTAACCCTAAAAAATGACAATCTAAGATATTTCTGCTTTAGAAATACTCCATCGCTTTTATTATAGAAGTAACTAGTACGTCCTATAATTAACATAAAATGGGTAAAAGATACAGCCCACACAAATTACTTGAGCGCTTGCCTCTAAAAGGGCCATTTAGAAACTTTCCTCCGGCCGTGCAATTAAGTTGAGAGAAAAAATGGTGAAGCGTTGTCTCGCCTTGATCTTGCAGTGACGTCATAAGCGGGGTGTTCCACCCTCGACGCCCACGTAGCTGAGTTTGAAGACGAGCTTATAGTAGGGGTTGTGTCAGAGTAAAAGCGGGCGCTAGTTGTGGCAATAAGGTTGATGAGTCCTGTTGGTGTTGCGTGTTGTTCGAAAGAGATACTATGGCTATAGAACATAAAGGCAAAAGGAGGAATATGAATGGGTTTTACTCAGTGAAACTCTGACACTTCCTTCCGCTCCGCCCAGAGCGGGAGAAGTGATTTGACCATTTACAACGCGATGAGTAGTTGTAGTAGTGGTTGTAGTGTGAGTCTACCAGTATTTAACATGAAGTGACTTCCTATCTGACCTCAACAACCCAGTTAACATGTGTAAGATTTGAGTTATTAAATAGAAAGGAATATTTAGGGATAGCATAGTAGTTGAATAGTCGTGATAGCCCAGTGGTTATGGCACCTCACCTCTTATGCATGGTTGTGAATTCAATTCCGGGCAAGTAACAATGTGAGTTTTCAATTCATGTGTACTTTTTAAAATGTATCTAAGACATCACAGACATCGGTAAAAGAATAAAACGTGAGGAAACCTGGACTTATATTTATTTTGTATTATATGAGACTGTAATCGTGCCCTCTGTTTGAGAAGAGGCCTTTGTCCAGCAGTGGGACGGTTGTAGACTGGTATTATGTAATGATGAAGTAATTTGATGATTTTCCATGCTCGAAAAAAGGGTACAGGTGTGAAGTGTTCAGTGCTTCTAAAGACGAGTCACATCAATGAAACTGAACTCGATCTAGACATTTTAACCGCGCTTAAGAGCTGTCAATGTCATATGTGTGGATCAAAACACTGAAATCTTTTGAGCCGGGTCATATGTGAAATTCAACCTAAATTGTTTGAGGTAAGACTCATTACTATGTCCCGATGGGACTGGCATGTTTTTTTGTGTGAAGTTGCCTGAGTTAATAAAAAAACAACCTTCTTTTCTCTGACATTCTTATGGATACTTCTGTCTGCCGTAGTTTTGTTCAGCTAGTGCCACTTCTCACGTAGTGTACTAATCTAAGATAGATAGAAAGATAGAATATTCTTAATTATGTACTACAAATTACGTACGTACAAATTACAAAAACAACAGTACACAACTTATAAATAGGGTGACAGAACGGGCGGTCTTATCGCTGAAAGCGATCTTTTCAAGACAATCTAAATGCATTTCTATACCGTTATTCCTCCCGATCCGTATTCAGAATGACCAAATCTTTATACAATGCTTGCCAAAGACAATAGCTGAATTCGGTATTCCGTTATACTGAGGTGCGAACGAATAGAGTTTTCTTGGCAAGCTTCCTGCTGCTTTAAATGGTAATTTATATCCTTTGCCAGAATTGATAGGATCCTTTGGGAATCTAACATTTATTGTGCCAGAAACTTTTGTAGCATTCCTACTACGCTGTAGATTTATACACTTAAAAAAACATCATGCTAGTAATCCGCGAACGGTTAAGCAGGTATATGCCCCCCAGTCATAATGCGCCTTTTTTTGCGGATGGGAAATCATCAAATAACTTCCCCCGCTCTGGGCGGAGCGGGGAGAGTGTCAGACTTGTACTGACTAAAGCCCACCCATGTTCCCTCTATTGCCCTTTAGGTTCCGGAGCCCCGGTATCTCTTTTAAACAACCCGCAACCCCGGCAGGCAGAGGCCCTGGCAGGCCCCTCTGCTTTGCTGACATCTCTTTGAGGCGCGCGTGGAACACTTACGCGCCGTCGACACGGCCTGTCGTCAATAGACGGACGGACGGTGAGCTACCCATTGCACCGTCCACAGGCCCGCATCTACGGTGGCCGGGTTCGTTTAAGGTTCTAAACGCCCGGCCACCTCCTTCGCTAGCATGAGCATGAACAAAATCGTAGAAATATCGTAGTATAGTAATATCTTAGTTCAATGCGGAGTGTGAAAGGCGAAAAATGTTAACAATTATTCAAAGAGTGGACTCTTTGAATAATTGTTAACATTTTTCGCACGCCCTAAGTACGGTATACGACGTCTAACGACTTTTTTCTACGATATTTTTACCCTAGAGTTTTCTTACATTGATGAAGTAGCTTTCTTGTTTACTTGCCTGGCAATCAATATCAGCAACTCTGTGATTTATTTCTTTCACGAAACACTATAAATTACGTGTGGATAGTATTTCACTGTGAGTACTTAAGTAATGCTGGCTGGTAAAAGAAAACAATTAATTATTATTCCGATGTTAATCTGTTAATCTACTTTTAACTATTTTGTGGTAAATGTTACTGTAGTCTCGATACTTTCAAAATTATTTATTACTAGCTTCCGCCCGTGATTTCGTCCGCGTGGCATATGCGTGATGATCTAAAAAAAATATATCTTTCTCTCCCCTTTTCTTCCCAGTCTCTCCCCTTTTCTTTTAATTAGCCTATGTCCGTCTCCAGGGTTCCAACTATCTCTGTACCAAAATTTATCAAAATCGTTTTGGCCATTTAGGCGTGAAGACGTAACAAACAAACAAACTTACTTACGCTTTTGTAATATTAGTAAGGGTATTAATTGGTAAAACACCTTCAACAAGGCCAGGCACTTCTTCTTACCGTAATTGCCATCCGTTTTTTCCGGAACATACCTGGGAACCTTCTAGAATATATTGAAACTCAAACTTATTCAGGTTTTTTTTTTATATAGAAGTAATGTTCTATCTTAACTTTAACCGGCAATGGAGGTAAATTGCCAATATAATGCATCCTTCAGCACAATATTTTGAGTGCGTCATTGGAAACCATGATTTTTCACACCATAAACATACAAAATTATAATACAGACGAATTGAAAACCTCCTCCTTTCTTTGAAGTCGGGTAAAAAATGACCATTCCTGGCAATACTTTTTGCGCAGTGTTATTTAGTTTGAAGTACACACGACGTCACATCAACCTATACAAAACCATTTTAATCTGATCTCTCTACTATGGATCGCACACCGTAGTAGAGAGATCAGGTTAAAATGGTTTTTATAGGTTGATGTGTCGTCGTGTGTACATAATGGTTGGTTGACAGCTTCGTGAAGCGGCCGTATACACCTTGTATAAAGGTGTTCTTCCAGAAAACGGTGATAGACAGCAATGACGCCTGTTTCCGTTCTAGGAAAGCGTTTTAATAGAACTACATATAAACTAATCCTATGGTGGCCACCTGTCATTGCGATTGGGCGACAGTACCTCTATGGTTTATCGACACCTTGATGTGACGAGCAATATGCATATGTAAATAGATTTAAAAAAACATCTATTTATCTTTCTATATGTTATATTCCCGAATAACCCTGAGTCGAATAATATGTTATATTCTCGAATAACCCTGAGCCTAATAATACCTACTGAATTAATATTGTATTGTATAACAGACTGGTGTCCACAACTCCACGTCCAACTAGTGCAATTCCGCAGAGGGGTCTGCCAGGGCTACTGACTGCCTGTCAGGGTTGTGGGTTGTTCGAAAAAGAAAATAAAATACAAAAGCAAGAACCTGTGTGAGTTTTAATCTGACACTTGCCCTTGCTCCGCCCAGATCAGGGGAAGTTATTTGATGGTTTCCCATCCGTTACAAAAATAGTGCAGTTCTTGTAATTTGTATAGTATACATGATAAAGAATATACTATCTATATATCCAAGGCCGGACGGAACATACTGGACGCAACATACAAGCGTCCGGTAACTTAATCTTAGTAAGCTAATCTTAGTTAAGCTTTCCAACTCAATTTCATTAAATTTGATCGGGCTTAACTAAGTTTAACATCCCATGTTATGTCACAAAAGTAAAGCGAAAACGTCGTTAAGTAAGAATACGCAGTAACTTGAGATTTTATTGAGCTATAAAAAGGTAGGTCCTATAAATTGACGAATTTTCCCTCACACTGTTCTTCGGAGATTGGGATCTGTTTTATTATAAGTGTTAACTTTGATCGAAGAACACGAGATGGAAATAACAAGGTTTTATTATGTACAGTCAGCAGAAGAGATAAGAAAACAGGTTAGTCAGATCCGGTTGACATTTTCTTAAAAATCCAATAATGGTTTTCGAATGAATTTAAATATATTTAATAGAAAACAGACAGGTAATTCAATAAATTTAATTTGAGTTACAGAAGTCCACCAGTTTCTAAGAAAAATCAATCATATCTGGCGAGCCTGGTCACTTTTCACTTTTTCTGACTGTACCTATCTTCTTACAACATAAAAGAATTATTATGATTGTTGTGTTTAGCTGGTTTTAATAATAGTTGAATAATGTAAACATTATTTGACTGCCTTGTAGGTGTAGTTGGAAATTATCGTAGAAATATGTTTTTCTTATAATCAGCTCCCTTTCCAAACAATTATAATTTTCACTCGCTTCATGCTTGATGCAAGTCAGAGGCCCAGGCCGTGGGCGGCATAAATACTCTGACACCGGGTTAGACAATTACCACACAAAACGAATGAAGAAGAAATCTGTCTTTTATTTCTTTTTGTAGAATCAAACATACTGTGCAGTTTAATGTCACTAGGAAAACGCCCGTATACGCTGGTTTCTTGTACTTATCGAAGGCATTTGACCTGATGTTTTATAAAATTCTGTAGGATAAACTTCTGAGATACTGACACGCCCAGAGAAAATGTGAAAATTCTTAGTTTTTTGTATGATAACCAATCTGATTTTGTAAGACGGAGACGCTCACATTCATAAAAGTATTAGTTGGAGTAAGTTGTAAGGCAAGGAGGGTTAAGGTAAATATCGGTTATGCGGATATCTTCGCGGGTTCTGTTATGGTGGTGCAGTCATTAGTGGATATATGTGAGTGAGAGGTAGGTACGCAGAGGCCCATGGCCTCCGCTACAATACTAGCAAAAGTGAACTCACCCAAATTCCGGAGCCGCGGTAGCACTTTCGAACAACCCGCAACCTCGGCAGGCCGTGGCTTTGGCAGGCACCTGTGCTTTGCTGACACCTCTTTCCTAGCCAGTCGACACTAAACGGTCGGACGGTGAACCCATTGGTGGTGACCAATGGGTCCACCGTCCAACAACAACAGTCAACTCCCAGCCACCGTAGATGCGGGTCGGTGGACCCGCATCTACGGTGGCTGGGAGTTGTCTCGCGACTCCCGAAGCCTGGAGCATCTCAAAATATCCGTCTACAATCGCGTTTTAAAGGAGAACTAAACATACACCTACATGTTGACAGATGTACGAGCTAAGATTTACTTTGTGCTTTGTGTAGTTTGTAAGTCATACACAATGCACATCTATATTATTTCTATTATTTACCATGTATTTATAATTTAGTAGCAATAAATCCATCAAAGGGCTCGTCTACCCATTTACATAGCATACCTTACAAATCTACACAACAATTGGATAACATCTTCACTGTTGGGCATCATACACCAGTTCATGGTCTATTTTACAAAATCCTAAACTAAAACCTCTTTCACGCTCAAATTGTTATTTTGTGGTAAATTCTTAAAGTTTGTATTGAGAACGGAATACTATTCCTTCTGTACATAAACAAATAATGGGTTCAATTGAAAGATAAAAGCGCATTGTGAGCGGCATTTAAATCGACATCGCAAAAGCGAGCCCCGACATTTGTAGCTGTAAAGTTCTCGTTAAAATGACCGTCTGTTACACCGTTGCGTAATAATTACCTAACAGCTTTCATCTAAAACCGATAACCATAAAGAGTAGAATAAAAGTCTTATTCTGTATATCATATACATTACAGGTATTACAATAAAACTTAAACTCAAAGCATTTAGATCGGTACAGGCACTTTTGAATGTCAAAAAACAAAAAGATAAAACTACAGTACAACTACAGTCCCACTCACAAGGCATATCTCCCATTCCAAAGCGTTGATCTCTATGGAGAAGACTGGGCAAGAAACTCCATGGACACTCTTTTTTCAAGATCATGGTTACATCATTACCTAATGTCGAGAATATACAAATATGTGAGGTGTGTGTAGTTAAACGTTGTACATGTTTAACTACATTGTCCTCACATATATGTAAGAGCGTCCAAACTAAAAGTAGAAATCAATAATTCAAAAATAAAATAAACAGTGGCAGCTGAGCGATGACCAGTCCCAACTGACACCGCCGTTCACGAATATGACATCAGAAAATAAGTTGGGCCCTGGATCCTATCGGTTAGTATAATAAAATAGCGAGTGTTTGTTTTTTTTTTTTAAATTTTAGTTTGTTCGAGTCCCGGACTAGGCAAGCGAGTTTTAGAAAATCTTTGAATGCAGTTTTGTGTCTTTTTGAAAATAAAGGAATGTCTTCTTTAAGTAAAATGAGCAAACTTAAGAATTTAAGGTTTTTTCCCTCCAGAACCCGACCTTTTTTCCACTTTGATATAGAGACACAACACACACTAAAACTTTTTTCCTTTCGAGGTAGGGAACCCTAGAAAGGCATTAGATGGCGTTGACTTTTAACTGTTTCTAGTAGAATCCAGTAGCCTCCGAGGTAGCTATACAACTCTACATAATAATTATGAATATGTTGACTATGTAGTGCAATAAAACGTCGGCACGGTGTAAAAGCAGTCTGTCTTTACGACTTACCTACACAAACGTGACGTTAGGCCATTAAAACTTGAACCATGCGAACTTATTATCTTCCCCCTGTTACGTTCCATTTGCTTTGCCAGGGGACAGGGAGGGAGACCTTTATGTATTGGATACCTAGTGATCCGTCGGGTCTTTTGAAATTTTAGATGGCAAAAGTCTTATTTTAGAAACAGCGTTTACATTTTCGTATTGTGTTTCCGCTAATTTTTTCATTCTAAATTCGGATAACAGGTGTTTATTCTATGTAAGTTTAGTTCGGAGTTTCAAAGAGGCTAAGTGTCTCTTTGTTGTAATTATTGTATTTACAAATTGATAAATAAGGACAACTTTGATATTTTGTATTAGAAAATGTGTTACAAGTGTATTTTCTTATTTATATATTTAATAATTTATGTACACGCAGTAGACAAGACAGGAAAATAAACATAAAAAAATTTAGTTCGAAGGTTCTGCTTATTTATTAAGAAATGTCTGCTAGCAGACCTGCAAAGGAGATTTGAGGACGAAATGTAGACGATAGTATGTGAAAGAGTACACACGACGACACATCAACCTATACAAAACCAGTTTAAACTGCTCTCTCAACAACGGATCGTACACCATAGATTTCAAGTACAATGAGAGATCCGCATAAACTGGTTTTGTATAGGTTGATCTGTCGTCGTGTGTACAAGAAAAATATGTGTGTGTGCTTTTAACGGCATGGTTGGCGCAGTGGCTGAGCAATCGACTGCTGCGCTGCGTGTCGCGGGTTCGATCCCCGCAGGGAACAAATGTTTGTATGACTTACAGGTATTTGTTTCGGGTCTGGCTGTTTGTGTATGTGAGTTTAAATGTTTTTAAACGCACCCACAATACTGGAGTTTATGTTAGTTTATTTCAGCGGTTTTAGTTATCGTATAATGATATATCACATATTTTTTATCAAGTATTCATTTTCCATTGTTACTAATAGATCATCCATATAGACAAAGAGAAAAACTACCTAAGCACTATAAATAAAATTGATATGGGACCATCTGGGAAGTATACCCTATCAAACAAAAAAAGCCCTCCTGCTGTGGGACACGCTAAACTTAAAATCCAAAAAAAACCGTCAGCAAAAAGCTTCGGAAACTAACAGACTTTAATCCATACAATTTAAATTTATTTCCGAAAGAAATATCAGATTTTTTCTAAACGAGAACACATCGGAAATGGGAAGTTATTTAAGTTCCCAAGTTCAAATTGTGAATTGAATTTATTTTCCTTTCATCAAAATGCAAATGTCTTACAACTGAAATCGTTTTTCCTTAGGAACAGAACAATCCGGTGAAATATCAACGACCCCAAAGAGCTCGTTTTTCTATTTAAATGCAGTATCCATCTTGACTTAATTCGTAAGAAATTCTTTTATTGAAATAAGTTTTGTCTGATTTTCTTCCGCGGATTTTGATTTTTGATTTTGGTCCAGTCATTGTTTTGATATTCTTTTATTACAAAGACAATTTTCCTATTTTTGCTAATAATGGCAGTAAAATTGTAACAAAAGCCAACAAAAATCCTGCCTGTCATTTGTGTCGAAGACTGCCCAGGAACATAAAGGTCAAAAGAGGAAACATGGGTGGGTTTTAGTAGGTACAAGACTGACACTCCCCTTCGCTCCGCCCAGAGCGTGGTAAGTCATTTGATGATTGTTTTCAAAAAGTCACCAAAAATCACAGAAACGTTTACCCAAAGTACATGCACTAAAACATGTTCCATTTTTCTGTGTACGGGAATAATTAATTAATCAAACTATCTCAAAATTTAAAGAAAGGTAAGATTTTTTTTTAAGCGTTGCCCCACACCAGGAATTTCACCTGGCATACACAAACAGCCAGACCCAAAACAACTACCTGAAGGTGATACAAATATTTGTTCCGTGCGAGGATCGAACCCGCAACACGCAGCGCAACAGTCGATTCTCAAATCAAATAAAATTTTCTTCGTAAATGTAGGTTTAATTACAAAAGTATGTTTTGGATAGGCTAGGTCCGCTACATTTGCTCGAAAGTATACAAATATGTAATATCAAAGGTTAGACATATGAAATAATGTTGTATCAAAGCACTAGACGCGCACAAACTAAATTACACAATTACTTACAGACTAACACCCGTGTCTAAATCTAGCTACAGCTTAACAAGAAAAGACAATTTAAATAAGCTTCGCTTTTCTGTCATTATTGATCCATATCAATAATGGCAGAAAAGCGAGGCTATTTAATTTTGATACATGGGTATCAATTGGTCTCTGAATTTGATAGTCATCACCTGCCTAGCCAAACCAATCCAATCGGATTGCCCAACTATGTTGGGGTTTGGCTTCCAGTTAAAATGCAGCTAAATACCTGTATTTTAAATTGAGCGACTGCCTTAACACCCTTATTTTTGGGGTGGAAAATCATCAAATAACTTCCCCCGCTCTGGGCGGAGCGTAACTAAAACCCACCCATGTTCCTTCTATTGCCCTTTGCGTTCCGGGGCCGCGGTATCTCTTTCGAACAACCCGCAACCCCGGCCTTAACACCCTTAAGTAAGACTGGTTAGCCAATTACGACTTGTACACCCTTAGGTAAGACTGGTTAGCCAATTACGACTTGTACACCCTTAGGTAAGACTAATTAAATAAATAAATAAAATAAATATCTTGGGACAACTCACACACGGCTATCTGATCCCAAGCTAAGCAGAGCTTGTGTTATGGTAACCAGACAACTGATATAGGTACATACTTATATAATTTATAAATACATACATATTATAGATAAATCACACCCAGACACAGAACAAACAATCATGCTCATCACACAAAGTTTGTCCTGAGTGGGAATCGAACCCACGACCTCCGGCTTAGCAGTCAGGGCCACTAACCACTAGACCAACAGGCCCGTCAATTAGCCAATTACGACTTGTAACCCCTAAACAAATTTTTCTTTTGACAATAATGGTAAACTACGAATCCTCCACACAACTTGTCGTAAACAGAAAAATTAAGTGAGGAATTTTAATTATGAAAGTGACGATGAATGGACTGTGCTAAAAAGGAAATGACAGTGGAGATGATGAGTACCTCATAGAGAAGGGTTTATGAAAGAAGAAGACAAATGCGCCGACTTCGAATAAATAAGGATAATGCAGGAGAATAATGGTGATATCGTCAAGACAATTAAATTCATTGACTTAAAAAAAAAACAATTCTTATCTTTTCCCGTGACCTTTCAATAAACTAGACTAGAATAGTTCTTTATTTGAAAGTAGGTACATGTTACAGATGTTCCGTTTAAAACATAGAAATAATAAACCCACCTAAATACCTAAAGGTACATACCAATTAAAAAGAACTGGAGTGAGACAGCGACCCCTCCTGACCTATTTCTGTTCCCGATCTGACTCAGGTCAATATGTTACTATTTAATTTTCAACTTTATGCTACGAGCATTACAGTTAAATTTTGCGATGTTTGTCTTTGTTCCTGAAATAGAATCGCGAGACATTCTACATCGATTATTTTATGCAGGTCGCAGGTGATATAAAATTAATGGCATCCGCATTATCGGAGAAATAAGTGGTTTTGGCGGTAAATTGCTGTTAGTGAACCTTATTAAGGCCTGTAGCTTTGGTGGCATAATTTCAGTGTTGTGGCTTGAAGCTCGGCTCTTGAAATAAAATAATGAAACGTTACGAGTTAAAAAATATAAAATTTTACTCTAAGTAATATCAGGCGCTCGGGTCAATCTTTAGATTAAGTCGCAATTGCTTAGGTTGGTCTGTGGATGGGTTGTTACATCTTGTTTTTCCTCCGTGTTTCGGAAAGCACGTTAAGCTGTTGGTCCCGGCTGTCATTTGTAGATCTTTGGCTGTCGTTACAGGTAGTCAGTATCTCGATAGCCTGACTACCAATCTTACCAATTTAAAAGTCCAGTACATGAAGCAAGAAACAAAAGAATGAAAATATTTTTAGTCGCAATTGACGACGATCACTCAAAAATTTAACTGCTACATACAAAGCATCACCGTGTTTGCGACAAGTAGGTCACTCAGCATAATGCTGTGCTATGGGAGCCCACAGCACAGCGCTGGTTTTCAGTGGTCAACCCGTAAATAAAGCGTACGGAAGTAAAAACAGCATTCATAAATATTACTATGTTTTTTAGAAGTATTTAATTCCGTACTATCCCATTATTTTTTTTAAAACGTTGCTCCACACTAGGATTTTCTCCTGTATCGCGGGTGCGTTTACAAACATTTAAGCTCACATACACAAACACCCAGACCCGAAACAACTATCTGTAGGTCATACAAATGTTTGTTCCGTGCGGGGATCGAACCCGCGACATGGAGCGCAGCAGTCCATCGCTCAGCCACTGCGCCAACCGTGAAAAAAATTATGTGAAGAAGTGATTCATTCATAAAACGAATGGATTATAACAAATAGGTCAACGTTAATCGATTCTTTTATTCTATCACCCGTTGAATCAGCTCTATTTATTTGTGAGAATGGAATTGATTGAACTTGATTCAATTAATATATTTTGCTTTAAATTATATGACCTACCTACGAGCAACTATGTTATCCTCATACCATATGAGCAGTGAATTATGTAAATACGGGCCTGTTGGTCTAGTGGTTAGTGGTCCTGACTGTTGAGCCGGAGGTCGTGGGTTCGATTCCCACCCAGGACAAACTTTGTGTGATGAGCATCATTGTTTGTTCTGTGTCTGGGTGTGATTTATCTATAATATGTATGTATTTATAAATTATGTTAAGTCTGTTGTCTGTTTTAAGTATGTATATCAGTTGTCTGGTTACCATAACACAAGCTCTGCTTAGCTTGGGATCAGATAGCCGTGTGTGAGTTGTCCCAAGATATTTATATATTATATATATATTATATAGGTATATTATTATTTATTATTTTTATTATTATTATTTATTATTATATTATAAAAGCGAAAGTGAGTTTGTTTGTTTGTTTGTTACCTCTTCACGCTTTAATGGCTAAACCGATTTTGATGAATTTTGGTATAGAGATAGTTGGGAACCAGGAGACGGACATAGGCTATATATATTTTTTAAAGTGGGATGTGAGGGAGAAAGAGGTAAGAAAAGGGAAAACTTAGCGTTGCTATTACAAATCAATAAGGCGCAAGCGGAACTGTGTTACCCCGAATTTAACGCGAGCGAAGCCGCGGGCAAAAGCTAGTTTATTCATAAATATGTAAGTAAATATCTCTTTTTGTGTTCAATTAGTTTTCGCCGCAAAGAAAACTTATGGGGTTTTGAAGTATATGTAAGTTCTTCATTTCCCTTGTAAAATGGAAGATTCTCCAACCAAACGGGTGTTGTCTAATCGGCTACTACCCCATAGTTCTTATCGGGTTTACCTTTGTTCTTATGTCACGGATAATAACGTAAACAGAGCGATTCAAGATTTCACGTTAGTTCGTCATTATGTCGTAGATGGCGCTGTAGTATTTTTTGTACTATGATGCTGTAATGTTTTTTGAGTACCGCTTTTATATTCTTATGGTTATGGCTTAAGTAAATAGGTATTCTTTTATTATCAATTAATCTTCATCGCAATTTAAATGTCAAATCAGTAACTGATACAAGCTACCTAATGATGCACGTGAACGGGTCTGTGGACGGTGAGCAACGGGTAGATTACCATCCGTCCGTCTAGTAACGACGAGCCGTGCCGACGGCGCGTTCGTGTTCCACGCGGGCCTCAAAGAGATGTCAGCAAAGCATAGGGGCCTGCCAGTTGTTCGAAAGATATACAGCGGCCCTTGAACATAAAGAGCAAAAGAAGGAATATGGGGCGGTTTTAGTCAGTAAAATTCTGACAGGGTCCGCTCCGGTCAGAGCGGGAAAAATTATTTGATGAACTCCCATTCTTAAAAAGACGTACGTCAATCCTGTTAAAAGACACTAAACAGTACAACTAGCTACTACTACGGCTTTTATTTTTTGGGGTGGGACATCATCAAATGAATCCCCCACTCTGGGCGGAGCGGGCGGGAGTGTCAGACTATTACTGACTAAAACCCACCCATGTTCCTTCTATTGCCCTTTGCGTTCCGAGGCCGCGGTATCTCTTTCGAACAACCCGCAGCCCCGGCGGGCACTCCTACGGCTATCTTAAACTTACAATATTGAATTTGTTACGTACTTTATAAATGTTTATTATGTAGATCAAATCGAAATCGATACTAACAAACAAGAATAATTGATTGCGATTAAAATGTCGGCAGTGATGGATTAATTTGAATGTCATGATCAACGGTCATCCACGTTGCCATAAAATATGAATATTTCAGGGAAGTTGAAAGTTTTTGTTGTTAAGTAGAGGAAGGCCTTCGAAGGGTTCCAACAAACTTGCAACATAAACAGCCTTATGTTTTGACTGTCATAGCTCCAAGGGAGGATAGATTTGAGTATATAATTTTAACTCGACACCTTCACGCGTTCTTGACAGACATACAAACATACAGACGGACAACAAAGTGATCCTATAAGCGTTCTGTTTTTTCCTTTCCTTAAAAACGATTCGTGAACTGTGTGAAGTATGATATGGCAAGAAAAAAGGTGACTAATAAGAAAACAGAAACTACCTTTGAACTTGGAACGTTAACGCAGTGGCCGGTAATGTTTTTTAGCTGTAGTGGCTATCCTAACTGGGCTTATTTGAAAATAGAATTTTGTCATCTTGTACTTTTTTATTAGACTTCAAAAATAGAATGCTTTCTATGTTCAGCTGTACGGTTTTTATGCATGTAAAAGTATACCAATTTCTCTATGATTACTCTTCTATTCGACTAGTTGGATTTTTACAAAAGAAAAGTTTTTCTTATAAAGTAAACACATTTATTCTACTTTTCCCATAAACGAAAATATGCTTGATTCCATGATAAAAAAGTATTATAAAATACACGAAATTCAGTAATACATTCTAACATCAAAAATATATATATTTGCACGCCCAGAGGCAAGACATGCCGAATCAACAGTGACCTACAAATCAAATTACAATTCAAAAGGGCCACATATATTTCAACTGCCTTCGAATAAATATATAAACAGATATGACAAGATCTACATAAATAAAAGGTAAAGATCTAAAAATAAATAAAACGCGAATGGAGGGAGGTCCCATTTGTTTGTGTTCAATCAATCAGCTAGGGTTGGGTAGATGAGAAGTTGGTGTTTCGAGATTGTATTTATTTTATTCTTTTAATACATAAAATTTGGTAATCGGAGTCTTTTAAATCCTTACTAATATTATAAAAGCGAAAGTAAGTTTGTTTGTTACATCTTCACGCCTAAATGGCTAAACCGATTTTGATGAATTTTGGTACAGAGATAGTTGGGACCCTGGAGTCGGACATAGGCTAACTTTTTTAAAAAAAAGTAAGAAATGATGAGAAAGAGGGAAGAAAAGGGAAAACTTAGCATTGCTATTACAATAAATAAGGCGCATGGGCAATAACTACAGGTAGCAGGTACCTGCAAATCAGGAACGGGGAACTGTGTTACCCCGAATTTAACGCGGGCAAAAGCTAGTTGAATTATAATTTTGAGGCCTGCTTTATTTTAGTCTTTTACAAAATGTAGCAACGATTTTTTTTTGTTGCGGATAGGAAATCATCAAATAACTTCCCCTGTTCTGGGCGGAGCGGGGGGGACAGTCAGACGACTTGTACTGACTAAAACCCACCCATGTTCCTTCTATTAGCCTTTACGTTCCGGGTCCGCGGTATTTCTGTCGAACAACTTGCAACCCCGGCAGGCGTTGGCTCTGGCAAGCCTCTCTGCTTTGCTGACATCTGTTTAAGGCCGTACCCTACGCAAATAACCTTGAGTATTCGCTTCCCTCTTTGCCGCGCAGGAGTGAGTGAGTGAGAGCAGTAGTGAATTTTGCCTATTTTTTGGAATAAAATCTATATAAAATTAAGTATTGGGTTTTTGGAAAAAATATTTCTACCAAAATGTTCATTATAGAATTGTGTATCCATTAGTGTGAGTAGCAAAATTAAACAATGTTTACTTTACGAGGAGATGCATTTTATTGATATTTTTTCTCATTTCGGGGGCTTTGTTGTAAGGAGATTTACTAAATAATGACTCAATAAAAATAAAAACTAAATCTACAATAATGGAATCAAGATTATAAAGAAATTTAATGTATTTTTTTTTGTTACTTAGTTCGTTTTAAATAACAAGTAGATAGCTCTAGAAAACTGTACAAAAACGGCTTGCGCGGCGTTTTGGTCGGGGTGGCGCCTTAAGGCGCGCGTGGAACACTAATAAAAGGCGAAAATTTAGATTAATCATTTATCGAATCCATAAAAATAGAAATGTTACTGTTCAAGTATCCAGTTCAATCTGTAATTTTCTGAAAAAAGTATCTAGATGACAGTCTGTTAAAGTCAAAACTACGTTTGCCTGGTTAAAACTTAATGAACAAATTATTATTTTTTGCAGAGAAAACGAATTTTAACTTATAAAGCTTTTGACTGATGTCAGTCATCGGTGAGACCACACCGATTACCAGTTTTAACTGAAACATGTATAGTCATTCTGACAAAATTATCGCCAGTTAATCCGTGTTTTTCGTTCTCTTCTGAATTCGAATTTTCTTAAAAAAAAAACTTGCTTCAGTTTTTCCGGGACTCAATCTCTTTGACATCCTTAGTCCTTATTTATGGCATCGTAAAGAAACGAATAAAACTCTCTGTCAAGGTTATCTTGTAGTTTATTTCCAATCGTTGTTGCTGGCGACAAGTTCATATTGGTGTCTGCCGTATTGTGCCGCCATGTTTCTTTAGGAATATTGCTTAATGTATAGTAAACTAGCTTTTGCCCGCGGCTTCGCGTTGAATTCGGGGTAACACAGTTCCCCTTTCCTGATTTGCAGGTACCTGCTACATGTCGTTTTTGCCCTTGCGCCTTATTTATTGTAATAGCAAAGCTAAGTTTTCCCTTTTCTTCCCTCTTTCTCCCTCATATCTCAATCTTTTTTTTTTAAAAAAAAAGATTGAGATTGATTAAAAATTATAACATACTAGCTTCCACCCGCGACTTTGTCCGCGTGGCAGTTACTTTGGGCTAACACTAATTTAAACCTGCGTGCTGATCGAAAAAAAATATCTTTCTGTCCCCATTTCTTCCCTCTTTCTCTCTCATTTTTTTAGCCTATGTCCGTCTCCAGGGTCCCAACTATCTCTGTACCAAAATTCATCAAAATCGGTTTGCCCATTAAGGCGTGAAGACGTAACAAACGAACTAACTCACTTTCGCTTTTATACTATTAGTAAGGATAGCTTCGTATCACATTGCTACATGACTGTTTTTTTCTATTTTCTTCCATTCGGTTTTTTGTTTTGGTATCAGAGTTTTTATGCCAAGACATATAACGTGCAAGAAATATGTCTCAGGCATGCTGGTTTCCTCTCGATGTTTTTCTTTACCGAAGCACACTGATGAATAATTAGACAATACGCACATCAATCTGAAAAATCGTTCATTATGTCTTGTGACTGGGACTTTAGCTTTATCTTTTTGTTTTTTGACATTCAAAAGTGCCTGTAACGGTCTAATTAAAATAAATGCTTTGAAATTTGAGTTTCAGTGATCAAGAAATCCGAAGCATCTCAAAAGAATTCTTAAAAAAAAATGTCACCATAGTTAGTATCAGCATAGAAAGGTATACAGTAAGTTTTTATAAAGAATATAAAAAAAAACTGTGAAACTTAACGCTTGTTAATAGTTTCATGTTACCAGGAGTGGCTATAACTCAATATTCCGGTCAACAGCGGGCCCAATTAAAATATTAAAAAAACACGCATTTCCTTCCATTATCGTAAACGCAGACAGAATTGATTGATTTTAAGCAATTTGCGTACTTTGTTTCAATTTCATTCGCCTGCGCTTATTCCAATTAGTTTGGGGTCAGCGGCGGTGCCGAAAATCTTCTATTCTTTAACGTTTTATGTCAACTATTGGGGTCTACTTCCAGTCTTACCGGATCCAGCAAATTACGAATACTGTGCAAAGCACGAATGCCTCCTTGCCCTCCTTCTTTGTTTCTGCGAAAAAACAATTGCGAAACCCAGGTTATTTAGGTAAAATACGGTGTCACCTGTTTAAATTGGCTGCCCGATACTAGCCGTGCGCAGCGGTTATAACCCCCGCCTCAGAAATATAACTAAGTAGAAATAAAACTTTGAAATAAATACGAAGATTAAGTAAAACAAAAAATTAAACTGCAAAAACCTCATAACCAATGATATTATATTAAACAGATACGTTATGAGCGCGCAATCGTGAAGACTCGAAAAGACCGCAATTGGCATCTATTGCATTTAGTCTGCGTTACGCATCGCTTCGAGTCGTACGTTTTTACGAATTTAGAAAATATGCCTTCGTGTGTGTTTGGAAAGTGTACCAATTATAATGCCAAAATTAATAAAACACAAGGGATCTCATACCACAAGTAAGTACGCAATACACTTGGGCATTTCTCCGAACGTAACGAGGTCATTCAAGGTCATTCATCAGTAGATTTTACACCTCACATTTTTCTCATACCGGGCGCCTTATTTATGAAAATCGATTCTTAAGGAGTAAACTCCAAAAATAAAAGAAAATGAAAAGAAAGAAAATTGCATTTTTTCAGCATTATTTAAAAAAACAGAAACATTTGAAAATTTAACTATATAAAATGATTAAATTATTTAAGTTCAGCATAATGACCGATGGTAACACAAGGCCGCTTCCTGACGCTGATTTTCAACTGCAGCCCACGCAGACTGCCCTAAAGCAGAAGTACCCAACGCGATTACAAAGAGATTCGGATAAATTACTAGACTAGTTAAATCTAACAAATTCAACAGAACCCTTAATTATAAACCGTGTTACGCAACAGATAACACACGCGTAGGAAGAAGCTATTACGTATAAATTTACAATTATTGAATTCAGAATGCAGACAAAGAGATTAAACAAAGGCAATATAAACCAGTTTTGTTAAAAACCATTGAAACACGCTGACGATTTCCAACATGAAGGCGATCGTTGCGTGTTTGTTTTGCGTGATACTAAACGTGGAAAGTGTTAGATACGAGAATGTCACTTACCAACCTGCGGATAGACAGCTTTTGGACTTTAAACGGGATCATCCGGTAGGTACACATTGTTTTGATAAAACTTACATGTAGTTCCAGCAGAGGGGTGCGGTTGTGGATTATGATAATGATGAAACTGTTGAAAACTTAGAAAAAACATATGATACGACGAAATTCAAGACGAATGTATAACGATTGTGAAAATACACAAGTGCTGTTAGTGTTTTTCATATCTAGTCAGTATCTTCTAAACTCAAATCATTTAATGATTTAGTACTTAAATTTAAATACAATGTATTCCAAATAATGTGCTAAAAATCTATTTTCATCTTTTCAGTTACCAATAGGATTATGGACTAAAAATAATGGAGATCCAACTGAAATTCGGGACACACTGTCAAAAAACTCTGATCAATTTAACAACCAGTTACTTCTCGATACAATGTTTACATATGAAGGAGAGAGAATACCCGAGAGAGTGGTCCACGCCAAAGGAACTGGTGCCTTTGGTTATTTTGAGGTCACAAACGACGTCTCTAAGTATACATATGCCGATGTGTTCAACGGAGTTGGCAAAAGAACACCATTAGTAGTCAGGTTCTCAAGTGCAGTTCAGAGTCTTGGAGGAACTGACGTCAATAAAGAATTAAGAGGCATGTCAGTCAAATTTTACACTAAAGAAGGCAATTTAGATTTGTTGTGCCTGCAGACCCCTGTATATCTATACAGAGACCCTATTTTGTTCTGGTCTCTTGTCCATGCTTTTAAACGAAATCCGCAGACTAACATGTTGATAGATTTTACGGCCCGTTGGGATTTTGTGATTCAAAAACCAGTGGCCTTACATACTTTCTTTTGGATACAATCTGACTATGGTCTTCCAGATGGGTACAGAAGGATGGATTCTTTCCCTATCCACACTTACGAACTTTCTAACAAACATGGTGAGACACATTATGTACGGTTTAACTTCAGAACAGAGCAAGGGTTCACTTTTTTAACGAACGAGCAAGGGGCTATGATTCAAAGTACCGATCCGGATTACTTTAATAGAGATCTGTACAACGCCATTGAACTAGGAAACTATCCTGCATGGAGATTAGAAATGGATGTGATGACACCACAAGACATACAAAAAGTTGATTACGATCCTTTTGATGTTACCAGATTGTGGAAGAATGGCACGTTTACCACAGTACAGATAGGACGTTTAATATGTAACAAAAATGTTGAAAATGTTTTCAGAGATGTTGAACAAGGAGCGTTTAATCCTGGCCATTTGGTGCCCGGTATAACAGGATCACCAGATTTTTTGTTCAGAGGCAGGAGAATGTTTTACAGAGACACACAAAATTATCGCTTGGGAAGAAATCACAACAACATTTTCATAAACACTCCGTTACACGCTAAGACATATGTTCGAGATGGGACGCCACCAACTAGGCTGAATATGAAGAATGCGCCGAACTATTATTCTAATTCCTTCAATGGCCCGATACCTTATGTGGACGAGAAGCGGCCGATAAAGAAGTTACAGGTTTTGGAAAGTAATGCTGTCGACTTGGAGCCGTTGCAGTTTTTCTACAATAACGTTCTTGAAAATGAGGCACATAGGCAAAGGTTTATTGAAACTATAGTATTGTCTCTTGTATCAGTCACACCACCAGTTTTACAAAATGCTATTAAGATGTTGTATCTCATTGATAACGACTTTGGTACGCGGGTAAGTTTAGGGCTTGAAATAGCTCTGCAACAGAGGAGAGCACAACAGGAAGCAGCTGCAGCAACTCCTCCATCAACCGTTCCTATAAGGAACGTACCAACAGCGGAAGTTGCTCCTAAAACACATTTCTATGAAAAAAATGCACAAAACAACCATAAATAAAGTTAGTAGTAGTTAGTAGAATATACGCAAGAATAAATGTATTTCGGTTTTAGTAGCAACAATATAAAGGTTAACTTTGTGTTTGTATAAATTTATTAAATAACATTTTTTTTTGGATTTTAAAATGTTTTAATTTATTTATTTTTTAATAAGAAGTATATAACAAAATGTGTAAAATAAATAATCGGGGCAATTAATAAAAAAATAACCTAAAAAAACAACAATAAACAATCGTCCTGAACGCTGTAAACTGTAAATGTATCCCCAAGCGTCTGGCAGCGGCAACGGCGTTGCCACGTTTTATGAATGGCAACGCTTATCCCTTAGCCATACCCAAAAAAAAACCCTCGGATCGTGTAAAATGTCAAAGCGTTTTGAAATTTACTGAAAAAGGCTGTACCCACACGTTCACCACACAGAGTTTCAACTTCAAACGGCTGGAAAATTTAGTGACCAATTACGTTGGATAAAATGATATGATATATTAACGCTATTTTCCTGCAGCCATAGTAGCAGATATAATGATAAATCAGTTGATGAATTTGGAATAAATTAATTGGATCAACTGTTGTTTAGTTTTATTTTATCAACACCTCCCTATTTTTGCAGTTTGAACTCAGTTTTTATTTCGTCAACAAATTGTTGCAATTTTTTTACAATAAGTCTTGAGATGTCTTTGATTTTACAGCATCTGCTTAATTAACGTATGGTTAAGCTGGTCACCTCTTAGTTGGATAATAATTTGGTTAAAGCAAAGCAAATAAGTTCATACCTACAAACGGAACTAGCGTTACATAAATTTCATTTAGAATATGTAAAATCATAGAAAAATAAAATGTTTTCTGCTCAGAAACAACGAGTTATGGTCACTTTGCAAGGTGCAAGGTTTTGTTGTGTAACTACTTTGTTTCTACATAATCTGCCATATAATTATGTCAGATCCGGTAATTAGTATGGAAAAAATACAGCTCGGTTCAACGGTTTGGCGCTGTCTCCAAGTGTGGACGAAGCTCGGTCGTATTTGTTACGCCAGCGCCATCTGGTGGCGCTCGATGGAGATGCTAGCAATCATAGCTATGCATATGGCGTCATGTCTTGATGTCTGATCTACACTTTTTGGATCACTAAACCATCACGCGTTCTGCAATACGTACATACTAAATTGCATGGAAATTATAATCAGATTGAGAGTGTCATTTATCGAAATTTCATGTAAGTGATTTGTTAGTTAATAAAAGCAGTGTATCGCACCCAGTGGTTTTTTTGCACGAAACTGATTTTATGGCCAGATGGAGTCAGAGTCTAACAGAATAAGTTGTCATGACAACACGACATGACAATAGTCGTGGCGGTGTGTGTGAAAAACAGTATAATGTGACACTTCGTAACTTGCCATCCGCACGAGCGGTCGAAAGAAGTTTGTAGTAATCATTAAAAAACCAGAAAGACTCACACTTTTTGTCTTATTAGACACATTAATAAATGCAAACACTGACGGTTTCAAAACCAACAAGTGCACGCGCTAATACGAACTCTAAAAACCAAAACAGTGAGTAGCAAACTAGTGTTGCTGGAATTCGATCTCGATAAACCAGAGTCCGACTCCTGTACGTGATCCGTCATCGGCGATTTATGTTTTGACTTAAATGAAGTGGAAGGAAGCCAGCCTGTTTTGACACTAAGCAAGGCGTTGAAGATAACCTCTCCAGCAATGAAGCGTGACCAGTACAAAGATTTTTCAAGATCTCTCGCGTCCGGCCCTGGTTCAGGCCATGGTCCGGAGCGAGAGGGAATGGGAAGCGGTCACCACCTTCTGCGAAGCAGTAATGCTAGCAAAGGAGGTGGCCGGGCGTTTGAGGGAGAGAACATCTGCCCAACCCAGCCGCCGCGGGAGACGCCCAGGGCGCCGGGCGCCGCGAGACGACTTCCGGCCACCGTAGATGCGGGCCTGTGGACGGTGAGCAATGGGTAGCTCACCGTCCGTCCGTCGATTGACGACAGGCCGTGTCGACGGCGCGTTCGTGTTTCACGCGCGTCTCAAAGAGAGTCAGCAAAGCAGAGGGGCTTGCCAGAGCCTCCGCCTGCCGGGGTTGCGGGTTGTTCGAAAGAGATACCGCGGCCCCGGAACGTAAAGGGCAATAGAAGGAACATGGGTGGGTTTTAGTCAGTACAAGTCTGACATGCCCCCCCGCTCCACCCAGAGCGGGGGAAGTCATTGGATGATTTCCCACCCGAAAAAAAAAAAAAAAAAAAAAAGACCAGATGTTACTTTGTCTAAGGCCCCTGGGGCCTTAGACAAAGTAACATCGCTTCGTAGCGAAACGATATCTAAATTCGTCATCGTCTCTGAGATAACGATAAACATTTCTTAGACAATGTAACAATATGATCGCGATCGTTGTGCCGATTTCTTTTTGCGCTAAAAATCAAAAATATTGGTTATGGTATCGAAAATTTTGCTGTCAGTGTCAGTCAAGAAATTCAAACCGGATCAAACCCGCGTGTTTTCAAATTTTATTTACTAATTAAATAAAATAGAATAGGTAAGTGAGTTGTTGGCGATCGCCGTACTAAAATCGTTTTATTTAAGTGAAATCATACATTTAAAGAGTAGCTAAAGTATTTTAAGTCATAATAAAAACATTTTCAGTGGTAAGTGAATATGCAAATCTTTTTAAACTTAATAATAATCAAAATGGACTCATTTTTATAAATGACTGGTGTTCAAACGACGATGGAGTAACAACTATTATATTTTTTAGAGATAAAACATGGAATCAAGAGTGCGAGCAAGTCCCGAACAGTTTTCAACGCTGCTTGAGTATATGGAAACGTAAGTAGGTAAATCCAAGTTTTATTCACTAGTATGAAACGTAAACAATGACGCGATCTTAAAAATGAAGTACTTATATTGAATCTTTGTTTGTTTATATTACAGTCATGGTGACCTGGCGAGGTCTCTTGCCGGAGCACAAGGTCGGTTACGGTCAGACCGACTGTGGACTGACCTGACCAACATTTTGAATGCTGCTGGTGGCGGTGTCAGCAAGACTACTGAAAAGTGGAAAAAAGTAAGAATCTAATGAACATTTTTGAAAAGACTGGTGTGATGGTAGAGTGGCTAGCAAGTTATTTGCTCAAGGGTTTTGGACAAGTAGACACACCCTTGCAGTTACGATGGATGTCTTGTAATCATTTCTCTGTTATTACTAGACTGGGGATTTTTGATAATTATAATGATGATGATCAATCACCCATAGTAAGAAAGACACTTACCATATCACATACGATAAAATATTAAGAAAACTTGCAAATAAACATTAACCTTCTTACTAAAAAAGTCAAACAAGTGCACTTATAACATAGGTTCTTAAATAACTATGACTGATTTTTTTCAACAAAGGTGTGGGCAGATTGGAAGTCGAAGACAAAAAAAAAGGCATTGGCCATAAAACATCATGCAAGTGGGACTGGAGGTGGGCCAGCAAGCGGGCAAACATTATCAGCTAGCGATGAAAGAGTGCTGGCTATAATGGGTGCTTTAGCAGTAGCAGGACAAGACTCTATAGAAGAGCTAGGATTTAATGTAAGTACCACCTTCAAGGCAGATGTTTTATAAAATATTCCTATTAACATTGGTCAACCAAGTAACTAAGTAACTTAGTTAACATGAAAGACAACATTTCATTTTTTGATAAATTAGTTTTAACTTTGTTAAACTGGTTATTAATTAGGATTTATAAATATTATTATATGACTGAAAAAACTTTGCTATAATTTTTACATAAAAACATACTAAAAATAATACACTTGTTCAGTAATAAATAATTTCATTACATCTACCACTTATTTTTATTAAATCTACCACTGACAATTTTTTTCAGAGATCTATAAATACTGCACAAGATGATCCTGCCGCCCAAGATGATCCCGTCACCCAAGATTATTTGGAAATTGTAGATGGTAAGTCTAAAGACTGATTTTACTTCTTACTAATATTATAAACATGGAAGTTTGTTTGGATGGAAGGATGTTTATTATTCTGTCACGCAAAAACTACTGAACCAATTTGGATAAAATTTAGCGCACAGATAGTTTATAACCCAGATTAGCACATAGGATAGTTTTTATCCCGATTATTTGTGAAGCCGCTGGCAATAGCTAGTATACTATTTATTTGTTATGTATTATGTAGAATATAAAATTATCTAAAATTCGTAGAGAACCTCAGTTTTACTATTTATATTCTATACCTGTGTGCCAATTTTCATCGAAATCCGTTCAGCCGTTTTTGTATGATTGAGTAACTATTAAACATCCAAACCTCCACATTTTACAATATTAGCAGGATTTGATTTAAGAACACATTTTTAACAAACAAAGGATCCGTAAACTGTCCAAAATAACACTCATTTTCTTTTGCAGAACCTTCCACTTCACAATCACCACCCCTTCCGCTCTTGCTCACTCAGACTTCGGCTCAAGGACGACAGCCTGTTGCGCCAGCCCCACCAGCCACATCAGCCCCGGCAGCGCCATCCCCGCCAGCCCAGACCCCGCCAACCCCTGCAGTGTCCGCTACTCCGAGGCGAAGGCGGCCACCTGCTCCCCGCACGTCAGCTATTTCTCCATCTACCAGGCGTCGTCCGCGGTTGAGGTCGCCAGCGACACCGCAGTCAACAGCTGCCTCTCCCGACCGTCCTCTTTTGCGCGCCCGCCGTAGACGGGCACCGACTCCATTCGAGAGAGCGGCAAGCGAGTTTGCGGCCGTGGAATTACGATGCCTGGAGCTGGAGGAAACCCGGATTAGGCTACAACACGAGCGAGATTTGCGAGCATTGGAGATTGAGCACGAACGGAACCAGATTTTTAGCTCATTACTAAACGTCGCTCAAGCTTGGCTTGACTATTATCGCAGTAGGGACAATACAGAACCGCTGTACAATGAGTAATTCAGCAATTGTCTTGTCCCTATTGCTATAGTAATCATTGTACAGTGTCTCTGTGTTGTTCTGTGTTGTAGGTATGTCCGAAGCCTTAGGCATTCTGCATCTCAGACTTTTGCGAGTGCAATACTAGCAAAAGTCTGAGATTCTTAAGGCTGTTTAAGATGTTAAGTATGCAGCAGTTGACGTATAAAGGCTGATTAATATAATTATTATGTTATTAGAGATACTAATATTAGAGATATAATATTATTTGCAAGCCTATGCGACGGTAAAATATGGAGAACTATATAATATGAAAACATCTATGTACGAATTACCTATGTTTGCGAAGAATAAATGATTTGATTTGATTTAATTATATAAGGTTAAAATGTTATAGAGTTTATCAAGTAACTTAATAAAAATATTAAAATATTTATTAGTATTTTTTATTTATTCACCTATATTACATCCTACTTACATTCCAATTAACATTAAATCTGATTAAACTCAAGAGGCTGATTGTAGATGTAAAATAATAATTTAAAAAAATATATATTACATCCTACTAACTAAACGATTGCGCATAGCCCTGCCTCGGATTACATCGTTTTGGTTATCTTTGGAGGTGCTATACTGTACAGCATGATCTTCACTATCTTGAACCCCTGCAGCTGGCATATCACTCGGAGGTGGTATTCTAGCATCTAATGCAATGTTGTGCAGCACACAACATGCATGAGTGATTTTGCTAGCCATGTAAGGGTGATAGTGAAGAACTCTGTGTCGAAGCATAGACCTCCAACGAGCCTTAAGAAGACCGAAACAGCGCTCAATGCGAGACCTGGCTTGGACATGACGTCGTGTGTACACCTCTGCCTGGGATCCTGGTTCTGCATTTGCATTGCATTGCATTGCATGAATCGCTTTTGGCGCCTCTCCCAGGCGTTTTCATTGTGCGCAGCCCACAATAAACGAAGAGAATGCATTTTATTTATTTGATCTGCAGTAATACCTCTAACACAGACAGAATAAAGAGTATTTAGAAAACCGCTAGGTTGGTGTTGTCAAAAATCAGCTTGGGCGAATGAAGTCCGGCCATATTGTTTCAATAACTACAACGTTTTAGCATTCGTTTCGTTATCTTCATTGACGATCACGATCGAGGCGAAGACGAACACTGAAAGTGCTGCTTGTCTACGCATTTGTATGGAATAAACACGATAACGATTCGTTAGTTTATGGTTTCGTTATGAAATGCAACATTGTCTACCAAATTGCGATAACGATGTCGATTGACCACGTGACTTAGCGCGGCTTATGTCAATCCATACATTTTAGTCTTTTCTAACTTCGTTATCGTTTTTAAATTGTTACTTTGTCTAAGCCCCCTGAGTGCGTAGAAACTTCTGCGGCTACTATCATTCCTAAATAGTGACAAATCTAAGCAAAAATATATTGATATAATTGCCGCATTGTCGGGAACGACAACCGTCTGAAATTTTCATTGCTACCACCAATCAAGTGTCACGCATGCGGCAAACAAGGATACAAAACAAGCGGATTGCCACATTTTTTGGAGCCCACTAGAATAACCCAGACTAGTGCCACTTGCCTAGATAATATTTATACAGATGTTATACCAACCCACAAAGTAATTATTTACTTATTAGATTCAGATCATTGTGGGCAACTGATCACAATTCCAAATGTAAAGAAAAAAGTAGTTAAAATGGATATCATTGTTAACCCAAAAACTAAAAGTCGCCTAGAAACTTTTAAAATTAAACTCTCAACTAAATTACCACTTTTGTCAACTAGTGATGACCCCAATCAACAATATAACAATTTTTTTAGTATGTATTGCACACAGTTTAATACCACGTTTGTTCCTAAGACTATCTCGGTTAATAATAACGCTTCTTTCAATGACTGGGCCACCATTGGTATTCATAAAAGTAGAAAACGGCTTTATGAGCTGTATGAAGAGCGAATTTGTATTAATACTGTAGAATTTAATTTGTATGTTAAGAATTATTCTAAAGTTTTTAAAAAAGTATGTGCTATAGCTAAGTCACATTATTTGAGTTCAAAAATTAAAAATAGTAGTAACGTAATTAAAACGACTTGGAACATTATTAATAGCGAAGCAGGAAGGTCTTGCAAGAGAAATAGTGACTACAGCCTTGCTATCGGCGATAATATCATAAAATCAGATACTCAAGTTGCTACAGCTTTTGAAAATTTCTTTGCGGATATTCCTGTATCGACTACTAAATCGCTAAACTCGTCGCCTGCTGCTGCAGATGCTTTACTAAAGGAAAACGTTCCATTTAATGATTCTGAATTTAATTTTCAATATGTTAACTGTAACGATGTAATTAAAACATTTCATATGTTAAATGTTAAGAAGACCGCTGATCTATGGGGTAATTCTGTGGACGTTGCTAAGTCCATTATAACCATTGTAGCTCCTTCATTAGCTGTTATATTTAATGATTGTATTGACCGTGGTGAGTTTCCTGATCTAATGAAAAATAGTAAAATAATACCATTGTTTAAATCGGGTAGTACATCAGACCCTACTAACTATAGACCAATTTCAGTGCTACCAACATTTAGTAAAATTTTTGAAAAAATAATTTTAGATCAATTGCAAAGATTTTTCAATAAACATAAGTTATTGCATCATAAACAGTTCGGTTTTACAAAGGGTCGTTCAACTACTGATGCCGGTGTTGAACTTCTAGGACACATTTATAATGCCTGGGAAGATAAATGAGATGCTTTGGGGATTTTTTGCGATTTGTCCAAGGCTTTCGATTGCGTTCTCCATAAAACATTAATCAGAAAACTACACCACTACGGAATCCGGAACGCCTCTCTGAATCTTCTTACGTCATATTTGAGTGGTAGGATTCAGAGAGTTGATGTTAACGGGAAAAGATCTCCCGGATCTGTAGTAAGCATGGGAGTACCTCAAGGCTCCATTCTTGGCCCTTTTTTGTTTCTTATTTATATTAATGACTTGCCTTACCTCATAAAGGATAATCATGATGTAGTGTTGTTTGCAGACGACACTTCTCTTTTATTTAAACTAAAACGTCAGCAGCTAGCTAGTGACGATGTTAATAGCGCTCTGGCAAAGGTCGTTAATTGGTTTAACGTTAATAATTTACTTCTAAATGAGAAAAAGACCAAATGCATTAAGTTTACGTTACCTCATGTTAGACAAGTGGAAACTAGTGTACTAATCAAGGATGAAGTTGAAACCGGAAGATAACACAGTGTTCTTAGGCTTAACTTTGGATGCTAAGCTTCAGTGGGGCCCTCATATAGATAAGTTGTCAAAAAAGCTTAGCTCTGCAGCATACGCCGTTAAAAAAATTCGTGATTTGACTGATTTAGGGACAGCCCGTTTAGTTTATTTTAGTTATTTCCACAGTGTGATGTCGTATGGTATTCTCTTGTGGGGCCATGCCGCCGATATTCAGACAATTTTTATTTTGCAAAAGAGGGCAATTCGTTCAATGTATAAATTAAGTCCTAGACACTCCCTCAGAGAAAAATTTAAAGAGATTAACATACTAACTGTGCCCTCTCAGTTTATTTACGAAAACCTTTTGTACGCGCATAAAAATATAAAATTGTTTAAAAAATACAGTGATATCCACGACATAAATACAAGGAACAAACACAAATTTGTTGTTCCTGCAACGAGGCTCAAAAAAATAGGGGGTACGTTCACATGCCAATGTATACGTTATTATAATAAACTACCAAGCGATATTCAAACACTAAGCCTCAATAAATTTAAATCTTTTATAAAACGTAAGCTATATCTGAAAGCTTACTATAATATGAATCATTACCTTGAAGATAAAAAGGCTTGGGATTAAGCTGCTCCAATTTAATTTGCTCTGTGAGTGTCAAAATTTTCCTTTGTTTCACCTATTTATTGTTTATTCCTTTATTTTATACAATTTGACATTACTTTGTTTATTTTTACATTTCTTTTTATTATTATTATTTGTGACATTTTATTTTCCTTATTATTTTAATTTATGGCATTTTATGATTTCATTATGATCTCATTAATTTAATTTTGTATTTTTTTTTATTTTTATTTGTTTATTGTGAATGTGAAGACCATGTGGATCATTTCTCTTATTTACTTTGTTTTTTGACGATAGTCTGGCAGTTTGAGTACTATAAGCGACCTACACAAATGTCCTTTTTTTGGTATTGTTCGTCGTGTCGTTGAGCTCCTTGGGTTATGAGTTGAGCTACACGATAACTGACAAATGCTTGCACTGACTGGACAGGTCCACTCAATCTGTGTGGTGCTTTCTTAAAAAGACCATTTCAGACACTATCTGCATGGTCCTCATGTAAGTTGACCAAGATTATTTTGTCTGGACCTTAAAAGAGACTATGACCTCTGAGTTTGTTTCGGCTGTTTCTTCTCAGAGTAGTCGGGTATGAAACACCGGCCTCATCTAGTTTAAAAAAAAATGACGTGTAAAAGTGTTTGTGAAAACCTACTTGCAAAATAAACATCATTTATCACAAGAAGAAGACCGACGTCAAGTATCTCACTGGTGTGCAGCACGCGGGTGGTGCGGCCCACATTACCAGGCCCTGCATAGCGAGCTAGCGAGCAGGTGTACTGTTGCTGTACCTGTGAGCCATCATCAGGAATATTAAGGCACTTTAGTGATGTATCAAATTTCATTTTGATTCTGGATGTTTCATGTTTGATTGCCTTGTTGGGCTAGTGCTCTCAAGCACAACTGCTGAGGATGAAGTCCTGTCTTAGATTCGCAGGTCCGGCAAAGTGTTATAGTGGAATTTCTAAGTAGCATCCAAAAGCTCTTTTTTTTTCGTATGTTAAATCAGCAAGTAAATTCTCTCGCTCTGGGCGGGTTTTTTACTGGCTAAAACCCATTCATGTTTATTCTTTAGCCCTTTGAGTTCCGGAGCCACGGTCTCTCTTTAGAGCAACCCAAAACCGAGGCAGGCGGTGGCATTATCGGATCCTTCTGCTTCGCTAACATCTCTTCGAGTACATATGTCTGGCGAAGTGTGCGTTATATTGTGATTACTATGAAACATCGCTCAAAGTGGTGATTGTTGTATTTTCGATTATTCCCGCTTTTAAACAAAGAAACCTGATTTCAGTGTTTTATTTCATTGAAGTGCTTTGTTTCTGTATTTTCACCGACCCGATAAATTTATGTAGAACTTGGTCAGGACTGACCGAATGAAACTCTTAAAACAAAATCTTCTCGTGAAGTATTTGTTCGCAATGTAACCATCACACGAGGATGTGTGCAATCAAGATGGCGGTGTCGAATCCGGTTATTACTAAGAAAAAAAAACATAGGAAGGACCAACGGTTTGGCGCGTTATTCGTGGCGCGGAGAAAACTTGGTCGTGTCTGGTACGCCAGCGCCACCCGGTAGCACTCCATGGAGTTGCTGGCAATGGTGGCGCCGCGCCGCGAGCGGATTATTCTACTATTGATATTAATATTTTTAGGCCCTTCTACAACACACTGTTACATACGCTAGAAAATATTTCAATCCTAAGTTCAAGTGCCCCTTTGCTACTAGTAGAAAAGCACAACATGCCCTATATTATACACCTTAACTAGCTGTAGTGAAAGGGCAAAATAGAATGATATTGAAAAATAATGAAAATAATTGAATTATTATAAAGTTAGAACAAACAGACATACACATAGACATATTTAAGTACACTTATGTAGTTGTTACCGCTCGCCGCCCCGCGCTAAATCGACGCTGATAGCAGTGGGTTCATGGCCAGGCTCTAAGTCGAATCGGCTTAAACACGAATCCTATGACCATATATGTATATCGAATATATGAATATCGAAGCATGACTTAAAATATTTTTTATTGATTATGCGCAATAATCAAAAACGCAAGAAGCAAAAACTGGCCAAGTGCGAGTCGGACTCGCGCACTGAGGATTCCGTACAAACTTAGCTTAGCTTATCTTGTGATTGCGTAGACGTACAAGGTTGTGCGTTTTTCCACACCTCTAAAGGACTACAGATAGTCCATTGAAAACTTACATTTGGGGTTGCGTTTTTTAGAGGACGCAATTTTATTTTTTTGATGTGTAGGGAGGGTCAGTGTAAAATCAAAACCAAGTTTGTGGGGTCGCCACCCTTGTCCCACGGCCGCCATCTTGAAAATAGTGGTTGAAATGGTTTTTACGATATATCTCTTAAACTATTTATTTGACAAAAAAAAAATAACATTTTTTGTTGCAAATTAAATTTTCTACAAGTTTGGTCCAGTAACTTTTTGTCGTAGAACTATAAATAAAAAAGTTATAAGTGAAAAATCAAACCACACATCAAAAAAATAAAATTGCGTCCTCTAAAAAACGCAAGGTAAGGCCTAAAAACAGCCGCCGCGGGAGACGCCCCGGGCGCCGGGCGCCGCGAGACGACTCCCGGCCACCGTAGATGCGGGCCTGTGGGCGGTGAGCAATGGGTAGCTCACCGTCCGTCCGTCGATTGACGACAGGCCGTGTCGACGGCGCGTTCGTGTTTCACGCGCGCCTCAAAGAGAGTCAGCAAAGCAGAGGGGCTTGCCAGAGCCTCCGCCTGCCGGGGTTGCGGGTTGTTCGAAAGAGATACCGCGGCCTCGGAACGTAAAGGGCAATAGAAGGAACATGGGTGGGTTTTAGTCAGTACAAGTCTGACATGCCCCCCCGCTCCGCCCAGAGCGGGGGAAGTCATTGGATGATTTCCCACCCCAAAAAAAAAAAAAAAAAAAAAAAGGCCTAAAAAATTTTACACTTCAATGGACTAAGACGCGAGTTTTTGGTTTTAGTTTCAACTCGATACCTCCACGCGTTCTCGAGATAAAGGGTCTTGACAAACAAACAGATAGACTGACAGATGGATACAAACGATTTTCGAGACGGAATCATAATAAACCGGCCAAGTGCGATTTGGACTGGCGCACCTAGGGTTCCGTACCAACTTGCTACATCTACAGCCATATCTTTTGACTGTGTAGACTTCTAGAGGTTAGATTTTTTCACAGCTCTAAGCGACCACAGACTTGATAACAGACAGACGCATCAAAAAGTGATTCTAGAATTGTTCCGTTTCTCTTTTAGAAGTACCGAACCCTAATGAGCTATCTCCTCTTTCAGTAGATCCAATGCTACTTAATTAGTCTGTAATTTAAATAGAAGTAGATAATGATATGATAATAACTTAGATAACGTGTTACCCCTGTCAAGGATTTAGGATTCCTTGAAATGTTTAAAATAGTTTCCTTCCAATCTTTTGTTAAACTCGTGAATAAATAATAATAACCGCATTAAACGATAAGCAGAACTTGGCAAGATATGATTTCTTAATTTTTAGATTAAGAGTAGATAAGCAATAAAGTTCTTTGTAATGTCGGAAGAGTAAGTCAGAGGTGTAGCTACAGTACACCAACATTTAGATTGTCAATTAAGTTAAGGTCTCATATAATAAGAGACGAGACTATTATCTTTAACTGCGCTTAAATCTAGGCTCCGTGGCAGCTACTTACAAATTTAAAAAAAAACACAAGTACACACTGACAGACACAGTAATTGTACGCAGGACATCATGCTTTGAGCTGGTGTTTACGACCGACGAGGCAGTCTCTACAGATACTTCTTATAAATGAACTTATAATGTACTAGCTGGTGCCCGCGGCTTCGCCCGCATGATATCGAAAGAAAAGTATCCTATGTGTTATTCCAGACTATAATCTACCTCTGTGCCCAATTTCATCAAGATGCGTTCAGCCGTTTTGACGTGAATGAATAACAAACATCCATACATCCATCCATCCTCACAAACATTGGCATTTATAATATTGTCTCAACACATTGAATGCTAAATGACAAACCGTTACAGACAGACCGGAGGGTATGAAGGTCAAAGAAAATCTTTAAATCTCAGGATTTACATAGGACTTTAACAATTCTAGAAATATTATTAGGGACACCTCTGCCGTACCCTTCGAGTATTACAGACGTGATCCTATAAAAAAAATCGAAAAAAAAAACACAGATGAGCAGAACCATAGACAGACTATCGAATTTTCAGTACCTACAGCTAAAAACTCTTCACATGTCAAACCCTGTAGTTAATTAATCTATCATCGGTGGTTAATAAAGGCTATATAAGCAAGTTTTGATGGACTACTGCGAAGCACGCAGAAGGTTTCCAATATGAAGGCAATCGCTGCGTGTTTAGTTTGTATGGTATTCAATGTGGAGAGTGTTAGATACCTGAATGTCACGTACCAACCCGCGGAAAGACAGCTGCTGGATTTTAAACTGGAGCATCCGGTACATAAACAGTTTTTAATAAGCCTAAAACTATCGTGTATTTCTAGCAGTAAGAAAAGTGTGGCTGTGGATTATGATAACGAAACCGCCATATAGTTAAAACTTAAAAAAAAAAATAACGAATGTGTAACGACAGTGACAATACAGAAATTAATGATGAAATCGTCAAACATAGAAAAAAAAAATATGATAAGACGAAACTCACGACAAATGTGTGCGGCAAGTGAAAAAACACAAGTGCTGTTAGGCTCTAGACAGAGGAACCGCATTTCAACTGCAACCCAACCGCAAATTGCAGTTCAAGAACAGTTTTAATGCAGTTAACACGACTGCAATAGAACTGCAAACGAAACGTGCAGCCCGATTGCAGTTCAATTGCAGTCGGCGTGCAATCGTGTGAACTGCACGCCGACTAACTGCAAACGTACCGTGTAGTTCGATTGCAGTCGGTGTGCAGTTCTTTTGCAGTCGTGTCAACTGCATTCAAACTGCACTAGAACTGCAATTTGCGGTTGCATTGCAGTTGAAATGCGGTCCGTCTCTCTAGAGCCTAGTGGTTTTGATATGTAGTCAATTTTTTCTAAACTAAAATCATTTAATGATTCAGTACTTAGATTTAAATATAATGTGTTCCAAATAATGTGCTAAAAATCTATTTTCATCTTTTCAGTTACCAATAGGATTATGGACTAAAAGTAATGGAGATCCAACTGAAATTCGAGACACACTATCAAAAAACTCGGATCAATTTAACAATCAGTTACTTCTTGATACAATGCTAACATTTGATGGAGAGAGAATACCCGAGAGAGTGGTCCACGCCAGGGGAACTGGTGCCTTTGGTTATTTTGAGGTTACAAACGACGTCTCTAAGTATACTTATGCCAATGTGTTTAACGGAGTTGGCAAAAAAACACTATTAGTGGTCAGGTTCTCAAATGCACTTCAAGGGCTCGGAGGAACTGATGTCATTAAAGAAGTTAGAGGCATGGCAGTCAAATTTTACACTAAAGAAGGCAATTTAGATATATTGTGCCTGCACACACCAGTATATTTATGCAGAGATCCTATAACGTTCATGTCTGCTATACATGCTTTTAGACGAAATCCGCAGACTAGCATATTGGTAGATTTTACGGCTCGTTGGGATTTCTTGACTCAAAAACCAATGGCCTTGCACAGTTTCTTTTGGACACTTTCTGACTATGGTCTTCCAAATGGGTACAGAAGGATGGATGCTTTCCCTATCCACACTTTTGAAATTACTAACAAAGATGGTGAGACACATTATGCACGGTTTAACTTCAGAACAGAGCAAGGGTTCAGTTATTTAACTAACGAGGAAGCGGCTTTGATTCAAGGTACCGATCCGGATTACTTTAATAGAGATCTGTACAACGCCATTGAACTAGGAAACTATCCTGCATGGAGATTAGAAATGGACGTGATGACACCACATGACATACAAGAAGTTGATTACGATCCTTTCGATGTTACCAGACTGTGGAAGAATGGCACGTTTACCACCGTGCAGATAGGACGTTTAATATTAAACAAAAATGTTGAAAATGTTTTCAGAGATGTAGAACAAGCAGCGTTCAATCCTGGTCATTTGGTGTCCGGTATAACAGGATCACCAGATTTTTTGTTCAGAGGCAGGAGAATGTCTTACAGAGACACGCAAAATTATCGTTTGGGATATAATCACAACAATATTTTCATAAACACACCGTTAAACACAAAGACATATGTTCGCGATGGGACGCCACCAACTAGGCTGAACATGAAGGACGCACCAAACTATTATTCTAATTCCTTCAACGGCCCAATACCTTATGTGGACGTGAAGCGGCCGATACAGAAGTTACAGGTTTTGGAAAGAACTGCTGTCGACTTGGAGCCGTTGCAGTATTTCTACAATAACGTTCTTGAAAATGAGGCACATAGGCAGAGGTTTATTGAAACTATAGTAATGTCTCTTGTATCAGTCACACCACCGGTTTTAGAAAGAGCTATTAAGATGTTATACCTCATTGATCGCGACTTTGGTAAGCGGGTAAGTTTAGGAATTGGAATAGCTTTGCAACAGAGGAGAACCCAACAGGAAGCAGCTGCTACCACTCCTCCACCAAACGTTCCTATAAAGAACGTACCAACAGCAGAAGCTGCTCCTAAAACACATTTCTATGCAAAAAAATTACATGTCAATCATAAATAAAGAGTTATGTTAGTTACAAATTAAGCGTAAAAGTGAATAGTAGCAGAAAATACACAAAAATAAATGTATACCGGTTTTGGTAGATACCATAACGAAAACAATTTGCATTTGTGGAGATTTATTTTTATTACAAGGTCTAAACAGTGTGTTAATGAAACTCTGACCGATTTGTAAGGAGGAAATGTGTTGTAAGAAAGTTTGATGACGTTAGCTGTGTTTTTAAAATTCAAGTTATGTTTTTATTTTTTCGTCCACGTTTATTGTTGTCGATTTAAGTAACATCATTTGTTATATTGAATTATAATGATAGATCTAACCGTAGCTCAAGTGTCCAGAGCTGTAACTTTTATTGTTTTTTTCCCTATAGTGAAATTAATCAAGCATTGCTTGTTTCCAAGTCTATAATTTTCCGCAATGTTAAACGATATCGGGAAACGAAAGAGCATACGAGACTTAGGGGTAAAAAACTCATATCACCGAAAGACAGACAGATTTATTGTGAGCAAAGTGTTGAGATATCGTACTGCAACATCTGCTGATGTCAGAACTAAGCTCCGAGATGTTTGTCAAGTGGCAGCTAGCACCAAAGCCCCAAGAAGACTTAATGCAGATAGAATAGGGCCATACTACATCGAATAGCTGGGTCCAATTTCGTATTCGCACATCGGAACTGGGATGATAATGCTTGGAGAAAAGTACTGCTTACTGTCAAGTTCCGATTAGGTCTTAAGCCAGATAATGGATAAAGATCAAAATATGAAGACGACTCGAAAAAAAATACGCTCAATGTAGAATTGTTGAAAAAGAGCGTCATAATGGCATGTCAGTATGGTATGGGAAGGATTTATATAGGAGCACGGATAATTTTATTTTAATGGATGAAATTGCTCGACACCACACAGCAACTATAGTTTTAGATTATATAAGAGAGGTTTATACAGTATGTTAGGTTAAACGAGGGACTTATTGAGGGAGGGTATTCAGTATTCGATTCTCGTCCCAAATATATAAAAACCTATAACCTTAACTTCTGATGTAATTGTCCAATAAAATACATTACTCATGAACACTGAGCGCGAGAGAAGTAAACTTGTAAACAGTGAAGTAAATCACGCGGCAAAATACCTACGCGCCGATTCTAACGAAAAGGCGTCCTAAGCCAGGTTTCCTAGGCGACGCCCAGGGCGCCGGGCGCCGCGAGACGACTCCCGGCCACCGTAGATGCGGGCCTGTGGACGGTGAGCAATGGGTAGCTCACCGTCCGTCCGTCTATTGACGACAGGCCGTGTCGACGGCGCGTTCGTGTTTCACGCGCGCCTCAAAGAGAGTCAGCAAAGCAGAGGGGATTGCCAGAGCCTCTGCCTGCCGGGGTTGCGGGTTGTTCGAAAGAGATACCGCGGCCCCGGAACGTAAAGGGCAACAGAAGGAACATGGGTGGGTTTTAGTCAGTACAAGTCTGACAAGCCCCCCCGCTCCGCCCAGAGCGGGGGAAGTCATTAGATGATTTCCCATCCGAAAAAAGAAAAAAAAAGCCAGGTTTAAAGTATGAAGGGAAAATGGATTATACCTAAAGGTCATTGACATGCACACATGTTCTGCGATAGTATTAAATCGCTAGCGCAAGGGTATATACACGTTGCGAGACTTATGCGAAATTTTTGGTATGGTTCTGTCTTTTATTTATTAGTGTTTTTTTTTTGTTCATATTTTTATTAGTATCATGTAAGTATGCACTATTGTGGGTTTGAATATGTCCCTCGTTTAAACTAACATACTGTATATAAGTTTTGGAATGGCCAGCTCGGTCGCCCGAGCTTATCTCTATACAGGATGTTTGCGATAAACTTGGATGGCGACTTAAACAAATAAATTCAGTACCAGCTAAGACTTGGGACCTTAAAAATGAATTGGTAGAAGAATGGGTGAAAAAAATGTAGCATTAGAATGCTACATTTTTTTATGATTTAGTAAAAAAGTATTCTCAGATAGATGCAGTTTTGACAGAAAAAGGTCGTTTTACTAAGTACTGAGTACCTATACCAAACATTAGAAAATCATTCATGATCTTTATATACAATGTCTGTAGATCATTTTCTATAGATTCGATTGTGTTTTGAATTCATGGTACTCATCTTTCTATTGTACCTGTCAACCTAACGGAACGGAATATTCTTATCAAAACACCATTCTTGTATTGTTCATCTTACACCTCTCTTCGCCTATCAAGGATTTTTAAATATAGATGAGAACTAAAAAAATACCTACCATATTTTCTTAACAAGACCTAGAAATTTAGAATTTCATTAGCAAACAAAAATTAACAAATTCGTTGTAAAAGAAAACTAAAAAATTAAACCATTTTAACAAAAAATGGAACTGAAGAACACGCAAACTGAAAAGCGAGAAATTAAAAAAAACCGTTTAGTCTAGCTATGCTCCTTATTATTTTTAGGCGGCAAAGCAGAAGAGCCCGCTAGTGCCACTGCCTGCCGGGGTTGCGGGTTGTTTTAAATTAAAGAGATACCGTGGCCCCGGAACATAAAGGGCAAAAGGAAGAATATGTGTGGGTTCGAGTCAGTAAAAGTCTTACACCCCCCCTACTCCCCCCTAGACCGGTAATAGTTATTTGATGATTTCCCATCCCAAAAAGAAAGCGTTACATATCAGAACAGTTTTTTTTTTTCAATTAGATAATAACCAAAAATATCAATTTTTTTTACCTTAATCAATGAAAAACGGTTCTAACAGAAAATTATTAAATGAACTCCTACAATTTCCTTCTGCATTTGTGACTATTGCGGCCATGTGACGAGATTTACCAAAAATTTCATTCAACGTTACTACCGGTATTATCTGAGACGATGTGTTTTCAAATATGCGTTCCATTTCACCAAAAACACGCAATATAAAATAATAAATTTTTCAACAAGTGCTGTATTAGAAAATACCAAAAGTGTACTACGTTGTTTAATGATACGGGACACAGCATATTTCTTTTTTTGCTTAATCTCCATTACGTTATGTAAAACTGCTTGATTTATTCTTATTTTACCTTCAGCCACCTATATAATAGCCGAATCGATTTTAACACGCATCTTCTTTCAATAAATCATTTGTATGATTTATTCAATAAAGGTAGCAGGCGAAAGATTGAGTTTCAAGGTTTTTTTTATTGATTATTCGCAATTAGACAAAAAAGTGAGCTGGTGCCCTTGTTACATTAAATGTTACCTAATTAATATTTAATTTAAACATCGCGAGGCTAAGAACTATTGTGGTTAATATATAATACTAGCTGGCGCCCGCGGCTTCGCAGGGGCGATATCGAAAAAAAAGTATCCTATGTGTTATTCCAGACTATAATCTACCTCTATGTCAAATTTCATCAAGATCCGTTTAGCCGTTTTGATGTGAAAGAGTAACAAACATCCATACCCAAATGTCCTTTTTTTGGTATTGTTCGTCGTGTCGTTGAGCTCCTTGGGTTATGAGTTGAGCTACACGATAACTGACAAATGCTTGCACTGACTGGACAGGTCCACTCAATCTGTGTGGTGCTTTCTTAATAAGACCATTTCAGACACTATCTGCATAGTCCTCATGTAAGTTGACCAAGATTTTTTTGTCTGGACCTTAAAAGAGACTATGACCTCTGAGTTTGTTTCGGCTGTTTCTTCTCAGAGTAGTCGGGTACGAAACACCGGCCTTATCTAGTTTAAAAAAAAACAAAGACGTGAAAAGTGTTTGTGAAAACCTACTTGCAAAATAAACATCATTTATCATACATTCATCCGGACACATCCATCCACACATCTCACAAACATTCGCATTTATAATATTAGTAGGATTAAGTTTGATGACGTGTTGACGATTTAGGATTCCTTGAAATGGCTAAATAATAAACAGCCGTCAAGAACGATAAGCTGCGGAAATTCTGTCATTTAGCATGTATGTATGGCTTTGACAGTCGTGACAGGTAGTCAGAGGCCAAAATGAAGTCTGACTACCTGTATGACCACCTGTACCCCCCACGGTTCCTATTTCTTTCGATCCAGAGCTAAAGTAACTAGTCGTTGGTTCTGTCCAGCAGATGGGCAGTTACTCCATGTAAAATAATGCTGATAAACAGCTGCATTCGTTTAGTCTGAAGAATGATTCCATTATTTTCTTTGATTGTATCTAAATGAGAGTCCAACACACATTAACACAAATCAAATTGTTAAAAACTTTATGAAAATGTAACAAAGAGAAAATGAAAGAAACATATAACATATAGCTAGAAATAAATAGAACAAAATATATGATTTCTTTTTTCTTAATGCAACTTGCACGCAGATTTTATTCACACTCATATTAAGATTTATTATTTAAGATCACGCTTATAATTCCCGAAGGGCTGGCTACTAGTACACTCCCATTTTTCCAGTTAAGTTGAAGTCCCATGTAATAAAGGGCGGATCTATTGGCACCAAATTCAGACTCCGTAAGTACTACTTACAAATTCCTGTTGGAAAAACACAAGAAGACCCAAGAAAATCATGCTTGGCAGTTGCGCTTGCTCGACCGAACCAACCAACGAAGCCACCCCTACTTCTGATAAATGGTCTTATTATGTGCTATCTGGCGCCCGCAGCCTTGCCCGCGTGATGATCATAAACAAAGTATCCTTTGTGTTATTCCAGACTATAATCTACCTCTGTGCCAAATTTCATAAAGATCCGTTCAGCCGTTTTGCTGTGAATGAGTAACAGACATCCATACATCCTCACAGACATTCGCATTCATATTATTTGTAGGATTAGTAGGACCAATACATTGAATACAAACAAGACGACATGAAGGTCAAAAACAATCTTTGAATCTCAGGATATAAGAGATCTAGATGTAGTTTTACACAGAGCTACATCTCTGCCTAACCCTTTCAGTATAAGAGCCGTAATTTAATTTAAAGCCAATTCCAGAAAAAAAAAGCAGTTGATCAGAACCATAGACAGACTATCGAAGTTGCAGTACAGCCACAAACTCTTCACATGTCAAATCTTTTAGTTTATTGATCTATCATCAGTGGTTATTATAATATCGGCTATAAAAGCAATTTTTGAAGAACTACTGCGGAGCACACAGACAGTTTCCATCATGAAGGCGATCGTTGCGTGTCTAGTTTGTATTGTATTCAATGTGAAGAGTGAACTGAATAAGACTGTTAGTTACCTGAATGTCACGTACCAACCCGTGGAAAGACAGCTGCTGGATTTTAAACTGGAGCATCCGGTATGCTTATATTGTTTTTATAAAGCCATAAACATTCGTGTAAATGCGTCTGAACTGAGGTAGCACATAAACCACAAATACCACATGTCGCAAAATAAAATCTTGCAAAAAAATGGTAAATAAGAAAAATATATTAAAAATAAACATGAAAACGAAAAAGTAATATTTTGTTTATTTTGTTCAATAATATTCACCATATTTAAATTTCTTGTGTGAAATGGGGGTTGTTTAGTCGTTATCGTTAAGGGCTGTAGTTTTTTGTATATTTGATAACTTTATTCTACAATTGTTTTAAGTGTACTACTAAATCCGCTGGTTTCTGTTTAGCAATAACCAGTGTGGTCCCTGAGTTCACATGCTCAAGTGAATGTCTAGGCTGATCGACATAGTTAATAAAAATAGGCATCTTCCAGGACTTACACGACATGTCGGTAAAACGACAGTAGAAATACAAAAGTACAGTTAATAGTAATATGGCAGTGTTTTTTGAACTATAAATCATTTATTGATGCAAAATGTATATTTAAAAACATTTTGCATCAATTAATAAAAAAACGTATTTCAAATAATGTACTTAAACTCTATTTTAATTTTTTCAGTATCCAATAGGACTATGGACGAAAAATCATGGAGATCCAACAGAAATTCGAGACATATTAACGATAAACTCTGATCAATTTAACAATCAGTTACTTCTCGATACGATGTTGACGTTTGATGGAGAGAGAATACCCGAGAGAGCTGTCCACGCCAAAGGAACTGGTGCATTTGGTTACTTTGAAGTTACAAATGATGTCTCCCAATACACGTATGCTGATGTGTTTAACGGAGTTGGCAAGAAAACACCAATAGTTGTCAGGTTCTCATCATCATTACAAAATTTAGGAGGATCTGACGTTGGCAGAGAATTCAAGGGCATGACAATTAAATTTTATACCAAAGAAGGGAATTTAGACCTGTTGTGTTTGCAATCGCCTGTTTTTCCGTTCAGGGACCCCATCGTTTTTTCTAACCTAGTACATGCATTCAAACGAAATCCACAGACAAACTTAGTTGATTTTACAGCCATTTGGGATAAAGTCACACAAAATCCGATTATCATTCATGGCTTCTTTTGGGTTTTATCTGATTACGGAATTCCGGATGGGTACAGGAGAATGGATGCTTTCCCCATCCATACTTTTGAAATTTCAAATAAGAAAGGGGAAACACATTTTGTTAGGTTTAACTTTAGAACTGAGCAAGGTTTCCTACCACTTACGTCTGCTCAAGCGGCTGTGATACAAGGTACGGATCCGGATTACTTTAACCGAGATTTGTACAATGCAATTGATCAAGGAAACTTCCCCGCGTGGAGATTAGGAATGGACACAATGACAGCACATGACATACAAAAACTTGATTACGATCCTTTCGACATTACCAGACTGTGGAAAAATGGCACGTTTTCCACCGTGCAGATTGGACGTTTAATATTAAACAAAAATGTTGAAAATCAGTTCAGAGATGTAGAACAAGCAGCGTACAGTCCTGGTCATTTGGTACCCGGTATTCCTGGGCCGCCTGACTTTATGTTCAGAGCTAGAAGAATGTTCTACAGGGACGCACATAATTACCGTTTGGGAAGAAATCAAAACAAAATTTTGGTTAACATGCCACTGTACGCTAAGACATATGTTCGCGATGGGACGCCACCTACCAGGCTAAACATAAAGAATGCGCCGAACTATTATTCTAATTCCTTCAACGGTCCTATACCATACGTGGACGAGAAGCGACCGAGGAAGAAGTTACAGGTATTAGAAAGTAATGCTGTAGACTTAGAGCCTTCGAGGTATTTCTACAATTCCATTATTGAAGATGAAGCTCACAGACAAAGATTTATAGCCAATATAGTTTTGACACTTGTGCCAGTCACGCCGCCTGTGGTGCAAAGAGTGTTCAAGTTGTTAATGCTCATCGATTTTGATTTAGGTAAACGAGTGAAAGTGGGTTATGAAGCAGCAATCGCACTGGCACAAGCTGAGATGGCTACTCAAGCAACTCCTGCTCCAAACCTACCAATAAGAAACTTCCCAACTGCCGAGGGACCACCAAAGAACCCACCAACAAAAGAGGATCAGGCCATACGTATTCTTTAACAAATATATTGAGTCTAAATAAAAAGTATTTAATTTTAATTGTATTCAAATACCGAAATATTTGCAGAAACCGTATCTACAAAATGGATTTTCGTTTACGTATAAAAACCTTTTTTTTAATAGATTTTCACTTTGTTTAACAGGTAAATAAACTTTAATATTTGGTTTTCCCCGTTCAATAACAAGAAAATTATTTTTAACGTTTCTAATATCCTCATAAATGTCTCAACATGCAAAAACAAAAATATGTTTTCCTTGTTTTGACATGATTTCAGACATCCCGGTAGAGTTTATCCTTTTCATGACAATCTAGATGATCTACATATTATATTAGTAAGAAACGCAATAGCGTGCATAGGAATCATCATTCATTATTATGACTACATCACAAGCAGGTGTCAAGTTTTGTGTTTTAACAAGTTAATTACATTTTAACACACTAGCTGTGCCCAGCGGTTTCAACTGCGTTCTCCCATACAAACTTTGTTCCTTTGTTTCAGGATTTTACAAAATTCAACCCTTATGGTTGAGTTTTGTATAATCCCACAAATTTTAAAACTACTAACGCTTGTGGTTCTAAATTTCGCGGTGAGTCAGTGATTTTATCTTCTATATATGTTTTAAAAGATACTTAGGTAAAAAGTTTTTTTGTCTCCCAAGTCACAGGTGGAAAACTAGTTTGGGAACCAGGGGACATATCCGTAATCAATGTCTGTACAATAAATATAAGATGTCTATAACAATGTTCACTGTACTGAAATAAAGAATTTTATTATTTATTATTTTTATTATTTATTTTAAAGTTAAGTTAACTTGTGAAATGTGAATGTGAAATGACGGAGCATAAAGTATTTTGATCATCTTTCGTCGGTTTGAGGCAAATAATTTTGCTCTCGGAACTAACTTTTCGGTTCTGCAGCGACAATACATATTCCTCAAATCTCATCACGCAACATAGTGTATTACGTGTTCTTTAAGGAACAGGAGCTAGTCCAAACTTACAGAATCTTATACGATTTAATAATTATTATGATGAGCATACGCTAAGGTTTTTATTCCATGTTCTTTATGTTTCATGTGATTCAAAACAATGCAAAGCAATTGACAGGAATAGATTGAAATAACGTTTATAAGCACGTTCTAAAATACCACATAATTAAAATATCAGTTTTATCTGCTATAATTAATATCTACTTATTTTCGTTAAAATCCTTACTTTATATTATAAAAGCGACAGTGAGTTTGTTTGTTTGTTACGTCTTCGCGTCTAAATGGCCGAACCGATTATGATAATTTTTTGTACAGAGATAGTTGGGACCTTGGAGACGGACATAGGCTAGGCATTTTTTTTTAAATGAGTATGGGGAGACAGGGGGAAGAAAAGGGGAGAGAAAGATACATTTTTTTCGATCATCACTTTTATCTTTATATATTATATTTATAACGTTTTTGAAGATTAGTTAATCTATTTCCCTTCAAGACAATAAAAGGCAACGAAACCAATTTACCCTTAGCGCACATTTTACAACTCTGCAGTTTACCCTCTGCCTTGGTCGAGCTTAGGTCTGATTCCTCCCTCATTCCCTGACACTACAGATGCCGAATGTTCAATATCGACAGTGCAAGCGGCGTCATCTAGCGCCTTGACGAGAAACTACGCAATGAAATGAAATGTTGCGCGATTGTCGACTCGACGATGCTCGGGAATCGGTCTGACACGTTAGGCAGACAAAAATTGAAAAATTATAGTTTTTATCTCTTATTTAAATATATTCGTTTTTAAAAAGTCAGTAATAAAGGCATAAATTGAAGAAGTTCCTGACTCTGCATCCAAATCTATAATTTATTAGAAACACCAAAGCATCCAACTCTTTCAAGTAATATCACTTTCCACGCCGGTCAGCAGTTAGCTTTGTAAAACTTTGTGTCAGTAGGACTAGTCAATAAAACACCAGCTCAGGTTAACATTAACGAAGATTAAATCTCATTACAATGTTATTAAATATAGCAACGATGAATAGTTTCAATCTATTACATTTCATTAACACACACATTATTATACAATATAAATACGTTTATTAATTCAAAAATAATGAAAAAAGCAAAAACAATACTCTGTCACTTAAAATATGATTCCCTGTATAGTTTATATAATATTAAACAGTATTCTTTCATATTTCATCTAAATACACTTATTTTAAAACAAACAAAAGTGTAATCAAAATTATATTAATTCGACTTCAAAAAAAAGGAGGTTCTCAATTCGTCGGAATCTTTTATTTTTGAATGTGTTAACTTCAACTGTTTATTTGATTTATTAAAATCATACGTAAATTATCAAAATTTCATAGTAGAAATGAGATTACAATAATTTACCACTACACTATCTGCATAGGTAGGTACTTGCTAAACTAGGCAACTGTAAATAATGGTGAGCAATGGGCAGTTCACCGTCTGCCCGTCCGTCTACCGTCGTGTTCCACGCGCGCCTTACAGAGATGTCAGCAAAGCAGAGGGGCCTGTCAGGGTCGGTTGTTCGAAAGAGATCGGCTTCAAAACACAAAGGGCAAAAAAAGGGACATGGATAGGTTTTAGCCAGTATAAATCTGACACTCCCAGCTCCATTCAGAGCGGAAAAAAATGGTCATTGTAAGTTATCTGCAAGGTTAAATGTGGCTGCCGGGGCTGCGGGTTGTTCGAAAGAGATACCGCGGCCCCGGAACGTAAAGGGCAAACGAAGGGACATGGGTGGGTTTTAGTGAGTACAAGTTTGACACTCGCCCTCGCTCCGCCCAGAGCTGGGGAAGTTATTTGATGATTCCCCACCCCAAAAAAAAGGTTAAATGTGGGACCAGTTTTTTTCAGTGTATATTCTGAAACATAATTATACCTATACTATTTATGATTGAGGAAGGACGACAGGCGACTAGGATGTGGAGTGATAGTCTTTTTTGAGAAGAAGACTTGCTGCGCCTACCCCAAATAATTTGGATATGTTCAGGAGAATGATGATAATTATAACATTCATGAATGCCTTTAAAAATTATATCACGCTTGTAATTCCGGAGGGGTTAGGCAGTGGTGTATCTACCTAAAAGTACCACCGACATTTTGCCCGTTATGTTTTGAAGTCCCATGTAATAGGGGGTACAAATCCAGACTCCGTGGCAGCTATTGAGAAACCCAAAAAATCTTCGTCGGCCCGGAATCGTACCCAGGATCATACGCAAAGTCCCGCTACGCCGCCGCCCGCTAAGTCTACGCCCACTAAGTCCCGTTTGAGACTAGAACACCAACGAATATTGTCGTCAAATAAAATGTTGTGTTTTTTTCTAAGTCACCTTGTAATTTTTATTTACGTGTCCACGAAAGTGTCTGTAAGAGATCGCAGTCGCAGTCGCGGTCGATATCAATCATATTATTTTATTTCAAAATTATTTTATACTCTTTGCTGTGCCCTACAGGGTACGTAATTGAACCTTAGCTGATCTTCACACGTTATGGAATGCAAATAAAGATATGAATATATTAAGTGTGAGTAAACAAAACCGTTTTGAATTGCATTTCAATAATAAAAATTAGGTGATGTAATAAAGCTGATTGCTTGATTCTCTTTATACCTTCAGCCATTACAGTTGCTTAATATCCGAATCGGCTGTAACACGCATACCTATTCTTTCAATAAATCATTATTTATATGATTGCGTTACTATTTATTAAATAAAAAGAGTAGGCGAAAGAATGAGTTTCAAGGTTTTTTTTTATCCGCAATTAGACAAAAAAAGTAAGTAGTAGTTGTTAGAGTAAATGCTACTTAGTTAGTATTTAATTATAAACTATCGTAAATAATATATAATAATGGATTTAATAACGTGTTGCGAATTTAGGATTCCCTAAAATGGCTAAATAATAACAGCCGCCCGGGACGATAAATTGCGTTTGGCAAGGTCCGTTAATAGGTTACCTACCATACATTACAAATCCCATTTCCTTCATGCCTTGGAAAGCACGATACACGGTTCACTTTGGCTGTCATATATACTAAGTAATATGGCTTTGAAAGGCGTGACAGGTTGTCAGAGGCCAAAATGAAGTCCGGCTACCAGTCTGATCAATGTGTATTGTATAATGCAAGTGAAATTTTTAGTAAATTTACAGAGCATAGATAAGCAGCTACTGTTACCCTATAAAAGCTATTCCCACGATTCTTATTTCCTTTTTGTGCTTGGCATCTCGCAATTCAACCTAGGTTGTCGTCTGCTTAACCAAGCAATTCCCGTGGATGCCTTGAATTTAAGGCCTCCAGCCAGGGTAAAAACTTAGAAAGTTAGAAACTAAGTGACTACACGCTAAGGGCACCCTGTGGGATACGAGCCTTGGCTAAGGGCGTCACTGGGGAAGACAGCAAAAGGTCAGGCTGGATCTGAATGATATTAGTTAGGGAATGGTTTGAACTTACTGGCTCAGCATCGCGGGCTGGCTCTAGCAAGAGACGGTTGGGGCAGGTACCGGGTCGTCGCGACGGGCCTTGTCGGCGGCGCTTTGCGTCTGAATTTGCGAAGGGTGCTAGTTTCCCTACTCCTCTCCTGTAGCAGATATAGCGTCGTCACGAGTGACGAGGGTACGGCTCGTATCACGCGGCTGTTGCGATTAGAGCGTTGCGGTTAACGTGGAGTCAAAGAAATGCTTGGAAAAGCGCTTGAATTGAACGACGGTGGGGATTCTTAAGTCTAAGTGAAGACGTAAAATGTGGCTCCTGTTATTTTACGACGAAATCAGTTTTGCAAGGTCTGCATCATATGGATTAGACACGGATTGGAGTGGGCAAACACGACACAGGCGTATGTCATGATGGGACGGATAACCGCAGTGTTAAGATGCAATTTGCACTTATGTGAGAATTCCCATTTCTTTCGATCCAGGGCTAAAATAACTAGTCGTTGGTTCTTTCCAGTAAATAGGCAGTTCCTCTACGTAAAATATTTACTAATATTTAGCTGCAACCGTTTGGAGTGAAAAACGACTCCAATATTTTCCTTGATTGTATCGAAATAAGAATCCAACACACGTTAATGTAACAAGGAATTATATACAGCACGGAATTCTAACATTTGTGTCACTTTACATGTTTGAAATTTCGATATAAGTAAAAACCAATCCTCGTTTTGCACATCCGTTAAATCATACAGGTAGAAACAGACGTGAGAAGTACAGAATATTTTTTTTTGTTCCCGTTGAGTTACACCATTTTGTGTAACACTGTTACCCATTGGAAAAAAAATGCCGATTAGTAACACTGTAACTCAAAGCCTCAAAGCCTCTCGGGTTACATATCGGGAACAAAATGTCCCAAAGAGTTACTATTAATACATCTCTAATATTTACAACTGATTACCACCTTCACTAAGATAGGTCGTCGGAGCCCCGGGGCTCCTATTTCTGGGTGGTTAAAAAAAACAACCACGAAGTTAAGATTGTCGGGGTACTCTGAGTGGTGTTAAAAGGTATGAGACAGTCTCTACAGAAACTTCTGATAAATGACCTTATAATGAATTTACAGATTGAATGCATAAAGATAAACCGTCAGATAAATACACAAACAGGACTATAATAATATAAAGGTCGCAGACAATATTAGAATTTACATAGGACTTTAACATATCTAGATTTTCTATTACACAGAGGTACACCTTTGAGGATTGCAGTCGTGAACTTACATTAAAACAATTTTGAAAAAAAAAACACAAATGAGCAGAACCATGGACAGACTATCGAATTTACAGTACAGCGAAAAAAAATTTCAAATGATAGATCAATAAACTATAAGATTTATTTATTATAAATCTTTGTGTAACACTGTTATCAATAAACTATAAGATTTATTTATTATAAATCTTATAGTTTATTGATCTAATCATTACTGATTAATACCGGCTATAAAAGCAAGTTTCGATGAACTACTGCGGAACATACAGACAGTTTCCAATATGAAGGCGATCGTTGCGTGTTTAGTTTGTATGGTATTCAATGTGGAGAGTGTTAGATACCTGAATGTCACGTACCAACCCGCGGAAAGACAGCTGCTGGATTTTAAACTGAAGCATTCGGTATGTATGCATTGTTTTAATAAGCCTAAAACAGTTGCGAGACGACTTCCTACCACCTTAGAAGCCGTGTCAACAGTGCGATCGTGTTCCATGCGCGCCTTAAAGACATCCCAGCAAAGCAGAGGGGCCTACCACCGCCTATTGGAATTGTGGGTTGTTCGAAAGAGATACCGTGGAACCGGAACATAAAATACTAAAGAAGGAACATGCGTGGATTTTAGTCGGTAAAAGCCTAACAATCCCTAAATTTATATTATGATTTCCCATTCGCAAAAACATGTTCGAAACAGTCGTGTATATTTAGGCTAATAGGCCTCGTTCAGGATATACACGGCAGGTCTGTAAAGAAAAGAAAAGAAAACATAAAAAAACAAAGAAAACAAAGAAAAGGAAACAAGTAAGAAGAAAACATACGAAAGTGCAGTTAGTGCTTTTGTCATCTAATCAGATTCTTCTGAGTTATAAATCATTTAATGATGCAGGATATAGATTTAAAAACAATGTATTTCAAATTTTGTATTTTTATTTTTTCAGTTGCCGATAGGTTTATGGACGAAAAATCATGGAGAGCCAACAGAAATTCGGGACACAATATCGATAAACTCTGATCAATTTAACAACCAGTTACTTCTCGATTCGATGTTGACGTTCGATGGTGAGAGAATACCCGAGAGAGTTGTTACCGCCAAGGGAACTGGTGCGTTTGGTTACTTTGAAGTTACTAATGACGTCTCCAAATACACGTATGCTGATTTGTTCAACGGAGTTGGCAAGAAAACACCAATAGTTGTCAGACTTTCAACATCATTACAAAATTTAGGAGGTTCTGACCTTGCCCGAGAATTCAAAGAAATGGCTATTAAATTTTATACCAAAGAAGGCAATTTAGACCTGTTGTGTTTGCAAACGCCTGTTTTTCCATTCAGGGATCCTATAATCTTTTCGGACATAGCACATGCATTCAAAAGAAATCCACAGACTAACCTATTTGATTTAACAGCCACTTGGGATAAAATAACACAAAATCCAGTTGTCATTCATGGCTTCTTTTGGGTTTTATCTGATTACGGAATTCCGGATGGGTACAGGAGGATGGATGCTTTCCCCATCCATACTTTTGAAATTTCAAATAAGAAAGGGGAAACACATTATGTTAGGTTTAACTTTAGAACTGAGCAAGGTTTCCTACCACTTACGTCTGCTCAAGCGGCTGTGATACAAGGTACGGATCCGGATTACTTTAACCGAGATTTGTACAATGCTATTGGTCAAGGAAACTTCCCCGTGTGGAGATTAGAGATGGACACAATGACAGCACATGACATACAAAAAGTTGATTACGATCCTTTCGACGTTACCAGACTGTGGAAGAATGGCACGTTTTCCACCGTGCAGATTGGACGTTTAATATTAAACAAAAATGTTGAAAATCAGTTTAGAGATGTAGAACAAGCAGCTTACAATCCTGCCCATTTGGTGCCCGGTATTCCTGGGCCACCTGACTTTTTGTTCAGAGCTAGAAGAATGTTCTACAGGGACACACAAAATTATCGTTTGGGAAGAAATCAAAACAACATTTTGGTTAACATGCCACTGTACGCTAAGACATATGTTCGCGATGGGACGCCACCTACCAGGCTAAACATGAAGAATGCGCCGAACTATTATTCTAATTCCTTCAACGGTCCTATACCATACGTGGACGAGAAGCAACCGAGGAAGAAGTTACAGGTATTAGAAAGTAATGCTGTCGATTTGGAGCCTTCGAGGTATTTCTATAAATCCATTATTGAAGATGAAGCACACAGACAACGATTTATTGCCAATATAGTTTTGACACTTGTGCCAGTCACGCCACCTGTGGTGCAAAGAGCGTTCAAGTTGTTAATGCTCATCGATCTTGATTTGGGCAAACGAGTGAAAGTGGGCTATGAAGCAGCACTCGCGCTGGCACAAGCTGAGATGGCTGCTCAAGCAACACCTGCTCCAAACCTACCAATAAGAAACTTCCCAACTGCTGAAGGACCACCAAAGAATCCACCAACAAAAGAGGCACAAGCCATACGTATACTTTAACAAATATTTTGATAAAAGTATTTAAATTCAAATATTTGCACAAAGCATTCAAATTTTATTTTCTTTTACGTATCATAAATGGTGTTTTCTAAAATGGTGATTTTAATGTATGTATAGTCTGTCTTTGTATGACAGGTAAATAAACTCTCTTCAATAATAAGAAAAATATTTAAATATCCTCAATGTCCTCGTATAGGTGATTCTATTAGAAATAGTATTAACGCATATCAACCATAACCTATTATACTGCGGGGCTGTTCTTTGATGGTCGAAAGCCTTTTGATCTTTTCGCTCATGACCTATAATACTACAGAAATTGGAAGCAGCTGAGTTTAGAGTTATAACACTTTTAGAAACTTAAAACTTAAACTGTAGGAATTTAAAAAAATGGCGCCCTACAAGGAAGAGTACTGACTCTTCCTTGTAGGACGCCATTGACGTGATGCATGACCCCATGACAAAGATAAAATAAAATGGGACAAGGGTAGGAAAATGATGATGAACGATAGACGCTTTTTAGTAGGATGATAATTTGGTAACAGAAAATGAATACTGTATATGTACGTACTTACTTACAAGTACAAATTTAATTTTATCATCTGCCAAACCTTTTTTAACTAGGTTAGGTCAGCTACTAGTCTAATAGGATGCAGCTGAATACCAGTATTTTATAAAGAACGCCAGCCTATCTGACTTTAAGAACCCAGATGTATACTAATACGATAGAAACCCCTTGGTAACACTGGTTGTTAGACTTTAGTGGTATTAACTATCTGTATCGACTGTCAAATATCTAGAAATGGCAACCAGGACCAACAGCTTTACGAGCTTTCCGAGGCACAGAGTTAACTCGGTATGTAACGAGTCACCCCTCCACAGACCAACCTAGGCAAGCGCGGTTTAACCTTAAGATTAACCCAATCGGCTGCTATTATTTGGCAACGAGCAGAGTCAGGAATCGAACCCAGGACCTCACCCTTAGCAGTCGCGCTTACGACCACTAGACCAACGAATAAATTCACCAAATAAAATGTTGTTTTGTTTCTAAGATCGCAGTTTTACGCCATAAAGAGGCGACGTCGATACCAATCATATAATTTAAACAACGATTTTAAGAACAGTTTAGTGTTTCAAGTGCATAATCACAATTAAGTAATGTAAAGCTAATTGATTTGCAGGTCCTCACCGGACACGGAAGTTTCGGGAGGTTCCTGCACATAATCGGGTGGGAGGAAACGCCCGAGTGTTGGTGGTTCTTTCTGCGAAGCCGCCATTAGCGAAGGAGGTGGCCGGGCGTATGAGGGAGAGAACCTCAAATCAACCGTAGATGCGGGCCTGTGGACGGTGAGCAATGGGTAGCTCACCGTCCGTCCGTCCAGTGACGACAGGCCGTTTCGAGGGACAACGCATCTTCTATCAAAGATTAATTGTTTGTATAATTGCGTTGCGTTTCATTTAATAAAAACAGCAGGCGAAAGATTGAATTTCAAGGTTTTTTATTTTATTTTACGCAATTAGACATAAAAGGTGTGCTGGCCCTTTTTAGTTCAAATGCTATTTAGTTAGTCTTTAATTAAAACAACGCGGGGCTAAGAAATATCGTAAATAATATATAATAGATTGGATGACGTGTTCTGAATTTAGGATTCCTTAAAATAATTACAGCCGCCCGGGACGATAATCTGAGTTTAGCAAGGTCTGTCCGTTAATGGGTTACCATACATTACAAATTCTTTCATGCCTCGAAAAAGCATGTTAAGTCTTTGACAGTCGTGATAAGTAGTCAGATGCCAAAATGAAGTCTATCTACCAGTTTGACGAAAGTGTATCGTATTACCCAAGTTAAATTTTTAGTTAAGTTACAGAGTATAGATAAGCAGCTGCTGTTACTGATACCATATAAATACTGTTATTCAGCTGGATTCGTTTAGACTGAAGAACGACTACAAAATTTTTCATTTTTTTTTAATGAGAATTTAACACACATTAATGTAACAACGAGTTTTATACAGCACAGAATTCTAACACTTCTGTCACTTTACATATTTGAAAATAATATCGAGATTTGTAAAAACCAATCTCATTTGTTTTCCCATCTGATTAAATAATACATGTAATATACGTGAGAAGTACAGAATATGGGTACAATCAAACCCCAATACAATTCCAAATTCCCTTAGAACAACATCATAAATTTATATACATTTATTTTAATACACATTAACAATCTCACAGCACACACTACACGACACTTATATAGATCTCTTTCAGACAAACATAGGTAGACTGTAAGTAGCTGACACACCCACAGGCTAGATACACCACCGACTTGTGGACATAATGTAACATATGAACCAGGGAAATAAACATTATTCTATTCTATTCCAAATTCCCTTAAGATAATGTGTGTGTGTCAGAAATCACAACAATATTTTGGTTAACATGCCACTGTACTCTAAGACATATGTTCGCGATGGGACGCCACCTACCAGGCTAAACATGAAGAATGCGCCAAACTATTATTCTAATTCCTTCAACGGTCCAATACCAGGCATTTTGCGCCTCGCACCGTACACTGCGGAGCACGGTTGTGTTGAACCTACCGTCGATTCGTGTGTTAAAGGCAATGGCCTCGTCTATTGTGAAGTGTCCGAACTGTAATGTGGTGATCGATGAACTGTTGGCGTTTCTCTCCAACGTAATCGATTATATGGATGAAGACAGTATACACCAGCTAGTGACATCGTCGTTCAACGTAGAAAGCATTTCAAAGGCAAAATGTTTGCTTTTTGAATCCATACCTACTGCAAGAAAAATGCCGTTGAGGCGTAAAGATGGGAAGAAAAGAATGTCTCGAGACCTGGATGACATAATTGGACTCTTGAAAGGAATGGATGCCGAGATCTTCCCTGTGTTCGTGGCAAAGGATTTACATAAGGTGCCTAGTGTGAGTTTCGATCATATTGACTGCACTCGTTTGCTTAAGGATATAGCGAAACTTCGGAACGAAGTCAGTGTCTTACAAGAAAACGCCGTAACAAAGGAGACGCTAGACGCGTTTAAAAAGGACTTGAGACACGCGTCTATTATTGTTGACAGCAATCCATCTAATACATTTGTCAATAAAAGGAGAGGAGCGTGTCTGCAAGAGAGCTACTATGAACTGTGCAGCGGCCCTGTAGGCTTGCAGTATGTTCCTATTAAGTCAAATAATGCGTCGTCATCGTCGTCGGCCGGAGCGAAACACCACTCAACACCTACAAACAATTTATCGTCGCCCGCAAGCGAGCAGCCTATCTCTTTTCAACGCGAGCAATCGAAAGGGATGGATATAAACGCTAGCGGTGTGAGCGAGAGCAGCAATGGTTCCAGTCCTAGACGCGGCGGCGAGAGCGGGACAACGATGGGCGCTGAGGCCCCGCAACGAGGTACCGTGGGTGCAAGTGTACTGGATAGTGAAATCGTGTGCGCGCGCGCTTCGGTCAACAAATCGGTTATATTGCCCAGCGTAAATTCGAAAACAGCTGTTATTACTATGTCGCCTTCTGTGTTATTAAATAAGAATGACCGTCAGGTTGCTAAGGACTGCTCACAGGTAACTAAGGAGAATTCTGAATGGCAAGTTGTTCAGTCAAAAACTGCCAGGAGGTATAAACTTATCGGTCAAAAAGGCCGGGCGTCTACAGCGCCGGACGGCAAGTTTAAAGCGGCTGACATAAAGGTACCTTTGTTTATTTCGAACGTCTCTAAGGATACTTGTGAGCAGGACATTGTTAGCTACATAAGAGATAAGACCGGCGAGGTTGTGTCATTGAAAATGATAAAAATGAAACCAAATCGCAAATATAACGCATATAAGTTATTTGTTTCAAAGGGTAATTTGCATTTATTTCTAAATGACGACTTCTGGCCTGATGGCATTACGTTTCGGCGTTTCGTGCATTTCATGTACGGCCCGTCCATGAAACAAGGAGATTGTAATGTTAAAGTTTAAGTTAGGTACATAATGGATAATCGCCAAATAATATGTAATAATTGTAAGTTTATTAGTTTTAATTGTAAAAATTTTAAAACTTCCATAGAAGATGTGAGAAAATTATGTAAGTCTGCGAATGTAATCTGTCTCCAGGAGACGTGGTTACTTAATCACGACCTTCCGCTGCTGGGTACTGTATCACCTGATTTTCAGCACATAGGTAAGAGTTCAGTAGATAGCGGCGAATTACTGGTAGGTAGACCATATGGTGGTGTGGCCATACTATGGCAAAAGGGCATTTTTGATAGTGTTTCTGTTATAAATTGTCATAGTGACAGACTGTTAGCTATCAAGGCTACTATAGGTGGTCGCTCCATACTAGTTTTTTGTGTGTACATGCCAGTGAAAGCGAGAGAGAACTTGCCTATTTTCACGGATATTCTTAGTGAAATCAGCTCAATTGAAGAAGGTAATGATGCGCAAACTGTTGTTATTTTAGGAGATTTAAATGCGCAACCTGGCCAATTATTCTATAGGGAGCTTAATAGTTTTTGCACGGATAGATCTTGGGTGTGCGCCGACATAGAATTTTTAGGCATTGATTCTAATACGTGTACCTATTTTGACACATTTCATCGTAAGGGCAGTTGGTTGGACCATTGCATTGTCTCACAAGCTGCGTGGCAATCGACAGTTAACGTCGGAATAATTGAAGATATTTTTGTTTCTGACCATCTGCCTATATTTATAGAGTGTAATTTGGGGTCAATTAGTCCTATCGCCGCGATTCAGAGTACATCGCGCAGTGCTGTAAGCTGGGGGGAGAGAGATGAGGCTCAGATTAGTGAATATCGAGATCTATGTAATAAGGGTCTGCGAGAAATTGACTTCCCCACTGAATTTGAGACGTGTAGCTTCGGGCTTTGTGCTTTGTCTGATCATAGGCTAGTCTTGGATAAAATGTATAAGACTTTTGTAGAAATATTGAGTGATGCGGCGGCACAATCTAAAACTAATGTAAGACTTAAACGGAATAATAAGCGGGTGTGCGGCTGGAATGAAAATGTGAGGATTGCGCATCGGGAGGCTAGGTTACGCTACCAAGGTTGGGTGATTCTGGGCAGACCAAGTACTGGCTCCGCTTACGACTTGATGGTCGAATCGCGAAAAATGTTTAAAGGACGACTAAAATGGTGTCAGAAGCACCAGGATCAACTTAGAATGGACGTAATAGCTAAGCAAAGAGCCGAAAAAGATTTCACCAAATTTTGGAAGTCCACTAGTAGGCTTGATGTTAAGCCTGGCCTCCCTGCGAATGTTGATGGAAGAAGTGACCCGGTGGATATAGCTAATTTGTTCATGGAGCACTTTAAAGTGCGCTCTCCTCTGGGCCCTTTGACCACTAAGCGAGATGGTGAGCCCGGCGTGGCGGGCGAGGAACCATTACTTAAATTTACAGTGAAGCAACTTAAAAAAGTTATAGACAGTATGCGTAGAGGTAAATCTCCTGGCCACGATGGGCTCAGTATTGAGCACCTAAAATATGCTGGTGTACACGTGCCGAGGGTCCTGTCCATGTTCTTCAATATGTGCATTACTCATACTTACTTACCGGATGACTTGATGAAAACTACTGTGGTGCCCATAGTGAAGAATAGGACAGGAGACATATCGGACAAAGAGAACTATCGCCCGATCTCTCTCGCGACAACGGTAGCCAAGGTATTGGATAGTGTGCTTGAATCTTGTCTGGATAAGTACATACAGATACACGACGCTCAGTTCGGGTTTAGACCTGGACTGTCAACTGAAAGCGCGATTCTGGCTCTCAAGCACACTGTCCAGTACTACACAGAACGGAAGACTCCGGTGTACGCCTGTTTTTTGGATCTCTCCAAGGCCTTCGATCTTGTTTCGTATGAAGTGCTTTGGAGAAAGATGGAAGACAGAGGTATACCGGCAGAAATATTGAAAATATTTCAATACTGGTACTCGAATCAGGCTAATTGTGTTAGGTGGTCAAACAGCCTTTCGGAATCATACAGGTTGGAATGCGGGGTGAGACAGGGGGGGTTGTCCTCGCCAAAGCTGTTCAATCTGTATGTGAATGACCTCTTAGTCGAGCTCAGCGGCATGCGTGTTGGTTGCCGAGTGGGGGGTGTTTGTGTGAACAACATCAGCTACGCGGACGATATGGTGGTGCTGGGCCCGACTGCGAGGTCAATCAGGGAAATGCTGAAGGTGTGTGAGAAATACGCCGCATCACATGGTCTGATGTATAATGTAAGAAAAACCGAGTTCATGGTCTTTAAGGCCGCCGGCAAGCGCACAGACACCATGTCTACAATTACTTTGAACGGTGCTAATGTTAAGCAGGTGACCAAGTTCAAATATCTGGGCCATATACTTGTCGACGACCTAAAGGACGATGACGACGTGGAGAGGGAGCGCAGGGCGTTGGCGGTCCGAGGGAACATGTTGGCGCGCAGATTTTTTCGTTGTACCGATCAGGTCAAAATAACATTATTTAAAGCGTACTGTCAAGGCCTGTACACGGGAAGTCTGTGGTTCAACTGTTCTCGAGGGACGCTAAGCGCCTTGCGCGTCCAATATAACAATGTTTTCAGGATGATGTTGAAACTCCCTCGTTTCTGTAGTGCCTCGGGGATGTTTGCCCAATCGGGTACAGATGGCTTCCATGCTATCATCAGGAAAAAGGTGGCATCGCTTGTGAGGAGGATTCGGGGGAGTGACAATAGCATCCTGAAAGTCGTGGCTGAGGACCCGAGAGCTCCTGTGCTGAGGCATCTCATGCGGAATCATTGTCCTCATGAAATGCCTCGTAAGTACATGACTCATTAATTATTAAGAATAGAAATCCAATTGGTTACTAATCCTAGTGTATAAGGTGTTTACTAACAAAAATGGTTCCTATGTTGTCCGAAATAAAGAATTATTATTATTATTATTATTATTATTATTAATACCATAATGTAGACGAAAAGCGACCGAGGAAGAAGTTACAGATATTAGAAAGTAATGCTGTCGACTTGAAGCCTTCGAGGTATTTCTACAATTACATTATTGAAGATGAAGCTCACAGACAACGATTTATTGCCAATATAGTTTTGACACTTGTGCCAGTCACGCCGCCTGTGGTGCAAAGAGTGTTCAAGTTGTTAATGCTCATCGATCGTGATTTAGGTAAACGGGTGAAAGTGGGTTATGAAGTAGCACTTGCGCTGGCACAAGCTGAACTGGCTGCTCAATCAACTCCTCCAAATCTACCAAAAAGAAACTTCCCAACTGCTCACGGACCACCAAAGAATCCACTAACAAAAGAAACACAAGCCATACGTATTCTCTAACAAATGTTTTGACTCAAACTCAAAAGTATTTAATTTTTATTGTATTCAAATACTTGCACAAAGTATTCAAAATGGATTTTCTTTTACGTATATATATTTTTTTTAAATGGTGAGTTTTTAGAGCTTTTCTTTGTATGACAGGTAAATAAACTCATTTTATTAATATTCCTAATGTCGTCGTAAATGTGTCGACATGCAAAATAAAATTATTTTTTCTTGTTTGGACATGATTTCAAGTAACCCGTTAGTTAGTGGATAAGGTGAATTTTTTTTTGGAAACCACAATAGCTTCCAAAAAAAAAATCACGTTATCCATGTGAGTACAGTCCTATTAGAAATAATATATAGGTACTTACATACCGCATACTTACAATAACTATTGTACTGCAGGGCTGTTCTTTGATTTTTCAAAGCCTTTCGCTCTATTCGCTCTTGACTTAATACTACAGAAATTGGAGGCAACTGGGATAAGAAGTATAACAATTAAACGGATATCTACTTATCTTCATAAAAGAAGAGGATGGATAAAAATAACCAAATGACAGCGCACTATTCTAAATTCAAATCTTACAAATATGGCGTCCCATAAGGAAGTTTACCGGACCCTATTTTCTTCCCATTGTACATAAATTCTATAATTCATATTATTTATCATAAATCCTCCCTATGCGCTTATGACATCTCTATAATTCTGACATTTGACAAAAAAACAATGCTATTAATGACCCTGAGACTGAAATTAATAACGATATCCTTACTAATATTATAAAAGTGAAAGTGAGTTTGTTTGTTTGTTTGTTTGTTTGTTACCTCTTCACGCTTTAATGGCTACACCGATTTTGATGAATTTTGGTACAGAGATAGTTGGGAACCAGGAGACGGACATAGGCTAATTTTTTTTTAAAAAAAGTGGGATGTGAGGGAGAAAGAGGGAAGAAAAGGGAAAACTTAGCGTTGCTATTACAAATCAATAAGGCGCAAGGGGAACTGTGTTGCCCCGAATTTAACGCGAGCGAAGCCGCGGGCAAAAGCTAGTAATATATAAATGTTCTTTTTTAAAATGACACTCATTGAGTAAATTAATTTGAAGCAGCTTAATTGCAAGCCTTTTTTATTTTCCAGGTAATCTATACTAATACTTATAAAATTATAAGCTGAAGAGTTTGTTTAAATGCGCTAATCTCAGGAACTACTGGTTCGAATCGAAAAAATATTTTGTGTTGTTTAGTCCATTTGTTGAGAAAGTTTTCAAGCTATATAACATTACACTGCCACCAAAGGGAGCGAAGCATTATGTTGCAAAAACGGGTAAAAAGATTCATATTTGAGGGGTTTTGTTGCGTGCGCAGCGTAAACGGTTCAAGCTACCGAAAAAATATGTATGAAAGAGTTATTCCTCTTTAGATGATCAAAAAAAAAAAATGCCCAAACAGTATATGTCTATCTTTTAAGATTGACTCATTACACCTTTTTTATGGTAATGTTTGGTCGAAATTAATGCATTATTGATTATTATTTGCCAAAGAGTTTTATCAACATAATATTAATCTTTATCCAAATAAATGTGTTGTTGATTAAGAGTATTTAATTTTTAACAAGATGTCTATGACATCACTTAATTTCAAATGAGATCTTAGAAGATACTACAATTTTAAAATAAGCATACGTACGTAATAGTCTAGTCAACAAGTGCTTTTTTAGTCAAAACTTTTTAAAAGTCTCGGAAAAATATGGTTGAGGGCTCATTCGATTCGGGATCGCATCTAGAAAGTTTTTGAAAAAATTCAAGACCCGCTCGAAAAAATTGCAAAAGTTATTAACAAATTAGTAAACAAAAACAAAGGGGTTTAGTTTTTTTGATATATCCCGAAAACTATTTGATATATTTTGATTTTAAAAAAGATTCAAAAAGAGGAGAAAATTTCCTAAAAAAAACTTCCTACTCGCGAAATTGTAGGACCAATATTAAAAATTTTACAGGGAGCTGAAAATACGCCTGAAAACGGGTACTCGGGTTTCCGCAAGCCACGCCCCCTTCGAGCGCTTTAATGAAAAATATTATTTAAACATATTAAATGTTGATATTAAAATTTGAAAAAATTCAGACATGTACAGGACAAATTAAAGAATGAAATACCGTAGAAAAAATATTTTTATCGCGATTTTATAAAATGTTATCCATAAATTAATTAACAATTTCTTCCGACTGGGCTATAAACATTGCAAGTTGCATAATTGTTAAACCAGAAATCTCTATTTTTTTTCCTCTCGTGGAGCTATTCTTCAAAGATTAAAGAAAGGATTTCCGTTGAGTAAATTAAAAAATTGTTAATTTTCGATTTGTTATTAACAAATTACCTAGGCGGCAAATTAAATATTTAAATAAATACTACAAGAATTTTTTTTTTCCAATGTCGATGATCATTCGTTTTTCTATCAATAAAAGCTACCTAAAAATATTTTTTTATAAATTTTAATTCTTTTTGTTTATAAAATTGTTATGAACAAATAGATTATTTATAAGATAATTGAATTTTTTTTTTTGAAAATAGATTCCTCGTAAAAAATTGTGAATTTTAAGATAAAAAGGATCCTTAAAAAAAAAAATTATTGCTAAAAAACCGTTTTGTTAATTAACAATTTTTTTTTTACCACTTGTTAATAATATTAAGGTACGCTTTTTTTTTACATATCATTATTTATTATCCTCCTTAATAATCAAAGAAAAATTTTCTTTTTTTTATAAATTTTCATTGTTTATTAAATAAACAATTATTTTTTTTTGGATAATTTTTTTTTGAATTCTTTACACTGAATTAAAACCGACCAATTACCTTTTTGCGGAAAGAAAAATTAATTCGATAATAAATATAAATATATTTTTTTTTTTGCAAAAAGGTAATTGGTCGGTTTTAATTCAGTTTGTTTATAACAAATTGTTTTAATATTGGTCCTACAATTTCGCGAGTAGGGAGTTTTTTTTAGGAAATTTTCTCCTCTTTTTGAATCTTTTTTCAAAATCAAAATATATCAAATAGTTTTCGGGATATATCAAAAAAACTAAACCCCTTTGTTTTTGTTTACTAATTTGTTAATAACTTTTGCAATTTTTTCGAGCGGGTCTTGAATTTTTTCAAAAACTTTCTAGATGCGATCCCGAATCGAATGAGCCCTCAACCATATTTTTCCGAGACTTTCAAAAAGTTTTGACTAAAAAAGCACTTGTTGACTAGACTAGTAAGGTACGGTTAGTTTACTGCATTATGTTTAAATATCGAAATATTTTTTTTTCCAAATTATTTAATGACCAGGTGACGCCGTACAATCGTGTCATGCACAGTGTTCGTTTTAATGAAGAAAAACAAATGCATGCTCCAGGTGGAACCGGCAAGACTTTCATAACTAATCTGATATAAACAAAAGTAAGGTCTCAGGGAAAACTAGCTTTGGCAGTAGCGTCAACAGGAATCGCTGCAACCCCACTTTGAAACTGCCTGTAACTGTTTCTCTATAAAAAGATAGTGTGTCCTTTGTTCTTAAAAAAATGGCCTTTTGGGAAAAGTTTTGCAAGACGTTTTATTAATCTGGGATGAATGTACCATGATCCATAGGGCTCGTGTAGAGGCTCTAGATAGGATTTTTTGAGGTATTAGAAGCTGTGATAAAATCATGGGTTCCCGGGGATGACTGTTATGATTGCTGGGGATTTTTGACAAACTTTACCGGTAATAGTAAGGGGATTGTAAAGAAGTAGGTACTCATTTTTTTTTTAATCTTCTCCGTCGCGATCATAATAACAAAAATTAACGTGATAGTGTTTTCAACAACCACGCGAATGAAGTCGCGGGCACAACTAGTGATTAATATTATTGTAAGCTTTCAGATATGGCTTACGTTTTATAAAAAAAAAATACAATTGATCGACATTTGATCGACAGGTTTTTAAACCTTTAGCAAGTTATGGAGTTAGAACCAACACTTTACCTTTTGTTTAATCGATGTTTTAATCTAAGGTTGATTAATGCCTTTAAACGATAAATTAACATTAGCATTAACTATTTGTTTTTACAAATATATCAATAATGTAATATGTTCCTACAACTTTTTAAAGTTCGATAGTTTATGAAAACTTTTTTCAACAGGAAATACAGTTTAATGGCGAGTGAAGATGCAGACAGAGAATTGAGACAGAATTATGAGATTGTGTTCCTTTAACAGTTTCTATACGTATATCTGACGGGCCTGTTGGTCTAGTGGTTAGTGGCCCTGACTGCTGAGCCGGAGGTCGTGGGTTCGATTCCCACCCAGGACAAACTTTGTGTGATGAGCATGATTGTTTGTTCTGTGTCTGGGTGTGATTTATCTAAAATATGTATGTATTTATAAATTATATAAGTATGTATATCAGTTGTCTGGTTACCATAACACAAGCTCTGCTTAGCTTGGGATCAGATAGCCGTGTGTGAGTTGTCCCAAGATATAAGAAAATATAAGAAAATCTATGTTGTTTAGGAAGAAATACTTTTTTTAATTGGTTTTGAAATCATATCTGCATGGTGAAAAAATATGTGTGAATTAGAGATTTTGGTTGAGGCGAAACTGCCGACAGTAATCTTGGTGTGAAATAAATTAACATATAGTAAAAATCTACTTGAGAAGCGTAAATTTGCTGTCTAGTCTAATCCTATATATAAATATAAAATCCTATATAATAATATTATAAATGCTAATATTCGTGAGGATGGATGGATGTACGTATGGATGAATGGATATATGGATGTATGGATGAATAGATGTATGGATGTATAGATATTTGTTACTCTTCCATGTCAAAACGGCTGAACGAATCTTGATAAAATTTGGCACAGAGGTAGATTATAGTCCGGAATAACACGGGGGCGCGGGCACCAGCTAGTGCATTTATATATTTTTAGGGTTTCGTACCTCAAAAGGATCACTTTACTGTCCGTCTGTCTGACTGTCTATAAATACCCTTTATCTTGGGAACGCGTGGAGGTATCAAGTTGAGATTAACAATTTACTTACTCAAACCTCGATTCCCTTAAAGTTGTGAAAAAATCAACCCTAAAATGCTACGTAGTCAAAATACATGGCTATTTATGTCGCAAGCTTGTACGGACGGACGGTGAGCTATCAGCGGCATCTACGGTGGCCGGAAGTCATTTAGCAGTGGTCGGGCACTGCTAGATGACTTCCGGAGCGTCTCCCGCGGCAATATTGGGCTTTTCGAATTTAGAATACTTGTGAACGATCTGCCAACAATCGTGAAAGAGGCGAAGTTTCTACTGTTTGCCTAAATGTTATTTGTTGTACCTAAATGTTATTGACAGCTGCATTTTAATGTAGACTAGCTGTGCCCGCGACTTCGTCCGCGTGGAATAGTATTTTGGGCATCATATTTATTTTTGCAAACGACCTCCTTTTATTTTTTTTCCTTTGCTTTATAAATTATAACTGTTACCCACGACTTTGTCCGCGTCTTAGCCCAAGTTCCGGAACTCTGTGAGGCTAAACGTTGAGAACGTTCAGCGCTTGATTCCCGTAGTGTTTTTTTAATGGGCGACATTCGCGTGCGAATGCATGTATTCTCATGTACCCAGCTCCGTTCGCCCTGGATAATATGGTCGGGTACACCAGGCTTGCAGTAAGAAGGGCCTTGGCGCTAGTCAAGTACGTGGCAAGCGTACTGCTAGGTTTGCTGCAATTATCAATCAGCACTGCGCGCGCCTGACTGCTGCGTGGGAGCACACCACCGCCCCGCACACTTTAGACGTGGCCTTGGACAAACCCACTCAAGTTTATGTATCGCGAGTCACCCGAATTATTCATATTATAATAACCTGCCAAGATTTCTTCAAAGATCACAATTGAGAGGGGTGCCCACATTCCTCAATTGCGTTTTGTCATGTACAGTTTAGATCCTATGCATAAGCTTTGTCATGATTAATTAAGATAGGTATTCATTTTTTTTATTTTTTAGGGGTTTGTAGCACAATAAGGCATCAAGTTACTGGCGAATATCGTGTAATCATTTTGTACAATAGTTTACTTAATATAAAACGAGCGAATAAAGGTTCGGGTGCGGTTGCCGTCGTCATGTGCAGGTAGTACAGTAAAGAGCCGCGCGCATCACTAGTCTCGCTCCACACCGCGCCTGTCACTAGTCTGGCTCCACAACGCGCCCGCGCAGCGCTATCATGATTTTGTTTGATCTTGTCGCTGCTAGATGGCGGTGTAGACATCAACAAACTTGTTTATTTTTCATTTTAGTGTTGTGTTATTCGATGACTTCTGGCATCGTATTGGATGTAACTGTAAATGTCCTAGGTCCTAGTTGGTAGTGAATAGATAAGTTTATCATTTTGAGACTTCAAAATAAAACTAACGATTCACCCAGAAAAACATACACAGAATAGATAATGAAAATGCTACCAAGACTTTGTCAAAACAATTTGTGTAGCTGACACGATCTTTAGCGAACAATTAACATCATTTTGTTTTGACATTTGGATTGTTTTAACCATGGTCATATAATAGGTACATATTTTAGTTTATCATTTAATGGTTTATTCTCAACTGTCAAAACGTGCCGGTTTGATACAGAGTCTCATAGACTCTGTATCAAACCCGTAAAAAACATAACCAATAAAAAATGGTGTCAATAGGTATCCTTACTAATATTATAAAAGCGAAAGTGAGTTTGTTTGTTTGTTTGTTACCTCTTCACGCTTTAATGGCTACACCGATTTTGATGAATTTTGGTACAGAGATAGTTGGGAACCAGGAGACGGACATAGGCAATTTTTTTTTTAAAGTGGGATGTGAGGGAGAAAGAGGGAAGAAAAGGGAAAACTTAGCGTTGCTATTACACATAAATAAGGCGCATGGGGAACTGTGTTACCCCGAATTTAACGCGAGCGAAGCCGCGGGAAAAAGCTAGTGATCTATAAAGATAACTACTACCTCCCAGTAGGTAGACTCTGCCATACTTTCCAAATCTCTCTCTCTCTCAAAACCTTCCCGGACTCCTCTTTCAAAATCTTTCCGAATATGAGAACCATAATTAATGCTATGTCATATGCAGATCCAGACCACAGACAAATAACATCCATTTTGTTAAATTTTTCATCGCATATAACCTGTACGTATAGAAAAAGTATCCTTTTCTGTTTTTGTATAGCTCTGCTTATGAACCACCAGGAGACTATATTTTGATATGTGTGCAATGAACTGTACCTATAACATTAAGGAATTCCAAAATAAAATCCATTTTTATTGCACTCGTTTGTTGGGGACTTTGCAATGAATTGAGCCCTGAGTTCTGCAATGACTCCAGACATTTTTCCTTATTATTCTTCAAGCAGTTGATTAAAATAAATTGACGCCTCTTTCCCAAGGGGTAGACAGAAACCACAGTAGAAATTCGGTATATAACGTATGTTCACCCATCCACAGACCAACCTAGGCAAGCGCGGCTTATACTTAAGATCGACCCAAGCGGCTGCTATTATTTCACCAAAAGCCGACCCGGGAGTCGAACCTAGGACCTCACGCTTAGCAGTCGCTCTGGCGACCACTAGACCACCGAATATATTCACCAAATGTGTCAATGAAAGTGTCTGTACGTAAGAGATCGAAGTTTTACGCCTTAAAGAGACGAGGTCGCTACCAATCATATTATTACAGCAGTATCGTTACAGCGTTAATGTTTTCCCCATTGTTTGTATTTTTATTTAGTGTATCTATTATTTGATATATATTTATAGTATTTTGTTTTATATGTATAGTATTTTATATATCTATATAGGATAATTTTTTTCTTTTTTAATTTTTTGTTTACACCTACCACTGTTTGTCTCTGCATCACCCAAAGGTTGACTGGTAGAAAATGCCTATGGCATTAAGTCCGCCTCTGTACGTTGTACTTGAAGTGTTAAATAAATAAATAAATAAATAAATATTAGAACAATTTTCAATACAGTTTTGTGTTCCAAGTAAGATAATCATATTTAAGTAATGTAAAGCTGATTGATTGATTCCCTTTGTACCTTCAGCCATTATAGGTGCACATTAGTCGAATCGACTTAAACACGCATATTTTATAAATGAATCATTATTTGTATGATTGCGTTGCGTTTCATTGATTATAGGATTACACGCAATTAGACAAAAAGTGAGCTGCTGCCCTTGTAAGTGCTATTTAATAAGTTTTTAATTAAGAACTATCGTGGATAATATATAATCATAGATTTGATAACGTGTTGAAGATTTAGGATTCCTTGTGATGGCTAAATAATAACAGCCGCCCGGGACGATAAGCTGCGTTTTGCAAAGTCGGTCCGTTATTGGTTTTACCATCCATAACATATCCAATTTCAGGCAGCAGCAGGCTAAGCCGTTGATTTTGGCTATCGTATGCACCATGTATATTTGACAGTCGTGACAGGTAGTCAGAGGCTAAATAAAGTCTGACTACCAGTCTGACCAAGGTGTGTCTTAAGACCCAAGTAAAGTTTTTAGTAAAATTGCAGAGTATAGATAAACAGCTACTGTTAACCTAAATCATCAAAGGCTGGGGAAAGTTCTCATGGCTTCCATTTATTTAGATCTAGAGCTATAGTAACTAGTCATTGGTTCTATCCGGCAGATAGGCCGTTGCTCCATGTACAATAATGATATGCAGCTACATCGATTCGACTTCAATGTTTTCTTTTGATCGTATATAAATGAGAGTCCAACACACATTAGTGTATTAATCAAATTGTCAAAAACTTCATGGAAAAAGTACTAAACAGGAATATAAATGCTAGAAATAAATCCTTATCCTTACTAATATTATAAAAGCGAAAGTGAGTTTGTTTGTTTGTTTGTTTGTTACCTCTTCACGCTTTAATGGCTACACCGATTTTGTTGAATTTTGGTACAGAGATAGTTGGGAACCAGGAGACGGACATAGGCTAATTTTTATTTTGAAAAAGTGGGATGTGAGGGAGAAAGAGGGAAGAAAAGGGAAAACTTAGCGTTGCTATTACAAATCAATAAGGCGCAAGGGGAACTGTGTTACCCCGAATTTAACGCGAGCGAAGCCGCGGGCAAAAGCTAGTAGAACAATAAATTTAATTCCTTAATTTTTGGATGATAGAGAAAATAAGCGATGAAGTTCACTTGCTCAACACAGATTTTCTACACAAACATATTAAAGACCTCACACGCCTATAATTCCAGAAGGGTGGGCGGAGGTATATATTAGAACACTTAAGTTATGCCAGTTAAGTTAAAGTCTCGTGTAATAAAGGGAGGGCTTATTGCCACCAATTGGGCCCAAATGTGGCTTCCGTGGTTGCTACTCACAATATTATAAAAAAAAAATGCCCCACACTAGAAATTTCTACTGTATGGTGGGTGCGTTAACAAACAGTTAAATTCACATACACAAAAAGCCAGCCAACTATCTGTAGGCCATACAAATATTTGTTCCGTGCGGGAATCCAACCCCCAACATGCAGCGCAGCAGTCGATCGCTCAGCCACTGCGCAAAACGTGTCGTCACGTGACTTCTAAAAAATAGTCTTATAATGTGATAAAACATTGAATGCACAATGACAAACCGTTACAGACACATAAATACACTAACAGGACGATATGAAAGTCAGTAGACAATCTTTGAATCTTAGGATTTACATAGGACTTTAACATATCTAGATGTTCTTTATGGAACACTTTTGCCTAACTCTTCATGTATTACAACATGATCCTTTACAAAAAAAAAATATTAAAAATAATCACAGATGAGCAGAACCATAGACAGACTATCGAATTTGCAGAAAAGCTAAAAAACTCTTCACATGTCAAACCTTGTGGTTTATTAATCTATCATCAGTGGTTAATAAAGGCTATATAAGCAAGTTTTGATGAACTACTGCAAAACACGCAGAAGGTTTCCAACATGAAGGCAATCGTTGCGTGTCTATTTTGTATAGTATTCAATGTGAAGAGTGAACTGAAAAAGAGTGAAAGGTACCTGAATGTCACGTACCAACCCGTGGAAAGACAGCTGCTGGATTTTAAACTGGAGCATCCGGTATGTATACTGTACTATTGTTTTAATAAGACTAAAACAGTCATGTATATCTAGGCTTACCTGGATACAGGCCTCATCCAGAATATACACGACAGAAGGGTTACCATGACATCTTATAGCAGTTCTTATTCCTGTGTGAGAAAGAGATGGTGCTAGACACCCTGTTTAGCTCTGTCTCTTTCCCTCAGTGGAATAAGTTCTGCTTTAAGACGACATGGTAGGGTAGCAGGTCTGTAAAACAATAATAAAATACTAAAGTGCAATAGTAAAAGTACTTTCGACATCTAGTCAGTCTCTTCTGAGTTGCAAATCATTTAATTACGCAGAATGTTTATTTAAAAATAATGTACTTAAACTCTTTTTTCATCTTTTTAGTTACCAATAGGACTATGGACGAAAAATCATGGAGATCCAACGGAAATTCGGGACACAATAACGATAAACTCTGATCAATTTAACAACCAGTTACTTCTCGATACGATGTTGACATTTGATGGTGAGAGAATACCCGAGAGAGTTGTCCACTCCAAAGGAACCGGTGCGTTTGGTTACTTTGAAGTTACAAATGACGTATCCAAATACACGTATGCTGATGTATTCAACGGAGTTGGCAAGAAAACACCAATAGTTGTCAGACTTTCAACATCATTACAAAATTTAGGAGGTTCTGACCTTGTCAGAGAATTGAAGGGCATGGCCGTTAAATTCTATACCAAAGATGGCAATTTAGATCTAACGTGTTTGCATTCGCCTGTTTTTGCATTAAGGGACCCCCTAGACTTTCCGCACACAGTACATGCATTCAAAAGAAATCCACAGACTAGCCTATTTGATTTAACAGCCACTTGGGATAAAATAACACAAAATCCGGCTATCACTCATAGCCTTTTTTGGACTGTATCTGATTACGGAATTCCAGATGGGTACAGGAGGATGGATGCTTTCCCCATCCATACTTTTGAAGTTTCAAATAAGAAAGGGGAAACACATTATGTAAGGTTTAACTTTAGAACTGAGCAAGGTTTCTTACCACTCACTTCTGCTCAAGCGGCTGTGATACAAAGTACTGATCCGGATTATTTTAACCGAGATTTATACAATGCTATTGATCAAGGAAACTTCCCCGCGTGGAGATTAGAAATGGACACAATGACAGCACATGACATACAAAAAATTGATTACGATCCTTTCGACGTTACCAGACTGTGGAAGAATGGCACGTTTACCACCGTGCAGATTGGGCGTTTAATCTTAAACAAAAATGTTGAAAATCAGTTTAGAGACGTAGAACAAGCAGCGTACAATCCTGCCCATTTGGTGCCCGGTATTCCTGGGCCACCTGACTTTTTGTTCAGAGGTAGAAGAATGTTCTACAGGGACACACAAAATTATCGTTTGGGAAGAAATCAAAACAAAATTTTGGTTAACATGCCACTGTACGCTAAGACATATGTTCGCGATGGGAGGCCACCTACCAGGCTAAACATGAAAAATGCACCAAACTATTATTCTAATTCCTTTAACGGTCCAATACCATACGTGGACGAGAAGCGACCGAGGAAGAAGTTACAGGTATTAGAAAGTAATGCTGTGGACTTGGAGCCTTCGAGGTATTTCTACAATTATATTATTGAAGATGAGGCACACAGACAAAGATTTATTGCCAACATAGTTTCGACACTTGTGCCAGTCACGCCGCCTGTGGTGCAAAGAGCGTTCAAGTTATTACTGCTCATCGATCTTGATTTGGGCAAACGAGTGAAAGTGGGTTATGAAGCAGCAATCGCGCTGGCACAAGCTGAGATGGCTGCTCAAGCAACACCTGCTCCAAACCTACCAATAAGAAACTTCCCAACTGCTGAGGGACCACCAAAGAAACCCCTAACAAAAGGGGCAAAACCCATACGTATTCTTTAACAATGATTTTAACTCAAAATAAAAATTATTTATTTTTATTGTTTTTAAATTCCCGAATAATTGCAGAAACCATACAAAATGGATATTCCTTTACGTACATTTTTTTTTTCTGAAATAGTGACTTTTTTGGAGCTTTACTTTGTGCAACAATTAAATAAAATCTCCGGTTTCTATTTTCCTTATTAGTATAAAAAAAAATATATCCTCGTTAATGTGTCAACATGTTAAATAAAGTTATTTTTCCTTTTTTGATATGATTTTAAGTTACCCGTCATAGCAGTCATTCTTTTCAAAACAATTAAGATGATCTTTGCAATTAAACATATATTTGTAATAAATGCAATAGCGTGCAACGGAAACATCATTCATAATGGTTTAGCATAAACTGCATCACTTTTTGTACTTATGAAGGAAACAACAGATTACCAGAAGCAGGTCTCAAGTTTTGTGTTCCAACAATTTTATTTACTATTTAAAAAACATAGGTACAAAGTTGATTGATTGATTTATCTTTATGAGACGCTTTAGAACATTTTGTCTCATACAAAACTTGTTTGTAATTTTGGTAGCTATGGAATACTAAAGGTACAGGATTTTATTGTGACATTTCATAGAAAATGTGTTACCTTTGATCAAGACGTCAACTATAAAGCACATGTTAAAACATTTCCAAACAAATGAATAGTGTTGTATATGCACTGAAGCAAATCAGAAAGATAACAAACATTAATACATCAATAAAAACATATTATGCATTTGTTAAATTGGGCGATTATAGCACCGATCAAAATAGAGCATTCGTTGTATAAAATAAATGCATTAAAGCAATGAATGGGCTTCAACCCGGCTAAACTGCCGGCTAATTTATTTGTAAAACAGTTGTAAGGACAGTTGACTCCTCCTTCTCTGGACGAAGTGGAAAGGAGTGTCGGACTTGCACTGACTAAAACTCATCCATGTTCCTTCTTTTTACTAGGCCGACGCAGGCGGTAGGTGAGGACATCGTGGCGCCTCTCTATCTAATTCACAAAGAGGTTCTTATCGCCACTATTGTGGCGTGCTCTGCACGGGATTACGACAGTCGCTCTCCAAGTAACGTGTCCACACTGGGGTCCCGTTAAGGGCTATTAACCGTACAACCCTCGCGTTGAGCGTTTGACCCCTCAGGTTGGGCAGGAATCGGATGTGGCAACCCCTAAAGTCTCGCGTTAGATGTTTTACCAAGGCTTGCAAAATTTAACAAAAGCTGCATGTTTATATGTGTCTGGATATACAGTACAATAAAATACCATATAACTTAAAACAAATAAAAAAACCGGCCAAGAGCGTGTCGGGCCACGCTCAGTGTAGGGTTCCGTAGTTTCCCGTCCGTCACAATAAGTGTTCCCACTTATGAGTTTAAAGGTGGAGGAGCGTGCAACATTGCACTCTCCGCGGCAGTCACTCCGACTTGTGACGGTTTTTAGCGCGAACACAAAGGGGAGCGCAGTCTGCGCAGTGTGTCAAAGGTTAGGGGAGTGCATGTAGAAGTGCACGCGACGTATCCATTGGAGCAGTTGCAGGAGCGCGGAGCGCTGCTGGAGCGCGAACATAGTGGTAACCCAACTTAAATAACCGGACAAATCAAAATCAAACCTCGACGACTAAATAGATTATGCACTCATAAATAAAATTACGAATATATTTAAGAGTGCAACTTACTTTACCACGGTAGGTCATGAAAGCACGTAAAATCTTAACATCGACTTTTAAAAAAATGACGTCATTACACAACGCCATCTATCGAACCATTTATGAACTGGTTTTTACCTTAACATTTTGATGGTGTTAAAAAAATGAATTTTAGTTTTGTTCTAAATTGCCTTAGCATGTTCTCAATAGAAGTTTTATGTAGTTATAAGATACCGCCAATGCTAGGGAAAGACCAACCGAACAATCCGGTAATACCCGATCCAATGTAATAAGTACCTACAGCGCCATCTCTCGGGGAATTGGGTTACTAATTAATACAAAGACGTTTAAGAAGTTTTCGGTGGTAATTTTGGATTGCGAGAACCGATTTCAATAATTCTTTTTTTATTTGAAAAAAGATACGTTCAGGATAATAAAATATGTAAACGAAGTTAAAAAAATGCTTGCATATACGATTATACTACAAACTTAGTCCAGAAATTATTTTGTACAACTTTTTGTCTTTTTTGTACAAAAACTGTTGTGTCAATCAAGTTCAAAATAATTTTCCTAGAAAGTCCTTATAAAGTTCTACTTTTCAGATTTTTTTCATATTTTCTAAACTTATGGTTCAAAAGTTAGAGGGATCGGGGGGAATAATTTCGGAAATCGCTCCAAAAGTAAAAAACAATGTGTCCCCCACATTGTTTTTTACTTTTGGAGCGATTATTTCCGAAATTATTGACATTATCAAAAAATGATTTTAGTAAACCCCTATTCATTTTTAAATACCTTTCCAACAATATATCACACGTTAGGGTTGAAATTAAAAAAAAAAAAAACACTTCCCGCTTTACATATAGGGTGGCTACCCTAATAAAACATTTTTTTCCAATTTTTATTTTACCACTTTGTCGGCGTGATTGATATACATATTGGTACCAAATTTCAGCTTTCTAGTGCTAACGGTCACAGAGATTAAGCGAGGACGGACGGACGGACGGACAGACAGACATGGCGAAACTATAAGGGTTCCTAGTTGACTACGGAACCCTAAAAACGACAAACAAATGGTTGTCGTAATAGGAGTTTCTATAGCATAAAATCGGATGATGAAAGTGGTTGCATTGTTCTACCCTTGTATTCACATTACATCTTATATACCATGTTGCATGCGAATAAGTGAATTTATTTATTAAAGGTCTTAACAACGTATTAACACATCGACAAACCTGATAGCCAGACAAACACACACGCAGGAGGATAATATATCATTGGTGAAAGACAATCTTTAAACCTTTGAATTTACTTAGAACTAACAAATCTGGCAAGATCTAGATGTACTAATAAGTAGACAATTTAAATTGCTATCGACACGCTAAGAAAAAGATTAGGTACACCTCTACTTAACCCTGCGACGATTACAAGCATGAAGTAGTTACATATAAACACTTTTAAATGCCTAAACCTTGTTGCAGTTTATTGATCTTTCATCAGTGGTTAATAAAGGCTATATAAGCATGTTTCGATGGACTACAGATCACGCAGGTGGTTTTCAACATGAAGACGATCGTTGTGTGTCTACTTTGTGTGGCACTCAATGTGGAGAGTGTTAGTTATCTGAATGTCACGTACCAACCCGTGGAAAGACAGCTGTTAGATTTTAAACGGGATCATCCGGTGGGTATAATTAATTTTATTGGTTCGCTTTAATTTCTAGTTCGACGTATGCGTAAACGCGCGCCTGTTGGCATCACGCATTACTGTCGTTGAGCAACTTTGTTCGACGACAGAACTTTACGCCTCACTACTTCTTTACGTTTAGGAGCCCCTTGTTGTCCTCTTCATCACTGTCACTGTGGTGAAGTTGTCAACAGTAGTGTACCACCGCGGCCTGTCGATACCTGCGACGACGATGGCATAAGACCGGACAGCATGACTTTGTTTCCGTGGAAGGTTTACGAGTAGTGTGGGATGCAACATGTGTCGATACTCTTGCACCATCCCATCTTCCTCGCTCTTCTTGCTCCCTTGGTGCTGCTGCTGAGGCGGCAGGGATCCTAAAGCTTCGTAAATATAGTAAAATTATTGGTAACTATATTATTGAGTCTTTTGTGGTTTAAACTCTAGGCTCACAGTGTATTAAAGGACATTTTAAAACGTTTAGTTGACACTTTCCGTGACCTGCTGGCTGGCTTCAACCTAGGTATAAGCGCTGTGTAGGGCAGCGCTTAGAATTCACATAGAATCGCGGCCAGTGCTTTTTTCTGTTTAGAATAGAGCGATGTTAATTTCGAATCCTTCCAAAATGGCTTTCTTTACCGATGTGAAACGGAATCCATTGCAAACTCAAATTAATTTCGCAAAGTTCATGAAATAGTCTAAGAATTACAAAAACTAGGCTGACCTCTCTAAGGGCTTTAAGTATTTAATTTGATCAATGTAATAATAAATTGTTTTCTTTTGCAGTTACCAATAGGACTCTGGACGAAAAATAATGGGGAACCAACAGAAATTCGGGACACACTAACGATAAACCAAGACCAATTTAACAACCAATTACTTCTCGATACGATGTTGACATTCGATGGTGAGAGAATACCCGAGAGAGGTGTTACCGCCAAGGGAACTGGTGCATTTGGTTACTTTGAAGTTACTAATGACGTCTCCAAATACACGTATGCTGATGTGTTCAACGGAGTTGGCAAAAAAACGCCATTAGTTGTCAGGTTTTCAAATGCATTACAAAATATAGGAGGCTCTGACCTCAGCAGAGAATTAAAGACTATGGCAGCAAAATTTTATACCAAGGAAGGCAATTTAGATCTTTTATGTTTGCAAACGCCTGTCTTTGTGTTCAGGGACCCCATTCACTTTTTAGATCTAATACATGCAGCCAAAAGAAATCCACAGACAAACCTATTTGATTTCACAGCCCGTTGGGATTTAATAATAAAAAAACCGTTTGTCGCCCATAACTTCTTTTGGATTTTTGCTGATTACGGTATTCCGGATGGGTACAGAAGGATGGATGCTTTCCCCATCCATACTTATGAAATTTCAAATAAGAATGGGGAAACACATTATGTTAGGTTTAACTTTAGAACTGAGCAAGGTTTCTCAGCATTAACGACTGCTCAAGCGGCTGTGATACAAAGTACTGATCCGGATTACTTTAACCGAGATTTGTACAATGCTATTGGTCAAGGAAATTTTCCCGCGTGGAGATTAGAAATGGACACAATGACACCACATGACATACAAAAACTTGATTACGATCCTTTCGACGTTACCAGACTTTGGAAGAATGGCACGTTTTCTACCGTGCAGATTGGACGTTTAATCTTAAACAAAAATGTTGAAAATCAGTTCAGAGATGTAGAACAAGCAGCATACAATCCTGCCCATTTGGTGCCTGGTATTCCTGGGCCACCTGACTTTTTGTTTAGAGCTAGAAGAATGTTCTACAAGGACGCACAAAATTATCGTTTGGGAAGAAATCACAACAAAATTTTGGTTAACATGCCACTGTACGATAACACATATGTTCGCGATGGGAGGCCACCTACCAGGCTAAACATGAAGAATGCGCCGAATTATTATTCTAATTCCTTCAACGGTCCAATACCATATGTGGACGAGAAGCGACCGAGGAAGAAGTTACAAGTATTAGAAAGTAATGCTGTAGACTTGGAGCCCCTGTGGTATTTCTACAATTACATTATTGAAGATGAAGCACACAGACAAAGATTTATCGACAATATAGTTATGTCTCTTGTGCCAGTCACGCCGCCTGTGGTGCAAAAAGCACTTAAATTCTTGATGCTCATCGATCGTGATTTAGGTATACGAGTGAGAGCGGGTTATGAAGCAGCACTCGCGCTGGCACAAGCTGAGATGGCTGCTCAAGCAACACCTGCTCCAAACCTACCAATAAGAAACTTCCCAACTGCTGAGGGACCACCAAAGAATTCACCAACAAAAGGGGCACAAGCTATACGTATTCTATAACAACTAGTTTGATTCAAAATGACCGCAATTCTCATTTATTTAAAACTGTTTTTTCAATGGCGACTTTCTTTGACGCTTTGCTTTATTGACAAACATAATTATCTAATTTAATAAACTGTTTCACTACAACCTTGTAATCACGATTACCTATGCTATTAATCAAATCAGTAACACATGCAACGGTGGGTAACGGAAACTTCATTCATTATAGCTTAGCGTAACCTGCATCACTTTTTAAGCTATTGCATAGCTTCTATCGCGGGCCTTGAGCGCGGGGACCGAATCCAGAAATTCCGTAACGAAAAAAACCTGACGCTCCCCACTCCGACGGGCACGGAGGTGTGGCTTGAAGGCCGTGCATTGTCTAACGTCGTTTACACAATACGGTCAGTTATTTCAATCCCGATTCTAATGTTCTAATAGCGTGTTTGGTAGAGAATCGGATAGACAATCGACATTACGCTGGATCAAACCCAAGGTCTTTGTAGCGTATAATAAATACCGACACGCTTAGTGGTAGGGCGAGCGGTGGCGGGAGCGCGCAGTCATATTAATGGACTGAGCGCTCACTCGCTTCTGGTCCGCCGTGCTAGTAAGACGTGCTCATTGGAGACAGACTGTTGTTTAATTTAACATACCTAACACCCTAATAGTGTAACCTGTACAAGTGGCGACCCTGCCAGGATTACATAAGTGTAAGGTATGTACCAAAATTCAAAACATATTGTGAATAAAGAGGTAAATCAGTGACTAATCAGTTTTTATTCATTGAGATGTTCCATGTAGCCCATAACTGGGTTTTAAAATGAATTAATTACTTACTTTTAATCTGGGTACGTAATTATTAAATTGTTACGTAATTATTGAAATAAAATAACGAATTTAAATAAATAATTTTGGTTATGACACAATAATTAAAACGATTGGCTTATTTAGCTTACGTATGCTATTATTTTAGAAACCAGCATTCTAATTAATTTACGTAATTTGTGTGCTTTGAGATCACAAAAGGAATATTTCAAGATAAATCTGATTTTGTTACTTGGTTGGTACCTAAATAGTCGTTATTGACTAATCGAAGTACCTGTACATCAAAATATACCACAAATGAAAGTCGTTGACAGAACAAAACTATCAAAGGTGTTAATTAATAATTTGAATGTCAGTGTTTTCGAAGTAGCTATTGTTACAATACACGATTTCATAAATATTATGAATAATAATAAATTATTTATTGGCATAAACAAGTTAATACATATTTGTGAATCACTGGTGCCTGTGGTGGGTATTGAAACACCTGTATCACCGGTCACCGGGTATTATATTATAAAATCTTATTCATTAGACAAACTTTATGAGAACTTATGGCTTACTTACCTGTATACAGTATAACACTAAATATGTTTTTCTTTTATATAATTTTTACATACACAACAATATAGTAATATAGTTACAATAACTTGATAAGTGTGAGTGTAACTGATATTAAATAACTCACTGTAGTTTATTATGTTATTTTACTTTTGTTCTGTCAACAAAAACGTGGTTATTAGAGGTAGTTTGGGTAACCAAACAGTACCTAAATGGTCTTGTAAAATAAGATCAAGGGAAGTTCGATGAAAATCGGAACGGTACCTATAAAGGAAGTAATTCCTTAGAGAGGTAGTTTGGGTAACCAAACAGTACCTAAATGGTCTTGTAAAATAAGATCAAGGGAAGTTCGATGAAAATCGGAACGGTACCTATAAAGGAAGTCATTCCTTATAGAGGTAGTTTGGGTAACCAAACAGTACCTAAATGGTCTTGTAAAATAAGATCAAGGGAAGTTCGATGAAAATCGGAACGGTACCTATAAAGGAAGTAATTCCTTAGAGAGGTAGTTTGGGTAACCAAACAGTACCTAAATGGTCTTGTAAAATAAGATCAAGGGAAGTTCGATGAAAATCGGAACGGTACCTATAAAGGAAATAATTCTTTCAAGAGGTAGTTTGGGTAACCAAACAGTACCTAATTGATCTTGTGAAATAAGATCAAGGGAAGTTCGATGAAAATCGGAACGGTACCTATAATGGAAGTAATTCCGTCGAAAAAAAAAAAAAAAAAAAACAATGTCGACGGTCCCTGCGTGCATGAGGACATGTCGAAAATGGCATTTTATTATTGTATCATCGGCTTTAGATTATAAATTATCTATGCCTACATGCTGAACTTGTTTTTATTCAATAAAGCAAACTAACAACCTTGCACAATTCAACTTACTTACAAATAAGCAGTAGAGGTAGTAGACACTTTTTGTCGGTACTCATTATAGATGGTTGTTAACACAGAACTGATTCACTCTGTTCCCCCCGTACTAGTATAAACTGTATTACGGTGGAACAGTTTTCCTCGCTATGTTATTTTATTTATGGTAGCAGACTTGTGACAAAATAATTACTTATTAGTTGGAATAATTAATACATACGATTTTTATTTAACTTATTTACCGTGTTTTAGAAATCGTATAAGACGTATAAAAAGTATTATAAATACAACGAATAAGTGTCGTATAAATGGTCATCTATAAGTTTTTCAAAAAAAAAAAAAACGTGGAAAAAATAAAATACCTATGTACGTAGGAACCGTCGAAATACACCTACCGCCACTAGACTCGAGCGTGTGCCTGAGTTGTACTTGATCGCTGCTAACGTAGCAAAGTCGTGTTCGCATCTGTGTACATATTATATGAGAGCCAATCGAGCTATCATTAGGGAAAAGCATCCTTTGCCCACTATGGAACGAAGCGACGAGGCCGAACATAGCACAGGCTTACAAAATATGTCTTACGGGTTTTAAAAGATAACAATGTTCTGCTAAACGAATCAAAACGCGCTTAATAAAAACCCTTTAAAATAAAAGCTCTGGATTGTTCAAACTGAATTATACACAAATTAAACGTTATTCATTTTGAAACTTTCATGCATTAGAAAAAAGGAAAATTAATGACTGAATTAACGTTTTAAATAATGCGCTAGGCATGTGAACGTCGTGGGAATTTAAAAATGTACTTTGTTTATTGTATTTTCCTTTGAAAACATGGCGTCGGTAATTACTAAGCGAAGGCTATGTTTTTATCAAAGTAAAGTAAGATGGCTGATTGTCTAGTCAATAAACTGTTTTAGTTGACATAAAATCACGCGTATAATCTCTGGAGGGTTAAGCAGAGGTCAAACTCAAAGCATTTATTACGATTAGACCTTTACAGGCATATTGAATGTCATGAAAATAAAAAGGATTGTGCTACAGTCCCAATCACGAGACATAGTAGCTTGTGAAAAATTAAATACTGTAGTTGCCATTCCAAAGCGCAGATCTCTGTGGAGATGAATGGGCAGAGGGCTCCGTGAACGCTCTTTTAAATCATAATATTTTTACAAAATCATGGATATATCATTCATGTTGAGATTATGCATACATGTGAGAACGATGTACAAAAACGAGCACATTAAGAGCGTCCAGAGTAAAAGCAAAAAACAAGAGTTTAATAGATGAATGAACGAATTAATTTAAACAAAACCGTGGCGGCTAATAGTCGACTGTCAGTGCCCGTTCATGAACATGACGGCAGCCCCGTTCAACCATTTTGAAGGGAACTAAATGACCCGACACTGATAGAATCGTTGCGAGTGCCAACAGTAATTGGAAGGTACAAAGCTTCTTAGGGCTAGTATATTATGTAGGAAAATGGATCCCTTATTCAGCTTCATAGACCGAATCCTTGCGCGAACTTTTAAGACTAAAACTAGGCAAAGATACGGATATCATCTCTTATTGGCACGATACACAAACACAAGCTTTTGATGATGATAATAGGGTGGATGACACCACCAATCATTTGACATACTTTTTATGAGCTGTCAAAACGCGATTCCCCCATAGATTTTGTATGGGACTCGCAAACGATGACGTCACTAAGTTGTCAAGTCAATGACGCAACTATTTATTGATTTAAAAGCAACTAAAAATCGAATTTTAAAGTTATTTTGAAATTAATGCAGTTCTCAGGTCTAGAATAACGTGTTCTTTCAGAAAAATTGTGTCTTTAAATTATTGGTTGATGGTGTCAGCTACCCAATTATTTATACTTGGTAGTTGATCAATATCATCCTGTAGCAATTACTTTGCGTGAATAAAGGCAAGCCTGTGAGGGAGATTCAGAGCTAAAGTTAGTCAGGAATGAAATATAGAACAATAGTTGGGCGAATTGTATATCCATTAAATTGGACGAATTGGCTATCCATTAAATTGGACGCATTGGCTATCCATTAAATTGGACGCATGGCTATCCATTGGCGCATTCTTGTGGCCAAAGCCACCCGGGCATTGTAGCCATGAAAATGAGACTACGTTCCAAAGTGGACAGTGATGGTGAACATTGTAGAGATTACTTTGGATAAGCCAAACCAAAAAGGTGAACTGACATCCAAATTCAAATTAGGTCACAATTGCAAAGGCGTTTCACAGGGCAATATTTTAGGCCCACCCTTTTTTATATATATCAATGACCTGACAAAAGTAACTGATGATCCTTGCGTAGTCTTTGCAGACGATATGTCCGTAACCATTCCTAAAAATGAAGTAAACTTTAAATGAGGAAATCAATAGTAATGTGAGCAAAGTAATAACTAAGAAAAAAAAGAAACTTTAACCTCTAGAGCCCCAGCGGCACAAAAACGTGCCAGTAAACAAGTATTACCGTTGAGCCCCGCTGGCACAAATTCGTGCCACCAAACCTCGATCGATTGAAAACTGTATTTGTAGTAAAGACAAGTCTTAAAATCAGATTACACATACGATAAGAATCCGCCCGGCGGTGCTTGACGGATAGTTGACGTAAATAATGGGGGTCCTTGAGAGGTTAAACCCAACATAGAAAAACCTAATATGTCCAATTTTGTAACAATAATTGGAATATAATAAATTTGAACATCAATTATAAAGATAAAAGTATACAACAATCAGATAGTATGACTTTTCTTGGGACAGATCTAGATCATAAATGTTCCTGGATTAGTCATATTGACAAGATATGTGAAAAGCTCAGTAAAAAAAGAGGGGGAAAGAAAAGGGAATGTTTAGCTTTGCTATTACAATAAATAAGGCGCAAGGGTAAACACTAGTATGTGTGTGGCAGCTGTATGTAGCATGGTCGCGAGTGTCCAGTGCCCGAAATCTATATTTATCAGCACCAAATGGAAAGACATTCAATATAGTTTACAGTAGCGTCCTAAAATAATGCTGTTACTCACATTTATTATTCAAGTACAAATATTATTAGTAAATTAAAGTACATATATTAGGCTAGTAGTAGATATAAACAAATGAAAACCTTTAACATAGACTCTGCACACTCCAAGCTTAAAGAGGTATTTTCTTGGTTAGGTGCACCCGTAAGCGTTACCGCTGATCATGGTCGGCAGTTTGTTAGTTCAATTTGAAAGTTTTGTAAAGACTTTGGTATCCAGTTGTTCCAAACAGAAATTTCCAAATGTCGAAGTTAAGAGGCAGAACTGTTTGATTCTTTATAAGCAATTTATTGTGAATGAGTGGACATTGTTGGCCTTGTAGATTCTTAGACGCTTGTTAACTTATTATTTTATTTTGCGTTTTATAAAGCAAGCAATGACTTATTGCCTGGCCTGCGCTGTCCTCTCATATCTAAGTACTAACGCTGTAACAACCACATTGTAAAACCAAATGATTTTAAAAGAGTGACTATGGAGTTTCTTGCCGGTTCTTCTCCATAGGAAACGACCAACCCGAACCGTGCACCTTTTCTCGAATGTTATTTATAAGTGCCCATGTAGGCCAATGTGACATAAAAATATTTTGAGTTTGACTAAAAACATAGATTCTGCAAAGAAAAGAAAATGCAGATAGCAAGAGGAAAGCAACAGAATCTAGGAAAGATATTGGGAAAAAAGTATATGTTGAGAATACAATAAAGAAAACAAGTTATCCACCACATTCAAGGATACGACACACATTGGTGAATAAATAGTGGACAGCGGTTGCGCAGAAATATAGTAAAGAAAGTGGGAAGTTTGACCAAATAAGGAAAATAAGCTTTCAGAAAATAGCGATACCGCCTGTAACAACGTGTGTGACGAAAATGAATAAGTGATTGTTTAACGGAATATTATTAAAATTATTTGATGATTATTCTTGAAATAAACTCATTTGTATGTTATTATATTTATACGAAATTATGCTATTTTTAAAATTTTGTAAAAGGTAGATGTAGCGTATAATAAATACCGACACGCTTAGTGGTAGGGCGAGCGGTGGCGGGAGCGCGCAGTCATATTAATGGACTGAGCGCTCACTCGCTTCTGGTCCGCCGTGCTAGTAAGACGTGCTCATTGGAGACAGACTGTTGTTTAATTTAACATACCTAACACCCTAATAGTGTAACCTGTACAGTCTTGTTTTTCTTTTTGCGACTTCTTTTCATTGGAAGTACTTTTTAAATATTTTATTTAGATTGTTTTTATTTATTGCATAAGTTGATAAAAATGCTATGCAATAGCTTTACCGCGGCAGTCCCCGAGTGCCACACGTATTTTTTTGTACCTAAGGAGGATACAAGAGATTACCACAAACAAGTGTTTAGTTAATCGACTATGTTGTTCGATACATCCTTTATCACAACCTATAAATATGAAGTAGTGCACTTGAGGGTATAGGTTGATCCAGCGTAGGTGACGCGATACGACTCCGGGCCACCGTACACACACGTTACGACGAAATATTGAACCCTGACGACAGAGGCTTGCTACAAACTTAGCGGGGACACTGGTGACTGTACCTCTAGTCGTAGAAAGGAAAGTTCTTCGCTTGCTGACTCTGGTGGATATTAAGTTAGGTCGTAATGTAGCAACAGCGTTAGCAGGAGCAAGAGCTGTAGTACCGCAGGAGCGACGTAAACAAGTCGTATTGCCGATGTTAATAAGAACCTTTTATATCATAATATTCTTCATATTAGTATAGGTATACAAAAATGTAGTATAAGAATGTATAGAGTAAATATATTATGTGTAGCTACAGGTTTGGTAATGCATAGTGATATTCCGTCCCATAATATTATTGGTACATAACACAATAGATATATATTAGTCATGTTTATATTTTCCCGGGTTAAGTCGAACTGGACACACATTTCGATAAGAAATACTGTTTCTATAATTTAAAAACTTTGTCCTATTTGTTTTATTCCTGAATAATCTTAATTTATTTCTTACATACCAAACACTCAAAGCATAATTGCTAAATCGTTTCTGTAGGAACTAAAATAAAAAACAAAAAAAATTACATCCTTACTAATTGTTTGTCGTGGCGATGCATGCTAAGTCATGACAAAAATAGCAGAACTTCTCTTGACCCCGTTTTCAAACTACCTTAGTCGGTATTGGGGTACAGCATGGCTTCAGGTTCACCTTATTTGATGGATCCGCTAGATGCCATTAGAACAAGATCAATCGATGTCCTTGATTGCCGGTTGTTCTAAAGAGATATCGCGGCCCCGGAGCACATATTGCAAAAGAAGGAACATGGATGGGTTTGCTTCCCATTCCCTCTTGCTCCGGACCATGGCCTGAAGCACGGCCATTGATAATTCTGAGCTTTTCACTACGATCTATGCCGCCATCGCTTTGCAGTAGTGAACTTAGCTCTGGAAACTGCCACCGCTTTTTCATTTTCACAACCTCGATAAAGTCATTTGATTAAAGTTGATTATTTAAAAGAATGGATTACTCGAAATTATTTTCTATTTAAAAAAATACAAAAAAAAACACTGCCGCATTTGACTGCAGTACTTGATTAAGTTAAAAATACATATTCATTTTTTTAATATTTGGCGCGAAATCTAGAATCAATATGGCATTGGAAATAAAAAAAACGTTTTTATTAAAGTCGGATTTTTTTCTAAAAAGATTTTTGAAACAAATAATGTCTCTTTTGTGCAATTTTCATAGCTTGTACAGACATAAACTACTATAAAAAAGATATATTTTAAAACAAAAAGTAGGAAGAATCGCTTTACATGATTTTATAATACCCGACATTTGATTGGCATCATGATTGGAACATCCTTGTTGCACCAGTTTCTACTTTGTGAAAATATAATAGGTATCTAATATGCAGATTATATTATTATGATAATCAGAGGGATATTTTAAAATCATTAAAAGTAATTTACATGACGAAGTATGCAAAGCTTCATAAATACTTAGGACCACCAGCTTATATAGTTACTCCCTTAAATTTCACCGCAAAACTAAGCACTATTTTTATGGGAACTTCTCTTTTGGATTTTCAAACCACAAAAAAAACATAATTTTTCAAGTTTTTTGTCTGCTTCGTTAATTATAATGAAATTGCAGTAATAACAGCAATTGTTTCCAGCAATTTGTTTATATAAAACGGTGCTACTATTAGGTAATTTCCACTTCGTTTTCATGAATAGGATGAAGCAGCTTGTGTTCTGTATTTGTGTCTGCGTAGCCGTGGAACTTGTTTCCAGTTACCATTATCACAATGAAACGTTAGAAGATGCTGTATCACAACAGTTGGTCGACTTTCGGCGACGACATCCAGTGAGTACTTATATGTGTAACAGAAATTCTGTTCCAGGAAAACAGTCATTTTGTTCAAGTTCTCGTTCTTATAAATAATATGTTGCAAGCGGTACCTGGTAGGCAGGTGTTGTTCCGCTACAGTTGGTAAATGTAGAGAACACTGCCACTTAGCGCGTCTAACTACAGCTACAAAGCATCCAGGAGATCCCATACTACAAAAAAAGCATCAAAATCTGTCAAACTTTTTAGTAGGACTTCTCTTAAAAGATTTGACAATTTATTTTGAACTTTCGCTCAGTGGTGTTTTGTTTTGAAAGATAAAACCCCAAAAATAAATTATCAACAAGGCTCAAAATTTATGTTTTTTTTTGTTATTCAGAGACCTATCGGAGTATGGACGAAGATAACGGGCGACCCTTTAGACATAAGAGATACTATTAGTTTGAACAGTGAACTATTCAACGATAAAAACCACTTCCGTGAAACTGCTCGTACAGTCCGAGAAAGAGTACCCGAACGAATCGTACACGCTAAAGGCCATGGAGCTTTTGGATACTTCGAAGTAACACACGATGTTTCCAAGTACACAACAGCTGATGTATTCAATGGAATCGGCAAGAGGACGCCGATGCTCGGAAGATTTTCAATTGCAGTGCAGAATCTTGGAGGAACTGATATAGCCAGAGAAACAAAAGCTTTAGCCATGAAATTTTACACCAAACATGGAAATTTGGATCTTTTGTGTTTGCAATTTCCCATATTTTTATACAGAGATCCATTCGACTTCCTCAGTTTCCTACATGCTCTTAAAAGAAACCCTCGTACCGACGATTTAGACAGTTCTGTGCGGTGGGACTTCGCTAATTTAAGACCAGAATTCTTGCACACTATATTATGGCTATCTTCAGATTATGGATTACCAGATGGATACAGGAAGATTGATGTCTTCCCACTTCATGTGTACCAGATTTATAATAAACAAGGTGAACAATTTTTTGTCAAATTTAACTTCAGAACCGAGATAGGATTATTTAATCTGACAAATGAGCAAGCGGCGGCCATCGCTATTAATGACCCTGACTATTACAATAGAGATTTGTACAATGCTATCGCTGCAGGAAGATATCCAGCATGGAAACTTGAATTAGATATCCTGAAGAAAGACCAGTTGGATAAGTTGGATTATGATCCATTTGACCTCACAAGGCTTTGGAAAAGGGGAACTTATAAAACAGTGCCAGTAGGACGGCTGGTTATCAACAGACGAGTTGATAATAACTTTAAGGACAATGAACAATCTGCATTTAGTCCTGATAATCTAGTTCCAGGCATTTTTGGGCCAGTTGACGTAGTTTTCAAAGCTAGAAAGGTTTTCTACCCAGATACACAAAACTATCGGTTGGGAGCAAACCATGACAACACAGGAGTTAATGCTCCTTTATACGATAAGAATTACAATAGAGATGGAATGCCGCCTGTTCTAAGTAACATGAGAGATGCTCCGAACTATTACCCGAATTCCTTCAATGGACCAATACCTTATGTGGATGAGAATCGACCAACAGATAGACTTTTAATCTTGCATAGAAATGCTATAGATTTGCAACCAATGGCTGAATTTTACAACGAAATAATAGACACTGACGAACACAGACAGAGGATTGCTACAAACATAGCGGAGACACTGGTGACTGTACCTCTGGACGTCGAAAAGAAAGCTCTTCGCTTGCTGACTCTGGTGGATATTAAGTTGGGTCGTAATGTAGCAACAGCGTTAGCAGAAGCGAGAGCTGTGGTACCGCAGGAACGACGGAAACAAGTCGAACAGTGTATAGCCGATGTTAGTGAGAACATCTTATATCATAATATGAAGAAAAGGTATACAAAAAAGTAGTATGAAAATGTTATAAAGAGTAAATATTTTAGGTGTGGCTTTAGGTTTGGTCATGCAGAGTAGTGTTATTTTATCCGATAATATTAATGAAATTTACTTGTCATAATAAATAAATATTAGGTAATCATTCATATATTTTCCCAGGTTAAGTCGAACTTTACCCACAATTTGGTAAAAATAATACTGTTTGTAATCATTAATAAAAACAAAAAAAAACTTGGGAATATTTGTTTTATTCGTGAATAATCTTAATTTATTTCTAACTTACTGAACACTGAGAGCCAAAATCGATTTGTTAGGAACTAAAATGGAAACCGAAAACAACAAAAAACAGACATTTATTCAGCATAGCATCAGGTTCACCCTATTTGATTGATCTGCTAGATGCCATTAGCACAAGATCAATCGATCGGCGAGGCATGGGGAATGCGAGTGTCCAGCAGTAGACATGGAAAATGGAAGCTATTGTACTACGTGTCTTGTTGGTCTTTGGGTTCGATTACCGGGTAGGGCAAAGTGTTGTTTGTTTTATTTATTAAGACTTACTCAGTAGCTATCAGCTACCCTACCATGACGTATTAAAACAGAACTTATTCCAGTGAGGGAAAGAGACAAAGCTATACAGGGTGTGTAGCACCATATCTTTCTCACACGGGAATTAGTTCTGCTATAAGATGTCATGGTAACCCTACAGTACTATGTATACTATCAGTACTATACTATCTGTCAAACAACTCTCATTCACAAAAAAACGAAGAATAAAAAAATTGTCTATGTTTGAGATCAGCTTGATTCAGTATGAAAATTGGTATAGACAAATGTGCAGTCATGCATGTGAAGCGAGCGAGATTATGGAATCCATGGCAACTCAACTCTCGGATTCTATTCTTACAAGTATTATCAGTAGACAAGGGCCTTAGCCCGCCTTGCCTTTTCCCTGGCTAACGAGAACTGGCACAAACCTAAAATATTAGACACACAATGTACAATGATTGCTAGGAGGTATGTGCAGAGCAAGGAGAAAAAAAATTGTCGCTTTTACGGGCCCGATGTAGATTTCTTAGCGTCCGTATCCTGGCTACGCTTCGGTAACCTCTTCGATGAAAACAAAGATTTTGTCTATATAATAATATAATAACTACCAGAAATACATTGAGAAGGATGACACGGGTGACATAATTTGTCGCGCTTGTCAACGCCCGGAGAATCGATCCGTGACATTATTTCTGGGTGTTCTAGTCTGGCTAACGGAGATTACTTTTGCATGGACACAACCTCGTTGCCAGTCCCCGTCGCGCAATAATTGTTGATGTAACGGTCCCGCATAACGCAGAAAGCACAGAAAGATAAGCAACTCTAGTAACTGCGGCACGTGAATACAACATTCATTGTGAAAGAAATGTTCTATTTGACATTAACTTTTCAGGACCAAAAAAAAAAAAAGTAAACAAAACTGTAAAGAACGTGTGTCATGCCTATTTTTCCTCCGGCTTTGTATTAACTTGACGTTAGTTATAGTTATCATAATAAGATTAATGTCACTTGTAAAAAAACTGTGTCTTGTAAATGAAAGAACTGTGGGAAAGCGTAACTGTGCCTTTCTGAAATAAATGTTTATCTAAATTGCTAAGAATAGACGAATAGATATTTCGAATGGAGAAACAACACGGTTTTATTATTAATCCAAGAAATGACTATGTTAATTTACGTCGATTATTATTACTTTTCTTAAATATATAAAAATTGTAAATTAATATGAATCTGCCTTTGAATTGATTGAAACTTTTCGGTTGGAATTAAATGAAATTAATCTTAAAGAAAAATGTCGCAAATATATAGTTATATTTGTACAAATCGTGGTAAATAGTTAAGGATTGGCATGGCGTCAACGTGTAAAAAGGGGTTCAAATATTTTTGTAAAGCGTATACAGATTTATGGGTGGTTTATTAAAAATAAAATTAAATGGCAAAAGTTTGGCACGCTTAAAATCCCTTTTCTAAATGACTGTAAGTAACATTTAGAAGTTTTAAATAAAAGAAATATTTTGTACAAAAAGCAAGACTAACTTGGGAAATAAGTGTTAGCAGTACCTACATATAATACTCAGTTTCCTGAAATTATGTAAATAAAGAATACACGCACGCTGTTGTAAATCACCAGAAATAGTAGTTGATGTACTTGTTAATTCAGGCATAACGATCAATTTCATTTCTACATTATGTATAGGTAAAAAACTACAGGGCTAGTTTTAATTAGCCAGTACTTTATTAATTATTGTGCCAGTTCCATCAGCGGGTTATAATAAGGTGAATTATTCGACTGTAATTGACGCAAAAGCATCAATTACAGTCGAATAATTTATTATTAAGACTTTTACTAACTCAACTTGTAACTAATTACGTAAACAATCTTAGAATTTAAATTTGACCCCGTTTCGGTTTCCGATTGAGCTGGTTAAATACGTATGTAAAATCAGCTCAATCGGAAATCTTAATAATTGGAAAAAAAATATGCTTATTATGTACAGACGCCAGCAGGTCAAGCTACCCGAAACTGTCAATTTTTCCCAAAGAACCTTGAACCTAACACTTTAGAAATAAAGTCGAAAATCTATCAAAGAAATCTGACAGATTGTAGTAGCTTAATGTGCAGGCGTCTGTACTACGCGAATTTTTTTTTTATTTGGATGACAATGATGAATATTGGATTTGGAATGACGTCACATACGTGACGTAAATATGGCGGATGATGATGATGTGATATGAGTATCAATTGAAAGGGTTTGTCGAGAAAACGAGAATGCGTTTTTTAATACTAAGTACATAATATAATATTATTGGTCTACATCTCTTTTTATATGTCTATAATTCTTTTTATTCACTCTCCTTTCGCAGGTATGCTGGAAGAGATTTCTGTAGATATAAACATTACCTTTGTTTGTACCTATTTTCTGTTTCCTGTCTTTTACTTTTATGTATGTTTACATAAATCCTTACTAATATTATATAACGAGTTTCAGTTTATAATCCTACTATATCCTTACTAATACTATAAAAGCGAAAGTGAGTTTGTTTGTTTGTTACGTCTTCACGCCTACATGGCTATACAGATTTTGATGAATTTTGGTACAGAGATAGTTGGGACCGTGGAGACGGACATAGGCAAACTTTTCTTTTTTAAAGTAAGAAATGAGGGAGAAAGATGGAAGAAAAGGGAAAACTTAGCTTTGCTATAACAATAAATAAGGCGCTAGGGCAAAAACTACAAGTAACAGGTACCTGCAAATCAGGAAAGGGGAACTGTGTTACCCCGAATTAAATGCGAGCGAAGCTGCGGGCAAAAGCTAGTAATATTATAAAACCGAAAGTGAGTTTGTTTGTTTATTACGTCTTCACGGCTAAATGGCTAAACCGGTTTTGATGAATTTTGGTACAGAGATAGTTGGAAACCTGGAGACGGACATAGGCTAAAAAAAAATGAGAAAACGGGAGAGAAAGATATTTTTTTTCGATCATCACGCGGGTTAAAGTTAGCGTTAGCCCAAAGTAACCATGCCACACGGACGAAGTCGCGGGCGAAAGCTAGTCGTTAAATAAATAAATATTTATTCTTTATTCGAAAGTATTATTTTGTTAAGCAATCTGATTCGAAATGTCACCCTCTGTTCTCGTCACTTCAGGGTTTTGCTTACAACTATCTGTTTTGTAAATGTATGTAGGTCATATGGTCTGTTTGAGTGTCTATGACGTCATATTGTTTTTGGGGAGGTTAAATCGTCAAATAACTTCTCCTGTTCTGAGCGGAGTGGAGAGGATTGTCAAACTTGTACTGAACCATCCACGTTCCTTATTTTGCCCTTTGTATTCCTTTTTTGAACGACTCGCAACCGACGTCTTATATCAATATTGTTTTATTTTGTTCCAGACTGGGAAAGAGACGTTAGACGTTTTCTATGTGGAGTCATAGAGGACATTTATGACCATCCTTTTCATTGTGGACTTTTACTCTACTGACAGTACAGTAATACTGCTTGAAGATGTCAGATTAACCGTCCAAGGAAGTATGTCGCAAAAAGGGAATAGCTTTCTGCTCAGTGGTTAAAATAAACCTGCCAGTTCAAACGATTTTTAAGCATTAAACTATGGATTAACAAAAAATATAAGTCTGGCGGTGGCTGAAATAATATAATAGCTCACGTTTGCCTATAATTAAGTTCAAATTGCTTAACAGGTATATAAAGTTGTTGATATTATACAACGTTTTCACTCACAACAGAGAGGATGAGGCAACTCATTGTTTGTATCTGTGTGTACGCGTTTATAGAACACGTGTCTGCCTATCGATACGAAAATGTGACCGAAGATGCTTATTCACAACAGCTGACCGAGTTCAGACGATTACACCCGGTATGTAAAAGAATTTGCTATCTGGTTTTCCTACCCCTTTCCAACTCTGTTAGGGTCGGCCTCCTATTCGTCTGACTGGATGCAGTTCTGTGGAAGTATTTGCAACCGCTTATCTGACCTCCACAATCTCTTGTATCGGGTAAAAATGATACCCCTCAGTAAGACTTACAAATCTGATCAAATATTCGCTGGCCAGACTCCGTGCATACATTTACTTATTTTGTTTTTATATTTCAGAAACCAATAGGAGTATGGAGCAAACAGACTGGAGATCCAATCGACATAAGAGACACTATAACAATTAATACGGACGTATTCAACAACAAACATCACTTCATGATGGGCGCTCATCTTGACAGAGAAAGAATACCAGAACGCATAGTACATGCTAAAGGGTATGGAGCATTTGGGTACTTTGAAGTCACTCATGACGTCTCCAAGTATATAAAATCAGATGTTTTTAATGGAATTGGCAAGATAACTCCAGTAGCAACTCGGTTTTCAACAGCCAGGCAAAATCTTGGAGGTAATGACGTGGTTAGAGAGACAAAATCTGCCGCTATTAAGTTTTATACAAACGAAGGAAATCTTGACATGATAACCTTTCACATTCCTGTCTTTTTGTACAAAGATCCAATTGAATTCCCTCCTTTCATCCGCGCCTTTAGAAGAAACCCTCGTACTGGAACTTTTGATACTACAGCTAGTTGGGACTTCGTAACATTAAAACCTGACTTCTTACATGCACTGCTATGGTTACAATCTGATCTTGGCATACCTGATGGATACAGAAAGTCAAACTACTTCCCATTGCATACCTATGAAGTATATAACAAAGATGGTAAACGATTCTATGTAAAATTCAGTTTCAGAACTGAGATAGGGTTGTTTAATCTGACAAATGCGCAAGCAGCAGCAATAGGTTTGGAAGATCCTAACTATTACAACAGAGATTTATATAACGCAATTGCTGCGAAAAATTACCCAGCTTGGAGAGTAGAAATGGATATTTTGACAAAGGACGACTTATCAAAAGTTGATTACGATCCATTTGATATGACAAGATTATGGAAACGGGGAACTTATCGAACCGTGCCTATAGGACGCTTAGTTCTCAATCGCCGTATAGACAATAATTTCAAAGATGTCGAGATAAGCGCATATAATCCAGACAACTTAGTTCCCGGTATAACAGGATCGCCCGATATTGTATTTAAAGCAAGGAAGATTTTCTATCCAGATTCACAAAACTATCGTTTGGGAGTAAACCATGCTAATACAAAAATAAATGCTCCTTTATACGATAGGAATTACAATAGGGATGGACATGGAGATTTGCGAGATAACATGAAGGATGCACCAAATTATTACCCGAATTCTTTCAACGGGCCCATGCCTTATGTCGACGAGGCGCGACCAACAGAGAGGTTGCTTCCATTACAAAGAAACGCAGTCGACTTGCAACCAGTCGCAGAGTTCTACAACGAAATCATAGAAAGTGATGCGCATAGGCAGAGGCTTGCGAACAATGTGGCTGAATCGTTGGTAGGAGTAGCACCAGATGTGACCAAGAAAACTCTTCGTTTACTAACCCTGGTTGATATTGACCTGGGTAACCGTGTGAAAAGAACATTGAAAGCATTGCAAAGGGTATCGACAGCGGCGAGACAGAGTCAATTAGCACAATGTTTTGCTAGTATCGGCTAATACTGATATAACAGAATAAAACTAACTAATTATAACGTTTCGATTAATATATTTTTTGAAACGGAAACGATTATTTTTGTTTTAAACTGAGCAGATGCGTAGTTATTGGAAACTTATTTCCTTCAGAAATAGTTAAATAATTTATAACGGGAACCTACAAAAACGTAAATAAATGAATTAATAGTTAATGCAGTACCTACATACGAACTTTCATAAACTAACCTTAACAAGAAAACAAGGTCCGAATTATTACTTAACACACTTTTTCTTTCATTATTGGAAAGATTAAGACACGGTGACAGTGTGTTCGGTATTCAGGCGAGGTAAAGGTTTTTTTATTAGAATGTACTTACTGTACTTCGCTTAACTCATACCGCCTATGGCCACACCATACTGCAGAACTTACAACGATCCGCGTCCAATACAAAAACGCATTCGGGGCACTGATGGGACTGCCTCGATACTGCACCGCTTCGGGTATGTAAAGCGAACCTCATATTTGGTGCGCAGAGTTCGGGCTCCAACAACGTGCTAGCGATGCTTAGGGGATACCTGTTTTTTTCTTTACGTATGGGAAATCATCAAATAACTTCCTCCGTTCTGGGCAGAGCGGATCAACCCGCAACCCCGGCAAGTGGTGGCCATGGCAGGCCCTGCTGCTTTACTGCCATCTCTTTGAGTCACGCTTGGAACACGAACGCACCATCGACACGGCCTGTCGTCACTATATCGACGGAAGGTGAGCTACCCATTTATCACCGTCCACAGACCCGTATGTGGTGGCCGGGAGTCGTCTCGCGACCGACGCTTGACGTCCGGAGCGTCTCCCACGGCGGCTGGGTTGGTTTGAGGTTCTTTCTCTCAAACGCCTAGCCACCTTATATGCAGAAGGAGGTGAGCGCTTCCCATTCCCACTGGCGTCGGACTGAACCAGGGCCGGACGCGAGAGATCGCCGCCACCGAACATCTCCACGTTGGGGGAAGGCTTGTTGGCTTGGGTAGGATCTTGTCTGTAAATAATTTTCTCTGAATTTAATCAACTTTATTTTAATACTTACTTTATAGTATTTTCTTTTACTTAATATTTTATGTGTGCGATATTTGTCAATAGGTGTAAATAACCTGAATAAATGGATTAATTATTGTATCATAAGAGTGTACAAAAACTTTGCCATCTTCAGACATTTTTGAGAATATTTTGACATTGATAACATTTTAAAATTTACAGAGGGGCTAAATTCATCGAAAAATATGAAAATCTAAATTGAGGGTACTTAAGGTTTCCTTATTTGGCTTCGTTTTTCGTTTTCCGAGCGTCACCCTATTATTTTGTTCTCTGACATAAAAAAAAACAGGCACAAGGTTGATATTTTTCTTATTTTTACTTAAAAAATGTGTTATGTCAATGTTACAATTTTGTTTAAGTTTTATTTTTACTTTCCATATCACCATTTAATTATTATTAATTAAGGGAATAAAAACCGGTAAGCTGTAGAGTTAATCATTTCACACACATTCCATGCCACATGCCATGTTTTTTTTTTTATAAAAAAACACAAACTTTTGTTGTGTGAGTCTTCCCGACTGTTTTTCAGTCTAAAAAAAAAAGACGTCGGTCCTCGGCTTTACTTTTTTTAAATATATAATGTCCTACTGCTGGGATATGGATCCCAGCAGTAGGACAATATATATTTATGCGGGTTATGGCCATAACCCGTAAAAGCCCAGTGCAAGTCAGGTGGTACTAGTTCATACTATATTGATGTTTTTATAAGGAACATGTCTCCACAAGTTGGAACGCAAAGCTGCAATAAATAATTAAATTGTTAAAGGGTCAAAAATTCAAAAATTTAAGTTACAGACACATCTCCATAAATATTAATATTCACACAGTTCCTTCATCCCTGAATAATAATAAAAATGCAAATTTATTAGAACATGGAACAGACACGGTACAGAATACTTTTCCATCATTATATCCGCGTCGTCGTTGATTATGGTAATTCAGGCGATAACTTCAACTGTGGAGCCCTGTTTATTCACTTCCAGCGTATTAATTATGAAGCCGAGTTGAGAGTGGACTGGATGTCAACATGGACACGGAGGAAGAAGATGCAGAAAGCCCATGTGGAAAGTGTAATCAACAAAAAGATGTTGGAATAAATAATTCCAGGACTTATACAGAAAGTTAGTAATTAATTCCAAGGCATTTTTACACAGACTTTTTGCTCCCACTTTTAATACGTTTCTTCATCTTTTACTAGCGCTAGCACGACAGTAACAAAATGGTAAACCAAAACATGGCCACTTGCACGTTATCGTTGAAAGTTGCGAAACCCATTTTCGCGAACGATATTTGCGCGAATTGCTGCTTCATCTGCTCATGAAGTCTCATCATTCTGCGTTTGTATGCAAAACTTTCATCAGAAAATATTTAGTTGTCTTTCTGTTCTTATTTATTCGGTGTAATGGATGTTTATCAAATACCGAGTTTCCTCCGTGCCTCGGAAAGCACGTTAAGCCGTTGGTCCCGGCTGTCATTTGTAGATCTTTGACAGTCGTTACAGGTAGTCAGTGTTCTTAAAATCTGACAACCAGGTTGTGGAGGTCAGATAGGCAGTCGGTCCATGTAAAATACTAATATTCAGCTGCATCCGGTTAGACTGGAAGCCGACCCCAACATAGTTGGGAAAAGGCTAGGCAGATGATGATGGATGTTTATCAAATAAAACTGTCGGCCACTGGATGAACTGACCCGTTTATTACATGCCCTAAATCTGGTAGTGTTGGCAAAATAAAGCAATTTATCAACCAAAAAGTTTAGTAATAAAACTAATATATTGCGTCTTTTGGTAAGTTCAGATGTTCAAAACGACCATTATTTTGGGTACTTAGTCGTTAGGAGAATAAGGTTTTTGTTCTATAAAATTGTTTTAATAATTGTTATGTCGTGATGGCCCAGAGGTCCTATTAAAGGTACCTATTAGTAAAAGCCTCACCGCTAATGCACGAGGTTGCGCCAGTACGAGTATAATTTTCTTCAATTCATTTGTACTTTTTCAAGTATATCTCGGATAAGCGCATAATTCAACAACGCCTGGGCCAATTTTACCTTTTTTTTTTAATATTCGTTGAAGTCCAGGGATGGTTTTTACGGCGAGAAAAAAAAACTAAAGGCAGTGTAGGTTTTTGTGTAGATAGGTAGGGTAGAAAAATTGCATTTCAATGCACAGCTAGTAATTAATATAACTCTGAAATCGCCAGCCTCTCTTGAGCAAGTGTGGTGATCAATGCTCGTGCTTTCACTGTATGAGAAGAGGACTTGGTCTAGCATTGAGACTATTATAAGCTGGTATTATATTTTTTTTATATAATTGTTAACTAAACGATACTTAAAATTTGGTGAAACTCTTGAATGAAACTCTGTCACAGTTTTAAATACTGCAGATGGTGAATATTGACTGATCATAGGTAGAGTGGATTTATCATGCCAAATAATTTGTATGCCCCAGAAAGGACCAGATTCGGAATCCAGAGTAATCGTAAGATATGGAAGAGCTTGTTGTTGTATTTATATTCATGATTAAGTAAGATGGAAAAAAAAAATAAGAGGAGCTTGTGGCTAAATAATAATTACTGCCGATCGGGTCAAACTTGAGGTTAAATCGCATATGCCCAATTTGGTTCCTGAAAGTTTGACCACACATTAAATACAGAAGCACTACTGTGCAAAATTTGGGCAGCGTGTACTTGTACGTAAAATACTGATACTCAGTTGAATCCGGTAAGACTGGAAGTTGATCCCAACATAGTTGGGAAAAGTTCAAGCAGATGATGATGGTGACGAAGTATGAAAATTTATTCCATTTTCCAAAGACACTTTGATCCCAATCATTCTTATACTATCAAAAATTCCAATCTCTTTATTTTTTCAATATCCCAAGATTCGATACATAAGTTACTATTAAATCGAAAATCGAATAAGGCCGTAATATTTCACCAGCGAAAGTTGATCCAAGCGATAAAAATCTTGTTCCAGCTATCTAAGGAAAAAACGTGAAATAGAAGAATTTATCGTTTTTCTGCTGTAGTAGTGAGTTTGTATTGAATTGGAAGGGATGTTTTTATTAAACTGCCTGGATTTGGAGATAGTTTCAAAAAAAGATTAAAACGAAAACTAAGATTAATTCTTTGCATTTTTTTTACCAATATTGCTATTTCGAAAGAACCAGGGGTAGCCAGTGAAATTAAAATTTTCCTACGGTTTTTTTTGGTTTGACACACCAGATATGGCTTCATAATAATAATTAATAATTGAGTCATAATAATTTAAATGATCAAAACAACCTACGTTCATTTCACCTCAATAAATGACCATTTATTAAGAAACTCACTTATTGGAGTCAAACGAACTTAGAGGCCTGTATTGGTGAATTCAGTAAACCCGTATTATAAACGGTTGCAATTCATATTTCAATCAACATACTACTCTGTCAAGAAAGTACCGGGAAAAGATCAATAATACACAAAATGTCTGTTATTCATCCAAATTTATTTGATCACCTTCAAAGTATGCTCCTTTAGAAACGATACACTTGCGCCAACGAATAATCCATTCATCAAAACATTTTTTAAACGCTGCTTCCAGAATTGAGTTCAGTTCTCGCCGCGAATTCTCCTTTATGTCTTCTATCGATTGAAAACGGGTGCCACGAAGTGGTAATTTGAGTTTAGGAAAAAGAAAAAAGTCAGCAGGAGCCATATCTGGTGAATATGGTGGTTGCTGGATGGTATTTGTTGAGTGTTTGGTCAAAAATTCGTTCACAATGATAGCCTTGTGCGAAGGCGCATTGTCGTGGTGCAAAATCCAAGAATTATCTTTCCACATATCTGGCCTTTTTCGTCGAATTTGCTCTCTTAAACGCCGCATAACGCTCAAATAATATTCTTTATTTACCGCTAGACCTTCCGGTAAGAATTCAGAGTCCACAACACCGCGATAGTCAAAGAAAACAGTCAACATGACTTTGACTTTTGATCGACTTTGGCGTGGTTTTTTCGGTTTCGGTTCAGTTGGAAGGCGCCACTCCGAAGCTTGTTGACTAGTTTGCATGTCAAACTCGTAAACCCACGTCTCGTCACCAGTAACAATGCGTTTCATGAATGTTGGGTCCGAACTGACTCGTTCTAGCATGTCCTCAGCGACTTTCATGCGATTGAGTTTTTGGAGAAAATTCAGATCTTTTAGGACTAGCCGAGCAGCAACATGTTTCATACCCAAATGATTAGTTACAATGGTACGGATCGACTCGTGAGATACAGAAAGTTCAGCGGCTATCTCTCTCAGAGTTGAATGGGGATTTTCAGTCACTATTTTCTTCACTTTTGCGATGTTAACTTCAGTTGCAGACGTTGACGGCCTACCAGAGCGAGGCAAATCTTCCATCACATCTCGACCGCTTTTGAACGCTTTGAACCACTCATAAGCACGAGTTTTTGATAAAGTCGATTCACCGTAAGCCTTCTGTAACATTTTCAGTGACTCCGAACACGAAATTCCATTGGCGATGCAAAATTTAAGACAAACTCTTTGTTCGATATTTTTGTCCATTATGAAATTCGCAATACACACTATATACGATATTACTAAAACCAGCACTGTATTTAATATAAATAACAGATGCAACTCAAACTCCGCGCCAAAATGGAAAACAGTTGTGCCAAAAAAAACAAAAATTTTAATTTGGAACTATAAACAAATATAAAAATTCCCGATACTTTTTTGACTGAATGTACGACCCAAAAATGCGAAAAAAATGTCAACAACGTCACTCTAGCGCTTTCGACCAAACCATCTTGGATATCACACGATAACAAATTGACTTGATTAATTGATTGACAACTGACAAGAGATTGACAATCTGAACTTATTGATTGTCGATTTTTTTCTTTGCACAACAGCAGCAATTATTAAAGACATTAAACTAGGAGCATCTAAGAATAAGAATTAATTTACTTTGCACTAACAAAACCACCTTATTACCGTTTCCAATCAAACCCAGATACCAGGCTAGCATAAGCAAAAAGGACACGGAAAGGGCGCCGTAACAGTTGGTTATATACGTGTTGCGTCTCATCGGATTATGTAAATAGGAGTCTATAAGCGGAGGGTCGTTCCGTGCCCGTTGTTTCGGAAAACCCCCTCCCCTTCATTCCTCTTCAGCTCTCTTCCCCTCCCCTCCAAACCTCCCTCCCCTCGACCTGTCCACTGTACTGGAAGTAAGCTCGACCGTCTATTCCATTGGTGTATACTTAGAACTCGACTAGTCTGTGTGGACGGTTTTTCTATTCGTTTTCAGCATGAATGGAAAATTGATTGAAGCTTGTTTGCGCTACAGACCACAATGGAAAATTAACTCTGTAGGGGAACGTTATAGAATTGCGAGGGAAAGGGATATGTGGAAATTTTTAGAGGAGGCCTGTGTCGAAAGACAAACTGTGGAAAAAAGTACTGATCAAAGTATTAGTCTTAAGAATTAACTGTAAAGAACTCAGGAATAAAGGCTTATTTTATATGACATTGACACCACACAAAGCTAAACCTCTTCAAGGTGTAGTTTAGTTTAATTGACAGAAGAATAACATAATTGAATAAAAAATTGCGTTTGTTTGTCTGTATAAATCCGTAAAGTATTTGTGTTATTAGGCAGCGTGTGGTTTGGCACTAATCAGTTTCCTTGAAATAATAAAAACAAAAAAAGGTCAACTGCTAGGCGAACTCGCGCACCGAGGTACTGACATAACAGACTTTATCCTGTGGGTATTGGATAATATTATATCCTTACTAATTTTATAAAAGCGAAAGTGAGTTTGTTTGTTTGTTTGTTACCTCTTCACGCTTTAATGGCTAAACCGATTTTGATGAATTTTGGTACAGAGATAGTTGGGAACCAGGAGACGGACATAGGTAATTTTTTTTTTAAAGTGGGATGTGAGGGAGAAAGAGGGAAGAAAAGGGAAAACTTAGCGTTGCTGTAACAAATCAATAAGGCGCAAGGGGAACTGTGTTACCCCGAATTTAACGCGAGTGAAGCCGCGGGCAAAAGCTAGTATATACATATATATATTAATAAAACGTTGCCCCACACTAGGAGGTTCTCCTGTATCGTGGGTGCGTTTACAAACATTTAAACTCACATGATATACAAATATTTGTTCCGTGCGGGGATCCAACCCGCGACACGCAGCGGAGCAGTCGATCGCTCAGACAGTGCGCGTTCGACGTCGCGGGCAACAACTAGTACTTAGACAGCCGCCGCGCCTGCTACCCGCCATAATGACTTAAAACAGTCCTTATCCACGTGAGGGAAAGAGACAGATAAAGAGCTATACATGATGTCTAGCGTTACTCTTTCTTACACAGAAATAAGTGCTGAAAAATGCGTCATGGTAACCCTGAAATACATGGTTTTGTAAAACCATGTATTTCATCCATACATTTGCAGCGGGAATATTTCAGGAATAAACTCCGAGTGCGGTCTATGTTCACAGTAACCCAGTGAACCAGTAAAAGCTATTAGCGGCTAACTGAAATACCCTTCACTCAAAACTAGAAGAGCGCACGTCTCCACTCGAGCGAAAAGTTTTTAATTTCCCGGAACAAAAGATAGTTGTTGTGATATTCGTGTTGGAGGGACAACGATTACCGTGTATACAGGACATTTTTACGTAAAAATAACTGACAAAATGTGGGTATACTATGAGGTGCACTATTTTCTCTTTTTTGCAGATTTTTAATCATCGAATTGCTTCCCCCGCTCTGGACGCAGTAAGGGGGAGTCTTTTACTGGCTAAAATCCATCCATGTTTTATTACTTTTACGGGTCTGACCCAAATGAATGCCAAATTATTGTTGGGCAAATTGTTTTATAAATGATTATGTTTATTTCGGATATTTTATTGACAAAAACAATTTAATTTTAATCAAATATTCAAATTTTGCCTTAAAAATGGGCCGTTATTTGTGGTGAAATCAGAAGAAATGAAAGCCCTCGTTGCGATAAACGTTATGATACGTGTTAAATACACTGCATTTTGTAGCTAATTCTAGTGCAATAAGAGCCAGTTTTCAAGGATGTATTGAAAAATAGAGAGAGATAGTTCGTATTGTGTGGGAAAACAAAAACCTCTGAACAAAACTAAGCGAGGGTAATGATTTGAAACTGGTGATAAGTAGTGCTACTTAAAGAGATTGGTAGAAACTATTACTTGGGATATATTTTAGGGACGACACTCGTTTGGTTCAGTGTGTCGTGGGCTCAACTCCCGCACGGAATCAATAATTCTGAATTTAAATGTTGGTTGTAATGGACCCAATAAAAAAGTACTGGCCGTTTTCACTACAACTAGGTGACACCTGAATTTCAATGCTGTTGTTTAAGGAGTCATTCGTTTCAACAGTGCAGTTCAAAATACCACTTAGGAGACTGCTTCAATGATCTAAAGATCGCAAGTGTTACTGCTATGAGGTCCTAGGTTCGATACCCACGGTTTTATTGCTTTTTAACCGACTCCAAAAAAATCTTCTGTTCGACTGTATTTTTGTTTAATGTTTGTTACGCGATTTCTTCGTCAATTGTGGTCTGATTTTCAAAACTAGTTTTAAAATGGAAAGGGTATACTCCTGGTCCCACATGAATTTTATCTTTATTGGCTATACACTAGCTTTAGCCCACGGCTTCGCTCGCGTTAAATTCGGGGTAACACGGTTCCCCTTTTCTGATTTGCAGGTACCTGTAGTTTTTGACATTGCGCCTTATTTATTGTAATAGCAAAGCTAAGTTTTCCCTTTTCTTCCCTCTTACTCCCTCATTTCTCAATATTTTTTTAAAAGATAGCCTATGTCCGTCTCCAGGGTCTCAACTAACTCTGTACCAAAATTCATTAAAATCGGTTTAGCCATTTAGGCGTGAAGACGTAACAAACAAACAAACAAACTCACTTTCGCTTTTACAATATTAGTAAAGATAAGGGTACAGTCACGAGCTAAATTCGAATACGATTTTAGGTGAGAAATGACGATTGCAACTTTGAGATCGATCTGTTTCATAATAATATGAATTTTAAAATACTATTTTCGCTACTTTTTAAAAGATTGAGATATGAGGGAAAAAGAGGGAAGAAAAGGGAAAACTTAGCATTGCTTTTACAATAAATAAGGCGCTAGGGCAAAAACTACAGATAGCAGGTACCTGTAAATCAGGAAAGGGGAACTGTGTTACCCCGAATTTAACGCGAGCGAAGCCGCGGGCAAAATCTAGTTCTAAATACATCCCAGCCAAGACCTCCGGGAATTACAGGCATGACGTTTGGTGAGAGCTAAGTAGTTTCTAATTCGTGTCAAATTTATTATAGCCTTTATCTGTGAAAATACTTACTGGTTCGTAATCAAATCGGTGGTTACAATATACAAGTTTAGCTTTAGAAAATCCTTACTAATATTATAAAAGCGAAAGTGAGTTTGTTTGTTTGTTTGTTACCTCTTCACGCTTTAATGGCTAAACCGATTTTGATGAATTTTGGTACAGAGATAGTTGGGAACCAGGAGACGGACATAGGCTAATTTTTTTAAAAATTGGGATGTGAGGGAGAAAGAGGGAAGAAAAGGGAAAACTTAGCGTTGCTATTACAAATCAATAAGGCGCAAGGGGAACTGTGTTACCCCGAATTTAACGCGAGCGAAGCCGCGGGCAAAAGCTAGTGTAATATAATAGCCACAAACCTTAAGTTAACTTACTTACGCAATTACGTTACCTTCGATAAATTAACTTGAATTTAGTGCGTGATTACAATCTACTGCAAAAAGTTAAGTAATGGCATTAAGCCTCTCGGTTACTTCTCGAAATTTGGAAAAAGAAAATATCTTAGAAGTGTGCGTAAAATACCTGCTTTAATCCTTTAGCTTAAAGAAAATCTCAAATACGTTTTTGTGTTAAGAAGCTTTTTCTTAGATTAATGTAAAAACGTTGTTATTAAATGGATTTTCAATATCGGAGATTGTTTTTGTCAAATGTATTTCAGGCACCACCCACGCAAATGAGACAAGTTGTTTTTGAATTAAATACGAATTTGTTTTGGCCCTTTTTACCATTTCTACATTTTAATATTGTAAGTACTCAATTTTAAAGGACTAAAGATATTTATATATATCTTTATATTTATATATAAGTTTAGATTTTAAGAGTTTCTTCCAAGATATATGTACACTTCATCGAATTATAGTGTACTTTTTTTAGTTCTGCCAGACCAAAGCCTTTATATTTCCTTTGTATACTATACACATTAACCACTTACTTATTAAATATTTCAACACAAAATATTTAAAATTAAGTACCAATTGTAAGGAAAGAGTTTTTCCGGGTTTACCCGTAAGTTTTACCTATATTTCCCTGTAAGAAGCAATGACACACCGTCCATGCAGCATGCAAACATGCCTAATACACGTTGTTTTGCTTGTTTGCTTGATGTATCAAGCATAGTTTATGTTACGGCTCCGGTGCTGCGGGCCTCAGGTCCCACGGAAGCCTATCGACGCAAAAGGTTTTAACGCTCACCACTGCAGCTTCGGCCCCATCCACGACGGTAGGCCTTCGAAGAACCTGCTCTTCAGCTCGCGAGCTATTTCGACTCTTCGTCCATAAGCGGGCTTAAAATAGGTACACTCTAGGGACACAGCACCAAACTACGCGGAGTCGGTTTTACAGCGATTCGTTTTTGTCGCTAACTTTTAGAGCACAACTTAGCCCGATTAGCTGACTTTTAAATATTTATGGTCAATTATTTTTTTTATAGAAATTGCAATAATGCCTAACAAAAACAAAATTATTTCAAATGAAATTCTGACTTCTTCATAGTGTCTCAAGTTAATTTGTACCAAATAACCGTCGCTTTAAATAAACGTGTTAGAAGAAATTAAGATTCTGTCTAATAAGATTCTGTCATCTTAAAAGTATGCCATTGTAAATTCAAACTTATAAACCTTTGGACAAGCAACAATTATAATATACAATGATAATAATTTTTATCCCTTTTAACTATTCGCTTAAAGAGGACTATGCCAAGTGTGTAATCCTTACTTCCTTACTTATCTACTAATATTATAAAAGCGAAAGTGAGTTTCTTGTAACGTCTTCAAGCCTACATGGCTAAACCGATTTTGATGAATTTTGGTACAGAGATAGTTGGGACCCTGGAGATGGACATTAAGGCACTAGGGCAAAAACAACAAGTAGCAGGTACCTGCGAATCAGGAAAGGGGAACTGTGTTACCCCGAATTAAACGCGAGCGAAGCCGCGGGCAAAATCTAGTGCCAAATAACTTTTGGAGCATAAACATTTCAGATAGATGGCACCTGTTTTTACCATCATAACTACTTGGCAAACATGTTTACTCAGATGTTGATAAAATTATATTTATATCACACCGGTTAATCGAAAATAACTAAAAATGAATAAGGAAAAGTACACAATGCCACAACGAGACATTGCTATTTAAAAATATACCAACCCAATTTAAATAAATACATGACTCAAAATAATGTCTGCGTCAGTCATTTTAGCGAAATATACGCACAAAAAAATGTCCTTATAATTAGAGTACAAACCAATGTCTAATCTATCGCTTTTATCAGTTTCATCTGTGTTTTTATTTAAAAAATCTTAGAAGTTAAATTTGAACAACTTCCCGATATCCGACTGAGCTTAAATCATGCAAACATATTTAGTTTAAATGACAATGCATGATTGGCAAGGTCACGTCATCGCATGTGTCATTGGTGAAATACGTCTTGTTCTGGTGGTGCACTTAAATAAAGGTTTAATAGGTTTGACGGTGTCGCAGTGGCTGAGCGATTGACTACTGCGCTGCGTGTTGCAGGTTCGATCCCCGCACGAAACAAATATTTGTATGACCTACAGGTAGTTGTTCCGGGTCTGGCTGTTGTTTTTGTATGTGAGTTTAAATGTTTAGTAAACGCACCCACAAAACAGGAGAAATTAATAGAATGGGGCTACATTTTTCTTAAAAAAAGGTCTTGTATAACTATGTAAATATGTAAGACGTTAGACTGATTGGTCTGTAGTTGCCACGTAGTTAAAAACTAAAATATTTATGGATTACCTTCTTCTGTTGTTATACCGGTGGCAATTAGCAAATTAACACTTTTTCTTGGTGTGTCAATGGTAAAAAACGTTCAAATATATATATCAAAATGAATCTACACGAACTTCGTTTACACAAACGTTTACACCGCGCGTGAACTTCAGGTCATCAAGTGCGAAAACGCCAGGCCATGAGAAGCAAGACGAAAGGAATTAATTTGAATAAAGTCATTCGGCCAGCCGATTACGGGTTAAGGCGCGGTAACAAGCTAATCCTTAGGTATTCGCGGAAGTGAGACTAGCTGCAGACTGGGCATGGTCTGACACAAGTACACGACAGTTATAGTGCATCGAAAGAATAGAAATAAGGTCGAAAATATTTCGGCGTTTGATTTTATTTGAATATCATGTATGTCCGCCAAAATGTAGGTCATTTTGCAGTTTTAATTGAATATAAAAAAAAATACAGTTCCGTGTTTGAAAAATTTTAGATATCTCTTTGGTCTATAAAATTTCCTTTGTTATAGATATAAAAAATATGATGGTGGTCGCTAAAAAAATTAAGAATTTCGAGACGAAAAGATTTTTTTCGTTGTCTTTTTAAAAATTTTTTTTTCGTAGTACTAGACCCCATTTGAAAACTGTTTTTTTTTAACTCTTTACTTTTTATATTTGACTATACACGGTAATTTTTTTTGGCTAGTGGCATGTACAGATACGGCTAACTTTGCGACGAAAATCTAGACGTTTTACGAAGTGTTTGCTTTGTACAGCGCCTTAACAACCTTTTAAACGGCGCCATTAGACAATTAGTCCCATACATTTTGACTTTTTGAATGTCACTCATTCTAGCCAGTGTCCTACACACATAAATTAAGACTGTGAGTTATAAAAGAGGTTATCTAAGAATGACAATATTGCTATTTTTCTTCAACACCAATATAAACTGAATTCCAGTTTTTTTCCACCTTTAGTTGTGAAATCCTACTAATATTATAAATATAAATGTTTGTGAGGATGGATGTAAACAAACATACATACATCCTTGTATGGATGTTTGTTACTCATTCACGTCAAAACACCTGAAAGGGACTTGATGAAATTTGGCACAGAGGTAGATTAAAGTCTGGATTAACACAAATGATACTTTTTTTTTTCAATATCACGCGGGTAAAGCCGCGGGCGCCAGCTAGTATAACTATATTTGTTTGGAATCTTCTTTGGTTTAATCTTTTCAAATGTTATTTCGGATCCGGAATTCATCCGGTTTTAATTTTCAATGAATAAATCTACATCCGGCCGGGGAAATATAACTGGGACTTACGTATTTATATTAAGTATTTTTCTGTATGTAAGTAACAAGGTGATGTCAGTAGAAGGTAAATGATTTGTGGGTTCATGAAATAAAGTTTACTTTTGAACAAATTTGGTAAGCTGACTAAAACCCAAACAATTTGAAAGTGCTGCTATAAGCGTCGGATTTGCCAAGCAATTATAACGTCTGTTGTTATACATTTCCCTAAGTAGGTAAATGGTGAAAAAAGTCCATCTTACATCTCTCAGAGTATTAATCCCCAAACATTACGTTTATGCTATCGGAAGTTATGACATAAAAGGTTCTGCTAAAAAGGGTAGACCCATTCTTAAAATGTACTTACATATTATCTAGGTCTATAAACCAAGTCTACTGAAAAGTAACAAATCATAAGTAAAACAATAAAACGTTAATTTACTACTTTTTGAATACCAATATTAGGTACCTATATTTGGGCCATTTATTAGTAGATGTTTTTACTGACGTACCTAAAATAAAACAACAATAATATGAGAAGGTATACTCATTTGTATCTAAGACACTCCTTAATTATTGTACCTACAAAAAAATAACTTCTAAATCTTACACTATTAGGTACCACCACATTTAAGTAAAACAAAATAGGTACCTACGGTTGACAAAAGAAAAGAAAAAAAAACAATTAACACCATTATAAATTAAAAGCCTGAAAATAACTTTGTATGACATTAACAATCTGTGGTCAACAACGTAAGTTTGACAAGACATTTTAATCTTCCTACCTGTCAAAAAAATTGTTAAATATACTTTCTCGAAAACTAGCTCTAATTGCACTATGATAAGATATATCTCTGCGGGAACAAACATACTGACACACAACAATTTAAAAACACGTTTGTTTTTTCTTTTAAGTACCGGTTGTACTTTCATATGCATTCAGAAAAACACTGTTATTTTGAAATTTTAAACAGATACTTTAATTTTAGTTATTTGTATAGATTATTGTGCTTTGTTAAATAGAAGATCATAGCTCAATTAAGGTCGATTTGAAATATAACTTTTACCTACAGAGTTAATGTGACGTGTTGGCAGTGTCCATACAAAAACTGTCAAAATGACAAACTAATTATAAATAGTTATTCCGGGTCTGGCTGTTTGTGTGTGTGAGTAAACGTTAGATGTTTGTAAACGTACTCATGGTTCAGGAAAAAATCCTACTGGCTGACCAATATTTTTTCACTTAAATAAAAAAGGTTGGTCTAACTGCCAGTCTTAATGTTCGTTTTTTATTCTCGATTTAGTGTCAGTTTAATAAATATTGCGTCTTGCATCCAGAGAAAATAAAAACAATTCCCCTAATCTCTATCTCCTTCTTCTTAATATCAATTATAACATTAATATTGTAAAGGCGATTTATATGTGAGTAATTTACTCCTTTGCGCTCTGCTCGCTCGCTTTGGTATGAACATAGATAGCCTAAACCCTGGATTAATACATAAGCTTATCCCAGTGTACGCAAGTAAAACCGTGAAGCTCAGCTAGTATTAAATTGTGCAATAATTAAAAGCCACTTTAATTTTATTTTAATCATGCAGATTGCTTATTTCACGATATATCTCATAAAAGTCAATTTAAAAACAGTAAAGACAGATTTATGCTTCAATCAATAATAAATGACAGACGAACTGAAGGCCGTTCGAATCTGGCTTTCAGCTGAATTGGGATCGAATCGAATATTAATAAGGAGACTGGAATAAACTAGACTTTTTGTTGTAATGAGATCTTTGGTTTGTAGGTCATTGGATGTGTTGCAGTTCGGGATATGAATAATTGGAACGTAGTTCTGCCCTGGTGAGCCAACAAACACAATCTCTTATTAATTCCGATATGCGTCAAACTAATCCAACATTTTAATTAGCATCAGTATCAGCATCAGTCTAGCCTTAGTCCTTTTCCCGATGTGACAGGGTGGTTTTCCAGTCAAATTGAATACAGTATAATACCAGTATCTTACAGGGCTCCCTGTCTGCCCTGCACTATCTGCCCTTCACAACCCAGTTAGTGTTAACCTCTTGGTCAGGATGGGAAATAAAAAAACGGTAAAAATGGTGCGTTATTATCTAGTAGGGTAAGTGGAAGTCTCTTAGACATGCAAAACGTACGTTTAAAACGCATCCAGAATCGTTAAAAATACTTAGAAAAACGGTAGTAGTAGAAATACTGACGACACGGTTGGTGCAGTGGTTGAGCGATCGACTGCTGCGCTGTGTGTCGCGGGTTCGATCCCCGCACGGAACAAATATTTGTATGACCTACAGATAGTTGTTCCGGGTCTGGGTGTTTGTGTATGTGTGTATAAATGTTTGTAAACGCACCCACGATACAGGAGAAATTCCTAGTGTGGGGCAACGTTTTTTTTTAAGAAAAAAAAAAAATTTTTTTTGAATGTGGGTTGGTATATTTTCTAACTACGTTCAATTGAAGTGACAAGAACTAAAGATACCATGTCTGAAACCCTTATGGTTGTGACTACCCTACCGTGGTTGCGGGTTGTTTGAAAGAGATACTGCGGCCCCGCAACATAAAGGGCAAAAGAAGGAAAATGGGGGAGTTTTAACCAGTCTGAGTGTCAGACTTTTCACCCCAGCTCCGCCCAGAGCGAGGTAAGTTATTTGATAATTTCCCATCCGTAAAAAAAAATATTGTGATATCTCCCAATATTCGAATTTAGATATTAGTGGTCTTACATACAGTGGAAGGCATGTTTTAATTATTTAATGATTAGATAAACAATTAGCAAAACGAAACAGTTGATTTTGATAAACGTTGCTCATTTGGAAACCAATGGAAGCTGATCGCTGAAAAAACAAAAAAGAAAACTAAAACTGAAGTATCTAAGTAAACAGAACATTAATTCAACTAGGTAAGACACAGAACCCCATTCGCTTCAGGTGTGTTTCAGCAAATTGTTTCCTGAACTCCGAAAACTTGTGCAGTGTGCTGCCACATGGTATATAGCGGTTGGAGAGCTAATGTCGTTCATACTGTCTCCATTCTTCATTCAAAAATGATTCGTGTACTAACCTTACTGAGTATCATTACTACCACTGCATTGGGTAAGTAGTTTTTTTTTTAATTGCTTTCTTGAAGACTGTGACACTAGAAATATTGTAAAGGAAATTGCAGTTAATCTGCTTAAGCTCACTTTTAATCATTTTTTTATTAGTATATAAATATTTATTAAAATAAGAGTTACAATAGTTCAATTAAGAATATTAATATAAAATTAAATTTACTACCTAACTATAGCGTCAAAAATTCGTCCTCAACGCTGGCACACAGTTGGCCATTTTCCCAAGAGACTGGCCGCGTTGCCACGTTGTATTGTAACGCTAAGCCTCTGGCCAAAGTAAAATCCAGCCCTGGGGTCATGGGAAGTGTCAACGAAACGTTTTGAAATTTCCTTAGAAAGGCTGTGAGCACAAGTACCCCACGTTCCCAGAGTTTCAACTCCAAACGGCTCGAAAATATAGTTAAGGTTATCTATTTTTAATATATACTAGATATTTAGAAAAAACCCCAACTGCCTACAAAACTTAAAAGAAAAAACAAGCTCTGTGATTTTCTGAAAGATCTGAGCCTTTTAATTTCTTTATATTTATTTATTTATTTGAAGTACCCTATATTACAATATGGTAGTCCTACAACTAACGCCCGGTTAACAAAAACGACACGTTTTGCTTACTTACTTAGTAGTATTTTGACATAAGTTCTATGAGACTTATGTCAAAATACAACTATCCGTGAGCAAAACGAATCGTTTTTTGTTTATTGGAACCGGGCGTTAAACGAACTCATAGAATTGGACATACATACACTACATACTTACAAAAAAATATAACCCTCCTCCTTTAGGCAATTGGAAACTGTTTTTTGCCACATGCGATTCGACCCTTCGCATCACATGCCAAGACAGTCGAATCCTTTTCATAGTTGCTTTTATTTATGTAAAGTAATAACCATAGCTTTTGTTTCAGGATTCTATGCTCCCAGTTTGAAAGGTCAGTAGTACAATATTGTATAGTCACAGTCCTACAATTCTTCTAAAATGAGTTTTAAAAACAACAGTTTTTCAATGAATGAATATAAAATTAACCTTTAGTTTTTTGTTTGTAGTGAGATTCGATTTCACATGTGACGGAATTGGAACGGTAGGGTTCATCGAATTACCTCAGAATACCACTTCAGCTGTAGCATCCGGATGGGTCCAAAAGGCTAGGCCTGTGGGCCCCGCCGGACTGAGCTCCCTTGCCCTGATGTGCCCCAAAGATGATTGTACAATTTGCCTCTTATTTGATGATACTGGCTATGTAGCTGGATTGCAGATAGCTGTAAGTATTTTTCGTTTTTAGTGTTCAATACTTCATGAGTAAAAAAGCAGGAACCTTATAAGATCGCTTTGTAGTCCGTCTGTATGTCTGTCAAGACCTTTTATCTAGGGAACGCGTTAAGGTATCGAGTTGAAATTAAAACTGGACACTCAAGTCTGTGGTCCCTTAGATTGGTGGAAAAATCATATCTCTAAGTGTACGCTTCTAAGTCAAAAGATATGGCCGTTTTTATCGTAAGTTTGTAAGGAACCCACGGTGCGCGAGACTGAGTCGTTTTTAGACGATTTTTTATACTACTATCACTACATTTGCCTTTCGTTTTGTTGCAACTCGCCTGGGGCCTTAGTCTGCTATTACAATGGTGTCAGAATGGTCGATCACTGATCGCATAATGGTTGATTTTGACAAGTTTAGTATGTAGTAGATGTCTATTGTAATAGCAGACTAAGGCCCCTGATGTAAAGTGATGATGCTATAGTGGAGCACGCTTACCTAGACGAAGCTTATTCAATCGAACTTTTAACTTTACCTTTGATTGCAGTTTGACAAGGAGTTAATTTCCAACGCAGTGTACGACTGGACTGTCCAAGGATTCACAAACTGGACTACTACCCTGAATGACACCACAAAGGATTATTTCACCATTCAGCAATACTACGTTTCAAGCGGTACGTAAAACTGTTTAGATAGGTAGAATATTCTTTATTATGTATACCATACAAATTACAAGACACCATAAGAATTACAGTATAAAACTTATAAATAGGGTGACATAATGGGCAGCCCTATCGCTTAAAGCGATATTTTTAAGATAAACTTTGCATGGATTTAAGGGAGAAGGAGAGACAGTACTGTAGTTAGTCTGTGGTTTTCCATTTTTCAAAGATTAGCTACATTCATAGAAACAAATACCTATACATAAACGCACACACGTAAATATATATAATATGCTTCTGAAATGTGGAATGATGATGTATATAGATACAGCTTCTGAAACATCTGGGTAAACCAATACTGGTAAAAAACTAAAAGAACATAATGTTAATTTGAGGTAAAAATAAATGTTTCACGCCGCGTCATATCGAAGAAAAACGTATTCTATATGTTATTCCAGAATATAATCTACCTCTGTGCCAAATTTCATCAAGATCCGTTCAGCCGTTTTGACGTGAAAGAGTAACAAACATCCATGCATCAATCCATCCATCCTCACAGACATTCGCATTTATAATATTAAGTAGGATAGTAGAAATTAGGATATTAAAACTTATATTTTTACCTTGACACTTGGACACGGGTGTCGATTCTGTAGTCACAAACTAAACTAACACCACACTTTAAAAATAATTAAAATTTAGTTTATTCCTGTCAAACGTTACCTATTCTAAAATTAATTGAAGTGACACCACTCAACCATATATTTTTATTTATAGTTTAGTTATTAATTCAGAGAAAATTGCAATCGCACTATTCTGCAATTGACATTTTACACCAAAACAAATTGTTGGCAAGCTAAATTGGACTATCTTTAATTGCTACTAAAATGGTGTGGAATAAAATTAGATGTCATTATCTAAGTCATTTTAATCTTACTCTAGTCGAATCCGGTGGTTCATCAGAATCGGCACCATTATTTATTTATTAATTAAGGCACTTCAACGACTTACTCACTTAAAATAGCTACACAAAAATCACAGATAATAAGACTATAGTGAGTTCGTCACTTACAGAAGTGCACAGCACTTGCAGAATCATAAAAATGGAAAAGATAACATCGAGATTATAATTATAAATAATACACTTTGCAAAAGAAAAAAATATATAAGACAATTTAGAAAAATGTGAAATGATGATTAAAAATGGTAAATTAGAAAAATATAAATTAGATATTTTACACTCATCTTATATTGGACACTACAAAAAAAAAATAGATAGAGAAAAAATAAAAGACTGATCATGGAGAGAATGGAAGCGGATGCAAAATATTTACCCGGTGTCTGATGTCGCACAGCCGTATCTATACTCCGAGCTAATTAAATAATCTACGATATTGATATTATCTATTTTCCTATTATACCAAACCCAATACACTTCCCCCCTTTGTAAATTTGATTTATTTTCGTTGGATCCCAGTTTTTGATCCCATTTTTTAGGTATTAACGATGGGTCCCATTTGTTATTACCATTGAATCCCATTTTATGACAACATGTGTACATTTCAGAAGAAAAGTGATTTACTTTTATTAAATATTTCAAAAACACCGTGTGTGTATTTTGGATTTTTTAGGATTGTTGCCACTGGGGAATAAATGAGACAAATGATGTACTCCAAATAGTACTAGACTGGCATGAGTTAAAAATGATCAGGTTTATTTGTGATGTTTATAAATAAATAAATATGAACGCCTTCAAAACAAGCGCCTCTTAGCTCAAAAAAAAATACTGCCGTCATAATTTTTCCATATTTTTTTTTATATAATGTGGCCGTTTCTGGCACACAGGTCACAGTTTTAACCTAACCTTTTTTTTGTAAATAAGGAATTATCCTAATCTAAATAGTTCAGTTTCGGGTAAACAACTAAAAACAATCTCTTTTTTCTATAAATGCAAGTCGTTTGTGGCACTCGCCGGCCGCTGCCGCGGCACCGCTCGCTCCGCTCGCTCGGCTCGTGCGTAGGAGGTCACAGTTTTAACCTAACAAAACCTAGTTCCCGGTTCCTATAATTTGTTTGGGTAATGAAATTTTGTCCAAATCTTTTCGGAAAAACGGCAGGCACGCGTTATTCTAACATAACCAATCCACATACCCAAATTTCATCCAAATCAGTCTAGAAGTTTGAGCGTGTTGGAATAACAAACATACATACAAAATTTCGCCTTAAAATATTATTGTGATTTTGTTGTTGGATGTACCCGCATTCAGATGTTTTTAAACATCTGGGATCCAACGGAAATAGTTTTTGGGATTCAGTGGCAATAAAACGTATTTTTTTAGTATTTTTCAAATTTGGGATTCAACGGAAATATATAATAATGTTTTATGGGATCCAACGCCAAAAATATTAAAGTGGGATCAAAAACTGGGATCCAACGAAAATAAGCGGTAAATTTTAGACGTTAGATGTCGCCGCTCCATTCCGCGTTGCCCTTGGAACTCAAGACTCGGACTGCGCTTGCAACAGGGTGTTTCAAACTACGTCATGCATCATAATAATTAATAGTATTTTTATTATTGAATTAAGTACTCAAATTCTCACAAAACAGCTTTTTTTTCTTAGAAATGCGTAGTAGTCGTTGGATTTATGAAATGGGATGCCATTGTAAAACGACTAACATTATACGGTGTATTATATAATGTCTTGTTCCAGAAACCTTGACAAAGGATCCAGCCACTCGCATAGCTGCTCGCAACTCTTCCCTCCTCCTGCAAGAAGGCAGCTTGTGGGTTTCTGGTATCAATGGAGAACTGTTCGAAATGTCGACAACTGCTAGTGATATCACCGGTGCTGATAGTCTCTTTATCAAACAGCAGTGTATTCCGCGAATGGGTAAGTTTTTGATTAATACATTATTTACTAGATTTTTCCCGCGGCTTCACTTGCATTAAATTCGGGGTAATACAGTTCCCCTTTCCCGATTTGCAGGTACATGCTCCCTGTAATTTTTGCCCTTGCGCCTTATTTATTGTAATATTAAAGCTAAGTTTTCCCTTTTCTTTCCTCTTTCTCCCCCTTTTCTCACTTTTTTTATATGCCTATGTCCGTCTCCAGGGTCTAAACTATCTCTCTACCAAAATTCATCAAAATCGGTTCAGCTATTTAGGCCTGAAGACGTAACAAACAAACTCACTTTTGTTTTAATAATATTAGTAAGGATTACATATTTTCCGTGACCCAAGGGCTTGCTAGGGCTCCTAAGCGCGTGTTTGGAGAGAGGCCAGTTCCCACTTCGGTGGAAGACGGGGAAACTGGTCCTCATACAGAAGCCGGGGCGCCCTGCGGACTCTCCGTCCGCATTCCGGCCCATTGTGCTGCTCGACGAGGTGGGCAAGCTCTTTGAAAGAGTAATTGCAAACTGCCTCGTCGGGCACCTTGTGGGGACGGGGCCGGATCTTGCGGATCACCAGTATGGTTTCCGCAAGGGGCGCTCTACGGTGGACGCCATCATGCGCGTGAGGGCCCTCACGACGGGGGCTGCAGTGTCCAGGGGTGGGGTAGTCGTGGCGGTGTCTCTCGACATCGCCAACGCGTTCAACTCCATGCCTTGGAGCTGCATCAGGGAGGCACTCCAATACCACCGGATGCCGACCTATCTTCGTCGTGTGGTCGGGGCATATCTGACGGACAGGGCCGTCATATACCCCGGTCGCTCTGGAGAGTGGAACCGGCGAGAGATGTCGTGCGGTGTCCCACAGGGATCGGTCTTGGGGCCGCTCCTGTGGGACATCGGTTACGACTGAGTGCTGCGCGCCGACCTCCCCAGCGGCGTCAGTGTAGTTTGCTACGCTGACGACACGCTCGTCCTGGCTCAGGGGGGGTCGCACCAGGCGGCGGCCGACAACATGACACACGGGGTTGCGATAGTCGCGGAGAGGATCCGGCTACTGGGTCTCGAGGTGGCCTTGCACAAATCCGAGGCCATGGTCTTTCATGGCCGCGGAAACACGCCACCGTCGGGATCCCAGTTGACGGTAGGAGGGGTTCGCATCGGCGTCGGGTCGACGATGAAGTACTTGGGAATCGTCCTCGACAGCCGGTGGAACTTCGTCGAACACTTCCGACGTTTGGCTCCCAAGCTCGAGCGGACGGGGGCTGCTTTCAAGCGGCTCCTGCCCAATCTGAAGGGGCCAAACGCCTCCTGCCGTAGGCTCTATGCCGGAGTCGTGCGGTCCATGGCCCTTTACGGGGCCCCGGTATGGGCGCGTTCTTTAGGGCGGCGCGCCGCCCACTACCTGAACGCGCCCCAAAAGGTGGTGGCCATACGGCTTGTCCGGGGCTACCGCACGATCTCCGGCGAGGCAGCGAGCCTCCTTGCCGGACTGCCACCGTGGGATCTGGAGGCGATAGTCCTCGCGCGCCTGTTTGAGTGGCGCGCGGAGGCACTACACCGGGGGGAAAACCCGCTGCCACGGCAAGTTGCCGCTCGGCGGGCAGACCTCCGGTGCGATCTCATGGTGGCATGGAGAGAGCGACTGTCGCAACCCCGTGCAGGGCACGCCACAATAGCGGCGGTAAGTCCCCTCTTTGAGGAGTGGCTGGAGAGGCGTCATGGCGTCCTCACCTACCGCCTGACGCAGGTCCTCACCGGACACGGAAGTTTCGGGAGGTTCCTGCACATCATCGGGCGGGAGGAAGCGCCCGGGTGTCACCATTGTGACGATCGCCCGGAGGACACGGTGGAGCACACAGTGGCGATCTGCCCAGCTTGGGCGGAGCACCGCCGTGCCCTCGTGGAGGCGATCGGCGGCGGAGATCTCTCGCGTCCGGCCCTGGTTCAGGCCATGGTCCGGAGCGAGAGGGAATGGGAAGCGGTCACCACCTTCTGCGAAGCAGTAATGCTAGCGAAGGAGGTGGCCGGGCGATTGAGGGAGAGAACATCTGCCCAACCCAGCCGCCGCGGGAGACGCCCATGGCGCCGGGCGCCGCGAGACGACTTCCGGCCACCGTAGATGCGGGCCTGTGGGCGGTGAGCAATGGGTAGTTCACCGTCCGTCCGTCGATTGACGACAGGCCGTGTCGACGGCGCGTTCGTGTTTCACGCGCGCCTCAAAGAGAGTCAGCAAAGCAGAGGGGCTTGCCAGAGCCTCCGCCTGCCGGGGTTGCGGGTTGTTCGAAAGAGATACCGCGGCCCCGGAACGTAAAGGGCAATAGAAGGAACATGGGTGGGTTTTAGTCAGTACAAGTCTGACATGCCCCCCCGCTCCACCCAGAGCGGGGGAAGTCATTGGATGATTTCCCACCCGAAAAAAAAAAAAAGGGCTTGCTTTCACCTTGGCCAGCGGCCAAGTATTGCCATACAACTCTTGGCACTAGTAATTGCCCTCCTGTACTTTTTCTATCTTGTCGAAAGCTTTAGAACAAGTTTTTGTATTTAGGTTCAGAGTGAAATAGTTTCCAAAGCTTATCAGGAGCTCATTTCAGTCTAATACATTTTTAATAATTATTATTCATCACCGTTATTATCATCTATTATCGTTTGTTGAATGTCACTCTGCTGTTGCCTCCAGTTATCTGATATTGGTGACAATATTGAATGAGTTCACTTCTGCATTTCAAACGTCATCTTCTTCTTCATCTTCATTGTATCTGTGCAGGAAGGAAAACACAGAACTAAAATAATGTACCGTTTTTCCTTTTGAGGTACCAGTTCCTCAAAAGGAAAAATACGGAACCCTTATTAGATCACTTTGTTGTCCGTCTGTCTGTCAAGACCCTTCCCTTTACAACATTATTTTTAGTTTATGCGAAAGCCGAAACACCTGTCCAGTATTTTTATATAAAGAATCTATGTACAAAATTTCAAAACTGTATCATGAAAAACCACAAAGTTATAAGCTTGTTACGTTACCTGGATATCCGTACAAATACACCGTCACCAACGGCGCACGGCGTCCCTGCGCGCTGCGCCGCGACTGTGACCCGCGCGCATTTTTTTTGCCGAGGTCCGGCCGGGTGTTTTGTGCGCTTGCGAATAGGTACTTAGTGTCGCATGGTGTCCATATTATAAACTTTTTTAAATATTTTTAGGAAAAAATATAACATGGTGTAAAAATGATTGGAATCGATTCAGTTACTTATTCTGAACAAACTATATTCAGGTTTCGCATATACTAAAAATAATGTTGTATATTGGACACGCGTGGAGTTAAAGTTAAAACCATATACACTTGCGTATATGGTTTTTTTCTGTGGTCCCTTTGTGTTGATAGACCAACCCTCGAAGTCTACGCAGTCAAAAGATAAGGCTTTTTATGTCGCAAGTTTGTACGAAACACTCGGTGCCTGAGTCTGATTCCCTCTCAGCTGTTTTTTTTGTAAAGCAACACTATCTAAATCTGCACACCTTATTTGGTACTACAGTAATTGCGTCTGTATGAATTCAGGATATCACTACTACTACAACATAACCCCTAGCAGCGATTGTTTGGACGAACACATGTTCCAGTGGTTTCCTCTCATCTATAACGACCAGCTCATCGGGTTAGGCTTCAATGTCTTCACACAATACGCCCTTGAGAGTGGATCCACGAACTGGTTTGAATACTCGGGCGAGACTGCTATGCGGGTAAGGTTATTTTACAAAAAAAAAGACAATTTCCCATTCTTGTTTTTGAATCCGTGCAGACAGATTTAAAAATTAGAATAGGAAAATTGCATTTCCCTAACCAACCTTCTCCCTTTTTAAAGTGGGTTAAAAATTACAGAATTTATAACCAACTTCAAAAAAGTAGGAGGTTCTCAATTCGACTGTATATTTTATCTTTTTTATGCATGTTTATTTATCTTCAATGTCTATATGGATAATCTGCTAATATCTTTTAGTAACAATGGAAAATGAATACTCGAAAGAATTTGTGTGCGATATTATCATCCCATTACTAAGAAAGCTGAGATAAAAAAACTAAATATTAAAAAAAGAATATCCTGTACATATTTGTGAATGACTCAGCTAGTAAAAACCGCGTTTTTTAAATACTCTAATCATTTTTACCTACCGAAGATAAGAAATTATAAAATGGAACACCTTCTTTAAACACCACCCAGTTGCTGGACAACTGGGTCAAGTCGTGTCGGGACCATCGCATTCACAATGTGTGTCTGAGGGATCTTCATGAGGGAACAGCTGAAACAAAACTGTGTTTTAACGTAATAGAAAATCTTCTAATGATTTTTTTTTCTTACAGTACACTATTCCTTACGGTCCCGAATGTCTGTACGAGGTGGCTGGACGAGTTGGACAAGTATCTTTGCACTCATACTTCATAGAAAGTCCTTATCAAGTAGTTTGTTTGGCGTGAAAATTTGTATTATGTTTTGTTCTGCAAATGTTATCTGCTTATTAAATACCATCTAAATAAACATTTATCTGATCTGTTTGGTCTCAAACTGCGTAGTCCAATACCAAAATCTCTGAACATGGCCGCTGCAGATCCAATATGGCCTGAATATTGGTATTGATCTCACCCCAAACATAGTAAGAGTCTCAATTAGAATATACCAGACCTTTTGATCTGCTCTCTGTACCACTCTAGGACTTAAATCAGACAAATGACAGAGTTACCTCAGAAAAAGTTGCAAGCAAACCGTCATTGCTTGGGTGATTGTAGAACCCCACCTCAGCCAAAAGTGACGAGAAAAAACACAGTGTGGTTTTAGTTAGTAAGTGTCTGACAGACCCCTCAAATCCCAATCCAAGATTTCTACACGTAAACGTAAAGCTAACGACAGAACCATCCAAGTTGCTACGTACTGATCGGATTAAATATTGAGTCATCCATAAGAGAAGAATAAGAATAATCACTATAACCGTTTGATGCCATGGAACAGATCACTCAAATATTTGTAGAACGATGTATACTTACATAACACTGTGGTTTCGCGATATTTCCTTCGCAAATATTTTTTTTATCAAAGATACGGAACGTGATTTGGGTACTTTAGATCAACCTCATCTATAAGGATGTTACGAAAAAGGATCGTGTTTTAGCATTTATTTGGCGAATTCCTTAGTCAGTCAATTGCCATTTTGCTAGTACTTTAAGGTTGTCTGCCTTTGAAATAACCTCAAATCGTTTTCGCTGATTGAAAAATGTTACTGTTATAAGGACACATTCGATCTATGAAACAACTAGCTTCCACCCGCGAATTCGTCCGCGTGGTTACTTTGGGCTAACGCTTATTTTAACCCGCGTGATGATAGAAAAAAAAATATCTTTTTCCCCCTTTTCTGACATTTTTTAGCCTATGTCCGTCTCCAGGGTCCTAACTATCTCCGTACCAAAATTTATCAAAATCGGTTTGGCCATTTAGGCGTGAAGACGTAACAAACAAACAAGCTCATTTTCGCTTTTGTAATATTATAAGGATGGTTTTTTTCGGAATTTAGACATATCGATGATTTTTATTTATTTATTTTTGTTTCTAGTCAGAGTATTTTTGATGTGTTAAAGTGAATGCGTTTTTTATTTTTAATTGATATTGGTTCTAGTAAGGTTTTATCCATGGTCTTACTGCCTGACATAAGTCTTTTTAGTCCAGTGATTTTATCACAAACTACGGAATAATTTCTAGTGAATTAAATTTTAATATTAAACCCTTATTACAGTGTTCTAGTGACAATTTTAAAAACTGACATTAATATAGTACATGTGATGGGTACTTTCAAAAATATCGTCTCTTGCATTATTTTGTACGATCAATTGTTTTCGGAGTAAGTAGAGCGACCAAAACGCAGTCACATGCGATATTGGTTTTTACTACTTAACCATCTGATAGCAGTTAATTGTATATACCAACAATTACTCCGCAGTTGAGACTCAAATTTTGTATATATTCTCTTTGAAATAACGTTGCCCCTCACACTAGGAATTTGTCCTGTATCGGGGATGCATTTAAAAACACTTAAACTCTCATACACAAACAGCCAGACCCGCAACAAGTACCTGTAGGTCATACAACGCAGCAGACAATCGTTCAGCCTCTGCGCCAACCGTCAGTGACTGGACTATACGTGCGGTTGAAAAATATAGTGCACAGGTAAATTTGTAGCACCTAGCACAAACACGCCCAATAAACGTGAATTGAGTGCCAGTTTTTCAATCGCCTTTTAACTTTCATTCAACGAATCAGGCAAACGACACTTTTTGTACGGACACTCTGTCAACACGTAACATTCCTCTTCAGGTAAAAGTTTTTGAAAAATCGGCCCTAGATCAAATGAAATGGTTATTTCTCACATAATCTAATAATGTGTGCATAAAAACCGAAAAGCCTTAAATCTTAATGCGTGCCTATTTAGCTGTTATTATTTAATAACAGCTAGTCAGGTCGATTAGGTTAAGTCGTGCATGCCTAAATTTATCCGTAGATGGGTGACCACCCATTAGGTACTGAGTTTCCTCCGCAACTCGGAAAGCACGTTAAACGGTTGACATTAGCGGTTAATTGCAGATCTTTGATAGTCGGGAAGTCTTTGTCCCGAAAGTCTGACAACCAGTTTTACCCAAGGGTATCGTATTACTCAGTGCTGACTGGGTTGTGGAAACAAAGTAGACAGTCGCTCCATGTAAAATTCAGCTGCATCCGGTGCACACTAAAAGCCAATCTCAAATTAGCTGGGAAAAGTGTTGAGAAATACAGCTTCACAGGTGGTCCACAGCTTTAAATAAGAGTCTCATTATAATTAAAAATCATTTCCGTCCATCAATCATTTTCGTGTCCGAGACTCATTTTTATTCTTTTTACTTAATAGAATTTTTTTAATCATATATCACAATTAACATTTGACAAATCCGTTTATAAAAAGGTACGTCAAATAAAAAAAAACCTGCATGGACTGCTAGAATTGGATTAAAAGAGTTTAATTAAAACAAAGAGGCTATTGCAATTTCCATTTTAAACTTGCCAATTTGCGGTTCGTTTGTGAAACTATGGCTCAAAATAAAACATAGTTTCACAAACAATTATTGAGTTAACCTGTTGCGTTCCCAAGTAACTAATCACTGTTGGAACCCGAGCCGATGATTGAACTACAGTCAAATCGGATTTGTGCCGCAACTGCCGATTGCAGATGAAAATGGTCGCATACTGGTTGATTGCGTACTCTACCTATATTATACAGAACTTTTCATCAGGAATCTGCATCAAGAAAGAACGGGCATGAAAAAAATTGAGCTGAAAGTTTTAGTTTAGACGTTTCTTTGATTGAGTTTTGTTGTAATTCTAAAGCTAACAATAAAAAACCCGCACTCGAAACAATAAACATACAAAACAAAACTACATTCAGACACCCGGACTTTATTGGGTGTACCAGGATCTCCAGGTGCCACTTACTATTTGCTACTGAGAAATTAGAAAAACCAAGTAGCACTGCCCGACTTGGAAATCGAAACTCAGCATTTTTTTTTAAAAGACTTTGCCCCACTCTAGGAATTTCTCCTGTATCGTGGATGCGTTTACAAACATCTAAACTCACATACACAAACAGCCAGACCCGAAACAACTATTTGTAGGCCACACAAATATTTGTTCCGTGCGAGAATCGAACCCGCGACACGCAGCGTAGCTGTCGATCGCTTAGCCACTGCGCCAACCGTGCCGTAAAATTCAGGCTCAGCAGCCGCCACCCCCAGAGCAACGAAGCAAAAAGGAAATTAAGTACAATTTTTGTTTCCGTAGGCACTTTGGGAACTATTTCAATACACTGTATACATCAATAACAGAAACCATATTTAATTTTGTTATACATACAACATTATTTTTAGTATATGCGAAACCTGAATATAGTTTGTTCAGAATAAGTAACTGAATCCATTCCAATAGTTTTTACACCATGTTATATTTTGTCCCAAAAATATTAATAATAGGTTACGAGTTGGACACATAATAGGTATACGAAATCATACGGCGCGCAACAAGGTCACGGCAGGTCAAAGCGACAGTACACACGTGCGGTGCCGTTTGTGCGCCCGGTGACCGTGGTTTTGTACGGACAACCAATTAAAATAACAAGCTTTTAGCTTTCTGATTTTTCATGATAAAGTTCTGAAATTTTGTACATAGATTCTTCAGATAAAAATACTAGACACGTGTTTCGGGTTTCGCATAAAGTAAAACTGATGTTGTATATCAAAATATATATTTTTATAAACACCGTAATGTCGTCTGCGTCTGGAAATTGCCTCTTAAAACGTGGGAGATACAAAAGGTGACTCCAAATTGAAATAAACAATGACGTCATACTTTCAATATTGTTCCAGCGGCATTCGTTATAATATTGTCGTGTTTCTACGCATACATATCGATATTATTTTACCACTAATGCTGAATGTCTCTTGCTCGTTAAAAAACGACAATTACATTTGAGATACTTTCAACCTGATACCTGCTAATCTTTTTTTTTCCCATCATGGCTTAAAGTACAAGCAGTTGAGTTGAAGTATGTTGCCCTGACGAGAGGTTTCAAATGGGGGTCCCATTTGAAACCTCTCCTCTTTTAAACTTCGACGCTTTAGCTGCCATTGTATGCTGCTCAATCTTTTCAGGTAATTTTTACAAGCTGGTTTGGCTCGACTGAGGACCAGACGATGTGTGGGACATCACAGAGTACCTACAGTATTGTCTCGCCTCCTCACTTAAATTCATCCAAAGGTTGTCTTGAAAAGATCGCTTTTAGAGATAAGCCCATTGTGTCACCCTATTTATAAGTCCTATACTGTAATTCTTTTATTTGTATGGTATACATTACCTATACAAAAGAATGTTCTATCTATCTATCGGTGCCTTTCCAGTCTTAATACATGACAACCCCGCGTGTCATTAAACGGAAAAGAACGAAGGACGGGTAAGTACCTCAAACCAACCCAGCCGCCGCGGGAGACGCCCCGGGCGCCGGCCGCAGCGAGACGACTCCCGGCCACCGTAGATGCGGGCTTGTGGACGGTGATAAATTGGTAGCTTACCGTCCGTCCATCTAGTGACGACAGGCCGTGTCGACGGCGCGTTATTGTTCCACGCGCGCCTCAAAGAGATGTCAGCAAAACAGAGAGGCCTGCCAGGGCCACCGCCTGCCGGGGTTGCGGGTTATTCAAAAGAGATACCGCGGTCCCAGAACATAAAGGGCGGTATAAGGAACATGGGTGGGTTTTAGTCAGTACAAGTCTGACATTCCCCCCCGCTCCGCCCAGTGCGGAGGAAGTTATTTGATGATTTCCCACCCCAAAAAAAATAATTATACATGCTATTTAACCGTGGCTCTGAGTTTCACCGTACCTCCGTAAAATATTAATGTTAACTAACGATAGAGCACAGCAACCTAAGCTAAATTGCTCAAAGATGAGTTATTACAGCTTTTAGGTAAGCCATTACGCAAGGCAGGCGCTAGACGTTTTAATTAGTGGCTTGTTCCTCGGCTCACCTCACGGAGGTTCGGATGTGCAATATCGATCTGGGTCATTGACCTCGTTTAGTTCGCTCGTAGCCCCGGAAATGTAGGTTGTCAAGTAAAGAAGATGGGAAGATTGTTATGATAGATACGATTTTTACGTTTTGTTCGAATGTTTTACTTTTTCCCGCTTAAGTTGTTTGAAAAGAGACTCCGAAGCTTATTAGTGACGAAAGCATACTATAAAAAAGGTAAGTGAGTAAGTAGGTACTTATATGCCTAAGATTTTTTATGTTAGTTTTGTACCTATAATAATTTTAGACTGTTGTCTAAAATTATTGTTGGTTAATTGTGTTTTAATCTTTTGCATGCCTCTGTGGTAAAATATGGCAGAATTTTTTTATATCCATCATTTACTTCCCATATTTGCAAAATAAAATTATCTTTATCGTATGTAGTCATCGCGGTAGAATTATCGAGGCATCATTTCATGTGTGAATGACTATAGTCATTCATATAGGTACATGTTCAAGAAAATGAAGAGTGAGACTCAGGTAAGACCTGTATCCCAACTAAGTCTGTTCTTCCGGGCACTGGGGTTTGGTCAGCAGGATAGTTTATATTATTACCCGACTGCCAAAAGGAGGGTTATAAAAACGTATCAATGTTCCTACCATAGATACGTCTGTCTAATTCTTTGGCTCGCTCCACAGCCTAAACTGTTAAAATTCGACAAATGAGGTTTTTGAATACATTTCAGTTGCGAGAGTGACATAAAAAACCCAACTCTGTAAAAACAAAAAAAAAAGTGGTGTCCATAACATCGAATATATATAATAATGTGTTTTTTGACACAAATAACAATCGTGTCCTGTCAGTAGAAAGCGCCAGGCTAGCCCGCAACATCCAAATTTTCATAGGGTTTTTATAAATCCGATTAAAAAACTATTTCATGAATGAAAGTCATTTAATGGGACTAACCGCTGAAGGCTGGTTGGTTCCAAATGGTACCAGCAAATCAGACTGTTTTAAACTTTATTTCTATGTTCATTAAGGTTAAAATCGTCAAGTCTCCGCGTAGAGTCGGCTGGTACCATTTGGAACCAGACAGCAGCTCTAAGCTTATACTACGGTATGTCATATTTACTACCGTCGTCCATCATATTTGATTAAACAGACAACCTGACTAGTGTTGAATTGCAAAAAAAGGAAAAGTGCTAGAATTTTTGCCGGTGAAATGCATATTTTCTAGTTCTTTATCAATACCATTCTTTATAGTCAAAGTCAAAGTTATTTTTTTGTGAAACATAGGTACATGGTTTATGGTATAAAGAATTGTGTTGTCTCACTATGTTTTACCTTGCAATGCGTACAAATTAATTACAAGAAACAGTTTCAAAAACAAAATAGAAAAACCGGCCAAGAGCGTGTCGGGCCACGCTCAGTGTAGGGTTCCGTAGTTTATTTTTTTGTTTGAAAAAAGATACGTTCAGGATAATAAAATATGTAAACGAAGTTAAAAAAAATGCTTGCTACGATTATACTACAAAAATTATTTTGTACAACTTTTTGTCTTTTTTGTACAAAACTGTTGTCTCAATCAAGTTCAAAATGATTTTCATAGAAAGTCCTTATAAAGTTCTACTTTTCAGATTTTTTTCATATTTTCTAAACTTGTGGTTCAAAAGTTAGAGGGGGGGGGGGACACATTGTTTTTTACTTTTGGAGCGATTATTTCCGAAATTATTGACATTATCAAAAAATGATTTTAGTAAACCCCTATTCATTTTTAAATACCTTTCCAACAATATATCACACGTTAGGGTTGAAATTAAAAAAAAAAATCACTTCCCACTTTACATAAAGGGTGGCTACCCTAATAAAACATTTTTTTCCAATTTTTATTTTACCACTTTGTCGGCGTGATTGATATACATATTGGTACCAAATTTCAGCTTTCTAGTGCTAACGGTCACAGAGATTAAGCGAGGACGGACGGACGGACGGACAGACAGACATGGCGAAACTATAAGGGTTCCTAGTTGACTACGGAACCCTAAAAAACACATAGATCGGACAGTTTTATTTTATGTTTTATCCTCTAAAAACTCATTAATAGAGTAGTATGCCTTTTCAACTAAATTTTTTTTCAGATTAGATTTAAAATGCTTTGTTGTGGATTTACTTTTTAAATTTTTTGGTAGTTTATTAAAAATCTTAGGACACATCACAGCCTAGACAACTCTTATAGAAAAGCGCAGTATTATGTTATTTATAGGACCATCTGTTTACCCCATATCAGTACATCATTTACAACCCCCTTTTTTTGGATGGGAAATCATAAAATAACTTTGAGCGGGGGAGTGTCAGACTTTTACTGACTAAAAATGTTCCTCTTTTGCCCTTTATGTTCCGGGGCTACGGTATCTCTTTCGAAAAACCCCCTTTACATTTTATATTCGCCCAGTCCATCCAAAGGTGGTCTGCAAGGCATCGCTCTCAGCGATAAGACCGCCATTATAACCACAGGATGAGTTATTTTGTGAAATAGTTACTTAAATTTTTATGTAAGTACGATAAAGCTTGTGTGTTCTTTTTTATTCTCTCTGGTCCACCTACTAAAAAACAATTTCAGTGATGGAACAAGATAAATGGAAGTGGGCTAACGACTGAGGCATAAACATCAGTTGTGGGTTGAAACTCGGTGACTCTGTTTTTCAGATGCTAAGTTGCCGCTCAATAAGGGGTGCAGGAAATAGAATAGTAGGGCGAAGGAGGGGCGGATATAGTATATAGTTTTATTTCTGAGCGCTTTCTGGGTGAATGCAGCTTTCTCATCACGAATAATGGCTAGATAGTATTAAAAGTTGAAAGCTAATTTTGAGTTTTGAGTTTAGGGCGTCTAGGTGCGAGAGGAAACCGAGGAAGTCTTGACAGACAGACAGACGGATAACAAAGTATAAGGGTTCCATTTTTCCTTATGAGGTACGGAACCCTAAAAGAACTTTGGTACTCTTCCTTTGATGTCCTTACTTGGTCGATTTATTGCGAGACATCATATCCTCCATCCTTTATCGGTTTACTGCGAGACGTCTCGGTAGAGACATAGAGATGTCTCTCTACGTCTCCACGTCTTGTTATTGTTATTTAACATTTACCAATCCAACTTCTGTTAAATGTCTTCTTTCTTTTGTGTTTTCTCGTTTTGTTTTCAAACTATGTAAATTCATCGAAATTAATAAAATTAAGTTGTAACTTTTTGAATCGTTAATTTTTTTTTTTTTACTTATAGTCTCTTTTCTTTTCTGTCATTCTGTCATATGAAATGAATCTAAATCTGCAAAGAAATACTTTTATTGTTTTTATATTTTTTAATTACTGCGATTACTTGCTAAATATTCTCCAGCGTTTGATAGTTTATTTCCAGTACACGTGTTATTGGCAAAATTGTGGTATCTCTCGTCCACAAAAGCCATTATTGAAGAGTTGAAGTTGAAGTTGAACATTTACCAACGTTGACTGAACGTTATTTCTGACACTGTCTTGTCAAAACTTAAAAAAAAACGGTTAAAAATAAACCATGCGAGAAAATTAGACAACGCACGAACTAAGAAGCTCTGCTAGATAATATTCAGGAACCAATCTCTTAAACTTTTAATATATTCTAATTAGCTTTATGTACTAATTTAAGTAACAAAAGCAAAACCTGGTATCACTGCAACAGCATAACATTTCATAAAGATTTACAATATGATTATGAATCGTTTTACACGATTGGCTCCGAGTTACACAAAGAGCGACATGGTAAAGGATTTTTCCAGGAATATGGGCAGCTGCGACCATGTGTGAACACATCACAATGCTGCCCATGAATAACCCCTTCTGCCAAGCGTGGCATAACCGCACGACCACGAAGTGTTTCTAATGTTCTGTTGCAAAAGACTCGTATCATAAAATACTCATACGCAAAAAAAATACGTAAGTCCGACTCGCACTTGACTAGTATTTTTTTAATTGTTTTTTTTTTGTTTTACCTGAATTTCTCACAGGCAACCCTGTCCCTACAAGATGACAATATAGGCTAGTCCCTTATTGTATTTCTCTTAAACGTAACTGGTTGTCAGGCTTTCGGGACACGGACTATTTGTAACGACTGTCAATGACCTGCAAATGACAGCCAGGACCAACAGTTTTGCTTTCCGAGGCGCGGAAGAAACTTGGTATGTAACGGGTGGTCACCCATACACAGACCAACCTAGGCAAGCGGTAGCATACAAGTAAATTGCTTGTTTTAATGTTAAATTAGTCTACCTATATAAAACATACTTCACTCTGATTTTCTAAGGAACCTCACGTCTTTTTTTTCGGATTTAATTCATCATGACTTCTCTCGCTCTAGGCGGAGTGTAAGTGAATGTCTGACTTTTACTGACTAAAACCCATACATATTCCTTCTATGCCCATTGTGTTCCGAGGCCGCGGTATCTCTTTCGAACAACCCGCATCCCCGGCAGGGACCTCACACCCTAACATGATACCTACACATTTTCGCGTCATAATTTAATTTAATGTTTTCCAAGTTCTGCCAGAGTTTCTAGTCAAACCCGATAATTACAGCTATTATGGCCAAATCACAATTCTTACACAATGAATAGTGCAAGCGCCTCACCGAAAATTTATAGCAAACACGAAGGTAGGGAAGTTTCAACTAAATAATATCAAATCTCCTTAAGCTTTATCCATAGAGCACCTGAATTTTAAATACACATCAACAACGTTTAAATAGAAAGACCGGCCATGTTGAAAAAACGTATGGGCATCCATCCGAATACACAATTCACCCACCGCTGCAGCATTAAGACCTACCTCGACCCCCGAACGCTGAACAAAATTGGGTGTGGTAGGAAGAAAGTCGCTAGCGTCAGGGTTCTTGGTATATTGGATGCTTTTGCTTTTATTTGCTCGTGCCACCTTTGTTGACACTGCTCTTAAGGTCTACTGCATAATTATGATTTTGATGAATCAATATTTTGGTAGAATTTTGCTTGTCTGGAAGAATGGCATTTTTTCAAGACGACTAGACAATATCACATCACAGTCTTTATTTTATTATTAAACTGCATGAAAATGAAGGAAATTATAAAAATATTTTCCCGTACCGGGAATCGAACCCGAGCCTCCTGGGTGAAAGCCAGGTATCCTAGCCACTAGACCATACGGGATACTGTCATGGTAGTGAAAATTAACGTTTACTTGTTGTAAAGATGACGATTTTGTTGTATTTCTTGTATATAATAATACAAGAAAGACAACAAAATCGTCATCCATACCTACTTATTTATAGTGAGTTTTCTAAAGTTAAAGCGACATAATTTTGTAAACACTAATCAAACCTGTTCTATATACTATATTTTACATCGAAATATTTATTATAGTGCAGCATAAAGAATTTCAATAAATCATTTTTTTTCCCTAGCAGTATATTTTTCTATATACAATTTTTTTTCAATTGTTACACTAAGATACTGAAAAATATGAATAAGAAAATCAACATTTTGTTATTAGGAATGGATTCCATAACGGCATCTAGGGATCTTTAGTAGAACCTTTTCGTTCAGCAGCGCTCACACAAACTCTGCGCTATCTCTGTGAGTTTGTGCACACGTTCTACATAAAGCTACTAGATGTCGCTAGTAACTGTTGTTAAAATGTTAACTGACATATCCGATAGAGTGCGCTGCTCTCAAACTCGTTTGAGCAATTACTTTTGAGGCTACTATTTTGTTTTATAATATCATCTGCCTAGCCTTTTCCCATAAATGTAGTTAAATCGACTGCTGCGCCGCGTGTCGCGGGTTCGATTCCCGCACGGCACAAATATTTGTATGACCTACAGGTAGTTGTTTCGGGTCTGGCTGTTTGTGTATGTCAGTTTAAATGTTTGTAAACGCACCCACGATACAGGAGAAATTCCTAGTGTGGGGCAACGTTTTTTTAAAAAAAAAGAAAGAAAGAAAAAAAGTTACGATTTTGATAGTTTGATTTTTCGATGGTTTGGTATCTCTGATACGCTAATATTTTCTAATCGATAAGTACTTGGGGATTTCATTGAAAAGCCTTTGTTAATGCAGTAATAAGTGATATTGTTAGATTTACATTATATAGACAAAGATTTAACAAGAAGTATTAATATAAACACAATTATATAAATATGAATATCTCTTTATTTTTAACAATAAACTCTAGACAGGAGGTATTTATCACTTAATTTTTATCTATTTACTAATTTGCCACGTACATGCATAGGAATGGTAACATTGAATCAATTACAGATGACATAGTTAGGATTTCCTACGGAGTAGGTACTGTAACTACTAACTGTAAGTTCTAATTTACAATAAACACTAAGCGTTTTAAGACAGCATTCGTATTTAGATCTTACAAGTTGAAAGATAGTTAATGATATTTTATTACTGAAGGAGTACTGACACCGAAATGCAATGTAAATTTTCATGTAATTAAGTACGTCATGACTAGTGTTGACTAGAATAAGTTTAGGTACATCGTTAGACTCGTAGAAATGTATCAAAATCAGTCAAATATATTTTTTGTCTTTCATAAAAACTTTAAATACAAGGTGTGCAATTTTTTGTTCTGAGTTTTCCATCAAAGTACCAGTCCAAAAATTATATTTGATAGGTAAAGAAAAATTTAACATAGACAATCCAAGTAAAACTGGTATCTTTTATGGTTCTGTAATAAGTAATATTTAGTACCTACAAAGATTTTTAGGGATGTCTAACGGATATAACCAAATTCAACTATAACTGGATTAAAATCGTTTGAAGCGAATAACAGACCGTATATTCCATTAAAATACATTATTATTACAACATGGATGTTATTATAAATCTGACTAGAAATATATCACGTTAAGCGTTAATTTGAATAAACTTGACTATAATCTATATGGATGACAGGTTTGTTATATGGAGCCAGCCAGATGGTGATTGACCTAAGCTTAAGAAGTTGATTAGGTACTGCATAGAGATGTGGTTATAAGTTATAGTGGTTGTATTGTAGTCCACCTCAGTGCAGTATTCGGGTGGTTATGCTAAGGGCTTAGTGGGCATCTCGTCGCCTCCTTCCAGGTCCTCCGGCGTAGTTGGCTGCTGCGAGTCCCATAAGATGCTTAGCTTGAAGAGCACCGGAGTATCCACGGCTGAGTCCAAGGTCGAGGGCTCGCTTCTCGCTGGAAATAGAGAGATAATGGTTAGTTACGGTTATGTGGTGGATAAGGATGCAAATTAGTTTGCAATTTGCAACAAAAAATAAGTTGTTGTTGTAAAGCACATTAAATTTGTAGGTATTATACCAAATTAAAATACTAGGTAATATCTAGCCAAACAATGCCGTAGTGTAACAAGTTTTAAACATGTTTTGCATTACACAATCAAAAAAAATTGGTTGTTTGTAAAGTAGGTTTACGATCGAGATGTTTACGTGATAACGTCTTATTGGTGATATAAGTTATCACCAGTAGTGACATCTAAAATGAAATTAAGTACTAATTTAAAGTTTTTTTTTCGAGCCAAGTAACAGATGGCGCTACCATCTTTATAAAATGTCGCTTGTGAGGTTTTGGTGTGACACAAGTTTCTGAACATGTCACCCGACTAAAACGATTTTAAAGACGTTATCACGTCAAAAAAAATACTTATGAAAAACGTAGCAACGAATGCGTTTTGTACAACATTTTCAACGTGAGGTCCGCGACGGGTGTAAAAAATGCTGACTTCAATGTAAACGTGGACAGGGATGCTAATATAAAAGCCACCCCTTAAACATTGTAAATTGTTTCACGGGAAGCGCTTGAAACATTTTTACGTAGGCCTAAATAAATGCTTGCAGTAAATTGCAAGCCATTTTTTCAATGCTCGTTCGTCGGTCTCTTTGTCATTCAGTGTACGTTAATTTGAACCTCTCAGTGGTTATTTATTTCTTTCGTTGCTTTTTCACTTTGATTGAAGAATTCCAGATTGTGTACGTTTATTGTTTCTATCTTAACGAAAAACAAACAGATATTTAAATCTTTACATCTACAAAAATAAATGCGAGCGACGTTTAAAATATTTCTTTGGTTACCAAATTTTTCCAAAAGGATACATTTTAATACAGTAGATAGTCTTGATATTTGATAACAAGGTTTCCCAAATGTCGACTGTCTATAACAAGAACTACCGGGAGTAACCGTCGTTCCAATCAGGGTCTTAAGGGAATAATGCCATATTATTGTTGGTCCATACTGTAGGGCAACAGTCTTACTACATCGCGTTTGGTTGGCGAAAGTAAATAGTTTCACAGAAAATAGGTAGAGTAGGTATAATTTGAGATAGAAATATTACTCGTTAACCACTCTTGTAATTAAATTAAAGGTAGTTTAAATACTAGTCTAGTCTGACTGACAGTAACATTAAAATTGCGAAAGTACCCATTATAAACAGTGGGAGACAATACGTAGATATATAAAATATCAACGTAAATGAGAGATATAAAAATGATTTTGTTCATAACATAAGAAAACTGCACAACTCCAGACGACCACGCAAAGATCCTTGATGTAATAAAGCTAGAAGGTACTATGTATAATCAAGCGATGGAGACGCTAGCAGGTACAGCAGCTAATATAATAAAGCTAAAAGATTAACTTGTTGATTAACTCAAGACTGAAGCGTTAGGAATTTTCATAATCTAAGCCAAACAAGATAACTTCATGCATGAAATACATTTAGCTGTAATTACGCTTCTAACAACTTAAAACATAAGAGTGAGGAAAAAGGGAGCTCATGCATATTTCACACTAGTCTGAGATAAACTACAACAGGTGCGATATAAAAACGTACCTAGTAATGTCTTCTTTATAGCTGCAAATAGATAAAAAACAGATATCATACAATTAGAAAATTATGTATTAAATGTTAGTGATGTTAAAATTACAATTGAATTAATTAACTTTAAAGGTAAACACTTTAAAAGGGTATCTAAAATGGCCGCTTAAGCTGAATCTTATTAGGATAATAATATGAATTACGTTAAAGTTCTTCAAAATGGTTGCAGAATCAGTTAATATTGTGAATTGTCACTTTGTGACCATTTTACGAATTTACGAAAAAAAACGACACTATTCATGTTATTAACTTACTATGATTCTGCGGTAATTTTAGACATGAATAATTAAAAAGTGCCCGAAATTCGATTTTTAAATAAGAATTAGTTTGTGGATCTACAATGTGAATGGAAGGAATTTTGTTTCACAAAAAGGATGTAAATTTTTTGAAACACAAACAAATCGTGCAGAACATTAAACTTGCAACTTGTTACAGAAATTACTGTGCTCAATCAATATCAACCCTATTGTTTAGTTGGTTTTGGGAAGCCAATAAAAATAATCTGCCTTTTTTTTTGAGAATCATAACTCGACATTTATGTATCTTCACGACTCAGTGACAGTATTTTTTGAATCGATGGTGACAGTATTTTTTGGACGAATTATATCCAGAAGGTGTTCACGCATTAGGTGTAATTTAAAGAAGTTAGCGATGGATCTGCCATTTTGGAATTGACTATAATGAATGTTTTTGTGCTTGGTGTTATTATAATTTACGTATCATTAATTATTTACCTGTATCATTAATTATTTACCTGTATCATTAATTATCGATAAAGGATTATCCAAGTCAAGTATATTGACTTGGCTCGCAAAGTTGTCGAAATGAAGAATGTGGACTCAGCGATCATTGTGCCGATAATCATTACATCCAATGGCTTAATTGCCAAGAGCCTCAAGCAACATCTGAGGAGGCTCTCGTTAGGCAGCTGGATAAAGGGATTGATACAGAAAGCGGTACTCTTGGACACGGCTCGTATTGTTAGGTTTCTTTCTCTGGAGCCCTAACTGCTGGTAGCTTGGACCCTGTTCGCGATACTGGTGGGTTACTATTTTTATATTTTTAAATGTTTTTTTTTATAAGTACTATTTTTTATATGTTTAAATGTTTTAGAGATGTAAGAAATATTTAAAAATGTAAAATTGTTTGTTTAAATAAAATGAATAAACGAAATACACTTTATCAACGTACTTTTCCATTTTGCGTTCCATCTGGATGAGGTTGCCGAGGCGGCTCAGCATGTCCATGATCTCTTCAGGTTCGTATTGGCCTTCTTCGCGGAAGTAGTTGCTTGGACTGAAAACGTTAAAACATTTTATGTTAGATTCAAAAACTTTCTTTAAGGTTCAAAGTTTCTTACGATTCGAAATGTTATTTGATGATTTACATAGTTATGTTTAATCATTAAAATCATCAATGTGGGTTGTATTGATGATTTTATTGTATCAAGGGCTTTATCCATAATTTAATTATAGGTTACTAGCTTTTGCCCGCGGCTTCGCTCGCGTTAAATTCGAGGTAACACAGTTCCCCTTTTCCTGATTTACAGGTAACTGCTAGCTGTCGTTTTTGCCCTTGCGCCTTATTTATTGTTATAGCAGTGCTAAGTTTTCCCTTTTCTTTCCTCTTTTTCCCTCATATCTCAATGTTTTTTTTTAAATATGCCTGTGTCCGTCACCAGGGTCCCAACTATCTCTGTACCAAAGTTCATCAAAAACGGTTTAGCCATTTAGGCGTGAAAAGGTAACAAACAAACAAACTCACTTTCGCTTTTATAATATTAGTAAGGATTACCATTTCTGTCAAACCAATAGGATTATCAGTATCATCATCCTAATTGCACCTCGCTGTAGTAATTCTAGATTCTAAATAATTAATGACGTCAGGTTCACTGCGTCTGCTAAGACGTTATGACCCTTTGATTGTAATAATCCTATTTCAGACGATGCAATAGTCATTTTATTGTGTACATAGGAGATTCCAAACTGTACATTATACCACTACCTGGGGTAAGCAGAGGCGGGCACGATGAGGAGTAGGGCGAAGAGCACGCAGCTCGCTAGCAGGCAGGTTGCACGCACCATCCTATAACAAGGAAAAATTATCTTTATTACTATAATCTAAATAATAGTTCCTACAACACCTGTGTTGAAACTGAATGAGGAACTGACGTTATGTTAGTATAGGTCCAATCAAGACAAATCGGGATAAATCTACTTAGTGAACATCATTCATATGACGGACAATAGCTTAAATAAATACATGGTTATAATCTCGCATAAAAGTTATTTAAAATATTACCGTTTTACCGTAAATATTAATACACACGTAAATAAACTTCCTTATTTGGCTTACAATAAATAATGTTTTATGTATCTATTTCAAAAAAGTATTTCGTTTCGTTTAGGTACTCTAAACATCAAAGTCACTAAGTATAATAAACTTCTTTTACTGCGGTACTAGCCCTGAAATCGAAGAAAAACGTTGCATTGAGCCAATAAATCAAGTAATTTTATCGTATTGTTTTGTTTTTCTTACCACTTCAACTTTAACCTCAATATAATATTGTCTCTATTATGTTCCAATGTTTACATAGCGACATTTATCGCATTTCATTTGTAAAAAAGTAGGAAGTGGTGCAAAATAATCATAGGTTGTATATGATTAACAACAACCAATATACATATGCATATTTCTTCATTCTTCAAGAATGAAGAAATATGCAAGAATAAAAAAAACTTTGCTTTGATTATTATTTTTAAAGCATCTGTCGCTATCGTGAAAGAAAATAAGGAAGAAAAGAAGATACCAATACAATACCATTATAAAATAACCTAAACAAACCTATCAATAAACTTGATGCTCAAACACAAAATAAAAACGGAAGTTCTTTTAACGACATCAACGTCAATATTGACAAGAATTCTATTAAAACGGAACACTTCAATTTTGCGGTAGCATGTCAAAACCCGTCGCATTTCTTTGAGTTAAAATTTCCTTGATAAGTGCAGACAGTTTGAATTTGTTAAGACAAAATGTTGGAGCAATGTTATCACCTGAAAAGGAGAATATAACATTACAATACTGTAAGAGGTTTTATAACCTAAGCAATGCTGGCTGTTAAAGCACAATGTTCAAATACTCAGGTCGTTTTAAATTGAGAATAGAATAATGAGAGATGAAGCTTTTGATATAAGAAGTGTGACATGTAAATTAGAAGATTATTTAAATTATATTCCTTAAACTATTATATGCGCGTTATTTAACTAGCAAAAATTTAGTGCCTACAATACTCACTAGGTCTTAACTTCAGAATTTTGAATGTTGCGTGGTATGTTTTACTGAAATTGGTTTGTTTGTGCGCCAGAAAACTTTGAATATATCAATAACCAAATTTGTCTGGCTCACCAACGTACCAATTTCAGCAAAATATACCAGAAGAGTTAAATCCTGCCGGGGTTACGGGTTGCTCGAAAGAGTTATCGCGGCCCGGAACACAAAAGGCAAAAGAAGGAACATGGATGGGTTTTAGTCGGTAAAACTCTGACACACCGAAGCTATTTCATGATCTCTTATCCAAACAAAAACATGAGTTAAAACAAACGAAACGTACAATTAGATACTTTTTTAAGGAAAAAAACCTTTACCTTAATAAGCTACCAGTTAAGTGCTGTAATACAGTTTAATTATAATATAAGAATAATAAGAATAATTTTATTGTTCCGAGAAAATACAGTTGTTACATTGAATCCTGAAACTCACACTAGGATTCCCTGTGTCGTGAGTTCCAGGCTCCTTCGCTCCGTTTACAATTTTAAGTAATGTGTGTCTTAGAACTAGGAATATAAATAAAAAATTAAAGTAACAAAATCAAAAGATTACCCAATTTTTTGTTTTTTTTTAATGAGTGTTAAGTGGGCTTTTGTGTGTGGGTGGAGTGTGTGTTATAAGTTTGTGACATAATATAAGATGAGATTATCGTGATGATAATAAATTTAAGCCAATTTACTATTACGAATAAAGGCTATGGTGTTAATTTTATAGAAGGTCGCATATTTTATTCAATGTTACTTCTTGTAGCTTTAAAGTATATCGAACAAACACGTGCTTTAAAAACATACTGTTGTACTTTAATCCTGTTCCTTATCTACTTTCTGCTCCATTACATTTCACAGCAACACACAATGCCTTATCAAAAGGTTTTAGACTCTATTGTAAAAACTTTAGCTCCTATAGTATTCTGTATAAAAGATTGTTGCCTTGCACTTAAAGGCTTTAAGTTTCACCTAGATTTGCAAGTAGGGCTGTACAATCGGATTGCAGTTGGTGGTCGAGCAAATCGACCGCAAAAGGCCCCCATTTAAAAGCGGATACGCGATAGGGTAAGCTAGGCCTCTGAATAGAAGATGGGATAAACTGTTTGTCATTTACGCAGATGTTTTGTAGATTTTGAAGTTTTCATTTGTTTTAAACGTCTCTTGCTTAGATATGTTCAAAATTGATTGAATAGCACGTAATTTTTATATAAAGGAAATTGACTGTATGTTAAAACTTGTCAAAACCTTACTCAGCAATCAATCAATCAAGAACTTTTTTCGATGGAACATTATCTTTTACAAATCAATCATGTAGTTCCAACAGAAAGTTAGTCTAACATCCTGACGTTCGTTTAGTAATTTTTCATCGTTTCTTCATTGAATTCTCTCGTCACTTTATTGTTTGTCACCTTCTTCGTGTCTGACAAATTGCGAACATTATCATCATTCAAAATTATTCAACTAGTGTGACAAAGCTATTGTACTCGCTTCCCAAGTTTAGTATATTAGCATCGTCAATGAGCTTGCTGCATAATTGGCTTAGGCTTCTGAATAGTTCCGCTAGCTTACCGGTCTATTACGTTGGACATTATACAAACGGCTCTGACCGCATCTTATACGGGGTCAATTTGTGTTGGTCTCAAACTTGTTAAGCCGTATCCCGAGTTAATGGAGCTGTATCGAATTACAGCGACATCTACCGTAAGATTTGTTACATTTATGCTGCAAGAGATAATCTCATCATTATAGTAAGTCTATTGTTGAATTAATGTGTCGGAAATAAGCTTCTGTAGTTCACAAGGATGGAGATGAATTTACTGTTCATTGAATGGAATATTCTCGCATTTCGGTTATAAACTATAACAATGGTTTCGCAAGGGATTTGTGGGATAGTCAAGCTTGTTTAGCTTTCGTGTTCAAATAATTGGATGCATAAGGAATAAAGATAGGACGTGCCCCCAGTAATAAATAACTTGGGTCTAAGATACAAAGGCTAAAGAAAAGCTCGGGTTCAGTTGCGAAGGCGTTTGTTTTTCACAATTAATTAAGATAACCTGGCGCCCGCGTGATATCGAAAAAAAAATCCTATGTGTTTTTCTAGACCATAATCTACCTTTGTGCCAAATTTCATCATGATCCGTTGAGCCGTTTCGACGTGAAAGAGAAACAAACATCCATACATCCTCACAAACATTCGCATTTACAATATTAGTAGGATTAGTAGGGTTATAATATTAGTAGAATTCCAAATTGCCGATTATTTTCAAGTACTATCAAGATCCCAGTTAGGTTATTTTTTCATAACATCATCTGCCTTTTCAACTATATCATAGTCGGCTTCCAGTCTAACCGGATGCAGCTGAATTTACTGAATAATGGAGTGACTGCCTATCTGATCTCCATAACCAAGTTAGTAATGGTGGTGGTATTGGAATAAAATCTACCACTATTTGTTATAAACTGAACGGAAGGAGAAAATTGTAAGCATTACACACACATGGAAAGATTTACATGCAAAACGTCTCTCCAACGACACGCCCAACATTTTAATTAATTCAGCACTTCAGAAAGAACTCCGGGAGACGATACACAGTTATACAAACGTACAGTTGACCCACTTGAATCTATACTTTAGTACAGTGTCCTTAAAAGTTTTATTTAATTGGTCTTTTAAAGTTGACACGTGACAACGAAGTATTATGTAGTCAATTTGCTTGTTTTTCTTGACTTTTTGCAACATTTCACGTGTTCTCATTTACAGTCAAGAAATGTTGGTCTTAGTGGAATTCGATAAGAGGAAACTGAATTAATTTGATTTGACTCTTACGTAAATAATAATTGAGTGTAAAACGTAACTAATTTGCCGTGCGCCTGTGCACCTGTGCGCGTTTGCATTTGTTGTCCATATGTCTGTCTGTCAAGACACTTTATCTCCAAAAGGCATGAATATATCGTGTTAAAATAAAAACCATGTACTTGAGATTTTGAGACTCCTAACTCCTAGTTCTTGAAATTTCGTGATGAGTGAGTCAGTGATTTTCTCTTTTATATAATACCAGCTTTTGCCAGCGGGTTCGCTCGCGTTAAATTCGGGGTAACAAAGCGGGGAGCTTTCCGGATTTGCAGGTACCTACTGTTGTAATAAGGCGCAAGGCCTTTTTTTCCCTCTTTCTCCCTTATTTTTCATTTTTTTAAATAAACTTATCTAGCCTATGTCCGTCTCCATAGGGTCTCAACTATCTCTGTACTAAGATTCATCAAAATTGGTTTAACCATTTAGGCGTGAAGAGGTAACAAACAAACAAATTCACTTTCGCTTTTATAATATTAGTAAGGATAAATAAAACCTTTGCGGTGCCTGATCCGATAGTTTTGCCGTAAAGCTAGATAGCTGATTGAAAACCACTGGCAGGTTATATAATGTCACTCCTAGATATTACTAACCAGAATTTACATCGGTAAACATCTCATTAGAGCAGAGGGTATTCCAACAAGAACATATGCTTAGTATTCCAAAACTACTTCAAGTTACCATACCATACTGCCGAAACTAAAGCCACAATATCTAAATTAAATCTACACTTGATTTACATTCATAACCTTGAAGAACACGAATTGCAAATTGACACACAAAGCGAGAATATTATGATAATAACAAGAGTACGAAATTATGTTCCTGTTGAGGGGTTTCTACATGATTTTCAGGTTACGTATCCACTGCTTCGTTTGTCTTGGTATCGATTCTCGTGTCGGGTAAGTTGTATATTTGGTTTTTCCATCGGATATTTCTCAGTATAGAAAGAAATAAATAAAAGAAAATCTTTTTATTAGATTCGCACAGGACAAGACAATAAAACAAAAAAATATTTTAAAAAGAGAACAAGAAAAAATATAAAACAATATAAATGTCAATAACCCCTATGGATGTACTTGTCCGAAATAAACATTATTATTATTATTATTATTATTATTATAATATAAAAAAAAACAATCAACTAATTAAATTAGTCCTGTACGAGGCCAACAGGTGTGTCTCAGCTTGGTGCTGCAACATGGCTGCCTTGTCACAGCGCTGATACTCCGATGTATGCAGCCATGAAGTGTGGAATTTTGTTCGGTTGATAGCGATAGGGTCTAGAGGTGTGTCTATTAGGCCTCTACCTAACCTAACCTAACCTAACCCTTCCTGAGCGTGACGGGCGTGATTTTATACAAGGAACCATATTAATTGCTTTAAGATTATTTCGTCTCGCGGCAATCGGCAAACTCGGTTTTTGTTGTGCAGCTACGCTCGACACATTAAGAACTAAGGCGGTACTGTAAGAGGTTTTATACCATAGCCAAACTCGAGTGCAGGCTGGTTTATGTTGCTATGAGATTCGTATACTAAAAGTTTAAAAAATAGAATTAACAGAAAGATTAGAGAATGGCGAGGAAGTGTGCCAGATGTATCGGTCCAATTAAATATAAGATAAAATATAATCTTAGAGGATTTTTCATTTTCGTTTTTCATTATAGTACATTAGCGCAGTCGCCACAGTACTCAAATTCGATTATGTCGACCGACTACGACTGTTCCGAATTGTACCAACACGAATAAGTGTAGCAACCCTAAGGTAAATTAGGTATGTTTTTACTCTTGAATTACAGGAAAACATAGCCGGAACAAAATTATGCTCATTTCACTGAAGTTGTAGGCGTAAAAGTTTTCATGGCTTTGAAGCTGTTTTAACGTATTTACATAATATTATAGAGAGTTTCAGTGAGGGTTATGTTTGTCTTTCTTGTGCATGCACGGATGTTGCAGGAGCAATACAGACAGATCAAAAAAAAATTGGAAAGTCATCAAAGTCAGTTGCCATCAACTGCAGGAAATAAAGCATTTTCAACTTAATCGTTATTTATTGGAAGTCGGTTATTTGTTTTGAAAAAAAGTTTTTTTGTATCAGTATTTTTAATTATGGTATGACGATATCTCACAGTTTTTTTTTTATCAAATATTCATTTGCCATTGTTATTAAAATATGTACATTAGGAGGTCATCCATGTAGACATAGAAGAACAATGTATTATAGACTATAACTCATAAACTACATAAGCAATAGAAACAAAATGTTGAAGCTACAGTCCCGGTCACAAGCCATAATAACTTGTGAAAGTACTGTAGTTGCCCATTCCAAAGCGTTGATCTCTATGGAGAAGAATGGGCAAGAAACTCCATGGACACTTTTTTAAATTAGAATATTATTACAAAATCGTATTTACATCATTCGTGATCGTATTATTATTTCATCGAAGTACTATATTACAAATATGAAAGCGAGCAAAAACGCGCCCAAAAAATATCAATTTGCTAATAATCAGGCATTTTAAAACACGATCGAGTTCAAAGTCTTAAGCCTAAGCCTGCACGACCTTGTTCAAATCTAAAATCCAGTAGGATCCACTAATCGTCACTTAAACAAGCATTGTTCCAGTAATCTACCTGCACACTATCACTGTGAACTCGATCAAGCGGAATGTTGACAAAGTCCTCCACTTAGTAATTACATGACGATCCGATTAAAACTAGGTGTAACATGTTTCAGATTCGGCCACTCGATAGGGTAGAGTAAGCTTTCGAGATCTAGATAATGTCTAGATTGTTTAAGCCCGTGTGGCTATTTCCAAGAGCGTTCGTCAAGATTTGTATAATAAGATCTGCTTGTTTTTATGGATGGGAAATCATCAAATAACTTACTCCGCTCTGAGCGGAGCGGGGAGGAGTGTCAGACTTTTACTGACTAAAACCCTGGGTGGGTTTTAGTAAGTTGTTCGAAAGAGATATCGCGGCCCCGGAACAAAAAGGGAAAAGATGGGGTTTTAGTAAGTAATAGTTTAACACTCCTCCCGCTAAAGCAGGATATTATAAGATAATTTCCCATCCGTAAAAAAGTCTAACAGTATGGCGTGACGAGAATATTTTAAAACGTCAATTATTGTTTGTCACATTCGTACATACAGCGACACATCAAGTTTTACATATCCAGTACAATCTGATCTCGTTTTGTATGAGCTTTCCGAACTATAAGAGATCAAGTCATCTTGGTGTTGCGCACCTAGATTTGTCGTCGTGCGTACCGTATTTTGAGATGAAATTCTAGGGAAATTGGCCACGTAGCAATCTCATTTACATTAACTTAAATATTGCGTCGTACGTCGTTATTTTTGTGGGCCTTTTCGCAGGTAAACACATTGCAGACATTCATTGTTGTTTAGATGTTTATAGTGTTACACATGTAGTTACACATGTTCTACTAACAATTGATGCTGTAATTTGATAGCTGTTCTTCATGACTCTGCATTCTTAATAGCTGACTGAATGGAAATTATGTCCCAGAAATGTCCATTAAAAAAAAACTAATAATTTCCAGAATCAGAGCGGTGTTCGAAAGACAAATCTCTACATTTGAACTTAGAAAGTATAAAACCGACAGACATGGAAAGTGTTTTCGGAACGAAGTTCCCTATCGCGCATTGAGAAGGGGGCTAGACGGAAAAAAATAAGACCAAAAGTTGTAACGAAATTTTTTCTACAGTTGTAAGCTGTGCGACGTGCGCGTGTTTCTCTGTCTGTCTCTCTCTCTCTCTCTCTCATAGAAAGCAAGCCAGTTATTTTCGTTTCGTCTTTCTATTTCGCATTGTGGTGTCAGCTGTCAGTTTTTGCAATTTAATATTATCAAATGACTTCCCGCTATGGGCGTAGCGGATGGCAGTGTCAGACTTGTACTGACTAAAACCCATACATGTTCCATATTTGCCCTTTGTGTTTCGGGGCCGCGGTCTCCCTACGAAAAATAACTTTATTTTATAATCAGTCTTTAGGTGTTTCTGAGATAAAATCTATTAACAAGCAAGGCATTCACAGCTAAAACTACAAAAGGAGCTGAATCATTGAACCACAGAAAGGTGTTATTATTTCACACTTGAAAGCGCTGCCTATTTCAGGTCCTGTAGTCCTTAACGGTATAGAAATAACTTCCTTTTCTTAGGTAACTAATCCATGCAAAAAAGCCACCGCAATCTTGAAAAACTTACATGTAATTCAGTATTGAGGACCCATTCGAATATGCACGTTACCGGAGCATAACTGACTTTGCAAACCCCGCATTGAGCGGCAAAAATGCTTTAGTAGATTTTGATAAAAAAGAATAATCTAATTTTAAGGATTTTGTGAAAACCGGTGACGTAATGAAAGTACGCTTGGCTGGGCATTGCGTCATGGTTCAACGTAATCTTGTAAAACAGAACAATTACATGATTGTGATAAAGGAAAGCGCGTGTGATAACGAGACCACATGGCCGTGGTGGAGTTTAAACTGATTACTTTTCAAAGGATTAAAAGGTTTATGTTAGACTGGGTTTAAGCGAATTTCCGGGGAAAATGATTTGAAAAAACATGGGGTAAGTGTTAATTATAGTCCGTTTTTCATTATAAAAGCAAAAAGAGTCAATGATAGCGTGACGCAGCCGTCAACACAGGAAAATGAAACAAAAAAAATACAGTCGTATTGAGAAGCACCTCCTTTTTTAAGTCAGTTAAAAAACGTGTTGTCCCCATGTACAGACGCCTGCAGGTCAAGCTACCCGAAACTGTCAATTTTTCCCAATGAACCTTGAACCTTATACTTTAGAAATAAAGTCGAAAATCTATCAAAGAAATCTGACAGATTGTAGTAACTTGATGTGCAGGCGTCTGTACCAAACGACAAGGGCACGACGATGACGGTAGTCCCTTTTTAATATAATGGCTAACTTATACAAAATGTTTGGTTAAATAAAAAGTAACCACTATTACACATCATCATTCTCCCATGCTCTTATTATAATATTAATTATTTAAAGTATATTACTCGCAAATTTACCATTTTTTTTTTCGGTTGGGATATCATCCAATGACTTCCCCCGCTCTGGGCGGAGCGGGGGGGCATGTCAGACTTGTACTGACTAAAACCCACCCATGTTCCTTCTATTGCCCTTTACGTTCCGAGGCCGCGGTATCTCTTTCGAACAACCCGCAAGGCGGAGGCTCTGGCAAGCCCCTCTGCTTTGCTGACTCTAATTGAGGCGCGCGTGAAACACGAACGCGCCGTCGACACGGCCTGTTTACCAAATTTACCATCAGCCATACATACAGCCGTACCATCCTTTCCAGAGTCGATTCATCGTTTTTTTGGTCTCAACTCTTATCTCATTTATTTATTTATTTATTTAACGATTTATGTACATACACACTGAATACAGAAAAATAAAAGACAGGAACAGAAAACAGGTACAAAGGTAATGCTTATTTCTATAGAAATCTCTTCCAGCATACCTGCGAAAGGAGAGTAAATAAAAAGAGATGTAGACACAGTGCGTAAAGAAAAAGAGAAAAAAAATACATAAAAACATGAGCAAATAATGACTAAATACAATATAATAATATACAAACATACATACAATTACAAAGACAAATATATAACATAAATACAATATAAAATAAAATAATAAATACCTATGCAACTATGGTGAAATAGAAAGATAATGTTCTTTTACTCTTCTCTTAAAAACTGAAACAGTTACAGTTACATCCACATTTATTCTCAAAATTTTCCTCATTCCTCCGCATCTAATGATGATTTTGACGGAACGATTAGCGCAGTGGCTAAGCAATCGACTGCTGTGCTGTTCTGGTTCGATCCCCGCACAGAACAATTAATATTTGTATGCACTACATGTAGTTGTTTTGGGTATGGCTCTTTGTGTACGTGAGTTTAGATGTTTGTAAACGCACCCACGATACAGGAAAAAATCCTAGCAGAGAGCAACGTTTTATTTAAAAAAAAAAACTTGTTCATACCAAGCCAACCGATTTCCACGCACAACTTTTCAGTCACCGGCACTACTATCAAACTTCCTCATTATGTTATGTTATTGCTTTATCCATAACAAGGCTAATAGACACATCACGAGGATAAACCAATTTTTAGGGTAAAAAATATATAATTAGGTAATTTAACGTCTAAAAGCAGACTTGTTTTGTTTCAATCTATAGACCAGTACCATACCAGACCAGGGATGGAGTTGAAACTGGATTCGTACACAAACGTGCAAACGAACCTCGGCCGGACAATGTACAGGAAGGTCTCACACCGGCTAACGAGCAAAGAGTTTTTGCTTCGGGCTAGTGCGACTCAATGAGGCTTTATGCTTTGAAAGTGTGACAGCGAAACATGTCGGTAGTGATGCTGTATGAGTGATTTTGTAATTTCAAAGGCATTTTCCTGTAGATGGGAAAATAAGGGAAGAAGTTTTAGCATTACATGTTCTCTACAGGAACTGATGGATGCTACCAAAGGGTGCCAAATTAGAGGGTCTTTTTTTAAGGATTGGAAATCAACTAACAACTTCCCCCGCTCTTAGTGTCAGACTTTTATTGACTAAAACCCACCCATGTTCCTTCTTTTGCCCTATATATTCGGGGCCGCGGTAATTCTTTCGAACAACCCGCAACCCTGGCAGACGGTGGCCCTGGCAGGCTTCTCTGCTTTGCTGACATCTCTTTGAGGTGCGCGTGGAACACTAACCTAGCCGTCGACACGGCGTGTTAATAAAAGGGCCTGAGCCAACATCATTTAGATTGAAGAAGAATTGAGAAGAAAAAGCATTACATAATATTGTCAGTTTTTTTAAGAATTTTTGCGAGCAATAAGTACACACGATTCTTGTGGTGATAAATCACTACGATTCTTTACTGAATTTTATCTTAAATAAAACAGAAGCCCAGCACGGGCGCTTTGTTTAAACAATATGTAAATGATTTAATTAAAAATACTCGTCTCACTTATACAATTTATGGATTTTAAAAATATATTCATATCAATTCACGATACTGATTGTGCTTGTTGAAAAAATAACTAAAAAGATGTAGGATATAAAAAAAACGATTAAAAAATCGATGTACTTAACTTTTATATTGCAAAGCAAGGAAACAAATGTTCGAAGACCACACTGGGTCTACAGAATCTCACAAAGAACAGGCGTGTCTCTGTTTGACGACACGGTTAGCGCTTAGGCTGAGCGATCGACTGCTACGCTGCGTGTCGCGGGTTTGATCCCCGCACGGAACAATTACATATTTGTATGGCCTACATATTGTTGTTTCGGGTCTGGCTGTTTGTGTATGTGAGTTTAAATGTGTGTAAACGCACCCACGATAAAGGAGAAATTCCTAGTGTGGGAAAAGGTATAAAAAAAAACGTGAAAATTTGATTTGTTGATTATGCTACTTAACAAAGGTTATTTGAATAAATGGCCGTTTGTGTTATCATCATCTGCCCAACCACTTTCCAACTATGTTGGGGTCGGCTTCCAGTCTAATCGCATGCAGCTGAATAAAAGCATTTTACATGGAGAGGCTGCCTATCTAATTTCCACAACTCAGTGAGTACTGGGTAATAGGAAACACCTTGGTAAGATTGGTTGTCACTGATAGTTGGGACTAACAGCAGGAGCAATTGTTTGTGTATGGAGTTTAAATGTTTTCAAACGCACGCCACGGTGCAGTAAAAAAATCTTAGTGGAAATACTGTAAAAAAATAATTTAAAAAACAGAGTTTCTCGTATTCTTTTTAAAAAACATTTTCATTTGTAATCATACACATGCATTAAAAATAACTGGTCCGTAATTTTGGGAACCCACCATGTTGAATTTAATCTTATGTCTGTTTGTTAACCATGCAAACTAAAAATGTAAGTATCCATAATTTCAGTCCAATCGGAAACCGGATATTGGGTCAAATTTAACTTCTTATTTTTTTATAAAGTTGAATTACTGATATATTTATTTACAAGAATAAAATAAGTGGTTAGCAGGTATGTAGTTTGTTAGGAGGTATAACACTGTATGTATAAGATTCAATTTGAATATTAAATGTAAATGAATTAGTCATCAGTACAACAAATTATATAAAACTATGTTTTAGGGGGTGTCTGGGATCTGGTTTTGAGAAAAAAAACTTGGTTTAAGCAACAAATTTTTGTTTTTCTTTCACAAATTTACTGTTTTTTTTTAATCTGTAATTTAATGGACTAAATAACTACGTGAAAACTATTTTCACATAGTTATTTTCCTATTCAAGAAAAGTGTCACTGCCCCAAGTTATATGATACCTTTGTACAGTGACAGCTTTGTGTTCTTCGGTTCTGTGAACCGCTATAACAATGTGTGTGTCTTAATTATTTCTGTTTTCACTGTGTGTTTGGATTATCTTTATATTGTGTGTCTACAAATTATAATTAAAATAGCGGGTTGTTCGAAAGAGGAACCGTGGCCCGGAACACAAAGGGGAAAAGAAGGAAAATGAATGAGTTTTAGTAAGTACAAGTCTGACGCTCCCTTCAACTCCGCCCAGGGCGAGAGAAGATATTTTATGATTTGCCATACGAATGAAAAACCGGGTTTAATTTTGAAGTATTATTATGGTGCTAAGCTTGGGATCGTTGGTTGTAATTATCGTCAAGGTGATTTGAAGTCTTTTTCAATAACATTACGATACAAAATGTGGTAGTAAATTGTGAAACGACTAGAGAGTTAAAGTCACCTGAAATTATAGAAGAAGATTTTAAGTAAATTATGACAATGACGTATTGAGGAAAACCAGGTTTTCTAACTAATAGGTTTAAAATATACTTAAGAACGTCTTCATTAAAGCTTAAATCAACGAAATTCCCTCTTAGGCCACGAGACCTATCAAATTTACACGAGATTACAAAATGTTAGAGATTTTGCGTCGTAAGCAACCGTGGCTTGAGTTATTTTCTTAATTAATTTGTATATTTTAGCCTTCTTAATATGAATCACGTAATATCTAAGAGTTATTTTAATTACTTAAATGAATTCCTCCTAAGTAGATTATTAAAGTTCAGAAAGCTAATCCTCCCCTCCTCATCTATGTCTGATTTCTGTATTTATTACATACTTGTGATACTTCGCATCCACTTAATGGCTAAAAATATCGACACATCATTTTAATTATGTATTTTGTGAAAATAGAAATATTATATAAAACTGTCTGCATCTATATAAAGTTTTATATATATAAAAAAATATATTATATATGTATAAAAAAGCACAGTACAAAAGCGGACTTAATGCTTCGGGCATTTTCTACTAGTCTACCTTAGGGTGATGCAGAGATAAAACATAGTAGGTAACTTTTTGCAGGTAACAAAAAGTTTTCAAGAAAGCACAAATAAAATATAACGATTAATACTTATATACATACACATACATTCAAACAAAATAAAGTAAAGAGAATCAAAAATACATAGAGAAAAACTAACAACCATTTAATATCGAGATGAATCTGCCAGCTTCTTAAGAAAATGTTACCAAGCTTTTACTTTAAATGTGAAACTTTATGATCATATAAAAATCTTCGTAAAGAAAAACATTTTAATTTTAGTGATCTAAAATCGTCAACCCGCTCTCAGAGTGGAACGGTGATTAGATTAGGCAATTCAATTATGCAATTCTCCACCCTCGCATGAGAAGAGGCTTTAACCCTTTACTGTAACCACCACAGGTCGTATAATAAGCATTAATGTTCTTGGCAAAAGTAGGCCATAATGTATCAGGATCATACGCACCAATGATATGCAGGTTTCCTTACGATGTTTTTTTGCCGTTGCAGATCAGAGGACGATTTCCTGTGGGTTGAGTGGTCGTGAGCGCAACTGCTGAGCACGGTTTTGGGTTTGATTCCTGGGTCGGGCTGAGTTATTGGATACTAGCTTCCGCCCGCGACTTCGTCCGCGTGGTATAGTTGCTTTATTTTAACCCACGTGATGATCGAAAAAATGTATCTTTCTCTCCCCTTTTCTTCCCTCTTTCTCCCCTTTTTCTCATTTAAAAAGAAAAAAATAGCCTATGTCCGTTTCCAGGGTTCCAACTATCTCTGTACTAAAATTCATCAAAATCGGTTCGGCCATTTAGGCGTGAAGACGTAACAAACTCAATTTCGCTTTTATAATATTAGTAAGGATTTCATCAGGAATATAATTTTAATAGTATCCATGAAGTCTAGATTTGTAGCCGTTTGGCCTCGCTTGAGTCCGTAATAAGGCTAGTCTATATCTGACTTAAAACATAAGTGAAGAAATGCGGGTTTTAATATTACGTAGGTACATTTCTGCCTTACACTTTAGAGACTAAAGACGTGATGTTATATCAGATCGATTGATTAACAAGCTTTTCAATTTGCAGTTATCTTGTAAAACGCACAATTTGTTAATCAAAATTGTAAAACAATCCGAAAACGAGTACTCGAGTGCCGTAGCAAAAAGTTAAAGTTCATAATAAATTGTGATTTATAGCAAACGAGAAGTTTGCTGAAAATTAACCTGAGATGAACTTTTGAGTTAGTATCCAGTAAGTTTATGCGAAAGAGAGTTAAAATCTGAATATATTACAACGGGAAGATAAGGTATAAAGTAATTGTGCAATCGATCAATGAGGTGAGTGTTGTGTTAAGAATTTTGACAAGTGTTTACTAAAAAGACAGGCAACGAACATTTATCGGATTTGTGTAAGAATTTTAATGACTAAAATACATAAGAAAATATAAGTACTTAAAGAAAAATAATTAATGCCACAGAAACACAAATATCTAGGTACACATAACAAACGCAAGACTTGTAAATGAAACTGAACAACTGATGTTCTTTCTATCTATTGTTTTGGAAGTTCATAACTTTTCCATTTCTTGCATTGCATATTTTCAGATCTCGTTGAATAAAAATGGTTTAGTTTTATGGTTCGAGACACCACACGGGATGTTTTGGATGTATTGTTTTGTTACTCCTTATAAAACGGTGTGCATGATAATTATTAAGGTGAAGCAAAGCTTTATGTGGCGGCTAATATGTACTATGACCTTAATTTATTTTTGTTCGTATGTAAAAATGTGTTAGGAGTAAGTATAAATATCATAATGTAACTCATGCTAAGTTTTTTAAGTGAAACTTTTATTACATCGTCTCAATTTTTTTCGACTGTGTATTGCATGTCGCGTGACGGTCGGCCGCGGAGTAGGGACGTCTAAACAGTGAAAAAAAGTTTCACTTTTACCGTGGTTTCATAAAACCACACAATCCTTTTTTACTAATTTTAATATTATTTATAAATCTGTTTCCCTAACACTTATTATAAGAAAATACCGCCTGTGATACGCGTTTAATTTAACCAAATACAGGCATCGAAATTTGTTATAGGTACTTACCAACATTATTTCTAGGATTCAAATAGTATTTGTTGTGCCATTTTTTTATTTTTGAATAATTATATTTTGTTCTATTCTACTAAGAGAAATAAGACATAAATACTTGCACTACATAACTCAAAATAATTTAAGATAAGAATGATACTGGCATACTTTGAGTGGATAACATAAATCTGCAAATCGATTCCTAGAATTTTAATACATATATCAACCGATAAGGCTTCAATTGCTTTAACACTTAAAACGATTGCAATTATAATGATAGACGAGATAGTATTATTTGCGCTCTTTTGCAAACGAATTTCTGACAAAATAGTAGGATCTCAGAGCAATAATCATAAACGGTTATTCATAAAATAGCCCATAACAGCGACCTTAAGCCATAAATTCTGGAATGCCTGTTTTATTCCATTCCAGGAACGATTTGGGTCCTTAATGAATCCTTTAATATTGTTGTTTATGACGCTCGAATTTGCGTGTTACAACGTAGACCAAATAAATTTGTTTGCTCACTTTTTAATTGTACTTTTTGTATGAGTTTTGTGTTTTGAATGAGATTGTATTTTTTTATTAAGGTTTTCTTGTTCCCTTGTGGGTCGTGATAACGTTTGATTTATTTGTGTTGCGTAATCATTTAAGTCTGTTCTTCGTGTAGGTGTTCATGACAAGAGAATAAATTGTCTGTCACGAAAACAGCCTTTGTTAAGAGTACTAGTATAATATTTGGTTGTGTTGTCTAGAGAGAAGTCTTAGATGAAATGAAATGTAATTATTTGAAAAAAAAAACTAAATGTTTTTGTCAACATTTATCTGGTCTCATCCCAAATTATTAGAGATTGACACAGCTTGTTTTTCTATGCCTCGTTATCGTAGCTATCACTTTAGCTAGCTATATCGTTCTCAGCAAATACCATTTATCGCTTCTTTGGCCTTTTCCTACTCTTATAGCCACAATACGTTTAATTTTATACTGAACACTAATTTTTGCCCGCGGCTTCGCTGGCATTAAATTTGGGTTAACACAGTTCCCCTTCCCTTATTCGCAGGTGTACCTGCTTCCTGTGATTTTTGCCCTTGCGTCTTATTTATTGTGATAGCAAAGCTAAGTTTTACCTTTTCTTCCCTCTTTCTCCCTAATTTCTCACTTTAAAAAAATGTCTATGCCTATGTCCGTCTCCAGGGTCCCAACTATCTTTGTACAAAAATCAATTAAATCGGTTTAGCCATTTGAGCATGAAAACGTAGTAAACAAACAAACGAACTCACTTTCGCTTTTATAATATTAGTAAGGATTTTCACATATTTTTTTCCGGATTCATTCATTCATCAACCTACGGGAGTGCTGCTGGACTTATTCCTCGTCAATCGCATGCTAATTAACGCAATTCTCGGCATCTTTTATGCAGTTGCTGCCACCCACCCTACGGAGATCATGGTTCTTCTGAATGTTGATACTAATATCGTGTGCTAAGACAACACAAATCATATTACCACATTTAGGTCATGTACCAATAGCTTATCGGGTACTAATTGTAACATCAAAAATAGATTAATTAGATAATACAGTAATCTTATCAGGGTTAGATATATGCTCAGTAACTGTAACATAAAACTAAAGGTTACGAATATACATATCGATTTATGTACAGCATATAACGCGATAGAATGTCACAATGATATATGTGCGGATATCTTTTGGACGGATCTCGACAAATTGGGTGCACCCAAAGGAATCTTTTGTGGGTTTGAATAGTCGTTTGTATCGAAAAACATGTTATATCAAGTTACCGTTGGCCTTATAATGTGGGAAAGGGTTTAGATAATTTTGTATAAGTACACCCGGATGGAACGAAGTTATTATTTATAATGTACAAAAAACCTGTAGGTACATTCAACAAAAATTATCGTCGCGACACCACACTGTTCAAAGCGAAATAGAAAGACGAAACGAAAATAACTGGCTTGCTTTCTATGAGAGAGAGAAACACGCGCATGCCGCATGGCTTACAACTATAGCAAAAAGTGTCGTTACAACTTTTGGTCTTAATTTTTTCCGTCTAGCCTCCTTTCGCAACGCGCGATGAGGAACTTCGTTCCAAAAAAAATGTTTTCCGGAAATTCAAAAATAGTAATTGTAATGTAGTCTTTTACTAAAACATTTGAATGTAGAACTAAATTATTACAGTTTTACACAGTTCGTTCTCAAAAACTTATAAAACTTCAAAGTTGAAATTAAAACGTCAATCTAATTTCCCAACAGGCATAACTCCAGCAAGTACCAATTCAAAAACTACATTTTCAAGTTTACATTTTTCTTTATTAATTTCCTCGCCACATGCACGTGGGTTGTCTCCACATTGTGTACTATCTACATCGGCTGACATTGTTCTGCGGACAGTATTGTTTGGGCAGAGGCAGTTTTTATCTATGTTTTCATCTTTTGCGTCTCTTCGAATAACTTCTTAGCCTTTATGACATTATTGATATCTGCAATAGTTTAATATGAAGTTGTGATAAGGCCAGGAAGTGTCTGATGTGATAATCCGTAGTGACTTTCAAAAAAGATCTGTTAAATAAGACTAATTGAGGAAACTGATTTAATTTATACAACATAAAGTATGTTTTAAGTCCAATGTAATAGGGTTTTTTTTGGGGTAGGATATCATCAAATAACTTCCCCCGCTCTGGGCAGAGCGGGGGGGAGTGTCAGACTTTTACTGACTAAAACCCACCCATGTTCCTTTTATTACCCTTTACGTTCCGGGGCCGCGGTATCTCTTTCGAACAACCCTCAACCCCGGATGTAATAGGGTTCAAGTATATACTGCGACAAAGGGGGCACAAATTTTAACTCAGTGGCTGCTACTGGGAAATTCCTGATTGAAAAACCAATAACACTTCGTCCAATCCGGGAATTGAACTCATGATTAGCATTCGCGCTTCCGACCACTCGGCTAACAAGTTAATTTACAACTGCAACATCACAACTCAAATGTCCGATGTAGAAGAATGCAATATAGAACTAAGACACATTCGAAAAGAAAATCCTAATAGAACATTTTACTGGAAAAAAAAGTCACCACCTTTTGAAACTATCTCCGATATTTCCGATGAGAAGCAAGTTTGTTCAATAGAAAAAAAAAATCCCCGAATTTTCCGCCTCTACCAAAATGCAATGTATAAAGGACTTTTTGTTGATATCAAACGTTGAAAGTTTTGGAAAGCCACTAGAGAAAATTGGCCATTGAATAGGTACTATATTGGATTCCGACCTCTTTTTGAGCAAAACGTACCCATTTTTTAAAAGTCTACGTGAGGTTTTGGTGAGGAAAAGTCTGGAGTTTGCGTTAAAATAGGTCTTTTTTCAGCGACTCTAAAAATTGTACACGTTCCAGTCGTTACGTCTCTTAGCTTCATTCATACACATGTATAGAATTGTGTCATCATCATCATCTACCTGCCCTTGTATTGTCTTATTTGGGGTCGGCGCAACACGTTTTCTTCTTTCACTCTTCTCTGTCAGACGTCACGGCATAATTTACTCCTTTCTCCTTCATATCATTCCTTAATCCATCTTTTCTTAGAGCCACACATATAATTGTGTCATATATAAAAAAAAAACAAATGAGAAACTAGCTAACTATCCTCTCAAATACAGTGTGTCATGGCTCTTTCAACACGTGACAATAGTCGGAACTAGCGCCGCCATCTTAAAACTCCATGGATAATTATGCACAACTACTGTGTACTAACCATCACCTAGACAATTGCACTCAATAACCAAACTACCGAGCCATATTCAAACACTAAGCGTCAATAAATTCAAATCTCTTATAAAACGTAAGCTATGTCTGAAATTCTACTATTTTTACTTTATTTTCATTACCTTGAAGAAAAAAAGGCTTGGGATAAGTTGCTCTAATTTAATTTTATATATAATGCATTTTGATATAATATATTTTTTTGGTATTGTTCGTCGTGTCGTTTAGCTCCTTGAGTTATGAGTCGAGCTACACGATAGCTGACAAAAATGCTTGCACTGACTGGACAGGTCCACTCAAATCTGTGTGGCGCTTTCTTAAAAAGTCCATTTCAGACACTAATCTGCATAGTCCTCATGTAAGTTGACCAAGATTTTTGACTGGACATTAAAAGAGACTATGACCTCTGAGTTTGTTTCGGCTGTTTCTTTTCTGAACAGTCTGGCACAAAACACCGGCCTCATCTAGTTTAAAAAAAAAAACGACGTGTACAAGTGTTAGTAAAAACTACTTACAAAATAAACATGATTTAACCAAAAGAAATCGAAAAACAAATGTGAACCTTATTCGGAATTCTTTAAACAAATGAAGGTTAGCCAAAGTCTCTAATACAATAATATCGCCTGAAGAGCATACTAAAAATAATTCCCAAAATATTTGGTTTGTTCTAGTATTGTAACAGAATATGCGATAGTGGCCAATAACAAGCTGTCGGCGCGTGATGGATGAGTTCCGTACATATTTGTAATGTGTGACTGATTACATGACTTGAATTGCTCGACTGAACCCTACTGTAATTCCACGGATTGATGTGTTGTCGAAAAGTTTTGATGTGGAAATGGTTTATTTTGGGTTTAGAGTTTTGGTTTGCAAGGCAATTTTAAATTCAGTCCAAAATAATGATTAAATATTTGTCTGTGAAGAAAACCAGTAATGGGAAAAGTATAGGATGTTTAATATTTGAATTTTATTTTTGTCAAAGTTCAAACAATCTCAAGCGATAGGCGCGATAAGACAAATCGTAGTCAAATATTTTTTACTACTTAGAAACAAATAATTCTGTCTAGTATCTTACAACCACTTGTCATTCATTAGTAGCATTCGTGTGTCAAAATCGAACATGTTCGGGATCAATTGTATGTACAATAACATTTTCTCTATAAGTATTTTAGTTCTCTTTGGCTGTAATATATTTTTTTTTTGGACGGAGTGGGGGGGAGTGACAGACTGACTAAAACCCACCAATGTTTCTTCTGGGCCGCAGTATCAATTTCGAACTACCCGCAACCCCGGCAGGCGATGGCCCTGGCCTCTTCTTTGCTGACATCTCTTTGAGGCGCGCGCGGAACACTAACGCGCCGTTGACACGGGTTGTCGTCAGTAGACGGACGGACGGAGAGCTACCCATTGCTCACCGTCCACAGGCCCGCTGTAATATAGACTTAGCTTAGGAATATTGGCTTATCAGTATACCTTGATATCATTTAATATTTCCGTATGCTACATTTGCTTTAACTAAAACTAGAATATTTCATTCGATTGCCTTAAACCCTGGCTTATATCTTCCAAGTAAACCAGATCAGTAAAAAGTACAAGCTTTTCCATCAAAAGCCAAGCTTTTTTCATCGGCGTCATGTATTTTGCGACCAGAATGGTTAATTTTTTGTCATCAATTAATGGTAACAGATGCGAGTCACGTTCCTGCGTTGTTGACAGACAGACTTAGCGGCCAGCTAATTGTCTACGAGAATTTAATGACAATGGAAAGTAGAAGAAATAAGCGGATTCTTCAAACATTTTAACTTTCTTGAAATGATAATCCGAGAAATGCTTTAATAGCGAGGAATTTGTGTAAAGTTGGGAATAATTTTAGTTTTGTAAGAAGATTTTAGACTGAGATTTGACGGAGATAATGTAATCCTTTTTTAGACATGTAAGTTCTTACACAGCAATCTAGAAATAAACTTCGTACTTTTCTAAGATTTGATTGATTTGTAGGTCAAGACAAATATACCTATTTTTTTTTAATAACTCTATAGAACAAATTTAGTTTTGCGGTTGAGTCTGACTTCCATTTGACGGTTTTCTTTTTATAATTATGTTCTTGTACAAATCTAGATAAAATCTGAGCACCTATAAAACCCTTGATTGATTGGTTAGTCAGAACACAATAGAAAAATCAGCATTCGTATACTTATATGTATTTTTAGACACAAACAGATGAAATTCGTTTGTATCGTACTCTTTTCAATTCTTTACATTTCGTGTATTTAAAGTAGCTATAAAATTCATCGCTCTGCTGGTTTCCTTATAATCGTTAAAGAAAAGTATTTGACCGCCTTTTCATTCGCAAACATTTCCTTTTTCTTTTTATATAGTATTGGACGAAAAGTTCGGTGAGCGTTTAAATTTTCTAAGCTATTTACATTTGGTTTGGGCTCCGCTTTGTAGATTATTTAATTAAATTTCAAGATTAATATTTATAAAGAACATTTTTATTAGTATTGCGACATATTGGCACATTTATTTGATGGTTTTTAGACGATCGATGAAGAAAGCGTGGGTTTATGATTCAAACAGCTTTAGAGCTCTCTCTTATTTTCTTTTCTCAGCTTCATATTTTTTGTATTGGGTGGTGTAATGTGTCTTTTGTTGCATCAAATAAATGATTTATCTATCTTCTTCGTTTCATTTCTTCTCCGTATCACTTAGGACGGAAGTAGTTAAGTGCTCGAATTAAAAATTTACGACAACCCGATTGAAGGTTGTTCCTACTTCCGATGTGTTTTGAAAACATAATGAATCGGAATATAATACGTAGTATGGTTGGTTCTGAATGTAATATCTTTATTGACGGATTAAGAGGGTAGACCAAATCAATAGACACTGAAAAATAGAAACCAGAAGCTGAATCGTAATAGGATAATACCTAATATGAATTACGTTAAAATTCTTAAAATGATCATAGACGCAGTTAATATTAAGAATTATGACTTTTTGACCACTTAACAAATTTTAATAGTAGATTCATATTATTAATCTATTATGATAATGCTTAAGCAGCCATTATATACCCCCAGGTCTGGTGCAAAAAAAAAACAAATACTAAACTGTCCCAATTTAATTTTACAAAATAAACATAATCTATAGACTATTATCCGTTATGACTAGGCTACCCAAACTTTATCCGAAACTGGTAGTATATTAAATTTGTCCAAGTTATCCTTATAACCGACAAGTTTGAAGGCGCCTACGATCCCTTCTTATTTAATAAGTAAGTATACCGTAATATTACTTGCACGATTTACTCGCACTTACTAACTTACTAATTGCTTTATTGTTTTAACTAATTATAAGTTTACCAATATTTCGGCATCTGTTTTAATTGCCAATATATCGTAGTGATTGCCGGAAATATTGCAGTTGATTAATTCTGTTATGTAAATCATGATACTCTAAAACAGGGATTTTTAAAATAGGGGGCGCGCCACCCTAGGGGGGCGCAAAGACCTGCAAAAGGGGGCGTGCGCCATTAGTATGGTTAAGGACCTTATTTACACATTACCCGCGTTTACGTCCTACGTATTAATTTTAAACAAACTTGGTAACATAAAATGGGCAGTGGCTTAAAAATTACTGAAAATATTTGCGAAAAAACGTTCAAGATTTTTGTTTCTGACTGAATTCTGATTAATATAAAATTATTATTATATTTCATCAGGATAAGGGGGCACTGAATGTTCTGTCCTTTTGTTATGGGGCGCATAATGAAAAAGTTAGGGAACCCCTGCTCTAAAAAGGGCTCAAATAATAATAATAATAATAATAAAAAAAAACAAATACATTTGTGATGGTGTTGTTTATTTGTGATCACTAAATAACTCACTATATGATATCCGCACGTCAACATATTGGTCCTGCGCCTGATCTTTCTTCGATCGCGTCTGATTGCTGCCCCATCGGAATATGAAAGTGAGGGTACAGCGAGTGCACCTGTGCCTGCACACACACTTGTGCACTATAATATCTCCCGCGCCGATGGTTAATCTTAGCTGAGATTGCGCACGCCGCAAAACTTATTAAGTATAATATTAAAAAAAAACCGGCCAAGAGCGTGTCGGGCCACGCTCAGTGTAGGGTTCCGTAGTTTCCCGTCCGTCACAACAAGTGTTCCCACTTATGAGTTTAAAGGTGGAGGAGGAAATTATTTTGTACAACTTTTTGTCTTTTTTGTACAAAAACTGTTGTGTCAATCAAGTTCAAAATGATTTTCATAGAAAGTCCTTATAAAGTTCTACTTTTCAGATTTTTTTCATATTTTCTAAACTTATGGTTCAAAAGTTAGAGGGGGGGGGGGACACATTGTTTTTTACTTTTGGAGCGATTATTTCCGAAATTATTGACATTATCAAAAAATGATTTTAGTAAACCCCTATTCATTTTTAAATACCTTTCCAACAATATATCACACATTAGGGTTGAAATTAAAAAAAAAATCACTTCCCACTTTACATATAGGGTGGCTACCCTAATAAAACATTTTTTTCCAATTTTTATTTTACCACTTTATCGGCGTGATTGATATACATATTGGTACCAAATTTCAGCTTTCTAGTGCTAACGGTCACAGAGATTAAGCGAGGACGGACGGACGGACGGACGGACAGACAGACATGGCGAAACTATAAGGGTTCCTAGTTGACTACGGAACCCTAAAAACGTTTATTTTCTCTACACAAGTTACTTACATAGCTTTACAGAAATGCTTGGTCAAAACGTTAACTTTGTGAGAGACTGGTGCCTGAAGTAGTTTTCAGTAAAAACCCTATTTTACGGGTTACTTAATGTACCGAATGCATGGTTCGTTAACAACATGATGACGAACCCATGAATAAACATTAATTAAATAAAACGTATCAAGATAAAAGAGATAAACATATAATATTCTATAAACTTTCTGACAATTGTGAGACGATTCTGCTAACTTTACTTCCGGTGTCTAAAGAATGTATGGTCATCAAAGACTTAGATGTAACGCATTCCCTGCACGGAAGCCAACCCATGAAATCTCAAAGGCCCTCGTTTATCCAAAACACGAACTTCAAAAGGTTTCACGTAATTCAGTTACGATACTTGAAATGAAGCAAGTTCGGGAACAGTTCCCGTCAAAATTAACTTACGAACGAATGCAGTTAAAAGTACGGGAGCACAAAGAATACAAGTCACTAATTAAGTTAACCTATTACAAGAATGGACAATACATTACATAACATCGCGCCGGTAAACCCCGAAGGATTTAGGCAGGGGTGTAACTAGTAGTACAGTCACATTTCGCCAGTTATTTTAACCGTCTTAAAAAGGAGGGGTTCTGGATTCGTCAGAATCTTTTTTATGTATGTACACCGATTACACAAAGACGCCTAGACCGATTTGCAAAATTCTTTTTTGTTTAAAAGGGTATAATTTTCAAGTGGTCCCATATAAATTTTATTTATATTGCTTAGGTAGTTTATGAGTAATCGTCAATAATATATATTTTTTCTCTGTCCATATGGATGATTTGCTGATCTTTTATAGTAACAATTGAAAATGAATACTCGATAAAAATTATGTCATACTAGCTAGCGCCCGCGGCTTAGCCGGCATGATATCGAAAAAAAGTATCCTATGTGACTGTTATAGAAAAAAAACCCCGTTGGAAAAACCTTGGCCCTCATGCTGAGCAGTGACGCCTGCGACCACTAGGATATCAAACTGACAAAACACTTAATACCTACTAATATCAAGTAATCAGGTAAGTACTTCTCTTAAGTGTTTAATTGACCCATATATTTTCTTACTAAATACTTTCAATATGTTGTCAAAGGCTTTGTAAACGAATGGCCTCAAAGAAGTATTTTTCCAGTTATTCATGCTTATAAAATCTTTAATAACTATGAAGGGCCGGTTTCAGAAGGCAGTACTCCTCGATACGGCCCGTATTTTGGGGAGATTCCGGTAGCTTGGACCCTGCTCCCGTTACCGGCGGAAACCATTTTTTTTATTTTTAAATGTTTTTTCTCTTAATTTATTTTCCAAGAAATGTAATTAAAAATGAAATTTTAAGATGAGAAGTGAATGAAGAAATGAATACATTTCATAAAAAAACACCCAAAATTTTATTATATATTTATTAAATGCATGTAATCCTTACTAATATTATAAAAGCGAAAGTGAGTTTGTTTGTTTATTTGTAACGTCGTCACGCCTAAATAGCTAAACCGATTTTGATGAATTTTGGTACAGAGATAGTTAGGACCCTGGAGACGGACATGGCATTTTATAATTTTTTTTAAGTGAAAATTGAAGGAGAAAGAGGGAAGAAAAGGGAAAACTTAGCTTTGCTATTACAATAAATAAGGCGCGAGGGCCAAAACTACAGGTAGCAGGTACCTGCAAATCAGGAAAGAGGAACTGTTTTACCCCGAATTTAACGCGAGCGAAGCCTTCAAGATTTATTTTTATTAAATTACAGAAACTAAACTGTGTTAGTAGATAAACTTATTCGCAAGTCTTACCACTGTTAAAACTTTATTTTTAAGACTTCTTTGCGCCAACCATAATGAAGTTTGCATATGAATAGCAAACAGGCATAATGCGATTAGAAACTTTAAACATATTCAACAATGTTAACTTAGCAAAGACTTAAAATCTCATGAAAATGCTAATGTTAAGGTATTCAAATTATCTTATTAATGCATTATATGCAAGCTTTGTGTGTAGAGACACCGTTTCCCTTAGATGTCACTTATAAGGTTGAATTATTTTATACAGAAAAAAATTTACGGCATGGTTGGCGTATTGGCTGAGCGATCGACTGCTGCTGCGCGTCGCGGGTTCGATCTCCGCACAAAACAAATATTTGTATGACCTACTGATAGTTGTTTCGTGTCTGGCTGTTAGCGTATGCGAGTTTAAATGTTTGTAAACGCACGCACGAGACAGGAGAAATTCCTAGTGTGGGTCAAGGCTTTTTTTTTAATTGTACCAGCGATGTTAAATCATAATCTTTCTGGCCAAATTTCGACCGAGACGAGCTTTTTACACAGCAGATAATTATAGTACTCAAACCGTTTTTTCTGCTTTTAAAAATCCAGTTGTAATAACTTCATAGTTTAGTCGTGATCATATCATGTGCAACTGCACCGAAATATCGGAAACCCAATAGATATAAATAGGAAACATGGTAAATATCTTCTTCTAAATATTAGAACTAATCTATTTGTATAAAATTGTTATAGATACAAAATATTCCATGTCACATTGTACACAAAAGCATAGCATCAGGTCAAAGGGAATAGCTGCCGTTGCTGCCATTCCATACTAAAGGCCCATAACTCCGAACTTTCGCATTTGCGTTAAACTAAGGGCGCGTGGGTCGTAATAACTTTCATGAAACGCAGTAACAACAACACGCGGTGGTTGTGACTTGAAAAATGCTTTAAAAATTGATTTGAAATAGATTGTATGGAACTCTTGCTCTGATTAAAAAATAAAACAAAATTGAAAAACTGCATCATATTAAAAGTATCTTTATCCGGGGTTGTATGGTCCCGGAACATAAAGGGCAAAAAAGAACTTCCCCACTCCGCCTAGAGTGGGGAATTTCGTTGATTTTCCGTCCGTAAAAAATAAGTCCCTATCGTAAGCTATATTAATAACGTTTTCCCAGGATCGTAACTATATCTTAAGCTTAATGTTTATTAACGGACTCAAAAAAAAATTATCTGGTAGGTAATCAATTTGGTTATCCGCTAGACAGCAGACGTAATCGTTAATGTATATTTGGTGATTACCTATCCGCAAAAATAAAGTGTCTAGAAAATAGATTTACTTTTTAATAACTTGAGATTTTTTTTTTGTAGCGCTAAGCAGAAAGAAGATTTGTGTGTCAGTTTTCAGCTTCCCTTTGACAACTAGACGTATCAAAGATAAAATAATGTAGGTAATAATATTTTTAAAATATTTAAGTTTCTTAATACAAAAAAAAATATAATAATAAAGTCAGTGTGTTCTGAACTTACGAAAAATAAACAAACAATTCACCACGGAGATCCCGTACCAGGAATATTGCGTAACTCAGTTCTCTTTCAATCAAAATTGATATCACTATTCAATATATTAAGACCAATCCGCGTTGAACAACCCCCTGTGGATTTCACACATGATCTCATTCAATTTATTGTTCGAAGAAATTGCTTCTTTTGGGATAAAGCCTTCTCGGCATATGGCAACCTTGTCCAAGTGGCCAGTATTTTTAATGCGGTGAACAAAGCGGTTGCTATGTGCAGCAAAACGGCCAGATTTGAAAAAAAAATGATTAAAGGGTTTCGAAATAAAATAAAATAAAAACTTAAACCTAAACAAAAATAAGAGATAACTATTATGTCTAAAGGCTGTTCTAAATAGGCCCACTTCAACGCTGGTTTTCAACTGGGGTTGCGGGTGATTCGTAAGAGATACTGGGGCTCCGGAACACAAAGGGCAAAAGAAAGAACATGGGTAGGTTATACTCAGTAAAAGTCTGACATATTCCCCCCTGCTCTACCCAGAGTGGGAGACGTTATTAGCATCTGCAAAAACAAGGCCGCACGGGTCTTAAGACGCGTCGTCGATTGTACGTCGACACCGTACACACGGTCGCCTTTTTACCCGACTGCGCACCGCAAAGGAGGGTAATTGCGTTTATAGTCGACCGCAAATGAAGGTACCGCTATTGGACGAAATCAGAGCTTTAAATAGGCCTCATGGTTTCACAATATGCACGTACCTTAATACTCTAGTTTCGGAAAACACTTGATTATAAAATATGTACCTTACTAACGCATTGACGGGTCATTTATCATTGCAAGTACCTAAAATGTTAATCATGTTAAGTACAGTAATGATATAAAATGATTTATATTCAACCGCGTCGCATGTTATGTTTTGCGGTTATTCAATTTGAATAAATTAAAATGTGGCCACAGATTATATATTATCACAATAAAGCACATAATAAATAGCTTTAACACATTTAAGGGTGGTAATGACAATGAAATGTAGACAGAAACTAAAGGGAAAGAAAAAAAAGTTTTTTTTTGCAAACCAATTGATACCAATATTATGGGAATGCATATTAAATAACTAGCCAGCTAACTTCGGGACTTCTTACCTAGTCTTCGGGAGTCCACCATATTAAATTAGAACAAAGCCAATGATTTTAATGCGTTGTCTTCAAAACATGTATGCAAAATTTCAGACCACTCGGAAATCGGGAAATTTAATTCTAATTTTTGAGATGAGTGTGTCTGTGATTTTCTTTTTAATAGTATAGATGGATTACTACAGGTGTCCTTTCGATGTTTTCCTTAACCGATGTCATTGATGTCCTCGATGTTTTTTTTAAACAACTAGGTACCGTTTTATAAATACAGGAGAAATTCCTAGAATGGGACTAACACTAAGAACTCCTCCTGTATCGTGGATCCGTTTACAAATATTTAAACTCGCATACAAAAACAGCCAGACCCGGATCAACTATCTCTAGACTAGACCATACAAATATTTGTTCCGTGCGGGGATCGAACCTGAGTCGATCGCTCAGCTACTGCGCCAACTGTGTCGCCAATTGAAAAAGTTACATTGACACATATAAGTCGGTAATGTCACGTTGGTATTTGAACCCACAACCTCGTGCATGAGAGACGAGGCCTTAACCTCTGGGCCATCACGACATACCTACATAAAAAGCGTGTTAAAAAAAAAACGTTTTTATTTCAGATTGAAAGTTATACAAAATGAAATAAAATATATATTAAAAATAGAAATAAAATTTATTTTTTATCACACCGACAAAAAAGTACGAAATTAAATCAAGCTTGAAAACTTTTACCGAGTCTAATCTCTTTTTGAACAATTATTACATTCGCATCTCATCAATCTTGAAAGAAATAAAATATGTTCAGGTGCAAACACCTTCAACAATTTCCTAAAGAATTAAACAAGGAGAGTTTTGAGAGAAAAAGTTGCTAACTTTAAGTATTTATTGCTTGGAATCAGAGGCACGAGCCTAGTACGAGTTCTTCGCGAGACTTGGCGTTAAATTCACGTTAACGTTTAATTTGAAAAGTGGATTTCAACTATGGTTGGCCTACAACTAATCATTCAAGTTAGCTTTAAGTTACCAGTAAGAAATAATCATCTTGAATAACTGTCAAACTATAAATTAGCGTTTGTGTCAAGTCTTTTTTTGCGGATGTAAAATCATTAAGTAACTTCCCCGCTGTGGGCGTAGCGAGGGGAGTTACAGACTTTTTCTGACTAAAACTCTCCCATGTTGATGTTGCCCTTTATGTTTCGGTGCCGCGGTATCTTTTTCGAGCAACCCATAACCCGTGCAGGCGGTGGCCCTACACAGGAAAGTGCTTCCTCGTTCAGTTGTACTTTCGTTTGGATTTTCTAATCAATTTTTTGTCGGAATTGACCATTAATTTTCGCAGTTGACCCACGTATTTATCCAAACAAAGTAGAAAAAACCTCTTTTCCCTTACGAAATATATAATCAGAAAAGTTTTGTAGACAAATCCTTACTATATTTTTATTCCTTAAGCTAAAGTGGCCACTTGTTAACGGGTACAGATTTCTGAACATCTCTCAGAGAACTAAAAGGTTTCAAGAATGCTAAGTGACACCTAAACGAATGCTTAACTAAAGCACATTGTTGGATTTTCAACGCTGATTTCAGCGGTAAGAGTTGAAATTTCAACAGTACAAAAAAATCAAGGCTTGAACAAAGCATCGCTTAGTGAAAACAGACATAAAATAAAGAGGACGTGTTGTGATAAACGTTTAACAATTATGGCCACCTGATGTGTTAAAATGATTGCTTCAGATCAGTCTCCATGAAGTAAACGATGGGCTTGACAAAAAGGTTTTGTATTTTGTTTCTTATGTGAGCGTTATTGTTGGTAGGAAAACCTTTTATGCTTAGTAGCATCATGTTTCAACGTTAAAAAGCTTTTTGAAAATTATTGTGTTTGTGTAACTTAAGTAAGTTGAACTTTATTCTGTTTAACCTATTAGCTACGCTCCGTGGTTTCACCCACAGACCGGTATAAAAAGCCTATGTGTTAATCTAGAGCATAAGCTATCTATGTTCATATTAAATTTCATTCAAATCAGTTCAAACGTTTGCGTAGTTTGAAATTAACCGGCCAAGAGCGAGTCGGACTCGCGCACCGAGGGTTCCGCACAAACTTGCAATATAAACAGACATTTCTTTTGACTGCATAGATGAAGAGGGTTAATTTAACAATTTTACAGAACAAAGGGGCCACAGATTTGAGTATATGATTTTAATTTTAACTTGATACCTTCACGCGTTCCCGAGGTAAAGGGTCTTGACAGACAGGCAGACGGACAACAAAGTGATCCAATAAGGGTTCCGTTTTTTTCCTTTTGAGGTACGGAACCCTAAAAATAACAAATACACACACACACACACACGTGTGTGATTGTAAGCTCAGCTTGAACAGTACAGTTCGAAGTTTTGTTTGATTCTTGTACTAAGCAAAACTAAGCCTTAGGGGAAACAATTTACTTTTTGCAGGACACAACTTAGTAATATTTCGGAAACAAAACTAACCGTAACTTTTTACTTTGACTGATATTACTTAGTAATTCCCTCTTATACTTCGGTTTCCTTTGATCGTATAAGTAAGTTGACATTTTATATTTCCATGACTCGCATTCGAACTTAATTTTTTTACCGTCCCAGCATAAAACTGAATTGAATCTTTCACGACTTCTAGCATCAAGTTTTTATTTTATTTTTAAGTTAACTCCATGAGGATTTAATGAGTTTTAAAAATAAAGCCAGCAGCGTTTTATTTTAAAACTTTTCACACGTCATAACTTGATACCTATGATTTTGATATTTTATTACTTGATAAATAATTACGACTACTCTGGTTAAGAATATAGTAGGGAAAAGGCTAGGCAAGGTAATATTCTCCTGCCGGGATTGCGGGTTGCTCGAAAGAGATACCGCGGCCCCGGAACATAAAGGTCAAAAGAGAGGTGAGGTTTAGTCAGTAAAAGTCTGACACTGAAAATGAAAATGATGAGAGCATATTTAAATATTATATAATAATACCAGCCCTCTTTTACATGGTGCCACATACGTGACTCATGAGGGTTTTGGAGTTGTGTAAAGAGGATGCCTCTGCGCACTTTCCTGATAAAAAATATGTAAAAAATTTAAACATTAAAATATAAAGTTTTCGAGATATATTCATCATGAGTTCAAAACCAACCAATGAAAAGTAACAAAATATGACACGTTCATTATAACCCAGCATTCATAGCTGACAGTTTCGTTGGAGCAAAGATCACACGCGACGTATTCTATGATAACTTTACTTGACATAAAATTTTCAACTTGAAAAGGGTAGAGTAATTTAAATGTAGTCGGTGATTGTCCTGACATGTTATTTGATAAATGTATGTGTTGAGAATAATTGTTTTGCCCATTTGATGTGGGAATTAAAATTAAGACTGGCTTTTCGTTATCTCTCTATTTCTACTGGGAAAATTAAGATTAGGATGACTAAGCGATTAGAAACTCGGGGTTGGTTTGGTTGATTTGATACCGCGGCCCCTAAGCACAAAGGGCAAACGAAGGGACATGGATGGGTTTTAGCCTATACAAGTCAGACACTTGGACACGTGACCAACGGCTTTGTAAGCCGCGGAGCGGGCTTGCTATAAAATGAATGGTCGGTCATTATGAATTAGCTTGGCAAATGTAAGTTATAAGTAAAATATTATAAAGCGAATGTTGGTGAGGATGGATGTATGGATGTTTGATACTCTTTCACGTCAAAACGGCTGAACGGATCTTGATGAAATTTGGCACAGAGGTAGATTATAGACTCGAATAACACATAAGTTACTGTTTTTGATCATTACGTGGGTGAAGCCGCGGGCGCTAGCTAGTAAGTAATGAAAAATTAAAAAAAATAAATTAAATACTGCAAAGAAATTATTATTCATTAAAATACAATTAGAAATTCAATAATAACAATGAGAGTGAATGTAGGTAGGTATCTATCTGTATCTTCAATCCAACTATAACATCACCAGTTAGGTTTTAATATAATATAATCTGGAATCGGAGCTGGCTGTACATGGGTGCAGGCACAATTCCAGGTTCCGTGGCTGCTACTAAGAAATTCCTGACGGAAAATCCTAATAACACTGGCCCGGGAACCCAGGACTACTTGACCAAGAGAAAGGTTTTTACCGAGTCATACAGTTTTTTTTTTTTTAATAAAACGTTGCCCACACTAGAAATTTCTCCTGTACCGTGGGTGCGTTTACAAACATATAAACTCACATACACGAACAGCCAGACCCGAAACAACTATCTGTAGGCAATACAAATATTTGTTCCGTGCGGGAATCGAACCCGCGACACGCAGCGCAGCAGTCGATCGCTCAGCCACTGCGCCGTGTCGTCACAGTTGTTAAAGCTTTTCCACAAGTTTCTGTGAAAAGATGTAACATAAGAAGATTAAGATAAGATAAGTAAGATTTCTCAAGTCAAGTCTAATACAACTGCATCTAGACTATAGACTAAACTCTGAACTCGACTGTAACAATGACTATGAATATCTCCTATATAGCTTCTAGAAGGCTTTGTAAACTTTATCTAGCTTTCAAGTTGTGTAGGCACCTCGGTATTGCATAACAAAGATAAGCCATACAATGTGAAGTCTTGTCCACTTTCTACCTTAAAGATTATTTATTTTATTACTAGCTTTTGCCCGCGGCTTCGCTCGCGTTAAATTCGGTAGCGCCTTATTGATTTGTAATAGCAACGCTAAGTTTTCCCGTTTCGTCCCTCTTTCTCCCTCACATCCCACTCTTTTTTAAAAAAACATAGCCTATGTCCGTCTCCTGGTTCTCAACTATCTCTGTACCAAAACTCATCAAAATCGGTTTAGCCATTAAAGCGTGAAGAGGTAACAAACAAACAAACAAACAAACAAACTCACTTTCGCTTTTATAATATTAGTAAGGATTCTACTGGCTTTTGCCCGCGGCGTCGCTCGCGTTAAATTTGGGGTAACACAGTTCCTCTTGCGCCTTATTGATTTGTAATAGCAACGATAAGTTTTCCCTTTTCTTCCCTCGTTATATTTATGGGCTATTTTGTTTTAAAGTGGGATGTGAGGGGATCACATCCCACTTTAAAAAAACATAGCCTATGTCCGTCTCCTGGTTCCCAACTATCTCTGTACCAAAATTCATCAAAATCGGTTTAGCCATTAAAGCGTGAAGAGGTAACAAACAAACAAACAAACTCACTTTCGCTTTTATAATATTATATAAGTAAGGATTCTTTATGTGTGACCCACCAACATAGACAAATCATTATTCTATTATTTTCAATACTACCATATAGAAAGCTAAGCCGATGATGAATTAGCATTTCAGTTCAATGAGAACTATCAACTTCCTTTTAATTAGTCTTTTGAGTTTATGTTATTTAGTTATAGGTGTAGGTTAAAGGTGTCAAGACAACACATAAAATTATTATTTTATTAAAAAATAGAATCGCTTTTAAATAAGGCCACGAAAGAGTGATAAAACCTTAGAATGTTGCACGATAGCGATAACATTTTTATGGTAACTTTGGGATGAACTGGACCAAATATTGCACGATAAGGGATGTTACAGGTTACGTGTAATCTATATTAATTTCAAAATAAAATAAACCTATATTTATTTCAAAATTTGATAAAGAAACACATTGTGAAGAAACAACACTGTCAAATCATGTGACATCTATCAATCCCGGATGAGAGATTAATAACGATTAAAGACTGAACGTCTAAAACAACAAAAAACTTCAAAATCTATTCAAAAAAATAAAACCCAGTGGATAATTATTTACTATCCAGCTGCAACATGCTACAATGCCAAGAATTGTCTTATTGTGAAAAAATCATACAAACCTAGCTTATAGGCGGTAAAAACCGCTAAATGGTGCCTATTTTCTACCCCAGAAAACGTGCTGAAACTACACTCATATTTCTGCCCGTGTCCCATTACAAAGCCGAAAGCTACAGATAAATAATTAAAATTAATTCATTTGTACCGATAGTAATGCACACATTATACCTCCTCCTATTTATTTTAATTTAATGTTATAAAATGTCCTTTCCTTCAAATATTACAAAAATATATCTCATCCATAAAGGGTTAGGCAGAGGTTACACGTCGCCATAACGGTATCCGTATGGCGAAATGGGGGCCGAGTTAGCCTATTGCCATCAACTGGGTACAAATACAGACTCCAAGGGTGAAACTGACAAATTCATGCGAATAAATTTACGAAATACATTAAAATACTACACAAATGTCCTTTTTTTTGTTTGTCCGTCACTGTTCGTCGTGTCTTTGAGCTCCTTGGGATAAGAGATGAGCTAGACGATAACTGAGAAATGCTTGCACTGACTGGACAGGTCCACTAAATCTGTGTGGTGCTTTCTTAAAAAGACCATTTCAGACACTCATCTGTATAGTCCTCATGTAAGTTGACCAAGATTTTTTGTCTGGACCTTAAAAGAGACTATGACCTCTGAGTTTATTTCGGCTGTTTTTTAGAGTAGTCGGGTACGAAACACCGGCCTCATCTAGTTTTAAAAAAGACGTGTAAAAGTGTTTGTGAAAACCTACTTGCAAAATAAACATAATTTATGATTTATCAATAATTAAAACTATTAAATAAACGGAAATAACGAAACTAACAACAACACTGCTTCACTGCACTGCACTTCTCCAGCAACACTGTCAGCTGGTAATGTACCCAAAGGACTAGCAGCGTCGCCATGTTTGACGTTTGCCTTTGTTTGAAGCAACAAAGAACATTTCACAGACCAAGACAGGCAAATCATGGACCCAATTTATAGGTAAAGCAAGTATAATCTAAAAACCTTATTTAAAACTAGAACAGAGAGGGGTCGTGTGCAGAATTTCCTCCAATCTAGCTTACAACAATACTTATCTAGGACGTTGGGACTGGCAGGCACATTTTAAGTCCTTCAGCTTTAATTTATTAAATGGAAATGCAAATGTTAGGGAAAATCTTTACGGAGATATACATAATTTTGAACTTGTGTATAAACATTTTCGTTAACAACCATAATATAAAAATTGGTTCACCTCAGATTAGGTGACTATGAGCTAATAGGTAGGATTTTCCTCCGTGCCTCGGAAAGCACGTTAACCCGTTTGTCCCGACTGTCATTTGAAATCTTTGCCAAGAGATACCGCGGCCCCGGAACGTAAAGGGCAAAAGAAGGAACATGGGTGGGTTTTAGAGTCAGTACAAGACTGACACTCCCCTGCTCCGCCCAGCGCTGGGAAAAATATTTGATTCCCATCCGCAAAAAAAGTATTATTAGATTAAAAAATGTATTATTTGCATTTTCATTAAAAAAATATAGCTAGAATTTTGTATATTTTGTCTTGAATTCAAGACATAATAATACAATGAGATGTTATAAGGTATTTGTGTGCCCTAAATTTTGATCTAATGCGCTTTTAGAAAATATTTCAAATCATAAGCGGTACAATAACATGAAAACGTTTAAACTTTTCACTCGTTCACCCCTTGTTCTATAAACGTCGCCCCTACGTGTCACTGTTCCCGCGCAATTGACTTCAAGGGTACCTCGGTCTGGCGTGTGTGGACAGCTCTTGAAGGCAAGCTAAGCTGAGCGCAAGATGAGCTACATAAACAAATAGCACAATGAAAATACCGTAGAAATGCTATAACTGGTTAGGTGTAAGAGACATTGACGCACAAATTGTGACCATTCTTTGACTTTTGAGGTTATTCAATAAAAATGTGAAAAGGTTTTATTTTATAACCGACGTGGTTTTCTTATCTGTCTACATCAGTGTGCCTTATGTGTTGTGATACTAATCTATTTTATTTCAACGACTGGTGATTGTCTTTGTATGAGAAGACGTTTCCAGTTTTTTGTTCTGTAAGCAAGTGTTTCCCTGTGACCAAATTTAACCCAAATGAAAAATAAAAACCTTTTTTAAGCTTTACTGTTTTTTTATCAATATTAAATGCATTAAATCATACAAAAATTCGTGTCCGCATTGTTAACTGTTGAGCAGTTCTTTTGCGAAGAGAAGATTCTGGTTGCAGAATGAATTAATGTTCGTCATAAAAATGAATAATCTAAAAGCTTGTCCAAAATTACAGCTCAACTGGTTTAAAATTCAGTTGCAAGATTTGACCAATACAAACTAACAAGTTAATAAAAACGGTTGATGCTCTATTAACTACCACAAATTAGAACACAGTAAAAGCTAAAAAAAGTTTGAACCTAAGTTTTCATAACAAACAATGCAGTGAAAAGTGATACTAACATCTATTCACATCAACTCAGCTAAAACGATTTATAGCCTTTTCACAGTATTTTTTGCGGTGCTGTGTATTACATTTTACTCGTATGGCATGTATACGTTATGCGTATAAATTGCAGGGGCTGACAAATAACCAGTCAAGTGCGAGTTAGCCTCGCTCAACGATGGTTCCGTACAAACTTGCGACATAAACGGACATATCTTTTGACTGCCTAGACTTAGTGGGTTTTTTTATTTTTCAAAGCTTGTAGGGACCACAAACTTAAGAATGGATGGAGTATATGGATTGAATTTTAACTCGATACGATCCACGCGTCCCCGAGATAAAGGGTCTTGAGATAGATAGACAAACAGATAGACAGACAACACAGTGATCCTATAGAGGTTCCGCTTTTCTTTTTGAGGTACGGAAGTCTAAAAATGAAACATCTACATAGAAGAACTTTTTGTTGTTGTTTCCGCGTAATACTAAATTGGAACTAATTAATTTTAACATGCCATAAAATCACGAATTTAATCAAATCCTGTGATTATATTCGTGATTTTAACCCAAAAACAATTTGCCTGATCTCTTACTCGAACTCGTGGTCTCATGCTTAGAAATAGAGCGTGCGGTAAGTACACAAACGAGGCAGTCGTTTTTTTATTGTTTCGTGACAAAAACATAAAAAAAAATGTGTGACCATCACAAAATAAACAGAATACAGTACTCTCAGAGCAAATTCTTCCGAGGTTGCGGGATGTTCGAAAGATAAACAAACAATATATTAGTACTTTTAAGGTGAATTCTTCCTGGGTTGCGGGTACTTTAAAAGAGATGCCGCGACCTCGGAACACAAAGAGCAAAAGAAGGAACATGGATGGGTTTTAATCAGCATAAGTCTGACACTCCCTTCCGCTCCGCCCAGAGCAGAAGTTGTTTGAAGATTTCCCACCCAAAAAAAGGGACGAATTCTTTCACAAACAATTCAACTCCTAAACGAATTCAGGAAATCGTTTTTTTTTTCTACTGAAACGTTCTCTTTACCTCGTTATTGAAAAAAAAATAACAATGATTTTACGAATGTTTGTGATTTCATATTCAAAATCGATTTTGCAAATTGAAGACCACGATTCGCTGAGCAAGACGTCATAGTTAAAGATGGGCGAAAAAAAAAGAAAAAAGGTTTTTTCTTTCACGCTCTTTTTTATAACGTTTTCTTTTAAAAATATTTCGTACCCAAAACCTCAGCTTTGTTGTATTATGAAAGTTTCGTGAAATATGTGGTACCACAATGCTGGTGGTGGTCGAGGCAGTAAATAACAACTTTGCAAAGGTGTGAATTCATTTAAATTTCATTCTTGTCTACATGTATTTAGTTACTTAGTTTTCTATTTCACAAGACTTTGCTGTTCTGTTTCGCAAATAAATGCTTCGTTGGTTTAGTGGTAGGCGACCGTTAAGCATGAGGTTTTAGGTTCGATTCCCAGGTTGGACAAAGTGTTATTGGGTTTTTACAACAATTATTAAAGAGAGTCTGAATTTATGGCAATAGGCTCGCTCTCGATAACTTAGGAGGCTCCCTAGGACTTAATAAACATAACAGGTGAAATGTTGGGCTACTGTAAGGTACGCCTCTACCTTACCTTTTGGCAATTACAGACGTGACGATATGTTATGTTAACTTTAAAAGCTCAAAGTTAACTTGTAACCAAGACGAGATTAACTCAATTAGTTGAACAAAAAAAATGATTTATGACGAAATCCTAATTGCTTTTAAAATGGTGTGCAGTGAGCGCATTTCTCACCCCCTTTCACCCCCTACCAGTAACAATGAGGGGGTGTGACTGGCTGTTAATGAGAGAAACTGGCCAGTTCGTTATTCAAAAAGTAGAAAAAAGTTGGAATGTTTTTGCTGAATGGGAATCACAAATTGTTACTTTTTAATATTGGAACAAAAAGTTTGAATAGCCTTGCAGTGATTTTTAATAATTTAACAAGTAGGTATATTCAAGAACTTTTAAGAATCATAATTTTAATATTTATTTAAATTAAGAATGGAATTCTTATTTTGTTGAAAGTAGGTTGTTTTAAGGACCACATCAGGTGAGTTGCGCTGACGCAAGCCTTTTTACTATAAAATAATAAAAATATTATGAGTGTTAGAACACTGAAATAACAGAAACTTAAACAATACATTGTCTTATTAGAGGTTAGATTTAAATTTTATTTATTACCCAAACTCTGGGGTGAGTTGAGGCAAGATAAGCAGTCCCGTAAACAAAAATATATTCAGCATCTTGTTGGACACCAAGCCGGGTACAACCGATAATAGAAAATGAGTAGTCAGTAGTAGTGATATTGGACCTTCTTCGATAAACTGTTTTACTACCTCTATTCATTTGAACTGCATGTGGCAACTAAGCACAAATTGGCATGACACGAGTTTTAAGTACCTAACTTTAATTCGTAAAGCTTTATAAACTTTTAATTACGTACTAAACACAATCCAGACTCACACATTCTACTTTCAACACTTTAAAACCACATACTTTATTCACATGACATCTGTCATAAAAACCGCCATTTTATTTTCACTTTGACATCGTAAAAGTGACTTCGTTTCACGTAAAGGTGAGAAAGTGCAGTTCCCTACTAACAAGAAATGAAAACATTGTCTCTGTTTCTGCCACAATAATAGAAGGTATTTTTAAAATGGAGTTTTCTTTGAACATCTGTGAAAGCCTGTCTAGTGTGTAAGCTTGTGAATTTTATGTGTCAATAGTGTCTGAGCAAATAAAATTATTTGTGTGAAGGTATTTTCTTTAAGTCTCTTTTTGAACTGAGTTTATTTTGTGTCTTTCATTGCTAAAACATTTCTTTACTTATATCATTTTTGTGTGTTTTAAAGACGTATTGAAATACATATAATGCAGAATTTATTTTTTTTAGAATATATTTTTTCGAAGAACTTAAGGCTATTATGGAAAAGTGATCAAATTGTCAAATAAATTAGAGATTATTTCTGCGATCCACTTTTTGAAAAGTCTTAGAACTTTAGTACCTAATTTTAATGATTGCAGTAAGGTTTCAATACTACAAGCAGTGTCTAAGTTAAAACTTTGTTTTATTTTTATTAAGATTAAACTATTCAATCAAATCTGAAAGCATTCAAAAACACCTGATTTAATTGTGTGTGTGATGTGTGAATCAGTGAATATTACTATCGCAGAATATTTAAATTGAAGTAAAAATTTTGCCGAAAGTGAAGAAAGAATACATGAGCGCCTCGGGAGACGCCCAGGGCGCCGGGCGCCGCGAGACGACTTCCGGCCACCGTAGATGCGGGCCTGTGGACGGTGCGCAATGGGTAGCTCACCGTCCGTCCGTCGATTGACGACAGGCCGTGTCGACGGCGCGTTCGTGTTTCACGCGCGCCTCAAAGAGAGTCAGCAAAGCAGAGGGGCTTGCCAGAGCCTCCGCCTGCCGGGGTTGCGGGTTGTTCGAAAGAGATACCGCGGCCCCGGAACGTAAAGGGCAATAGAAGGAACATGGGTGGGTTTTAGTCAGTACAAGTCTGACATGCCCCCCCGCTCCACCCAGAGCGGGGGAAGTCATAGGATGATTTCCCACCCGAAAAAAAAAAAAAAAAAAAAGCGCCTCGATTAAAAGTTACCAAACAAAAAATCATCCAGTAACTTACAAAACCAGATGATACCCATATACAAATTGATTGAATCGAGGGAAAAAACTGACCTACTTAAGTTTGAAGAACAAGAACATTATAACGTTTAGAAATGAGTTTATAACTGATCAATCCATCAATAGTTGATTGATGTGTTCAGTTGGTTTTTGTATCCCATGAAAAACTTATTTTTATAAATGATGAATCACATAATGTGTTCAGGAGGCAGAAAAGGCTAAAACGAGAAAACTGGAAGTTTGAGGAAACAATTCGAGACCTAACATGGTGTCGCTGCTTCTTTACAATAGATAACAAAGATAAAAAAAAGTATTTCTTTTGATGTTGAATGTTTGGGGTGCCCTATTTTAGTAACCATAACCTGATAAAACTGTTATTTTTTGCATTGGCTACAATTAGAAAATTTACTTCAACACCAGATCCATGTCGGGTTCACCCAGCGGTGTTTGTCTATAGCTCCGGGTCGTACCAAGCGTGGAACACTTTTTGTCAAATCCACCTTTTATGGCAGTTCTCATAGAACTGATACGCCATTTATAAAAAAACAATCAGGCCTAAAACCGTCGAATTATTCAGAATCAGGCTATTTATTCCCAGTACTAAAGTAAAATTATCCCACTCACATACTAAGGTTATCCTATTAATATTATAAAACACATGTAAAATAAATAGATTATATGTAAGTATATATTTATGTATTTAGATATTTTGAATAAAAAACTTTATTTTAATTGTTTGTGTAGTTTAGTTGTAGGTACACCATTGACTACCCCCGTTGTATTTTTATATTCGTACAGTCCATCCGAATGTTGTCTGGAAGATATCGCTATCAGCGATAAGACCGCCATTGTAACCATAGATTTAGCATTTTTTTGTAAAACAGTTTTGTTTAAATTTTGGTGTGCAATAAAGTATATTCTATTCTATTCTAAGGTACATCTATGTAGGGACGATACACAATATTAGGTATATACCGTCAATAATAAACATACAGGAATTCCAGGCCGACGGTTCACGCTCATTTGTCGAGTCGCTAATAAATTCTGCAAGTCTGTAATTCATTCATACCGAGGTCTGTCGGATTGTCCTGATTAAAATTTAAATTGAATAATATATGTGGGCGGGTGAAATGAGAAATACTAAATTTCGAAAATTAATTTGGCAACACGGAAAATTTTGTTTTATTAATGAACTATGTTTTTGTCGTGGGTGTGAGGAACGATGGGGTTTTTTGCATCTGGAATAGTTATCAAACTAGTGATACTGGCGAACTATTAGTAACAAAACATCCAGGGGGATTTAAATTGTATGGACATGTAATGAGGAGGGACGAAGCACATGTGGGTGTGAGGAACGATGGGGTTTTTTGCATCTGGAATAGTTATCAAACTAGTGAAACTGGCGAACTATCAGTAACAAAACATCCGGGGGGCTTTAAATTGTATGGACATGTAATGAGGAGGGACGAAGCACATGTGACTAAAAGAGTGATGGATCTGAATGTTGATGGACGGAAAGCGAGAGGAAGGCCAAAGAAAAGATGGATGGATTGTGTAAGGAATGATATGAAGGAGAAAGGAGTAAATGATGCCGTGACGTCTGATAGGGTAGAATGGAAGAAGACGACGTGTTGCGCCAACCCCAAATAGAATGGGACAAGGGCAGGAAAACGATGGTGATCATCATTCTGCTCCTGCCCTTATCCCAAGTTATTTCGGGTCGGCGCACCATGGTTTCTTCTTCCGTACCCCTCTTTTATTCGTCATTTCATCAGACACCTCCTTTAACTTGTTATAGTGTCGAAGATTTCATTCAGGATTTTTTTTATACTTCATATACATTTTAGCCTTTACGTAAACACTGTTTCACAAATATAAGTCTGATTCGGAACAATTCATAGAATGGTCACAAACTGATAATTTAGTACCTAATGTAAACTGCGTCTGTGACCATCGTAAGAATTTTAAATTGATTGTAGACAGCCATTCTCGGCCTCCAAAAACATTTAAATTTTAATTAAAACTAAAAGAATTCAGCCATGTCACAAAAAGCAACAATCATTTGTTAGTAAATGAAATAGATTTAACCATTCGACGTTCATATATTATCATTTAAAAGTATTTAAAGGTAGCGAGGACCTGAACAAACTACTTCTAGTAACAATGACTAAATCCAATTTAACATGTTAGATGTGAAAGGACTCAAAACGATAGTTAAACCGATGTTAAATCCACACTCTAATGTCTGCAATCCATTAAAGTATTAAGTTAACAAAACCATATAATATTGGTTTAGGTTCAATTATTTAATTACGACTGAACATAATTTAACTAAGCAATAGTATTAAATAATTATTGGTACTGATTATATAGACCTGACCGTTTTAGGTCACTGCGGTCAATCTCAGCTGAGATCAGCCATCGGCGCGGGAGATATTATAGTGCACAAGCGTGTGCGCAGGCACAGGTGCACTCTCTGTTCCCTCACTCTCATAGTCCGATGGGACGACCAGAGAGAGATCAGGGGCAGGACCAATGGCTTGCTTTCCGAGGCAAACTCCGGAATGTTATTGAAAGATTGATAATGGAAAAAGCCAATGAGAGTTTTTGACGTCCGGGGAAACGAACTCAAAATCCCGGTCTCAATAATCGAGCTTGCGACCGCGAGACTGACAGAAAAGTCTAACATCATACGGACTATACTAAAACTCCTTTGGAAGTGTGCAGAGAATATAACGTCAATATAAGTCTTTAATAATAATAATGTTTATTTCGGACAAGTACATCCATAGGGTTAACATTTGACATGGTTAATAATATTATAATTAACACTTGAAACGGGATATTTACCATGTTTGTCATTCTTATCGAGTTTCCGATATTTCTGCGATGTTACAAATGCCATGATCACGGATGAACAACAAAAGAATAATAACAAACATGGTAAATATCCCGTTTCAAATGTTAATTATAATATAACGTCAAGCCTGTAGTTCCCGAAGAGTTAGGACGTTTAGTTGAACAACTAACAGAGAAGGCATGCCTATCAAATATACTGAGATGCGCCCAGGAAGAATGATAGTGAACCTCATAACTCAAGGAGGTCAATAACACGACAAAAAAAAAAACAAAATTATAGAATAAAATATTTAACAAAGTAAATATTAATGTCAAAGTGTAGAAAATAAAGGTAAAAAAATAAACAAATGAAACAAGATGCTAACAAGGGAAAGGCTACAATAAGAAAGACCTAACGAATTGGGACCTAAATTTTGAAAGAAAAGTCCTTTAAAGTACCCATCTAGATATTCCTAAAGGAATACATTTCCTTTTTGCAATCTTGAAGTTTTATAAAGTGTTTAAAGTTTTTAATGAAGACTGGAAAATGTAGGTAATTGGATCTTTATTCTGTTACCTAGTTAGACGCTTAAGTTATTTCCCAATTAACTGTAAGTTATTGTGCAACAGTTTTATGATTAGGTCACTCGTAATTTCCAGAGTACCTGTTATTTATTAATTAAAAGGTATACTAAACTAGCTATTCGTTTTTAATAATGGAACACCACAGACTACCTGCATTACTGTCTCTCCTCTTTCCTCAAATCCATCCAAAGGTTCTCTTGAAAATATCGCTTTTAGCGATAAGACCGCCGCATTGTGTCACCCTATTTATAAGTTGTGTACTGGTTTTCTTGTAATTAGTTTGGTGTAAATAATATTCTATCCATTTATCTAAACTTCTTTGGTCAGAAATATATGTAATTCACTTTTAAGTCAAGTGCAGATATGAAACTTACTTTTGTTTGGTGATATTTTGTACATAACGATAAAAGGGTTGAAACAAAACTATTCGACTTTTAATATTACTTTTGAGTGATGTTCTGGAAGTGAATTTTATTTATACAATATTATTCTTAGAGGTATGTATACACCTGTAATAATATATAAAAAGAGCCTTTAGTATAGAGAAGTGCGGCGATCTCTCGCGTCCGGCCCTGGTTCAGGCTATGGTCCGGAGCGAGAGGGAATGGGAAGCGGTCACCTCCTTCTGCGAAGCAGTAATGCTAGCAAAGGAGGAGGCCGGGCGTTTGAGGGAGAGAACATCAGGCCAACCCAGCCGCCGCGGGAGACGCCCAGGGTGCCGGGCGCCGCGAGACGTCTCCCGGCCGCGTATTGCCATAATGTATACTAGCACAGACAGGGGTTGCTCTGTAATCGCACGCAATATGCTCTTGTAGCTAGAGAGCATACTGCATATCAGTACAGAGACAGACTGAAATAAAATACACTTTGCTCTAATTCGTGAGAGCAAAACACATACGAGTACAGACAATTTGGCTGCCGTAGTAGGCACCCCGACATGGACAGGTTAGGTTCGAAGGGGATGGCGGGGTCTGAAAGACCCCGCCATCCCCTTCGTGTTAGGTTACTTTAAACCTTGAATGCAGAGGTAGGAGCCCCGCGAAGCGGGGCTCCGTCGAGCCACTTTGATAGGTAGTAATCAGTGAGAGCTCGGGACTTGGGGCACCCCGACATGGACAGGTTAGGTTCGAAGGGGATGGCGGGGTCTGAAAGACCCCGCCATCCCCTTCGTGTTAGGTTACTTTAAACCTTGAATGCAGAGGTAGGAGCCCCGCGAAGCGGGGCTCCGTCGAGCCACTTTGATAGGTAGTAATCAGTGAGAGCACATTTTGCTTTAGACATATGCGAACAAACCGTATACTTATACAGACAGGTCTGTAGTCATACGTAGTTTGCTTTAAAAATATGCAAGCAAACTGTATACTTATACAGACTGCTCTGTAGTAATACGTAGTTTGCTTTAGAGTATTTGTTATTTTTAAGAGCACAAAGTGATCTAGTACAGACTATGGGTGTCTGTACTGATATACACAATGGCAATACGCCTCCCGGCCACCGTAGATGCGGGCCTGTGGACGGCTGAGCAATGGGTAGCTCACCGTCCGTCCGTCTATTGACGACAGGCCGTGTCGACGGCGCGTTCGTGTTTCACGCGCGCCTCAAAGAGAGTCAGCAAAGCAGAGGGGCTTGCCAGAGCCTCCGCCTGCCGGGGTTGCGGGTTGTTCGAAAGAGATACCGCGGCCTCGGAACGTAAAGGGCAATAGAAGGAACATGGGTGGGTTTTAGTCAGTACAAGTCTGACATGCCCCCCCGCTCCGCCCAGAGCGGGGGAAGTCATTGGATGATATCCCACCCGAAAAAAAAAAAACAAAATAAAGGATAGAGAAGTACTGCCGAGGTTTGCAGTTTGTTCGAAAGAGAAACCGCGGCCCCTGAACATAAAGGGCAAAAGGAGGAACATGGGTGGGTCTAGTCAATGAAAGTCTGACAAGGTCCCCCCCCCCGCTCCGCCCAGAGCAGGGGGTGTCCGGTCCATCTGCAAAAAAGTATATATAAGTGACATCACCATAGTTCGTCATGTCACGTACCAACATCAATATTGACTTAATTTGTTCCGTACCCTTCAGATAGGCAAAATACCATTTCAATCATGTTATATGTAAGAAGATGGACGAATATTTAGTTCATTTTGCTGTAGCCTAGCTTAAGTGTTAAGGTATTAACTTTCCTTTCTAGATTAGTTAGTTTCGTTATTAATCTATATATCTTAGCCATTTTTCAGGACGATCTACTTTATACATTTTAGTATTAATATACAACTCTTTCAAGAATCCTGAACGTTTAAAGAAATTTAAAGAACTTTTTTATTGTGTCTGTATTTCCTTGAAATATTTGTATTACAATTTAACCTTTGTGCTCAGTCTGTATTCCGAAGATTTAATAATACATTTATTTCAACAAAGTGGATAAAGAAATTAAATTATTTGATTTTAACTTTCCTTTGTCTCCAAATTCCAATGAATTTTGTTTACAAACAATCACGTTTGAATTGAATATACTTTTTTTGCGGAACGTATGACGTATACTCGAACTTTGAAATCTTCTGCACAAAAATAAATGACTAAGCCCCCGAAGTTTGTCCAAGAAAATTAAATTCAATCAGAACTAAAATAATTATATAACTGTAATTTGGACAAAAAGTCAGAATACAGCAAACAAAATTTTTCATTCACGCGGGCGGACAAACTAAGAGAAATAGACTTCACTAAATGAAATTACTCAATTAATTCTACCAATAATTGACAAATAAATTAATTTGTGAGAAACAATTAATTTTATTGATGTGATGGAAAAGAAAAACGAGCGACATAACGAACATTTATTTAATCAAAATAAATACAAAAAACAAGTATTTGATGCCATAGTTAATGCTTAAATCTGTAAAATATGACTTAAAAAAAATGCCTTCATCATGATAGCATTCAGTTCTAGGCCAAGAGCATCTTTTCGTATTATTTTTGAACAGCATGGCTACGATGACGACTAAAAATAGTTCTGTTTTAATGTCATATAGAAAGTTGACTGTTTTCAGCCACGGCGGTCTATCTCAGCGGAAATTAGCCGGAGACTTTATTGCGCACAAGTATGTGCGCCGGCACAGGTGTACTCACTTCTAGTCCCTCACTTTCATATATTTAAACAATACTGGTGACGTCACGGTAAAATGCCAGTTACAGTTAATTGGAACTACACAGTAGGAAAGCTAAGAATGAAAACTAATTTGAGCCAATATTTCTATTTAAAAGAGCTACACGGACGCTTTTTCCGGGCCATACATAGGTTCGATGTAGACCAATCAGCGTCCGTAGCCTATCTACGTTCTGGCGACCGCTTTGGAGAAACCGAAGGTTTCGTTTTTGCAATCATGGATGAAGTTATGATGACGAATAACTACCGGAGATTTATTGTGAACACATGTCAACCGCGTCGTCCCGGTGGACATGTGTCGGGCATGCCACCATCACATTATCCTTGGTTGTTCACGTCTTGCTAACGATCCTTGTAACCAGGATTGTATCAGTAAATTGTTTTAAAATTCAGCCTTGTGGAATTGGAAGTGCCTTAGTAAAGGTATGTGCCCGAATATAGGTAAGCTAAGAATGAAAACTAATTTGAACCAAATTTCTTATTGCTATGAAAAATAGAAAAATACTATCGGAGTAAAACCACCTAAAATGTTAAAGAATATCTGCATTTTATTTTATCTAAAAAGGGTATCAATATTATTGTTTGTAGACCAAAGTGGTGCGTCGTGTACTGATCCATTACCGAATTTACCAACATCTACTTATGTTACCGACAGACAGTTTGCTGTAGTCAAAAGGGGTAGTTGAGATAAAAAACCCGCCAAGTGCGAGTCGAACAAACTTTTGAATTTCGAATAAACTGTCATACCTTTGAAATGGTCATACGTTCTGCGTAGACGGGACCCCAGACTTGACTATTGAGGTTTTAGTGTCAATCGAATACCTACTCGAGACCTTCATGCGTTTCCGAGATTAAGTGTCTTAAGGTTCCCAGGTCCAGTTGCAAACCAGCGTCGGGCACTAGCTGCTCGGCAGTTTGCTGAACTGGGCCTTTTTGGCGCAGCCGTGAGACACAACGTTTTTTATTTAATTTTATTATTTAGATAGATAGAATATTCTTTATTATGTACACCATACAAATAACAAGAATAACATTAATAACAACTTATAAATAGGGTGACACAATGGGCGGTCTTATCGCTAAATGCGATCTTTTCAAGACAACCTGTGAATGGATTTAAAGGAGGACAAACAGTACTGTAGGTAGTCTGTGGTGTAACAATTTTCAAAATTAATAGCTACATTTAAAAAAACAAATACTTAATTAAAAATACATATAATATACATTTAAAATAATAATCATTAAGAGCAAAGAAGTATTTAATATTTTGTTTAAGGAGAGAGGTAGTGCTTTTTGACCAGAATTTTGAAAGTGGACAGAGTTTGAGCGCTCCTTACAGACACGGGCAGGGCATTTTTTTTCTTTATGTTGTGTGGACTTGAGGCAAATGCCAAATAACCTCAAAAGAAAAAAAACGGCACCCGTTGTCGCATATGTTTATGCCACAAAAAAACGTATATTTCGACACTCAGATTCAAAATTTATTAATATCATCACCAGAGCATCAGAAAAAGGAAAAATGCCGCAAAAGTGATTACGAACCAGATTGCAGTTGGTAAACTAACCGCGACTTATGTCAATGTATGGGGACAATAGTTTTTCAAAGGGAAAGTTAAGTTTGTTACAGTTTAAACTTTCGTAAGAGCAACGTTTGGGTTTTTCATGAGTTACCTAAAAGTATGTATTTGTATAAAACTCTCAGTGAGTCCGACTCGCTTTTGTCTTTTTATACTTCACGGGCTGAATAGCAGCATCAAAAAGTGATAAACGAAATTGTATAAGTTCTGCTTCTTCTAACCTGACAGACAGATGTGTTGCTAAGGAGTTTATTCCGCCACTTCTACTTCCCAGTAACACTAGAAAGTGGCTAAGGGTGGGGCGTTTCCCTGCCGGGGTTGCGGGTTGTTCGAAAGAGATACCACGGCCCCGGAACGTAAAGGATAATAGAAGGAACATGGGTGGGTTTTAGTCAGTAAAAGTCTGACATGCCCCTCTTTTTTTCGGCTGGGAAGTCATTTGATGATTTCCCAGCCGCAAAAAAAAGGGTGGGGCGTTTTTGTGGGACTGTATCTTGTAATGTGACGATCAAAAAAATGGTGATTATCAGCCTAATTTGAATAAATGACTTTTGGTTTTGATTTCATGGCTTAATAATAACAGCTGCTCGGGTAGAACTATCGAAATCGTTACGTGAAACCGTTGATCCTGGTTGTTATTTGTATATCTGTAAAAGTAGTTTCAGGTCAGTCAGTGCTCCGAAAGTCTGACTACCAGTCGTTTTATCCCGTACTAACTGGGTGTGGAGGTCAGATAGAAAGTCACTCGATATAAAGTACTGGTATTCAGCTGCATTCGGTTAGACTGGAAGACAACCCCAACATAGGCGAGGCAGATAGTGAACTTTATAGTAGTTGTTTATTACACTACAAATTAGACCATATTTTTCGTTATCGCGACAAAGCATACATAATTTTATTAAAATGAAAAAAGTTATAAAGTACTTACTCCCCATTTGAACAAAATTTTATCATCGTAAATAACCACCACATTTTGCACACAATCGTAACGCTCCATCAACGAAAATACGATTAACGCTCTCTGAATTTCTTTGTTGACATGAAATTGTTCCTAAACTGGAATAGATTGCTCCCCGAGTAGTATTTTATCGACCAATCCACGTTTGTCTGTGTTTCATCGGCGTAAAAATCAGAGTGTTCAAATCAATGACATCTTATTCAATCATTCATGGATAACTTACTGACGGCTTGGCAACTTTTTGAAAGTTCTGAGAAATCTATCAATAATGCGACTGGATCAACTACAGTCCATTCACAGTTATTATGCATGTAGCTCGTCTACACTTGGCTCTTAAGCAATATGATATATTTTGTTATGACATACACTTATAGCTGCGTCTCACAGATTCACTCGCGTTGTGATAGAATATACAATATTTCTTTATGAATTTTAGCCTATGTGTTATTCAGATATGTAAGCTCAGTGAAGTTTCATCAAAATCCATTCAGTAGTTTTTGCGTGAAAGAGCAACAAACATACTTATATAAGCCCCTCACAAACTTTCGCTTTTATAATATGAGTAGGATTAACTAATGAAGGACATATTATGTTAAAACTATTGTAAATCTGCATGTTTTGCTTAAACACAGTGGTTTATTTATTTTTGTGACACTGTTTCACAAAAAAAATTATTTAAGGCAAAATTAAATTAAATTGTATACATTGCTGTTCCCTAGCGGGGTTTATGTATGAAACAAACTATACTTGTAACAACCTGTAAACTACACACTGTACAAATACTAACTTTACAGTTACCATAAAAAAGTCGATTTTAAGTTGGCTACTCGACGTTAACTTTTAAAACGAAAAACGCGGAGTATTCGTTTCGTGGCCCTTTAGTATCGCGGTCACAAAATATTCAGCGAGCATCGTTGCTAAAGTTAATTGCCATGATAAACAGTTACACGATCGTTTGCCACTGTCCACAAAAATGTTGGACCTTTCAACAGCTGTACATAAAAATTATACTCTTAATAAAATGCTGAACAAACATTTGTTTATTCAAAGGCGTTTTATTTCATGTTTTTTAGGTTCCGTGCCTCAAAAAGAAAAAAATAGAACCGTTATTGGATCACTTTATTGTCTATCTGACCGTATGTCTTTCTGTCAAGACTTTTTATCTCGGGAACGCGTGAAGGTATCGAGTTGAAATTACTTAACTATATACTCAAGTCTGTGTTATATTTGTACTGTGAAAAAACAATCTTCTAAGTCTAAGCTGTCAAAACACAAGGCTGTTTATGTCGCCAATTTAGGTAAGAACCCTCGGTGCGCGAGTCTGACTCGCTCTTGACCTTTTTTTTATGTACCCAACGAAGTTTTTAATGTTTTGATAACTTTAATAAAATTATTATTTGTCATTGTGTATTTCCAGAGGTCCGAAAAAGTTCAATCTTGGCTAAGGTTTTAAATTTGTTTATATGCAATGATCACTTGAGGAATGTTGATGGATGGAGAGGGAGAGGAAGACCAAAGAAAAGATGGATGGATTGTGTAAGTAATGATATGAAGAGGAGATGAGTAAATGTTGCTGTGACGTCTGACAGGTGAGAATGGAAGAGGAAAACGTGTTGCGTTGACCCCAAATAGAATAGGACAAGGATAGGTAAATGACGAATGATGAGTTTTAATTCAAGTTTTTGTACGTATACCAGTTCTATCGTAAATTATGATTTTTCACAAAAACAAATCGTTTGCCAGATTTATTTTTTTGCGTAGAGTTACTTAGTTTATTGTATACTAGCTTTTGCCCGCGGTATCGCTCGCGTTAAATTTGGGGTAACACCAGGGGGTGTTACTGTTCCTTATTTGCAGGTACCTCCTGCTACCTGTAGATTTTGCCCTTGCGCCTTTTTATTGTAATAACAAAGCTAAGTTTTTCCTTTTCTTCCCTCTCTCTCGCTCACTTCTCACTTAAAAAAAATGCTTATATCCGTCTCCAGGGTCTCAGCTATCTCTGTTCCAAAATTCATCAAAATCGGTTGAGCCATTTAGGCGTGAAGACGTAACAAACAAACAAACTCACTTTCGCTTTTATAATATTATAAGTAAGGATAATATATAATCCATGGTTGACATCTTGTGTACACCCTGAAGACCATCAAACGCATCGTGCAATAAGACCGCTTGTTGCGTCTACAGGGACTTAATGCAATGTGTTGCCGTATTATTTTTTTCAAAGGTTAGCATATATCTCTTTCAAATGTCACGCTTAAGACTAGAAATGGCTCCGTAGAGGATTCGGGTTTAACAATACTGAATAAAGTCACCTCGTATAAATGAATAGGTAATCTAGTACACCACACGTGTTTTCTTTCACTCGGCTTTTGTTTAAGCATTCAATCGCCTTTACATGATATTGGGGGCAAGTCGCGATATAACGTAAGGCCAGGAAAGATAATACTATGAAGGTATATATGGTGAGGTATAAATTTATCAACTCTCAAGGTTGATAAATTTAATTAGTTAGCTAATTTTGAATGCAAATCCCTTAAAATTGAATTTATTAATAAGTAAAAGAAGATCTGACTAGGTGTTCTTTGTAGAAATGCAATTTCAGCAAAAAATGTGAAAGTAGTAGTGAGCAAAAAGAAAAGAAGTGCAAAAAACACACTCACCCGAGTGTGTTTTTTGCACTTCTTTAGTATCGTGTCTTCTCCTTTTTCGAACACATTCCTTTTGCTTAGCTGTCAGAAAGCGTACCTTAAATGAAACTAAGTAACTAAAGCAAAAACATTGCTGCCAAACGACTTCTTTTTGGAGTGTAAGATTACGTTTTACGGTAGGACACAATAGTAGGTGCTCAAAACATTATGCTAATGGACTCATTGAATAATACGGGGGTAAGTATGGCACCTGTATTTTCCCATGTTAGGTATTATTTGAAATAAAAACTTGTGAAAAACGTTGATACTTTGACTCCCAATATCTCCGTAATTATGAAATTCTGGCACATAATCGGGCGGGAGGAAACGCCCGGGTGTCACCATTGTGACGATCGCCCGGAGGACACGGTGGAGCACACAGTGGCGGTCTGCCCAGCTTGGGCGGAGCACCGCCGTGCCCTCGTGGAGGCGATCGGCGGCGGCGATCTCTCGCGTCCGGCCCTGGTTCAGGCCATGGTCCGGAGCGAGAGGGAATGGGAAGCGGTCACCACCTTCTGCGAAGCAGTAATGCTGGCAAAGGAGGTGGTCGGGCGTTTGAGGGAGAGAACCTCGAACCAACCCAGCCGCCGCGGGAGACGCCCCGGGCACCGGGCGCCGCGAGACAACTCCCGGCCACCGTAGATGCGGGCCTGTGGACGGTGAGCAATGGGTAGCTCACCGTCCGTCCGTCAATTGACGACAGGCCGTGTCGACGGCGCGTTCGTGTTTCATGCGCGCCTTAAAGAGACTCAGCAAAGCAGAGGGGCTTGCCAGGGCCTCCGCCTGCCGGGGTTGCGGGTTGTTCGAAAGAGATACCGCGGCCCCGGAACGTAAAGGGCAACAGAAGGAACATGGGTGGGTTTTAGTCAGTAAAAGTCTGACATGCCCCCCCGCTCCGCCCAGAGCGAGGGAAGTCATTAGAAGATTTCCCACCCGAAAAAAAAAAGGTCTAGTCTAGAACAAAAAATAATGTGGAAAAATATGCCTTTTGGTTTTGTTATGACTATTTTTCACCCAAAACAAGCAACCAATTGACAGTCACCAATCGTTAAAAACCTAAAATCAGTGGTTCAGAAAACATGATTACCCTAAAAACAGCTAACAAATTAATTTGACATTATGTCCCTCAAAGAAAGAACGGGCGTCACATTAAGCCAATTCAAGCATAAATCGAAAGAATTCATCGAATAAATGTTATTGTAAAGCCAACGGATAGAAACATTCATAACATCACGGCTGTAATCCCCGGAGCCTTAAGCAGAGGTGTACCTCACACACAGTACAATCACATTTCACCACTTATGTATCACGTATTGTATAATCTAACATGTGCTTTGGTGAAGGTAATCATCGTGAGAGAATCGATCGCCTGTCGGGGTTGCGGGTTGTTCGAAAGAGATACCGCGGTCCCGGAACGAAGGTTGACTGGTAGAAAATGCCTTTGGCATTAAGTCCGCCTCTGTACTTTGTGCTTGAAGTGTTAAATAAATAAATAAAGGGCAATAGAAGGAACATGGGTGGGTTTTAGTCAGTACAAGTCTGACACTCCACCCAGTGCGAGGGAAGTTATTGATTTCCCATCAGCAAAAAAAAGCTAGTGATAATTACAGAATACGCATAAATCCGAAAAATAAGAGGTGCGTGCCCTGGGGTCGAACTCAAGACTACTTCGCAGTCCAAGGGTCACATCACTAGGCTATCACTTCTTATATAAATATTGACAAGATATTTGCTTGAAATTAAAAAGACAACACACGAATAAAAAAAAATAAAGAAGAAATGTTATAAGGCCCAAATTCAAATTTCGTGACTGAGAAATTTCTAATAGCCCAATATATAATAACCCAATATAACTACTCATTTTTCTTTATGGCAGCATTATGGTAACACTATTCAATTCAATAAACCAATCCTAAAAAACGTATTATTTAACCTTTATACAACTTTCAAGTTAGAAAAAGATAAACATACCAAAGTGAATTTTGTTATTATACATCTGCCGGTAGGTAAGAGCCTATCCGAGACGGTGATCCAATAAAGGAAATGCCGTTACGTCGCCTAACGAGATCGCACCTCACTGCACAAGTTTGAAAAATAATTAAAAATTATACGAAGCAACTAGCTCGGGAATAGACTAGAAATCTCCCAGCTGATGAAGAGGTACAAAAGTATAATAGCAGTTCTAATTGTAGAAAGCTTCCTGTTGTTAATTGTCCTGTCTCGGATGAGATTTTAAAATGATTTTTCATCCCTGTTCTAAGAGAAGTTTAAAATCTCTGTTATTATTTTAATTTGGAATAAAAACGACGATGACTTCTATGAACTATTCTTTTCGTTTCAATCGTCTCATCCTCAATTCAATGAATTCTGTTTGTTGTGAAATTTGATTTAATCGTTTTAATCATTTTTACCTAAGCTTTCTTTACGTTACCATAGCATTTTTCAAAGAGAACCGTATAACACTTATATAGAAATAATATGAAGTAACATATGGTTTAAAAATAAAAAATGTTTGTGACTCAAATCGCATTAGCATTTGTTGATCTATCGACAATCGTCACAGGTAGTTACTGGCCGTATTACTCAGTACTAACTGGGTCGTGGAGGTCGGACAGTCGCTCCATGTGAACTACTGATATACCTCTGCAGCCGCGGCTTCGGAACACAAAGGGTAAAAAAGGAACATAGATCGGTATCGTCAGTAAAGGCCTGACACTCCCTTCCACTCCGCCCAGAGGGGGAGAAGTTGTTTATGATATCCCACACAATAAAAATACCCATAACCGCCGAAAAGTGTCGATTTAGGTAAAATTTTATGTGTTAGTCCTAAGTGCCATGCATTTCCATTCAACATAATCATAAAATTGTGTTTTCTTGTACATAGCCATAATGATAAAAGGTTGCAAAATAAGGTTAATGTAAACCGATTACAATTTATACGTCGATCGAAAGTAAAAAAGTGAATAAACGCGTCACTAAGCGTAAGATTTGGGTACACGGCAACTGGATGAAGAAAAAAAAACGGTTTTATAGAAAAATGTTTTTCCTTTTGGCCTTTTTTCAAAGTGATGCTCAGTTAGCCGTTTTGCAAGGGGTTTACTAAGAACTCTCATAAAACACACTTATATAGTTAAAAAGGAAGCAACTAGCAAAACGCGCGGCTTTACTCAAACTTTATTATTTTACAAATCAACAAAATTGTATGTATTTAGTCATTTATTTCTGATGTACAATTTAGAGTGTTATGCCAAAATGTTTAATGCTAATTTGGGAATTGCTCCTGTTGTAAGAGAAATTAAGGAAACAATAAGCTGCACGGTGGGCTGCATCAATTGGGGGGGGTAGGCACGGGGTTGCGGGTTGTTCGAAAGAGATACCGCGGCCTACAGACTACAGAGGGCCCAAAAAGGAACATGGATACATGGATTGGTTTTAGTCAGTAAAAGTCTGATACTCCCTTCCGCTCCGCCCAGAGCGCGAGAACTTATTTGATGATTTCCCAAGCAAAAAAAGAGGGTAAGCACATCATGACACTGAATGTACACAAAACTTTATTGTCAACTTATTTTTTTCATCAGAACTGAAATTCAGATGTTCCATTTGAGTTTCAAAAAAGGTACTTGCCAACATTAACACCTTTTTAGTCTTATTCTTTCTTAAATTTACAGTTACTTATTTAACTATAAGCATCTGTTTTCATTCATTTAAATCGGATATTAACCTCATTAATTTAATACATATTTCTAAAACCTACAACGTTTATAAAGGCTCTACAGACAAACACTGAAATAGTGTGTGTGTGTGCTTTGACCCTTCATGTTTTATCACTTTTTTAAAGGATATATAATATTATAATTTATTCTTTTTAAATGTGGTATTTTGTCAAAGGCATTTTTAAACTGTACATCTGTAACACCACTGTTTTAGCATACTAACGAATTTTCATATTAAAATGGTTAAGGTTCCGATTAAACCATAATAGTAGTAATTTTATATACCATCCGTGTCACCTATGAACTGAAAAAAAACATACATATGTTCATGTCTAACTACATTTTTTATTGAAAAATTAAAAAAACAACATCTCTGATTGCTTGATTCAGTTAAGTAAGTCTTGTGCAAAACTTAATTCTTCGAGACCAAATGATTTGGACAATACGTAATGGAAGGCACCTATTAAAATATTAAAGGTATTTTTTTATCCATTTCCTATCTGCATTCTTTCATCTGTCCCCCCCATACTTAAGTACTAATGCTGTAAAATAATAATTTTGTTAAACCAACATTTTAAAAGAGCACCCGTGGAGTTTCTTGCCGGTTACCGACCCGAACCGTGCACTTTTCCCGTCGTTTTAAAAGTGCTCTTGTAGGGGTATGGGAAATAAAATATATTATTTTTAATCTCTAAGTTCTCTTACCCCAAAGTCTGCCCTAAAATTTTGGTAACCTAGGTAACTACAAAAATAATTCTACTCTTATTTCTACAGCAATAATACGTTCTACTAAATTATAAGGTATTTCATTCGGTTTGGGAACTTCAACAAATCTATGGCTTTATGAGCATACAGGGAGAGATAACAGGGATTCCATATATTTATCCAAAGCTCTAGTTGGCCATCCGAGGAAACTCGCTATGTGGAACTAGTGTCAAAGTGAACAGAATTTAGTAAAAACACTGGAAGAGACGTTGTTGGCTGGTGTATTCACATTTTATTAGAAAAAATGGTGTTGCTCTACAAGTGACCTAATAATGTTGTTGACGGCACGGTTGGCGCAGTGATTAAGAAACTGGCTGCTGCGCCGCGTGCCGCGGGTTCGATCCCCGCACGGAACAAATATTTGTGTGACCGACTGGTAGTTGTTCCGGGTCTGGCTGTTTGTGTATGTGAGTTTAATGTGTGTAAACGCACCCACGATACAGGAGAAATTCCTAGTGTGGGGCAACGCATAACAAAAAATATAACAAATGTCTTATTAGTTGTCTGCTGAAGTTGCCGAACTCGTGCCCAAGAGCTAGTATAATGGATATTTCTATCGACGCGAAGATGTATAGTTTATGGTGAACGCCACCAGCTTATATTGCCCTAAAAACAATTATAATCAAACTATTTAAAATTTTACAAGAAAAAAATATTTTAAGAAGTCTATTTAAATTCCTTACTGAAGCTTTAATTAAAAAAAATATCGTTAACATTGAAAGGATATTAAAAAATTATTCATTTCAGGGGAAATATTAAAAGCAAAGCAGGTAATATTGCCCTTAAAATAATTATAAATATTACTTTTTAAGAAGTCTACTAATATTCTTTTATCATAAAATTATTCTTAAAAATATAGCGCACCCTAGTTTGGGGACCATTGTTTTCAAATTTTGTCTACATAGAATTTGTTACCGATATTTGTAATGATGTTAGATTAAGAAAAATGTTGTAACACTGGTTTAATAAATTATTCTTATTCTTACCTATTTTTACAGACGGTTACTTTATACAATTAAAGTTAAACCAACCCTCGTTTTCCATTCGATCAAATAATAATTTTCTAGACTGTAATGTTTACATTATTATCCTTTCTTAGAACATTATAGTTTTTTCTTATATGCGTAGTTTTGATTACTTTGAAATCTAGTCCTCTTTTACTTTATTCCATTCTAGCTATCCTGCGCAGTTTGACCCGCGTCTTTGGTTATTACCCCACTCCCGTGGGTAGCAGCGTGATGTTAAATAGCCTATGTTGCTCAGTGATAGGCGTAGCTTTCTAAATTCAAAATACTTTTTTAAATCGGTACCGGTAGATCAGTAGTAGTTTTTGAGTTTATTCATTACCTATATATAAAAATACAAATCTTTCCTCAAATGTCAATCTTTTTTATTTTGAAACCAATGAAACTTAGACAATTTTAACTTTTGTGAATTTTTAGTCTACTGGGATTTTTACTAAAATTCGATTTGACTATTTATCCTACAAAACATAACATAGAGACAAGCATAATAGTTAGTAATTTAAAACACATGTTCGGTTTTTTGTTTGTACACACTACGTTGATTTTTCGGTCGTAATAAATGAAATAAGGTGTTTCTAACGCTCTCATATTATTACTACTTGTGTTTCTTTAACATAAAGAGAAAATGCCACTCGATTTTTTTTTGAAGACGATGCTGTATCTTAAAAATTATCGAGTTATTTACCGATAACTACACTTATACATCAGATATTTGTACGCCTTCCAGGGCAACAAATAATGAGACATTATTTTATTTACAATACCATGTAAACTAACGTTATTTTACCTATGAATCACGAATATTTTTATTAACTAGAATTCAATTTATTCGAGTTATTCCAACTCATCATCTGACCTCCACAACCTAGTTAGTACTGGGTAATACGATATCCCTTGGTAAGACTGGTTGTCAGACAGAACAGCTTAACGTGCTTTCCGAAGCACAGAGGAAACTCGGCATGTAATGGGTGGTCCCCCATCCACAGACAAACCTAGGCAAGCGCGGCTTCACCTAAATCTCGACCCGAGCGGCTGATATTATTTAGAAACGAGCTCCAGGTTATCCACTGGGCTCCGAGGTTGTTCCAACTAATAGGTGTAAATCAACTCTAATGCACTCTGACGGCACGGTTGGCGCAGTGGCTGAGCGATTGACTGCTGCGCTGCGTGACGCGGGTTCGATTCCCGCACGGAACAAATATTTGTATGGCCTACAGGTAGTTGTTTCGGGTCGAATTTCAATGTTTGTAAACGCACCCACGATACAGGCGATGTTCCTAGTGTGGGGCAACGTTTTATTTATAAAAAAAAAAAAATGCAACCGCAGACTTTTCAGCAAAATTTGTCGAAACCGTCCGTCCAGATTCGACTGCGGTCTCAAATACAGTTAGGAGAATCAATGTTCCCGCAAAGGCGACGACGAATTGAGCCGTCGATTCAACTAAACCACAAATGGATGCCGTCGACCTCCCTAGGGTTGCCATTTCATCAAATGCAAGCACTATTTTGTACACAATCAAATATGGGTAACTGGAATTGGATATAGAGGGACACAGTGAACTTTTCAGCATACGCTGCAGAGTAAAATGTTATTGACATAGATTTATTTGCTCATTTGCGCCATTTTGTATTAAATCACTTTTGTTTTTAGGATTACATAGTGAAATGGTGGTCTAGTAATCTCGATAGAGACTTCTCGAGTTTTGTTACTCAGGGCGGGCAAAGTAAGTATATTTGTGTGCGTTTTGTGGCAATAGGGTCACCGGTTATATGGGTCCCGGTTGATGGGTGTAGGCCCCTTGCACATGGAACTTAAAAACATAAATGGCAAAATGTAGGTGTACTATTAGTACTCTGTGTAATATACATATGACATTACACGACACCTGTTTCCCTGAAGCGGTAGATAAAATCGTGACTTTACTACGCACGAAAAATCATAGCTATATATTTCCAGTATAATATGGCCTCGCTTTGTATGGATTTCCTGTATGAGAGATCAGCATAATATACTAGTATTGTATAGCTTGATGTGCTGCCGTGTGTACTACATTTTGCCAGTTCTTAGAATTAATATAATAAAAAAAAAGAAAACAGAAAGAAAAGATAATCATGTACATATTTCAGATTCATCTTACGATGACATCCAATTTGTTAGTACTACTAGTCTGTAATCTCATAATTGTTAGTATATTATATGTTAGTAATAATATAGCTTTATGTCCTTGTTTTTAATTTTTAGTGTTTTTTTTTAGTAAAACCCTGTGATAGTCAAATTAACAGAACGCAATTACACATTAATATTATAAAGGCGAAAGTTTGTATGTGTCTGTTGCTCCTTAACGCTCAAACGCCTCAACGGATTTGGATCAAATTTAGCACGATAGCTTATGCTCTCGATTAACATATAGACGTATTATGTCAGTTTACGCAGGCGGAACCGCGCGGCGCAGCTAGTCTTAGATAAAAATAATACGATGAAAAAATAAGTCTGACCAAATATGTCAACGTTGCGAAAATATAAATCAACGTAAGCGCAAATTATGCAGTCGTACGGGATTGTAGCTATCACCTCATCAATCATCTTCATTCCTCTTTCACGGTTCATTCGTTCGTTCACCCCTTCATTGCAAAACATATTATCGAAAGATATAATATTAAAAGCATTCATTATGAGGTTCGGCTTTCGTAAACCTACAATTTGATGAAATCAGACTCAAATTTACGTGAAAATAAAATTATTGTAATGATACATTTATGTAATTTCACTTTTGTGACACATTAAAATTTGAAAACAGACGATAAAATGTGTTTCCGGACCGATTTAACAAATTAAGTATTTTATCATTTAATTACAAGCCCAATTAGTGAAACTCAATCGTTTTTCTGGCGATGCGAAATTGATGATTAAATTATTTATCGTTCATGCAAGAATTTCAATTTATTATGTTAATTTTTGCACTTGTTAATTTTGTTATAATCTGTGAATGATATTTTTGAGATGTGCGAATCATATTTTTAAATTGTTCTAGACTATGGTCGATATAAAAAAAACCCTTTGTACCTTCTTATGAAAAGTGGTATATAACATCTATTCTGTCTATAACTTCTGTACCCAAAGTTATGCTTGTCACTCCAATTAAAATGATTTTCTATTGAAACTTAAAAAAAGAACAGAAACAGTACAGTCGCGTGAACTTGCTATTGCGCTAATTATTTTAATCAATTCCGTCCATGGCGCCAAAATGTCTTTAAATCATCCGGAATCTCAAATAGTCATAGCTTCCTCAATTCTTTTATTCTCCTTTTGAATACAATCTAATTGAAATCGAAAATCCGCTACCCTTTTGCTAAACTCTCTGCAAGATCGGAACACGTATTTCAGATATCATCAACATTGGACTGAATGCAATCCTTTCCAAAAAACATTGAAAAGTAAAATAGTTATGAAACTCTGACAATTCGAAATTGGAAACAGAAATTCGTTACTATTTATTTTCAGCTATGACGTCTTATAGCAGTAATTATTACAAGAAAGAAACAGAGCTATATAGGATGTCTAGCGCCATCTCTTTTACACACTGGAATAAGTACAGGTGTGGTGAACATTTTTTCGACTATTGTAGTCTCTGGCAGAAATATTCATTGGAGTTCCACAAGCTTGGATTAATCTACCACTAGTGTCCACGGGGACCAAACTAATATTTGCTAAAACCAGGTTATTGTTTCCTTGGATAAATAATTTTCTGTTTTCGAAAGCTGTAGGTACATTTTTTATTGAAACTGGAATGGAGTTCTGTCTGTAATTTCACCTTCATTTTATTTCTGGATTATTCTTATATAAATGACTTAAGTTACCAGCGCCAGAGTTTTTGTTTTTGTAATTTGCAGTTTAGTGTCTGGTTGTATTAAAATATGATACAACCAGAAATTGTGATTAAAATATGATACAGGACCGTAACCTACAATACTTTACTTAATTAACTTAAACTTTTATTTTGCATTGACTTGTAACTCATTGAGATTAAATGAACTAAGGGAGTTAATAGTTTTAATGATTTATATTTCTGTTAATAAATAACTCTTATGGTCGCGATTAATCACCATAAAACTTGTACTTATTATTTGTATGTGTGTTTGTTTGATTAATAATCTTAAATTTTCCTGTTTTGTCTTTTCTACACATTGTGTCTACATATCTCATCCAATTTTCTCTGCAGCATTACCTTTATGCTGTTCTGTCTAAATGTAATGTCCTGTCAAGTATTTTGTGCGGGCATAAATAAATAAACTTGATACTGACCTGTCAAATGCAAAAACGTAAAAAAAATACTTGACAGGTGTCAAGGGACACTCGTTATACGTTACACTTAACAAAAATAATCGTCGCTACACCACACTGTTCAATGCGAAATAGAAAGAGGAAACGAAAATAACTGGCTTGCTTTCTATGAGAGAGAGACACAGACAGAGAAACACGCGCAAGACACACGGCGTACAACTATAGCAAAAAGTGTCGTTACAACTTTTGGTCTTAATTTTTTCCGTCTAGCCCTCTTTGGCGTAATAAGGAACTTCGTTCCGAAAAAAATTGCGGGCTTCTTTAGCGTTTTTACCTTTAAGACTATGTAATACAATACCTCAAACCAACTACTTTGCAGTGCAAAATTTCTGGGGAAATACATAATGGATAATATATAAAACTCTCGTGTCACAATGTTCGTTCCCATACTCCTCCGAAACGGTTCAACCGATTCTTATGAAATTTTTTATGCATATTCAGTAACTCTGAGAATCGGCCAACATCTATTTTTCATACCCGTAAGTGAGCAGCGGGTGAAACCGCTGGGACAGCTAGTAATGGATAACAAAACACCTCAACGATAATGCTTAAGCTAATGCTTTTCTTAGAATACATTAATGCTTTCACCATAAGAATATTCTGACTATGATCAATTTATATGTACAAGTAAGCAAGTGTGAACTTATACACAAAGGAAACCTAAGCTAATCTTAAAGATTTTCATTGTTTAATTTTTCTTAGATTTGTTTTTTTTTTATAGAAGCAACACTATTCTGTTTTGATAAGCTCCATGAAAAGTTTCCATGACACTCCATGGACACTCTTTATAAATCAAGCTTGCACATTCTCCTTTATAAAATCTACGATTTTGGAATATATAACTGATGTAGATTCAAAGTTAATATGTATGTAGCTTATTATTGAAAGTGATGGTATTTGATTTTGAACCAATTCGGTAAACTTTTAATCAATTGTTGTTGTGACATTTGTAAAAAGCGTTCCGTTCAAATCACTAAGGTAAAACGAATAATTTTCTTCTCCCAAAAGTAAAATTGTAATGTAACAACAGAACACGATGTACCTAATCAAGGAATCATTTGAATTTCACGTTCGAAAAGGTAAATGCGATAACAGAAATATCGACTTGCTCCGGTTTTTCCTTTACATGTAAAATAATTTGCAAAACCCTTTGGGTAAAGCCTGTTATCGAATGGTAGACATTAAGGTAACGATAATGTATTCCTTCCTAATGTTATTTTGTAAGGGAAACTACGGGAATTGCAATTTTATACAGACATTCCAATGCTAACAAATCGATTAGAATTAGACCTTTTTGCCATGACCTGGCATAATTCAAACATAAAGTGCGAAAGCTACTGCTATTGAAAACCTGTTTCGGACACTAGTTGCCCGGCAGTTTGCTGGCCGGGCCTATTTGACGCAGCCAAGAGTCAATAATGATCGCCATGACCTGGCACATTTCAAACATAAAGTGCGAAAGCTACTGCTATTGAAAACCTGTTTCGGACACTAGTTGCCCGGCAGTTTGCTGGCCGGGCCTATTTGACGCAGCCAAGAGTCAATAATGATCGCCATGACCTGGCACATTTCAAACATAAAGTGCGAAAGCTACTGCTATTGAAAACCTGTTTCGGACACTAGTTGCCCGGCAGTTTGCTGGCCGGGCCTATTTGACGCAGCCAAGAGTCAATAATTATCGCCATGACCTGGCACATTTCAAACATAAAGTGCGAAAGCTACTGCTATTGAAAACCTGTTTCGGACACTAGTTGCCCGGCAGTTTGCTGGCCGGGCCTATTTGACGCAGCCAAGAGTCAATAATTATCGCCATGACCTGGCACATTTCAAACATAAAGTGCGAAAGCTACTGCTATTGAAAACCTGTTTCGGACACTAGTTGCCCGTCAGTTTGCTGAACTGGGCCTATTTGACGCAGCCGTGAGGCACACAATAATAATCTCCATTTTTTGTTCAGTTTTTTTTTTCAATTTGTTTTCTTTCTTTATTTGTTGTTGTGTGCACTTGTGGCATGTGCCAAATAAACTTATTTTCTTTCTTTCTGTCGTATTTTCTTTTTTGTCCGTCGTTACAAGTAGACAGTGGCGGAGAGTCAAACAACCAGTCTTACCTAGTATTAACTGGGTTTTAAAGGTCAGACAGGCAGTAGTTTCGTGTAATACTGGTGTTCAGCTGTTTCCGGTAAGACTGGACGCTGACCACAACGAAAAGTTGTGAAGCATTTATATTTTCGATTTGAAACCTAAAATAAAATGATATGAGCTTCTTTTAAAGTTATCCAACATAAACATGTATCGGTTTGAATTTTGTAAAAGCCTTACTAATCCTTACTAATATTATAAAAGCGAAAGTGAGTTTGTTTATTTGTTTGTTACGTCTTCACGCCTATATGACTAAACCGATTTTGATGAATTTTGGTACAGAGATAGTTGGGACCCTGGAGAGGGACATAGGCTAAATAAAAAATTGAGATATGAGGGAGAAACAGGGAATAAAAGGGAAAACTTAGCATTGCCCGTTACCCCGAATTTAACGCGAGCGAAGCCGCGGGCAAAAGCTAGTATTATATAATTTTCATGTATGCAGAATTTGATCCACCAATAATATTTGAATATTTTTGTCAATGATCGTAATTCCCCGTGGGAAGGGCTTGAGAATTTTCATATGTTATAATATTGTGTGGGATCTACAATAATACCTTCTGAAGGTCGGTACGAGAAAATTGAGAACATTTGATTCGCGTTTGAATAGATTGAATTATGACACTTAGGTACGTCAAAAAGTTAGAAAACATTATCTAATGTATTTGGTCGTCATTTTTTTTATTAATTTCTTCAGTATCATTTTGAAAGAAATATACAAGGTGTAAATAAGCAATCTAATATGAGCGGCCCAAGCACGAGTTAGCAGCGTTAACGTAACGTAATACGTCAATTTTAGACTTGGAAATACAATTATCCTGTAGCATTTTAGTTATATTATTTGCAACAAGCACTCTTAGTATTCACAGATCTGAATAAATTATGAAAATATAACATTTGATGCGAATCACATTGACGTATTTCGTTACGTTTCTTATTTTTGTTTTTTTGCGGGGGACTGGTTTACACACGTCAGTGGCATACTTATTGAACTAAAACCCGCCCATTTTCTTTCTTTTGCTTTATATGTTCCGAGCCCGCGGTATTTCTTTCGAACAACCCGCAGCCCCGGCAGGCGGTGGATTTGGCAGGCTCCTCTGCTTTGCTGACATCTCTTTTGGGCGCGCGTGGAACACAAACGCGCCGTAAACACGGCCATGTTTTTGACCTTATGCGTCGGATTTGGATCATATTTTTGTTCCAAAATGTGGTTGAAATAAACAGAACCCTTTGTACCTTCTTATGAAAAGTTGTCTATTTCCTCTATAAATTGTGCACCCAAAGTTATGTTCGGCATTCCAATTAAAATGATTTTCTATTGAAACTTCACAAAGAGCAGAAACAGTACAATCGCGTGAACTTACTATTGCCATAAACTTCTCTACCTATTTGCCGAGAAATTCATAACTTGATACGACCCATTATTAAGTCTAAAGTACTTATGCGAAATTCTGAAATTACTGTAATTTTGACACAATTATTTTTAATTGACGATACGTAAACGGTTATTCGTAGCTTATTATGCCACGTTAAGCCTATGAGGGTACTGTGTTCGTAAATTAACGGATCCTATGGAAAATATCGGAGGGTGAAATGGATAATATAATTTAAGCTGGATGTAGAAGTGCGGACGCGTGAAATTGACGCGGCCGTCCTCGGCAGCATGTGCAACTGCCACTATAACATTCATTAATTAAATTCAATTTATTTGGTGTTATTTTGAGAAGTGAAAATTTAAGCCTTTTAACTGAATTATTAATAAAATTGGTTAGTTATTAAGTGAATGTCCACGGATTTCATTTGCTTTTCCTCTAATATACGACACGGTTGGTGCAGTGGCTGAGCGATCGACTGCTGCGCTGCGTGTCGCGGGTTCGATTCTCGCACGGAACAAAATTATTTGTATGGCCTACAAATAGTTGTTTCGGGTCTGGGTGTTTGTGTATGCGAGTTTAAATGTTTGTAAACGCACCCACGATACAGGAGAAATCCCTAGTGTGGAGCAACGTTATTGTTTTTTTTAAAAACCCTCCGAAAAATGTAAAAGTAAGCCAAATAAAATAAGTTAAAAGCAAGTAGACTTCTAAGGAAAACGAAACCAATTCTTAAGAACAAACTCTGTTCTATTTTAAAGTTTTTGTGTTTTCTAACAAATTGTTACTTTTCATGTTCCTAGCTCCACATTCATTGACATAACTACGTCTATGACAAGCATCCGACCCACGTTGATAGACGTTACATTTTCAGCATAATTTTACATACTCTAGGAAAACTGATTATTTATAGTTGTTTGAAAATATTGTCCTGTTTTTGTTCAACTTTTAAGGTCTGGATTTTTTTACACTAAATATATTTCTGTTTTAATGCTTAGAATTGTGACAATGTCGAATACATTAATTCACAAAACTACCCATGTAAAAATAAAATACATTTCAAAACTTGTGAAGCACGACATTGTCGTCACAATATTTTCGAGAAACACATGACTGACCAGAGTTGTATGGACTTACCCAAGAATAATTAATGACTATTATGAGTATATAATAACGCCATTAATATTTATAATCGAATAATCTGATTAACGTTCGCACTGTGATGTAATTGGTTTCTAAATAAACTATGTTCTGTATGATATAGGTTATGCCAGACTATTTTTAACTATCGTATAGTAAATATAAATGGCGAAATGTGAGTGTAATATTAGGTATTCCCTAGTTCCCCTGCCTAGTTCTTTAGGGATTACAGCGATAAGGCCGCCATTATAGAATATGCAATTTGGTAAAACAGTTGTGTTTCATTTTGGTGTACATTATTGTATTTTCTACTCTATTCTACAGCATGCATGTAATCAACGATACATTACAAAATACAACACATACAATTTTCTTTTAGATACTTCATTGATATTTTGCTTTAAAGTTGACAATCAGTTGCCTGCCAGAGTCACCACCTGCCGGGGTTTCGGGTTGTTCGAAAGAGATACCGCAACCCCGGAACAAGAAGGGTAAAAGAAGAAACATGGGTGGATTTTAGTCAGTACAAGTCTGAAACTGCCCCCCGCTGCTTCGCCCAGAACGGGGAAAGGTATTTATTGATTTCCCATCCGTAAAAAAAAAGTTCAGGTAGTTTAGTTTAGGTAGAGTAAGATGGCATCGCCACTTTATAAATTACCAAAACATTGTGACGTTTATTTATAGTATGTCAGTCCTCATACATTTTAAGTTTTGATTCCTCGCTTGAAGAACCTAAGATGAAATATATCCATAAAGCATTAACTTGAAGATGCTAATAATAGTATAGATGAAAACTTTCTTAATAAGGTTCTTAAAAAGCTAAATAAGGATTTCCACAAAAACGGCACATAAAAGTTACGCATAGACAACCTACAAACTGATATGATCCAAATATTTCATAAATGTGGTATTGGGTTCTAGGTGACTGTATGTGTAAATAAATCCTCAAATTAAAAGAACTACTTGCTTGAAAGCAAAAAACTGTGAGAGGTTTTATACCTTAACCAATGCTGGCTGGTCGTTTTAAAGAAAGAACTAGACAAATAGAGATTAAAAATGGTACATATAGGACGTGTGAGATGTATTTTTAAATAATCATATAAAAATATACTCTTAAAGTATTATGTGCGCTTTTATTGTAGTAATCTAGCGTATATGTTACAGAACACACATCATTATCATCTGCCTAGCCTTTTCCAAACTATGTTGGGATCGGTTTACATTTTAACTACTCGATGCAGCTGAACACCAGCATTTTGCATGGAAAGACTGTCTTTGTAAAAGAAAGAGAATACACAAACTTAAATGAATACCTAAGATTACGAGAATATTGTGTTAGTTTAAAGTGTTACTATCCATCATTGACACATGACACTTTCCTCTTCAACCCTTTTCAAGTTGAAATTTGACGTTATTCAATAAATCATCATTCATCACTTCGAATTTCGAATCACGTCAATCCATGATTATTTCGTTATAAACAAGTGGGTTCCGTTTTTGAAATGTATGCTGTTATTTGGGTAAGTCTTTTTTTCTTTTCTCTTTGGCTACTGCGCCGATGTCGATCATTCTGCCAGTGCCATGTGATTGGCTAAGGTTAATACAAAACATTACAAAATAGGACAAAACAATGAAACGTTGTGTTTTTATTTTAATGTGGTGGGTGTTTCAAAAAATTGTGTGATAAAAACGTACTTTTCAATGATTCGTTCCGTTATTTTTTTTTAATTACGTAGGTACATACTTTAAAAAGAAAATGAAGGCATTCCAATTTTAATCTGTCAAAAACCTTTAATTAAAACTTTGACATTGATTTTTGCTAAGATGAGAATGTTCTTAGGTAAATGCAATTATATTATTAAGTCTGTAAAGCAATGTTTATTTCGTCTTTAATTCTGTACAAACTTAGTAAGTGATATAAGTGCATAGTGTTGTTACAGTTTTATTTCTAACTACTTTTAGCATTTCATAGTTTTCATTCACCTTTTATTGAGGTCTTAACTTAACTTAAGGTTTTGCATTTTTTAACCCCCGACGCTAAAACGACGGGGTGTTATAAGTTTGACGGGTCTGTGTGTGTAAATGTGTATGTGTCTGTCTGTGGCATCGTAGCTCCCAAACGGATGATCCGATTTTAATGCGGTTTTTTTTGTTTGAAAGGTATATCAGTCGAGAGTGTTCTTAGCTATGTTTGGTGGAAATCGGTTCAGGTCTTCAAGGTCATCAGGTCGTTTGTTAGGTGTGATAGGAATGTTCCACGCTCAGTTTACTTGCGAGCATATGTAGGATCTGACATTTGAAACATTGATGTCTTCTGGAACCACTGAGCTGGTCTGCTGTTAGGGCTCGAAGATAGGAGACGTAACCCTGGACTGCCTTTTAGTAAACCCATCGAGTTTGGGCTCGTTGAATTTGTCTTAACTAGTTCTCTTTATGTTTCTAATTGACGAGGACCTGGTGCTGGAAATCTGGAACCTCTGAGCTGGTCTGGTGATAGGGCTCGAAGCTAGGAAATGTAAACCTGGACTGCCTTTTAGTAAACCCATCGAGTTTGGGCTCGTTGAATTTGTCTTGACTAGTTCTCTTCATATTTCTAATTGACGAGGACCTGGTGCTGGAAATCTGGAACCTCTGAGCTGGTCTGGTGATAGGGCTCGAAGCTAGGAAATGTAAACCTGGACTGCCTTTTAGTAAACCCATCGAGTTTGGGCTCGTTGAATTTGTCTTGACTAGTTCTCTTCATATTTCTAATTGATGAGGACCTGATGCTGGAAATGGGATGTGGCGGATGAAACCCTGGAATGCCGGAATGAAACGGATAAACCGATTTATATTTTTGCTGAAAATCTAGAATGACCAAAATTTAAAAATAAAACACAAAATTATCCTTAAATGGCAAGAAACATAAAAGAAATTAAATGAAAGAATGAAAAATTAAGGAGCTCCTTTAAAAAGCATAAAATAAAAATTAAATTAAAAATTTAAAAACACCCCCGACCCAAAAAAAGTACGCAATTATTATGACAAAAGGTTAAAAATGCTAAACCCTATAAAAAGCAAAAAAAAAAACTTTTAACACTACGTAAGTACCAACTAAAGCATGTCAGACTATCTACTCGGGACTTTGTGCCACCTTTATGTCGGAGGCATAACCGCTAATTTTGAACTGCAAATGGTTATCTTGGCCTGCTGTTGACCGTACGTATGAAATTTTTGATTAAATTTTGTCGTGTCGGGGGACCGCTTTTTACCTTCAAAAATACTTACCTAAATCAAATGATCAATCACAAAATTCGTATTTTAAAACTAAATATGTACACAACTACACCAAATGATACAACAACACTGGACAAAAAATTAAAACAGACGAATTTACTTGTAAAGAAAGAAGAAGATAAGTAAACAAAATAATATTTAAATTACAACGAAAATGTTAACGTAAGTAACGAATTCAAAAAAAACTTTATACTCTATCTAAATAAATGATTAACAATAATTTTAACCCCCAATCTTAGGAACGACTCAAAAATTTTTTAATGTGAGCTTCTAACGTTAGGCTAATAAATTAGAGCGGTCCCCCGACACGACAAAATTTAATCAAAAATTTCATACGTACGGTCAACAGCAGGCCAAGATAACCATTTGCAGTTCAAAATTAGCGGTTATGCCTCCGACATAAAGGTGGCACAAAGTCCCGAGTAGATAGTCTGACATGCTTTAGTTGGTACTTACGTAGTCTTAAAAGTTTTTTTTTTTGCTTTTTATAGGGTTTAGCATTTTTAACCTTTTGTCATAATAATTGCGTACTTTTTTTGGGTCGGGGGTGTTTTTAAATTTTTAATTTAATTTTTTTATAATGTTCTCAATTCTCCATTCAAATTTTCCCTTTTTCCAAATCATTGCTTGTGGTTATTCTTAGAAATTGCTTAATTAAATTTCTTTACGTTTTTATATGCTTAAGACTACCTACGTGAAAGTTTAATTTTGTAAAAATGATTTCTTTCGGAAAATAGTTAACTTAGTTCCAGTGAGATATTGTTTATCTTCTCTGGTCTTAGGAACCTAGAAAAATAAAAGGTTTTTCTTTATGTTTGTAAACACACTTACGATACAGAAGAGATTTCAAGTGTGGGGCAAAGCTTTTTAAAAAACACATGAAATAGATTATTTTTACGGTTTTTTTGTTTTTTATGCAAATCTTAGCAGAAAATCGTGTGTAGCTTTCGAGGTTATTAATTAATTAACAACTCTCGTATTGACTCCTACACTTTTAAGGATGCTTTTTAATGCAATATATTTTGCATATTTATATGTTAATAGCTGTGCCCAGCGGTTTCACCCGCTGCTCACTTAGGGGTATGAAAAATAGATGTTGGCCGATTCTCAGACCTACCCGATATGTACACAAAATTTCGTTTAAATCGGTCCAGCCGTTTCGGAGGAGTATGGGAACGAAAACTGTGACACGAGAATTTTATAAATTAGATTGTTCAGTATTGTGGGATAAAAACATATTAAGAAATCATTTGTTTTTTTATCTTTTTTGCGTAAGTTTCCCACAGTCAATGGTGTCGATTCTGTTCATATCACAAACTAAACCTAAATCACTAAAATTTAGTTTTTTCCGGTCAAACGACGTTTCCTATTCTGAAATCTATAAAACTTAACTTTATCATAATTTGACAGCATTAATAATGGTTTAGTTACTCAATTTAGAGAAGTCAAGTTAAATCAGAATATTCTTAATCGCGACTAAAATGGTGTGAAATAAAGGTAGATGTGATTAGGGATGTCATTTTAATCTTAGTCTAGTTCAATCCGGTGTTTTATCGAAATTGCCAGAAATAATTTCCTCAAAAATTTAGGTATAAATTTCCCAAATTGGAAAAATATTTGATATGCATCGATTTTCCTTTATTTATGCGTTTACTCACTTACTTCTTGACGCTTTACATTTTGTTTACCTTCTAAAATAGCACAATCGACCGTAAGAATTGGCTTTTATGGTAAAAATTACCCCAAAGTTTTTCAACTCAAACTTGAATTTCATCAGACTTAGTACATCAAGCGACTGGAAAATTAATTGATGTTTTTCTTGTTTCTTTGCGTAACTTGATCTACAAATCCTTCAAAACAGATTGTCTCGTTTTTCTTTTTTTTAGTCCAGAATCTACATAGATTACTCCCTGAAGGCTACTAAGACTGACAAATAAACCACAATGTTAGTCTTCAATAGTCCATACATAAGTTCCATTGTGAACCCTCCATGTATCGACAGTGACCTACTTATTCCGCTTGAGAGACAAGTAGGTAACACATTATGTCATTCGTTTGCATTCACTGATTGGCATAATAATAACATTGAATATGTGAGGGAAAATTATTAGGGGATGGATGGTAAATAATAAAAGCCGCTAGGGTTGACCTTCAAGGATCGGTGACTACCATTACATACATATTAACTTCGTGCATTGGAAAGCACGTTGAGCCGTTGGTGAAGAATTTTAAGTTCGTTACACTGGCCATCAGCCTTACCAAAGAGCATTGTCTTAGTCAGTAACTGGGTTTCAGAGATCAGATAGGCTGTCATTCTATGTAAAATCCTGGTATTTAGACTAAATGTAGACCCCAACATAGTTGGGCAAAAGCTAGGCTGTACGAGAGAAATATTCTTAAAGAATGTTAGTTAAAAATGTCGAGAATCTCATCATGTCCTCAAAAATTAAGCCTTCGTTAAGATCAAAGAGAAAGTGAAACTTTTCGAAGCATGAACTTAAATGTTTAAAAAAAGAAAACAAATTTTAAAAAGGAATTAGGATTTTAGTGAGTGTTAACTATATCGTGAGATAATTTACTTAGCAATATTGTAAAAGCGAATGTTTGTGAGGAACGGCTGAACGGATCTTGATGAAATTTGGCACAGAGGTAGATTAGTCTGGAATAACACATGGGATACTTTTTTTTCGATATCACGCGGGCGTAACTGCGGGCGCCAGCTAGTTAGCTATAATCGTAATAGAAAATCCAAAAATATGTGTAATTGTCATTAGGTATAAGCTTCCTAAAAGCGATTGATATTATTCGTTCATTTATTCTTTTCTTCACATATAATAAATTTTTGATTGATACTGATATTCAGCTGCATCCGGTTAGACTGGAAGCCGACCCCAACATAGTTGGGAAAAGGCTAGGCAGATGATGATCATCATTATCGTTGTGCCAATTTATTTGGGGTTGGCGCAACATGACTTCTTCTTCCATCTTCCTCTATTAATCATCATCACATCAGGCTTCTCAATTCAAACGAAAATCTTATGTAAAGTAAAAGTACGAAACGATTGATAGTAGCTAGATCTTAAGAAATAAACTATTATTTATTTGTTATGTTGGTGGACTAAACATAAATCAACTCCATAATAAAGAATAGTTTATTGACAAAGTTTTTGAGTTATGAGGCGTCTAGCAAGCCAGTGTTAAGCAATGCTGTAAAGTTAAACTTGGTTATTAAATGTTTAAAAGTAGGTTTCACGACAAGATGTTTCAAATTGTTTCCTCTCTCTTAATGTTAAAACACTTAAGCTTACGCTTTATTCGTATGGGATGCACAGAATCGACAGTTTAGCTTCGTTATGTATCAGATACCAACACTTATACCAGGGGTTCATATGATAATGTTGGTATCTAATCATCCACATAGTGAAAGAAAATGTTCTAATAAACATTATAAGGTAAGAAACACCTCGTTTTGTCTTACACTATTGACTTTAACTAGACGATTACTTTGAAGGGGTTACTTTAGACAGGAAGTAATTAGTAAGATGTATGTTTGAATGACTCATCAGCGATATAAGTGTGCAAATATGAAAAGGTTATTCTAAGTTTTTATTCTCAAGACTTAAAACGTCCAGTGATAGAAATTAATAAGTTTTAGAAAGGTTAGTATTGTAGACGACAACAAATAAAAAGATTACGGCAGTTATCCTCCACGGGCTTGGCAAAGGTATACCAAGAAGGACACAGAAGTTGAAGAATATTTTTATCAGTAAACATTTTCGTAAGATAAATAAAAGGGAATTACTTGACTGACAGTACGAAATTTTCAAATTTATTCTTTGGATGGAATGAATAAGAAGGGATGTTATGGAAACAATCCTTATTTTTCAATGTCATATGAATCTAGAGTAAGAAAAAATCCTTAGATATGTTTGTTATGGACGAATTGGTCCAGGGGACCTATTAGTACCAGGTATTAGCCACGGACAAAGACGACTCGAGTTAGAGTTGGTTTAAGACTACATTTGAACCGGGGTTAAAAAGATACTGCAGCTCGGGAACTTATATTGCAAAAACTGCATGTGTTTTACATGGGCGGGTTTTAGTCAGTAGAAGCCTTCAACCCCCTCCCCCCCCGCTCCACCCAGGGGCAGGGAGCAGGGGAAGTTATTTGATGATATCCTAAACGCAAAAATAATAAAAAGGTCAGATTTGAAGAAAAAATTTTTTTACGTTTTTTGATTTTATGTTTAGACAACATTGTTCGTCAAATTCATTGTTGCAAACTATTTAATGCAAAAATACATCACTTTGAGTATTTCTCTTGTCAAAGCCTGCTGTATAGAATGCAATATATTCAGTTGAAATAAAACTACTGACAACTCCCTCAACATGTTCATAAAAAGCGAATGGTAACCTCAACTTCACTGCACGCGGTATGTTTCAAACGGGGTAAGTTTTAAGCCTAGAAATAATTCAGGCTAGACTTAAAACGTCGGTTCAACTAGTGGTTAGTTAAACCACAAGTTTGCTAATTAATTTTGCACAAGCGTCTAACTGTTTAAAGGGTCTAGAGATACTTTCTAAATTGTGGTTCAATTTAGGAACGGTATTTTTAAATTTGGAGCTATAATGTATCCCCGACGTTACGGGTTGTTCGAAAGAGATACCGCAGCCCTGGAACACAAAGGGCAAAAGAAGGAACATGGATGGGCTTTAGTACAAGTCTGACACCCCTCCCGCTCAACCCAGAGCGAGAGAAGTCATTTGATGACTTCCAATCCAAAAAATACCTATTGGACAAAGTTACATGTATATTTATGACATGTTGTGGCACCGAAATGCCTGGCATACCACTGTTAAAACCGCGATGTTTTGTGTTGGTAAATTTGTGTTTTTCAACATGGTTTTTAACATAATATATTTCAATAAACCGTTAAAAAAAACCATCATACTAACTAAACTTGGCTGTCATTGTGCTGATTGTCGTAACGGCCAATGGCCTAATAGCCAAGAGCCTCGACGACCATCTATCGAAGCTCTCCTTAGGCGGTTGGATCAAGGGCCTGATTTAGAAGGCAGTACTCCTAGATACTGAGATCTAAGGAGGATCCTGTCTTTGTAGCCCTAACCACCGGTAGCCTGGAACCTGTTACCGATACCGGTGAACCATTATTTTTATATGTGTTTGTATGTTATTTTATGAAATATTTAAAAATGTGTATACAAATAAATAAACGAAATAAATCTTATTGACCACGTATTTAAAATGATTAAAGATCAATTACAGAATTTTAGAAAGCTCTTAAATTTTAAAATTCCCTAAATGGCGCCACATTTTATATCTGTGAACAGTTTTGGTGTAAATGTCTTTCAACACAAGTCTTTCATTAGAAATACCGGTATTTTTCCGATCAAAATCTGTGTTCTTTTATACATTTCATCACGAACTTTTGGTTTCATGTTTGAATGCTACGATATTAATCAATTCTTTGCTGCCCGTTGTGTTGTTTTCTTATGAACAATATCTAAGAGAATATTAAAACAATTTCATTGAAGCAAAAGAGAAAGAAAAATATTCATTTTCACGATTGTGCTAGGTGTGGTTAATGTTAGCATAAAATGTTTCATACTTCTCAAATTAACGACGAATTTACACGTAAATACTTAAGTATATACATATTTTGAAGGCATAAATGTTGTAACTGCTTAAAAAAAACTTACGTAGCTGGCTTAAAAAATGTTAAAGTAAATTCAAAACACCGTATAAAAGTGAAAATTAACTAACAAAGACAAAAATATTTTTAAAAGAACGCAATTTTTTGCTTAGCTATGAAAATTCGAACGTTTTTCAAAACGTCATGTAACTTCCAAATTAATTGTTTAACAAAAATATTTTAACTTTATGGATATTAAATGACTTGATTAAAGGAATTAACAGAAGTTTAAAACCTAACTTTTCTAATATTTTCTCGACAATCGCTTTGGATAACTTTTTTATAGTTTTTCAACTCAGTGCTACGGAGTTTATTAGTTCACAACTCAAAGTTGAGCTGTTAAAAGTGAAGTTGGAGTCATTAATGAAATAATAATGAAAGTTTAGAGTAATGTTCTTCTGTTAAACAAATGAGATTATCTTTGGCATTGTGCCGTCGATATTATCGTTTGACGGCATTTAATAAGCGTTTAAATGTTGGTTTACGTTAAAACAGCATTGATTTTGTTGTTAACAAAGTTGTCAATAACACTTGGTATTATTGTTTTAAAATTAATAGAATTAAGTTTTTTCCTTATAATTTATAACTCATAAGTTATGAAAAATACATTGCGTGTCTGTAAGGTTGTCTTGAAAATAATTGGATTTTTTGGTTATTACAAAAATAACGTATACGACTTAAAAAAAACATTTCAAGTAAAAAACGAGACTACTCAAACTTTTGAAGTAAGCCACTTCACTTTCTGCGCAGTAAATACGAAGAGCTCTATCTTGAAAAGTTTGAGACTTAAGTTTATACCATCATTAAAATTTATGCACGTATTGTTTTAAACTTTTTGAACTAATTGAAATGTTTCAATTTAAGTTTATACGAGTGTCCAGTTTTATAACTGCATATTTTGAAAAGTATTTTTTTTTAAATAATGATTCATAGGGGTATTGCACAGAATATATAGTTTTTTTTCTTAGCATGTGTTTTTGTTCATTTGTTAATGCATTTTTCATCACTAAAATATATTTTATATAAAACTTTTTACGGAAAATTCAAATCGGTTTTTCCTGTTCACTATATTTTTTCCACTTACCTGATTCGTATGAAGTGTTGTTTCAGCAACGTTGGCAACAGGCAGGCACTAGCGTCGGCAACAAGTGGTGCTGTGCAGTCGCCCGCCCTGGCGCCGGCTTATATAGCGCTCTGGGCGGCCGCCCTTCCCGCCCACCGCCCTAATCAGCTCCGGAATGCTACTAACATAGTTTGCATTTCAATTTTAGGCAACAAAATTGTATGATGACATTAAATTTAATACTTATTTTTAAACATTTAGACTTTTTTGCGTATGTTCGAAATATTAGGTTCAGGATACCGGATTTTTTTCTCAAAAATATTTGCGTTTTAAGTATATGAGCGTGTATTGCGTATTTTGCTGAGTAGTAATACAATTTTAACATGTTTAGGTGTAAGTTTAATCGCTGGACATAACTTTTTACGGAAATAAGCTTTTAGAGAGCTTTTAAGTGAAATAACCAGGGCAACTAAATGCAAATTGCGTGTGAAAAAATGATATTTTGAAGTAAAACTATTAGATATAATAACACACGTAGCGATCATTTGATATTTTACTAGGTATTAATGTTTTTTCATGTTTTACTTTTGTAGACCCACGTGACTACTGAAATATGTAACTTCAAGTAAAGTTACCCCATAAGAAATAAACAAATGCGATGTTTCCTGAAAGAATTCCCTTCGGAAACGTTTGATTTTTTATTGTATTTTTTTTTCAAAGAAAATCATTGGTGCTTTTAAACAGTAACGGACACAGCTTTCTCTTGAAAAATTAGGACGTTGTGAATAAGTTTCGTTAACGTTAGTTCAACCTATTTATGACCTAGCTTAGTTTAAGTACCAACTTAATCTGTATTAAGTGACACCTCATTGAAAAGGATTATTATCTACTTGATGGGTTTATTAATCGTGTCAACTGATTAAAACACAATTAATACAGCAATTGTTTGTAGTACCTATCTAGATACAAATACGTATAGGTTGAGAGAAGGCTATTTTATAAAAGAGAAAATCACTGACCTACTCATTACGAAATCTCAGAAACTACAAGTCTCAAATTTTGCATAGGGATTTTAGAGAATAGGGATTATAGAATTTTGCAAAATTGAGCTACGCTCACTAAGACGAGATTTTGCAAAATTCAACCCCTAAGGGGGTGAAACACCGGGGTTGCGGGTTGTTCGAAAGAGATACCGCGGCCCCGGAACGTAAAGGGCAATAGAAGGAACATGGGTGGGTTTTAGTCAGTACAAGTCTGACATGCCCCCCCGCTCCACCCAGAGCGGGGGAAGTCATTGGATGATTTCCCACCCGAAAAAAAAAAAAAAAAAAAAAAAAAGGGGGTGAAACAGGGATTGATTTGAAATTTTTTATGGGCATTTTTACACGAATTTAATGGGCTATATAACATCACGCTATGATAATATGGAGCTGAGCAGCGGGTGAAACGTCCGGATACGGCTAGTGATTTATATTCTGGCATCTAGCATCTTTTTGTGCCTTAATCATCGCCATCTACGAGCTGATGTATCCCACTGCTAGGCATAGCCCCCTCATTGCTTTTGCCATTTCCATATTTATATGTTCTTATTTGTACTTCATCATCTGCTTAGCTTTTTTCTATGTTATGGTAAGGTGCCAGTCTCACCGGATTCCAGTATTTAACAACGACTTAGCCTGCTTTCCGAGGCACGGAAAAAAATCGGTATGTAAAGGTTGGTCACCCATCCGCGGACCAACCTTGGAAAGCGCTACAACACCTGACGATCGATTTTTATTCTTTAGCCATGAGCTTTTCTTAGCTTTTTTAATTAAACTTATTACAGTAATCAACAAAATAACAGATCAGGGATTAAAAATAATACTTATCACTACACGCAAGTTGTAAAAGTTGGACAAAACTATTCATTCAAGTAAGTAAAGTTAGTTTTATTTCAAGTACAAGTTTTTCTTTCAGCGGACTTCTCTGAAGCAACCTTTTTCGGGTGATCGAGGGTTATGTTGGCTACCTACCCACGGACTTAAACTTGTTGGTGCTTGTTCTTCCACACTTTGTTGGACACCCGGGTTCTTTATGCATGGGTTAGGAAGAGACCTTACTTTTCGACGTGGAATCGGGTTGAAGGCTTGTCAAGTCGCGTGTTCCTTACGGAAACAATGAGGATATTTTCGTTAATACTACATGAACAAAGTGCCCAAAAGCCGATTCTACGCTGACAGATGTGGTTGCTACTTATTTTTTGCGCCCTCCCCTAACTTACTCCGCCCAGAGCTGCGTAAGTTTTGAGGGGAGTCTCAGACTTTTAGTGACCAAAATCCATGAAAGGCCATGTTCCTTCTTTTGCCCTGTATGTACAGAGGCCACGGTATCTCTTTCGAACAACCCGCAACCTAGGCAGGCTGTGGCCCTGGCAGGCCCCTCTGCTTTGCTCGCTTCTTCGCTCAGCTGTGCGGAAATTTTATTCACGTTAACGAATCTTACTTTGCGGGTAGATTGACCATAGAGTTGCCATTTGTATAGCAAATTTTTAGACTGCTATACTTAAGTTTCAATCAATTTTCCGATATATGTTAATGCTTTAATTCTAGTAAGCGTGGTCTTATATTTTATGTATAAGAATGTTTTAATGGGTAATAGTGGTGAACACCTGCAAATTTACGATTTTCGGATTTTTTCCTTAACTAGTACTCTGTAAAATTAAATTGCTTTTTGCCAAATATCATTATTCTAGGTTAATGGGAAGTACCCTATTTTAATTACTTTTTTGAATGTACGGTAAACGCGACATACCTAAACGGCATATCTTTTGATTGCGTAAACTTACAGGGTTGATTTTTTTACAGCTCTACGGGACCGCAAACCCCACTCTTATGTATTAATTATACTTGGTACCTCTACGAGTTCCCGAAATAATGGGGACACAGGCAGACGGACAACAAAGTGATTCTATTAAGGTTCCGTTTTTTGTTTTGAAGTACCTACTAAGAAACCTTCAAAAAAAAACAAAGACTTTTCATGAAAAACCAATTACATAAAACACATTCTAAAAAATGCGCCACATGAATGTGTTGAACGTCTAGAATATCTCAGAAAATGTGACCTATTTAAGGTTTCCAAATACAGACACGTCAACAAAATATGAGTCTGAAATTGACACGATGTGTGATGATCACGTGACCATTGAATAACTCACAGTAACTTTCCCGACTGATAAATATCTAAGATAAACGGTTTTTACAATGTGTCCGGTTATGGACTAGCGATATTCTAGATACTTATGGAACGAGTGTTTTAATATACTATTGCGATACACACTTGGGTCTAATTTACTTTCCCGCTTTTTGGCAGCCATTTTGAGATATTCTCTATGCTTGTATAAAAAATTATCATATCTCTTAAAGTGTTGGTCTTACTGAGACGAAAATAGGATTTTTCAGAGGGCAACAATATTGTGTATCGTATAAATTAAGAAATGAAGGCTTACATTTTCGTAACTTTAGAAAACAAAATTAAAGTCCAAGAAAATACGCAAATTAACGAGTTTTGTAAACGTATATTTTTTTTGTATTGTATTAAACAAAAACAGTTTTGTAATTTTTTTTGTGAATAAACAACGGTAGTTTTTTTTGAAACTCATAAATTTGAGTACTAGAATGTTTGCTAAATGTATAAGTACATAGAATATCGCTAGTCCGTGACCGGTTGTATAATAACGTGAACGTAAAGAAATTGAGTAGGTATGGTAAGTATTTTAAAGTATGCTACTTAATATTATAAATGCGAATGTTTGTAAGGATATATGGATGTTTGTTACTCTTTCATGTCAAAACGGCTGAACGCGTCTTGATGAAATTTGGCACAGAGGTAGGTTATATAGTCTGGAAAAACACATAGGATACTTTTTTTCGATATCACGTGGGCGAAGCTTCGGGCGCCAGCTAGTCTTATGTAAAACATGTGTAAACCCGCGGTCTCAAAAGGAAAAAATTAAATGAATTACTTAAAGCATGCCATGACGCGACTTACGACGGGAAAGAAAGAAGTTTCTAATGTGCGTCTCTTTTGATATAAATCAAGGTCAAGGTCTGGGTAATTTAAAACGACTTAAAAAAAACAGGAGGTTCTATGTTCGTCCGTATTTGTTATTTTTTTTGTTCCAAAGGGTATACTTCCGATTTGGTTCCATATCAATTTTATTTATGTTGCTTGGGTAGTTTATGAGTTATCGTAAATAAAACACATTTTTTTCTTCTGTGTCTAAATGGATGATCTGCTAATATATTTAAGTAACAATGGTAAATGAATACTGGATAAAAAATTGTGTGAAATATCATCATACTAACTAAGAATGATGAAATATTTTTTTAAGACAAAAATACAATCTGTATTTCTTTGTCAACAGTGAACAGTTCAATTGTGACTGGTTTCGCTAAAATAAGCTTTTTCATATTGCGTTGCTTAAAATTGTAATGAGCTTTTTTCCAAATAAGTACAAAGTGTGGGCGTTGTGGTGTCTTTTGAAACTTTAACCTGCACAAAATATGGACTGATTATCCGTCTCATACATTTTTAATTGAATTGTATCAATTTGTCTATTTTTCAGTTTCATAACAATCGTTGTACTATGGCATAAATATCCGTTGCTAAGCAAAAGATGATCAGATACCGTCACCGGAATTAGCTGCCCAGGGTACACCAGACAGCTCACCGTCCGTCCCTCTATTGACGACAGGCCGTGTCGACGGCGCGTTAGTGTGCCACGCGCGCCTTAAAGAGATGTCAGCAAAGCAGAGGGGCCTGCCAGGGCCTCCGCCTACCGGGGTTGCGGGTTGTTCGAAAGAGATACCGCGGCCTCGGAAAGTAAAGGGCAATAGAAGGAACATGGGTGGGTTTTAGTCAGTACAAGTCTGATACTCCCCCCCGCTCCGCCCAGAGCTAGAATTTATATTTTGATAATTTCCCATCCACAAAAAAGGGTACACCAGACGTACTTAGTTCATAAGTTGTTATCACCGCTTTTTGAGGCAGATTTCATATCAAAATAAGATGATCCTTGCGAACAAGGAGTCCCACTCAAAATATTCTAGCATTTGAATGAACTGCGATTTGGTGTTCCTAGAAAAATCAGGTCTTTTTTTGCAAATGGGAAATCATCAAATAACTTCCCCCGCTACTCACTAAAACCCACCCTTGTTACTTCTTTTGCCTTTAGGTACTTCTTTTTCAAAACGTTTGAAAGTTCAAATAGCATGATAAACAAATCGAATCATTTGCGAAGTGTGAACTCCCCCTAAGTCCTTAAATCACCTTTCAAGTTCAGCCCGTCAATATGTACCCACAGCTAATAAGTAATAAAAAATAATGAACGTTCAACAAATGTTATGTGCTTATAATTTAATATGGCAAACTTTTACTACACCCTAAGATGACATAGCCAACGGTACCAATATGGGACATTCTCACCATACGTGTGTCGATGAATGAGCTTTACTAATTGTTAGTTCACAAACATGTATAGTTATCTATTTCATTAGATGTCCCTTACTATGATAAACTATGATAAACCTTGTGATAAATATTAAAACACTAATTGCGGACGTAGGCAACACTGGAAGTGGGCAGGCCATATCTATGCCGTATGTCGCATCAGAATTTGTGGGAAGTTGTTATATTAGGGCACGCCACAATAGCGGCGGTAAGTCCCCTCTTTGAGGAGTGGCTGGAGAGGCGTCATGGCGTCCTCACCTACCGCCTGACGCAGGTCCTCACCGGACACGGAAGTTTCGGGAGGTTCCTGCACATCATCGGGCGGGAGGAAGCGCCCGGGTGTCACCATTGTGACGATCGCCCGGAGGACACGGTGGAGCACACAGTGGCGGTCTGCCCAGCTTGGGCGGAGCACCGCCGTGCCCTCGTGGAGGCGATCGGCGGCGGCGATCTCTCGCGTCCGGCCCTGGTTCAGGCCATGGTCCGGAGCGAGAGGGAATGGGAAGCGGTCACCACCTTCTGCGAAGCAGTAATGCTAGCAAAGGAGGTGGCCGGGCGTTTGAGGGAGAGAACATCTGCCCAACCCAGCCGCCGCGGGAGACGCCCATGGCGCCGGGCGCCGCGAGACGACTTCCGGCCACCGTAGATGCGGGCCTGTGGGCGGTGAGCAATGGGTAGTTCACCGTCCGTCCGTCGATTGACGACAGGCCGTGTCGACGGCGCGTTCGTGTTTCACGCGCGCCTCAAAGAGAGTCAGCAAAGCAGAGGGGCTTGCCAGAGCCTCCGCCTGCCGGGGTTGCGGGTTGTTCGAAAGAGATACCGCGGCCCCGGAACGTAAAGGGCAATAGAAGGAACATGGGTGGGTTTTAGTCAGTACAAGTCTGACATGCCCCCCCGCTCCACCCAGAGCGGGGGAAGTCATAGGATGATTTCCCACCCGAAAAAAAAAAAAAAAAAAAAAAAAAAAAAAGTTGTTATATTAATTCAATCAAAAGTTTTGTTAATTGTCAATACAATTAACAAAACTTGAGAAAACCAATGTTTTCTCAGAAATTCACTGCGCTTTTTCATTATCTTTAAAGTTTCTACCAGAGTTTTCAATTCAACTTAAGTTATCACAACTTTACTTCGTGGACACGGCTGTTTAATTTGATTCAGGCCCATTTATTGTATCTAAGTAAGAATTTAGTTATAATCTAATAACACCACAGTTATATTAGGAACAAACGAAAAATAAAATACTTCCATTGTTCAAGTATAAATTAAGTTTTAAAACTTTTTCAAATTGAGCAAAAAAAGAAGTAAGCGTCAAAGTTACGGCCTATTTAAAAATAAATATTCAAGAAAGTTAGATCGCAATAATTTAAGAATTGTAATATTAAAAAAAAAGCTCATTTTTGTTCGGAATACATTTTGAAGGAGATTTTCACAAATGAGTTTAAACAATTTAATCTTTCTTTTGCGTGGGCAAAAATGGTCTAGCATCTGAGAATACTAACAGGACTTGTGAAATTATAGTTGCTACTACAGCAGAAATTCGTGATTTATCCTCGCCATTTGCGGATTATAATTTGTCGCCTAATTCTTTTTTTTAAATAGTATTATGAAAAAAAAATCATTTTCACAAAATGTATATCTCGTGCAATTGTTTTTTTTTTGTTTTTTCAGCAGTATAATTTAAAACATATCTGTTCAGGTTGTTTTTTTTATTAATTTTAAAGTTGTTATTTTTTGATAAATCTTGATCTGGAAATCATAAATTTTGCTTGCTTTTGTTGAATTTGCCTTAAGTATCAAATACATTGCATCTGAGTTTAAATGCTTGTAAACGCATCAACGATACAGGAGAAATTACTAGCGTGGGGCAACTGAAATTTAAAAAAAAAATACATTGCATCTAAAAACAGCCTCCAGTTTTTAAAAAAATATTACAACCTATAAATTTCACAACCATCTGGTCTTCAAAGAAACTATTTCCACAAAAACTCGCACACACGCTAACCTCTAGTAGGGGATTTCTATTTTTTCTGACCTGACAATAGCGGCGACCGACTATGGGGAGACTGTGAGCAAACAAAAGGAAATATGATTGGTGCGAGATGACGATAAGCCACCCACGTGCCAAGTCGACTGACTGAGGTGTCGGATAACTGAGTTCCGACACGGCAGACTTCCTATCATATCAAAGGTGGGAAAATAGAGCATTTTACTAGTTTGTAGGTGAAGAAGTTAATTGTATCGGGTTGGGTGTATACATGTTTGCGTAGGTTAGTGTGTTAATTTAGTTTTCTGTGTAGTCAAGTTTTGACGGATAGAGCCTTAAATGGGCATACCAATGGCGATTGGAACGCGCTGCGATCGCGCTGGTCTGTGAATTTGCTTCGATTGTTTATTTAATTATTTTCTCGAGTTTTACAACTAGTTTTGTTTTCACAATGCAAATACAGTTTAAAGTATCCCAGTGCTAACATAATCATATAACGTATAGCATCCTAAAAGTGAAATAAAATAAGTTAAAGACATAAAAACGAAAACCCGTTAAAAGTGCTAATCACTGTGAACCAAACGCGTGTGCAACGGACACTGGTTGTTAAGTACAGGACATTTAGTGCTTTAACGGCGTGCGCAACTTACTCTCGGCGCCCGCCAGTGCTACCAACACTCAGCGGAGAATCTTGACAATAACGTTACGTTCCAGGTGCCGAAATAAGAGAAAGCAAGTTTTTGAACATTGTTTTATTATTGCCTGATACTTCTGTGTGATCCATCTAAACGTTTGAGTTACTGGCCAACATGCATCGGACACCTCCAAAATCTCCGAAAACCCCAAAATCAGGACAATCTCAATCTGTTCCTGACCTTGCTTCAGCTTCTAAATGCGAAGTGTCTAATGTGAACGTCACCAATAGGGGCAAACGACCACGTTTCGATGACTCACCTGGCAACCCGGTTGTGAACCCATCCTGTAGTTGTGGGGAATTGAAGAGCGAAGTCATGCAGCTTTTAAGTACATGGAGGATCGAATACGACCTGCAGCTGTCAACGTGGAAGGCTGAGCATGACGCAATGCTGTCCGCCCTGGTAAAGGATGTCTCTGATATTAAAAATCATTGTGTGGCCATTCAAAAAGCCACCACTGAGATCGAAGTCAGTTCAGATAGGCGTCATATAAAAATGAAAGGGAAGGAGCAAGAAAAGCGTCAGGAACGAATGCAAAACATCAGAAAAAACCCTGCTCAGCTGCTCAATGCTCCACTAAACGACAATGCTGATAAAGTTAGGGAACCACTTGCGATTCCTTCTAAACGGGGGCAGGCCGTGGATCGAGAAATCCCCTCATCGAACCCACGAGATAAAAACCCTCCAGCTAAACCGATAGCATCAGCAACCCACCAAGTTCCCAATCAACTGCCACCTGCTGTAGCGGACGTGACTTTGAGCGATACGGATAAGGATGGACAATCGGAGATTGGAGCGTTCTACGCAGGGACAGAGTGACTCCTGGCGGTGGAGTGTTGCTTTCTGCACGCCCCGGCGTTACCTTGAAGAGGCGGCATGACCTTGAGACCACCAGCGGCGAAGATTTATGGGCTACGACTACAATATATGGCCACAATATATCTGTATGCGTTATCTATATGAAACCCACTGCATCTGATGACGACTACATAACTTGGTTTTGCAAAGTTGAAAGCATTATCTCCGATCTGACCGGAACTGTTATAATACTAGGAGATCTTAACTTAAAGAGTGCTTCAGTCAATGTTAAGAACTATTACTGTTACTTCCTAAGCTTTTGTAATCTGACTGAGATGAATGAAGTGTTGAATATGAGAGGGAGTAAGTTAGATGTAGTGTTGGTTCAGGAGGGCACTCAAGTAATCTGTGAGCATGTCGATGGTACGGAGCTGGTTCCTATCGACTTGTATCATCCTCCGTTAGATATTGCAGTTACCATCAAATCGATTAAGGACAGCGAAAAATTAGACCCCAGCAACATTAATCAGAGTAGGGATTGGAACTTTGTAAAAGGGGACTACGCACTTTTAAGTGATCTTATGATCTCTGCTCCTTGGCAAGACATTCTCCGCTATGACGACGCTTCCTCTGCTACTGATAAATTTTACTCAATCATTTATAACCTATTTGATTCTTCAATTCCAAAGAAGAGGAGAATGATCACCGCTAATAGACGGTATCCAGTCTGGTTCACCCGGGATATTGTGAACGACACGCGACTAAAAACCAAACTCCATCATAAATGGAAACATTTGCGATGTAATCTCGCTTATACAGAGTTTAAGGAACTGCGGTCAAACCTAAAAGTTAGAACTCAGGTCGCATACAGGCTGCATTGCACTGGCGTAGAAAACAGCATACGCAAAAATCCGAGACACTTCTGGCAGCATTTTTCTAGCCTGCGATCTAAAGGCGGCTTTGAGCCAAATGTTACTTACAATGGTGAGACTTGTTCGGGTGTTAAAGCGGCTGAGGCATTTGCAGAGTACTTTGCTAGCGTTTTTCTGCCTGATACACCCAAATTGGACCCAAGAAACCTTCATGTGAGGAGTGAGGGTAATAATATCCCCCTCCCCTTGTTAACCGCACAGGACGTAGTAAATGGGATTAAGAAGCTTAAACCTTGTAGTTCCGTTGGCCCAGATAACATTCCGGCCTTTATCCTTAAGGCATGTAATGGTACTCTGGCAGCCCCTCTGTGTCATGTTTTTAACCTAGCCCTCCAATCCGGCGTATACCCTGAGCAATGGAAAACGTCGCGAGTCACTCCTATCCCTAAAACTTCCGACAAGACTGTGGTAGAGGAACACAGACCTATAGCCATACTTCCAACCATTGCTAAAGTTTTCGAGCATATTCTCCACAGCTACGTCTACAAACACGTAAATATGCTTTTGTCCGATGCTCAACACGGGTTTCGTCCGGGTCGCTCGGTTAATTCAAATCTACTGATTCACGTAGACTTCATATCCAGTAGCTTAGATATAAGTAGGCAGGTCGACGCTTTATATTTTGATTTCCGAAAAGCATTTGACAAGGTTGACAACGACGTGCTCTTGACAAAGCTGGGAACCATAGGTTTCTCTTCCGATTTTCTCAGCTTTTTTTCTGACTACCTGAGGGATCGTAAGCAGTTTGTCAGACATGGCTGCTTCGAGTCTAAACCTTACGACACTCGCTCGGGTGTGAGCCAGGGATCCGTGTTGGGGCCACCCCTGTTCTTAATCATGATTAATGACCTGATAAAAGAGGTTAAGTTTGCCAAATGCCTGTTATACGCCGACGATCTGAAACTGGTTGCACAAATCAGAACAGACGAGGATTGCAAACTCCTTCAAAGGGACATTGATGCCGTCTATGACTGGAGCTTGGTAAACAAGCTCTTTTTTAACACAAGCAAGTGCCACGTCATGACATATGGGAGAGGGTTGCGGCCGATCCATTACAATTACAAATTAGGTGATGAAGTAATATCTCGAGTCACCAACGTAAAGGATCTGGGAGTGACTTTCGATCACTGTCTGAATTTCAAGGACCACATTTCTGTCCTCGCGAAGGAATCTTTTAGGCGCCTCGGATTTGTTATGCGAAATGCTCGTGATTTCCGCAATCCTAATGTTTTGAGATTACTTTACACCACTCTGGTCCGAAGCAAACTAGAGTCTAGTGCCTGTGTCTGGCACCCCTACACTGCAGCCTCGACTTTAATGCTCGAAAAGGTGCAGAAAACTTTCCTGAGGAGCTTTTTCCAAAGGTTATACCACTTCTTTCCGTACATGTATCCTACCAACTATTTATTGGGAATGTTGGGGTTTAACTCCTTAGAGGTGAGAAGGGGCTTTGATCAGCTCACGGTAGCCTGTAAAACCTACCGGGGACGTATAGACTGCCCCGAACTTCATACCTTGCTTTGCCGGCTATTCGTACCCGACAAATACATCGGACACCGTCAGAACCGCCGACACAATCTTTTCGCTCAACCGTTCTCCAAAACTGTCGCCAGAGCTGAATCGCCTGTGTGTCGTATTTTAAAGATGCTCAACGCTCTCCTGACTGCCTACCCTGAATGTGATGTGTTTGCGGATGAATGGAATAAGGTCATGCTAGTATGTCTGGTGTTTTGTGAAACAAAGTATGCAAGAGTGTCCACTGTTCCATATTAGTTTTAATTGAACCTAGTGTAAGTTGTTTACTTTATATGTAACCTAGTGTAAGTTGTTTGTTTCTATGTTAATTATTGTAATTGGTGTTATACCGTTTTAATTAACTATAAATAAATAAATAAATAAACCAATTGTGTTTATTGATATGTCCTATATACCTACAACAGTCATCTATGACCATGTGGATTCACTCGTTGCAATAGGTACCTACTTTTCTTTATTTATTCTCACACATAGTTGACAACTTTCTATTTTTTATTTCACACCATTTATACCAATAAATAGTTTGTATTGGTATTCACATTTGTTACTGTATTACTAAAAATAAGATAGGTACGCACTTTTAATAAATATGTTGTGTAAATTATCCTTTTGCTAAAACTTGTTCGTAGAAGTGTCGAGTATCAATATAAAATAAGTAATAACGGAAATCGGTCGTTTGAATACGTGTACATATTCGAACCACTTCAGAATCAACGTTATTTTGCGGTAGTCACCCATTTGCATAGATAAGTTGAAGGTACTGAGTCAAAAAAAATGCAAAAGTACATGTAAAAAAAAGATTATACTAACTTTAAATCATATGGTTAAGCAGGCACCTATAATTTTGCGGTTCTTTTCAATGGCGGTAACAAGTCTGATTTTCAGCGTAGGTGTTCAGTAGAAATTGAATGTGGCAATGGAACATAAATCAAAGCCAATTCCGTATTGTTGGAATGCTCTTTTGGCACGGTAGACGTAACATTATAGACAAAAACTTTTGAATTAGTTTCCATTCCCAACTCTTTTTAGGGTTCCGTATCTATATACCTATCTATATCTGTATATGAAATAAAATCGGACGTTTGTACGGAGCCCTCGGTGCACGAACCCGTCTCGCACTTGGCCGGTTTGTTTTGTCTGTGAATGACTTCACTTGATCATGGGTCCTAGGAATTTATACATTATATAGATTACTAGCTTTTGCCCGCGGCTGCGCTCGCGTTAAATTTAGGGTAACACAGTTCCCCTTTCCTGATTTGCAGGTACCTGCTACCTGTAGTTTTTGCCCTTGCGCCTTATTGATTGTAATAGCAATGCTAAGTTTTTCCTTTACTTCCCTCATTCTCTCTCATTTCCCACTTTAAAAAAAAAGCCTATGTCCGTCCCCAGGGTCCCAACTATCTCTGTAGGTACCAAAATTCATCAAACTCGGTTTAACCATTAGGGCGTGAAGACAAACTCACTTTCGTTTTTTTCTTAGTGAGGATGTTCATGTTATTTAAACGCTAAAAGATTATGCAGCACTGAAGAATTTGTGTTTCGTAAATTACAAAGTTTATCTTACAACATGGAAATTGTAGATTCTTAAAATCATAAAACAATAAATCAACCCAATCAAATAACGAAACATATAGGTACGAGTATATCTAAAACCAGTTCTCCATTATAGATTTGCCCTGAAGCTTTCAGGATGAGGTTTTTAAGTAATACTCTGATGTTATACCGACGCCGACTAGTAATTCACTGAGCTATCAAATGAGATAGGTCAATAAGCCCAAGAGTGGATCGCAAAACGTTTAACGATGGTAGACTGTGTAATATACGCACACGCTTTTTTTTAAGCTTAGTATAACGTCACGCCGTAGGTTAAGAAAAAAAAATGGGACATAGACAGGTAACAAGCAGTTAAAAAGAAACAAGATACTGTTGTTAATCTGCCGTAATGATGTCTAGTAGGAAAACCATGGTGTAACTTGTACAGGAAAAGTATTAAATATACCTTTTTTGAGGGTACTGTAGCTCGAAAGAAAAAAACTAAACCCTTATACATTTTTTTTTTGTTAAACGTTGCCCCACATTGGGAATTTCTCCTGTATCGTGGGTGCGTTTACAAACAATTAAACTCACATACATAAACAGCCAGACTAGAAACAACTATTTGTAGGCCATACATTTTTTTTTCCGTGCGGGAATCGAACACGCGACACGCAGCGCAGTAGTCAATCGTTCAGCCACTGCGCCAACTATGCCGTCATAACGTCATCACTTTGCTGTTCGTCTGTCTGTCTTTATCTCTGTCTGATAAAGGGTATTGCCCTTTATTTCGGGAACACGTGGAGGTATCAAATTTAACCATATTATGCTCAAGTCTGTGGTCCCAAGGAGCTGTGAAAAAATCAACCCTCTAAGTGTACGCAGCCAAAATATTTATTTACCAGTACATTTTGGTTTTGGAACAACGTGTTACCCAGTTATTGAGAGTTTTTGGAGGTCAGGTAGGCAATCACACTTGTAATTATATAATACTAGCTTTTGCCCGCGACTTCGTCCGCGTGGCATAGTTACTTTGGGCTAACGCTAACTTTAAACCGCGAGATGATCGAAAAAAAATACCTTTATCTCCGATTTTCTTCAATTTTCCACTTTTCTCACTTTTTTTACCCTATGTTCGTCTCCAGGGTACCAACTATCTCTGTACCAAAATTCATCAAAATCGGTTAAGTCATTTAGGCGTGAAGACGTAACAAACAAACTCACTTTCGCTTTTATAAGAGTAGTAAGGATTTTCACTGAAAACCGAACCTAACTTAGTTGGAAAAGGCTATGTGCGTGTGTGAGTGTGTGTGTTTGCCTACTAGATTTTGGTAATTAGAGATGGTTTTGTCTTTACATTTTAACATAAATTCGTGTCGCCTTTAAGAACAATAAACATTTTGTAATAGAGCCATAAAAAACAATCACGGTGTTTTTAAGTTGGCATTGTAGAACTAGAATTACCTTTTCAGATTCTGAAATTTTTAACTCTAGTTTAAGATGTTGAAATTGCAATTCCAACTGTATTGTGGAATTCAGATTTAGACTATGTAAAATTCAAATGTTTAGCCGCATTTTGTTAGACTGGAAGCCGACCCTAACATAGTTACGAAAAGGCTAGGCAGATGATGATGAACCCTTTGCAGCTATGTGTGTTTTCGTCGGGCGTACGTGATGACCTTTTTTTATCATTTCAGTGAACATTACGCTCACTTCAATGACATGGCAACTTTAACCCTAACTCTTTTGATAACCGATTATGATTAGCGGTCTGTCAGAAGTCCGATGTTGCCAGGAACTGTTTGAGCAGATAATGTAAAATTTTTAACAGTAACAACAAAATCACAACACTTGTAGAAGTACACAGTTTAGCATTTAATAATCGTTATCTGATCGTTTATCTAGTACAGTCATTTCCTAAATACATGGAAGCACTGATTTCTAATTAGTCAGCCAATCACAGCGCTTGTTTGTGCGCCTCTTCAACTAAATGTCAGACGTTGTAATGGTTCGATGGCGGTTGATTGAGTCAGACAGTTAGACGCTAGAGTTGACACATACGACATGAAATAAGTCATCATATACAGGTATTGTTGTATTTTACAACAAACAAAAACTTGTAACATCAGGGTGATGCCCAATTATTGGCGCGCGATTTAAATTGTATCAGGATTCAATGAATGAGCTGCAGTTTCCGAGCACCACCGCTCCACCGCGTTTCTACTAAATGTATACTTTCCCCAAGTTGCGTTGTGATCCTGCCGGGGTTGCGGGTTGTTCGAAAGAGATACTGCGGCAAGCTATGAAATAAATTAAAGCAGTGAAAATGACGAAAGCACAGTAAACGAATGTACAACTTTACTACATTTTTGAGTGCTTTCATGTTTCTGACGCATCATGCATTCACGCAATAGGAAAGAAAGAAAGAAAAAATAACAAAACATCACAAACCGTCCAAAATACATATGGAACAGAGTGATCTTATAGGGGTTCCGTTTGTTTCCTTTCGAGGTACGGAACTCTAAAAAGAAATAGGAGCAAATAAATTTCAACAAACTAAACCTAATGCAATCGAAAATGCAGATAAGTAATGTGTCGTAAACGGAATGGTCGTGATAAATTGTCATAAAATGTGTAATGGGGAGCGCGAGGGTTGTCTCGGCGACAGTGTGTGTGCGGTACTTTAGACCGACACGTTTACTGCCTATAAACCCGTTATGACCTGTAACACTGAAGGCCTATGGAGTTGAACGTGTTTAAATTATTTGTTAATCTGTGGATGAGTGGAAAAACAGTCTGGAATTCGGATTTAAGCCCTTAGCGGGCGCTTCATATTAATGTTATAGCATAACTGGTGAAATGTGGGTGTAGAACTGAAGATAAGATGTACACACTCTATGTTTGATCCTGAAATGTAAACCTAAACACTAACTAACAAAGTATATTTTAAAATGTACGTGTGTACCCCTTTCATGTATAATGTGTAGGCTGACTCTTCACGAACCTGTCGATCAAGCATTCTCTACATCAAACTGAGTACCTACTTAATTCTGCGCAACAAATATTGCTAGGAAACAGAACATTTTTTGTTGGTTTTAAAAATCATCAGTGTTTCACGGTAGCAATCAATATACTGCTTTCTAAGTAGTGTTCTGGTGATTTGCACCCAATGTAGAATAATACAGGGGTCATAGAGGTATTTAAAGCAAAGTTAGATACTAAAAACTTGTGTAAAATAAAACTGCCGTAGATAAAGTCAGAATTTTGACCTTCAATGTATCCATTAGGTTCCCCGGAATAGTCTAAAACAAAGCAAAGAACGAGAATAACAATTCCATGTTCTATTTTGTGTAGCCCATACCATCTCAATCCAGGGTTGCGGGCTGTTCGAAATAGATACCACCGGCCCGTAACATAAAAGGCACAAGAAGGAACATGGGTGGGTGGTTTACTAACTAAGGTCAGTAAAGTCTGACACTCCATCCCTCTCCGCCTAAAGCGGGGGAAATGATTTGATGGTTTCCCATCAGCAAATAAATTGTCTTTTGCTGGAAAAAGAGCTCCTCAAGTCTTTCCACGAGCTTTTGTTCTCGAGTCTTATTAAAACTCAATGTGTAATTTTCCGTAGCGCAAATATCAAATGTTAACGTTCACGTCACATTCATTCGTCCGACCCTTTCCTATGCCAATAGACACTAGACACACCGTCTGCTTCAGTAATTATTAGCTTATACTTTCTAGATATTATTGAAAACTTACTTTTGACCCACGGCTCGCTCGGCTCACTATTTTTGTGGTCGAATATTATCCCTAACGTCCCACTAATGGCTAATGTAAATTCATGCGTAACTAGTCGTAATTATGATAGAGATCCTAAAGTTCAATGTCACGAAGAGAAATCTCCTGCAATGTCTTAAGGTGGATCTGTAGATATTGGAATTTATATCTTGTTACCACTAGCTGCGTATGAATTTACGTTGGCTAACGTAACTCCTTACAACTACTACTTCTCACCCATGGTCGTGGTCTATGAGTGTGTCAGATTTTATTAATATTTCGTTCAGCAGTTAAGGCAAAACTTTAAACATACTGACAGACAGAGTTATTTTCACAGTTATAACCATTATTTATTCTGTGATATGGATTCAATGAAAGAAATATCATAGGAATTAATAAGTTACTCGTAATTCTTATTAAGTTATATTATTAAGTTATTCGTAATTGTAATTTGTTACTCGTAAACTTTTTTGTGTAACGTCTAAAAAAAACTTTTACTCGAAGTGATTTTTAAGTACATGCTTTTTTTGCTTTCTTACAAAGTTTATTAGTACAGTTGAAGCCAATAAAACGTAGATATTAAAATAATTAGGTATGAAAAAAAAAATATGTCTTTAATCCGGTCTTCTGTCGCAACGCACTGCGAACAATATTTTAGTATACAAAATAAATCTTTCATTATACATACATAGGTGTTATACAAAAAGAACCCACATTTATTTAGTTAACGCTTCAATGTCCACAACATAAAAGAGACGAAATCAGGAGTCACACGCCAGCGCCAACGACTCGCGCGATTGAAAACATGCAATACAAAGGCGTTCAGATATCAGAAGAGGGAATTGTTAAAACCAATGTTTGATTATCAAAATGACATCTTGGTAAATAAATACCTACCAAATAATACGTTTTCTACGAATATTAAGGTTTTCAGTCTAGAGTTTTTACAGGCACACATTCAGCACATTTTGTTTTGGTAGTCATAAAAAAATACAGTTTTATGATCCAGAACTTTAGTTACCTCTATTTGAAGTTAAACCATTTTCCTGCCCTTGTCCCATTCTATTTGGGGTCGGCGCAACACGTTTTCTTCTTTCATTCTCCCCTATCAGACGTCACGGCATCATTTACTCCTTTCTCCTTCATATCATTCCTTACACAATCCATCCATCTTTTATTTGGCCTTCCTCTCGCTCTCCGTCCATCAACATTCAGATTCATCACTCTTTTAGTCACATGTCCTTCATCCCTCCTCATTACATGTCCATACCAAGCCAAACGACTCCCTTTCAATTTTTTTGTAACAGGCGCAATTTTCAAACTTCCTCGAATATATTCATTCCTTACTTTATCCATTCTTGTCACTCCACACATCCATCTCAACATTCTCATCTCCGCTACATGCAATCGTTTTTCATCCACCTTTTTTACAGCCCAGCATTCTGACCCATACAGTACAACAGGTCTAATCACGGACTTATATATTTTCCCCTTTAACTTGAGGGGCATCCATGGTTACCAGTTGTTCCAGTGACCTGTCGCCATTTCATCCATCCTGCGTTGATCCGGTGCGTTACGTCTCTCTATTTGAAGTTAAATAGGTCAGTTAAAAGATATAGTCAGTTTAGTACATAATTATTGGTTTCGTTTTTAATTCCTCGTTATTACAATACGTCACCTTTAACGTCCACTAACGTACCCTTAAGGAGCTGCCGCGTACTCCGTAGGCGTGGGGCAAAGAGTTTTTGATTATTTTTAATTTGTGTTTTTACTACTTATTTTATTTTTTATTTTTACTATTTCTAATCGTGACTGTTGTACTCGTGTTTTATGTTTTATGTCCAATCTTTAACTTGTTTGTATGGCGTAAATTGCTAATATAAGTTAGTTATAATTAAATAAATAAAAAAAACAAAAACCACGGTTTCTCTTTTCAGCAAACCATTTCAATTGATACCCATGGTATGGGTTTGTATAAAAATGTAGTCCGCCATATTGGATTTAAAATGATGACACATCATTTAACCTAACCATGCATTGCGATCTTCAACCGAAAAAAAGTGGGACAAATTAATCCTCTTAGAAGTTTTTAAATAATGTAGGTAGTTAGTACAGTAACAACAAAAACTAATAAAATGTGTGCAAAAAATTTAATCATCATCTGAATTTCTGTCTGATATCTTAGTTTAGTGTATGTGTGTGTATGTGGAAGTTTTATAAGCCTTCCTTAACCTTAACACCTATTTCTACGTTGATCAGAGTCAAGGTGTCAAAATAAAACGTACACCGACTTCTAAAAGGTTTTAAGGTTTTATTTTTAAAGAACTACGTGTTGAGTGGAAGTGCATGTACAAACGAGAGCTTCGTTTGTTTCATGTACTGCCACTCTAACTACTAGAAAAATGTTCATGACCATGAACGAAAATGTTTATAAATGGGTTACGCCTTTCTTTGCCAGTTTATTCATCAACTTAATAAAAATTTTGAATTCATTTATTTACTGACAAACCCACTATCTGTGCTGCTGAGCCAACAAGCATGAATATGTGGCGATCGCTGAAACGATGCCGCAAATAATGATGAGAGTTATGGGACAGATGAGGAAAAAATAACCACTACAGGTTTGTTATTTCTTTAATCACAGCCCCTTTAACAAGGTAGATATTGCTTTACAGCACGTAAACGTACATTTAGTACAGCAGTATTTTTAACTTATTGAAGGAAGCACATTCAAGGCTATGTTTAAATATAAAGCAGCTTTTAAAAATAGGACATTTTAGAACAAGATGTAGCTGCTAGCAGTGATAAAATTCTAATGACCAAAAAAAGATTGCAGAATATAAGAGACAGAATGAAATTCGAAAAATGAATATTCAAAAATTTAGAAATCAATATTGATCAAGAGGGAAAGAGGTTGAGGCAAAAGAGGAGGTGGAATACTCACTCTTGTTACAAATATAGCGTAGCATAAGCGTTCTTTTGATCACAAAGATGATTATAAAGGTAAGCTGTTGGATATGACACCAAGTAAATGGTAGGTGCTAACTGGTATGATAAACTATAAGTGGATAAACCTGCATTTTATTATATATGTATAGTCTGACTGACTTAGTAAAATTCAAAGTCGATTTTTAGGGTTCCCTACCTCAAGAAAAAAAGCCAAACCCTTATGCGATCACTTTGTTGTCCATCTGTCTGTCTCTCAAAAGCCTTTATCTCGAAAGCGCGAGAAGTTATGGAGTTGAAATTGTAAACCGTATACTCAACTCTGTGGTTCCTTTGGGCTGTGGAAAAACCCACCCTCTAAGTCTAGGCAGTCAAAAGAAATGGCCGTTTATGTGGCAAGTTTGTACAGAACCCTCAGTGCGGAACCTCTTGGTCAGTTTTTGAAAGTACAGTCACTACAACGTAGCGAGTAATTTGATAACCACTTTAAAAGTGGAAATAACTAAGTGGTTCCCAAAACACAGCGGACAGTCTCTTCATAACATTTTCACGTTTCACTGAATTTAAACTCCACTGCTTATTGCATAAAATATTTCTAGTTTCTCTTTAAAATATTGTGATTCTTCTCTTTTTAAATATCAGACTTGTCTTTACTAGCACATGCTGTTAGATTATTAAGGAGACAAAAGCCAATTTCATAGGCACAGTTTATTATCATCATCTGCCTAGCCTTTTCCCAACTATGATGGGGTCGGCTTCCAGTCTTACCGGATGCAGTTGAATACCAGTATTTTACATGAAGTGTCTGCCTGTCTGACGTCGATTACACGGTACTAACTGGGTTGTGGAGATCATATAGGCAGTCGCTACGATACCCCTTAGTAAGACTTGTTGTCAGACTTTCAGGACGCTGACTACCTGTACGACTGTCAAAGTTCTACAAATGACACAGTGATGTAACAGCTTAACGTGCTTACCGAAGCATGAAGGAAACTCGGTATGTAGCGGGTGGGCACCCATCCACAGACCAACCTGAGCAAACGCGGCTTAGGCTAAAGATCGACCCGAACGACTGCTATTATTTAGCCATGAGCTCCTCATAGGTACAGTTTTTTTTTTACAAAAACGTTGCCCCGCACTAAGAATTTCTCTTGTATCGTGGGTGCGTTTACAAACATTTAAACTCACATACACAAACAGCCAGACCCGAAACAACTATCTGTAGGTCATACAGATATTTGTTCCGTGCGAATCGAACCCGCGACACGCAGCGCAGCAGTCGATCGCTCAGCCACTGCACCAACCGTGCCGTCAATATGCATCAGCACAGTTATGCATCAATATTTCGAAAAATCAGGCCAATCGGCACTACGTCCTTCTATTAAGAACCAATGGCATATTACCTGGATGAGACTGCACTTAATGCTATCACAAGGACTAATTAATTGAGAGCAACTCTCACTGCTGGTTAATCAACCCTCTAGAGCCATTGAAAATTGTGTTAATGCTATAAATAGTTTTAAATTAAGGACAGTTCAGATGATCAGAAATAAAACACGAACAGGAGTTGGTATGGGCTTCGAATGGAAAATAAGGGCTAGCATTTTAATGAAAATACAGCAAAGAGGATAAGTAATCAGTTAGATACAGTTGACATTTTCATAAAAATCATCATAATCATAGAGCTAAATACGTCACTGCTTTATAAAAAACAAAACAACTATATCTGTCGAGATTGATTACTTATCTCCTTGCTGATTGTACAGAAGCCTGCACATCAAGCTACCCGAAACTGTCAATTTTTCCCAATGAACCTTGAACCTAATACTTTAGAAATAAAGTCGAAAATCTATCAAAGAAATCTGACAGATTGTAGTAGCTTGATGTGCAGGCGTCTGTACATTAGTGCTGCTGCGTACACATATCGCACAGAATCTTATCTCTTAAAAAAAGTCAAAGAGGAAAGAAATACTCTAAGTAGAGAAAAGCCTAATCTTTGATGAGAAGCACACTGCCAGTATATCAGGAAGTGCATACTTATCAAATTAAAATATGATTATGACGATAGACGTATGTTTTACTCAAACTAAATTTAAATTAAAACCGGTAGGTACTGAATAATTTTTAAAAACCGCGTTATAGTTCGTACATAGAATAGAATATACTTTACTACACACCTAAATTGAAACACAAATATTTAACAAAAATCGGCAAAGTGAGAATCGGACTCGCGCACCGAGAGTTCCGTACAAACATGCGACATAAACGGCCACATTTTTTGACTGCCTAGATTTCAACTTGATACCTCCACGTGTTCCCAATATAAGAGGTCTTGACAAATAGACGGTCAACAAAGTATTATTAAAACTTGAAACGGGATATTCACTATACGGCGATGTTGCAAAAAACGCCTTGATCACGGATGAACGAATAAAAAAAATTTAAAAACGAATAAGAAAGAGGGTAGATCATTTTGTCTGCTCATAAAAATTCACCCGTGATAACTTCAGTTCATCCGTGATCAAGGCGTTTGCAACATCGCCAAAATATCAGAAACTCGAAACCATGGTGAATATCCCGTTTCAAGTTTTAATAATAATGTCAGTAACCATGTCAGTTGAAAGACTTGGACAACAAAGTAATCTATAAGGGTTTCGTTTTTTCTTAAAAAATACTAATGACACAACACACACAATATCATCACAACATTATCACCAACTACTTTTCTCACTAGTACCTACCCTAAACGACACTTGACTAATTTATAAAAGACATGCGTCACCACATAAACCGTCACTCGTCTCAATTCCGATTGACAAAGGTCTCGGTTTATGAGCCATAAACTGCGTGAGCTCATGCCAATAAGTGATCACTCGTACGTCTTACAACATTCGATGCTGTGTAAACTGTGATTAGGATTTGGACTGAGTGGAACTTAACGTCAAATTAACCTAATCACATTTACGATTGGCCTACTAATAAACATTTTTGACAATATGTCATCATTCTTCTTAAGTATCTCAATTTCTTATTTACATTTATATAAGTGTGGTGAAGTGTGGATGAGCTCGTGGCTAAATAAAAGCAGCTGCTCGGGTCGATCTTTAGATTAAGCGGCGCTTGCCTAAGTTGGTCTGTAGATGGATGACCACCCGTTAAATACAGAGTTTACTCCGAGCCTCGAAAAACACGTGAAGCTGTTGCTCCCGGCAGTCATTTATAGATCTTTAACAGTCGTTACAAGTAGTCAGTGTCTGACAACAAGTCTTACCAAGATGTATCGTATTATCATAAAAATCTCACTACACTAATTGTTAATACATTTCGAAAGAGTATCAAAACGAGTATTTAAGAGATTTGATTTAACAAACCAGAACGCCTATAATTCGCTCAGAGTTAGGCTATAAAATTTATAAAATAGCCAGCAATGTGCGCACAATAACCTGAAAAGTAATCATGAAAATATTATCACACTTCAATTAATTAAGAAATTTTGTAGAGTAATTTGTGGTCGGCGGGTTTAATAAACCATACTCAAAACGGCCGGGACCCTGTCATATTTGATGTTTAATACAAAGCCAACAAATTAATTGTTTTATTGGTGTAATTGGTTCAGACCGTTTCGATTTGACCTGTCTTCTGCCAAAACCTTTTTGAGGCTTCTGTTTTACTAGGAATTAAGGTCAATTTTTACCACTGAGACTTAAAATGATGATAGTGATGAAAATATTGCGACACGTTTCTTTTTAGATTATTAGATAAATCAGCTCATTTACAACATTTTCAATTCAAGGTACAGTCAGTTTTATGTATTGATAACTGCGATAGTTCCAAGACAACTTTAAAAATAAACGAAAAATGAAACGAATTCAAAAATAAATAAGTAATAATAATAATAAATAGCAAGGCAATATTTTCCTTACGCAAGCCGAAAGCAGAGTTCCAATCTAAAATAATGTTTCAACCGTTATCTCCGCCAATTTAAAATTAGCGTAGATGGTTGTTTCAACAAACCCGAGAAGTTGACAAATAGCAGCCTCTGGGGTCGATCTTTAGGTTAAGCCGCGCTTGCCTAGGTTGGTCTGTGGATGGGTAACCACCCGTTACATACCAAGTTGCTTCTGTGCCTGTTGTTTCCGAAAAGCTGTCATTTTGTAGATCTTTGACAGTCGTTACAGGTAGTCAGTGTTCTGAAAATTTGACAACAAGTCTTACCAAGGGGTATCGTATTACCCAGTACTAACTGGGTTGTGTAGGTCAGACAGGCAGTCGCTCTGAATAAAATACTAGTATTCAGCTGCATTCGGTTAGACTGGAAGCCCACCCAACAGATGGTGGTTTCAACAAATGACCAACATCAATCTTAAAACTGATGCAACAACTTAATTTTATTTTCTGTTAATCATTACAAATGGCTGTGATATTTCTGCTCTAAGTGCGGGTGGAATGGGCAGCTAATGAACCCTATTATTTACATTGACGAAACATTACGATTGATAGGGGGCCCGAGAGGCTTATCAATCTAAATGACAAAAATCAAATACGTTTTGTGCTGTTCCAGCTTGAGAAAAGTGTTAGTTAGACCCTTCTTTTTTGCGTTTAGGAAATCATCATATAACTGACTGAGTGTCAGACTTTTACTGACTAAAACCCACCCATGTTCCTTCCTTTGCCCTTTATGTTCCGGGGCTACGGTATCGCTTTCGAACAACCCACAAGACAGGCGGTGGCTCTGGCAGGCTCCTCTGATTTGCTGACATATCTTTGAGGCGCACATGGAACACGAACGCACCGTCGACACGGACTGTCGTCAATAGACGTAAGGACGGTGAGCTATCCATTGCTCGTAGTCCGAATACCCGCATCTTCGGTGGCCGGGAGTCATTTTGCGGCGCCTGACGCTAGGAGCGTCTCTCGTGGTGGTAGTTAGACCCTGAGCTTATAACGTTTACCACTGTAGTTAGAGAAAAGACATTAGGGAACTTCTAGTGTGTTTACTGTAAGCCCGTTTATAATAAAAACAAATGCCTGAATTTTATTGAATGCTGCCTCAGTAATCCCTGTTTGTTCATGGAACTGAGAACGCGTTCTACTTCTATATATGTGAAAGGATCGCATCCAATTATTTAAATATGGCGTCTTTAACAATAAAACGATCTTCTCGTTGTTTATTCAAAATATATTCTATAATTTTCAAAAAACTATGTTATGGTTTTTGAATTGTCTTTTCAAACATGATTTAATTTGAGTTAGTGAATTTATAAGATTTAGAAGCATCAAGATTCTGTCTTTCTGTCAATTCGCATAACAAATGTTAGGGAGATAAGGGTTGCTTTATGAATGTTACAACGTGGCGAAATAAAACAATGGCAGTTCAATTTTTGCATCAAATATAATTTAAGGATTAAAATTATAGATAAAAAAATAATATAAAGAATAAGATTAATTGTTGTTATTTACAGTTCGTTTTTTGTTTTACTTTCGTGATTGGTATCTTCTTACTTTACTATAGTAACAATTCAGAATTCTTCAAGTAGGATGATATAGATAGAATGAAGGTGACGCGAAAATGACTAGTAACAGCTTCAGTAACAGAAATACTTTTACAAAATCATGGTTACATCATTCATGTTGAGATTATACGTATATGTGATTACGATGTAGAAAAACGAGCACATTAAGAGCATCCAGTATAAAAAACAAAAATAAGAATTAATTAATAGATGAACTAAAATAAACCGGGGCAGCTGATCAATTGACTGATCTGATGCAGAGATGATCAATTGACTAGTCACGTCTGACAGCACCCTTTCACGAACATGACGCACGGATCAGCCCCATTGAGCTCAACCATTTTAAAGAAAACTAAATGACCCGACACGCCCACCGCCATCAGCGGGATATTTGAGTCTATCAAAGTACATAATACCCACACAATAAAGCACCTGTTAACATTATTTACATAGATTTCAAATCAGTTTAAACTGTAACTGAAAATTGAAAACCCTTCGAGTACTCAGTTACTTACCACTTTGCAAAGAATCTTACAAGTCTCTTGCATTTAAATGCATTTATTAGACTACATTTTTGTACAAATAGAATATGAACCAGTTTCGTAGATACGACTACGGTACGGTGTATAAACGGGGTAGACTTCTCCACTGCTGAGATACACACAGTTCTTTCTGTTAGAGGGAGCAGTCACATGAGTATTTTTTTATCTTTCCACTTTTATTGTATATGGGTTCCATACTTCAAGAGGAAAAATAAACTTTATTGTACCTACCTTTAACTCGAGAAAGCGTGGTGGTTTCGAGCTGAAATTACCACCAAACCATATACTCAAATCTATCGTCCCTTGAAGCTGAAAAAACATTGTTGCTCTAAGTCTACGCAGTTAATCGATATGGCCGTTTATATCGCAAGTAAGTACGAAACCTTTCTTGTATCGTCCAGGCCAACTTTACATTACATCGACATTATCCGAATAAAATCTTTCTTGTATTTTTTTAATCTGCACCGATTCTGAACTTAGGTAAACTAAGCTTAGGTAGTTTTTATTTTTTGCAATCACAATAAATGTCCATAATAACAAATAATATTATTCCCAGTATTAAAAGGGGAAAAAACGATTTAATGACACATTTTTTTACCGTTTACATGGAATCTATGTAGTTCATAAAAGTAAAGGCCGGTCTACATGCGTTTTTACTTGACATAAATAATTAACTACTTATAGTAGAAAACAAGACCAATTAATAGTGTAGGTAAGTATTCTGCTGAATTAATTTTATTAACTTAAATGATTACTTTGTAGTATTTTTTTTTGTAAAATCAGCATTCATTCGTATTTTTCCTATATAGTCAAAGATTCAAGCATTGCGTTTGCCACGAACCGCAAGCGTCAATGATGCTACTGCAAAATTAAATTTCAAACGAATTCGTTTTTGCCCTTAGAGACAAATTAACTTCAGCCTGTTACTTACGGTACATGAACGTCAATATTTAGTTTCCAAACTTTGCAAGCAAGAGCTTCAGGAATCTAGGACTAGCAAGAATTATTGACCGGGGAATAGTGGAACATCGTGCCAATTTTTTGATGGACAAATTAGAATATTATAATCTTTCTGAAGTGGACATGTCTGGTGAATTTGGAACCAAACCATCTGAATATATGATGGTTGCTGTGTTTTGTAGTTGCGGTTGTCTTTCGACCGAAACCGGTCAAATGCGAGTCAGACTGGCGCACCGAGGGTTTCGTAAAAACCTTACGACATAAACAGCCATATCTTTTGACTGCGTAGACTTAGATCGTTTATTTTTCACAACACAAAGGGCGCACAGGGTTGAGGATATGGTTTTAATTTCAACTTGATACCTCCACGCGTTCCCGAGATAAAGGGTCTTGACAGACAGACGGACGGACAGCAAAGCGATCCAATACGGGTTCCAATTTTTCATTTTGAGGTACAAAACCCTAAAAATGCACGAAATTAATCTACTTTTAATATAATTAAATTGGTCTGTGTGTCCATTAGAAATTAAAAAAAAAACTAAAAGTGTGCCCGCACCTTAACGTCACAGAGCTGTGCAAAAGTGCCATATCCAGATAAAAAACAAAAGAGCATTCCAAGAACATAAAGACGTATGAGTAATTTGCTCTTTGACACTCTGATAACAATAGTATTTATAAACATAGATACAATTTTGTTTAAGTATAATGGTCTTCATTTTTTTTTGCAATAAATCAGTCATAATAACGGTGCTGTCTCGGACATACGTGGTTCAAGATGTTTAAATATTTAGTTTTCATTTTATTTCTTGCTGTGAGTTCTGTAAGATTTCTTTCACTATTGGTTAAAGTAAACTGTAACTTAAAAGAATATATTAATGTTTTTAATATTTACATGTTCGATATTTCGAATATTTTTTACATTCAAGTTTATTTACTTTCTCTTAGAGTGCATCTACTCGAATTTTGACGGATTTTTAACACTGTGTGTGGTGTGTCTCTCTTCAATGTTTATTAAACGATTTCAGGCTACCCAAGCAGATGTCCTCAGCCAAAGAGAAAACAAAGGTGCTACACTGGTAATGATTAAATTTAATAAATAAGTTTTATTTTCTAGTCTGCCACCACTGCTTTGCAAAAGCCTTCCCCGAAGTTTTAAAGATAATTTGAAATTTGTATTTTTCACCATCTCTTTTTTTTTACTATTATTTACATTTTTTATGTGAGCTTTTGTTTTATCACTTTCCATCAAACGCCTCTAAGTACTTGTCACGAAAAGGTCGCAACAAAGTCGCCTGCGATTCCTAGGCTTGCCTCGGTAACAACTGAGGAAGACCACGCGTAGGTAGGTGTGGTCCCTGCTGAAGAGTCTTCTGGGACCCACTACGCTACGACTCGGGCACATTATTTCGTTTTTTTTTTCAGAAACCATTGTCTGTATGCTGTGATATACCAGAGTTAGGTGACCCGAAACATTTGGAGAAATGTTCTAACCCTAAACTACCAGGCCCGGTGAGTTATTCAATTAATAGTCTTGAAATGAACCTGTCTGAATCAGTTTTGATTGTGAAAGGTAAACTATTAGTTTTATTAAATTATAAAATACAACATTGGTAATCTAGTTATGTTTTTTGTGGATTTGACCTCCCGTATTGAATTTCGGAATAACAACTTAACTGTTTGGTGTGAGTTACTTTAAGTTGGTACCACTTTGTTTTAAAACAGAGCTAACACGTAATTTGATGAAAAACGGAACAAACCGACACTTAGTGCAAAGCTAGCTTAAATGTTATTGTACTGTCGGAATTTCAACTTTCAATACTTGTTACGATACCTATCCATAATATTGGAGATCTAAACGTTCTCTATTCATGATTCTCCCGTCCCTATCCCGATTTATTTCGGGTCGGCACAGCGTGACTTCTTCTCGATATATCTCTATTGCTAGTTATTTCATTAGACACCTCATTTCTTATCATACTATCTTTCACACAGTCCATCCATTGTTTCTTTTGTCTTCCTCTACTCTACCCATCTAAATTCATTCTCAAAACATTCCTCACACAACATTTTTCTCATTATGGTGCTCCCACAGGCAGTAGTCTTGTTACCTAGAACCTTCTCAGATTCCTAAAACAAACCCTGTTTCCAGTGCAACGACGTCGAATGTGTGTTTCAAGAATCCGGTTTCCTGACAGACAAAAAGACTCTGAATAAGGATGCTTATAGGAACCACTTGAAACAATGGGAAGAGAACCATAAAGACTGGTCTGTTGCCGTCGACAAGGCTTTAAAAGACTGTGTTGACAACGATCCAAGGCAACATCTGGACTACCCTTGCAAGGCTTATGATGTTTTCACTTGCACTGGCATCGCTATGTTGAAGGTAAGAAGAAGGAATTATGTTTTTGGTCTATTCTGCTTCTAATTAATTTCGTGCTGTGTTAAGTTCCCTGCAATAGTTTAAAATCGGTTAATCTCAAGTTGTAAAATCGCTGACGACGACATAATTTTATAGCAGAACGCCATTGTTAAATTCCAATTTCAAAAGTTTGTGGTGGTCAAAGTAGTCTGTTCCATGCTGTTTTTAATATTTCTATGGGTCTTAAGAATTTTTAATACTCCTATAGTTGATATTATGAATTTATGAATTACTTGCTAAGTATTCCAGAGGTCAAAAGATTGCGGGTCTAATATATTTTCATATATTTTATTTGGGAAAACAAACAGTTCCACATAAACTTAATTAATAATCTTTAGCATCCAAAGTTATAAGTGTATGTGTATCTCAACGTTATCCACATGTTACCTATTTTTTTTTATTCCGTACCTCAAAAAGAAAAAGACGATCCCCTCATAGGAACACTTTGTTGTACGTCTGTCTGTCTGTTTATCTGTCAAGACACTTTATCTCGGTAACGCGTGGAGATATTGAGTTGAAATTAAAAGCATATGTAACACAACTCTATGATCTATACTGTGAAAAAATCTGCCTTCTAAATCTACGCAATCCGTTTATGTAACAAGTTTGTACGAAACGCGAGTCTGATTCGCTTTTGACCGGTTTTTTTTTAAATAAGAACTAAATAGGCACGTGAGTGAATTCCACACTCATTCACTCTCATTTCATTTGTTTCAGAAATGTCCAGAGACGGCGTGGAAATGTTAGCACTGAATAATCAAAATAAATTACAATTATTTGCTTGTAAATCAGTAAGGATAAACTATTTTTAAACCGTTAATAATGTTGAGTTGTTTTTATTCTTCAAAACCTCCCAGTTATTAAACATTCCCATACAACCATTGCGACAGTTGCTCTGTTGAAGTTACAACGATTTTAGTCATGTCTGTTTTGTAAGAACACGTATGTCTCGAGTACTTAAGTCAAGTGCTAGTTAATTAATTAGGTCCCTGACTTTGAGATACCAATATTTATGGCAAAGATTCTTTATTAATACATTTTGTTTAATTATATTTTAGGGTTCTGTACCTCAAAAGGAATTATGGAATCCTTATAGGATCACTTTGTGGTCCATCTGTCTGTCTGTCAAGATCCTTGATCTCGATAAGGCGAGCAGGTATCGAGTTAAATTGGTGGTGGTCCCTTGGAGCTATGAAAAAATCAACCCTTTAAGCCTACGCCTACTCATTCAAATGATTTTTTGTTTATACCTACTCGAGAGAGTAAGCCTAATGTAAAATATACGAGGCCACTAATGAGCAAAGGAGGTTTTTACCCCAATTCATGAACTTATTTCTTAACAACTTTTTATGTTTTGCTAATATCATTAAGAATTCTTAAGTCGGTAAAATTACAAAAATACATTACATAAAACGCCTGGTAGACATTGATAGCAATTTGTTGTGGAACAAACACAGTTATCTTAACATTATTCGATTATATCTTTTCATACAGCATTAAACATCACAAAACCTGCCTCAACATTACTTGTCGTTGGTGTTCGTGTCACATTCATTATCTTGCTGCCAAAAAAGATAAAACTAGAAACCGAGCCCAAAAAACTTGAGAAAAATGCATAGGCAGATGATAATGATGATATAATTTATTTATTTATTTATAGTTAAACAGCTTTTGCCCACGGCTTCACTCGCGTTAAATTCGGGGTAACGCAGTTCCTCTTTCCTGATTTGCAGGTACCTGCTACCTATAGTTTTTGCCCATGCGCTTTATTTATTGTAATAGCAAAGCACGACCCCCTTTGTTGTTGGTTTACACCCTGTATTATTATAATGCAACGGGCAGTCAATTACATGCTCAAATGTTGTTTGCGGCTTCATTATTATTGTACCTACTCCTTTGTATTGAAGAAACTCTTACTCAAGGTTCTAACACTGCCAGGGTTACGGGGGGTTTGAAAGAGATACCGTGGCCCCTGAACATAAAGCGCAGAAGAAGGAATATGGGCGGGTTTTAGTCAATAAAAGTCTGACACTCCCTCTCGTATAGTATAGTTGAGCAGAAAATAACTCAAGAGAGTTGAACTGCGAGTGGCCCTATCAAAAAAAAACTCCCTCTCGATCCGCCCAGAGCGGGGAAGTCCTTAAGCTGATAACACGAGATTTTATCTTTAATATGCTTCTTGCAAACAAAATATTGCGGTCAAAAGATACCAGACGATCTCAAAGACTAAAAAAGTTAAACAATGGTACCTATTGTCAATATTACGCTGAATGCAGTTAACTTCTCGTAATCGAATCAAAATATTTTGATTTTCTTCAACAGACAGATTCCATAATTTGTAAACAGATAATGAGAATAATTCTGTGAACTTGACTACATTTTAGTTCACAAAATACGCCTCAATGTAGCATGGAAACTGTTTTCTTTGTTAACGATTAGCAGTCTGTCATTGATGTGTAATGTTACGGTCCTTAGAAGTCGTAGAAAGGTACAATTTCCTTGTACCAACATTATTTTTTCAGTCTTCAAATAAAAAAAATGCGCATTATTTCCTACTAGTTTAGGCTACTTTCATATGAAAGAAAGTACATAATGTCTGTATTGCAATAAATGAGCATCTTCGCTTATCACATTAAATACTTCATACGGATGGATAAAAAATGTTTGCAAAACTTACTAGCTGTCGTCTTCAATTAAACTATTCTTGTGTGGTTTTAACAATAACTTTCCCACACCAACACAAAGAAAAATCGTTGCATTAACTACAAACATTCATGTTCAAATATAAAAAAAACAAGCTACCAAATCGATTAAAACTAACAAAATGCAAGTATTTATGGTTACAATGGTAGTGATAATAAATTGTGATATAGTCTTCTTTATAATTTACGAAACCAAATTTATAATTGTCTTAAAATGCACCGGCGAAAAATGTTGTTTGTATTAACGAAGTACTAGCACGAATGCGGCTTAGATTAATTGCCAATGTTAATCTATGCTAGACGCATAAGTCTGATTTAATTACCACAGCTAATTATCAATGCAACGCACTTCTGTTACTATAATAACCGACACACAGCACATCATATTTCATAAGATATCTCGTTTAGATTCTTAAACAACAAGACAGGACCAAAGACAGATCCTTGTGGTACTCCGATTGCGTTATCTTTATTGCTCCAACAACAAGTAGGTGGTGCATAACACAGTATAATCAGTTGGTTCATTGTACCTCCATAATTATACGTCGTCAACAGCATTCAAGGTCGTAAGAGTACTTGACACTGATTCACTCAGCTTGATCGTAGGCCTCCTTGAGGACATCCGACATACTTCCACGGCTATTGTTGTTATTATGTCCGATTTAATGGTAATTAACTGCCGGTTCCGAATGAGTAATTGGCTTTCGATTTTCGCAATAAGGTTAAAGTAGGCTGAGTAAACAACAATTAACACAACCATCAAAATTTTATGGATGAAATAAATATTAGTTTTTTTACTGACACTAGCTGTGCCCAGCGGTTTCACCCGCTGCTCAGCTCCTTTTCTAGAGGAGGGTATGAAAATAGACGTTGGCCATTTACCTACCTACCATTACCTACCTACCCGACCTACCCGATATGCACACAAAATTTCGTTGTAATGAGGCCAGCCGTTTCGAAGGAGTATGGTAACTAACACAGTCACTGTGCAACGAGAATTTTATATTTTAGATGGTCACTAACATTAATTATAACATTTGAAACGGGATATTTACCAAGTCTATTTATTTTGAGTTTTCGATATTTCGGCGCTGTTGCATACACTACGATCACGAAAAAACCCAACAACAAAAACTTAAAATAAGTCAACAGCTCAAAACTAACTCAAAATAAATACTGAATTTCCTGTTTCAAATCAAATGTTATAAAAAAATAATTTATATTTTGTTCCGTGTGTATTTATGAATATTTGTTTATGTTTTGTATCCATAAGTTTATTGTTATTTTGAGTGCTTGTCTTGCAACTAATAAACATTTTTGTTTTCTTTCCAATAAATCCTACTAATATTATAAAAGCCAAAGTTTGTAAGTATGTTCGTTACTCTTTCACGTAAAAACTGCTGAATGGATTTTGATGAAAATTCACAATAATTTAGCTTACATATCAGACTAACAAAAAGGCAATTCATAAAGATATATTGAATATTCTATCACCACGTGAGGGAATACTGCGGGGTGCAGCTAGTATTACTCTTATTTTACCTCACGGAAGTTACTCATGTTTTATAGTGAGAGTGAGTGCAGAGGTTGTGGAGGCCACCAATGTTTGAAAGAGACATATATTTAGCTAGTACTCATGACCTCGATTTACAATAAAATTAAAATAATACACACAATATGATGATACTTATGATAGCATAACAAACGTGAACTAATTTGCAGTAACATAGATGCATGCAAGTGATAAAATTACTGCTTGCACACACAATCCAAGCTTGTGGCAATTATTGAAAATTACATCATGCAGACGCGTTAATAAGTGATATATTTAAAACATTTTATTCTTAACCACACATTTTATTGACTTCACTTTTTTTTCTTAAAGACAACAATGGACTAATCAATAGGATTTTTTGGAAAAGAAGGTAATATTTTTTGCCGATATCCACGAAAAATATAGTACAAATCAAACGTCAGTAGGTAATACTGAGTGCCCTTTGATTAAAGATTCTAAATTAGTCACTCAAAGAAACGAAGGAAGATACTGACGTAATACTTATTTTTTTTTTTCAAGAAAATGTAGATCACGTCCAACAGAGAGTCATTATGTTGAAGGTAGTGAGAATCCTATGGGTGGCAGTTAATGGTCCATTTGCTGCAACTAAGTTGAGTAAAAAATAAGGAATTACATTTTCAAAGTGCAATAAAAACTGCAGTTAACGGTTTGTTAATTGATACCTACTTATTTTAATTTGATACGTTGGAAAGGCGAAAAGAAATAAGATTTTGGTAAAGTATTAATCTCGCTTTTCACTATGTAGAAGCTACTGCTTTTACAAATGGGTAGGCAAGGAACCAGTGAACAGAGAGTTGAAGTAATATTAGGGTGTAGTATTTCAACATGAGTTGTTAAGAACTTATTATTATAAAGGGTAGCTGAATAAAGAACATGTTTAGTTATATATAGTCTGTTGCCATACTTGCCAAGAAACGATTTGGTCAATATAATTTGATGATCATCTTGCACCGTTTTGTAATCGTAACCGACAAGAGATAGCTGTGCTACCATTGTAACTTTGGCATGGTTGAAAATTACATGCTATGATCATAGTAGCCTTCATGTAATATCATGTTATGATTTCAAAATATTTATTTTTCTTTTACCTCAGAATGTTCCCTTGCGAGTGAACTAGAAATTTTGCTAAAATCTAAGGTTACGCTAATAAACACAGAGTATAGAAAACGTTTGCGAAATTTCGTTAGCAAATAAAGGTTTTTTTTATATTAGTTTCATTACTCACTGCACATCGTTTGATTATGTATAGTAGAGTAAACATTGTTGCGTAGAAATGGCATTCCTACCTACAGAGCGAATAAATTTTTATAGTCTTAGTAAGTTTTAGTTAGTGTTAGTAAGTTTATTTTCAATGGTAATTTTTGTAGTATTTTTACTACTTTCCATATTAAACTTTTTAACAACTGACAAAAATTTCTTACGGTTATTTTTTTGCAATTAGAGTCAGGTTGTGACATATTTGTTTTTATCATTGGTGATTTTAATGATTATAATTTTGATTACGGTTGCAAATTACTTTTCAATCAACATACAATAGCCTGTATGTTGGTAATTGCAAATAAATCATTATTAAAACATATTTTATTCAAAATCAGCTGTTCCCTACATTTAAACGATTCAGTCGTTTATATATGTATACGATTCAGTCGTTTATATGTAGGGAACAGCTGATTTTGAATAAAATATGTTAGGGAACAGCTGATTTTGTGGTTGTTCTCGTTCTGTTTAAAAATACTTTTAAAAGGGTTAAAAATTCTAAGCTTATTTTATCACTAGCTTTTGCCCGCGGCTTCGGTCGGGGTAATTTATAGGTACCTGCTACCTGTAGTTTTTGCCTTTGCGCCTTATTTATTGTAATAGCAATGTTAAGTTTTCCCTTTTCTTCCCTCTTTCTTCCTCATATCTCAATCTTTTTTTAAAAAATAGCCTATGTCCGTCTCTTCCAACTATCTCTGTACCAAAATTCATCAAAATCGGTTTAGCCACTAACGCGTGAAGACGTAACAAATAAACAAATTCACTTTCGCTTTTATAATATTAGTAAGGAGTATCCGCGCCTTACTACACTAACTTCTTAGAAAATAAAACGAGTGTACAAAACAAATTACCGCTACTGTCGTATCTTTCCATGTTCTTATATACTCTGTGACCAACACCTTGATGGTTTCCCGTGCTGACAACAATGGCCGGCAGGTAGTGGTTCGGTATAAAACAGCTGTTGACAACATTATGTCATTATTTCATCCCAACACAGCACCATGTTCAGATCCTGTAGGTATTTAGTGTTGGCTACTGCGTTTCAGGTAATGATAAAAAAATAATCGAGTGTTTTAAAATTTTTAAACACGAAACTTTTATTTTTTTCTGCACGTCTTTTGTTAAGTTGTCGAATCAGGAAAATTACATGCTTGCACTTTCACAGAAGTTTTTATAACATCTTTTATTCTGTAAAAATCTTTCACAGGTAATATTTGGTCAAGCTGAAAAAACCGGCAAATGGTCACCACCCATACATGGATTTCAAAGACAGACAATGGCTGTACCAAACCATTGTTTGTCTCCACCTCCTGGGGTAATTATATAATTTACTAACTGTCCCCAGCGGCCTCACCTCCTAAAACTAGTCGCATGATATTAAATAGCGTTTTTTTGAGAAATGGACTATCCAACACTCAAACAGTTTTTCAATTCGAATCAGTTTCAGTCGAAGTTCAGTCGAAAGCTGAAAAGCTTACTTTACTTCTGTTACTTTTTATGGCCAAATAAAATATCAAACATCTCTTTCCCCACAGATAGACCTTTACAAGTGTTGTCCAATACCTCAGATATTTTCTGATGAAGAATCGGACCTTTGCGGTATTGGGAAAACAGAAAAGCAGCTACACGATAATCCACCTACATCAAAAGTAAGTCTTAATATTATCATACATGCATAAACTCAAGCCTCTTTCTAAAGGGAGTAGGCAGAAAAAACAGAACGCAATCTGCTACATTCCTTGCACACTTTTTGAAATACTAGCTTTTGCCCGCGGCTTCGCTCGCGTTAAATTCGGTAGCGCCTTATTGATTTGTAATAGCAACGCTAAGTTTTCCCGTTTCTTGCGTCTTTCTCCCTCATATCCCACTCTTTAAAAAAAAAATAGCCTATGTCCGTCTCCAGGGTCCCAACTATCTCTGTACCAAAATTCATCAAAATCGGTTTAGCCATTTAAGCGTGAAGACGTAACAAACAAACTCACTTTCACTTTTATAATATTAAATAAGGATTGCATAAAAATAAGCTCAAGTAGATATTTTAACTTGAATATAGATACGGGTGTTAATCAGAGAAATAAAGTCGATTCTTAGATTCAGCAGAAAACTTTCAATTGGTTGTTTTTATTCTCAGAGGCACTGCCAGGAAAGCAAATGTCTGATGCGAAACGCTGGTTTACTTCGAGCAAACGAAAGTGTTAACTATGAAAAGTTGAGAGAATTCGTAGACAAGTGGGCAACAATAGACCCAGACTTCACAGAAGCTATAAATGGAGCGAAGAAGGTTTGTGCAAATGAAGGACTCTCAGGCCCACCGGTTTGTGTAACAGATGGGATCTTCATCTGCTTAACCTCTAACGTATTATGGGTAAGATTTTTTTCTTTTCATTCGCTGTAAAATGTATGCATTAGGACAAGAAAAAAACCCTATTTATGTAATGTGTGGGCTTTTTTCTTGTCCCAGTTCTAACAGTGTGTTGCTTCCATGGCGTTTTAGCATGACTTTTTGTGGGCTTTATAGGTTACTAGCTTTTGCCCGCGGCTTCGCCCGCGTTAAATTCGGGGTAACACAGTTCCCCTTTCCTGATTTGCAGGTACCTGCTACCTGTAGTTTTTGCCCTAGCGCCTTATTTATTGTAGTAGCAATGCTAAGTTTTTCCGTTTCTTCCCTCTTTTTCCCTCATTTTAGCCTATGTCCGTCTCCAGGGTCCCAACTTTATCTGTACCAAAATTCATCAAAATCAGTTTAGCCATGTAGGTGTGAAGACGTAACAAACAAACAAACTCACTATCGCTTTTATAATAATAGTAAGGATTGATAGTTCGATAATTATTGCAATGTGTAAGCATTCTACGGCAACTTACCTTTACTTATTTTGGTTTATTTTCCATACATACAAACATACCTTTTATGAACTAATATCTCAAATAATAATATCTAACCTGTATATCCCACGGAGTTGTGGAGGTCGAGGCTTTTTAAACGCCAAGACTCTCCACAATCGTGAGATATGCAGTCTCAGGGAATATTTCTTGGAAGCTGATGTGGGGATGCATCCAGATGTGGTTACGGTGGACAAGGGCCTTACCCCGCTCTCCTTGGCTAAAGAGAATTGGCGCAAACCTGTAGTACTTGACACTAACGACCGCAAGGAGGTATGGCAGAGTAAGGAGGTTCACGGACGCTTTTTCCGAGCCCTACATGGACTCGATGTAGATCAATCAGCGTTGACATATGTCGGGCATGCCACCGTCCGGGTGAATCAATTCGACACATTATCTCCGGTTGTTCTCGTCTAGCTAACGGAGAGTACTTGCATAGACACAACCTTGTATGACTACAAGTTCTCTAAAATACACCCTTGTGGAATCGGAAGTGCCGTACTACAGGTATGAGCCCGACCCAGTTCTTGAACATGGCAATATGACATTGTACTGGGATTGCTTCATCATCACTGACAGGACTATTGTTGCCAACAAGCCTGATATAGTGGTGGTCGATCGATCAGAGCGGCGCGCAATGATTGTTGACATAACAGTCCCCCATGATGAGAACCTCGTGAAAGCCGAGAAAGATAAGCAAATCAAGTAGTTATATTGACTTGGCTCGCGAGGTTGTCGACATGTGGGATGTGGACTCATTGTGCCGATAGTCGTATCTGCCAATGGCTTAATTGCCAAGAGCCTCGACCAATACCTGAGGAGGCTCTCGTTAGACAGCTGGATCAAGGGCTTGATACAAAAAGCGGTACTCCTGGACACGGCTCGTATTGTTAGGAGGTTTCTTTCTCTGGAGCCCTGACCGCCGGTAGCTTGGACCCTATTCCCGATACCGGTGGGCTACTATTTTTATATTTTTAAATGTTTTTTTTTATGTTTTTAAGAAATATTTAAAAATGTAGTAATATGTTAATAAAACAATAAATGAACGAGGATATCTAACTCTTATTAGGCTCTCACAGTAATCTATATCTATTCGATTTAATTAGACAATAGTTATTGTAAGGTGCTTGAGAAAAGACGTGAGAAAAGTTTCGAGTATCAATGTGGATGAGTATAAGAGTAGAAGAAGACCAGAGAAAAGACAGATGGACTGCATGAAAGATGACATGACAAGAAAGGAGGTGTTTGTAAGGTGCTTACAGTCTAAATAAAACTTTTTTTTTTCAGAACTGTAAACTTCGGAATTTAGGAGGCACAGGTGATTGCCAGCGTCTAAAGGAACACATGGACGAATGCAGACCATATTATTATACGCAGAAGGAACAAGAAGAAATAGAATCTCGAAAACCACGATATTAGTCGCATTGTATTAGTTATTATGTTAATAAATATATTTTCTTAGTAACTATTATTGTTAAAATCAAGTTGCAATTATATTACTTTACGTATTATTATACAATTAAGACACCACGTCCAATTAAATATTGCTATGGAAACAAGTGTAAACTTATTATTTATCTTCATAGACTTCGAAATAATATAGTTTGTGAACACTTCTTTAAAATCTATAAAATAACTAACGGACCCGGAGATGTGGACTTACACATACATACACACACACACACAGTTATAGCTGGGCTTGTTAAATAGTATTGAAGACTTTTCATTGTCTTGGCATTATGGCCTTGGCTGGCTTTCTTATAGCTTAGGAGGGCCACTCCAGGCCACCACTAAAAATCATCGTGTTAAAGCGGACTTAATGCCTTGGGCATTTTCTACCAGTCAACCTTAGGGTGATGCGGTATGTTAGCAAAACAGAGGGTCACCGCCTGCCGGGGCTGTGGGTTTGAAGAGATACCGCAGCTCCGGAACACAAATGGCAATAGAACATGGGTGGGATTTAGTCAGTACAAGTCCGACACTGTGACTGGGAAAGTTATTTGATGATTTACCATTCGCAAAAAAAGGCCACCACTAGGTTTAAAAGAAAATTGAAATTGGTCAAGACGCTTTAGAGTAGAATATTGAAGTACACGCGTATACGTACAACCAACTAACTCAATTGGTACTGGTCAATACGAATTACACAGTACTGACTGGGTTGTGGAAGTCAGATAAGTAATCGCTCGTTGTAAAATACTGGTATTCAGCTACATCGGGTGAGACTGAAAACCGATTTCAATACACATAGTTGGAAAAAGGCTAGGCTGATGATGATGATTTTTTTTAAAGGATAAAGGGTAAGAATAAACCCACGTCTTTTTTTAAATTATATCTCAATCTACCCAAGATCTGACCAGGACGAACGATAGGAAGGCTCGTGTTATAACGGGGACGGAATCAAGTTTAACTTTGCCTCTGGGAAGATGAGGCATTTACGGTGCAACTGGTTTTACAGACGACGACCAAAAAGCAATAAAAAAAACAATCAAATGAAAATTCCTGCCAAAGCAGCCATTTTAGACCCCCCGTTCTGTTGTCACAATTCATCTCACAGTAAAGTGCTGGTGTGGTGGCTATGGAGATGTCTATGCTCGGATTCTCTCTGAGAGATAATATTTGTAACAAAGTTATCCGTCAGAAGACCTCAAATGTCATCGATTTTACACCTTTAGGACATACCTTGTTGAGTTTTCCTTCATCGTTTATTCATCTTCATCGTTCCTTTTCAGCAGCAAATACTGTTAGAAAAATCCGTTAGTTTACTGATGTAGATACCGCGAGGTTAGTCTATTTTAGTTTTTTTCATAGTATAATCTCACACAGTATTTTATTTTGGGGACGAGCTGCAGACATCGAGTCTATATTTATTCTGAAAAGGGCCATCAGAGCCATAAATAAAGGAACAGTTCAACTTCAACTCTTCAATAATGGCTTTTGTGGACGAGAGATACCACAATTTTGCCAATAACACGTGTACTGGAAATAAAGTATCAAACGCTGTCGAATATTTAGCAAGTAATCACAGTAATTAAAAAATATAAAAACAATAAAAGTATTTCTTTGCAGATTTAGATTCATTTCATATGACAGAATGACAGAAAAGAAAAGAGACTATAAGTAAAAAAAAAAATTAACGATCCAAAAAGTTACAACTTAATAAAGGAACAGTTAAAGGATAATAACATCATGACAGTACCTTGTCAATACATCTATGAAAACATCATGTACGTCAGAAAAAATATGCATCTATATGGTAGTAGAGGTAACAGATACAAGTATAATACTAGAAATTGGGACCAATTAGTTTAACCAGGTTTCAGGCAGGCTAAAGTAGACTAATCTTTCATGAGGTACTGTTTAACAAAAGAAAATGTTACAATAAAATACCTCTCAAAATTCTACAACTGAATGAGACGAAATTTAAATCTTGCATCAAATGCACACTACGTAGGCAAGCATATTAAAAATTGGAGGATTATATCTATCTATATATATATAAATGAAACCCGTTTCCCGTTGTCACGCCATAACTTGAGAACGGCTAGACCGATTTGGCTGATTATTTTTTTGTAGTTTTCTAATACTCTGTAGAAGGTTCTTACGGAAAAATATTATAAAAAGGTTTTATAACAATTGAAAAAAAAAACATTTAATTTTGCATATTTAAAAAAAAACGCTCGTAACGAATGTCAACGTCATTCACAGCCATAGACTATGTTGAAAGAGCATCGTTTGTTTGGAAATGTGGTTACTTAATTAAATTCTATCGCACTAATTTACCATTTTTTTTTAAAGGGGAACTGTGTTACCCCGAATTTAACGCGAGCGAAGCCGCGGGCAAAAGCTAGTTGATGATAAAAATGCTTGGCTGAATGCTGGTGCTGCTCCACAACCATAGGGATAAACTAATTGATTGTTATCTGAAATTATTGCGGCAGCTGCAGAAGATTGTAAGACTTTTTTTGCATTGTATAGACTCAATTTTCTAGTATTGTATTTGTTAAGCCCCTGTGTGAGTACTATGTACTACCATTGACACGAACGGTGCTTGATGGTAGCGGGTGTATCAGGTCATTTAGCTCCTTTCAAAATGGTTGAGCTGAATGGGGTTGATCTATGCGTCATGTTTGTGAACGGGCGCTGTCAGTTGGGACTGGTCATTGCTATTTTGAGTTTGAGTTTATGATGTCTATAACAGCTAACAATTTAAATAACTAATAACAATATATTTTTCGGCAATTCTTAGACTTAATCGAATCGTAAATGGTGGCCCTGTATACTATAAAGAAGCAATACTGACTGACTAGTCGGTCTGGGTTCGCAAGCGCTACATTTTTTATTTTTTTTAGAAAAACGTTGCCCCATACTAGGAATTTCACCTGTATCGTGGGTGCGTTTACAAACACTTATACATATTTATATTAGGTTTAAACTCGCATTACAAATATTTGTTCGCAGCGCAGCAGTCGATCGCTCAGCCACTGCGCCAACCGTGCCGTCAAAAGTTCTACATGCTGAGAATGACATCCTAGTTTTGGTAACCGGGAAGAGTAAAGTATTACTGGTTTTTCCATCAGGTGTTTCTAGGTAGCGGTTCGGGAGTTTATATTTGTGCCTAGTTGAAGTCAATAGGGTCACTCGTCCAACATGAGGCTTAAACGTAGGTACGTAGTGAAATGTGGGTGTACTATGGGCACACCTTTGCCTTACTCCTCGGTGATTGCAATCATGCTATAGATACAACTAGCTTTTGCCCGCGGTTTTGCTCGCGTTTTAATTCGGGGTAACACAGTTCCCCTTTCCTGATTTCCAGGTAGATACCTGCTACCTGTAATTTTTGCCCTTGCGTCTTATTTATTGTAATAGCAAAGCTAAATTTTCCCTTTTCTTCCCTCTTTCTCATACATTTCTGACTTTAAAAAAAAATCGGTTCAGCCATTTAGGCGTGAAGACGTAACAAACAAACTCACTTTCGCTTTTATATTATTAGTAAGGATAACGATATTATCATTGACCTTGGGGTCCGTATGCTTACCTAGTTTTTCGGGATCTCGCAAAGCAATTGCTGGACTCTTCATGTGACCCGAGGGCTGACCGACTTTTGGCCAAAGAATCAGCATTACCATTTGCCATCCAACGTGGCTGCCAGATTTCTGGGCACTTTTCCAATTGTCAGCGATGAAGATGAATTTTTGACGCTATAGGGCGTCAATTGTTTTCCCTTTCTGGGACTTGTACATATTTTAGTTAGTAAGTTACCCTAAATTAGTAAACATTGTATATTTTTATAATAAAGATTGAAATTGAATGCATTTACACCATTGATATAGGATTTATTTCTGTTGCAACAAAACAAAACAGATAAATGACTTTTTTTCCGAACTCGTGTTTAGTGTTATTAACACTTGTGTACAAAATAGTTTTTTGCTTCTGTTTACAAGTTACAATACACAGAAGGATAAGTAACGGGATGTATTACTTACCTCAAGATGAGAAGTGCCACAAAATTCTTCAAATTATTTTGCTGTTGTTCTGTAGTGAAAATTTAGGCCTATCACGAACGCACGACGAGGATTTAAGTCGGTTCGTTCGTTATGTACGAAAATTATATGATTTTAGAATCATAAATACAACTGTTCTATAGCATGTTTGTTTCACATTTTCATGACAATCCCAATGCGATTCTATTCTTTTATATATTTTTAAAATAAAATTAAAAGAGCACCTTTCTTCTCAATAATGAATATTTATAATATTGTATTTACATATATTATATTTTAGTATTATGCATTTATATAGGTATATATTATTATACTCATATGTGTACGTATATTTAATATTTAGGATAAGACTTTAAGTTCTAATTATATTCTATTCCTGTTCTCACACTCTTCATATTTTCATTCGCAAGCCTGCTGGTAGAAATCCTTACTAATATTATAAAAGCGAAAGTGAGTTTGTTTGTTTGTTTGTTTGTTTGTTTGTTTGTTACCTCTTCACGCTTTAATGGCTAAACCGATTTTGATGAATTTTGGTACAGAGATAGTTGGGAACCAGGAGACGGACATAGGCTATTATTTTTTTAAAAAGAGTGGGATATGAGGGAAAAAGAGGGAAGAAACGGGAAAACTTAACGTTGCTATTACAAATCAATAAGGCGCTACCGAATTTAACGCGAGCGAAGCCGCGGGCAAAAGCTAGTTTATTATAAAGCAAGCTGTGCCTTTGCCCTATCTATGTTTTTATATGATGTAGAAAACGTAATATTTATTAATAAACGAAATTAAACTAAAATTATTAAACATACCTACTACCTAACTTATAAATATTATGATGTTTCCTTATTTTTTCTCCTATGTGGAAATAAATTATAAAATAAATAAATAGGTTTTAAAACTGAGTTAGTACAAGTATTTTTATTTTATAACTAGCTTTTGCCCGCGGCTTCGCTCGCGTTAAATTCGGGGTAACACAGTTCCCCTTGCGCCTTATTGATTTGTAATAGCAACGCTAAGTTTTCCCTTTTCTTCCCACTTTCTCCGTCACATCCCACATTTTTAAAAAAAGAAATTTGCCTTTGTCCGGCTCCTGGTTCCCAACTATCTCAAATAATCATCAAAATTCATCCAAATCGGTTTAGCCATTAAAGCGTGAAGAGGTAACAAACAAACAAACTCACTTTCGCTTTTATAATATTATAGTAAGGAAGTAAGGAAATACGTTTACGGTCCCGGCTTTCATTGTAGATCTTTGACAGTTGTTACAATAAGTCAGTGGCTCGGAAGTCTGACAGCTGGTCTTACCAAGTGATATCGAGGTCAGATAAGCAGTCACTCCTAGTAAAATATTGGTATTTACCCGGTGCATGTATCTGGCTAGACTGGTCTACCACAACATAGTTGGGAAAAGATTGGACGGATGAAATTGATGATGTATGTTCGTGCTAGGCCTGAATTGTTTAATGCACCAACAACAAAATGATTGGAAGAATTTTGTTTACTATGCTTTTGGAATTGTCGTATTGTTGACAGTCCTCACAGAGTATAAAACTGCAACTTCTACAGAATATCTTCACTTCACCACGACATTGCATCATGATAAGATTTTATAGCACCTGTTTTATATTAGCTGCTGCATTGCAGGTAAGTTGCAAAGATAATATAATTTTTTAAAGGGCTTTAAACTGTTTTGCCTGCCTTGTTTCCGCCATTTAAAAATTCTCATATATCATTTCACTCCCTCTTTTAAGGGGTTGGAGGCATATTTTCAAAAATAAAACGACGCATGATTTATTTGTTAGTGACAAATAGTCCGCATACAAATTTTCAGCTTTCTACCTTGAAAATTGCAGAATGTTCCATACAAACTTCCACCCACCATTTTAGGGAAATAGGGGGTTAGAACGAGACAAAAAGTAGCCTATGTCACACTCCATCCATGTCATTCTGCGTTTTATTTAGGACTAGCTTTTGCCCTTGGCTTCGCTCGCGTTAAATTCGGGGTAACATAGTTCTGTTCCCCTTTCCTGATTTACAGTTACCTGCCACCTGTAGTTTTTGCCCTAGCGCCTTATTTATTGTAATAGATTGCTATTCTTAGTTTTCCCTTTTCTTCCCTCTTTCTTTTTTTTTAAATATCCTATGTCCGTCTCCAGGGTCCCAACTATCTCTGTACCAAAATTCATCAAAATCGATTTAGCCATTTAGGCGTGAAGTCGTAGCAAACAAACAAACTCACTTTCGCTTTTATAATAATATTAGTAAGGATAAGAATGTAGGTCAAAACTGTTTTGTTCTTTTTAGTAGAATTTGGTGATCTATATCACAGGATTTTCCCATTATAGGCACCACTCTTAAAAATATATTTACTGAAGTTTTTATCCCATCAAAAACAATACTTGTCAAAAAAACCAAGTCTCGCCACTCAGTTGTTCTGCGGTAAAAAGTTGTGAGATCCATGTAACACCAAGTCGGTTATTAATTTATTCAGTCTCTACTTAAGCGACTTTCTGTCTTAATACGTCCAGTCTCTAAGACCACGATCGTGGTCCATAACAATTGAAAATCAATTGTGTCTGGAATCTCCGTACTCGAAGCATTAAGTTGTTACGTAATAATAAACAGCATCTTATAGTGACGCATTTCAATATTAAAATTCTTTAATGTTTTATATAAATATATCAAGACTTGGCCATCGTACTAAATAATTGAATTTACATGTGTTTTCAGGCGATTGAATTTACACGTGTTTTCAGGCGATGGCCAAGTCTCAATATATTTATATAAAACATTAAAGATTTTTAATATTGATATGCGTCAAATTTGGAATATAATGTATGTATTTGAAGCTTCTAGGTCTGCTAGAAGTGCCTTAGAATTTTGATGATCGGTGAGTCAGTGAGTGACAAAATTAAGAAATTTGACCCGTTATAATTCTTAAAATACTGGTTCAAATTGAATGAAATTTGAAATATACCGTGTCTTTACAATGCCTGCATGGTTACTGAAAATTTCAGTCTTCTAGTTTTATCCACAACGAAGTTACAGGGGGTCGAAAATGGTCTGAATTGCTTCGAGAAAAGGATGGTACGGCCGTGACGCTTTTTTGCTCGACTTGTTGGGGGCACTGCCGTGCCCCCAGATTGAAATTCTGAAAGACTACAATAATAATTTTATGATGCAAGTACATACCTTAAGGATTATTTTTAGGACACGAATTTTGATAAATAATTTGTAAATTGACGTTGATTATTTCCGTTCCTATTCCATTTGAGGGATAGTCTGCAAAAAAACAAATATGCAGTCTTTACCAACTTTATTGATACTATATTCAAAGTAAATTGGACAACACAATAAGTTTCGTACAAAATTCACCGCTCTCCTCCCCCCCCCCCTTTCTAAGCGCAGCCTATAACTATCTCCAAGCTTCACCAACATGGGCTCAGCAGTTTAGGCGTGAAATCAATCATACAAACGAACGCCGAACTCTCGAAGCAATCGGACGACGCAATAAGAAGTTGCCCTTTTCTTCCCTTTTTCTCCCCCTTTCTCACTTCAAAAAATAGCCTATGTCCGTCTCCAGGGTCCTAACTAACTCTGTACCAAAATTTATCAAAATCGGTTTAGCCATTTAGGCGTGAAGACGTAACAAATAAACAAACAAACAAACTCACTTTCGCTTTTATAATATTAGTAAGGATTTATATATATATTTTATATTTCTTAGTTACGACGAACAACATTTTTTAGTATATTTTCTTTTTCAGGTGATATTCGCCTATAGACGTTTTAATCATCAAAAAGTACCACGAGAAGCCAAAGATCTAGGTTATCTTCATCCTTATCAACAACTGATACCGCGACACTGTTGGCACGCACCCCATGAAGTACGTTTATTTATCCAGTCGAATTTCAGACATGATACGTAGAAAGAGTGGGAAGTTAGCTATAACTCCCTGGTTCATGTTCACAGTCATTTGACTTTTTTATCATTTATGGAGAGGCAACACGTGCAGCAGCCCATGGTATCGCACACGCAGATACACCGCATATTTTATGTTTGTATTTGTATATTATGAAGACACACATCAAGACGTCACTAAAACGTAAAGCGGGGCGTGTGACGCCGCGTGGTTCGTCGCGGGTATACGCCGCTTCTCCGTAAACTGTTGCGATCTTATCTCCGCTCCAATTACGCTGCATCACAAACCAATGTACGGAAAATCGCTTCTCCCTAAACAATCTCATTCATTACCAATTTTTTTTAAATTGACTTGATCTAACAGTTGGATACTCCACAGCAACATTATTTAAATAAAGAGACCACTCTCCATTTGATTCCTGTGTCAGTTGCAACAACCCCCATTATCAAGCATTACAGAGATTACTGTGATTTGGCGGCTATGCAAGACTAACAATAGCAATACCTTAAAAGACTGTACCTGATAAATATAATTTTTTATATAATATAATTCTATATAAAGAAAGTGTTCACCAAAAATTAATTAATAACAGGTACCCTGGAGAAAATGTTGCTTAATGCCACACCTATATACCAAAGAAAATTTGAATAGTTGTGGAATTAACACAGAGAAGAAAGATTACTCTAAAGAAATACTCAAATTAAAATACAAAGTAAGTATTACAAGTACTACCAATTTATGTATGTTCATCGAGTTCTTCCACGTATTGTGTTGAAGTCTTATATATTTTCCGATCAGTACTGCTATACTACTCCGACAGATCAACCGTTATTTTAAGCATTGGAGAGAACAAAACTGGCGCACGATCAGGAGAACAAAGTAGTTAGTACATTTCATATTGACAACTACAGTGCTTCTTGTTTATTTTATTGCTTTTCACCTTACTCATTTTACATAGGTACTCATTATTTTCATTTTTAATATTTCTTAGAAATTAAAAACATTAAAAATATAAAATTAGTGATCCATCGGTAACGGGAGCAGAGTCTAAGCTACCGGTGGTTAAAACTCAAGAGACAAGAACCTCCTCACAAGCTTCGATAGATGGTCGTCGAGACTCTTGGCGATCAGGCCATTGATTGGCCGTTACGACAATCGGTACAATGATAGCCGAACTCACATTCCACATGTCGCCAACCTCGTGGGGCAAGTCGCGATATTTTATTTGTTTCTCTTTCTTAACTTTTGTGAGATTCTCGGCCTCCGGGATGGTAACATCGATTTATCATCACGCAGCGCGTTGATTGAACTATCACCACTATGACAAGCTTTTTAGTGACAATAGTTATGTCAGTAATGACCAACTGATCCCAGTACAGCGTGACATGGACTTTGTTTAGAACTAGATTGGGTACCTACATACTTTTCAAATGAAGTTGCTGGTGAATAATCCTGGCTAATTGCCAGTTCCCGCCGCAAGCCTGTGCTAGTTCTCGCCGTAAGCTAAATGAGAAATGATATGTTTGATAGACTCACCAGGACGGTTGCATGCCCGACACACCAGCCCCGTTTGACCCGTTCCTACACGCATTTTGCAGGGCAGGCATTGCTTATTATTACAGAGTTTCCATAAACTGCTACATTTTTTATTTGGCGGTTTATGGACACAGAAATATTCGATATCAGCCCAAAAAGTCATTCCCAGATCTATCACACTCAGGTTTTAATTTCTTATGTACTTCTTTTTCCATAGATCCCCTGCCAGGATGGTACGTGTCTGATGAAAAACGTCAACTTACTACTGGCAAATGGAAGCGTTAACTACGAAAAATTAAAGACTTATATAGACGAGTGGGCGTTCGCTAATCCTAACTTTACTGAAGCAATATTGGTAGCAAAAGTTATATGTGCAAAGGAACCAGATAGCTCTTGGCACAAAGATATGATCTGTGAGCCAGATAGAGTGTACGTGTGTCTGAGTAGCTACATATTATGGGTAAGACATGAACATTCAGAGGGGTTCCGTCACTTTATCTATAAAACGGCAAAAACTCTTATTTGCTGTATGAGAGCCCCCTTAAATATTTATTTTATTCTGTTATATAGTTATACATCACCTGTGAAAGTCGTTCATGAGATACAGCCTGGTTACAGACGGACAGTCAGATAGACTAGTAATCGTATTATCAGCGAGAAGAGTGCTTCTCGCTGTTAAATTACACTTCGTTAAGTACGTCAATTTACAGCCAGCAAAGGAAATATGTGACCCTGGCTCGTTAGATAGAGCTCATTTTTTCTTAAAAAACCGTGGTGGGTTCTTTTTTAAGCTTTGCCCCAACTTAACTTTGCTTTGTCTGTCGTTTTGGAATAAACTTAAATGACACGGCCAGAACTTGTATAGAGCAATACCCTGACAAAAAAATATTCATGTACATTAATGTACTGTACGTCATTATAAAGCTCACATGCAGGGCTTTACAATAGATTATATTTTATCATCAGAGAATGGGCGAGAGACACTATAAGTAGGAAATAAAAAAGGACCTTAACAATTTGAATAGCAATGATCAAACATTCAGAGTTTTGTAGGCGTAACAAACGAGAAATACTATTCAGACACAATTTAGTAAATAGGCTAGGCTATTCATTAAACGGCTAATACCACAAGAAAGGTAAAATATGCGTTGTTACGACGACATCATACAACAGCAATCGTGCTATTTTGCAAGAAAACAGCGTCAAGCTTAGCGCTGCCGTAGCGACAAGTTTCATAGACAGTCGTCTGGAGTCGTCGCTGCGCTCAAAGCTCACTACAAGAGTGAAATGAATAGTAGTATAATGTAAGTGATATAATAGTAAAGTAGTGTTAAATGGTTCCGGAAATCCAGGTTCACTTTCCTGTAGTACTTTAAACTAATTGTCGATTGGCTCGCATCGATCAGGAATGGGATCATGATTGCAGATTTATCCTCCGATCCTGTAAGGATGATTGTCTTTTAAATTAAAAAAAAATGTTACAGACAATTAATTAATAAATGTATGTTTTTTTTCTCTGGATACCCACATATTTGTAAAACGTAATTTAAACTAGCAAGTCCAATAAGTACAGCAGAATATTAATATTAGAAGCGTAAACGATATTATGTGGTAATTTTCAATAGTAACAAAGTACGATAATACGTGATAAAATCAACGCAAGACGACAATGTAAATGTCAATCAATACAATGTCAGAATATAAAACCACACAATCAATGAACAAACATATATTTTTTTTGCATTTTCTCTCACCTATTTTTGTGAAAAGTAATTACATAATGCGATTATTTTTTATTTATTTAAAAAGGTACTTTCATATATTAATCATTACTGTGCATTATCAGGGCAGGATCTGGCCATGTCCTTTATTTATTTATTTAATTGATTGCTTTGATTTGAAAAATCTTTTGCATGTACAGTTAATGAAAGGAATAAGTAATCGTCGGCGTCGGCTCGTAGTTGTTTTTTTCTTAAATATCGATGAAAGTCTTCAAATCAATTTATTGAATTAATTGTTTGTTTTCTATCGATAGTTTTATGGGTAGATATGGATATGTCAAGTAAATAACGTATTCTATTTCTTTTTCAGGGCTGCAAACTAGAAGAGACTGAAGAATGTGAACCTCTAAGAAAACACATGGAGGAGTGCAGACCATATTATGAGAAGCCAATAAAATCATTGTATGAAAAACTAAGTAAATATTGAATTTATATTAAATAAAACTAAATAAGTATACACAGGATTTTTCTTCACCAAAAAAAATATTAAAAATAAGATCAGTTCATCGTTTGTATGTTTGTTTAACATGATCTTGCTTTGTAAAGACTTTCGGTACAATGAGAGATCCACATAAACTGGTTTTAAATAGATTAATTGGTGTACCTGAATAAATGCCCTTTTTATAGCGATGCTGGAAATACCCTTTTTTTTTTTTTTTTTTTCGGGTGGGAAATCATCCTATGACTTCCCCCGCACTGGGTGGAGCGGGGGGGCATGTCAGACTTGTACTGACTAAAACCCACCCATGTTCCTTCTATTGCCCTTTACGTTCCGGGGCCGCGGTATCTCTTTCGAACAACCCGCAACCCCGGCAGGCGGAGGCTCTGGCAAGCCCCTCTGCTTTGCTGACTCTCTTTGAGGCGCGCGTGAAACACGAACGCGCCGTCGACACGGCCTGTCGTCAATCGACGGACGGACGGTGAGCTACCCATTGCTCACCGTCCACAGGCCCGCATCTACGGTGGCCGGAAGTCGTCTCGCGGCGCCCGGCGCCCTGGGCGTCTCCCGCGGCGGCTGGGTTGGGCAGATGTTCTCTCCCTCAAACGCCCGGCCACCTCCTTTGCTAGCATTACTGCTTCGCAGAAGGTGGTGACCGCTTCCCATTCCCTCTCGCTCCGGACCATGGCCTGAACCAGGGCCGGACGCGAGAGATCGCCGCCGCCGATCGCCTCCACGAGGGCACGGCGGTGCTCCGCCCAAGCTGGGCAGACCGCCACTGTGTGCTCCACCGTGTCCTCCGGCCGATCGTCACAATGGTGACACCCAGGCGCTTCCTCCCGCCCGATGATGTGCAGGAACCTCCCGAAACTTCCGTGTCCGGTGAGGACCTGCGTCAGGCGGTAGGTGAGGACGCCATGACGCCTCTCCAGCCACTCCTCAAAGAGGGGACTTACCGCCGCTATTGTGGCGTGCCCTGCTGGAAATACCCTTGAGGAAGCTCGATAGCACTTGTTTTCCCAATAATTGTTTGTTTTGGATCATACCTTTGAATCTTCTAGTTCCGGAGATATTTATTGGGGGCAAAGTTCCAACTTTTCTTACAAGGTTTTCACTTCCGAAGTATGAATGAATGTAAATTAAATCAATGGAAATGTGCCAGCTCAGGTCATCCTTGGAGACCATCAGCTGGAATACCTAGTTCATAGCGTGATGGTATGGTTGGCGCAGTGGCTTAGCGTTTCGTGGGTACATACAACGAAACAAATATTTGAATGACCTAAAGGTAGTTGATTCGGGTCTGACTGTTTGTAAACCCGGGTGTGTAACGATTGACATAATAACAAAATATCTAACGTTCACTTGACATAATTTTAGTTAACATAATTTTGTTTAACATAACGATCAGTTGACATAATGAATTGTTGATATAATTTCATTTTACCTAATTTCATATGACATAATGAACAGTTCCTACACTGCACATTTCACATAATATTCTTCTTTTTAATTAATTTAATTAATCGATAATATTCTTAAAAAAAGGAATACACTGAAATTGAATTCCTTCGGGCTTTGGCCTCTAATTTAAAACTAAAATAAGATGTAATATTTATGTTATGATTAAATAAATATTGTATTTAGTTTCTTTTTTCTTCACTTTATACCCTATACACCTGCCACCCTCAACTATTGTTACCAGGAGAAACTGGATGCAATCTGGACTTTAGGGCACCCCGACTCGGATAGGTTAGGTTAGAAGGGGATGGCGGGGTCGTGTGAGCGAGCGATGCGAGCGAATAGACCCCACCATCCCCTTCGTGGTTATTTTTTTATAAACCACCCAGAAGTAGGAGCCCCGCGAAGCGGGGCTTAAGGTTAGGTTAAGTGCCATTTGAGCCCATTAAACATGAATTTTAGGTCAAAAGAATATTAGGTCAAATGAACGTTTAAATATTAAAAGAATATTAAACATATTGAAAATTATATAAAATGAACGTTATGCTAAATGTTATTATGTTAAATGAATATTATATGATAAGAAACATTAGGTCATATGAATTTATGTCATTTGATATTATGTCATATGAACGTTAGTTCAAGTAAAATTAGAGCATTTGTTATTATGCCAAACATTACACACCCTTAAACCCACCCATGCCATGATACAGGAGAAATTCCCAGTATAAGCCAATGTTTTTTTTTAAAGAAAAGATCCATACCTAGAACAACTACCTGTAGGTCATACAAAAATTTATTCCGTGCGGGGATCGAACCCGCGACACGCAGCGCAGCTGTCGATCGCTCAGCCACTGCGCCAACCGTGCCGTCAATCATATTGGGGACAGCGTCTATGAGGACAATGGGAATACACCAAGTTAAACGTCGATTTTAAAATTAAAAATACTCTTATCGATTTTTTTAGTTTATTCATATCCTTTGATGCTATAGACGATACTTTTAAGCTGTGCGCTCGAAATAGGGCCTCTAGTTAGGCACTAACAACACGAACAACCAGAAGAAATCATAGAAGTTTCAAAATATTATGAATTCTGATGCAACGCGAAACTACGTCTACAACCTCTGGCAACGTTAGCTATACTTAGTTGTTTAAAAACAAACTTCTTGTATTATTTAAACAGTACGTAAATGCCAATTTCAAGCGGTCAGTGAATCAGTCGTTCGCCTGGTTCCATTCGAATTACAATGGGAAAGCAAAAATATTAAAAAAAAACATTATCAAAGCCAACAAAAAAATAAACTTTTTTTTAATCTCTAGGCAAAATTTAAAAGGTTCGTCTTGAAAGTGTTAAAAACATCTTCGGAAAACATGAAAACGGTGACATTAATAGCGTTTGTTATTTATGTAAGTAGCGTCTTTTTAACGTACTCGTCGCTACGATTAGAAGTAGATTGAAATCACTGACAAAGGCTGTGAAATTAGAGGTATCTACCTTTAAATTAATGCCAAAAAGGTTGCTCTTAGACTGAAGGTGCCAGAGGTAAAATAACTGTGAAAAGATATTAAAGGTATCCCAAAATTCACGCAAGATTAGAATTAAACAGTTTTTTTTTGTGTCTGAAAAATGACTTTTCTGAAGATTATCACAAGGTGTTGACAATATTCTGAGGGATCCTGGAACATAATACAAAGAGCTAAAATCATAGGTTAAACTTGGATGGGTTTTTGTCTGACGTAGTCTGACGAACCCTTCTCCTTCCTCAGCCGGAGAAGTGATTTGAAGCGCAGCATGGCAACACTGTTTTTGTGGTCACATTTTACAACAAAGTTTCAATATATGCGTGTGTGTGTTTTCACGATACGAAACTTATCTGTCTAAATTGCATCGTTAGCCCAGATCGGTTTAATTAATCTCAATCATCCCTTCTCCAACAAAAGGTGTTACGAGAATGTCAACAAGATCCAATCGCAGTACACAGATGCGCACCAGACGCCGACGTTATGGTGAGTTAGTTTTTTTTAATCAAATTTCTATTACATAATCAGCCTTTTAGAACACAGGCTCATTTCAGGGACGCAACATTTTTTTAAGACAAGCAAAAATATATATATATATTTTTTGGTGCCAACTTATGTCCGTTTTAACTAAAATACTGGGAAGTGCATGAATAATTTCAAAACGGGCATTACAATATTGAGGTCAAATCTACAATGGCCAAAATGTTTGTTCCTCTGTCACTTAATAATAACAATAAAAAAAACTATTTCTTTAATTTACCGCCATCTAGCTTTATTAAATCGAACTTTGATAACAGGACACACGACGCTCTAATGCTCCGCGTCTTCGTAAAGGAGCCGGTTACCATACTTAACTAGTCTTCGATCATAGTTTTCTAAAAACGCAATGACTGTTGCAGACAATTTTGAAAAATAATGTAATGGATTGTACAGCTCATAATACATGTAAAACTTGTAAATGTTGTTTTTTTTTTAGTATCGCGTATGCTGTGTGTTCCCTCCGTTCTTTACTCGAGATATAGCTAAGGAATGCGGAGGAAGTGTAGGAATACAGTTTTATGATGAAAAGTATAATGTATCTGGCTTCAGAAGGAATTCCTATACTGTGAGTATCCATTCTAATCAATGATCGGAAAAGGTAGCGGTACTTTTTGTACTTGCGACACGCTGTCTCAATATGTGTCCGTATCGAGACACGTATCGCGGAACCCCAGGATTTGAAATATATATATATATATATTATTAACTAAGTTAGAATTTACATTTTGATAAATGTAACCCTCCACACCTCCGATGGTTAAGTATAAGACGAACATGTTGAATTTTATGTTACAATTTTTTAAATATAGACTTTTTACAAGATAATGTTACCTTACAAAACGTTCAGAAGTACATTTTAATTATTTGTGACGACACGGTAGCCACTGCTAAGCGTTTGACTGCTGCGCTACGTACCGCGGGTTCGATTCCCACACGGAACAAATATGTGTATGACCTACAGAAAGTTGTTCCGGGTCTGGCCGTTTGTGTTTGTGAGTTTAAATAATTGTAAATGCACCCACGATACACGTGAAATTCCTACTGTGGGGCAAAGTTTTTGAAACGAAAATGTTTCACGTTTGCGGTCACTGAACTATAAAAGCCTTTACGTACTCTGATCACTGCTATACAAATACCAAGGTAGCCCATTCCATGCACGACCTAGGTTAAAACTATTGTGATTTTAGTAGTACAGCCCACGTGGGCAAAGCCGCCGTGTGGTGTAGTCTCGTTCAGTTTTTTTTTAATATTTATATCATACAACTTCTATGAAGCTTATAAGCGATTTTACTTCATCATCATCTTCCTGCCCTTGTCTTTCTTATTTGTGGTCGGCTCAGTACGTTTCTTCCATTCTCCCTTGACAATCGACTCGCTATCGTTTAGTCCTTTTTCATTCATATCATACAACGCATCCATCTTTTCTTTGGCCTGCTCTGCTTCTTCATCCTTCAACATTTTCATACTTCCTCTTAAATGCTGTTTTCATACTTTATCTATATTAGTCCACACACCCATCTCAACATTATCATCTCTGCTGCATGCATCTATATTCTTCGCTGCCCAGCATCCTGATCCATACAGTTATCGGTTATACTATACAAAATATAAAAGTGTTGCTACATCCGGTTAGACTGGAAGCCGACCAAAACATAGAGGATGATGGCTGCTGCAATCTTTAAATTGATCGCATTATTCGTCAGTCAAACTTTTTTTCTGTATGAAAGAGATAGAAATACATAATGATGGATGTCATTATCTGCCTAGCCTGTTGGTGTTGTGTTTGCCTGTCGTTTCGAGTCAATCTGGATACAGCCGAATACTAGTAAGTTAGATAGAGCGACTGTTTATCTGACCTGCAGAACCCAGTTAGTATTAGGTTATACGATACTCCTCTGTAAGATTGGTTGTCCGTCTTTTGGGCCACTAACCATGTGATCAGTGTAACGACTGTCAAAGACCAACGTGGACCAACCAAGGTTAGCGCAGCTTAACTTGAAGATGGCTCGGAGTATGATGTGCTTTTTCACAAAATAACATTCATTTTATTAAGGAAATATTTTATTTTTCAGTGTGGACATTGGGCTTGTATATTTGACAAGTACAGCTTGCTCGGTGAAGATCGCACTTTGCTTGATCTAGACAAGTACTACGGTCATCTTGATGTATGGGTATCACTGAACCCAATGTTTGCTGATGTCATGCTCGAAGCCAAAGTTTTCTGTAAGGACGAATTCCGACCTGACTTCCCATTGCAGTTTTGCGCAATATTTAATTTTCAAGAATGTATCAGAAATTACATAAACGTGGTAAGTAAAAAAGGGGTTGATGGCGTTTTTTTTTTAATAATTTTCGTCCTCCAAAGATCAGCAACAAATCTTCACCAAATTGAATCTTCGATCTTTTACAAGTTCTGAAAATATATCTGAAGATACACATATCAAAGTCATGCTTGTAACAGGAACCATCATTTGTTACAGGAATGTCCAATTTACATACCGTCTCCAGAATGTGACGAGAAGAAAAATTTTTTAAAAGACTGTAAACAATTTTTCCGTGGTAGAAAATAAATTTGAACTGTATATTAAAAATATTATAATTTCTTCCCGGGATCATAGAGGGTGATCAATAATTAATAAAAACGGACAATTACTCAAAACATCGCATTTATTCTAATATCGAAACTAATAAGACAGTGAAAAGACAATATTCCACGTTGAACTTACTTTAAACACTACTTAATCATTAGCTATTACAGTACAATTTATGCAAACATTCAACAATAATTCATCATTTCATTAGCATTCTTTTATACATACTTGATATGAGACAGAGTAAAAGTACGTCCAGCTGTACAATCCTTATTGTACTGTTCAACGAGCTTACTCCGTACTGATACACTTATTAATACTGTCACGTAAATGCTCATAGAACAACTTTCATTATCACACTCACCAGTAATTCCCTTATCACTTTCCTTTTAGGAATGTTATTTAAACTAAGCTAACAGTCTTTTTAACGCCTTCAAGGGAGAAGCCGAGGGTTGTACCGCCCGAAGTACAATATCATACCTGATGGGTTATGCCTCACAAAGTAGAGGAAAGGTCGGTCGAACTTTAGTCGCGCCGGTAGCGCACTTCTGGCCGGCAGACGCGCCTGTCTCGGCCGAAGGTGCAACGGCAGATGCATCGCATCTCCAACATCATGAGGATCGTGAAACGCCCTCTGGTAATCTCTCGGCTCATCCCAGTCGTTCAACCATCTTGCGCGACGTCTTTGTGAAACACTTAAAGTCTCAGGATACTCTTCTGAGTGATGCTGTTCTCCAATCCCGTCTTCTCCGCAAGTGGCGAATGTATTCAGCTGAACCATGTCCGAAAGGTAAAGATCCTTTGAAGGTCCATTTAAGCCACCAAGATCAGCATGGTCTCCATCGAATAAATCTTTTAGTCCCATTTTCTTTAAGCTCAATGAGACGTTGAAAGTAGATTTTTGAGCAAATCTTGGGATTTGAAGTTCCAAGCCCGTGCGAGGAAGTAGAGTGCGTAAAACACGGTTCCAAGTAGGTGTCGTTGGCAAAGCATCGAGTAGTCTTTGTTCAAGTTTTTCTAAGTCATCAGCATGGACCACATTTCCTTGCTGACCAGGCATCAGGAAAAGCGTGCTGACTATAGTGTTAGTGTTTCCTAAGGCAGCTGCAGTGGCGTCAAGGACTGGATCGTAACCAGCTAGGAAGCCGCTCTTGTACACCACAGCTGGCACTGGTACAAGACGTCGCTGACGGACATTTGGAGACACTACGAAGTACATCTCGCCATCTCTGCCTTCTACCGATGTTCCTGAGCAGTCAGTCTGAAAGATCAAAAGCACAAATCTTAGAACAGCTTATAGAACGTTCATAAGAATTTAGAGGGTCTATTAAGGAACTCAAAAAATGATAAGCTACTACTTTTATTGTAAGGGTATGTAGTTCCCGGAACGTAAAGGGCAATAGAAGGAACATGGGTGGGTTTAAGTCAGTACAAGTCTGACACTCCCCCCCGCTCCGCCCGGAGCGGGGAAGTTATTTGATGATTTCCCACCCTAATAAAAAACGTATGTAGTTGTCGATATTTTAAAAGTATAGAAGTAAACTGTTTAGGACTATCCATAATAAAACGTACTTATAATTTCTTGATAAGGCGATCTGATTATCTCTGCTATGTGTGTGAGGTTCTCTATGTATAATTAATTAATTACATTTACAGCACAATAAGCTTTATAAAGTGACTGTTACTTTTCCAATTTACAGTCATAAAATATCAGTACGGCTCATGCCCATACTGATATTTGTCTGTATTTTAAGATGATATTATAATCAAATCATAAAGTAAGAACAGATAACACTTACCTCAAAAATATTAGCCGTAAATGCAGCTAAAGGTGGCTGCATAACAATGTTATTGGTTTTCATATATTCTGGAATCTTGCCCCAGGTATACCTCTTGACAAGTAAGTTAGTCCTCCTTCTTATAATGTCACTAATTAATTTAAAGTTAACCTCCTCAACATGGCCATTGTAAAAATGCTGAGCCCTTTCCTTGTAGAATGTCAGGATTTTTCCTTTATTTCTATCACTGTAAAGTTCTCTTATGAATGCAGAAACTGCTACTCCGGATTCTGGAGTGGTTTCTATTGAGTCAGAAATATTCTTTAGTGTAAAGTGGGGATTGAACGTGACCATGTCGTCTAATTTCAGGATCTCATTCATTTCTCCCGAGGTTGCGCCTCTGGCGCCCATGAATATCATGGCTAACATTGAGAATATAGAATAGGGTGACAAAACAAAACTTCTCTTTTTGTCGATATCGTCAATCATCACGTTCCAGAATCTAAAAGCTAGTTCATTAGAAAGTTCCGAAAAGCGCGCGAGATCGTCACCCAAATCCTTTGTCGTTACTTCCAATCCTTGGTTTTCGTTCGAAAATTCTAAAACGATGTCTTTGTTTTCGTTGTCTGGAACATAATGATTTTCAGACTTCACCTTATCCTTTGGAATTTCGTTTGCTTTTGGTGGAGAAAGAGTTGGTATAAGCTTCCATGAATTATTTCTTTCATTGACTAATTCTTCTTCATCGATGTTTACCTTCTGTATTTTTTTCTTGAAGTCGTCAACTTTGGGCAACGGTTCAGGAAGTTTGTCTTTCTTATTGTTTATATTTATTTTTTCAGGTAAATTAATTTTATTGAATTTCGACTGACTTATCTTATGTGGAGTGGTAGTTGTTGTTATGATTCGATCTGGTGATGTTGTAGTTATTTCTGCACTAAAAGCATTGTCACTGACCATCTCAATAGTTTTATTCCCGTTTTTAGTAATTTCTTTTTTAGTTTCAGTTTCAACATTCTCTTCTTGTGATTCCGAATTTTTTTCAGTAGATTTTTCCATATTGTTTTGGTTTTCAGTGGCTTTTTCAATGTTTTTGATCTCAGTAGAAACTGGTTCTACTTTATTTTTATCGTTTGTTGAAACTGAGATTTGTACAAAGTTTTCAGTGTTATTTTCTAGTTCTTCTTCTTTTTTGTTTTCATTTTTCTTAATTGGTGTTGTCAAAGTTTCAATTTGTATCTTTTTTTCAACTTCATTTATTTTGTTCTTATCATTTTCTAAAGGCACATTGATTTTGTTGCTACTGTCATTGTCCTTATTTTGAACTTTTTCTTTTAGAGAATGTGTTGGTGATTCTGTAGTAGAACTTGTTTCTTTTTTAACTTTATTTGATATTTCAGAGGTTGTTTCGGAAATATTTACACTTTCTGTTGTCGTAAGCTCTACATTTTTCTCAGTTGCTGTAGGTTTTACTTCCTTTTCTAGATTTTCTTTGACAATAGATTGCGGTGCTTCATTCACAACTTGTGATAGTAAGTCACCCATAGACTCTGATAAAATTGGATCAATAGTAGTAGATTCAGTTGCAGCAGGCGTAGTAAGAACCTCTACTTTTTGAACGTCTTTAATAATAATATTGGGTTTTTTACTTTCATTTAAATTTTGAGGTTTTTCAGCTTCTTTTGTCTCAGTTTTTGGAACATCAGTTTCTTTTATCTCAGTTTTTTGAACTTCAGTTTCCTTAATTTCAGTTTTTTGAACTTCAGTCTCCTTAATTTCAGTTTTTTTAACTTCTGTTTCTTTATTCTCGATTTTTATCGATCCTGTTTCTTTTAGTACGTTGTCGTGTTTTGTTTCACTAATATCTTTGTTTTCATTTTGACCATGGGGATCAATTGTAGATATTTTGACAAAATTATCGATGTTTTTATCTGAAGTTTCAGAGGCTTTTATATCAGTTTCATTTCCAGAACCGGATGGTATGTCCATATCTAGAACTTCTTTGCTTTCTAAATCCAATCCATTAAGTTTTGTTGTATCTAGTAAATTGCTTGTTGTCGGTATTGGTTGATAACTTCCACCAAGGTCAGAAGCGATTTGACTAATACTTTGAGCGACATCAAATAATGGAAGTAAAGGTTCAGGATCCTTTTCATCGTTTTCATTATCAACTGGCTTATCGTCCATAATATTTAGCTTGTCAGCAGTCACAATTTCTGTGGATGACATAGTTGTTAATGGAGAAACAGATTGTGTAGTTATAGTAGTTGTATTAATTTTATCAATATCTTGTTCTTTTAGTGTGCTTGAAACGTATTTGGATGTACTAACTACAGGTTTACTTGTAGTCGCAAAAGTTTGAATTTTAGGTGCTTCAGAAGTCAGTGTATTGGTTGTGGTAGTGATAGATCTCTTTGTCGTGCTCGCATACACGGTAGAAGACTGAGAAGTTACTAATGGTTTACTAGTTGTGCGTTCAGTGATATAGTTTACAGTAGACACTGGAATAAAGGTACTTATTTTTTCAAATTCCTTTTCGTTTTTCTCTGTTGAAGAAACTGCATTGGCATTAGGTTGGATTTGGACATTGATATTATCATGTTCTTCGTTTGGCAAAATGCTGATGCTATACTTTTTTGTAGCAACTTCAGGCTCTACTGTTGTTACTTTTACAGTTGTTTTAACGATTGGTTTAGACGTTGTTGGTTTACCAGTAGTTGTAGTAGGACGTGGGCTAGCAGTAGGTTTAATTGATGGTATGCCTGCGGTTGAGCTCAGCCTGGTTGGAGAGTTTGCAGTAGTCGGTTTTTTTGTTGTAGTTGTTGAAGTCACTGGCTTTTTAGTAGTAGTAGTAGTAGTAGTGGTGGTAGTTGGAGCATGTGTTGTGGTTGTTGTTGCTTTTACAGTTGTTGTCGTTAGTTTTTCAGTTGTAAGCTTCCGTGTTGTAGTTGTAGGTTTCCGTGTCGTAGTTGTGAGTTTACGAGTTGTCGTCGTTGGTTTACGCGTTGTTGTTGTTGTTGGTCTAGGTGTAGTGGTAGTAGTTGTAGAGGTAGTCGTAGTTGTGGTGCTAGTCGTGGTTGGGACTTCTTTAGTTTCTACTGCCGGCAACTTTTCCGTAACGACAACTTTTTCTTCCTCTAAGGTTGTAGAACTGCTAATTACTTGATTACTGCCTTCTTTACTTAACGAATTATCTTCATCTTCAACATGTTCTTCCAATGTATCTGTCTCAGGTGGTGTTACTGACCCAGATGCTTTGTCAAGAACTATATCAACTCCTGTATTTCCAAAAATTGAAGGTAAGATCAAACTCCAGGAATCAGAAACGTCAGGTGTATCTAATGTAGGTTGGACGTGGGGCTTGTTCTTGTGAGCTTCCATTTGCGCTTTTAGAACATTTTGTACGTTTGTCACAACGCTATGAACTTTTGTATAGGGTGGTTGATTGATGTTGAAAGAAACAGTCGGTTGATTATCATTGGCAAAAGTCACTAAGCCTTCAGCTTCTTCACCGGCTGCAACAATTGCTTGGATTTCTTCCAAAGTCATGAGCCTCTTCACAAGTTCTCCTGACTCGTCGAAAGTGTAAAACTCGTAGCGGTCTGGTGTGAGAAGATTAACCGGACTGCCGACGGTAGCAGGCACGTTGGATGGCGGTGGCAACGAATTCCCAACGGCGTCAGCAACGAATGGGAGCTTGGTGCGCCTGGAATAGTTATAAGAATTGCGTGAGAAAAAGATTTAGAATACATTATTATATCCTCAAGATGCAAAACATTTATTACCAGTTAATAATTCAATACATATGTAATTTAATCCCCAGAGTGAACATAAATGTACCTAACAAGTACACCTACATTTCAGAAGTTGCGATATAAATATAAGAGCCTGTTGCTATCTGTGGCTGCTACTGAGGAATTCCCGATGTTAAATCCTAATAACACTATGCCCGGCCCGGGCATCGAACCCAGAATATCATGTTAAACAGTGACTCTTACAAATAACTAAAAAAGCAGAATATTTCATTGTAAAACCATCCTTAAATTGATTATTATTGTATAAGTAGCTATAGTGTGATCTAAATAATTATAATGCTGTGCTCACCTTTAATTTAGATACATGAAATACAATTGTAACTGTAGATGATACGTGCTATGAATGCTTTTGTGTGTATTTAGTAGGTTTTCCTAAATAAATAAATAAATATATTACCTGTTATCATTCTTATCAGCCAGCACGCAGCTGGCGGCGAGTAGCAGACAGAGTACGGCTCGCATTTTGACCTCCCATACACACAGCATTCACCTGGAACTGAGAATAAAATAGCATTATTTACTGACACAATACTTTTTTAAACACATCATTAAAATAGGTTTTTATTTACTGAGAATGTAGAAACACACAAAAAAATAAGTTGCAAATTCATTCAAACAAAATGTTGGGTTTATGGCCACCAAAACTTTTTAACTATATTCATCCTAGTGAGAAATATATTGTAACTAGCTTTTGCCCGCGGCTTCGCTCGCGTTAAATTCGGGGTAACATAGTTCCCCTTTCCTGATTTGCAGGTACCTGCTACCTGTAGTTTTGCGCCTAATTTATTGTAATAGCAATGCTAAGTTTTCCCTTTTCTTCCCTCTTTCTCCCTCATTTTTCACTCTTTAAAAAAAAATGCCTATGTCCGTCTCTAGGGTTGCAACTATCTCTGTACCAAAAGTCATCAAAATCGGTTGAGCCATTTAGGCGTAAAGACGTAACAAACAAACGAACAAACTCACTTTCGTTTTTATAATATTAGTAAGGATAGTAAGGATAATGTATTTTAAATTTGAATCCCGTATACTATACCATTACCCTAATCAGTTCATAGTACCATTACATAGATATACATACAACACAATCTGTAGTGTAAGCATAATACCAACAATATATGTATATTTAATTTCCATTCGTATTCGCACACAACAATGAACAGTAATCAACAAAAAAAAAACAAACTAGAGCTTTTATAGTCTTGTAGCCAAACACAATAACCCATTTTGTATTGTTTGGGACTTTGCCAAAATTACACAGACAAGTTTATCACAGTAACGGTATTAGAGAAACGAAGTACAGAAATCTTATCGTGAACTTTAAATAAAATGTAAACATATGTTTTGTTCTTAAAATCCTTACTAATATTATAAAAGCGAAAATGAGTTTGTTTGTAACCTCTTTACGCTTTAATGGCTAAACCGATTTTGATGAATTTTGGTACAGAGATAGTTTGAAACCAGGATACGGACATAGGCTAATTTTTATTTTAAAAAAGTGGGATATGAGGGAGAACGAGAGAAGATAAGGGAAAACTTCGCGTTGCTATTAAAAATCAATAAGGCGCAAAGGCAAAAACTGCAGGTAGCAGGTCCTGTGTTATACCGAATTTAATGCGAGCGAAGCCGCGGGCAAAAGCTAGTTAAGTGTAATATTCATATTAAAATTAATCGTTACTAATGAAAAGGAAATCTATACCAATATTATAAAGAGGAAAGTTTTGTTTTGTTAACTCGATATGTCCACGAATTCCCGAAATAAAGGGTCTTGAACTGACAGACAGACATACAGTTAAGTTTAAGCCGATGTAAGTAATTGCCTTGTTTTTTCAAAAGGTGTTTTGTTTGTGCATCCTTACTAATATTATAAAAGCGAAAGTGAGTTTGTTTGTTTGTTACCTCTTCACGCTTTAATGGCAATTTTGATGAATTTTGGTACAGAGACAGTTGGGAACCAGGAGACGGAGTTAGGCTATTTTTTTTTCAAGAAAAAGTGGTATGTGAGCGAGAAAGAGGGAAGAAAAGGGAAAACTTAGCGTTGCTATTACAAATCAATAAGGCGCAAGGGGAACTGTGTTACCCCGAATTTAACGCGAGCGAAGCCGCGGGCAAAAGCTAGTAACAATATAAATTCCAAAATTAGTGAAGATGGATGTTTGTTACTCTTTCACGCAAACACTACTTAACGGATTTTGATGAAATTTCACACACAGGTAGTCTGTAGCTTAGATTAAAACTTTTTAAGTTCGGAGTACCCTCTTAAATACTCTCTCTTTTTGTTCTCTCTTTAATATAACAACATAAGTTCATTATTAATCCCGCACAGGTTTAAAACGTAACAGACGTTAGCAGTCACAATGCAAAATGGTGCAGTGAGCCTGTTGGATTCCCGCATTGGAACAAACATTGGCAGCTAATATTTGCTTCAAACGGCAGCTGCAATATATAGGCTGCTATCAGCAGACTGTATTTTTAAGCTTTTGTTTTTGCTTATTGATTAAAACCATGGTCAAATTCAAATAGGTTTATACGTTTCACATAGGAAAAAATAAGTTTTCATGGTGTTATTAATAAAAAAAAATGTGTCATTATGTGTTTTGCAAGGCGTACGATTTTTTACACATAATGTAGTGCAGGTTGTAGTTCATACGAGTGTAAAAACTACTGTTATTACAGCCTACTCGCCTTTTACTACCAACAAATAAAGAGATTATTTATTTAGAGTTGGTAAGGCCGTTTGCATTAAGCCTACCTACCTATTCAAATTAAATAGTAAACATTTAAATAATAACCTAACCAATTAAGCTCTATCAATAGACTACAAACATTCGCTATCTTCGTAACCTAATTTAAAGATCTCCATAAACTAGCTTTATTGAAGAAAAAACATCACAAATTTCTACCATCTAATATTAAAGTAACAAAAAACTAATAAATGAAAACATAAAAAATATTTTATAAGTCTCATAAAACATAAGTTATTAACAAAACGAACTGTAAAATTGTGAATAAACCTGCTAAACAAGTAAAGCTACGGTCATTGTCACTTCAAGTGGAACTAGTTTACATCGATGACTTACTGACTCCATCGTTCCTTTTGCTTGCTTTGTCAATACCAGTTCTTAGAGCTGTCATGTAAACGCAGTGATGTATGTTGTCTTAAGTTGAATGGTCGGCTATGGAAACGTCATTTCGTTGACGGTAGTTCCGTTGTGTTTTGACAAGTTGTTTGCCGACTACAATATGTGGGCCACCTGGCTCACAAGATGAGAGGTCACTCAACCTTATTGGTGACATATTTGTTATGTAAGGTAATGGAATGGCCTTTTAAATTCTCTTAAAAGTAGAACTTTAAAGTTCAGAATTGCTTGAAGGTCGTGGTGAACTGTTTTTTTTAAGTCTTCCTAGTCAGTCCATTAAAACCTTTTTACTTGTAAGGAGTTACATATAGGTTATAAATATCCATTAACTCAATAGAGATAGTCTACAAACGAGAATTCTAGCAACTAGTTTTTGTATAAAAGCTCTCTTGGAACTAAATATAGATCTAGATAAAAATGTAAAGACGAGAATTAACCAGATGCAATGGAAGTTTATTATTGCAACAGAAGTTCACTTTATTTAATTATAAGGAACGTTTCGTCTAACAATTCACAGAAATAAGATAACGCGTTCCACGTTTAGAAATAACAATTAAATGGGGAGCAACGGTCAAGGTAATTCAGTCTTACTTGTATAAAATTACAACATGGTATTATAGCAACCGTAATAAAAGCCATTTAAAAAGAAGATGAAATAACTGAATGATGAAATTCTACCATTAAACTATAATGAATTTAGTGCAGCAAGTACCCAGCTTGTAGATTCTTGCTTGCGTCTTCTCGATATATATCAGAAGAATGGATTCTCTATCAGGGTAATAATGGACTGGGTTTAATAATCGTGTTAAAATTGATTGTTTCTAAGTGCCAGCCTCAAAACGCTCGCTACAAAGAAGTACGATGAAGAAACTCGGACTTGAACATAACTGGAGAATTGGAGATTTAACAGTAATGAATGTTACTTCTTCTTCTTTATTTAAGCATTATAAAATTGTAAGATTATTACATATCCGGGGTTGGGGGCGGGTTATTTGAAAGAGATACCGCAGTCCGACTGAAACCGAACTTAATCAGTAAAAGTCTGACAATCCGTCCATTTCTCCGCCCACAGCGGGGGACGTTGTTATCATCCCTAAAATAAAATAAAACTTGGTGCACTGAGAGTTCCGTACAAACTTGCGACATAAACGGCCATACCTTTTGACCAAGGATTGTTTTTTTCACTACTCTAAAAGACTACAGACTTGAGTATATGGTTTTAATTAATTAAAAAATCAACTCGATACCTCCACGCGTTCCCGAGATAAAGGGTCTTGACAGACAGACAGACGGAAAAAAAGACTCGACATGCCAACATCATCATCGGTTACCTCACTCAATTTTGACAAGCAAGTTGATGATGCATCGGACACGATGTTACGGCAATGTGCCACGGTTCGCTGGTCGCCAACAATCGCAACGAGCCGTTACTAGCCGCCGATGCGCCTCTGTGGGACAGTTATACTTTATATGGAATAAGGTATAGATGACAGCGGAATTGGAGCGGACAATTCAGTAATCAATTGTAATCTAAATGCCGTTTTTAAGGATCCGTACGTTAAAAGGAAATAACAGAACCCTTATTGTATCACTTTGTTGTCCGTCTGTCTGTCTGTCTGTGAAGATCCTTTATTTCAGGAACGCGTGAAGGTATCATGTTGAAATTATCTCTACCATAAAGTCAAGACCGTAGACTCTTGGAGCTGTAAAAAAAATCAACCCTCTAAGTCTATGAAGTCAAAATTCATGGCTGTATGTCGCAAGTTTGCACGGAACTCTCGGTGCATGAGTCCGACGCGCTCTTGGCCAGTTTTTCTTTTGTAAGTTACGGAGTGAAGTTTTTTTTTTCTTAATTTCATTGTTTACAAAAATATTGTAACAGTTTTGAGAATTGTAATTTTTTTTTTTCGATGGCTTGGAAACGTGCAATAATCAGTTAAATGCTGGTTTAAAGTAAGGTTACCTAACTTTAAAGTACAGCTTTTAGAAAAGTCTAGTAACACTATGCACTTATAGCAAAATATTCAGAGAGAGCGAAGCTCCTAACAATACGAGCCGTGCACAACGCCAAAGTACCACTTTCTGTATCCAACCCTTGATCTCTTGATTGTTTATTTCAGGTATTAACCCATATAATTATTACAATGTATGTACAATGTGATACAATGTATGTTATATATTTGTTCTCTTAATTTTGGTATTGAAATATGGAGGAACTTATTATATTCGAAAACATCTTTAATTATTTATTTATTTACTTAAAAGACTATAAGTTAATTATGTAACAATTACCTATGTTTGCAAAAATAAATGATTTGATTGTCAATTTTTTTCTTTCATTCCCCGCTTCCGCTCCGCTTACAACTCGTACCACACCTCATGAGAACTGAACTGACATTGACACGACATGATGTAACGTGAAGTAGGTTACACTCGTTACAGAACAATGCACTACTAATTAATAACAGAGGATCAGTTTATCTATCAATCGATACGGTATTATACCCACGTAATTGTGAGGTAACTTTTTAACGGCTAATCATGTTGTTGTGATGTATCGTGTTGAGTTTTTTCATAATACAGGAAGTTCATTCATTGTTATTATTATGGGAAGTAAGGTGCTTGGATATACGAGACTACCTTCTTAGTTCACTCAAGCCAGTTTGGACAATTTAAGACTGAGAGTTTCATATATTGAAGTACTAGCTGGTGCCCGCGGCTTCGCCCTAGTGATATCGAAAAAAAAGTATCCTATGTGTGTGTAATCTATCTTTGTGTCAAATTTCTTCAAGATCCGTTCAGCCGTTTATATTGCATATTTGTACGGGACTCTCGGAAGTCCGACTCGCACATTGCGGGTTTTATTTCGATACAGCTGCATGTAGAACCTAACTCCTTTTCATCTTAACAACAACCAACTACTAAATCCATAAAACCATACAATTCAACTCTATCCCATACCATGAAACTCACAAAAGTTAAATAAACCATCTCCATTCAATATCAATCGCGAAAACTTATCTGGCGTTTAACAGACTGAAGTTGAAACCAACCGAAATGAATACATAAAACGAAGACTGCTATAATATTGATAATATACCGCATCTGTAGATCGTGTCTGAGCTAAACGGCTGACGGCGTCTATCATGGATGTTCTGCTAAAATATGCAACGAATCAGCCGGTTTTAAAGCAGGGTGAGATTTGTGATGTGACCTTTTTGGATTTTCGCTGCCGAAGTTTAAATTTTTAGTTGTGAACTAAGATTTGGACCTTTAATTGTTAATATGTCGGCTAAATCATTTAAATAGCAGTAAAGTTTGAGAAAAAAAATATGATTTTTGAAGGCAAAGAAACACATTTAGTTCACATTACACACCTTAACGTGGTTGGTATGTTATGGGTGGTCACAAAACCACAGACCAACCTAGGCAAGCGCGGTTTGACCTAAACATCGACCCGAGCGGCTGCTATTATTTATCCACGAGCTCCACTAACTACGTATCAACTAAAAATAATACATGCACCATCCTCATCAAACATGAAAACCACCGGTGTACGGCCGGGGTTTCAGGTACTCTCTACGGAAACACAGTTAATCCATTCAATTTGAACGTGTAACCACGCAGGAAGCAACCCACTGAAATGTGCTACACACTTGCAGTAGCGAAACGTGTCCTTTGAATAAATGGCATAATAGTACCAGGCTATAACTGTCCCACTGCTGGACAGAGGCCTCTTCTTACACGGAGAAAACACGAGCAATGATCACCGCGCTTGCACAAGACGGGTTGGCGATTTAAGACTTATTCTACTATGGATGTATGGATGTTTGTTACTCCTTCACGCAAAAACTACTGAATTGATTTTAATGAAACTTTAAAATAATATAGCTTATACTTCATAATAACCCATTGACTACAATTCATAAAAATATATTGTATATTCTATCAACACGCGAGTGAAACCGCGGGGCGCAGCTAGTTAATTATAAGTCCAGGTTTCCTCACGATGTTTACCTTCACCGATGTCTTTTTTTTGTGGTGGGAAATCATCAAAGGGAGTGTCAGACTTTTACTGACTAAAACCCACCCATGTTCCTTCTATTGCCCTTTACGTTCCGGGGCCACGGTATCTCTTTCGAACAACCCGCAACCCTGGCAGGCGGAGGCTCTGGCAAGCCCCTCTGCTTTGCTGACATCTCTTAAGGCGCGCGTGAAAATCAAACGCGCCGCCGACACGGCCTGTCGTCAATAGACGGACGGACGGTGAGCTACCCATTGCTCACCGTCCACAGGCCCGCATCTACGGTGGCCGGGAGACGTCTCGCGGCGCCCGGCGCCCTGGGATGTCCGGGATGTCTTAGATAAACTTTTAGAAAATACATATAAATTGAAAAAGCCACACTAGTACTTGCCCGGATTTGTACCCACAACCTCATGAGAGGCGATGCGAGGCGCTTAGCCTCTGGGACATCATGATGGATCAATGACTCAATGATTTCGAATTATTTTTGGTAGTATGATTTTAATAGATAAAAAGAGAAAAAAGACCCACAATTATTTATCATAAGAATGTTATAACCGAATTATGAAACACTGGAGTCGTCTTTTCGAGTATTTCTGTTGTTAAATCTTCAGCAGCACGGCACTCTACGGAAACTTATAGAAAATTAAATTACTAAAGCTCTGAAAAGGATTTTTGATACTTTATTTCCGTTATTACCAGTTTTGCTTTAAAAAAAAACATTCTTAAAACTCTTCAGTTGTAGAGTTTCAGTATTAGTGAAAGATTCCACATGAAGGACAGCAGTTGTTCAAATTTTATAAGTAGTAGGGGTAAAGTCGAGATAGATCCCACATTTTTAGAAATAATTGTTTATATCCTAAAAAAAAAATTGTAGAACTGTATTGTGTAAGTACTTTGGTTTTTTATATAAAAATTCATGAAAAAAAAAACATTATCTTTAATAATAACATTTCTAGAGTATTAGTGATTTTTGCGGACCTCTACACATTTTCACATTTGTCTATTTACATTTCATTATTTCATCTTTAACATTTCTCCCATATTTAGGGTACATGTTTAGTCCATATAAATTAAGATTAGGATAGATAAAATACTGTAAAACAAGGCCCTTAGATCGCACCTTGCAGCTAAGGTCAAGACAGAATACTGTTATTGTCAAAATGTGGAAGAGTCCAGCACAACTGTCTACATCTTTCAGCCAAACAGTGTGAAGTAAAAGCACTGCAGCAATTGACGTGTTCGAACTACCCTTTATAGGCTGGGCAGACTTCCAAAAGATGTGAATATAAAGTTTAGACTTGTTGGCATACTGATTTGGACTTAAAATTCAGTATTGCAGTACATTCATAGTATTTTAATTTTCTGTTTCACGAATTTTGGAGCTGTTTTTTAAATAACTAACACTGAAAAGCTTTTCAGGGTAAAAGCGTCCATGTTTTTGAGTTATTTTTAAAATTTATAGAATAAATTGTCAACAAGTATATTTTAAAAACTGTATATAGTTTTTTGAGTTTTAATGTATTTCAGACTTTCATATAAATAGACTATTCATTGATAGGCATTAATTACAATTTCTCAGTAGCTATGAAATAATTCGTGGAATTACGTCTTAGGCTCAACCTGTTAAATACATTATGTAGCGAAACGCCTAGAAGGTCAGTCCCTTAGTTAACGGCTTCAATATGAATTAATTTCACGGAATTGCGCAGCCCTTATAATACTACCAGAATAATGAGCTTATTTAGGCCGGGACTATACGTCTCCGGTTTGGGTCCGGTTTCCGTTCATTTTGAGCCTTTATTCCGGTTTTCAAAATGAGCTTGATTAGCATTATAAGCCTTACAAGACAGTTAACCTACAGACTGGGCTGCAGCTGAAAATCAGTATTAGGTGGCCTTGTGTTGCCATCTGGCATTATTCTGGGGTGATGCCCTTTTATTTAGTTGAATGTTAAGATGTTCCTGTTTTTTTTTTGAATGCTTAAGAAACGCAATTTTCTTTCAGTATATAAAAAAGGATTAATTAAAAATTTACCGTCCATTGTTTTTCTTTTAATATTAAACCATAAAAATACATAATTAGTTTATGCCTAAGCCCAAGGGAAAACGGCAATTCATCCCACACAAACATACATTCATAATAAACCTAAATTTGGATATATTTGATGATTAATACGTAATCAATTACTAGTTCATATGCATTGAAAATCAACTTTGACTAAAAAAACGTAAAATTATAATTTACATAGCCAAACCATGTTTCAAGTAAACATATAACTAGTTTATGTGCGAGCAAGTTTCAGTCGGTAATCGGTATCCGAGGTGAGTTTCAGGTCAATCGTGTTCCTAAACTGATTTGCAACTGATATGCGAGCGGTAAGCTGAAATAGAAATCCTAGATACAGTTATAATTGCGCAAAAAAAGAGACATTTTGATTTAGAAAATATGGGTGGATGATTCGTTTATGCCTATTAGCCTTTGATTGGTCCAGCTAAGCACTTCAGTGTGTCATGCACCGATCGCCTCTACGAGGACACAGCGGTGCAGGCAGTCAAAGTGTACTCCACCTCGTCCTGCGGGCAATCGTCACAGTCAAAGAAATAATAAATGATGTATATGGTCACACCCGAACATTTCCTCTCGCCCGATTATGCGAATGGTTCTTGTAAACCCTAAGAGTACTCTGTAAGGAATTTTACATTTATGCCACCTTCATTTTTATAGCCCAACTACAAATAAGTAATTATTCCATTTTGTTTTACTCCATGTTTTTTGTTTCACCGCGATATTTTGCTTCAAACTTCATGTGTGCCACAGGTTTTATTTTATGAGAAACTATATAAAGATTTAAGAACACATCTACGGTTTTGCTAAATGTAGTACTCCCAATAGCTCGTAGTTTCGCTGTTGCCGTGGGCAATAGCTCGCTCATAGATCTGAGCTGCAGGGAGCCTCAATAAATCTTAAGTAATAGCTGCAAACTATGATTTGTTGCTTTTGAACTACTTTACAAAATCACTCTTGTTACACCTAATGGGTGAGAAATTGCTGTAATAGAACTGCTAGGGGATAAGGTCAATTGGCCAGTTAGAATACAGCTTTAATATGTTAAAGTAAGATCATGCCTGCGGCGTAGCCCGCGTGAAGTTTGATCAATTTTAAACGGATCTACGAGAATTAAAAACTAAAAAGTGGAAAATAACTTTATTTCCGGAAGTCACTGGCAAAAAAGTCAACGAAACCAACAAAAGTCACCGACTTCTGGAAAAAAAGTTATTTTCCACTTTTTAGTTTTTGTTTAGTAAGCAGTTTTACTTTTTACTAAAATATTTTTTATTTCAGCATTTTTAGTTAGGGTATAATGATAAATCACATATTTATATCGAGTATTCATTTTCCATTGTTACAAAAAAAAATTGCAGATCAGCCATATAGACATAGAGAAAAAAAATAGTATTATAGACGACAACACATAAACTACCAAAGCAACATAAATAAAATTGATATGAGACCGCTTGGGAAGTACACCCTATCAAACAAAAAAGAAATTTGAAAATCGGTCCAAGAGTCTGAGTAATCGGTGTCATACATAAAAATAAAAATTCGACGAAATTCGGACGAATTGAGAACCTCCTGTTTTAAAGTCCGTTAAAAAGTAAACTATGTGTCAATTCAGGTCATAAGCTATCTGTGTTGTATGTGCCATCTGTCTGTGCCAAATTTTATTGAAAACCGTGATCTAGTTTTTACATGAACGAGTAACAAACACCCATACATTTTCACAAACTTTCGTATTTATAGTTAGATAAGTCTTAATAGATATTCTTTTAATAGCACCTAAACAGTTTCTTAGTCACTGCAGCAAGGTATATAATAAGTCAATACTATCAGTACTTTAAACATAACTTTAAACCCACACCCCTAAGAGGTGACCCATATTTCAACAGCTGTCCCATTTAACCATTTCAGGCAGATTTCTATATTGCTTAAAATATAACTTTTATTGAATTTTGTGGTAGTAAAAAAGTTTAATAAAGTTAAGAATTCAGCCTTGTATTATCTACACGACTCGACTGCGGGATTTTTTGTCACCAGCTTATATTTTCTCGTTGCTGGGCAAAGGGACCACCCATAGCATTCCAAAAAGAAAGAGGGAAGACCTCTTTCTCCAATCAATCTCAAACAAACGCCTTTAAGTCACGCCGGCGTTTTCTAGGCCACCATAGGCAACGACGCCCGACTCCAGGCTACGACTGAAACAATCCTGACTTGAAAACACTTAGCAAAACTGATATTCTAGCTAAATTAAAATAAGTCTTTGTTTAAATGAGCCTTATATGTTGAAAACAGCATATTGCAGCAACAATTGTGACATAATTATGGATGATAGCAACAGAAAATTTGTAAATGTCAATAACCCCTATGGATGTACTTGTCCGAAATAAACATTATTATTATTCGTTCATTTATTGATTAATTTCCATATTATTTACATTTTTAAATATTTCTTAATAAAAAAAAACACAAAAAAAAACATTTAAAAATATAAAAATAGTAGCCCACCATTTAAGTTCAATGTCCGCGTGATCATATTTAATATGTATAATTAGACTACGAAGAAAATCAGTTACATGACACACGAAGGAGTAAATAATGGGTTCCTGCATTCCATGCGACATGACCATTACTGCGATTGCATGATATAATATCTACATTACGTATTTGCAGTCTTTACATTTACTACGGTAGATTTTCGATCGGAAAAGTAAATGCTTGAGAACAACTATCTGCAGGTCATACAAATATTTGTTCCGTGCGGGAATCGAACCCGCGACACGCAGCGCAGCAGTCGATCGCTCAACCACTGCGCCAACCGTGCCGTCTTATGTACAAAAAAGCTTTATACACTTAACAAAAACAATCGTCGCGACACCACACTGTTCAAAGCGAAATAAAAAGACGAAACGAAAATAACTGGCTTACTTTCTATGAGAGAGAGAGAGACAGACAGGGAAACAGGCGCACGCTGCACGGCTTACAACTATAGCAAAAAGTGTCGTTACAACTTCTGGTCTTATATTTTTCCTTCTAGCCCCCTTTCGCAACGCGCGATAAAGAACTTCGTTTTAAAAGCACATTGTCACTTCATCCTCATATTTACAGACAGATGAATAATAGGTAAGGTTCAGTTATACTCCATCGGTTTAGGTAGTAAACAAAAGGTAAACAAATTAAAAAAGGGTTGTTAATAGATAACACTTCTATGATTCAAAATACCCAATGTCCAAATTTAATTGATTTACGTTACCGCTTCTATTTTTTACTAGCTTTTGCCCGCGGCTTCACTCGCGTGAAATTTGAGGTAACACAGTTATTTCCTGATTTACAGGTACCTGCTACCTGTAGTTATTGCCGTTGCGCCTTATTTATTGTAATAGCAATGCTAAGTTTTCCCTCTTTCTCCTTCATATCTCAATCTTTTTTTAAAAAAAAATAGCCTATGTCCGTCTCCAGGGTCCCAACTATATCTGTACTAAAATTCATCTAAATCGGTTTAGCCATTTAAGCGTGAAAACGTAACAAACAAACAAACTCACTTTCGCTATTATAATATTAGTAAGGATAGTAAGGATTCAATCAACCTCACCCCCTTTCTTACACAAACCTCAAATTTTGATCACCAACAAAAATAAATTAGATTTCCTACTTTACCATTAAGTTCGCAATCCAGTAAAGTTGGCAAGATCTCTGAGCAATGAAGTTTAATCTAGTAGAACAGAAGTTTTGATATCCTGAAGTTCTAAGTAACTTCGCAAGAACTTCACAAAACGAACATGATTAAGTGTTAGGAGAAGTATTCAAGTACCAAGTTATGAGTAGACACTTTATTCTTTGATTGGCTATAAAATAAGTTATCTTCGTCGGAAGATATACCTATATTAATTAACTTCATATAATTAAATGATTTTATCTGCCGTTTCATGAAAGCACGCGGTAAGTAGATCTTAATGATCTCAACAGTCGAGCCAGGCAAAGTGATAATAAAATGAAATGAATGAGGAAATTAAATAATTTTAGACATTAATGTTAGGCCAGTGAAAACTAAATTAAAATTAAATCATTTTTTAAATCAAGGCAAAGAAGGACTGCCGGGTTGCAGCTTGTTTAAAAGTGATACCGCGGCCCCGGCCGCCCCGGAACACAAAAAGCAAAATAAGGAACATAGATGGTTTTAGTCAGTAAAAGTCTGACTCTCCCCCCTTCGCTCCGCCCAGAAGGGGGGAAGTTATTTGATGATGTCCCGTCTAAAATAAAAATAAAAAAACGAAAAAACAGGGTGACAGAAGATACTCTTTAGACAGCAGTCAGTTTCTTATTTGCTTATTTTACTATATTTACACAAAACCATAAATCTTGTCAATATCGCTCTGACTCTTGCTGTTTTGCGTCGAAATCACATGCTCTGTCTTTCAAAATTACTGAAGGCTAAATAATATTTCCGGTGGATCGGAACGTCATTAACACAAGCTGTCAGCGGCATTATTGTTGTAGAATATTAATACTGTTATTCTTAATGCGATTCAGATACGCTAATCGCATGACATTTAAATAGCAAAATCGACTATAAGTACACCACAAACATGACACTGGGCTTCTTACTAACTCCTCAACTTTGAACAAGTGAACAAGTAGGTCTAAAGTTCCTTACTGAACGACACGGAACTGACGTAAGAGTCTCGAACTTCCCCTTGTACCTCACTGAACTCATAAGTTCCCTTCAAGGTACATCGGTGAATAATGACACTATTAAACATATAAATGTAGGCTGTACTGTGTCAGATATATTTCTGCGCACTGCGTTTTTCCTTTTTTTTTCGTGACGGGTTTATGGATGGTGTAAGTTCCATAATGGCCAGTATTGGTGTTCTTTATTTCTTGTTTAAGAATAACAAACAGCTGGAGAAATAGGAGGTACTTTCACACATAATAGAATACAAGCCTTTATGTTATAAAAGATCACTTTGACTGTCTGTCTGTCTGTCGAAACTCTTTATCTCGGAAATGCGTCGAGGTATCGAGCTGAAATTAAAAGCATAAACTCAAGTGGTCTCTTGGAGCTGTGAAACAATCAACCCTCTAAGTCTACGCAGTTATGGCATCACCGATATAGCCCAGTTTGTACTGAACCCTCGGTGCGTAGGTCCGACTCGCACTTAGTTTCATTATTATGATTGTAATATTTTCAATAAGTGACACACAGATAAAAAATAGATAAAAAGTTAAAATAAATATAAAAACAATAGGGTTAGTTTGAACTAACCCTAACTGTCACTAATTATAATATTGAATTCGATTAACCTAATTATTCCCGCTTCGTGATAATTTAACTCGATGGAATTAGATCGGATATTTAAGCGACAAAATTAATAATATGATTGCAGATCATTAACAGTAAAAACAGTAAAGTTTAGTTGGATTAACGATGTAAACATCAGAAACCCAACACCAAACCAAACCAAAGTTCAACGAAGTTCAACAATGTAACAGAACCTGCACACTGCCACTGACACTGCATGCATTTCACATAAATATCACCTTCGAAATACAGTTACACAAACTGACATGTAGTCTCAAAAGTCACAACTTCCTCGTTGTAAATTACATAAACAAATGTCAAACAAATCTAAGTGTTTTCCAACGTTTTAAGACCCGTTACACCGGGACACAGATGAGACCTCGTTTGGAAATCATAAAAGCAAAATGTATGTGAGCAAGCATTTGTCTAGCTAATTCGTACAAAGCATGAATTATTAATAATAACAGTCGCTTGAATACTTCGCGAATGTCCCAGAATGCGGCTAAAGACCACGAAAACGGTGACAAAGATTAGGATGCTAAAACATTTGTGGAACCGTAATAAAAGGATAATGAGGATTTTAAAAATACAAAGACGTGTGTTTATAAAAGACTAGCTTTTGCCCGCGGCTTCGCTCGCGTTAAATTCGAGATAACACGGTTCCTCTTTCTGATTTGCAGGTACCTGCTACCTGTAGTTTTTGCCCTTGCTTATTTATTGTAACAGCAAAGCTAAGTTTTTACTTTTCTTCCCTTTTTCTCCTTCATTTCTCACTTAAAAAAAAACATTAACCTATGTCCGTCTCCAGGGTCCCAACTATCTCTGTACCAAAATTCATCAAAATCGGTTTAGCCATTTAGGCGTGACGTAACAAACAAACAAACTCACTTAATAAGGATAATATTAGTAAGGATTATACCTCATTCCTTCTCATCCCACATTACTCTGGGTGCGACTTAGCAGCGTGGGTAACATCAAAAGGCAACAGAAGGATTAATTACAACAATGTGTGGGTAATAACGCCCATGCACATAAAATAGTCCTCCTTAATCTTGATTTCCTTGTGTAAGTAGAATTTATGAGTAACGAAACTGGTAGACCAAGACAAAATCTAATCAAAACCTCGAACAAACATCATGAAGGAAGAAAACAAAACACTGTAGCAATCCCACAAGGAAACACAGACATAAAGGTACCAGGCAGATGTAGACCAAGTACTCCATTTGCAACCACAAACCGTAAATTCAGTTCCACAACTAATCAATAAACCTATTCTTCAGTGAGCGAAGACAATTTCAATAATAACAAAGTTAAGTCAGTGTGAAAGTGAGGGGTAAGAGCAGATATTATGCAGAATTGCACACGATCTCGTAACACTATGATGTATCGCTTGGTAACACTTGGCGCATTCGTGCATAAACGTGGCGTGCTCGATGCTGATTGAAATTATTATACTAGCAATCTGCTATACACGTGGGAGCTACAGTGAGAGTTTCATTCAAATTCTGTGGCGATGTTATGGATTGGTGGAATTGCACAGCGTTTAATAACGATCGAGTTGTTGAAAGTTATCAAAACGTGTTGTAAGATGTTCCGCGGCTACTGTTTGGTATAATTTCAGATGATTGGGTTTTCAATTGTTTTTTAGATATTTATTGAAAATTCAAGTGATGCCACTTCTGCACTGCGCTGCAACATTAAATGTTTTGGATTCGTAGAATAATCTGTACCATTTTTGGCTGTATAGTTTCCTCTCAAAATCATTAACGAAATTAATAGTAAATGTTCAAGTTGTAGAAATTAAAAGAAGAATCAATAGCTTTAATGGTCTTCTTGCAACCAGTTTCAACGAAATCGAAACTAGAAAGAATCAAAGCCTCATTGATTAAAAAAGACTTAACAAAGAATGTTTGTTCAAAAGCAAAGACACCTAAATCTATTAATTTAGAAGAAAGCCAAGTGGACAAGTGTAAAACCATCGACAATGACGTTTTTTCTACTATCAGATGGACACTAGCGTGGATGTCATGAAACGAAAGCGGTCTAACTACAGAAAACTTTCGTGGACAAGCTTTAAAGAATTGGCAAGCAATTTTTTTTTGACGGCACAATGGCTGAGCGATTGACTGCTGCGCTGCGTGTCGTGGGAAATTTTTGGCTGTTTGTGTATGTGAATTTAAATTTTTGTAAACGCACCCACGATACAGGAGAAATTCCTAGAGTGGGGCAATGTGTTAAAAAAAAATAAGGACCTCAGAATAAAACTACATACTTAATAAGCAAATATGTTTAAGCCACGGAACGAAAATAAACTTCAAGTCAATTAAGGAACGTGTTCATTTAGATTTAAAATTTTAATAGAAAACAATAAATCTAACATAAAATGAGAAGTAACCCTATAAACCAATCGACCAATTACAATAGAAAACCTTCGGAACAAGTGTTAAACCTTCAACAAAGCCTTATTCTTGCGTTATCAGATGAGCACACTGCAGTTGACACTATTAAAGAGAACTAGGCGAACAGTCTAGCTGAAAGTAAACTCAGAAGTAACGGTAAAATACTCGCCAAGGGTCAACGAACCAGTGCACCTAAGAACCTCGTATTTGTTTGCGGAAAAAACTCATAATTACGAATCGTTCTAAAATTTATAAGCCTCGGTTTGAGCATGACTGTAGTCACGATTGGCGAATTACTCGCCCATTCCGTTACGGAAGATTATAAGATAGCTTTGGTAATTTTGGTCGAAACGAATTGGGGCGTATTCAAGTTAAGTCATATTATTTCTTTTTTAGAGATCTATGTGTCATTATGTTGTTAAAAAAAGCTTAAAAATGCTTATCTTTGTGCCTATATTTTTTGTTTGTAAAAGACTTAGCTGCGCTCAATTTTTGCGACCACCATGCACTATTGTTTCCCATAAGCCTTTTGGATACAAACATTGGATGCTGGCAATTTGCCACTTACAAAAAATCAAGTAAATAAGTCACCCACGTAGTTACGGTTTAGTAACGGCTAGGCTAAGAAAACTTAAAGTATATTTCGGGTCAATATCTACATTGTTACTGGGTTACAATAAACAACAACAATTTGCTTTATTCCAAGTTAATTCAAACGCCATAAGCACAAAGCAATAACACAATTCGAGCAATTAATTCAGAAGTAGATAATATATCGTACCATACAAACTTTATTGGGTCGAAGTTTCTCTGACCCAAATAAATAAAATAGTTACTGAAGCTGCAGTAACAATATAAATAATTTATTTTTATGACCCAGGAACGTCGATAAGTAAATTACATTAGCGCAAACTTTAATTAACTTTGCGTCAGTTAAGGCGTGTTTACATTGAGCAAGTAAGCGAGTGAGTGGTCCAGTGCTGAGAATTAAAATTAATAACAATTTAAAAGCCTTGTTTAAATTGCTAGAGTAACTATTTGCAAGCTTAGGTACTGCTAACTGCCCGGAGTATTTGCATTAGACTACAAATAGTATATTCAGTACTATACAACCAGTAATAACTACCTACTTTACCAAATATTACGCAGCCTTAACTTTCGCCTGTGTAAGCAAGCCAAGCTTATTGTATTATTTAACAGTTCAACCCTAAAATTCAAGGACCTCCCAACTTACTTTGATAATTATTTAAATTCTCGTCTGCAGTAGCTTCGCAAAAATTACACCTATTTGCATCCTAAACTTGGTAAATTTTTCGACCTTTGTAGGCTAATTGAAGATGATGTTATTATGTTTAAAAAAAATTGAACATTGTCAAAAACAATTTCGAAACTCAATTAGTTTTAAAATGTTTTTTTCTGCATGGATCAATGAAATACTAATAAGCGTGATATTCATCAATGGCAGCCACACCGTTAGTTTACAGTAAACTTACTATTTACAACTGTTGTCATAAATATTAATTATATGTTAGTAATACAACTTAGACAACAGAGTTCCGCTTTGGACTATTTGTGTTTACTACCAACATAAATATCTTAGTTAATTGTTCGATACAAATTAACTTGAGCTCACAATTGCCTTTCTATTTATTAAAACATAAATAATTATTTTACATTATTTTTACCTATATCTCGCTTTTGCTAGTAAACTAGCTTTTGCCTGCGGCTTCGCTCGCGTTATATTCGGGGTAACACAGTTCCCCTTGCGCCTTATTGATTTGTAATAGCAACGCTAAGTTTTCCCTTTTCTTCCCTCTTTCTCCCTCAGATACCACTTTAAAAAAATTAGCCTATGTCTGTCTCCTGGTTCCCAACTATCTCTGTACCAAAATTCATCAAAATCGGTGTAGCCATTAAAGCGTGAAGAGGTAACAAACAAACTCACTTTCGCTTTTATAATATTATATTAGTAAGGATGCGTTGACAAACAACTGACTAATAGCCAAAGAACTATTTGTTTAGAGCAGGAATCGAACTCGACTCGCAGCACAGCATCCAATCACTCGGTGAATAAAGCTCCCACATTTAACTAGTACCTAGATAGGGCACCGAGTCCAACCAAAACTGTGGCTACTGCTGAGGAATTCCTAAAGAAAAATCCGAATAACAACTTTACTTACCGAGAAGTCGAACCCAGGATCTGATGCCCAAAAGTATCGTTTGTGATCACTATAGGGTTTATCTTCATATAAATATGTGACATCATAGCCACCTACATTATTTTTAATCTATCAGCTTTTAACCCGGAGGCACACTAACATCTTCTAGTTGCCTGTGGCATCTGATTCCGGTTATAATGGAAGGAGGAGAATAGTTGACAATTTAATTCAATGGCTAGATAAAAATAATTTAAATATATATTTAAGTAAGACAAAGATAATGCACTTTCGACAACGTGTGCCTCGTGTACCTAACCTTCACATACACTACAAATATGACGAAATTGATGAAGTAGCTGATACAAAATTTTTAGGATTACAAATAGATTTTAGTTTAAATTGGAAAGCACATATCGACATGTTGTGTAAAAAATTGAGTTCTTCTGCTTTTGCTTTACATAGATTGTCATCCATAGTAAATACAAAAACACTTCTTGCGGTCTATTACGGTATAGTTGAATGTTACTTACACTACGGTGTCATTTTCTGGGCGAACTCAACCGACAAAGAGACAGCATTTAGGGCTCAAAAGAGATGTCTACGGTCAATGTTCAAACTAAAAACCACCGACAGTTGCAAGCCATATTTTAAGCAGTACAACATATTGACACTTCCCTGTTTATATATTCTTGAAGTAGCTATGTTTGTAAAGAACAATCCAAAACGTTTTGAACGTATGGCCGATGTTTACCCTAGAAACAGACGTGACAATTCCAAATTAAATAATGTACCGTGTCAAACCACTATGATGCGCAAAAGTATTTATTGCATGGCCCCAGTTGTATATATTAAATTACCAAGTGTTTGGAAAGATTTAAAAACGTTGCAATTTAAAGGTAGACTTCGTAAATTATTAATAGATAAATCATACTACAGTGTTGATGAGTTTTTAACGGACAATTTTTTATGAAACTACCTCGAATTTTTAATTAATAAGTTATGTTTGTTTTGTTTTCTATTTTTAAATTAAGTTGATATTTGATAATTTTAATGACAATTTGATTTTTAATAATTTTATATACCTAATGAGAATTACTTTTATTTACTTTTACTTTTGTTTTCTAATTTTTTTTTTAATTAAGTTGATATTTGATAATTTTAATGACAACTAGATTTTAAATAATTTTATACAATGAGAATTACTTTTATTTAATTTATTTATTAATCTAATCTATAAAAATTAAATTTTGCCAATTTTATATAATGATAATGTTTGCATCCCAATTTTATATAATGATAATGTTTGCATGCCGAATGGTGAAATATGGCAGAACCGATATAAATCTACTACCATCTACTCATGTATAACCCATATTTGCAAATAAATGCTATTCTATTCTAGGTCGGTGTACCAAGCTACTGAGTTACAGCGACAACACGGTCATCTGGCTGTATACGGCCATCTGTTTTGGGCCATTCTCGAGTATTCTCGTCAGAAGCACCTTAGCGATTTCACTGATGACTCATTCGGACATTTCCGATACAAGAAAGTCCGTTTACATTCAAAACTCGGTGTGACAATGGGTTTATTGACCAGAGGTAATGTGATAGCCTTTTACTTTTTGAGTTCAATGTTTGTACCTAATCGAATCGAAAAGTATCAAACATTTATTGGCTACGTGCTCGAAATACACTTGAGTACTTTAAAATGTCTTCATTGGCAGGTTCGACATAAATGCAACCTATAAAGACTGGAGAAGATATAGAAATACAATTTAATTTTATATATTTATGTCTAGTGGTCGTACAATTGCAACTATGCGTTGGGTTTGACTCCCGGATCAGGAAAAGTGTTATTGGCTTATTTCACCCGGAATCTCCAGTTTCAGGCACGAAGCCTAGATCTGCGCACGGTTGATGGCAATAGTGTAGCCCCCTATTGCATGAGACTTAAACATACCTGGCGAAATGTGGGTTCGAGGAAACTCAGGCACACCTCTCCCCAGCTCATTTGGGAATACAAGGCATGATGTTATGTCATGTTAATGTTTATTTAATTTGGTTTTATTTTTATAACGTCAACACCACGTATTAGCACGGGTGTTCTTATAGTACAAACACATCCACAACTTTCCAGTTATATAATTTAAGTCCTATGTTATTATTGATGAGCCTTTTGCCATAAACTGGCTACTAGATCATAGGAAAACACGGAACTCATATTGGATCACGACTGTCTGGCTGTCAAGACCCTTTAACTCAGGAACACGTGGAGGTATCGAGTTGCAATTAAAACCATATACTCATATCTTAGGTCCCTATGTGCTGTGAAAAAAACAACCCTCTAAATCTACACAGTCAAAAGATATGGCTGTTTATGTCGCAAGTTTGTACGGAACCCTAGGTGCGCGAGTCTGACTCGCTTTTGGCCGGTTTTTGAAATAATTTGTAACTACTTTTTAAAAAACCTGTAAAGTAATCTATAACTTTAATTTGTTTAACATCCAGTTTCCTTGGATCACTGTTCTGTGTTCCTCAAAGAATCCAATATAACTTAGTAAGAGTTACAGGGAAAGGGCGGGGCGCCCCAAACTGCTGTCTCATAGAACTAACTCCTTAAATTGTCGAACATTCGCTTCTACAACATTTATTTGGAATTGCTTCCAAAAGTTTCGTAAGTAATCGCTTTATTCAACACACCCAATAGAAACTCGAGCAATAATTTTCATCAATTTTATTCAAGCTCCAATTTATACATGTTTAATGTTTTCTATTCGAAGCAAAATGATTTTGTTTTTAAAATGAGCTGATTTAACTTTTTTAGTTTTGAAACATAAAATAGTCATTATTTACTTTTAATAGTTCCTGGACCTACATTCAGTATTGTTATAAAAGATTAAGGATTTCTTTGGGTAAGCGGTATGCTCCTCTCCAACTGTACTCGACACATCGTTTCGTAGACACAAACCGTGGTGGCAGACGGAAAGGCTTTTAAAGTGCCACACTAAAAGCTACTTTGGTAACTTGACGATACCAGTTCCTAATACAGGAACCGCCATTATGACGTACAGTCTTGGCAGGAATCCAAACCCGACGCAGTCAGGATTGAAATATTTGTGCAAGCAAAGAGGCTCAGTGCTGTCAGTCTGGTTAGGCGATTTATATGATGAAAGCAAGGGGGTTGTGATTCATTATGGTTTCTAGGTTTCTTGGCCAAAATCAATATTTTTATTTGTTCTGAGACAACACGAGTGCGCGATATCAACGTAATGAAAATATAGTCAATTTTAAAACTGAAACTACCCCTTTCACATTCAATATTCTTAAAACTAAGAAAGTGGTTGGCGCAGTGGCTGAGCAATAGACTACTGCGCAGCGGGTTGCAGCTTCGACCCCCACACGGTACAAATATTTGTACAGATAGTTGTTTCAGGTCTGGCGGTTTGTGTATGTGAGTTTAAATGTTTGTAGGTAAACGCGTTACAGGAAAAAATCCTAGTGTGTCAAAGTTTGAAATAAAAAAATGTATTCATATCTATGGTTAATACTGATTGTGCTTGTTGCATATAATTAAAACAAAATTCTAAAGGATTGTATTTTTCGATTCAATAATAATCGACGTATTTACGACGTTACGTCTCCACCACGCACTCGTGCTTGGGTCTCTATAATCTTGGGCACTTCTGTCGTTTAAAAAACGTGGTCTTTATTTAATACTTCGTTCAAGTTTTCCGCTCAATTTCAACATTTATGATTTATCTTTAAAAATCTTGTATCTATGAACGATTAACTCTTTATTTCCAAGACCACTACTGTTGCTTGACATAAAGACAGCCATTTTAAAAAGAATATTGAAAAGACTCAACAAAACCCGATCATGGTAAAATAAGTGGAAATTCCTAGACTTCTATAGCTTTAAAGGGTTAATTTTGCTTGTCAATTTAGTTCGCAGTCGAAGTTTCTAGGTCATGATTGTCAGGCCTTTCAGGAGCGCTTGTGGTGCCATCTACAGGGAAAACGTCTGTTCAGTGTTTGACGTTATTAGGGTGGCATGACATGGGCTTTGTTCTGCGGTGGTGGTGAGAAACTTAAATAGCAGCTTAGTTTCTATACACTTATTTTGTTGTAGAGCAACCAATTAAGAATATGCTGTGAGTCCTTGTGGGTACTCTTGAGATGGTAACTTGAGTACTAGGTTATGAGATTCGATGTTATAGCTTTTAAAAATTACATTAATTTTTTTTTCATAACTTCAAAAAACAAATCAAATCAAGTAAAAACCATTTATTTCTTCTAGGCCAGTTACAGGCACTTTTGTCCTGTAGATAACATACTAATTAAGCTGCAGTCCCAGTCACAAGGCTTAATAACTGTGAAAGTACAGTTGTTGCCCATTCCAAACCGTTGATCTCTATGGAGAAGAATGGGCAAGAAACTCCATGGACACTCTTTTAAATTATAATATTGTCACAAAATCGTGTGAGGATAGAACGACGTGCACAGTAAGAGCGCGCGCTACTAACTTATATTCTCCGTATACTCGTACATGTATATATTTAAGTTACACTTGTTATTTAAAATCATATGGTATTCGAATTTTCACATGACTAGATTGCTGGGTTTTTTGGCACTTGTTCTATTGACAGGGATGGGAACGGATTTTTAGATGCCCTAAATTTTTTTCTCATTTTGTTACTGTACATATTTTTAGTATTATTATAGGTATTACATATTTATTTGTAGTGTAGATGACTTATAAAATTTTGAGAAACAACTTTTCTTGCTTTCCCTGACCGTACATAAATATTTACATATAAAACAACATACGGTAAACATACAACTCATTTCAACGCTCAATGCAATATGTTTTCCGATATTGAAAGGTTCGATTTTCGTTCTCGATTAAATTTTTCTAGGACGATTGATGTTTGCAAACACCGATGCGATGCGATGGTTCGATTTAGAAATTCTTCGAACGTCGTGTGTATTTGTTACAGGTTCAACATATAATTTAAAATATTGAGCTGGCAATAACATTAACAAATGGACTGGACATGGGATTTAACAACTGTTTCAATTCCGGTTCGATCCCCGCACGAAACAAATATTTGTATGGCCTCCAGGTATTATTTTGTTTTAGGTTTCAGGTCTGTTTGTGTATGTAAGTTTAAATGTTTGTAAACGCACCCACTATACAGAAAAAAAATCTAGCGTATCAATGTTTTTGACGTGATAACGTCTTTAAAATCGTTTTAGTCGGGTGACATGTTCAGAAACTTGTGTCACACCAAAACCTCACGAGCGCGATCGATCGATCGATCGATCGATCGTCTTATTGGTGATAACTTATATCACCAATAAGACGTTATCACGTAAACATCTCGATCGTAAACCTACTTTACAAACAACCAATTTTTTTTTAAAGAAATATGGAAATTAGAAACTTGTTATTTACCGAAAAGAAAAGATTACAAGTTTTTTTTATTTCAGGATTGTATTTTCGGATTAAGTGTTTCCACCTTACCTTCCATCGTTAGTTGCTGAAGTAATGTGTATTCAGTGTTAACCTTTTTTTTCGTGTGGAAATCCTCTATGGATGTCCTCCGCCATGGGGCGGCAGAGGCCTCTGTCAGCCTCCTACTAACTAAAACCACACAGTGATGGCTGGGGTGCGGGGACACAATCGCATTCTACAGAATCACCCCAACAAACTTCAGTACTAACCTTTCGTAACCTTTCAAACATTGAAGTTAATAAATAAATAAATAAATAAAGCTCAGGTAGAGTTGTACGTAATAGTACACCCATATTTCGCCAGTAATTTAAATGTCCCATGTAGGGATCGCGATCATTGCTTTCAAGCGAGCAAAGATAGACGGACGCATCTCTGGAAAAATTAGCTGACATTTTGTGTTTTTTTTTTCAGTTGGGAACTTCCCAAATAGAATGGGGCAGGGGCAGACAAATTATCTCCAATCGGGAAATCATCAAATAACTTCTCCCGGTCTGGGCGGAGCAGATAGAAGTGTCAGACTTTTACTGACTATAAAGCCCGTCCATATTCTTTCTTATTCCCTTTGTTTTTTAACAACCCGCAATCCCGACACACAGTGACCCTGGGCGTTGCTGACATCAAGCCTTTCCCTAGGTGCTTCTCGTATGCATAGTGTACGGAGCTGTCGTCTAGGCTTGGTGTTCTTTTCTTACACTCCCACATTCGCTCGTCATCTGAATGGCACGGCAAGGGTGTAGCTACTTTTATACTAAACTAGCTTCCGCCCGTGACTTCGTCCGCGTGGAATAGTTACTTTGGGCTAACGCTCACTTTAACCCGCATGATGATTGATTTTTTTTTATCTCTCCCCTTTTATTCCCTCTTTCTCCCCCAAATATCAATTAAAAAATATATAGCCTATGTCCGTCTCCAGGGTCCCAAAATTCATCACCCCCTATCTCTGTACCAAAATTCATCAAAATCAGTTTAGCCATTTAGGCGTGAAGACGTAACAAACAAAGAAACAAACTCACTTTCACTTTTAAAATATTAGTTAAGTTTTTGATTGGAGAAAAAAAACGTAAACCTCCCCTTTAATTCAACATGCATAACACACACTTCCTAAGCCAAGTACACATTGAAAGCACCATATAACTTCGTTATACCTACAATGTTACTATCCCCAGCAAAATCCCCGCACAACATATCCATATCGTCACATAAGTACAGTTTATACTCGAATTAGAGGCTATCGGCGTGTCGATTAGCCCTCGGGGATAACGCGGGCTATAAGATATAATCAGACTTAATTATACACAAGGTTCTCTGGATACGGAACTACTACTCAATGATATGGAGGTAATGGGTTCCGTACACTTGGAAAAGCAGATAGGGTTTTGACTGTAGAGGTTTGTTGGTGTTCATACTCTTTGGAATAACAATAATATTATATTTTATGTCTCGTATTTTTTTAGTCTTGCCCAGTACTAACTGGGTTGTGGAGGTCAGATAGGCAGTCGCTTTATATAAAATACCGGTATTCAGCTGCAACCGGTAAGACTGAAAGACGACCCCAACATAGTTGGGAACAAGCTAGGTGGATAATGTCTTGATTTTTTTACAGCCTTTCATTAGCTAAACCCACATTATAGAAATGCATTAAAATTACTAGTCCACCATTTTTATGAGTCCACTATATTGAATTCAGAATTCCACCACTAAGCTTAACACGGAAAAAACCAGAAAGTGGGTCAAATTTAACTACTAAAATATGTTTTAAATAGTTACAGGTGAAGTTAATAAAAGCGTGTTTAAATAGTGATTCATTTTGAAGTATTTTAAGTGTATTCGAATCTGCTTATTAATTTTAAATGTACAGAAACCGACCTTTCTGTCCAAGTCGATATTTTGTATGATTTAGTCGTTTCTCAGCATCAAACAAGTAACGTAAATATAATCCTATCGTACTAATATTATTATTATAATCCTTACTATCCTTATCCTTACTTCCTTACTAATATTATAAAAGCGAAAGTGAGTTTGTTTGTTTGTTTGTTACCTCTTCACGCTTTAATGGCTACACCGATTTTGATGAATTTTGGTACAGAGATAGTTAGGATCCAGGAGACGTATTTTTTTTTTTTAAAGTGGGATGTAAGGGAGAAAGAGGGAAGAAAAGGGAAAACTTAGCGTTGCTATTACACATCAATAAGGCGCTACCGAATTTAACGCGAGCGAAGCCGCGGGCAAAAGCTAGTATAAATATAAATGCGAATGTTTGTGAGGATGGGTGGATGGATATTGATGTATACGGCTGAACGAGTCTTGACGAAATTTGGCACAGAGGTAGATTATAGTCTGGAATAACACATAGGATACTTTTTTTCGAATATCACGCGAGCGAATCCGCGGGTGCTAGCTAGTAACTTAATAGGAATAACTTAATAGGAATCGTGTACACTTGTTTTACTTAGGGATAAAAAACCCTAAAATAATAATAATAAATGATGATCCCGAGGTATACAGGGTAACATTAAATGAACTAGTGAAATTCCGCAGACGTGGATATAGTCTAAACATGTTTTATCATAAACAGAAACAACTCTAAATAGTCTGTTTTATTTTCACAAGTGCTTTATTGGTTTCCATGTGAATTGCTTCAATTAAGGTAACTGCAACTTAGTAAATGAAAGCCTTGTAGAATCTATAGTTGTGTAACTTATCGAATAGCCAGATCAAATCTTAGCTTAAGATCAGAGATTAAATCGGGCTCACAGAAACGGCGACCAGAGTAAAGTGATTGTCAGACAGTCTAATCAAATTAAATGATCATTTATCAATATTTTCTCTTATATTTTCTAGCCATGTTGGAAACAAGGAAGCGATCCATCTCCTTTAAAATCGCCGTGCAATCTACATCAAGAATCATAAACGTTGTACGTTCGTTCCTCGATCCTGACAGGTACAGATAACTATCTATCATCTGACGTCCAGTTAGAAAACCAGTTGACGTTAGTTAACTTGTAGTTATGCGTTAAACTGAGCTAGCCTTCAGGGGTCATTAGAACCGGAAGAGTTTATTTAGATAAGTCTTAATCGATTGAAAGAGGTTCGTCTCAACATAATTATTTTGATAATATTATGATATTACAAGGTGGATTTGATCATTTATGGATTATTGTGGGGCTTACAGAGATCTAACAGGCTGGAGAGGTGTGGGAGGAGTAAGAATTTTCCCAACAGTAAAACACGAAGTTGGCTAGAAAAATGAAAATGTATTCAATCATCTTATGAAAGATGTATTATCACGATAATTCACATACGTGGAACTTAAAAACATTACTGGCGTGAATTTTAAGTATAAGTTATTATAAGAATAAAAGTAGAACAAAGAAATCAGTGATGAACCATAGTTTAAAATAGGTGACAAATAAAATGACAATTAAAATTACAACTTGGGGAGAAGAATGACAGAAGAAGACATTCTGTGCCGATCACTAATTGAAATAAGGGCAAGAAAGATGAAGATAATATTTTTTATTTAGGTTTCATGTCATCCAGTACCGGGAAATGGTCAGTAAAGCATAGCAATACCCGAAACTACAACAAAAAAAAATAACACAGAACAGTTTAACTTCGCCGACCTCAACTCTGTTCTCAAGAGCCATTGAGGTCAAGGGTACGCATAATTATGTAAAAAATCACGTCTGTAATCTAGGAGAGTAAGGCAGATGTGGACCTATGGAGCAAAAATTCGTCACTAATAGAATAAAATACAACTGAGATATTTCCGTCACCTAAAACACAGAACTGGGGCTGAGATATTCAAACACGAATATCAAAACAGTCAAAAAAAATTCCAGCCAAACTCACGCACCGAGGGTTCCGTACAAACTTGCGTCATAAACAGCCATAATCTTTTGGCTGTGTAGACTTTCACAGCATAAAAGAACCACAGGGTTGAATATAAGGTTATAATTTCAACTCGATACTTCAACGCATTTACGAGATAAAAGGTCTTGACAGACAGACAGACGAATAACAAAGTCCAATAAGGATTCCGTCTTTTCCTTTTGAAGTAAGGAACTCTAAAATAATAAAAATCCAAAATCTATAAGAAAAAACGAAGAACTGTAGAAAGATTATGTTATGACAGTTAACAGATTCATTCAACCGTATTATCTCGTTGAAACATTTCTTATTTCCTCCTGCCAATTCTTTTATTTCATTCATAAAGAAATCAAATCAATCGGGTAGCGTGAAGAAGGTTCAAAATTGGCTGGCTGCATTTGTTACGGTTGATAGAACATTGAACAGTTAAAATGAAGTTATAAAGCGCTAGAAACGTTGCTTAGGTATTTTCAGTAAAATACTAAACCTGAAATGCAGTGGCTGCCAATCTTCATTACTTCGGCTACTGCAGTAGAGTTTAAAATACTTAAATTCTTTTAGGTTAACATAAACTTAAACTCAAAGCATTTATTTCAATTAGACTATTACAGGCACTTTTGAATGTCAAGAAACAAAATGACGAAGCTACAGTCCCAGTCACAAAGCATAATAACTTGTGAAAGTACTGTTGTTGCCCATTCCAAAGCGTTGATCTCTATGGAGAAGATTGGGCAAGAAACTCCATGGACACTCGTTTTAAATTATAATATTATTACAAAATCGTATCAATATCATCGCGGATAGGATATAAATAATGCGTCATAGAATATTCTGATATTTTTACGCAGCATTAGTTTGATATGAGAATCGTTGTACAGAAACTTTACCTCACTGGTCTAGTGGTCGAAATCGCGACTGCCGAGCGATGAGGTCTTGGGTTTGATTCCCGGGTTGGAGCAAGTGTTATCGGGTTTTCCAACCGGATTTTTTAGTAGCAACCACGGAGTCTGGATTTGTCGCCAATTGAGGTCAATAGGCCTCCTCCTATATATTTTATAGGACTTAAAATATCTGGCAAAATTTGGGTGTTCTCTTAGGTACACCTTTGCTTAGTCCTTCGGTGATTACAAGCGTGATGATATGTCATATTTACAGAGCAGTTTCCAAAAACGTATATCCAATGTATCTGTCCATCGCCATACACCAGGTAAACAAATCGCTCTAAATTATTTCCCGGATCAATCCAAATAGATACATCTTGCACATAGTTGTCTAAACTACATCCTATGCTACTACGGAGCTCGGCAGTTATCCGCTAACGAACGCGCGGCGACAGCGCAATCTCCGGCTCTTTGCGGCTCAAGCTAACTAGACTGTATCGGTAGAATTCTGAAGAGGGAAAAGCCGAGATTTATTTTGCTTACACTGTAAGTAAAAGACAGTTGGTAAAACGATGTATTGTAAAGGCTTTAAATAGAGCTTTTTGGACGAGCTTATAGACACTTGGAAACAACAAATTTCGTAATGTCCAGGCTTGGTAAGTTTTTGAATTTGGTTCCTAAGAGCCCCTTATGACTTCTGGTTTGTTAGAATTTTATAGTTTACAAAAAAGCTGTGATAGCTTATTATATTTTACATAGTTCAATATTGTATTGCGCATTGGAACAGCTTCCTATTATGGTTAAAACCGTTGAAATTCCATTCAAACTCAAACTCAAAGCATTTATTTCAATTAGTCCATTACAGGCACTTTTGAATGTCAAGTAAAAAAATGATGAAACTACAGTCCCGGTCACAAAGCATAATAACTAGTGAAAATACAGTAGTTGTCCATTCCAAAGCGTTGATCTCTATGGAGAAGAATGGGCAAAAAACTCCATGGACACTCTTTAAAACATTCAACACAACCATTGTGTAATTTAGAAGATTGCAATTAAACAGATACAAATTGCAACGTTTTTTTATACCAACATACATTACATAGATAACAATCGTTTGATTAATATCTCGTTTCATCTCATTCCCGAAATCAAAGTAGAATAAATCTGCCTCAGAAAAACAAATTCGGTCAGACAATTCAATGAAAATACACATCTCCAGTCTCCCACCCCTTATCACTTCTACTTACTGAGGCAACTATTTCAATCAGTATGCCATTAAACACTTACTCCCCAGCTGTCTCGACCTATACTCATACATCACGTCTACTACCCGCCCCACCGTAATCTGATTTCGGCTAGATTTAACCAGGTCTGGGATATTTGGTAGCGTCCCACGAAATAGGCACTTTGGCTAATAAATCGGGTTAGATTGTGTTATCGTTCCTATCTATGTTTCGAGGTTCGCACTCATTTGTCGATATTGGGATTTGAATTTGGAGTTTCATGATAAAGGACTTGTTAGCGTGTTTATATCTTGTGTGAATTAATCAGTTTATATACATAGATATACTAAGAAGAGCTCAGGGGGTCAATCTTCAGGTTATTTTTTTTTTAAATCCGACAGCGTCCATATATTTTGGTCGGTATTACAAAATGTTTTAAAACCTATGATAATAGTAGTTACGTGGGTTAATACGGGGACGAGTGACCAGCCATTATATACAAGTTTCTTCCATTGCTTATCCTGTGGCTTATCCTTAAGCTGTTGGTCCCGCCTTTTTTAACAACGGTAACAGATAGTGACCTAAAGGTGTGATAACCAGTCTTATAATGGGGTATCGTTACGGTAGTGGGGTGGAATGGGGCGGATTGTCGAATAAATGGGGCACTAACTGGGTTGTGAAGGTCATATAAGTACACAGTAGCGCCATGTAAAATAATGGTAAAGGTGCATCTGGGTAGACTGGAAGCCGAACCCAATAAAGTTAGGAAAAGGTGGCATGTTATGTGAAAAAGGACAGTGTTTGGTTTCCTATGCATTTTCAAAACCAACCACGAGTTGTGAGTTGAGTTTTATGATACGAATACCTAACGTCCTAGCTACCTTAAATCCTACTACCGTAGGATTTAACTCTTAAAATGAATAAAAAACTAAATTAAAGTAGTAAGTAGGATACTATTTCCTATATTAATTATTTAATAATTATTAATTTTATTTTATTATTCTAATTATATTATAATAAATGCGAATGTTTGAGGATGGATGAATGGCTGGATAGATGAATAGATGGATGGATGTATGAATGCATAGATGTTTGTTACCCTTTTACGTCAAAACGGCGCAACAGATCTTGATAAAATTTGACAGAGAGGTAGATTATAGTCTGGAATAACACATAGGATACTTTTTTTTTAATATGTCGTGGGCGAAGCCGCGGGCGCCAGTTAGTTAAATATATTTATTGAGTGTATAAACAGTGTCAAAATTATCAACAATAAATATTATTAACACTGAATCGCTATAACTTACAAACATTTCTTCCAAGAGAATTTCAGTCAAAACTACATCCGAATACAATTCTCCCAGGAGAACCCTTTTAATAATTGATTACGATACGCAAGTACTAGCAATATATTACAGAAGAATATCTTCGCCAGTAATAGTAAATTGTTTTGAGACTCCGTCGGACAACTAAAGCTGCTACTCCACATCAACCCGCGGCCAAGCTACAGATATGTATCTTCAGTTTTTCTCTCTCTCCACTGCCAATATCACGACAAGAACGTAGACGAATCAAAAGAAGTTTGCAAGGACCGTAGTAGGTGGCATTCTGTGTTTCTGCCTACCTGCTTTATTGTTTTTTCGAATGGGAATTCATCTAAACGCGCTGCGTGTCGCGGGTTCGATCCTACAGGTAGTTGTTTTGGGTCCGGCTGTTTGTGTATGTGAGTCTAAATATCGTTTCAAATGGTGCGTTAACAAATGTAAGCGCACCCACGATACAGGAGAAATTCCTAGTGTGGGGCAACGTTTACATTAAAAAAAAACAAAAAAAAACAAATAACTTCTCTCGCTCTGCGCGGAGTGGAAAGGAGTGTCAAACTCTTACTCTCGTTTGAAAGAATATGATGAAGTGTTTAGGAGTTATGAACAAATGAGCATACATATTTGCAAACCCTACTGTAAACCCTTCTTCTTCTTAAGCTTTACCGTATTCGGTAAAAAAAGAACCGCGATGCTAAAATGGCAAAAAAACACATTTAATGTTCAAGTGGTCGTATGACCTAATACAAATACATCGCCGACACAAAACCGTCGCTCATTAATCATCATAGAATAGAACAGACGATGTATCTAACTGCTATAAAATTAGTGGCCATCAAAGTGATTGAGGTTGTTATTTGTTTTATTATTTCTATATTAAGTACATTGAGGTGAAACGATGGATGACGGATGAATTGGTGGCCTAAATTCTGAGACCAAAATAACGAACTCGGTTTGTTACGTTGATAAAGTTTAAGGTTATATTTCCTGTAAACAACACGCACTGAGTACATTTTACCAGAAATATAAAAAAAAACCTTTTTTTCTGTTAGCTTTAATTAAAATAAAATAGAAGTACTATCAATTTTAAAGGTATTTACAAAGTTTCGTGTCTGTCTTTATTAACCGTTAAAAATATATGGTCACTACAATCAAAGGTGTGTGCAAAATCAATCAGAATCATCAATCAAATCAATCAGATCAATCAGTTGGGAGAAACTATTTCAAAATTCAATTGCAAGATCCGTCTTTATCATGTGATTGGTGCTTAAGTTGCCCACAGCCCAAGGATCTCTGACTTGGCTTAACATGTCGTGGACAAAAATATCACTTAGGCATGCTGGTTTCCTCACTATGCGTTCTTTCTCCAAAGCAACCTGATGATCCATAGATCTCCTGATAATTAAAGAATACGCACATGAGGACGAAAAATTTGATTTTGGTCCAAACCCACCACTATCCTATTTTTTTAGTCGTTATTCTGCTATTTGGCAAAGAGACAAATCCAACAAATCAAAAACCATGAAAATCGGTCCAGCCGTTCGCCAGTAATAAGTGTAACAAATCCGACTTTGTTTTATACGTTACTAGCTTTTGCCCGCGGCTTCGCTCGCGATAAATTCGGTAGCACCTTATTGATTTGTTATAGCAACGCTACCGTTTCATCCCTCTTTCTCCCTCATAAACCGCTCTTTTTTTTTAAAAAAAAATAGCCCTAACTAACTATCTCTGTGCCAAAATTCATCAAAATCGGTTTAACCATTAAAGCGTGAAGAGGTAACAAACAAACAAACAAACTCACTTTCGCTTTTATAATTTTAGTAAGGAAATATTAGTAAGGATTATTACGCACATTATACTTAAAGCACCCATAATAATTACGTGACTGATTGACATTTTAAATACAATTTATATTAACTTTTGTCTAACTCCAGCTGCTTCCACTGCCGCCTATCATTCGCTACACTCTACACTAATTTATTTTTAAACACGTCAGTAAGAAATGTTTTCATTCACTGAGTGTTTTGTTGACAGCCATGCAACCGCTTGATGATTGCATAATATATTTAAAAATAATTAAAATTTCTGTTCTATAAATCCTTACTAATATTATAAAAGCGAAAGTGAGTTTGTTTGTTTGTTTGTTTGTTACCTCTTCACGCTTTAATGGCTAAACCGATTTTGATGAATTTTGGTACAGAGGTAGTTGGGAACCAGGAGACGGACATAGGCTAACTTTTATTAAAAAAAAAGTGGGATATGAGGGAGAACGAGGGAAGAAAAGGGAAAACTTAGCGTTGCTATTACAAATCAATCAGGCGCAAGAGCAAAACTACAGGTCTGCTTGGTGTGTTATACCGAATTTAACGCGAGCGAAGCCGCGGGCGAAAGCTAGTTCTATATAATAATAATTATCAGGCAGTTCATAAATTCTATTAAGTAGGTGTACGAACTTGAACTATTCATAATGTATGAAGAGAAATATGCCTTCTGGAGAAATGTTAGTACATAGTTAAACAAATAGATAGTTGGCAATTTGTTGAGTATCTCACTGTAGCTTTTGACTTATGATACATGGCTTCAGGCCAATAAACGGCTCATAACTTGTAATTTGCATACATAAACATCGATAAATTATCACAACTATAGAACAGCAAACAAGTCTAGGAAACGGACATAACGGAAGAACAGTACATATTACCACTGGTAGTAATCCTACTAATATTATTTTATTATATACTAGCTTTTGCCCGCGGCTTCGCTCGCGTTAAATTCGGTATAACACTACCTGCAGTTTTGGTCCTTGCGCCTTCAAAAAAGAACCTTACGAATGTGTACTTGACCAACAACTTGACAGCATAAACAATTTGACACAGTAAAGACCATTTTCCCGGTCAGCACTAAAACCTCAAGTGGTATAGATGACCAATGCATAATTTCAAAGCTTTATTCATAACTGTTCGCGAAATGACTGACGGGTTTTCATGAATAAGAAGGCTAGTGTTACACCGTTTATTACTCTTCTCACTATTTAAGGCTAGGTTCACATTTATGGATGGCTCACTTAGCTTGTGCAGCTTAGGAATTCTTGGACTAACGAGGAACTAGCGTGCAGAGAATTCTAGAATTTTTAATGAATAGGCAGACACATTTCTTTGGACGCCAAGTGGTGATAAGGTTTCTATAAAAAACGTATGTAGTCTGAGGTCAATCACCTAACTATAGATCTTATAGAAAGGCATTTCATCAACCGTTCAAGTCCTGGTGAAGGCTGCCAGAATCCGATGGAAGTGGAAAGCGCAGGGCCGGTCGACGTCTTGACGAGAGTCCTAATGACATCACATTGCGTCGAGGACGTCTTTCTGCTGATATCCTAATAACAATTACTTATTGACATCATCAGAGTGAAGTAACTAACTGATCACAAAGAAATTTTGTGTAATGATGAATGTCCAACCACCAATTGAAACGAAAATTCAGAAGTAATTTATATTAAATACCATCCATCATCATTTATTCGTAACAATAAACTTTGTGTTGAATTGTCACATGCTAAAACCATTTAAAAAATTAAAATAAAATAATGTAAAAACAGAGTCAGATCAAAGTCAGATATTATGTCAAATTATTAAACAGACTCAAAGCTTAATATCATAAATCGTTAAAGGTTAATGTGTAAAAGCAAAAGAGAATTCATTTAAAAGCATGTTCACAGATATTATTGTAGGAGTAAGTATTTATTTTAAATCATTTGACATTTTTCCAACAAGAAAGCTTTTCGAATCAGTTTTAGGGTACCTTTAAAGGTAAAAACGGAACCCTTCGGATGACTTCGTTGTCCGTCTGTCTGTCAAGACCCTTTATCTCGGAAACACGTGGAGGTATCGAGTTTAAATTAAAACCATATACTCAAATCTCTGGTCCCTTGGAGCTGTTAAATCAACACTAAGTCTACGAAGTCAAAATATATGGCTGTTCATGTCGCAACTTTGTACGGAAGTCTCGATGAACGAGTCTGGCTCGCGATTGGCTGTTTTTTTTTTAATAAGTGAGGTCCTAGTTTTGACATAAGTGAGGACTGTGTATAACTAAAGACAATAAGATATTCACTAAAATTGCAACCAATATTTAAAAGAATTCCAAAGAAGCAGAGTAAATTAAATAAGTACATTTTACATATCATTGCCTATTCACTACTATCGAAGCTTATTGTTGCCCACTACACGTCTAACCTGATTTCTCCTCCTTTTCATCTGATTCAAAGGGAAGCCACTGAGAATTGGCCTACATTTCATTAATAATGAATACATTATGTATTGTGATAGTACAATAGTGTCTCTATGTAAATTCTGTAGGACATAGTGTTGCTGGAATGTTTTAGTTAATGTTAATGGATGTATGTGGCTCTTGGGTTTTCTCTTAGGATGTGGAAGTATGGGAGACTTGGTATGTGGGTTGCATGTATATGCAGGTATTGCAAACTCTCTATATATAAATATGTTGCTTTATGAATGAACGCTTTTTTTGCGGATAGGAAATCATCAAATAACGTCCCCCGCTCTAGGCCGAGTGGGGGGGAGTATCAGAATTTTACTATACTACTTTAAACCCACCCATGTTCCTTTTTTTGCCCTTTATGTCCCGGGGCGCTGTATCTCTTTCAAACAACCCGCAACCCTGGATGAATGAAAGCTGTGATGACTGCCTCAAGTGATCGCAGACCACAGACTTATTGTTTTGAGACTCCGTCGGACAACTAAAGCTGCTACTCCACATCAACCCGCGGCCAAGCTACAGATATGTATCTTCAGTTTTTCTCTCTCTCCACTGCCAATATCACGACAAGAACGTAGACGAATCAAAAGAAGTTTGCAAGGACCGTAGTAGGTGGCATTCTGTGTTTCTGCCTACCTGCTTTATTGTTTTTTCGAATGGGAATTCATCTAAACGCGCTGCGTGTCGCGGGTTCGATCCTACAGGTAGTTGTTTTGGGTCCGGCTGTTTGTGTATGTGAGTCTAAATATCGTTTCAAATGGTGCGTTAACAAATGTAAGCGCACCCACGATACAGGAGAAATTCCTAGTGTGGGGCAACGTTTACATTAAAAAAAAACAAAAAAAAACAAATAACTTCTCTCGCTCTGCGCGGAGTGGAAAGGAGTGTCAAACTCTTACTCTCGTTTGAAAGAATATGATGAAGTGTTTAGGAGTTATGAACAAATGAGCATACATATTTGCAAACCCTACTGTAAACCCTTCTTCTTCTTAAGCTTTACCGTATTCGGTAAAAAAAGAACCGCGATGCTAAAATGGCAAAAAAACACATTTAATGTTCAAGTGGTCGTATGACCTAATACAAATACATCGCCGACACAAAACCGTCGCTCATTAATCATCATAGAATAGAACAGACGATGTATCTAACTGCTATAAAATTAGTGGCCATCAAAGTGATTGAGGTTGTTATTTGTTTTATTATTTCTATATTAAGTACATTGAGGTGAAACGATGGATGACGGATGAATTGGTGGCCTAAATTCTGAGACCAAAATAACGAACTCGGTTTGTTACGTTGATAAAGTTTAAGGTTATATTTCCTGTAAACAACACGCACTGAGTACATTTTACCAGAAATATAAAAAAAAACCTTTTTTTCTGTTAGCTTTAATTAAAATAAAATAGAAGTACTATCAATTTTAAAGGTATTTACAAAGTTTCGTGTCTGTCTTTATTAACCGTTAAAAATATATGGTCACTACAATCAAAGGTGTGTGCAAAATCAATCAGAATCATCAATCAAATCAATCAGATCAATCAGTTGGGAGAAACTATTTCAAAATTCAATTGCAAGATCCGTCTTTATCATGTGATTGGTGCTTAAGTTGCCCACAGCCCAAGGATCTCTGACTTGGCTTAACATGTCGTGGACAAAAATATCACTTAGGCATGCTGGTTTCCTCACTATGCGTTCTTTCTCCAAAGCAACCTGATGATCCATAGATCTCCTGATAATTAAAGAATACGCACATGAGGACGAAAAATTTGATTTTGGTCCAAACCCACCACTATCCTATTTTTTTAGTCGTTATTCTGCTATTTGGCAAAGAGACAAATCCAACAAATCAAAAACCATGAAAATCGGTCCAGCCGTTCGCCAGTAATAAGTGTAACAAATCCGACTTTGTTTTATACGTTACTAGCTTTTGCCCGCGGCTTCGCTCGCGATAAATTCGGTAGCACCTTATTGATTTGTTATAGCAACGCTACCGTTTCATCCCTCTTTCTCCCTCATAAACCGCTCTTTTTTTTTAAAAAAAAATAGCCCTAACTAACTATCTCTGTGCCAAAATTCATCAAAATCGGTTTAACCATTAAAGCGTGAAGAGGTAACAAACAAACAAACAAACTCACTTTCGCTTTTATAATTTTAGTAAGGAAATATTAGTAAGGATTATTACGCACATTATACTTAAAGCACCCATAATAATTACGTGACTGATTGACATTTTAAATACAATTTATATTAACTTTTGTCTAACTCCAGCTGCTTCCACTGCCGCCTATCATTCGCTACACTCTACACTAATTTATTTTTAAACACGTCAGTAAGAAATGTTTTCATTCACTGAGTGTTTTGTTGACAGCCATGCAACCGCTTGATGATTGCATAATATATTTAAAAATAATTAAAATTTCTGTTCTATAAATCCTTACTAATATTATAAAAGCGAAAGTGAGTTTGTTTGTTTGTTTGTTTGTTACCTCTTCACGCTTTAATGGCTAAACCGATTTTGATGAATTTTGGTACAGAGGTAGTTGGGAACCAGGAGACGGACATAGGCTAACTTTTATTAAAAAAAAAGTGGGATATGAGGGAGAACGAGGGAAGAAAAGGGAAAACTTAGCGTTGCTATTACAAATCAATCAGGCGCAAGAGCAAAACTACAGGTCTGCTTGGTGTGTTATACCGAATTTAACGCGAGCGAAGCCGCGGGCGAAAGCTAGTTCTATATAATAATAATTATCAGGCAGTTCATAAATTCTATTAAGTAGGTGTACGAACTTGAACTATTCATAATGTATGAAGAGAAATATGCCTTCTGGAGAAATGTTAGTACATAGTTAAACAAATAGATAGTTGGCAATTTGTTGAGTATCTCACTGTAGCTTTTGACTTATGATACATGGCTTCAGGCCAATAAACGGCTCATAACTTGTAATTTGCATACATAAACATCGATAAATTATCACAACTATAGAACAGCAAACAAGTCTAGGAAACGGACATAACGGAAGAACAGTACATATTACCACTGGTAGTAATCCTACTAATATTATTTTATTATATACTAGCTTTTGCCCGCGGCTTCGCTCGCGTTAAATTCGGTATAACACTACCTGCAGTTTTGGTCCTTGCGCCTTCAAAAAAGAACCTTACGAATGTGTACTTGACCAACAACTTGACAGCATAAACAATTTGACACAGTAAAGACCATTTTCCCGGTCAGCACTAAAACCTCAAGTGGTATAGATGACCAATGCATAATTTCAAAGCTTTATTCATAACTGTTCGCGAAATGACTGACGGGTTTTCATGAATAAGAAGGCTAGTGTTACACCGTTTATTACTCTTCTCACTATTTAAGGCTAGGTTCACATTTATGGATGGCTCACTTAGCTTGTGCAGCTTAGGAATTCTTGGACTAACGAGGAACTAGCGTGCAGAGAATTCTAGAATTTTTAATGAATAGGCAGACACATTTCTTTGGACGCCAAGTGGTGATAAGGTTTCTATAAAAAACGTATGTAGTCTGAGGTCAATCACCTAACTATAGATCTTATAGAAAGGCATTTCATCAACCGTTCAAGTCCTGGTGAAGGCTGCCAGAATCCGATGGAAGTGGAAAGCGCAGGGCCGGTCGACGTCTTGACGAGAGTCCTAATGACATCACATTGCGTCGAGGACGTCTTTCTGCTGATATCCTAATAACAATTACTTATTGACATCATCAGAGTGAAGTAACTAACTGATCACAAAGAAATTTTGTGTAATGATGAATGTCCAACCACCAATTGAAACGAAAATTCAGAAGTAATTTATATTAAATACCATCCATCATCATTTATTCGTAACAATAAACTTTGTGTTGAATTGTCACATGCTAAAACCATTTAAAAAATTAAAATAAAATAATGTAAAAACAGAGTCAGATCAAAGTCAGATATTATGTCAAATTATTAAACAGACTCAAAGCTTAATATCATAAATCGTTAAAGGTTAATGTGTAAAAGCAAAAGAGAATTCATTTAAAAGCATGTTCACAGATATTATTGTAGGAGTAAGTATTTATTTTAAATCATTTGACATTTTTCCAACAAGAAAGCTTTTCGAATCAGTTTTAGGGTACCTTTAAAGGTAAAAACGGAACCCTTCGGATGACTTCGTTGTCCGTCTGTCTGTCAAGACCCTTTATCTCGGAAACACGTGGAGGTATCGAGTTTAAATTAAAACCATATACTCAAATCTCTGGTCCCTTGGAGCTGTTAAATCAACACTAAGTCTACGAAGTCAAAATATATGGCTGTTCATGTCGCAACTTTGTACGGAAGTCTCGATGAACGAGTCTGGCTCGCGATTGGCTGTTTTTTTTTTAATAAGTGAGGTCCTAGTTTTGACATAAGTGAGGACTGTGTATAACTAAAGACAATAAGATATTCACTAAAATTGCAACCAATATTTAAAAGAATTCCAAAGAAGCAGAGTAAATTAAATAAGTACATTTTACATATCATTGCCTATTCACTACTATCGAAGCTTATTGTTGCCCACTACACGTCTAACCTGATTTCTCCTCCTTTTCATCTGATTCAAAGGGAAGCCACTGAGAATTGGCCTACATTTCATTAATAATGAATACATTATGTATTGTGATAGTACAATAGTGTCTCTATGTAAATTCTGTAGGACATAGTGTTGCTGGAATGTTTTAGTTAATGTTAATGGATGTATGTGGCTCTTGGGTTTTCTCTTAGGATGTGGAAGTATGGGAGACTTGGTATGTGGGTTGCATGTATATGCAGGTATTGCAAACTCTCTATATATTAATATGTTGCTTTATGAATGAACGCTTTTTTTGCGGATAGGAAATCATCAAATAACGTCCCCCGCTCTAGGCCGAGTGGGGGGGAGTATCAGAATTTTACTATACTACTTTAAACCCCCTTTTTTTGCCCTTTATGTCCCGGGGCGCTCTATCTCTTTCAAACAACCCGCAACCCTGGATGAATGAAAGCTGTGATGACTGCCCAAGTGATCGCAGACCACAGACTTAAGTAATTATGATTTTAATTTATCGATACTTCCACACGTTCCTAAGGGAAAGAGTCTTGAAAGACAGACAGATGAAAAGCTAAGTGATCCGATAAGGGCTTTGTTCTTTAAATAGACCCCGGAAACGTGTTGGCGGACTAAGGAAAACCTGTTTGGTGGGTATTCCTAGATGATTCTACCCCGGAGTGTAAATGTGGTGTTGCTCCACAAACGATGGGACACTTGACATCAGGACACGCCTGTCCTGTTGCTTGCACACCACAGGAGCTAATGCACGCCACTGAAAGTGCCTAACACTTCGCCAATTTTTGGGCTGACTCAATTTAGGTTGTCATCTACACGCTATGAAGAACAAGGGTTTCGTTTATTCCTTTTGAAGGAGTAGAAGGTTCAAAGATTTGAAAACAGGGATACCTGAGTTTGGAAATGTAATCCAAATCCTGTTCTTATTTGGTTTTGAGTTTAAGATTAGCGTTAAGATCCCCAAGATTTCAGATCGCGATTACTCGGTCCGCTAGTACCTTACTCACCTAATAAGCTCCAGGAATTTAGTAAGTACCGTCGCATCGGTACAAAAGCAAAACAATTCTGAGAAAAAATCTTAATATCTTCTTGACGACACGGTTGGAGTGGCTGAGTGATCGACTGCTGCGCTGCGTGACTGCGTGTCGCGGGTTCGATTCCCGCACTGAACAAATATTTGTATGACCTGCAGATAGTTGTTTCGGGTCTGGCTGTTTGTGTATGTGAATTTAAAAGTTTGTAAACCCACTTTTGTTACAGGAGAAATTCCAAGTGTGGGGCAACGTTTTATAAAAAAAAAACTCAATTTGGAGAAAATAACTAAAACTATGTCAATCTCCCACAAAGGTAAACAATACACAAAAGACAGTACAAAGATAATAAAATACACGAAATCACGGTCAATGCGTAGGCAATATTTGCTGGCCAAACATAAAGTATTGACAGCTCAAATAAAGCGAAAAAGGAAAATTAGAGGATGATAAATTAAGATTGAACGCGTAGGCAGAACCTTTGGCTGAGGTCAGTGACCTGTGACCGACACAGTTTTGAGAGCTTCATACTTTATCATTTCAATATTTTAGGATGCCGAAATGAAAATGAAAACTGATCAATGGTTCTAATAAAAGATAATATTTTATTTCTAAAATATTTTGACGTTTGACTTAAGAACAAAGAGGAATGGATTATCTATTCTTAAATTAAAATAGAGCTGTCAATTATTTGTTGTACTGCTGCTTATATAAGAGAAGACCATAATTATCTGTACTTATATTATAAAAAGGAAAGTATTTTTATACTCCGAAAATACTCGACCGATTTTACCCATTTTACGTCAATAGAAAGGTAAATTATCGGAAAGTAACATAAGTTAGATATCATTACGCTACATCACAAAGGAGCTGAGCAGGCAATGAAACTGCTAGGCACAGCTAGTATATTAGGAAAGCGAGCCATAACCATGTTAATATAAAAATATTATACGTTTATTACTCTACACAAAAGTTATAATCCATCAAAGACTTTCCATGTCTGCGGAAACCATTTTCATTTACAAAAATACTACATCTAATTTCGAGTCACACAAAAAAGAGAATCACTCAAAAATAACACAATAGGTAGATATACCTGCATTTCTCCCAAAAAAACAATGATTTTTTTTCTATAACGTGGCCGTTTTTACAAATATTTACTAACATACATAAACAGCCAGACCCGAAACGACTATCTATAAGCCATACAAATATGTATTTGTACCGCGCGGGAATCGAACCGACAACACGCAGCACAGCAGTCATTCGCCACCACTGCGCCAATCGTGTCTTAAAATATTGAATACCGCTGCACCGTTTTCATTCAGTCAACAAAGACACAACATGGCATTTTATCGCGACAATATAAAATGCATGTGACATGATACGGGTGTCGGCATACGGGGTGATATGTATGTAATACTGACGGTTACATTGTTTATTATCACTGCATAAAAGTTCCTTTATTTTTTAACAGTGACAATTGGTAAAAATATATAGTAAAGTCTATTTTATTACAGTTCCATTTTCAAATTACAAACGTCTTGTTATCCGTATGTCATAGCCATTTTACTCCAAGACTCTTGGCACCAAATTCTGCGCTGGAGGTTATTTGTAAGAACCTCCTTACTGCACTTTTAGTTAGCGCGGCAGCATTATTTTCATCATATACATATTAGGTAGGAGGTAGGTTAAAATCTGGAGAGTACGTGTTTTCCATGTACTACTAAGACACAAACATTATGTGAAATTATGAAAAAATATAGGATACGATATATCGATAGGTACGCCGAGTTGTTTTACCATAAAATTATGACTTTTATTTTTTTCATTCCAGTAACGCTTACAGACTAATAAGTCTAGGTATAATAATTAAATTGCTTATTACAAGCTGCCACAGATAATTAAAACATTATTACTTTCAGTAAGAGAGCGAGAGCGAGAGGAAGGCCAAAAAAAAGATGGCAGGATTGTGTAAGGAATGATATGTAAGGAGAAAGGAGTAAATGATACCGTGATGTCTGTTAGGGGAGAATGGAAGAAGAAAACGTGTTGCGCCGTCGACTAATAGAATGGGACAAGGACAGGAAAATGATGATTACTTTCAGTGAAAGTTGCTTCCTCGTAGCATAAGCTACATAAAACACAGAAAAGCATACAGAAAAGAATATTCTATCTAGCTATCTATTCCCAAGAAAAACATTCACTTCCAAGCCATTAACATTTCAAGCAACTTGAGATAAACTCAAGTAGTGTTCCACACACATTACACTAACTTAGTGCCGAATAATTCGATTTGCTTCCATTTATGTGATTGTACTCTTCTAACGAAATGTGCGGAGGAAGTAGAATAAGTACTCTTTCCGAATAATTGCTTGCCAGGACAGATCATGTTTGGCATTTCTGTTATTTAGGTTAAGAAACTCAAAAGTTCTAGAAAGCACTGCTCTTGTTCTGAAGTGCCTGTGGATGTGTGATAGATTTGTTTGCATCTTGCTTTACAATTTGTGAACTACATATTTTCTGAGAAATATGAAGATTGTTGTCGGATTCTAACAAGAATAATGTGCAGAAAAAATAAGATTTTTGATACCCTACTACTACCCTACTGCTATTTCTTCTTTGTTTTAACTAGATAAAAATGTTAAAAAAATCTGAGAAATAAAATTTGAACCACTTCCAGTTTCCGATATTTCGAAATTTTGCATTGTTTTTTGTGCATGTTATTTTTGAACCACAATGCATGGTTAACTGAGTTTTTATTCTAAATCTAATATGGCAAACTCTCAAAACTGGTACTAGATTTTTTTCACCATGTATGAGTATCAAATGAAAGGATTTGCTGAAAAAAAATCGAGCAAGCGTATTTTTAAACTATAATACATATTTATTGTTTGTTATAGACACCAACTACGACGCACACATAAATATATACATAACTATGCAGACTGGGTTCAGTCGAGTATGTTTGCAGAAACACTTCAACAAAGCTAACAACAGCTTCCATTCAAGACTCTCAAACCAACCGAGAGTCCAAAGAATCTTTACCGTAAGAGCGTATAAATACAACCAATCTATGGCCCCTATTTAGTTTACCCCAGTTCCCAGTGAAAGTCGAATTTTCCCACATTAGGGAGAGGCAATCTAGCTACTCATAGCGCCCCTCTGATGTCTCATTTCACGCACGGTCACAGTCATAACTTGGCGTAAAGTAACGGAAAATTGCTTCTAAGGCATCTCACACTACGTCGTCGGATCGTCACGTCAAAATTATAAGGCAGGCTGCACAACATGCAGCAAGAAAGAAAATGGGTTAAGGAATAAATAGTGACCATACATTAATTTGTTGAATATTCTGCGTTCGTTAGGACTGTTAACCGAAAGTGTATGATGATATTTTTTTTTGGGTTTCCGTACCTCAAAAAGAAAAGAAAAACGGAATCCTTATAGAATCGCTTTGTTGTCTGTCTGTCTGTCAAAAACCTTTATTTCGAGATCGTACTCAAGTCTCTGGAAGTCAAGTCAAGTTTTTTGAAGCTGTGCAAAAATCAATCCTCCAAGTGTACGCAGGCAAAATATATGGCCGATTATATCGCAAGTGTGTACGGAAACTTCGGTCCGCGAGTCAGACTCGCTAGGTGTCTATTTTTTTATAAATTTAGCAGTGTGTGGCCTGCTTTAGTGTATGAGTACACGTGCAACCCACGTTGTCAGACATTTTTGGGTTTATAACTGTTCTTTTTAGGTAAATGTTGTTTCAGGATAGTGGCAGTAAAAAATGTTCTCAATACGTAAATGGTCATGTTTTGTTTATTTTAAAAGTTGGGTACTTTCCACAAAATTGTTTTAGTATTAAACTGAAAAAAGCTGTAGCAATAAAACCTGTTGAAAACATAAAATAAATATGAAATCGTATATTCTCGACAGTACTTTAAAATAATATTTAAACAACAATTTTTTTTAATCCAACCTTAACGGTCAAGTGTTTGTTTCGTCAGACCTTGAAGAGGAATAAAAAAGATGACACTTAAGGCCAACACTCACCACAAAAATCCTAAAACCCAATAATTACGGCCACATAAACCACAACACCACCATTCGGCTGACCCTAAATCGCGGCAGGACTACCCATCACGTCTAATGACGACACTTTGCGGTCGCACATCCGCAACTCCGTCGCTAGCGTGCGCACCGCTTAATGGGGTAATGGAAACGTCGGAAAATTGCCTCGACTCCGTCTTATCGAAGATATATAGAATTTTTATTGGTCATATCCGTCCGTTCGCCCTTGCTTGTTAACTTCGTTTTAGCACAGATTAACCGGTAATTAAATCGAAGCTGGGTTTATTTATTTTTAGATCGCCGTTCTTGCTTCAGCGCTATAGTGGATTAAGGGATTAAGGTCTGTTTGTGATAAACTGGTAAGGTAGCTTAGTATTCTATGGAGGAAGTAATAAAGAGATGGATCACTGCTAAAGATTTTTATGATGAACGTAACTTTGTTGTTATGACTATTTTTATCTGTTCACTTCTAAATGTTGATATTGCTTTGCTGTATTTTATAACAGGAATAACCTTATTATTAATATTGACAGCAGGTATAATGTATGTCAAATTCTGACAAGTTTAACATCACCTGTAATTCTGTAATCTGACTTTGTAAACAAATCTTAGAAGTTAAATTTTACTCACTTTCCGGTTTCCTATTGAGCTGAATTTTTCCACACATGTTTAGTTTGGATGACAATGAATGGTGATCTAAGTGACGTCATTCCAAATCCAATATGGCGAACTCCTACAATATGGGTATCAAAGGAAAGGGTTTGCTGAGTGTGTTTGTCTGTTTTATGACATTTTTTTTCTACTTTAGATAATTCTATCTTCTTCTTTATCGCGTGGTTAGGTGCTTAACCTGGTGTCAGAGATTTTATGCCTCTGATTTTATTAAACATGCCATGGAGACATTTAGTGACTAGGAAGTGGCGAAGGGTGGGTGATTTGGGGGATTGTCTTTTATAATGACGTTCAAAAAGTGCTGATTATCAGCCTAATTTAAATAATTGACTTTTGAATTCGTTTTTAGGGTTCTGTATCTCAAAAGAAAAAAAAACGTAACCCTTATTGGATTACTTTGTTGTCCGTCTGTCTATCAAGACCCTTTATCTATGGAATACGTAAAGGTATCAAGTTGAAAATAAAACCAAATACTCAAATCTGTGGTCCCTTAGAGTTGTGGAAAAATCATATTTCTAAGTCTTCGCAGTCAAAAGATATGGCTGTTTATGTCGGAAATTTGTACGAAACCCTCTGCTGGTTTCATCACAATGTAATTTTTTCTCCGAAACAAGTGAACGTTCGATGATGTTTGTAGGTGCGTTACTAACAATATATTTTTACGAAATGGAAATAAAGTTTTCATCGTTGACAGTTTCTAATCCGTGACGTGAGCGAAGCCGCGGTCTGAGCTATTTATTTTATAAATGAAGTAGTGAATGCATTATTCAACACTGTCAACACTAGTTTCCGGAAGACAGTGAAATAGTGCTGCCGCTTGATGCACAGAAAGTAGGTAAATATTTCATTTGAAATTAAAAATATATGAAACTTAAATATTGCTTTTTGCGTTTGCCACATTCTTGTAGCATTTAGCATTGTTTGCGAAATAAAACGTTTTATAAGTCTACTAGCTTCCGCCTGTAACTTCGTCCGCGTGGCATAGTTACTTTGGGATAACATTAACTTTAACCCGCGTGATGATCGAAAAAAAAAATCCTCTTCTTCTCCTTTTCTCACTTTTTTTAGTCTATGTCCACAAGGACATAGACTAAAAAAAGTGACCCTGGAGACGGACAACCGTCTCCAGGGTCCCAACTATCTTTGTACCAAAAAATCGGTTGGGCCATTTAGGCGTGAAGACGTAAAAAATAAACAAACAAAAAAACTCATTTTCCTTTTTATAATATTAGTAAGGATAAGGATTTGGCAAAAAATATAACAGAAATGCCTTATTTCGTATTTTTTTAAACGGTGCTCTACTCTAGGAATTTCTCCTGTTTCGTGGGTGCGTTTACAAACATTTAAACACACATACACAAAAGTTCGTAGACTAATTTAAGTGATAAACTAGTCTACGAACCTGAAATCAACACCTCATAATCATCTGCTCTGCTTAGCCTTTTCCCAAATATGTCGGTGCCCGGTTCCAGTGTAACTGGATGCAGCTGAATACCAGTATTTTCCATGAAGCTACTGCCTATCTGACTTCTACAACCCAATTAGTACTGGGTAATACGATACCCCTTGGTAGGTCTAAAATTATCCCAATATTATAAACTCACCCTCTATTACATGGAAATTATAATATAATTAGCGAAATGTGGGTGTTTCAACCCTGACCTTTCACGATTACAATATAATATAATGTGTTATAAAAGCAAAAACATTTTTAGAAAACAAAAACTTTTTTTTCTTTAAAGCTCCAAAACATAGAAAAGTTCTCGAGAATTTTCGAGTAACTTCTACCTGGCAACACTATTAGCCAAAGGACACGTTACACGTGCTTCCTAATTAGACCTTTGGGGATAATTAGAAGTCCAAGGCTGGACCACTTTGCTGAAAACATAGCTCTAAAACACACACATAAGGTATAAAACATACTGCGAAAAAGCACTAAGTAGTCATGTGAGTACATTTATACGTATAATAGTAGACATAAAAAGATCTTAAGTATGTATACACATAAACATTACCTAAAATGGTGTTTTTACGGCGTCTTTAAGGGTAATGTTTTTATACAACAGTAGAATATGAGACGAACTTAATATTGAATACTTACTATAATACGGAAAATTTACTTTTAAAAGAAACAACGAGATAATTAGACTCAAAGAAGTCATTTGACAATTATGGTTATTCAAGGTGTTCGGACGAAACTTGTAAGAGGCCCTTTTTTTAAAGAAAAAAGACCTCTTACAGAGGCCCTTTTTTTCGAATGGGGAATCATCAAACAACTTCTCCCGCTCTAGCCGGAACGAAAGGGAGTGTCAGACGTTTACTGACTAATACCCATCTGTGTTCCTTCTTTTGTTTACATGTCTTTGAAGTGAGCCCTTGGTCCAGCAGTGTGTGAAATTTTGAATGCATGTTAAGTGTTGATAAAAATGCATGGTAAATCAAGTGACGTCATTCTAAATCCAATATGGCGGACTGCATAAGATGGCGGACAAATTTTTTTTTTTGCATTCCCATGGTATGGGTAGCAGATATGTTTGGTGGGAGAAAGCGTGATTCCAGTTTTATTTTAAACTATCATTTGATATCCAAAACATTGAGTCACTCATATTATTAATAACTTAAAAGATTTAGGTATAACATTAAAAAAATAGTGAATATTAAAGAAATAAACAGAAAACAAAAAAATGTTTTAAATGTGTATACGGAAAAGTAATCAACGTTCATTAAGTCTGAAAATATGTGTGTTTTGTAATTTGCCCGGCCCGGGAATCAAACCCAGGATCTCATGCTCTGGAGTCGCGCTTCCAACTACGGAACCATCTATGCGTCTTCCATAACCTTTGGGGATTACAGGTATAATCCTTACTTCCTTACTATAATATTATAAAAGCGAAAGTGAGTTTGTTTGTTTGTTACCTCTTCACGCTTTAATGGCAAAACCAATTTTGATGAATTTTAGTACAGAGATAGTTGGGAACCAGGAGACGGACATAGGCTAATTTTTATTTAAAAAAAGTAGGATATAAGGGAGAACGAGGGATGAAAAGGGAAAACTTAGCGTTGCTATTACAAATCAATCAGGCGCAAGAGCAAAAACTGCAGGTCTGCTTGGTGTGTTATACCGAATTTAACGCGAGCGAAGCCGCGGGCGAAAGCTAGTGTAATATAAAATCAACATCGTTGTTAAACAACTTCAGTTTACAGAACGAAATTAAAATAAGTTTTCTTAAGCAACGCCACGGGAACATAAACGTAATTATCTTATTCCTTTAGCCGACTCCAAAAAAAGAGGAGATTGTATGCTGTATTTTTTGTATGTCTGTTACGCGATTTCTTCGTCGATTGTGGGCGGATTTTCAAAATTATTTTATTAATCGAAAGGGTGTTGTCCCAAAGGGCCCCACGTAAATTTATCTTCTATAACACATATATTTTCTTCTGTCTGATAGATGACATGCTGATCTCTTAGTACTTAGTAGCAATGAAAAACTGAATACTCGCTAAGAATTTGTGTAAGATACCATCATACCACAACTAAAACGACACGATTGGCGCATTCGATTCGATTGGTGGATTGACGGCACGGTTGGCGCAGTGGCTGAGTGATTGACTGCTGCGCTGCGTGTCGCGGGTTCGATTCCCGCACGGAACAAATATTTGTATGTCCTACAGGTAGTTGTTTCGGGTCTGGCTGTTTGTGTATGTGAATTTAAATGTTTGTAAACACACCCACGATACAGGAGAAATTCCTAGTGTGGGGCAAAGTTTAAAAAAAAAAAAAGTTTGAAATAAAAATCTATTTGTTTTTTTTTTTGCAATAATGCTTTATATTTCAGCCTTTTGCAAAAATAATTTTTGACATTTAGTCATTGATATTGAATCGGTCCATGAATAAGCCACATGTTTGGTGATAACATTGGTTCATGTCACATCCAGTTCAGGCGCCGCGAGACGACTCCCGGCCACCGTAGATGCGGGCCTGTGGACGGTGAGCAATGGGTAGCTCACCGTCCGTCCGTCTATTGACGACAGGCCGTGTCGACGGCGCGTTCGTGTTTCACGCGCGCCTAAAAGAGATGTCAGCAAAGAAGAGCGGCTTGCCAGGACCTCCGCCTGCCGGGGTTGCGGGTTGTTCGAAAGATATACCGCGGCCCCGGAACGTAAAGGGCAATAGAAGGAACATGGGTGGGTTTTAGTCAGTAAAAGTCTGACACACCCCCCCCCCGCTCCGCCCAGAGCGGGGGAAGTTATTTGATGATTTCCCACCCCAATAAAAAAACGGGTAAAACCGGGGATGTAAACTAGTATTCTAATCAATGAAGAGATGCAAACAATATTGTGACAAGATTAAACAGAAGTAAACAATAAACGTTGCTACAGTATATATTGCGCGACAATTGTGTATTTGTTGTTTGAACGTAAATGAAACGTTTACATTGTAGTAATGAAACTATAAACACAAGATACCATGTTTCATCATTCAAGTTTGTTTTACATAATATTTTATTTTAGTTACGCGTATAATTCTACAAAAAAAATCGGTAGCTTAATAAAAATATGGAAGATATTGAATGTGACAACTTTCTGCCCGGGGTGTCTGGGACGAGACTCAAAAATCAACCAAGAAAAGAGCGTAGTCCGCTGTGATTGGTTGAAACAAGATATCAAAAGCTACATTACCTTCATTGTTTACCCTAAACAGATCAATAAATACAACTAAGACAAAGAGATGGTAATTGGTTTAATCACCATCATCATTGCATAGAAATATTAAACGCAATATTTTGTGCTACACTCAACCAAGAAAAACCGATATCCAAAATACTAAATCGTTATTCCCTTAGCTAAAATGTAATAAATGGTTATTTATTCATAATATTGCAATACTGCATACTTAATTACAAAATATTCACGAGCGCTCATTTATAAATGACGATTCTCCACAGCGTACTTCATATTTATGAAAACTGAACCGGTTCGTTAGTGACTGAAATTAATTTTAATTCATTGATTGCGCTGGTATGACTGCATGCATGCTTACAGGGTGTATACAGTGTAGCAGTCATTTTAATTTTATTCGGTTTTTGAAAATGTTCTGTACGCTTATACATTAAAGTCTGAAACCGTTCTACCAAAGAGGTGATGAGCGGAGCGGAGAGGAACCGTGCGGTTACCGACCAATCACATCAATTGAAATCTATAACACGTCTCTTATCTCGCCTGTGATTGGTTAGTAAGTCCGGGCCCTTTTTTTTCGGATGGGAAATCATCTAATGACTTCCCCCGCTCTGGGCAGAGCGGGGGGGCATGTCAAACTTGTACTGACTAAAACCCACCCATGTTCCTTCTATTGCCCTTTACGTTCCGGGGCCGCGGTATCTCTTTCGAACAACCCGCAACCCCGGCAGGCGGAGGCTCTGGCAAGCCCCTCTGCTTTGCTGACTCTCTTTGAGGCGCGCGTGAAACACGAACGCGCCGTCGACATGGCCTGTCGTCAATAGACGGACGAACGGTGAGCTACCCATTGCTCACCGTCCACAGGCCCGCATCTACGCTGGCCGGAAGTCGTCTCGCGGCGCCCGGCGCCCTGGGCGTCTCCCGCGGCGGCTGGGTTGGGCAGATGTTCTCTCCCTCAAACGCCCGGCCACCTCCTTTGCTAGCATTACTGCTTCGCAGAAGGTGGTGACCGCTTCCCATTCCCTCTCGCTCCGGACCATGGCCTGAACCAGGGCCGGACGCGAGAGATCGCCGCCGCCGATCGCCTCCACGAGGGCACGGCGGTGCTCCGCCCAAGCTGGGCAGACCGCCACTGTGTGCTCCACCGTGTCCTCCGGGCGATAAGTCCGGGCCCAACGTCAATTTATTAGACAACAAGAACGAATGTTCGGAACGTTTAAAGCTTTGGTCAAAACCCACCGTATGATGTAGATATTGAATATACTATCTCTTTGCCTATAAATGTAACTTGTTGTAGTCTATGGTTCCTTTGATATTAAATAGGATTTGAAAGAGCGAGCTTGAAAAACAGTAGGCCTACCATGACGTCTTAAAGCAGAACTTATTCCACCGAGGGAAAGAGAGGTGCTAGACACCCTGTATAGCTCTGTCTCTTTCCCTCAGTGGAATCAGTTCTGCTTTAAGACGTCATGGTAGGGTAGCAGTTCGTTTTAAGAATTTGACATTTATAGAAAAAGATAGCGTACTAATATCCATTGACTCGTGAAAAATAACCTTTCTTTCTTTTTTTTTATCTTTTGTTTTAGAAAATTGTATTTTAATTATTTTATCCTCGTTTACTTTGTGAAAGCCTTCAGCTAGCTAGAGTTTAATTTCTAGATAGTTGATTGGGATAATATTGAGCCTGTTATCCCCAGAATACCCTGGAGGCCTAATATTGACATTTGTTTGATTAGGGCCTTACTTTATAGTAACAATTTCTTTATAATAACAATTTCTGTATAAAATGATAGTATGAATAATCATCAAATTACACGATTATTATGTAGGTAGCTCGTAAGGATATTTAGAATAAAGTAATTAATAGTGACGTTACTAAACGTTGATACATAACTTTTATTCCTAGTTAATTATATCTTTTTCCTGTTTACGTTATCTGAGCCAACATTAAGCTCAGCTCTACAGATATAACCAGAAATCTTCGTAATCCCATATGTTCCCTTAGGGGTCGTTAGGGGTAACTAAAGGAATATATCCAACATATTGACAGCTACATCCTCCTCACACCTGCGCACTGATTAAGAACCTTGATATATACAACTATCTACGTAATACTATACATGTCTCCTCGCCTATTCATCACTAACCATATGCGTAGATTTTCAATTTCTTGAATTGAAAATCTTAACTTAAATTCCATTGTATTTTATGGAAAAAGAATATTTACTTTTCAGATCATTTGACTTCCTCGTTGGTTGATTTTATAAGTATTTTTTTTAAGTTAGAGAATCGGTCGTAATCTAATATATTTTAATACTAGGGGTATTAAAATATATTAGATTACGACCGATTCTCTGAGTGATAAGTGGCCCTCTTCAAAAAGGGGCCTACATAGAAGGTGAAACCGCTGAGCTCAGGTAGTCATTTTTTTGCGGAAGGGAAATCATCAAATAACTTCCCCTGCTCTGGGCGGAGCGGGGGGGAGTGTCAGACTTGTTCTGACTAAAACCCACCCATGTTCCTTCTATTGCCCTTTACGTTCCGGGGCCGCGGTACCTCTTTCGAACAGCCCGCAACCCCGGCAGAGCTCAAGTAGTCTTATGTATAAATTTCACATGTTACAATTTTAGTTGCCATACTCCTTCGAAACGGGTTGTTTTTGTATATAAAATTGTATATGTATGTATTTTTGGTGTCTGAGAATAGGTCGTAATCTATTTTACATACCCTTAAGCGATAAGGGTGGCTCTCTTCAGAACCACCTGAGCAGCAGGTGAAACCGTTGGGCATAGTTAGTCACTAAATATAAATAAACTGTTTATTCAATACTGCGAAAGGAAGCCTCTATTGTTACCACAGCTAACATAAAGTTTCTCCAATAATTTCAGACCTTTCAGTTTAAAACCGATGTGAGATCTAATATCTGTTTCATGCCTAAATTATTATAGAAAGTTTAGAACGTGATATTTACATATTTTGCCTATACTTCTCAATATTCTGCTAGGAATAGTATACTGTAGCTTTTATTTAAATTTGAATAGAGAGCCGACGTAACAAAAGTTGACGCATACAAATGGGGGTGTTAACACTTTATGATGTTTTGTTCGAAATATACCTACAAAGTATGAATTTTATGTTTGAAAGCTATGGGGAAATAAGTAACAATCATTATCAGAATAAATCTCAGAACTAACTAATTCATGTTAAATAATATTGTTTTGGAACTGAAAGAACGGAATAGACTTTACACTGTGACTAACGGGTTTTCGTCCGTGATTTTCTACTATCGTGAGCATTGTCACCCCGTGATCATGGCGGTTACAGCGTTGAAATATCGGCATCTCATCAATCCAGTACCATCTTGTTCTTAGTTTTCTATGCACACTTGTGTCTATTTCAGCTGAATGTTTATTCATATGCATAGTTTTTATTAACACACATAATCAATAAATAAAAAAAAAACAAAAATTGCTAGTAACTAACTAGCTTCCGCCCGCAACTTCGTCCGCGTGGCATAGTTACTTTTGCCTAACGCTAACTTTAACCGGCGTGATGATCGAAAAAAAAAATCATTCCCTCCCCTTTTCTTCCCTCTTTTTCCCCCTTTTCTCACTTCGCCTATGTCCGTCTCCAGGGTCCCAACTATCTCTGTACCAAAATTCATCAAAATCGATTTGGCCATTTAGGCGTGAAGATCTCACTTTCGCTTTTATAATATTATTATATTAGTGAGTACATTGGCGAACTTAACCTAGAATTGGGTTTTAATACAGCAAACCTTCAGTTTCCGTTCAATCTCTTGTATGTACAGTCAGCAAAAGAGTAACCAGGCTCATCAGTTAAAGTTCTCAAATTTTCTTAAAAATAAATCCATGAATATTTTCGAATAAAGTTAAATAATATATTTGATAGAAAACAAAGAGTTCATTAAATAAATTACATCTGAGTGGGACATGTCCATCGGTTTCTAAGAAAAGTTCAACTATTTCTGACGAACCTGGTTACTTATCTCTTTTGCCGACGGTACGTCATGAGTGAGTAAGCTGACGGGGTCGAGTGGCCCACATTCAGCACAAAGGCGGCTCGGATGACGATGGCGAGCAATTTACCTCTCATACAAACAGAGGCTGTGGCTGCTCGTATTTTGATATAGCTAGTTGAATGGAAGTCAAACAGTATTAAGATATTGGATTTAAGAGGATCACGCTGTTTAAAAATATTTAGAGACAGTATTATTTATTTAGAGACGAAACGGTTGGCGCAGTGGCTGAGCGTTCGACTGCTGCGCTGCGTGTCACGGGTTCGATTCCCGCACGGAACAAATGTTTTTATAGCCTACATATAGTTGTTCGGGGTTAGCTGTTTGTGAATGTGAGTTTAAATGTTTGTCATGCTTTTATGAGCTCCTAGTTCGATCGTTCGAAGTTTTTCTAACAGGAATTTCAAAATTAAATTGAAAAAATTGCTGTTTAGTAATTAATAGGTTATAAGAATAACAGAAACCCCCACATTCCACATATTATAATATATTAAGCTCCCAAGTTGTTTCAGCAGCTACCTAGTTCCTGACCCGACGTGTTAAACCTTGTTTTAAATTAACCTTTCCAGTAAGTGAAGTTTTTCTTCAATTAGGTTTCAGTTTACTTATAGAATTAAAGAATAATAAGACACTATCGAACGGACCTTTTCCAGTAGAAAGACTACACTGCAGATCGCTTCAATGTTTGTCAAATCTTGTTTGTAAAATCGAACAACATTTTTTTTTTGTTAAATGGCATCTGCAAGTCGGGGAGGTTGTCATATGCTTTACTGGACTATCCTATTGGTGCCTGGAGTGTAAAGCATCCAGCCAGGCGACACAAAAACCACAGCTTGAAGAAGTAGGAAGATAAAAAAAAAGATTTTCCAGTGTAATTTAAAGTGCTAATTGAGTTCATGCTGTCTCTAGGAAGGACATAAGTTTTGGACTCTTTTTTCTACAAGGCTTCATAAAATTATTTTCTTTTAAAGGAAACTAGAGAACAAAAAAAAAGCCGAACTGAACGAAAATTATAGTTCTATACAATAGCATCTATACAATATAACAGCGCTGAAAAGGTTAATGTTAAGTGTGCTTAATGTTTCAAGGCACTACCTGTTGGATTTGAAAAAACACTTTTTACATTTGATGACCCAATTCTTGAGGAAGAAACGGTGTAATTAACATATGCTTGAAATCAAAGGGTCAGTCGGAATTTGAAGTGAGCCGCATGCAATACTTATTTTTATCTTATTTGTCGCACAATATAATAAACTAACTTGACTACTAACATACCACATCACTGAAGCCTCCAAAGACACTTAAGCATAAACTACCATAAACTTACACCAAACTGTTCTAGAACTTTCCAAAGATATAATATATTCCTGGAAATTTGCCTAACATCAGAACTAGCAAGTAACAATACAATCTGTGTAATGTTGCCCTATTACAATAAAAACAAAGTACACTAAGGGACGCCTGATTATAATAAAAGAAATGGCACAGTCTATGTTGTCATTACTGAAACGCAATCATCCTTTCCTTATGTACTTTGTTTTGTAACGGTTCAGTTTTCAGACAAATGAAAGGTTGAAGAGATCGCCTTTTATAATTAAAATTTGAGTTTAAAGACCGTTGTAGTTAAAATTTTTATTTGTTGTAATAAGGGGCCCTAATATGTCCTGTCGGAGTTGCGGGTTGTTCGAAAGAAATACCGCGGCCCCGGAACATAAAGGGCAAAAGCCATGTTCCTTACATGGGTGGGTTTTAGTCAATACAAGTCTGACATTGCCCCCGCTTCACCCATTCATTTTTCTGCCCTTGTTCCATTCTATTTGGGGTCGGCGCAACTCGTTTTCTTCCATTCTCCCCTATCAGACGTCACGGCATCATTTACTCTTTTCTCCTTAATATCATTCCTTACACAATCCATCCATCTTTTCTTTGGCCTTCCTCTCGCTCTCCATCCAACAACATTAAGATCACTCTTTTAGTCACATGTCCTTCATCCCTCCTCATTACATGTCTATACCAAGACAAACGACTCCCTTTCAATTTTTCTGTAACAGGCGCAACTTTCAAACTGCCTCTAATATACTCTTTCCTTACTTCATCCATTCTTGTCACTCACCCAGAGCGAGGTGAGTTATTTGATGATTTCCCATCCGCAAAAAAAGACCTTAAAATGTAGGATGTCGTAGTTTTCATTAAAATACTATCTATAACTAGTGCGGGAGAAGCGAAACTGATTCATGTAATAGTTGCTGTATCACTATTTCTCTCGCTTAGGCAATAATGTAATACGTAATTAAGGTAAAATTAAATAGGTGTAAAAGTTAAATAGATAAGGGTATGATGAAGCTGACATATCTTTGTTTGGTAAAAGCTTCTAAAAAAAGAGGCCCAAGCACGAGCGGCGATAACGTAACGTAACTTAATTTTTTTGTTGAAAATATAAAATGTAAAGCGGGTATTTGTAATTTCAAAATAAACGTAGGATTATTTTCGAAAGCAAATAACTAGTATTGTTCTTGTTGAAGGATTGGTTGATGACAACGTAGAGATCAAATTCTGCATGGATTTCCTTTTACCTATGTACGGTTTGGCCTCCAGTCTAATCAGAAGCAACCGATGTAAAACTAATGAACAATATATAAATAGGAAAATAATGGATACTCACAGGTTGTGTTGTCCACTCGATCTCGATTTAGATCTGAAAATAAATTAAAAATTAGTTAAGTTTTAATTTTTTTATTCACAAAACTTAAATACAGTTTCTACTTGGGCAAGAAATAACAATAGCCCCAGTGAAAAATAGCCAGTCAGTAAAGTAATAGCAGAGCTGACTGCCAATGTACTGCCGCGTGCTGCCGTGGGCGCATATTTAAGGGAGCAGTTTGCAATGTTCCCAACATAGCCTCCTGTCTGTGACGGGTCCCACAGTGCATTTCAAATAAAATGGCTTCGCGCATTCTCAAAACAAACAATAAACTCAAATCAATTATTTCAATCAGAGTGTTACAGGCACTTTTAAATGTCGAAAATAACACGATGAAGCTACAGTCGCAGTCACAAGGCCCAATAATTTGTGAAAATACTGTAGTTGCCCGTTCCAAAGCGTAGAACTGTTTGGAAAAGCATGGGCAAAACACTCCCTGGATGCGAGTTCAAATCAAAATAGTTTTACAACATCTTGATTATATCATTCATGTTTTCAGGAGCAAGAGCATCTATTAAAAGGATGAAGTAATTAAATTAATAATTCACAATTCTCTATTTTTTCGTCAACACACCATGAGTAAGAAAATATACAAAAAATGGAAGATGCATAAACAACAACACTACAAGAGATAATCATTAAAAACTTGCGAACGATTCAATCGGGTGTAACAAATTGTTATAGATAACGTAAAACTAAACGATCGGCTGCACGGACGCATGCGACTAATAAATAACGGTTATTCAATAGCTGCTTCGCACGTCACCTCTCTATGACATAAACGCAGCATGAGACTTCCGTAACTTGAATTCAGAATCGAAGATAAAGTTTGGAAACACTAACTCAATATAAAACATTATAAAGTTAAAAATTTATTGCAACCAAAATATTTCATAAATAAATGGTCATTCCTAAATTAATTTAAACCTGTATTTAGAGATATTATATTAAAGAACATTAATGACAGCTTCAATAGACAAGCGTAATTTGCTTATTTGAACGTTCAACAGCCTAAAATTTGACAGTTAGAATCAAAGTATTGGAAATCGAAGTTCAAACTGCTACTATCCTGGTAAAGTTCCGGGTTGTTCGAAAAAGATACCGCGGCCCCGGCACATAAAGGGCAAAAGAAGGAATATGGGTGTGTTTTAGTCAGTTAAAGTCTTATATTTGATGATTACCCAAGGGTGAAAAAAAACTGTTGGTACCATAAATCATCATTTCAGTCCAAAATCACCCACTGTTGGGTATAAGCCTTTTTTTGCGGATGGGAAATCATTAAATAACTTCCCCCGCTCTGGGCAAAGCGGGGGGGAGTGTCAGACTTATACTGTTACCTACCCATGTTCCTTCTATTGCCCTTTACGTTCCGGGGCCGCGGTATCTCTTTCGAACAACCCGCAACCCCGGTGAGTATAAGCCTCAATTTCCTCTGTTTTCACTGAATTCATAGCACTAGTTTCAAGCGCAAAAAATATCCGTTTTCACATAGCCGTTTCGCACATCACTTCTTTGTGAGATAAGCTTAGTGTGGAATGAGACTGCTTCATGCGGTCAGTGGGTAGTAAAGCTCTGAGTGGGTGTCAGCGTTGAGCTGGTCAGCAAAAGCGAGCCGGGATAAACGGAACGGAGATTGTGATTTTATACTGATTATTTTTCCGACCCAAATATCGACCAATAGAATTGCACCATTCGACGTCACGTGGTACAACCTACATGGTATTATACTGATAATTTTTTGAAAATTTTCTCTGGTCGTTGCTATGCATAAAAAACAAAACATGGTGCAATTCTATTGGCCGACATTTGGGACGGAAAAATAATCCCCCGAATACCACACGAGCTTCAAAATTATCTGGCATTTCCCGATAGGTTCCCTGCAAACAAATAAAATCGTCAAGTTTTTCAGGAAAAATCATCAAATCATTTCTTTTAACCTGAAAAGAAAAACTTGACTCCTTCATTTGTTTGCAACGAACCTATCGGAAAATACCCGATAATTTTGAAGCTCTTGTGGTATTATAAGTGAGTATATACTACTTTTTGGGATTCCGTACCTCAAAAAGAAAAAACAGAACCCTTATTGGATCACTGTGTAGTCCGTTTGTTTGTCTGTCTGTCAAGACCCTTTAGTTTAGAATGGCGTGGAGATATCGAGAATTCAAACAGTGTACTTAAGTCTGTGGTCCCTTTGTGCTGTGAAAGAATAAACCCTCTAAGTCTACGCAGAGATACGGGTGTTTATGACGCAAATTTGTACGGAACCTTCAGTAAGCGAGTCTGACTCGCGCTTGGTCGGTTTTTTAAAGTGCTGTTGAATATCTGGATTGGTTTAAAATTACAATTATTGTCTGGATACGCTGCAGTAAGGCTTATAATAAGATGCCACGCTAAAGAGTCAAGGTAATTAATATATTTATTTACAGGGAAAATTAATTTGGAAGCGTGTGAACCATGAATATCAACATAACATTCGGTTTAATATGCTGACTTCCCGTTAGTGAAAGATCTACATACAAACTTACAAACCAGTTTTACCTCTATATAACTTTTCTATTAATAAAACCAACATGACTTTAAATAATCCCCGACCTCTTCCAACCGCGGCGGCACTCCAAAATCGATAATCCATACCTTCACATCGCTCCACATATCTAATTATCGGTCTTCGATCGTTAACGCAGTCTGGTTAACAAGTTTAAACATCAGTGCACAAGTTGGCACGTTGGGAATGCTGTGTGTGCGATAATGCGAACCATCACTAGCTAGTAAATAAAATGAGCTAATAGCGTTCAGTACACCCACTTAGAATCCCGATAAAATGGTCATGTAATCTTTGAAGCGACTGGACGTGGATTAGCGCTTTACTTGTATTCTTGTTGACATTTCAGCGTATGTAGTCGATAGTCCAATTATATATCGCGGTTAAAATTCAGAATATTAGAAGAGCAGTGATTATTAAATTGATTTTGAAGATACGTAAAAATGGTTTTCTTCAAAATAGATCACGTTTTAAAACTAGATGAAGTCAGTATACCATGGTTAAACACCAATTTCGAGACGTTTTGAAGATTTCGACCTTATTTAGGTTCGAAATCTTCAAAATGTCTTAAGCAAGCGTGCTTGTTTTTTCTCTGATAAGGAAAGACGACACGGTTGGCGCAGTGGCTGAGCGATCGACTGCTGCGCTGCGTGTCGCAGGTTCAATCCCCCCGCACGGAACAAATATTTGTATGGCCTACAGATAGTTGTTCCGAGTCTGGCTGTTTGTGTATGTGAGTTTAAATGTTTGTAAACGCACCCACGATACAGGAGAAATTCCTAGTGCGAGGCAAAGTTTTATAAAAACAAACAAAAGAAAGAGCCTTTGCCCAGCGATGGGATAGTAAAAAGTTTCATTTAGCACCGAACAACTAACACCGAAACAAAATATGAAAGACCTCAATTCATTGCTCAAGTTCACTTATTTTATTATTCGTTACACTAAATAATTATAGATTGTTGACATGGTGTAATCCCGCATACGTGACGAAATCCGCACTGTATTAAAAACAAGTTTAGGTCCAACCCGTAATAACAAATATTTCATCAAATGCACATAGCTGAAATCATCATCTGCCTAGCCCTTTCCCAACATTGTTGGGGTCGGCTTCCAGTCTAACCGGATACAGCTTAATACCAGTATTTTACATAGAGCGACTGCCTATCTGACCTCCACAACCCAGTAACGTATTTTAGGAAACTCGGTATGTAACGGGTGGTCACTCATCTACAGACCAACCTAGGCAAGCGCAGTTTAACCTAAATATCGATCTGAACGGCTGCTTTTATTTAGCCACGAGCTCCACAAGCTCAAATCATCAGCATGAATGAGCTAATTTGTTGCAAATTGTACCAAGTGGATTCTCTGCTCTTAATGTAGTAACACGGCCTGAAATATGCAGTAACGAACCGTAAGCACGTCGAAGCTCGTTTAATGGCATACATACTCATGTAACCACCATTGTTCGCGGTTGTGTAATTCAAGATGATTGTGCCGATATTACATGCACGCTGTAACGATATTAAACCTAGTGTGGTATTTAATGTGATGTAAGCTTTGAGTGAGTTCTATAATATGTAGTTAGGTGATCATAATTTGTTATATCTTTATTAATATGAACTAGGATTTGTTTCATATGCTCACTAAAGTAACGAAGTATTTGTAGGATTTTATTAATTTTATGGGGGAAGTAGATAATTTTGTCTATTTCTTGCGGATGGAAAATCATCAAATAACTTCCCCCGCTCTGGGCGGAGCGGAGGGGAGTGTCAGGCTATTAGACTACTGTCAGACTACCCACCCATGTTCCTTCTTTTACCCTTTATGTTCTGGGGCTGCGGTATTTTGTTTCGAACAACCCGCAACTCCGGCAGGCGGTGGCCCTGGTAGGGCCCACTGCTTTGCTGACAAGCGTTTTCTTCTTCAGTTGCCACTTATCAAGCGCCAAGCTAGCATTTAGTTATTTTTCTTTGATTTTATTCCTGGGAAAATCTTTGCTTTGGTGTTCCTCTCCCTGTCAATACAGATACAAATCTTTTTCTATGCAAAACAAGTCTCCTAACTAAGATTTTTCTGATCTCAATCATGTTCAGAGCTAATCATAATCAATCAAAAAAAAAACTTTATTTATTATATTATTTATTTTATCTATATCTTTTGAATTCGATGTAAAATGGAGGTTATATTTATTCAACAGAAAAATAATGTAATTCTGGCATGACAAATATATTTAGCCGTGGACTATAAAAGTCTCATATTCCTTACATGTTTAAAACTTTGTAAGTAAGAAGTAGTGCTTTTGGATTAGAGGTTTACATATTTAACAAGTAGAATTGTTTAAAACCTTTTTGCTAATTTAATTTTAACGTGTAGTTGTTAGGAACTCTAGTTTGAGAACTTTATTTTATTATCAACATACAAACTGTTAAAAACTTATCATCTGTAATGTTGACAACCTAAGTTAGTTTTCTATTAATTAATATTATCTTAACTTTGACACAACAAATTTTAAGCGATTTTAAAATCTCTTAAAATTTGTTCCACTTAAAAGTTTTCAAAATTGTCATAAAATCAACTGTGAAATCGTTTTTAAATACATTTTAACTTAGTTTTGTTTCACGAATAACGTTATACCCGGTTGTTTTTTTAAAACAGAAAAGGGAAAGTAATATTCAGAGACCACAAAATTCGAACGATCATCCATATTATTTCACCAATATTTTTCGAACACTTGGTAAATTAAATTGTTCGAGTAAACACAGGTTTTGCTGTAAAATAAGGTTTAAAATTAAATTTTGGCCAATTTTAATTACATTGTGGAGTTTGTCGAAAATACAGTAAAACGAAAAAACACCCCTTATGTTTATTGAATAGTAAATTCTTCGTATTTGTTATTGATAAATCCAGTATCGTCCTTTGTCTCAAAATAAACTGACATCACAAACAATCGCTAGATATTCAAACGACACGTGACTCACAATCTCATAACATCCCGCTTGGATATTCGAAAGACGACGGCACGGTTGGTGCAGGGGCGCCGCGAGACGACTCCCGGCCACCGTAGATGCGGGCATGTGGACGGTGAGCAATGGGTAGCTCACCGTCCGTCCGTCGATTGACGACAGGCCGTGTCGACGGCGCGTTCGTGTTTCACGCGCGCCTCAAAGAGAGTCAGCAAAGCAGAGGGGCTTGCCAGAGCCTCCGCCTGCCGGGGTTGCGGGTTGTTCGAAAGAGATACCGCGGCCCCGGAACGTAAAGGGCAACAGAAGGAACATGGGTGAGTTTTAGTCAGTACAAGTCTGGCATGCCCCCTTGCTCCACCCAGAGCGGGGGAAATCATTGGATGATTTCCGACCCGAAAAAAAAAAAAAAAACGGTTGGTGCAGTGGCTAAGCGATAGACTGCTGCGCTGCGTCACCGTCACCATCACTCACAACTCGATTTTGTTCTTAACTGGATTTTTCGACACACAAAACTCACTGTATCGGTTCGCGATCTTTTTTCCTTACTTTTTGGGTTTTAACACAGTTGAACCACTCGATTCCAGGCTCTTGACAGTGGAAACCCATCATCTCGGTTGAAGTTCCTACATTTAGTTATCTCAATAGCTTCTAAAACCAGTCTAGGTCTAGTTGCGTTCTGTCGTGATGAACTGAGGGTTATGTAACTAAATCCAGTAGTTCGATCCTGCTTCCAAAAGATGTTGAGCTATGGCCGAGTTTTGAGTGTATTATCACTCATATCATAACTCAGAATAAATAACAAGCATGGTAAATATCCCGTTTTAAGTGTTTATAATAAGTTACGTTAAAGTTTTAAATCAATCTACTGTTTCCGAGTGGTTTTAAGAAAAATCTTATGGAAAAACCAAAAAATACTTTGTTCAGCCCTACGTATTGAAATCTCAAATTCAACAAGGAAGAGGCCGTCAAACTTATAACGCTCAGATGACACTCCTGCAGTCTCTTTAATCAGACAAACCCTACGACATTTCTCATCACTACACCACAGTTACCCGATGAAGCTGTCAATTTTGTAGGCTCCGAACAAGTCTATCGTTTGCCATGCGAAACGACTCGTTCAGTACTCCGGAGACCAACAAATTGGATCACGGAAACCGCAGACCAATTTTGGTCAGTTCGCTCACGTAATACCCTCATTGATTCATACGATAAACACAGTGCTTTGCGGGAAGAATTGCGAGGACTTGTAATGGGATGATGCCAAGTGTCTGTGTTATGTATTGTCTCTTAGGAATGGAATTTTTGAATTCACGGTTTTGTTGTATCAGTAGTAAATGTGCATTAAATACACACATAAGTTAGTAAGTCTTACGAATAAATTTGGTTTGTAGAAATTATATAAAATATATATAACTCCACAATATGGTCCCTAAAATCCGCCATGTTTTACTATTCTAATGTAGCTAGTGACATTTGCGCTACCAAAATGAATTAAACGACATATTATAATTAACCCAATACATTTTGGAGTAACGAGGGAACAAGAAAACGGACATAGATATAGGTCAAACACATATCCCTCTTTTTGGGCTTTACCGCACTCAGGTAAGAAAGTTGACACCATATTTTTTTCTGAACAGAATAGGTGTCATTTATCAAGGGTTTTTGGCACCAAAATCTAGAAATTGGTAGTATTATAACGACTTATTATAGACACTCTTAATTAACCTAACTAAAAAAAAACTTAATCTGCAAACCAAAATTGTAGTAGAAAATTCTTACGTTAATATTTTACCTAAAGTAAAACTAATTATTCCAATTATGTGATTTAAAACCTCCCATCAACATAAATTAAACACAACCTTCGCGGTTTTCAGGCTTAAATTAAATCATTTCAACACAATGCCAGCACCATAATTCCTTTACTTTACTCAAATTCTTAACTCACAAACAGAATAAAGTCAAAACAGAACAATTTACTGTCTTGAACTTTAAAAGAGTAAATATACTTGGACGAAACAAAATCTTTGAAAGAACTTTGGAAGACTTTGGAGGTTCCAAAGTCTTTGGAAATGTTGTTTCGGCGTTAGTGCAATCTCTGGGGTGTTGTTTGTTCACAGCTGGAGTGGTCTGAATAATAAACGATATTGCAGTACTGCGTTTGCATGAACGCTCAGACCACAAGGATTGTCAGAATCAGGCTTACACTGACCCGATGCGGTCGCTCGAAGAAATTGCAGCTTTGTTTCGATTGTACGTTAGAACGGTTGATTTGGAAATGGGTAGCCTAATAGAGTAGAACGTTTTGCCTTTCCAAAAGTCAGTTTGGAATGAAACGAGCGTGGTTAGTGTAGATAATATAATTTTGTAAAAACGGCAGTTTCCTTGCAGGAATTGAGTGAATATGTTTTTTTTTTCTATTAAACACAGTAACCTACATTGATGGAAACGGACTTTGTCTATCTATTCACAAAGCAAAAATCCTAAAACACTGCTATCGTACATTGAAAACACATAATCAGAAATCCAAAACCAATTTTAATAAAATACTCGACCCAGCCCTAATGACCACTATTATCAAAGAGCCGCTCCAATCTCCATCTCCGTGAGGAAATGAAGACACAACTTTAGAACGTCTTATAAACTTATTAAACGACTTTAAAGGCGAACAAATTATACCTGTTAGCTATAATTAAGTTCAAAGCAACTCTCAGCGTAAGCCGACTTGTTAAATCTTTGCTTATTCCTCGGCTTATGTCTAAGAAAGGTTTCATTGGTAAAGCTAGCTTGGTTGGTATTTAGAAAACTGTGTTCTATGGTAAACGAAATGCAAGGGAAATGTGTGCATGAAGTACTGTGTACACGCGTTGATGTTTAGTTGCAGAGTTTAATGCGATCAAGGCAACTTCGAACGTGTAAATAATAAATGATGTTTATTTTGCAAAAAGGTTTTAATCACGTTTTTATTCCGTACCTCAAAAGAAAAAAACGGATCCCTTATAGGATTTTGTTTTTCCGTCTGGCTGTCTGTATGTCTGTCAAGACCCTTTATCTTGGTAAGGTATCGAGTTGAAATTAAAGCTATATATACCTAAGTCTATGGTACCTTGGTGCTGACTTAACCCTCTCTAAGGCTGCTCTAGGCTGGCAAAAGATATGGCCGTTTTTGTCATAAGTTTGTACAGACCCCCGGTGAGCGCTCGAGTCGCGCTTGGCTGGTTTTTTTTTAAACTAGATAAATTCGGTGTTGCTTACCCAACTACTCTGAAAAACAATCGAAACAAACACAAAGGTCCACTCCATTCCGTGTGGTTCTTATTTGTCAGAACTTATCGTGTAGCACACAAACTGTTAGATCGGAATCTAATGTTACGGTGACCTATGATTCTCACGTCTTTTTGTTTTTGTGTCATTTGCTATGAGTACACAGACTAGTACACATAATGGTTGGGTTATTTTGGTTTTCTTGTTTATTTTTACAAATTAGCTGACAGTACGGTTGGCGCAGTGGCTGAGCGATCGACTGCTGCGCAGCGTGTCGCGAGTTTCATCCTCGTATGGAACAAATATTTGTATGGCCTTCACGTAGCGTAGTTACAAAGTAAATAGAGGGGAAGTAGGTTATCTCCGGCCCAATTCGCGATATAATTGCCTACTGTCATAGGGTTGTCACTTTTAGCTAAATTTTAATTCAGTACCTATAAATTGGCAAGGGTCGAGAAGTTGTATTTTTTACTTTTATTTTCTGGGTACAGGGTTTGTCAGGCCTCTCTAATTTGTACTATCACAAATTCATTAGTTTAAAGCCCAGCCCTGTCAAAGATCTCATAATAGTCAATAAAATTATTCAACAATGGTTTTCCTATCAAATATAGAAATGTATTTAAGATACAGAGCAGCATTATTTATAATAACAAAAGATAAAATAAACCGTCACGGAGCGGCACAAACTACGCCGCACGTAGGTACTGTCGCTTTGACCTGCCGTGACCTTGTTGCGCGCCGTATGATTTCGTATGCCTACTAAGTGTCCAACTCGTAACCTTTTATTAATATTTTTGGGACAAAATATAACATGGTGTAAAAACTATTGGAATCGATTCAGTTACTTATTCTGAACAAACTATATTCAGGTTTCGCATATACTAAAAATAATGTTGTATATAATTTAAAATTAGTCAATAACTTATTTTTAATTACGATTTCATAACTGTGGGTAGTTAGGTACTTAGTTAATATACCTACAATACTGAGAAATCGGCACAACTAAACGTAAACAAAGCAATAGCGGTAAATCAGTTGACAGATCAAAAGTACAAACATTCTAGTGGGAAAGTAGACCTACCTACCTACCTACTTCGCGATAACTCGCGGTACTTCTTAGCGATAAGACCGCCATTGTAACCATAGATTTAACATCTTTTTGTAAAACAGTTTTGTTTCGTAGATTTTGGTGTGCAATAAAGTATATTCTATTCTATTCTATTCTACTTCCTCTGTGTGATAGAAAACTAATATGCTAATACAACAAAAAGAAGTCAGTAGGTAGGTAGGTATCTCATTATGAAGTAAAAAATTGAATTATGCTAGAATAAGTAAGTAGCTTACCTTTCCTGTTCAATAGGTAATTTGAACTGAGACAATTCTGGAATTGATGAATTATTAAGACACCCAAACACACAGCAATACTTTCTCCCGCGGTTATCAGACATTTTTTATTCGTTTAGCGGTGCCGAAAAGCCGTGACGCGCGAACCTCGTGCAGTGTTAGCCCTGACTGGCGCAGCGCGAAAGGAGCCGAGATTTTGTTTAGTGTGCGTGCGGCGACGCATAGATACTACGGCGCACACATACAAGCCGCGCGCTACGCGTTTGTATGAAGTTATCGTACTTCCCCTCTTTATACTATGGTAGTTATTTCGGGTCTGGCTGTTTGTGTATGTGAGTTTAAATGTTCGTAAACGCAACCACGTGACCCCTACAATAAAATCTACCTTAGTTTTTCAGGCTACAAATTGTTTGAGCAAACACATTATTTTAAAACCGACTTGATTTTCTCAAAAGCTTCTGAGCAAAACTAATAAGTCGACGCACACAAACTAAATACAAATTCAATTAAAACATTGAACTGTATATTTAGCTTTTTAAACACCACCGTATTTTATTAATTCACGTTAGAGTGCGGTTCCCATTTCAATGTTTGTTTTAGCATGTGACATGGCAAACACTCTGTGTGGCGCCAAACAGACCAACACGACCTGTATAACCAACATGTTGGTCACCATGTTGGTAATATGTCGTATTTGCGGAGAGCACTTAGCAAATGTTGTACGTTTAAGCAGTGAACTTATGCTGTGAATTTTCTCTATTGAGTGTGCTTTGGTATCCGCAATGGAAATATAATTTTTGAAGTTGACATTTTACACTGTCGATGTGGACGAGTTCATATAATATAGAATAGGGATGTGACGGGTGTATATATCTCCGTGTCGTTTGTGACATATAAACTTACCAGGTAAAAAGTATAACTGCGCTGCTACATATGATCATCTATTTGTAAAGATGTTCAATAATAGGAAGAGGATATTTTTAGACAATGACTATAATTGTTTATTTTCACACCTCAAGACATTAAAGGTGCCGGTTATCTCAAAATGCCTTTAATTAAAAGATGAAAGTACTTAATCAATACTTGATTTAATGTTTGCGAATGTGGTAATCAAGTTTCCTTTCTCTTCCTCATTATCTCGCATGCACGAATCATTAAATTTTAATACCGGTCTGTCAAAATAATAATATCATTGTGCAAAATTAATTTGATTCTATTATGACCCGTCAGCATGTCATAACTACAAGGTTGGTATTGTCTATCAAATCAGACAATGGTAATAATTAAGACCTAAATGATAGATTCATGAGGCAACCATGTGTGAATGTCTTCATCGTTGCATAAGTGAACTAAATCAGAGATGTAGGTATATGTTGTTTCGAAATTTTTAGTCTGCTAGGATAATTGCATATTTTGTTACGTTATGTCTCTCTGACAATGCTATTGCAACCACTGGGTGACTCCTGATTGACTTGGTGAACTTTGCTTATCAGATTTTGATCTCGATTGTGTACTATGAAATTGTTACGTCACAATATGCAACTATAACATTATCTGTGTTGTGTAAAATAGTCTTTATGTTATTGGTTTTCGAGATCAGTCTCGTACCGGCACTTTAGAACGAGATGTGAAGTAAATACCAACATTTTCCTGTAAAATGCGGATCGCTTGAGATTTTCCCGGTGTAGAAAATGGTCATAAACCAGTTGTTATCGACGCTTCTAAAATCGAAACACCTCGACGTGACACACTTAGTAACATTGTAACGGGGAATGGTTTTCGAGGGAAACATTGGAACAGCGATAGGACAGGAACCTACCTATTGGGAGTAATGGATGTCAAAATACAATAAACGAAGCCAAAAAGCATTTTGTTCACCCGGTCATTGAAATCTTGTTTTGTTTTGGAAAATACCTAGAAAACTTCTGGTTGCAGACATATTGGACGTTTCGACAAAGTTTCAACTGTATTACATTTTTTTTTAAATAAAAGTGTTTAAAATTTAATAACTTTCCTTTAAGCATATTACTTAAAGCCTCGGAGACCTATACTACTCAATGTTTCCATCAACACAATGTTCTGAATGCGTTACATTTTTAATGGATTTTTTAACCGATTGCAAAAAAGGAGGAGGTTATATGTTCGACCGTATTATTTTTAATTATATTTACCAATTACTCCGCTAACTGTGGACCGATTTTCATAATAAATATTTGTTCGAAAAGGTATGCTTCCGAGGTGGTCCTATATTAATTTTCATTATATTGCTTGGGTAGTCTATATGTTATCGTCTATAATATAAATATTTATTTTCTTTTTCTATATGGAAAATCTGCTAATAATTTAGTAACAATGGAAAATGAATACTCGATAAAAAAATGTAATATATCATCATACCATAACTAAAAATACTGAAAGAAAAAACTTTTTTGCAAAAAAAAACCGAAAAAAAGTTTTTTATTCACACCAAAAAATGTCGTTTCCCAACATATTTTGACGTGATAACGTCTTTAAAATCGTTTTAGTCGGGTGACATGTTCAGAAACTTGTAAACCTCACGAGCGACATTTCATAAAGATGGTAGCGCCATCTGTTACTTGGCTCGAAAAAAAAACTTTGAATTAGTACTTAATTTCATTTTAGATGTCACTACTGGTGATAACTTATATCACCAATAAGACGTTATCACGTAAACATCTCGATCGTAAACCTACTTTACAAACAACCAATTTTTTTACGTAGTTTAATAAACAAAATGCTTGATTGACGGCTTCGCGAAGGGTCTGTTAACATGCCCCTGACCACTTGCCACCCTGGTCAGGCGTCGGTGTTCTCGATGGTACAGACGCCTGCACATCAAGCTACTACAATCTGTCAGATTTCTTTGATAGATTTTCGACTTTATTTCTAAAGTATTAGTTTCAAGGTTCATTGGGAAAAATTGACAGTTTCGGGTAGCTTGACCTGCTGGCGTCTGTACCTATCAGTGGATGTCCGTCATACAGATATACCCATATTCTGTAATCGTTGCCCTCGGTTGCTCTTTGCGGTTCTCTCGGTATATTTATTGATCCTTCATGTTTCCGCTGCCGGTGTTAATAGAGGAACTGTGGTGATAGTAATGTTAATTGTTGTTGGAATTTGGATTGAATATCCGATTTTGCGATTTCAGTGAACGTTTTAAATCCTTACTTAATATTATAAAAGCGAAAGTGAGTTTGTTACGTCTACACGCCTAAACCGATTTTGATGAATTTGAGTACAGAGATAGTTGAGACCCTGGAGACGGACATAGGCTATTTTTTTTAAAGATTGAGATTTGAGGGAGAAAGAGGGAAGAAAATGGAAAACTAAGCATTGCTATTACAATAAATAAGGCTCAAGGGCAAAAACTACAGGTAGCAGGTACCTAGCTGTAAATCAGGAAAGGGGAACTGTGTTACCCCGAATATAACGCGAGCGAAGCCGTGGGCAAAAGCTAGTTTGTTAATAATTCAGCTTATTAACAGATACTTTCAAAAGAATCGGTGTAGTCGTAACTCGTTTCACCATCCCAGTTCACCTGTTTTTGTTTAATCACAAGTACTTATAAAATAATGATGAAAAGTTAGGGTAAACTTAGCCAGTTCCAGTCTATCCAATATTTTTCAGTCGAATTTCATTCTTAACGCAGCTTTTAAAAAAGTCCCTTTTACTACACAGACCGCATATACCCAGATCAATTATCGATTAAGTGCAATGGTCGGTTAAAGTGTGTTTTTGAATCAGGAATAAATGACAGTAGGCTTGCTTCAAATTACATGAGACTAACACAATACTGGCGAAATATGGGTACACACATTACATTCTGTAACATTACAAAAAAGCAGTAGATGTGTAAGCATACTGTCAATAAGGAACACGTACAAGCAAACACAAAGCCTTAACTCAACAGATACCAATAAAACAAGCGGTTGAAAGAGGCCATAATGAAAAAAAAAACTAGCTGGTATCTATGGGCCTGTCTGTACCGAACTCTATGCCATCATTACTGTGGCTTACCGCACTTGCAGATAACGGTATTCGGTCACAATTATCCAAGCATGAATTGTCGCCAATTAAATACAAAGAACAAGATATTTAACAATCAGTCGTATATTATTACCCGTTTACCGGCAATTATTAAGACAGTTCAGCGGTATTATATTCCAATACGGGACTTTGAGGTTTACCAAATAGGGAGATTATGCCTCTAGTCACCATTATTGATGAATAATAATTTAATTTCCGCGACTGCAGTATTACTATTACGCCTGTTAAAACATTCTTGACAATTACAGTCATAACTGCAGTTTGGTTGATAATAAATGCCATGCTTGTTCGTAACCGTTATGTGTTAGAGAAAATATTTTCTCTAATATTAAAATTTTCGTGTCGCGGTGATTGTGAACTATTCCGAAACGGCTGGACCAATTTGGATTTTTTTAAACATTGCCCCACAAATTTTTCGTTTACAAACATTTAAACTCACATACACAAACAACCAGACCTGAAACAAATACCTGAAGGTCATGCAAATATTTGTTCCGTGCGGGACCGAACCCGTAACACGCAGCGCAGCAATCGATCGCTCAGCCACTGCTCTAACCGTGTCGTCACTTTAGTGTGTATATTGGGTAGGTCTGAAAATCCACCAGCATCTATTTTTCAAACCCCTAAGTGATAAATGTGGCCTGCGCAGCGGGTAAAACCGCTGGGTACAAGTAGTTTTTTTATAGAAGAAGTACAAAGCTATTGTTTTCCATTTTGTACGTCAGCGTAAAGTTAATTTTAAATGATGAAAAAAGTATCTTCTACCAGGCTATCAGTTTACCTCCAGTATCACACGAGGTAAACTGATAGCCTGGTGAAGTCTACGAGAATAAGAGAGAAGACAGCAGTGGGAGGGGCACACTGAATAGGGCGATTTTTAATTTTCAAACTCAAACCCAAAGCATTTATTTCAATTAGACCATTACAGGCACTTTTGAATGTCATAAAAACAAAAAAAAAAGAGATGCTGTTACAGTCCCAGTCACAAGACATAATAACTTGAAAGTACTGTAGTTGCCCATTACAAAGCAAAGATCTCTATGGAGAAGAATGGGCAAGAAACTCCATGGACATTTTGAATAGCTATCAGCTTTGTAGAGTGTACTACACATATCGCTTCGACCAACAACATCAAAACACAATATCTCATTCAACCAAAGAATAAGTGATAAGTGTTCCATCTGAACACCGCCTTAGTAGTACACGATGTGGCTTACCGCAGTCATAACGGTGCTTGAAGACAATTAGCTGAGCGTGAACGGTGCCAATTAAGTTGATAGTATCATCAAGACGCATCCAGTGTTGTCACTAGCTATGTTGAAATAATACGGAACTGATGGTGTGGGAAGAGAATGAGCGGGCTAAATAATAACAGCGGCACTGGTCTTCAAAGTTCACCAACATTTATCGAGGCTTGTAAGTGGATGGGATACTTTACATGAAGAACCTCCGTGTCCCGGAAAGCACGTAAAAATGTTAGTCCCGGTTGTCATTTGAAATTGTTTCATAGTCGTTACCGATCATTCCGATACGAAAAAATCCGACAGTCAGTCCTATCCAAGGAAATCTTAAAACCAATCCAACTATCAGTCTTACCCAACGCATAAGTAGTGGAGGTAATAATTATGGGTTCGCTCCATGTAATATACTGGTGCCCAGCTGTATTTGGTTAGACTGGGAGTTACAACATAGATGATTATGACGTTGATGATGAAAATATATTGAGTTGGCAGTGCAGCAGTCGTTCGCTCAGCCACTTTTCCAACCGTGTCTTTAAGTTGCCAAGAGCCTCGACAAACACCTGAGGAGGCTCTCGTTAGACGGCTGGATCAAGGGCTTGATACAGAGAGCGGTACTCCTGAACACGGCTCGTATCGTTAGGTTTCTCTCTCTGGAGCCCTGACTGCCGGTAGCTTGAACCCTGTTCCCGATATGGGTGGGCTACTATTTTTTGTATTTTTTAAAGAAATATTTAAACTAAAAAAAAATAAGAAAATGAATAAACGTAATAATAATTCATGATAATAAAGATGTGAGAAGAGGTATCAAAGATGAATAGGACTCAGAATTGTGATTAGGTACCTACTATTAATAAGAGGAGACAGGTGTACCATAGCAAATGACATCTATAAAAAAACAACTTACACAAAAAGAGATACAAAAAGTTTTAATGGGTCATAACAAAAGGTAACGCTGAAGAAGGCCAAAAATGGAAGAATTTCAGATAGACATTGAGACTAGACTGACACCAGTGAATAGCACCTACGACGAGACATGTACTTATTTAGCTTTTGCCCGCGGCTTTGCTCGCGTTAAATTCGGGGTAACACAGTTCCCCTTGCGCCTTATTGATTTGTAACAGCAACGCTAAGTTTTCCCTTTTCTTCCCTCTTTCTCCCTCACATCCCACTTTTTTTTCAAAAAAGTTAGCCTATGTCCGTCTCCTGGTTCCCAACTATCTCTGTATCAAAATTCATCAAAATCGGTTTAGCCATTTAGGCGTGCAAACGTAACAAACAAACTCACTTTCGCTTTTATAATATTAGTAAGGATTCAGCAAAGTAGTGTTTTTGATCCCACTAAAAGATTAATGAATTAGATTTTTTTAGTGTTAAATTACATTTCGATGTAACTTTGAAAGGAAAATAAGTGCTTTACTTTTTGCCCATCTCTCCTGGGACACTTGATATGCAAATAGTGTTATGATAAAAATTCTTTTAAGGGAAAATTCTTATATTAAAAATGTCGTGTTAGAATTCCTAGAGATAGTACAATATGTATTATTTTTCCTAGACCTTTATTTATTCTTTTGAAGAACATGGAGAAAAACGCACACGTATCGTTAGAAAGCCGATAATTTTGTCCATGACTATTTATTCGTCTACGAGATTCTTGTGGGAGATATTCTGATCTCCTTCAGAAAACATATTCAATAGCTACACAAATGAATCGATAAACATCCATCTACACTACCGACGTATAATCTATATCTATACTTTACTATAATATATATAATATATAATAATATTAATATATATTATATATATCATATTATATATTATATATATTATATAATAATATAATATTATAAAGCTGAAGAGTTTGTTTGTTTGTTTGAACGCGCTAATCTCAGGAACTACTGGTTTGAATTGATAAATTCTTTTTGTGTTGAATAGACCATTTATCGAGGAAGGCTTTAGGCTATATAACATCACGCTGCGACTAATAGGAGCGAAGAAACAATGGAAAATGTGAAGAAAACGGGGAAAATTATTCATCTTTGAGGGCTTCCGTTGCGTGCGCTGCAAAAACGGTTCAAGATATCAAAAAAATATGTAGAAAAGAATTATTCCTCTTGAAATGATCTAAAAAAATGTCCGTGACGGTATATGTCTATCTTTTAAAATTAAGTCACTAGAACCGTTTTTATGGTAATCAAATTTGGTCAAAATTAATGCATGATTACCAATTATTTGTTAGAGTTGTATCAACATAATAATATTAATCCTTATCCAAATAAATGTATTGTTGATTAACAGTATTTAATTGTTAACAAAATTGTCTTTGACATCACTTAATTTTAATGAACATCTTAGAAGATATTACAATGTTAAAATAACTCCGATATAAAATTCACACGCGCCGCATGATGTGCAAAACATGACGCTGGGCATGGGCGAGGAGAGGCGTTGCTTGCGGGCGACGCGGAGGGGGGGGTATAGCTCTACGATTGTCAAGGATAATATTTTGGTTCTAATAATTTCACAATTATTCATCATCTGCCTAGCCTTTTCCCAACTATGTTGGGGTCGGTTTCCAGTCTAACCGGATGCAGCTGAATATCAGTATTTTACATGAAGCGACTGCCTATCTGACCTCCACAACCAGTTAATACTGGGTAATACGATACCCCTTGGTAAGACTGGTTGTCAGACTTTTGGAACACTGACTACCTGTTACGACTGTCAAAGATCTACAAATGACAGCCGGGACCAACGGCTTAACGTGCTTTCCGAGGCACGGAGGAAACTCGGTATGTAACGGGTGGTCACTGGTCACCCATCCACAGACCAACCTAGGCAATCGCGGCTTAACCTAAAGATCGACCCGAGCAGCTGCTATTATTTAGCCACGAGCTCCTCATAAGCTATTTTTTTTTTATAAATTTCACAATTATTAAAAAAAAATTGTAGATAATACCTGTAAATAGGTGTCATCTACATAATTATTCTTAGGGCTGTTTATTCAATAGTCAGATAACTTTTATCTGAGGAATAAAAATGGCGGTTTGACAGCTCATCTATAGAAAATATGTCAAACTGCTATTTTTATTCCTCAGATAAAAATTATCTGACTATTAAAAAATCAGCCCTTATTAGGTTAGGTTTTAGTTTAAGCACACAGTTAGTTAACCTTATATTTTACGTAAGTACCAAATACAGGTGACAATAATTAGGATCCTAATTATTAACCTTACCTTTGTTTTTTCTTGATTACGAGTTACGGTTTGGTTAAGTTTTCATTTCCTATTTTCTTTCTTCGTCACTATAATGCCTAGAAAAAGAACTCAGCTTTCTCGGCAGACTGTTACCGCAAAGCGGCTGCGAGCTTTGCGCAGCAGTGAAACAGAGAATGAAAATATGCATATGTTGGCTACTCAACGAGGAATCAGTGAACAAAACCGTGCTAATGAATCGATCGTTGAACGTTCGCAGTATCTAGCTTCACAAAATTTCCGAACTTCGGCAAACCGTCAACGGGAAGCAAGCGCTGAACGTTTATCCTTACAAAATTTCCGAACTTTGGCAAACCGTCAACGGGAATCAAGCGCTGAACGTTTATCCTTACAAAATTTCCGAACTTTGATAAACCGAGAACGGGAATCAAGCGCTGAACGTTCTCAACGTTTAGCCTCACAGAGTTCTCGAACTTTGGTGAACCGACTACGGGAATCAAGCGCTGAACGTTCTCAGCGTTTAGCCTCACAGAGTTCTCGAACTTTGGTGAACCGACTACGGGAATCAAGCGCTGAACGTTCTCAACATTTAGCCTCACAGAGTTCTCGAACTTTGGTGAACCGACTACGGGAATCAAGCGCTGAACGTTCTCAACGTTATCCTCACAGAATTCCGGAACTTGGGCTAAGACGCGGACAAAGTCGTGGGTAACAGTTATAATTTATAAAGCTGAGGAGGTTGTTTGCAAAAATAAATATGATGCCCAAAATACTATTCCACGCGGACGAAGTCGCGGGCACAGCTAGTAGAAGGTATACTTCCTACAAGGGCTATTTCTGTAATCAACTACTTCCAGCTACAAGGAAACACGACACGGTTGGCGCAGTGGCTGAGCGATCGACTGCTTCGCGGCGTGTCGCGGGTTTGATCCCCGCACGGAACAAATTTTTGTAAGGCCTACTGATAGTTGTTCCGGGTCCTGTTTGTGTATGTGAGTTTAAATGTTTGTAAACGCACCCACGTTACAGGAGAAATTGCTAGTGTGGGGCATGGTTTTTTAAAAAAAAAAAACATATTCAGTGAAAAAAACCGGCAACATGCAACAAATAAGATATGAATATAAATGGACTGCGGCTCACTTCCAATTCCTGCTGACACACACCGAGGGCTCCGTACAAAGCGACATAAACACACACACATCATTTGACTACGAAGACTTAAGCCCCGTTCCAATAAACAAAAACGACTCGTTATGCTTACGGATGGTAGTGTTTTGACATAAGTTCTATGAGACTTATGTCAAAATCCTACTATCTGTAAGCAAAACGACTCGTTTTTGTTTATTGGAACGGGGCTTTAGAGAGTTGATATATTCACAGCTCTAAGGGGCCACAGATTGAGTAGGTATATGTTCTTATTTTCAATCTCGTTACCTTCTCGCGTCACCTTAAGATAAAAAGGGTCTTGACAGACAGACGGACAACAAAATGATCCCATATGGATTCCATTATTTCCTTTTGTGGTACGGACCCCTAAAAACGAGGAAAATCTGTTTCACTAGAAAAACCACTCTGTAATTTCACTCTGACGACACGGTTGGCACAGTGGTTAAGCGTTTGACTGCTGTGCTACGTGTCGCGGCTTCGATCCCCGCACGGAACAAATATTTGTATGACCTACAAGTAATTGTTTCGGGTCTGGCTGTTTGTGTATGTGAATTTAAATGTTTGTAAACGCACCCACGATACAGGAGAAATTCCTAGTGTGGGGCAACGTTTTAAAAAATAAAATAAAAAATAGGTATGAAAATACCCGGAAACTATCCTTTTGTCATTTAGTACTCTCCCAGAGTACTAAATGAAATTTCATTTCATATTTCAGTGAAAACTTAGAAAATTTTCATTCAACCCGTTTTCTAGGAATGTGTGTCAGGCCTGGAACTTGCATTAACTACGGCGCCACTAACGACTACTCGTGTTACATTTGAACTTACTGCAACTTACTGACTTTTTAATTAACTTCCTTGCCCACCAGGTTTCTAAAAGTGTTATATTTTTTTATATAAATTAGAAGAAACTTTAGAAATAACTACTAGATACTTGCATCTACATTTTTAGTTCTTAAAAATATTTACAACTAGCTTTTGCCCGCGGCTTTGGTCGCGTTAAATTCGAGGTAATACAGTTCCCCTTTCCTGATTTGCTGGTACCTGCTACCTGTAGGTACCTGTAGTTTTTGCCCTTGCGCCTTATTTATTGTAATAGCAAAGCTAAGTTTTCCTTTTTCTTTCCTCTTTCTCACTTATATCTCAGTTTTTTTAAATAAAAAAATAGCTGATGTCCGTCTCCAGAGTCCCAACTATCTCTGTACCAAGATTTATCAAAATCAGTTTAGCCATTTAGGCGTGAAGATGTAACAAACATACAAACTCACTTTCGCTTTTATAATATGAGTAAGGAAGTAAGGATTTTATTAAAGCATTTTTAATTTGTGTCGTCCCCACAGTTGGGCCAAAGTTTCCTCCCTGTGATAGGCAATGTCCCACAACCCACATCGCGGACCTGGTGACGATTGATAGTAGACACATGCTTTTGATTGTTTATGTATAGGTTATGTCAATTGGCTTTATTTTTTATGTGTGATTAACAAAAGTATTAATCAAGGTCAAATTAAATAAACAAGAACTTGATTATAGACTATTTGACTATTTATTTTAAAACATTCTGAACTTCACTGAACATCGTCCTAAATTCATCCCACAAACAATAAAAATATATATCAAAATAAACTCAATGAAACTCCTATCTCTTCGTTTAACATGATCTAGGTTAGGTTACAAAACAATATAGACGTTCTAAACGCTATCTCATTCCGTTTAGTCACGAAGTACTAATCTAATTTCAAGAACCAAGCTTTCACTGTTAATCTAAAATAATATCTTCACACAGAATTTTACGAAATACCAACACACTTTTGTCTGAGGAAACTTGGAGATGGCTTAAAAGTTTATTAAAGTTCTAACTTGGACGTAACTGGTTTCCCTTTGGTGTCATTAGCACTACGTACTGCCTCTTTATTCTTGGATAAAAGTTTATTAAAACGAGACTATGTCTTAGTAAAACGCAAAATTACATTTCTGGAACCACTAGGATTGCTTAGCAAGAGGTCCTGGGTACGATTACCGTGTCAGTGAAAATGTTTTTAGTTATTCTATCAGTAGGGTTACCACCACGTCTAGCAGAACTCGTGCCAGTGTGGAAAAGAGATGGCGCTAGACACCCTGCATAGTTCTGTCTCTTTTACTCAATAAAATAAGTACGGCTTTAAGATGTCATGGTACCCCACCAGGATTATTTTGGTAGCAGCTACGGAAAATGGATTTGTGCAATAGGGTCGCCCCTTTTACTTGGTACTTTAATATAGGTGGCGAAATGTGGGTGTACTATTAGGTACACCACAGCCCAACCCGTGATATTTTGGTAGGTTATGTATCAACCCTTATTTGAATCTTAGATATAAAATTCTCGTGTCTCATTGTTCGTTCTCATACTCCTCTGAAACGGCTCGACCGATTCTTATTTTTTTTTTAATTCATATTTTGTAAGTCTATTAAGTCTGAGAATTAGCTACTATCTATCTTTCAAACCCCTAAGTGATAAGGGGAGCTAAACATCGGGTGAAACCGCTGGGCACAGCTAGTAACACTATGTGTAAACACCTCTTCAAAGTGGACTAGCCCGCGAGACGACTCTCGGCCACAGTCGCGGGTCTGTGGACGGTGAGCCGTGAGTAGCTAACCGTCCGTCTGTCATAAGTCTTTAAACTGACATGGTTACTAATATTAACACTTGAAACGGGATATTTACCATGTTTGTTATTTATATCGAGTTTCCGATATTTCGGCGATGTTGCAAACGCCATTATCACGGATGAACTGAAATCGGAAACTCGATATAAATAACAAACATGGTAAATATCCCGTTTCAAGTGTTAACGTCCGTCTGTCTCTTGACGACTAGACGCATTGACGGCGCGTTAATGTTCCACGCACGCCTCAAAGATATGTCAGCAAAATAGGAGAGGCCTGCAGGGGTTGCGGATTGTACGAAAGATATACCGCGCCCCCGGAACACAAAGGAAAAAAAAATAGCAACATTGATGAGTTTTAAACAGTAAAAGTCTGAAATTCTCTTCCGCACCGCCCAGAGCGGGAGAAATTATTTGATGATGTCCGACAACAAAAAGGTATTCTAACCAACTGTTTCTAATTAAATTGCCAAGACAAAACATGTCTTATAAAACCACAGACAAGTAACAAAAAAGTAGATCTCGAAGCCTACGAGTTACCTAAAAATGAACGGTCAAAAGAAAATGGTTGCTTACGGATTGTTTTCGTTGAACATAGCCTTACTAGGCATTGTTTACCATGACGTTAGTGAGAACGAGTATAAACATAACACGTTTTTTTTTATCCTGCTCTGTCCCACCCATAATTATAAACAACAAAGTTTATTTTAGACTAGCGACCCGCTCTGGCTTTGCAAGGGTGCAATGTAGATACTAATATACTAATACTATACATATAAACCTCACACTTGAATCAGTTTATCTATTAGAAAAACCGCATCAAAATGTGTTGCGTAGTTCTAAAGATCTAAACATACATAGGGACAGACAGACAACGGGAAGCGACTTTGTTTTCTACCATGTAGTTAAAAAAAAACAGAAACATAACCGCATTCATGGAATCATTTGTACAACAGTGGGACAAAATAAGCTCGCTATAGTTTTAATTTTTTCGTGCCGATGAATCTCATATTGTTTTAGACCAGTACTAGTTTCGCCCCACAGTTTCACTCGCGGGGTGAACGGCTGAACAGATCTTGATGAAATTTGACACAGAGGTAGATTATAGTCTGGAATAACACATAGGACACTTTTGTTTTCGATATCACGCGGTCGCTAGCTAGTTATAAAATAATATTTAAATATAATTAAGTTTACGTTGTTAGCCCTCCGTGAAAACACTAACCACTAACGTGAACAACACGGTCGAAAAGTTCGGAGCTGAAATGGGATTTCGTGAACTACTGCGGTTACTGACAGATGAATGTTACCTAATTTACAAACTTCATAGAAAAGCTATATAGTAGCGTCAATTTATACATTTCTGAAAATCTAAAACGCTGTTAGTTCAAAGGAAATATGGGTATGCGAGCTTTTTAAGGTAAGTTTTACTAATTAATAGTGACTTTTGTTTAGACAATAATATTATATATAACAGTAAAAAGTGTAGTTTCCTCCGTGCGTCGAAAGGCACGTTAAGCTGTTGGTCCCGGCTGTAAATGGTAGATCTTTGACAGTCGTTACATGTAGTCAGTGTCTCTAAAGTCTGACAACCAGTCTGACCAAGGTGTATATAGTATTACCCAGTAACAACAGTATAATGTAGTACCAGTATAATCCAGTTAATTGTGGAGGTCAGATAGGCAGTCGCTCCATGTTAAAAACTGGTATTCAGCTTCATCCGGTAAGACTGGACCGGCTAGGCATATGATGATGAACAGTAAAAAGTGTAGTTTGTAAAAGTATTTAATCCTACACATATTTAATAATCATTTTCTAATATCCTTTGTTTCAATTAAACAAACAAATTCAAATAATGTTCTACAAGAAATTGCAAAACCAAAACAAAACACTATCTCCTTTTAAACCCAACCCTCATTTACAAACCCAGCAAATCGGATACAAGCAAGAAAAATCTGCAACCTTCATGTTGTGACGTCACTAAGTCTCTCCCCCGGCTGACGGAAATGAAAGGGTAAAAAGAAAACAGGTGCCAACGTCGTCGACTTGATAACTGAATCAAAGCCCGTACAAATGCAACGGGCTGAGAAACTGTAATGACGACAAACTAAATTGGATACTGGATGTGGAAAGAGATTTTCTTTGCAGGATTTATATTGTGAGTTTTGTGTCATTTGGAGCTCGTGGCTAAATAATAGCAGCCGCTCGAGTCGATCTTTAAGCTAAGTCTGTGGATGGGTGAACACCCGTTACATACCGAGTTTCTTCCGTGCCTCAGAAAGCACGTTAAGCTGTTGGTCCCGGCTGTCATTTGTAGATCTTTGACAGTCGTTACAGGTACTCAGTGGCTCGAAAGAAATATCGTATTGCCTAGTATTTACTGGGTTGCCATCAACAACAAGTCCAGATGATCTCTGTGATTGCTATTGAGAAATTCCTGATGGAAAAACTTTGAAAACACTTTGCCCGATCGAATTCGCATTCAACACCTCATGCTCAGATCAGGGAGTTGTAAAAAAAAATGTTAGAATCACGTTAGGTAAGAGGTGGCTTATTATATAATGGATTAGCTGGCGCCCGCGGCTTCGCCCGCTTGATGATCAAAAAAAAAGTATCCTATGTATTATTGTGTTATTCCAGACTATAATCTAACTCTGTGCCAAATTTCATCAGGATCCGTTCAGCTGTTTTGACGTGAAAGAATAACAATCATCCATACATCCATCTTCACAAACATTCGCACTTATAATATTAAGTAGGAATAGGATATTCTTTATACTTATGTCACTTTGACATAATATAAAAAAATATCAATAAAATTCGAAATTTTAAAAGTTTTTCATTTGCCCTAGCGTTTTCATAACTATTTTGGTATTCGTTTCAGTCTACCCCCGATGTAGCTCATTACATGCTCATTAAAGAAAGTAGGTAACCAACTAGTATTTAAAAAGGATGGCATGAACATCGTAAACTTTTTAACTAAATCACCGGGGACTGTAGAAACGCAGCGGACTAAAATGGCAATGACAACTCAGAGCTAAAACTATTTTAAAAACAAAAAACGTAGATTTTGCTGCAAAATATTCTTCAACTCAATTTGTGTTGCATGAAACCGCACATTATTTTGAGGTTTTAATTAACAAATTGTTAACAAAACATAGGTATGGGTAAAAGAGAGATGATTGGGTTCCTAAAAGAAGGACAATGATTCTGATAGTAAATAACAAAAGAATGGAAAGAGAAAATATTTATATAGCAACGATTCTGAGTAAGAGGGAAAAAACATCATAGGCAGAAGCAGAAGCCTTTTTCCCAACTACGTTGGGGTTGGCTTCCAGTCTTACCGGATTCAGCAGCTGAATGGAGCGACTATCTCTCTGACCTCCACCACCCAGATAACAATTGGGTAATCAAAAACGTCGAAAATAATACTTTTAATGTTCCTTTTTTTTAAAAAAAAAAGCTTTCTCCCACACTAGGAATTTCTACTATCATCACTATCGTGGGTGTGTTTACAAACATTTAAACTCACAAACACAAACAGTCAGACCCGAAACGACTATCTGTACGCCATACAAATATTTGTTCCGTGCGGGGATCGAACCCGCGACACGCAGCGTAGCAGTCGAACGTTCAGCCACTGCGCCAACCGTGTCGACAGTCTTTGGTATATACTAGTTGACAGACTTCTCTTTGACAGTCGTTACAGGTAGTCAGTGGCAGTTAATCTTATAGTCTCGGCTGTCATTTGTAGAGAAAAAGAATGATAAAGGAAAAACAAGATTATTTCGGTTTTTATAGAGTGAATAAAATAATTGTAAAAACACGCTAAAGTCAATAACTGAATTGGCATGAATATCCGATGAAATATTTGCACATGTTGAAAATAGAATAAAAATATATTCTCTTCATAAAGTTAAAATTGTTGTATACGAAATATCAGTAAACAGTTGGAAACAAATAATTCGATTTATCAACATTTCAGCGGCAGAATTGAATGAACACAGTTATTTGACTTTATATTTCTATTGAGATTTTTTCTGTTTTATTTTTTCGTATTGAATTAATTTGTAATGTTGCTTTTATTTCTCTAGACTCTTATAAATGGTGAGTATCTAAAACGCTTGGATACTTTTCCACGAGAATAAAACCATCTGCCAATAAGCACTTAAGTCTGTTGACAAAAATACTTCAAAACGTTTTCTAAGAAAATCACAGAAGACGAAAATGTGTCTCTAATAATATCATAGAAACCATAATCGTATTCCATTTTCAAAAGAAGAAATTGTGTCGTATTATTCTGCACGAACCCTATCAATCTTTTCCCCCATCTTTTTATATTGGAGTCCTATATCTTCGCAACTTGAAAGATATCTTCAATAATGAAAGTGTGGATACAACGACACTCGACACACATAACTTGATCCCCACTCGTGAGCCCCGATACACACGATAGACTAACATAGATATAGTAATTGGAAACCATAATACCAATCTTGTAGCCAAACAATAACGGATGGACAATCAAAGGTTAAGCAACAATTTTCGGGGTCCGTTCGTAGATGGGTGTGCATCTATTTCATACCAAGCTCCCTCTGTGGTCGGTAGGTTCTGTCTCTAATTCGTACATCTTGGAGATTCGTGACCCTATCAGAAGCTTTAGAGACTGATGACCAGTCTTACCGAGAGGTTATGTAGTACCCAGTAACTGGGTTCTGGAGGTCAGATACGCAGTCGCTCCATGTAAAATAGTAGTGTCCTTTTTTTAAAGGGACTTAAAAAAAGAGGAGGTTGTAAATTCGTTGGAATCTTTCTTTTTTATTTTTATTTATGTTGGTTCACCGATTACTCAAAGACGCCTGGACCAATTTGCAAAATTCTTTTTTTTTGATAGGGTATCTATACTTCCCAGATGGTCTCATATCAATTTTATTTATATTTCTTAAGTAGTTTAAGAGTAATCGTCTATAATACATATTTTACGCAAAATACGTGCCTCAGACGTGGAGTTGCGGACACCAGCCCGTTATACAATACAAATACATATTTTTTCGGTTAAGTCTATATGGATGATCTACTACTTTTAGTAACAATGGAAAATGAATACTCGATAAAAATAAGGGAAATATCATTATACCATAACTAAAAATGCTGAATTAGAAAACTTTTTGTGGAAGTCTGTTTTATTTTTTACAAAAAAGTTTTTATTCAATAAATATAGGCTCACGTTCGGCCGCAACACGCCTCATGTTAAGTGATGATGCGGCCTAGGATGGAGCCGGGTTGCTTAGAAGAAACTGATTCACTCGAACTTTGAAGAGATCCGGATTATAATGAGAATGGAACAGAGAAGATAATAACAAAGCTATCTTCTCCGAGGCTCCCTTCTAGTAGTCGCAAACGCAGGTGTTGAACATAAGGTCTTTGGTACTATTCCAGTTTCGGGCAAAGTGATATTGGGCTGTTCCATCAAGAATTTCTCAGTAGCAGCATCAGAGTCTGGATTTGTGCCGGTTGATGGCAATAGGCTCGCCCCCTATTACATGAGACTTAAAAACATAACTGGCGAAATGTGGGTACTATTAGATACACCTCAGCCTAACCCATCGGATATTCTTATTCTTTTCTTTTTTTAAGAATCGTTGTCCCACACTAGGATTTAAACTCACATAAACAAAAATTGAAACCCGACACAAGTATTTGCAGGCCATACAAATATTTGTTTCGCGCGAGAATCGAACCCGTGATACGCAATGCAGCAGTCAATAGCTCAGCCACTGCACCAACCTTGCCTTCAAATTACAGGCGTAATGTTATCTTTGGAATAGATAAAGTGGCAGGGAAACCCACAGATTGGTGGATCTGCATTTGGTAAGATTTGGTTAGACTGGAAGTCGACAACAACATACCAAAGAAAAGGATGAATATCAATAAGAAAAAATACTAGAAAAATGTGAACTAACTAACGGAAATGACAACGATTGTTTACAAAGTTAATTAGATGCTAAATACTAAGAAAAAGTCGTAAAGCCTCATTACCTATTGAATGCAGATGAGGGTGTGAGCGTGCCGGTTAATTAATAAGTAACAGTTATTGTTTCTCAACGGATAACTGTGTGGCAGTAAGGTAATGACCGGGCGGAGTCATTCCCACGCCGAGTCCGCAATTGAGATAGCGTGCATCCGAAAATGCCCGATGTGCTCCGATGAGTACGCACAAATAATTTTTTTTATTCGTCACTGTCTGGGAAAGAATATCGTGTTTTGACCCACTAGTGAAGACAATAATAATTACAAAGGAAATGCATTCAAAGTAAACCAATCAATAATTTGTTAATAATATTTTTGCATGACAAAAATAACACGAGACAGGCTCCCAAAACTGTCCTTTGCTACGTTCTAGTGCTTTAGCTGGGAAAAAGAAGTGACGGAACAAAATGCTTAGCAAATCATCAAAGAACTAGCTGGCGCCCACGGCTTTTCCCGCGTGATGATCGAAAAAAATCTATCTATCCTATGTGTTATTCCAGACTATAATCTACCTCTGTGCTAAATTTCATTAGATCCATTCAGCCGTTTTGACGAGAAAGAGTAACAAACATTCATCCATCTATCCATCCTCACACACATTCGCATTTATTTAGTAAGAAAGGATTATAATATTAGTAGGATTAAAGTAACTCGATTCCTGGGTCGGGCAAAGTGTTATTGGGTTTTTCCAAAAGGATTTTCTCAGTAGCAGTCACGGAGTCGTTTTGCACCCCATTACATAAGACTCATAATTATAACTGGCGATATATAGGTATGCTATTAGCTACACTTCTGCCAAAACCCTTCGGGAATTACACGCGTGATGTTATGTTATTTTCTCCCAAAAGTGTCTCTTGTTTTGAAATTATCTTCTAATATATAAAATTCTCGTGTCACAATGTTCGTTCCCATACTCCACCGAAACGGCTCGACCGATTCTTATGATTTTTTATGCATATAAATAAATAAATAAATATCTTAGGACAACTCACACACGGCTATCTAATCCCAAGCTAAGCAGAGCTTGTGTTATGGTAACCAGACAACTGATATACATACTTATATAATTTATAAATACATACATATTATAGATAAATCACACCCAGACACAGAACAAACAATCATGCTCATCACACAAAGTTTGTCCTGGGTGGGAATCGAACCCACGACCTCCGGCTCAGCAGTCAGGGCCACTAACCACTAGACCAACAGGCCCGTCAAAATAACAGTAATAGTAATAGTCGTGATATTCAGTAAGTCTGAGAATTGGCTACTATCTTTCTTTCAAACCCGTATTATATATAATACAATTTACATTTTTAAATTAATATAAATAAATATGTGATGTCATTTAAAAATGTCAAAATTTTTGGTCGTCGAAATCAGTGAGATAATGAAGCAGGCCGTGGATCGATCAGGAATGCATCAAGAAAATGAGTGATATTTTTTTCGCATCTGCAAATGTTTTCATTGATGGAGTGAGCCGTTCGTTTGACAACTGACAACAGCCAAGCTGTCGACAAAAGTCGATGGCACTCGTAAAATGGAACGTAAACCTGTTGAACTTATGTGCAGAATGCAGGGAAAAGAAATATACTGGATAAAGGCTTTAGAATAACGAACTATTGAGAAGTAATTAAAATAAGCTTTCTAGCGTAAGGTTGTGTTTACACCGGCGTATTAGCGCTACACAAATGTATGATTGTGTACCGTTTTTGAACATAACGTTTTATGATCACTAAATGGTTCAAAGTTTTAGCAATTTTATAAATAAATAAATCATGTATTTTGGATCAAAATTGTTGCACAGTTAATAAACCCACCAAACTGAATATATAGGTTCACATTCCATCTAATCTAAAACATAAAAAATAATAAGTGGGTATTTCCCCAACTTACGACAACTTCTTTATGGAGAACAGCTTTCAATTTATTTTTTTACGTTCGTTTGCGTGCGTTTGCACATTCTTCTGTTATCCTTGCTCAGCCAGTCGAAGTTTTTGTAAAACGTAGGGATTGACACGATTATGTTTGCCGATAATTATGTTACATAGTGCACAGTTGTAGACTAACCACTACATGGTTTCTGTAGCGTTTCGAATTTATATCAAATAAAAAACTAGATCTAAATTGAAAAGCCTTTCCGATATTTGTACCTACCTACAACTTTATATCAACGCGTAAGCAATTAAAACACAGGTTTTGTAAACATTGAGCATTAACAAAAAAACGGACGACGGATTTTGTAATGATGATAAACATGGTAAATTTCGCGGTACAAATGTTAGTAATAATATCGTGCATCTTATATTCTGGATATCCTTTACAGGGTGGTCTGAAACACAAACCCAGATGGAGGTGAAATTTTTGGATTGTGATGGCTCTAGGAATATAAAGATATTCAACGAATCGTAACAAAACAACTCAGTACTTCCACATTTCAAACGCAAGATTTTTCAAGGAACCTTTTTAATATGCTTTCTACATACGTCAACATTTTCTCTTTGTAATCTCTTGCTTAGAAGAAAATCTTCTGCTTCGAAGGATTATTTATTTAAAGCTGCTCATATGGAATATGAAGGAGAATGTTTACGCGTCGTGGTTTATGATGCTATGAGCTTAGAATGTACCTTCCTTGTATATGAAAATACGTAAAGCATTCATAAATTGAACAAAATCATTACCTGCGCGGGCGTACAGAGTATATTTTGTTCCGTAGAAAATTTGATGTGTATCCTTGCAAGAACAAAAACAAATTTACTGTGTAGTTTATCTAATACTCAGTTATTTTAAATATTTTAAATTAAAAAAATATAAATATAAGAATAACTTACCATATAAGACTAGTTTAACTCTTAATAGTTTCCTATGTGTGTGTGTTTCAGATTATATTTACAAACATTAAATTGATTAGTGCAGTGTCATAACCGTCCCTCAAACGCTTTCATTTCCTTTATCGGAAAATTATATAGGTACACAAAAGCAACTCAACAAATGTATTACAAAACCTTAAATTAATATGTATGATGTTTGAATATCATACTGACTGGCTAGCAATATTTTAATAAAGCTGGAGCTAGATTCAAAAGTATGTAGGAGTATTTTAATATTTTTCAAAGAGAAAATTATCTAGGAAACGTTATATTTTATTCAAAAAGTACATTTACAAAGAGCATGATAAATGCGAGTTCTTAGTTCTCAACTAAAAGTGCTCTGATAAAAACATCTAGTATTAATGACGTCTACGTCTATTGAGAGTTAAGTAGTAAGACTAAGGCACGTTACCAGAGGGCCTAGAGTGTGAAATGTGACATCGTATCAGCTTAACCGCAATGTGAAAGAAAAAAAATTTATTGAACTGACATGGACTACCGAAACGTTTATATTTTTAAAGCATATAAAAAAATCCTGAAACATTTATGTTAAATTTGCTTGTCTCTAGTACTTCTAGTAAATTTGCAAATTGCACAACAATTCAAATGAGGATAAAATTATTTTCGTGTAGAAGTGAATTCCACTGATTTACTGCGAGCACCTAGATGCATTACAGAACACGGAACACGAAATTTCGCTAATCAATTCCAACCACTCGCCGCTCAGCATTTCCTTTTCGAAAATGGAACGAAACGAGTGAACGATTTGAACAGAATTCGAAACTGGACTGTTTTAGATTGTACGATATATCGCGGGTGTATGTGCCCTTACACCGACCGCAAAGCAGTGCCCGAGGGTTCGCGCCATAAACACGCCTCGCCAAGACTTTTTGCTCACTCCAGAAAGTCATTACAGCCTGGTACGTGTTTTCATTATAACCCCCGATGCGCTGCGAGCCGTTTGTAACTAATAGTTGCTTTATTGACTGCGAATGTTCTGAGATATTGATGCGGTCGCAATTGTTCCTTTCAGTTTATTTATTAGGGGTATTTTACCGTCCAGAAAAATTAAGGACCCGAAAAGATATATGACTCCATTTAGTTTACGCAGCTTTAAGAACCATCCACCTAAAAAAATAAATGTTAAACCACTGCCGCAAAAAAGGAAAATAATCTTTGAAAACGAACATTATTATTGAAGTGAAAGAAACGAATCACCGTTTTGAAATAGAGCCACGACAAGCAATAATTTATATCTGGATTTCTAAATTTCAATAGAGATTCCTATCCAAATGCACTGTATTTTTTCACACAGTCCTCGTTAGGCGACGGCACATCTCTAATCAAACCGGCCACCTATTTAATTAACTGGCAACTCTCAAAGAACTATCTGGAGTTCTGGATCCATTTACATGACATATATAGTAAGTGATTAAATCTGTATATAATACGAGGGTGAACCTCTATATTCACCTACTCAAAGGATCTGATATCTTTGATCATTCAAATGTGGGTGGAATATTTTCAACTTGTATCCCCAAAACTGTCAAAGGAGGATCTCCGAAACAAGGCTTTTTGTTATTTCATAACTACAATATTATGAATATTTTTGTTAGAAATGCTTTTAGACGACCGAATTATGTTGATCATGTCGAATAATGTTCCGGATTGCGCTTCAGGCATTACGTAGGGACACCATGTGTATAAATCACGTAGTTTTATTCCGAGGAATTGGGACAAATGGTAACATATAACGATAGTGCTCGCGACTAGGTATTTTTTTTTTCGGGTGGGAAATCATCCAATGACTTCCCCCGCTCTGGGCGGAGCGGGGGGGCATGTCAGACTTGTACTGACTAAAACCCACCCATGTTCCTTCTATTGCCTGGGTAACAACTTGGAATCTTTAATTCCTAATTTAACATATTTAGTGTTTATTAATAAAGTTTGGCGTCAGACAGGGCGACCCAATGTCCCCAAACCTGTTCTCGGTGGTGCTGGAAAATATATTTCGAAAGCTAATCTGGGACCAACATGGAATAAATATAGATGGTCAAACATTAAACCATCATAGATTCGCTGACGATATTGTTTTGTTTGAAGAACAACCAGGGATCCTAGAAAGAATGATACAAGATCTAAATATAGAGAGCGAGAAAGTGGGCTTATCTATGAACATAAACAAAACGAAGCTATTAACAAATTCAAACAAATATGAAATAAAAATTAACAACCAACCTGTTGAATATGTAGATGAATATAATAATATCTATTTAGGAGAAATCATCTCACATACAGACACAACTACAAAAGAAATCAAAAGACGAATAGCTAACGGATGGAAAAGATACTGGTCACTGAAAGAGATCATGAAATCCACAAATCTCAGTATTGGTATCAAAAGGAAGGTCTTCAATACCTGCGTTCTCCCATGTATTACATATGGGTGTGAAACCTGGGCTCTTACAATATATCACAGAAACATGTTGCAACACTGCCAAAGAGCTATGGAACGAAGTATGATAGGTATTAAGAAACAAGATAAGATACGAAATACCGTCATAAGAAGTAAGACAAAAGTCACAGACGTACTTACTAGAATAGATAGATTGAAGTGGAGATGGACTGGGCACATGCTGCGCGATACACAAGAGAAGTGGAGCAACATCGTAACAGACTGGTACCCTAGAGATGGGAGAAGGAACAGAGGAAGACAAAGCAAGAGATGGGAAGACGAGCTTAAATTGACGGCAGGCCCAAAATGGAGAAGGGTTGCTAGAGACAGAGTACAATGGAAACTGTTAGAGGAGGCCTTTGCCAAGAGGCACACTGAACTCAGAGATCTACTATAACGAAAGAGTCAACCACAACACAAAATATGAAGATAACAGTTCAGGATGAGAGGCTTATTATTATAATAAAGTTTGAAACGGGATACGTGCCATATTTTTTATTTATTAAAAGTTCCCGATATTTACAAACGCCATGATCACGGATAAACAAATCCCTAATGTTAGTGACCATGTCAGTTTAAAAAGTTATGTTTAGCTTTTGCAGAACAGCAAGCTAATGTTTCAGAACAATGATTCTACCAGGATATCTATTTTGTAAATAAAATCGCTTAAAAGATCTTAGTTAAATTACGAACAACTTAACATCCATGTAATGTTCACACGACGGCAGGTCAACCTGTTCAGAACTATTATAACCTGATCTCTCTACTACGGAGCGCACACCGTAGTAGGGAGATCAGGTTAAAATGGTTTTGTGTAGGTTGATGTGCCGTCGTGTGTACATAAATGTGGCTAGGTTCATTGGTGACCAGATTTACCATAGCCATGCCAGTGTGATGTTCGGACCAACCATAACAAAGCTAACAAAAATGTACTCTTAACTAATTAAAAACTCGCAATAATTAGCAGTCTAGTTATTTTTTGTCCTAAAATCCAGTGTAAACTTTTTTTAGTTTTTTTTAGGCTTTTTCCGCATCAACGATTTTTCTTTTCCAATTATCCTGGGACTTATACTAAAATTAAGGATTATACGGTAATTTATTAGTAGGGACATCGGATTACGTCACACGATATTGCAATTCCGATATTGGCCCGATCACGTTATGAGGTATTCCGTCCATAAATTATTGGCATACGTCTCGACGATAACAAATTCGTCTTACATGTCCGCTGGGATGCTGCGATATTGATGAGATAATAACTACCCACGTTGTATTACTACACTAGCAGGTTCCTGCGACTTTGCCTAAGTCACTTTTAAGTAACAAATATCCAGGATGAAAAGCAGCGAATTTCGAATTTCGGTACGGTCGGTTTAGTAGTAAAAAAAAACAGATGAACACAGTAACTTTCGCATTTATATTATGAATAGATTTCATTGGCCTTGTGGTATAACGCTTCTAGAATTTGCAAGTTACCAAAGAAGTAATGGATAATATGAATTACAAAATAGTACTTAATGTTTTCGTAGTTAAAACCAAGCTTGGGAACTTTGTAGTAACTAAGTTGTGTTTAAGTACGCGCTTAGCATGCTGATAGAACCGACAATAAGTAGCTCAGACGTGCGCAATGTACTGTTTTTTAATCACTGACATTTTTAACTAGATTTTGACGTGACCGGAATATTTTGACAAAGTAAATGTTCCTGTGGTGATGGCCTAGAGGTTAAAACGTCGCCTCATCTCACCAATGTGACCTTTCCTATTCATGTGTACTTTTTAAGTTAATCTTGGACATCATAGACATTGGGGGAAACGTCCTAAGGAAACCTGGACTGTTAATTAATTAGCTTCCGCCCGCGACTTCGTCCGCGTGGCATAGTTACTTTGGGCTAACACTAACTAACACGCGTGATGATCGAAAAAAAAATATCATTTTCTTCCCTCTTCATCCCCATTTTCTTCACTTTTTTTAGCCTATGTCCGTCTCCAGGGTCCCAACTATCTCTGTACCAAAATTCATCAAAATCAAAATTGTCGCGTGAAGACGTAACAAACAAACAAACTCACTTCACGTCTGAAATCACAAACCCGTCTTTGGCAAGCTTGGTGATCGATACTCGTGCCTTATCTGTTTTAAAAGAGGCCTTTTCTCACCAGTGGGACAGTAATGTAAGTAATGCTATTTATCATTAAATTTTAGTGGTAAATTAAAAACGTGCGTTGCTCTATTAAAATTAATCGGCAAAAGTTGGATACTCTCCGTTTTCATGAAAACAGATGAATATCGCGAAAAGTTATAAAATGTTCTAGTAACAAAACTTTCGTAAAGGGTTTCATGAGCTAGTATCCGCGTAAATCTGTTGAACGGGTACGAAACCTGATTCTCAAAGTTAAAACTTTTGTTTCACAAACATGAGGGCCACACCAGCCATTATACAATAAATTTAAGCTTGCGATCGCGGAAAAAACATACGCCTGCAACGAAATATAGCACCAACGGTATCAGTGATTGACAAAAAGCCTCGTACCTCGACCAAAGCCAACATTGAACGAGCGGCAAAAAAAAATAACTTGTTGGTTATTTAACTTCGGTGTGAAAGAACTCATGACTATTTTTATCTCGTTCTATAAAACAAACAAAAAAAGTACATTCGTGATTCGATTACTACGATTATTGAGTCGACTTTTATGTGCAGGTACTTTTTTTACTCACAAATGCATACTTCGATGTCTATATAATTTTACGTCAGCTAGGGATGGGCATTGGTTTAATTTTGAATCGAGTTTTTCTAAACTGCTTTTTATAGTAAAATATTTTTGGAGCAATACAATAACTTCTGACATTTTAAATCATAGACAGCTTCATTCCCAACAGACTTCAAAGAAAAGTGTTTAATATTTGATGTGGTTCTGTTTATTATTTTCTTTTTTGCCAGCCCTAAGCTACATAGCAAAGGCTGTAATGTCTATCGAAGTGTGGAGGGACACAAAAAGGATCTATTTTTCTCTTTCCATCGTCAGGAACCAGCCGGGCCACTTTTATCGCTGTTTTACTGTTTGCAATTTAACTTGAAGCGTTAAAGTCAACGCGGGCGAACAAACAACAATAATAATAATCACATTGTAGCATCAATGTGTGTCACTTCTAGAATGTTGTATTTGTAACAACTTTGTTTTAGTTTAGAGCCATTTTTTAGCAGAATATTGTGACTGCCTTGTTGGTTTTGTGGTGGCAAGAGCGACTGCTAAGCATGGGGTCCTCGGGTCGATAACCGGGTCGGGCTTTTATTGGATTTTTTATACGGTTGATGACAATAAGCTCTCCCCCAATGACTTGGGACTTAAAAACATGTCTGGTGAAATGTGGGAGTACTATTAGATAGAACTCTGCCTAACCCCTCATGCATATATTGCGCCCATTTTAAATTAGTTTACCACCTTTCTCTACAATTATTTTTGTTTTGATTGCCCTCAAAATCCTGAAAGAGTCACTAAAAGGTGAAATAATTACGTCTAAAAGTAATTCAAATATTTCCCAGTAGTAAGTTTCATTACTTCAATTACTGAAATCGAATACTACTAACAAATTAATGGCCTAATTAGAAATTCAAACTAAGGGATAGTTCGAATTTCTAATCAGTTAATGTTATTGTATTGAGAAACAACAGAGAAGAGAATCTTTACGGTACCTAAAAGCTCCAAACGAAATGTAAACATTCGTACAATAATGTATCTGGATTTTCTGAAACACAATCATACGGCATAACAACCTCTCGATAAGAAAATAAAAAAGCTTAGAAATGAATTGGAAACATAAAAATGATATATAAAACCCATAAAAAATAACGTGGAAGATAAATCTTATACTCTCAAATAAGAATAAATATACATTGAGTATGAGCAGTAGAACTCGTATAGGCATGTACAATAATTTGTGTCTCATATCCTACGGTAAATTTTATGATATTGGAAACCTGTCAAATCTACGAAAGTCCGCAGGCTGTTAGAGTTGTGACCTAATTTTTCTGTAACCTGCAATGCAGCTATAACTTACATCACTAGTTTAATAGAAGAAAAACGCAATCTCGAAACGTGGGGAAGAAAAATGATTCTTTTTTCAAATGTACATTCATACTTACTTCTTTTTGTTTTTGTTTGCAACCTTTATTGTTTCTGTGGGATACAAGTTTGTAAGTCGCCAGCAATTTCGTATATAAGAAAGTTAATAAATACGAAACAAACTGAACCTAATCACATTGTTACGAAAATTCAGTTTTGATTTTCGCACAAAATCATACGTACTTAGTTTTCGTTCAATTACGACTAAATGTACATATATGTATGCTGGAAGGAGCAAACTCGTTTAAATAAGTAAGCAATAACTAAGGCCATGACTCTTAAGTCATAATAAGTTTATTAATAAATTAGAAATCCCAATTTCACAGTAAATGTCGAAACCTAATTAACGAAACTAAACTAATAAAATGTGAGTACGCCTCTGCTTCACCCCACGAGGGCTACAAACGCAATGTTATATTCCTAATCGACGCCTTAAATCCCGTTTAAAACGGAACGTAACATAACATAACCTACCTCAATACTGCGGTAATTTTAGTGCTAAGGTTATAGTTACGTCGCTTGCATACAAACTTGTTACAAACGTGTTCTTGTGCGGTCGTGACCGTTGATGTCTTTGACCAAACCATTCCACTACTAGTAATCACACTAATATTACAAAACTAGCTGTGCCCTGCGGTTTAGCTCGCGTAGACCGGTATTAAAAGTACTCTGTGATTATCCAAGGTATAAGATGTCTACATACCAACATACGTTAAACCGTTTGATCGTGAAGGACTAACAAACATGCACAGACATACCAACTTTCGCATTTATAACTTATGTTAGATGGGACAAAAGAGCTGCCTGTATATAGCCTTTCACGCCTGAACGAATTTCTATGAAAAAATGGTACACAGCTTGACTATAATCAAGTTTAAGAGATATGATACTTTTATTGATAGATGAAGTCGCGAAAAAAGCTAGTTCTTTGGTAATGCTGGTTATTTTGCCGAGGGTTGCTGGTTGTTGAAGAGATAACGCGGCTAAAGAAGGAACATGGGTGGGTTTTAGTCAACGTTATGGTTTCCCAACCGCAAAAAACCTAGTTAGTTTTACGAACTTTGTGTCCAAAAAACATACTTTGTGCTTTGTGTGTGTTTTCTGAAATAATTCTTATTGGTTTAGTTAAGGTTGTTTAACGAAGAAAGTTAAGAAGCATGATTCATTATCACAATGAGTTTCGGTTAACTTATCGGGAACTATAAATTCCGCTCCATTTTATCAGGGATCGGTAAGTATCAAGGGGACGTATGTAGGTCTTGTCGGGACAAAAAGTATGTCATACCTCGGGTCTACCTGCTGGGATTACGGATTGTTCGAAAAAGATACCGCGACCCCGGAACACAAAGGGCAAAAGAAAAAACATGGATGTGTTTTAGGCAGAAAAAGTCTAACAATCGCTCCTGCTCCGCCCAGAGAGGGGGAAGTTATTTGATATATAATTTCCCGTTCTTAAAAAGGGTCTACCTAATTGCCAAATGTTTGAGATATAATAGAGAAACAGAGCAAAATTTTTACTGCAGATTTGCTCGCGTTATGGATGATAATTATCCGAGGGAGACGTTTTAGATATAGCTTATGACATTTGGAATTATGTAGCTTTTCAATAGTGATAGAACTTTTGAATTGGATCAGGAGTTTCGGTGATTACCCCGTACATCCAAACTTACAGACTGAATCTCTTTAAACTATTCAAATACATAAGTATGAATTAAAAACGACCAAGTGCAAATCGGACTCCCGCACCTGGGGTCCGTGAAAACTTGCGACATAAACGTCTATATCGTATATATCATAATCTTTTGACGATCGACTTAGAGCGTTGGGTATTTTTATAATTTCAAGGGATTACGACTTGAGTATATGATTTCAATTTTAACTCGATATGTCCTCGCATTATCTTGACGGACAACAAAGTGATCCCATTAGGCATCTGTTTTTTTTTCCTTTTAAGGTACAGAACCCTAAAAAGTGTTTATTATTAGTATTGTATACCTAGGCATGTACCCACACATGCTGGACGTCCAATTAAAAGTACCTCCTAATAAAATTCAACATTTTCACACAAGTGCAACTTCCACTTGAAAAGCCATTCCTTTCAACTCGCTTTACTGACCCATAAAACGAAGGTATCCTTTCATTTTTGAGCACTTCGCACTCCGCCGGTAAAAGCATGTGCATCTTTCACTTTCCGCTATCGTAAATGCACATGTGCAGGTAAACCACTTTTACGGCGTTTGTTTATAGTTTGGTCGAGGTACTATTACATACTTTTGTTTATATATATATATATATAACTGAAGGTTACACGACATGTCAAATCAAAACGGGCTGAGCTTTGTGCGTGATACAAATATATGATCGTCAACCTTTTTATGACGCGATTGTCTGGTCGCTTGGTTTGCACGAAATTGAGTGAATGGTTGCTTACTATTGGAAGACCTTGTAGATAGATTGAAGTGAAGAAGAATATTGGACAGACAATAACTCCAACGAATTGTGTTATGTGAAATACAATGAAAAGTCATTTGCTCTTGAATCGACGTGTAGCAAATTGGACCGATTCTATTAACTGTTAAATCAGCAAACAAATTGCAAAATAGTTTAATAAGATTGAGAACTAAACAAAATGGAAACATTCGATGAGTTGATAACTCAATCGGATTTCCCGTTCTCTATCACGACAAAGTGTAAAACAAACAAAAGACGCTCCTTAAGAACAATGTTCTTAAACATGAGCTTGAAAAGACACGACGAGATTTTGTCGAGAACAAACTTTTACACAGGGAATCTAAACCTTAGGACTCACGTGTCTACGAAAGATTCGTGACGTAACAGAGACGTGATTCTAAAATATTTTCATGCAACGCTTGGTCTATTCTGAAATGCAATCTCTTGTTCTCGAAGTTTTCGCTTAACTGATCAGATTGCTGTGGTTTTGTGATATGCATCGATTATGATAAAAATGTAGTAGTAACGCATTTTGGTTATCACATCTCGTGTCTGTCTTAGATTTAAACGTAACTGCACTATCTTTGTGTTTTAGAGAACTTCAAGAACTCTTATGACTTATCAGTCTAGCCTTTTCTTAAATGTATGTAGAGTTTATCTTGTTGAAAGCCTAGACGATCAAAACGCGTTCGCTTTCAAAACGTTTCGCATCCATACTTCGCCTTTCATCAGAATTGACTGTATCTTTTCGACAGCTAACATAAATAACACAAATGGGACTCGGCTTCCAGTCTAACCTGATGCAGCGGATTACCAGTATTTTATATGGAGCAACTGCCTATCTCCGCAGATTGGTTGTCAGTCCAAGACGTTTGTCGACAAGGTCTTTTCCCGCTCCGGGCGGAGCGGAGGGAAATGTCAGACTTTTCCTGACTAAAACCCTACCATGTTCCATCTTTTGCTTTTTATTGTCCGGGGCCGCGGTATCTCTTTCGAACCCCCCGCAACTCGGTGGCCCTGGCAAGCCCGTCTGACGCAGTGTACTATGATCTCCACAACTCGGTAAGTACCTACTGGATAATGCGATACCCCTTGGTAAGACTGGTTGTCAGACTTTCAGGCCACGACTACCTGTTACGACTGTCAGCCCAACCCAATAAATTTTCGATTTTTCCAGCCCCGTTGCCGCATAGAATAACAGTTTGTCTAGCCATTTAGGTCAATCAAATGTTTTGCTAAATAGTGGCTTTTGCTTTGCCCCAGTTTAGCTTTGGCAATCGATTCTCACCCCAGCAAAAAAAACTAACGCTATTCCAGAATAAAATCTTTTTCATTTCATACAACACATCGAATCCTTTTTCTCACCCGAAGAAATAAATACGATCCGATCCGTTTCGCAATAAACTACAAACAAAGGTCGAACAAACTTCTAATCTTGGGTTTTACCAAGATGCTCCTGAACTCGAATACGACAACGAAATAAACTTCTTGTTGGACTTTCATACAATATCATCGGACGTAGATACTGATGTTATAAGGATACTGAGCTTAAGAAAGAAATAAAGATCAGTTTTTTTTTGTCAGAAAATAGTACTGTGGAGGTTTCAAACAAATCTTCAAGAGTACTGGCTGGTTAGCAATGACGTTCAAATACTCATGTTGTTTAAATAAAGTCTAAAGAATAGAATAGTTTTGTAATGATGACATCTATTGGTGAAATAATAAACTAAAATTTAGTCTTAAAAGTATTTTAAGCTTCTTTTTACTATGGATATTAAAAAACTAGCAGAGGATTTATAAAAAAGATGTTAAAGTTATTATAGACTGGTATTATTCTACTATAAATTGGCCACCATCATACCAACCACCACCACCATACCACCACGATTTTTCTTTTCCGGCTATAATAAAATTATTATTATAGCAAATGTTACTAACGTTATTATTTTGTTGAATTTATTTATTTTTAATCATTTGTTTTTACTCTATTTAATAATGATATTATTTTATTCTAAGAAATCTTGATCCCAAACAACAGGATCACTCATGAATATCATAGGTGTGACAAAACTTTCGGATCTTTACTTTTTTCAAAGTTATTCTGAATATCTCTAGAATATGAATATTTATTGCTTAAATATTAGTTAGGAAGAAAATATTCAAGTGCAGATATCACTTGGAAAATTACAGTTTCTGGTAATTATGCCCAATCAATAGACTGCAGATTTTAATGAAAATATTAAAAAATATTTATTCATAATCCACAAAACCAATTTTAATAACTTCAGCCATTGCTTTTCTTTACAGACAAAAAAAGTCAAAAAAATACTAAGCAATTAAATTCTTTGTGGCATTTTTTTCGCAGTAATTCTAGTACAGATCTAATCATAAAAGCACAAGAAACAGGTCGTCGCTGTAAGTGTGTTACTCGTAGTATTGAACTAAAAAATGTAGTTTTAAAGCTTCGTTCGTCACGACTTTCCTCGCGTCGTGACTTTGTAATGGGGGGTCTGCGATAAATTGACAAGCACCCGACGGCCCTTGTATTGTACGCACAACGACCAATCAAGTTTTATAACACAAGTTTTTGCAGATCTCTCATTGTATGTGAAATCTAAACAACGAGAGGCCAAGTTATACTGGAAATGTATAGCTTGATTTGACGCCGCGTGAACAGTTGTACTGTTACAGCTCTACTAATGAACATACGTCACACGGCCTGATTTGAGACGGAAATAATTATTTCGATATGGGTGGTTTATTGATCAGATCATAAGTAACACCCGGTTGATGACTTGAGGCTCACGAAGACAAGGCAATCGTGCTACAAAAGGAATACCATAAAATGGGACTAATTGAATTATTTGGGTTTAAACATTCTTTATTTAATCTAGAAGAACAAATTGTTCACTTATCGAATAAATATGTATTTAAGATAAAGTATTATCCAGTAGCTAGTACAAGTTTTATTTTTAAATTTAAATATGGGTGGTATGATGTGAATCTTCCGGGCGTAACGTTACTGTTGGAGTATTCAGTGAATTATTATTACTATTTTCGCCAATGCCACGGACATTAAGTTGTAGGCTTTTAATATTGTAAAGATAGTCTACTGTTTCTAAACATTTAAATAATTATTGACGACACGGTTGGCGCAGTGGCTGAGTGATCGCCTGCTGATCCCCGCACGGAACAAATATTTGTGTATGGCCTACAGGTACTTAGTTGTTCCGGGTCTGGCTGTTTGTGTATGTGAGTTTAAATGTTTGTAAACGCACCCACGATACCGGAGAAATACTAATGTGGGGCAATATTTAAAAAAAAAATATCAGCCTACTTTTTTCCTTACTGTGTTGGTATTGGCTTCCAGTCCTACCGGATGCAGCTGAATACCAGTATTTTACATGGAACAACTGCTTATCTGAATTCCACAACCAACCAGTTACGACTGGGTTATACAACACCCCAAAGATAATAAACATTAAAAGTTTAAATAATTTAAAAATGTCGGTAGTACCCTCATAAATATGGTCCCAACACAAAAAACCGTGGAGACTTCACAAATTTTGAGACGTACTACAAAAACACTAGAGGGTCTCGCGTACTTAGTTCTCACGGGAACTGAAAATAGACTTTTACTAAGAAAACTTCAGAAGTCCCTCGGTAAATAAAAGTCTTGGGGCGAAGTATGAGATCAAAGTTCTGTTCTAGGAATAAGGCTTAGAATACACGTTCTCTGGTTTAACGTTAACATCAGCACCCACACGCGGTGTACAAAAAACACACGTTTCACATAAAATAATAATTGCTTCATTAAAAAATAAAAACAATCTGCTTTGAACTATATTTCCTATTTCTATGCATGCCGTTGCAGCTTTTAATTAAGGCAACACCACAAAGTGTAATAAAAATAAGAGCTTATATGTAAGTTGGTGTTTGTCTTGTTGGTTGTCCGTAAATAAATAAATGTATTAATAAATAACTAAGGATAATATTAATTGTACTTATCCTTACTTAAAGACGAATTAATAAAGAAGACTGTTATACCTAACTTGATTCGAAAAGAGAGTCTATGAAGTTTGTGTTTGTGAGTCCATGAGATCTCCGCTTTGGATTAGGCAAAGGTCCATTTAAAGCTATTATGCCTATGCCGGGACTTTAACCAACTTCATCTTCTAATTTTGAGTATTCAAAAGTACCTGTATTTGAAATACATGCTTTGAGTTTGAGTTTAAAATCTTTCTTATTTATATTACGCGTGCGTGCTTCACTTCTAGGAGTACGAGTAAGGCTTAGTGCACACGACCTCTGGTTTAGCGTTACACTTCGTGACATTGTAGTAAAGGAGTGCAAGCTGTGGTGCAAGTGAAACTTTACAAGTTCAGTCTCTCTTTGAAGTATACGAGCGGTATGCGTTTGTTAGGTTTATCTGTATGTAAGGTTGTATGTTGTAGGTAGTTATCTGAAACTTGGATTGCGTTCGTTCGTTAAAGATATTTTGTCAAGCCTGCAACTTTTTTTTGTTACCTTTTACAACCTGATTAAATTCACAGCTTTGCTTTATAAATTAATGTTTTTTTTAACATCGTCGTCAACAGTTTTTTTGTCTAATAAAAAAAAATCTAAATACAAATAAGATTGTTTTCAAATAGTACTAGATTTATATTATATTATACCCATTCATTACAGCATTTTCTTTTCAACTCCGAGTGAAGTTATATTAAAACTTTTAATTGGAACGGAGAATATTCTCTATTGCCTGATATAAAACCGAAGCTCCATCTAGAACAATACCTATCTAATAACAAAACTTTTAAAAGAAGGAAAACTAATGTAAGGATTAACTTAAAATATCTCGATCGTGTACACCGAACTTTATTCAGCCACCGTATCTTATTATAACTTCTTTATTTTCATTCGGAATGAAAAAAGTTATTGCAACCAAGAAATGTTATATCCCTTGACATAAACAGTCGTAAAAAGTATAATGAAACTCCATGTTACGTCCTTCGCTGAACGCATCGGTAACAAACTTTTTTAAAAGCTCGAATAATTAAAAAGTTTGTAAAACATCAATGAACATGCAGCCGCTCAGATTATTTATCCTTATAAAGAACCAAAAAGCTCGATCTAAATTGTGAGATTAAATAATTTTAAAAAGTGTCAATCTTTTATTTTAAACATTAAAATTACTAAATTTATTAAAGTAAAAACACGTTATAAGTTAATTTGAAAACACAGTTCTAACCGCAGCAAAAGTTGCAACAATTTTTGGCACAATAAATAAAAGTTTTATTCATAAATCTAAAAATAATTAATTAACTTAAAAACTTACCGATAATAACTCGATCACTTGCGCAAAAACTTCAATGCTAAGAGTTCATTAGAGCATTTTAACTTTGGAACATAAATCACGAATATTAATTCCCGCCTATTTTTACTGTCCAGTATTTTTTTTTAATATTCAAGCGTCGAATGTCATTCGTTCCGTTCGTCGAGTTGAGCGAGCGTAGTCGCGCGCGGGCTCCGGCTAGTAAAGGCGGCAACACACTGCGAGAGCGTCAGGCTGCGCCAGTGCCCCCTCCGGCTATCACTCTACTTTCGGTTATTCTCTCGCCTCCCTCGAGACAGAGACCGATTTATCACGGTGGCGTATCTGTGTTAGCTCCCAGACAATCCAGACTCAACTCGAGGTTTGCCGTGCAATCTTTCTTATAGAGACTACCTTACGTACCACAAAAGTGTACTTTTTTCTTCAAAGCAACGTCACTGACCGCATAATGTCGCAGATAATGAGTTTGAATGCCGACGAAAATTGTTCGTTAGCCGAAAAAGGCGATTTAGTTGCAATCTGGACGCGGCTTAGCGAAATCATTAATTTTATCAGATTCTTAACTGTTTCTTGCGTGACAGGCCGTTGACCTCTCACACTGGTCCAGTTACAACGGTCCAAACATGTAAAAGGCTCATTAGTAGTAAACAATCTGTTCTACAACGTAGCATTAAGTTTTTGTGCTTTAAGCTTAAAATCTGTAATTTATAGTTTCAATTAGGCTTTGGAATACTTGAGATCGTGATCCGGATTATTTGAGTAATCCTAAGTTATGGTTGGTTTAATTTTTGTGGTTCAAGTGACGGCTGTAATTCTCATCCTCATAAATTACGATCAGAGTCCCACAAAACCTATGTACTTACAATATAAATACACATCTCAGTACCAAGACAAACATATAAGCAGACCCATCATCAATTATAAGCACACACAATAATTAATTAAGGAAAGCCCCGATCACGCTACTAATATATTTATCTCAGCATTAATAATGGCTAACATGACGCTACAGATTCACCGCTGACCCAATTTCTTCGGTTGCAAGTGCTATGCTATTGTTCGGACGGAGGAAAGTAAATTTCTCCTAATGGGTCAACCTGAATACATATCGTGTCCACATTTGTATGGAAAGGACGCATGACATGCACTTGTAAAGTGTAAGTACGTAAGTGGACATATCAATTTGTAAAGTCATTTTAATTAATTAATTGAAGGAGGTTGGTGCTGTTTAGAATATTATATTCTGTTTTATGAATGGCCAGTTTTAATTGTACCGATTTTTTAATTACCATGTGTTGTGTTTGTTTCATTACTTATTCATTGAACAACAATATTGTTTTGTGTAGTTTGTGATTGGTGTTAGTTTTTTTATGAATATGAAAGCCTGGCTGGCTGGATAGGTCGTGGTAGCCTATAGGTTAAGCGCCTCGCTTCTCGTGCATGAGGTTTGGGGTCAAATCCGGGCAAGTACCAATGCGACTTTTTCTTTTCATGCTTCGGTGAACGAAAACATCGTGAGGGCACCTGGACTTTTAATTAATTTAACTCTGAAATTGCCAACCCGTCTTAAGAACGCATGGTGATCAATGGTCGTGCCTTCTCTGAATGATAAGACGCATTTGCTCAGCAGTGGGACACTTATATGCTGGTATTATTATTGTTATGAAAGCCTGACGGTCTGCCAACGCAACGCTAATTCAGATATGAAAAATGCGAACAAAAAAACCTTTGCAATAAAACGATTGAGTTGTAAAAGCTGTATCAAGATTTGCATAGACCTTTCTGTTATTGTGATTGTTAACGAGCTCTTTTTATATTTTTGTTGAATAAATTCCATTTTTGACAAGTTGTGATAATTCTATCATTCTTTTTGAAAACTTCACATGATTTTATTTTCAACACGCTTTTATTAGCTTTCTCTGCAAATAAATAATTAAGTTAGGTTTGACTCCCGGATATGACTCTTTATCCCGGTTTTCGATTTTCGCTGAAATTTTGCACCTATATTTAGTTTGGATGACATTACACGTCACTCAAACCAATATGGTGGAGTCTTAAAGATGGCGGTCTAGTTATTTTTTATGTACATCCATAATCTGGCCATCAAATGCAAAAGGGGTTACTGGGAAGAATTCGAGAAAATGTGTTTTTGTTTTTTTAAATACTGATTTTATAATATTTTTTTATGAAAACGGTCATAGATACCATACTAAGATTATAATTGCTTCAACAGCTTTTCTCTTATTTTTCACAACCTATATTTTTTTATCTTAGGCCTCAAAGCTCATCCATCAATAACTAGTGTTGCGTCACAATATTATTTTTTTCTTAAAATGTAGATCAGGTAACTCATATTCCTATCCTTATTTTTACGCAATCAAGTCCGAGGGCTCAAAGGGTCAGTTCGAGAATGATTGAATAAGCTGCAAAGGGAAAGTTACCCAGTTTGCATAAAACATCGCACTCAGTTTGTTACTGAAATTAGAATCAGAGAACCTTCTACTGCCAACGACTTTTCTACTTCAAGCCTCTATATAGGGGTTGCGGGTTGTTAGAAAGAGATACCACGGCCCTGAAACACAACGGCCAAAAGAAGGAACATGAATGGGTTTTAATCAGGACAAGTCTGACACTCCCTGCTCCATTCTTCTGCGTGTGGAGTGGAAGGGAGTGTGAAAATGAATACTCGATAAGTCGAGTATCGTCGAGTAATCATTTTTCATTTGTACAACGAGCTATTAGCATATCGTCCATATGCATTAAAAGGAAAAGTATATATTAAAGAAAATCCTTACTAATATTATAAAAGCGAAAATGAGTTTGTTTGTTTGTTACGTCTTCACGCCTAAATGGCCAAATCGATTTTGATAGACGTAGGCTAAAAACGTGAGAAAAGGGGGACAAAGTGGGAAGAAAAGGGGAGAGTAAGTTTTTTTTTTCGATCGTCACGCGGGTTAAAGTTTGTGTTAGCCCAAAGTAACTATGCCACGCGGACGAAGTCGCGGGCGGAAGCTAGTAACTCATAAATTACCAAAGCAAAATAGATAAAATTCATATCGGGAGTATAACCTTTCGATTATAAAAAGAAGTTTGAAAATTGGCTAACAATTCACGGAGAAATCGCGTAACAAAGACACAAAAAATCAAATCTCCTTTTTTGAAGACGGTTAAAAAAAGCCCCTACATTGATTACAGGCTTATTCTTCTACTTCGAACTTTGGCCACCCAATGCAGAGAGTAGTTCTCTCCCAAATCTTTCTACTATGGGCCGGCATGGTGGATAATGGTCCACTGTTTCTCACAGAGAGGTGGTGTGTTTTTTTTCCTTTATTACCCAACCAACAGATTTTTACGCTATATCACGTCATTTCTGTTTGACAACACGGTTGGCGATGTGTCTGAGCGACTGCCTGCTGCGCTGCGTGTCGCAGGTTCGATCCCCGCACGGAAAAATATTTGTGTATGGCTGACAGATAGTTGTTGTGTGTCTGGCTGTTTGTGTATGTGATTTTAAATGTTTGTAAACGAACTATGACACAGGACAATTTCCTAGATTTGGGCAACGTTTAAAAAATCTGAAATTATTTGGTTTAAAGAAAAATAACGTGATGAAATATTTGCAGTGGTAATATTAAAAGCTGAATTTGTGCTATAGAACAATTCTAAAATGATCAATCAATAATTTATGTGTAAGTAGAATTCAGTGTGATTCTTCTTCTTTGGTGTCTTCAATCGGCAAACGACATATTTACCTAAGCAATCACTCGAGAATAAAACCATATCAAAAACAGCAATCAATTGTCGAAAGCCAGACACAAACACAAACAAACTTCTGTTTGCAGAAGGATCTGAGTAAACCTGCGTAATACTTGCTAAACCTACACAAAGCGATCCGACCTTAGTAATTATTTCAACCTAAGCTTCCCACGAGAATTTTAAAAAGTAAGTACAAGTAAAAACCACAGGATTTTGTCCTTCATCTAAAATTTAAAACAGCTGCCTCGCTGAAGTTAATTGCTGGTGAACCGAGTCTATGCAGAACATATGAATTGTTGTTCTCTGCGATTGTTTGAGAGTACAGTCTTTCACACAATAGTGGTAAAATTCAAATATGGAATTTTATGTAGGTATACAATGTATTCCTTGCAGTGTTCTATATTAAAAAAGTTTGCAAACTTGTTCTGAATACCATATGAAATACGTTCAAAATATTACGTCCATTTGTTTCCGTATACAAGCGCACGAGAAAAAGCTTTTAACAGTATTAATTCAGTATTAACCACATAAATGTGCGTATGTTAACGATGACATACGATGTATACATAAACGTAGGCATATATATTACAAGACCGGACTAAGCTATACAAATCACGATTTAAATTGCTCAAAATTATACTAATTTACTTTCAACGTCCACAAAACTTCTTGGGAAGCCTCCAAGCTCCTTGAAAAACCTTGACGTCGTCTTAGATATGCACGGCACGTCTTGTTGAAATATATGGAAATTAGAGAGCTGGCCCAAGCCCCAGTTTGTTCCAGTAATTCACTGATCTATTAGCAACTACCGTGACTTGATTAGGCCCCGATTTGTAAAAGACCAATGTATACAGGGTCACAAGAATTCGTGCCCTCGGTTTTCTGTCTAACTAATTTCAAAGTGATTAAACTTTGCCCTTTTCAGTCCTAATGAGCTTGGCCAATTTTGCAATCCTAAACATTTTACTTGAAGTTGCGACGTTTGAATTGAGTCTTCGTTCCTTTGGTGTAGTATCAAAGGGTCTGTGGACAATTCTTTTAAGTTGTTTTTGATGCCTTCTGGAACTAGTTTTGCTAAGCCAATGCTGCTTGTTTTGTGTGCGCATTTAATTGGAATCTTGTTGAATAGGAATCTGGTGATATTGATTCTAGAAATTGAGTAATCCTTATCCTTACTAATATTATAAAAACGAAAGTGAGTTTGTTTGTTACGTCTTCACGCCTAAATGGCTAGACTAGAGTGGACCCTGGAGACGGACATAGGCAATTTTTTTTTAAAGTGAGAAATGAGGGAAAAATAGCGAAACCTTAGCTTTGCTATAACAATAGATGAGGCACAGGGGCAAAAACAAGCAAAGCAGGAAAGGGGAACTGTGTTACCCCGAATTTAACGCAAGCGAAGCCGCGGGCAAAAGGTAGTTATTTATATATTGGTAATATTTCGTTGTGTGACTTTCATAAATAGTGATCATGATCGGATCGCCATACTCCTCTCTAATAGATGTAACTTACTTACGCCCGGTTCCAATAAACAAAAAACTATTCGTTTGGCTTACGGATGTAGTATTTAGACATAAGTTCTATGAGACGTATGTCTAATAATAAATACTACCATCCGTAAGCAAAACGAGTCGTTTTTGTTTATTGGAACGGGGCTTAAATAAGTGAAGTGAAAACGGATCGTTTTTTGTTTATTGGAACCGGGCGTTACAAAACAACGCAGCCAAAAGACTAGAAAACACAGAGCATCACGCCTGTAATCGTCGAACGGTAAACAGAGGCGTACCTAATTGTTAACGAGTTTACTATAAGATACATTTCTAAAGCTAAAACTACCATGTAATAGGATCGAGCCTATTGCCATCAACCGGGCAAAAAAATTCTAATGACACCCTGCCCGAACTAGGAATCAATCCCTCTCTTTCCGCTTAGCAATCGCGCTTCCATCCACTAGGACCAACGAGGCAGACTAAAACATTAAAACGAAAAACATGGTCAACAAAATTAAATAACAGAGAGCAAATAGATCCTAACTCTTACAACTAGCACTTAAAGATATTATCGAAGTATAAGAAGCCACACCACCCAGCTCCATACTCCAGGGAAATCTAACGCGCTCAGCACAGCAAAGAGCTTCATCATAAAAAATAAAACCTCGTGCGTCCTTTATTCTCTACAAGTAATTACATGTCATCGTATTATCTTTGAATAATGTGAACACTAACAATCCCTGAAGAGCTATTGAGGCAATATGGTTTTTTTTAAACACTTCTTCGAAAAGTGGCTCTTATTGCACTACGATTAGGTTTAACATGCAATGAATTTCACAGGCGTGCTTTTTTCTCATTTATCGCAACGAGGGTTTTCTTTTTTTCTAATATCACCGATAACAATAAACTGTTGTTCAAATCCTTAAAGCTAACGTTTTTTTTTTTAGAGCAAAGTCCTTCATGTTTAACAAAAAAAAATATGTTTATCAACAGAATATCAAAAATAAATTTTGAAATACAGATTTGACCAGCCTATATTGGAACAAAGGGTGTTTCCAAACAGAAGGGAAAAGACCAGAAGCGTATGATCTGTTTATCAAGTTTAATACTGGCAATAACATTATCAATTAACCGTTAGCTGAACAATTAAAACGCCGTTGTGATAAAAAAAAAAACATTTGAATTGACGAACACCATGTTCGAAGTTTAAATCTGTGCCTCGTATTTAATGTCCTGCAGTCTTGCGTCGTGGCATTGCATAAGCTATCCGATTAAACGCTTCAGCTTCACTTGAAAGCACAGACGAAGCATAACTATAAAGCCTGCTATAACATAAAGTTACAAGAAATAAATAATTTTGTTATTTCTGTCTCTTTCACAAGCAACGGTACGCAAGTAAAGCGTCTATCTGTGCGAACTACTCATTAAAGGTAAAAACGAGCAAGTTGGTGATCGCATTTCCATTGGGTTCTGTCCGTACTGAATGGAAACACATTTTTAATCGTTTTAATAAAGGAATGGAATATAGATGGAGTATTAATCCTTTTTATTTTTCACGAAAACTTGTTGATTTACTCTTTACATGTCAAACGCATCTCATTCTAATTCACATAGTTATTACCAGCCATCACTGTTTCTGAAAACTAAAATTAAACTAAGTATAGCAATTTCAGTTCTGTAATTTGGGCATTCCAACAATATCAAACAACTGGAAATGTCAAACTGCCACACCAAAATAAGGTATGAACGGACATGGGGCCTAAAATGGCCATTTTAGCAGAATAATAATAGAATATTAATTACGTTGCAATTCGTAAAGTGGTCACAAAGAGACTATCCATAATATTGACAGCGTATGTATATAACCTGATTCAAAATCAAATTTATTTCGAGTAAGCCATTTACAGGCACTTTTGAACTCTCGAAACAATTTATGTCGGTTCAAATTATTATCCTATTATGATTCTGCTACAACGGCTATTTTGGGCTCCCTGATAGACAGGTGGGCAGTCACGGGAATGAGTTCAAAGACGTTCTCTTCCTACAGTTTGACGGATCCCTAAAACCAGACAATGAAAGAAGAATACGGTACTGTTGTAGAAGGAAATTTTCTTTTTCTTGAGTTACTTCGACTTTTATCTGTCTATTAATACAGCTTGTTTTATTTATGAACAGGTTCTATAGTGTTTCTTGTATTTTATATGTCTCGTTAAAGTCTTCTTCGTAACATTTCATTTAACATACTATGCAATATTTTTGCTAAGAGACTGTTTGTATTTATTCTGTCGTCGCATCACACTATATATTTTTTTAATATTGTTTACTGGCAGCTGTATTTTATACCGACCATGATGAATGATTTTTAGATGATTTACTTATTTATTTTCCTCCTGTTCACATATTACAATTTATTTCAACCCCCTGGTATCTTTAGATTGTCGGAGGTCGGATTATACAAGCGTAACTCTTGTTCACACATATTCGTTGTCTGTAAGTCGGCTCAAGAGGGTTTGGGTAAGCTTTGAGTTTCGGGTTAGCTTAGAGACGTGTCATTTCTTACATCACCCTGTATCATATAAGGGGATGAAGCTTGATTAAGTGGATTCGTCGCTTTTATTATTCGGGGATATTTTTTGGGACTTTTGGTGTTAGGGACTTATATAATACAAAGATCGTTCATGTTAACAAGTTAAATTGGAAGAAATCGTCGATCAAGGAAAGGTGGTGAAACTATTTTCTATTGCTTGCAATCAATTAGTAGATAGCAGTTTTTCTTTTACCTGATTTAGACAAAAAGTAGCCTGATATTTCTTTTGCATTTGTCTTGGAGTTCTTTATTAAACAAATTAATTCAAACATTTCCAAGCTATTGAACATTCATGGTGGTAAGGAGACAGCGACTGTCGCACCCCCGTGCACGTCACAATAGTGGCAATAAGTCTCCTCTTTGAAGAGTGGCTGACACAGGTTCTCAGCTTACACTGTAGTTTCGGGTTCCTCCATATATATCGGGCGGGAAAAAACGCCCGGGTATCACCACTGTGTCGATCGCCCGGAAGATACGGTGGTGCACGCTGTGGCCCCGCTTGGAAGGAGCATCGCTGTGTCTACATCGAACATTATTCTTAAATATTGTCAGTTTCCATCATCGTTATCTGCCTAGCCTTTTGTCAAATATATTCAGGTAGGTTTCCAGTCTTACTAGATGCAGATGCCAACCATAATTTTAACGGAAAGTAATGATTGATTTAAATAATAATAGTATTTATTCTTCGGTCTTGTTTTATTTTGTCTCCTGCTGAAATACAAGGATGTGGAAATTATGTTTTACCTACTCCCCCGTTTTGCTTTTCTGATTATTGTTATTTATTTTGTCTCCTGCTGAAATACAAGGATGTGGAAATTATGTTTTACCTACTCCCCCGTTTTGCTTTTCTGATTATTGTTATTTATTTTGTCTCCTGCTGAAATACAAGGATGTGGAAATTATGTTTTACCTACTCCCCCGTTTTTCTTTTCTGATTATTGTTATTGCGAGATCCAAGACAGTTTAATTGTTTCTTCAGGACTTCGTCGAGCTTCGTTGCCTCGACGTATTTCTGGTCGACGCCGCTGTTGATTCTAGCTTTCAGGTGTTTGTTTCTTCAAAATAAATACATAAAGTACAATCTGACAATATTTCCAAACATTATAAATGCGAATGTTTGTGAGGATAGATGGATGCATGTATGTATGGATGTTTGTTACTCTTTCACGTCACAACGGCTGAACGGATCTAGATGAAATTTGGCACAGAAGTAGATTATAGTCTGGAATAACACATATGATTTTTTATCCGATAACACGCGGGCGAAGCCGCGGACGGCAGCTAGTTTTCAGATATTTTGCCACTTCATATTACATTATTATGTGTATTACATTATTTCTGAATTCCCTCAAACTTGGGACAATGTCGCGTAAGATTACAAGCTCCTGTTCATCGGATCACGTTGTTGGTTCGTTTGTTTGCGGCGGATTATACTCGGCTTACACTTAACACAAGTATTCGCCATTGTTGTCGCACGAAAGAAATTATAATTAGGTATACACGATTCAAGATGGCGGAAAATTGTGACGGCGGCGTTTTGATAAACAACGTACCTATTATTTAAATTACCTGTTTTTAGTATGACGATTAATTAGCAGTTTTAGTAGGGTAACATGCTACCTCATAGTATTCATAAAAAAACTGTTTCCTAGCTATTTAACTTTTTTTTTTTAAAAAAGGTATTTGCGGTTTTCTTTTTTGTCTTTAGCGTGTGCTGTCCCACTGCTAAGCGAGGGCTACCCCCAATTACGTATTTTTTGCCGCCATCTCGAACCATCACTCATAGAACGCGTTACCATTGTATTTTCAATACTTTCTAAAAGTAATACTTTGGTACCAACTTAAGAAAACCACACTACACTCTTCGTTTTTTGTGTTGCATCCTATATACAAATATTGTAGATAAACTAAAATAAATACTTTTACAAGTAACCATTACCTTAATTTTTTGTAAATAAAATTAGCATTTTCCAATAACTTCTGATTAGTATTTACAATAATGTTACTGACACAAAACAAAACTATTAAAAACAAACGAAAACTCAATAAATACTTCACAGAAAATGAACAACTTACACAATCTGAACATAGACAAAAGTGGAAGATGCAAATATTCTCCTCAAAAGTGAAACATAGCTCTATGGTGTGCCAATACCAGTCCGATAGTGCCCTAGTCACGTACTGAATAATCTATGGGGTTCAGAGTTCGAAGATCTGTAAGTCGATGGGATCGGTCGTAAATATTCTATAAACTTACAAAATATTGGAGGAATTACGAAATAGTTTACAGAACAATACAAGCAAGTTCTGTATAATGTCATAACAACATGGAGGTCAAACTAAAGTGTTTTTTTTTACTGACATTGTATGATCACAGAGTAACTTTGCTAGCCATAGAGTTCAAGTTGGCTAAGAGTTTCAAAATCTCTCTATGAAGAAAAGAACGGGAAAAACTCCGTGGATACTTTTTAAAACCCAATTGAGGATTACGACAATCTCGGAGCATTTTTTTTTGTAACAAATCCAACCTCGGCTCGGCTCTAGTTGTAAAAATCCTATCAACACAGTTCATACAGAAAATACTTTGTAATAGTCATCATTAATATAAACAATAGATAGGACTTGAAAATTTTATTGTTTTTCATTCCAAAGGCGAATTCAAATCTTCAACCTTGCTATAACCAACTCCTAGAATTAATAATTTAATTCATTGCTTTTTAGATTGAAGCACGTTTCCGATAAACTCTGACTATGTCAAATAGTGAGTACTATTGAGGTATATATATTTTTAACTAGCTTCCGCCCGCGATTTCGTCCGCGTGTCATAGTTACTTAGGGCTAACGCTAACTTTAACCCGCGTGATGATCGAAAAAAAAATATCTTTTTTTATCTTCTTCCCTTTTTCTCCCCCTTTTCTCACTTTATTTAGCATAATCTCTGTACAAAAATTCATCAAAATCGGTTTATTAATTTAGGCGTGAAGACGTAACAAACATACAAACTCACTTTCGCTTTTATAATGTTAGTAAGGATGTACGTGTCAAAATGTGAAATAATATTAGTAGTGGTCATTATTAAGGCGCGGTAACAAGCTAATCTTTAGGTATTCGCGGAAGTGAGGCTAGCTGCACAAGTACACGACAGTACTGCATCGAAAGAATAGAAATAAGGTCGAAAATATTTCGGTGTTTGATTTTATTTGAATATCATGTCCGCCAAAATGTAGGTCATTTTGCAGTTTTAATTGAATATAAAATAAAATACAGTTCCGTGTTTGAACATTTTTAGATATATCTTTAGTCTATAAAATTTCCTTTGTTATAGATATAAAAAATTTGATGGTTTTCGCTGAAAAAATTGAGAATTTTTTCGTGGTCTTCTCTTCTTTTGGCTAGTGTGGCATGTACAGATACGGCTAACTTTGCGACGAAAATCTAGACTTTTACGAAGTGTTTGCTTTGTACAGCGCCTTAATAACAAAAATAAGGTTAGAATGTCTCCGTAGCAACCACGGGGTGTGGATTTGAGCCCGGTTGATGGCAATAAGCTTATCCATACCTACATGGGGTTTAAACAAACCAGCGAAATGAGGATGTGGTTACACTGGGTACACCTCATCCTCACCCTTTTAGGATTACAGGCGTGATATTTCGTTATGCGTATGCTATGCTAATAAGTTTATGCCTCAAAGCATAAATATAGCACATAAATATTCCACATTCAAGCTAACTTAAACCTAATGAAAACTAAACTTCTGTCCTGTGAAGGTAGTTTTGTGTTAAAATGCTTACTAATGTTATAAAAGCGAAAGTGACTTTGTTTATTTGTTTGTTTGTTCGTTTGTTACGTTTTCATGCCTTATTGGCCAAACCGATTTTGATGAAATTTGGTACAGAGAAAGTTGGGACCCTGGAGACGGACATAGGACAGTACGCAAAAAAGTGAAGAAAAGGGGGAGAACGAGGGAAGAAAAGGCGAGAGAAAAATATTTTTTTTCGATCATCACGCGTGTTAAAGTCAGCGTTAGCCCAAAGTAACTATGCCACGCGGTCGAAGTCGCGGGCGGTCATTAATAATTTAATAAAATTTCCGGATGGTAACACAGAAAGTTCGTAAAAGTTTGTCATATAAAGTTCCCAAGGAAGCACAATTTATTATACACGAGGTAGGATTCTCCTAACTTAGTTATGAGTTTAGGGATCAACTTATTCGGTTGTTAAATAAAAGTTATTATGTTGATTTCCATGATCAAAGGGAGAAAGAAAATATAACTTTGTGCGTTATACAGAATTGTGGGAATCGGTTGGTTTAAGGGAACGACATAAAACTTATACCTCTTTCCCATGGGGATAAGCAGAAACCACAGGACGCTACTTATTTTTAGTGTTTATATTTTAGTTATTATTTTATTATAGGATCACTTTGTTGTCCATTTGTCTGTCTTTCTGTCAAGACTCTTTATATTAGGAACGCGTGGAGGTTACAAGTTAAAAATAAAACCTTGAGTATATGGTCTGGAGGTGTAAAAAAATTAACACTCGTCTACGCAGTCAAAAGATATGGCCGTTAATTATTTATTTTTTTGGTCGGTGCCTTGGGAATTAGGCCTCCAGGCCCTCCGGCTGGGGGCAACAGAACGCCATCTGCTACAGTCTCATTTTGCCTCGGCCACATTCATACATTAGATCATACACACACAACGGTTGCTATTACAAAGCACAAGTCGTATTTCAAATAACAATTTATAAAATGCCTATTTAATTCATACAAATTTATTTCAAATAACGATTCTTCGATATTTTTTTGGCGATACTTCGGCCCCGCCGAATTTGTGAATTGTCGTGTGTTGTTCGGCTATTCGAAAAAAACTATTGCGTTATTTTTTTAACACGTTAACCATATTTTTTGTCTTTCACGCCAAAATACCTCTTATTTCGTAAACAAAAAGGTCGTTGTAAACTTACTGATATAACCGTACACAGAATCAAAGCAAACTACATTAAATAGATAGCAAATATAATCCTATTTCCCCTTATCGCTTTTCAGTAGAAAGCCTGTGCCTTTCAACTTGCAATATTTCCAAGTTTGGCTACGATAAGATTCAGGTAGGTACTTAGGCAAGATCTTATCGCATTTATGAGTTTTCCCTTAGCACTGACCGATAAGATATCCCCCTGTAACAAAAACAGATCGCGGGATTTAATAATATCTTAGCATGAGAGGTATCTATATTATACTATAACTAGCGGCCCCCCGTGGTTTCAGCCGCTGGAGCTATTGGTAGACTTTAATCCAGGGTACTAGCGGTCGTGGAGGCGATCGGCGGCGGCGATCTCTCGCGTCCGGCCCTGGTTCAGGCCATCGTCCGGAGCGAGAGGGAAGCGGTCACCACCTTCTGCGAAGCAGTAATGCTAGCAAAGGAGGTGGCCGGGCGTTTGAGGGAGAGAACATCTGCCCAACCTAGCCGCCGCGGGAGACGCCCAGGGCGCCGGGCGCCGCGAGACGACTTCCGGCCACCGTAGATGCGGGCCTGTGGACGGTGAGCAATGGGTAGCTTACCGTCCGTCCGTCTATTGACGACAGGCCGTGTCGACGGCGCGTTCGTGTTTCACGCGCGCCTCAAAGAGAGTCAGCAAAGCAGAGGGGCTTGCCAGGGCCTCCGCCTGCCGGGGTTGCGGGTTGTTCGGAAAAGATACCGCGGCCCCGGAACGTAACGGGCAATAGAAGGAACATAGGTGGGTTTTAGTCAGTACAAGTCTGACATGCCCCCCCGCTCCGCCCAGAGCGGGGGACATCATTGGATGATTTCCCACCTGAAAAAAAAAAGGGTACTAGCGGTCTATATACCAAATTTCATATAAAACCGTCAAAACGTTGAAGCGTAAAGGAGTGACAAATATACACACAAACATTCGCCTTTATAATATTAGTGTGATGTTCCTATTTCTAGGTTTTGTGGATTGTTTTTTCCCCTCCCTAGGAATTTCTCCTGCATCGTGGCTACGTTTACAAACATTTAAACTCATACACACAAACAGACAGACCCGAAACAACTATTTGTAGGCCACAAAAATAATTGTTCCGTGCGGGGATCGACTTGCAGTGCAGTAGTCGATCGCTCAGCCACTGCGTCAAATGGAGGAAACCATAATCTACATCATAATGTTACATATATTTATAACTGGGGCATGCCTAAATAGGTGTGAAAAACTAGATAAAAAAAAATATTGACCATTTAAAAAACAATAACTATTAAAGAATTTCCACAAAATAAAAATAAACGACTTTCTTAAAATAGTTTGGCACAACTAAAGTTATTAAGTGTTTAACAAAGGTTTTAACGTTTCTAAGATTTTATAAACATTCAGATTCACTGCCATATTCGCTTATGTGTGTCGCGACTGTCAAGTGCTCTAATTTCCCTGGGGCCATCCACGAAATCGGCAACTTATTCGCGAAAAATGTGGCAAATTTAAAAAAAAAATAACGTACGATTTGATTTGGGTCTGATATTCTCATTTGTCGTACAAACGCTGCACGCCCCGTAACCAAGCAAGCTAAATAAAGTTATCTTTTTCTTTAAGCATGATTATTTGCCACCAGAAAAAGAAATGCTTCAAGGCTGAAATAAACATTGGTTCCATTAGGCACCCACCGAGCTACCAATTGCTTATGTGGTGTGTGATACACGCAACGGAGACATATCTCCCGCGGCCGCTGGGTTATTTTAAGGTTCTCTCCCTTTTCTAGCATAACAGCTCTCGCTTCGGACCATGGCCTGAACCAGGACCGTAAGAGGTCGCCGCCGCTGATCATCCTTGTAACAATATAAATATATTATTTATATAGGTATGTTTACAGGCATATGACACTTGTGATTTCTCTCTTAACAAAATCAGGAGCTTCCATTATCGATACATTTAGCTATTGAATTCAGAAATGACCAACAAACATGAGCTGCCTATGAATATTCAACAAATTTAGAAATAACCAACACTGCAAAATTAAAACAAACATTCAAACACATATGAATAATAAAAGTCAACCAAAACTACGCTCCACACTAGATTTCCGACCTCGTATCAAAAATACAAACTGGTATTCCGCGGGTGGATCCACCACATGGTTAATCTACAACTCAACCCCGACATAGTTAGTAAAGCGCTAGGCTGGACTAACTCACACCTGCTAAATCAGCTTTATCCAGAGCTAGAATAATTTAACTTCCGTTTAACCACTGGTTTGCATACCCGTGTCGTTTTGCTTCTTTTTCTAGAACACGTTAACTGCGGAAACTAAAACCACAGTGTGAACGATGAGTTACGGGACTTGCCGGTTACGGTGAGGCTGTGAAAACAGCGGAGTTTTGGCAAAACTATTTTCAATGAAAACAAATGATTTAAGCATAAAATTCTGTCTTCACAAAATAAGCGTGGCGTGCTTATTTCGATTTACTTACACTGTTACAAAATGAAGTCTAGTCACTGCAAGAGATAAAATTATAATATAACTAGCGGCACAAAGCCTAAGAGTCTGTTAATCCAAAGTATTAGCGGTCTATATACCAAATTTCATATGAAACCGTGTGACCGTGAAGGAGTGACAAACATACATACACATACAAACTATTGCCTTTATAACTTTTACCTTTTGACTCTCGATTTGATTGAAGAGATTGGTAGGTTGTAGAGGGTATACAAGGAGTATTCATTCCTTGTATACCCTCTACAACCTACCAATCTCTTCAATCACAAGGACAACCACAGTATAATGCAATAAATAGTCCAATATATGCAGACAGCAACAATAAAATAATAAATGTAGCTTTTGTTTTTTTTTTACTGTGTTAAAAATAATGTGTCAAAAGCATCGTGTGATCGTTTCCGCCACTTTCAAAGCTCTTAAAATTCATTACTATCGGTCACTAAGTTTTTACCAGTGGCGTTGGAATGGAACATCAAAAAGTAGCGGTCTCACGAACTGATCCAGCGTAACGGCACGCTCGAAAACTTCACGCCTCAATCGTTTAAGGGTCTGCAGATAAAAAGAGAAGAGCCCAAAGAAACAATACGATTAGTCTTTCTCTTCAACCTGTTTGGCCGTGTTCAATTAGGTCAATGAACTCGCGGCTTGTATTTATAAAGTTGTGAAAATAAAAGTCTTGAAGTCTTGTGGATCTGATTTGTGGTGCAACTTTTTGTTGAAGAAGTGTGTCGCGGTTGACATCTTTTTTTGGAGTTTGAAGAGGATTTATTTCATCGATTGTTGGGTGAAGATTAAGTCGGTAAAAGTTTAAAGAAGATTGATCAAAGTGAGATGATTCTAATGCGTCGAAGAGTGAGTACTAGTAGTAAGTGTACAATTTGTTAATAATATTATTTGTGTGCGTAATAGAAAAAACATAGCATAAAATAACAGCCCCGGAGTTTAGATTTATGCCTGGTTGATGGCAAAAGCCTCCCCTCCTCTTATATAGGACTTAAACATAATTAGCGAAATTTGGGTATACTATTAGATACCTCTGCCAAACCCTTTGAGGACAACCAGGCGTGTTTTTTATATTGAAAATCAGGCTATTGTCCGTAACTTCAAGTCCGACGCGCGTCAGGGGTTTAAAATGGCCGCAACAGAATCATAATCCTTACTAATATTATAAAAGCGAAAGTGAGTTTTTTGTTTGTTTGTTACCTCTTCACGCTTTAATGGCTAAACCGATTTTGATGAATTTTGGTACAGAGATAGTTGGGAACCAGGAGACGGACATAGGCTATTTTTTTTAAAGTGGAATGTGAGGGAGTAAGAGGAAAGAAAAGGGAAAACTTAGCGTTGCTATTACAAATCAATAAGGCGCAAGGGGAACTGGTGTTACCCCGAATTTAACGCGAGCGAAGCCGCGGGCAAAAGCTAGTAGGATAATAAAATATGAATAACGTTACAATTCGTAAAATGCTAACAATGTGACAATTCACAATATTAACCGCGTCTGTAACCATTTTAAGAATTTCAACGTAATTAATATTATTTACCTATGATGATTCTGCTAAAGCAGCCAATTTAGACCCCCAGGTTACACTAACAGGACTAACAGGTTACTTATTTAAGTAACCTGTTACTTATTTAAGTAACCTGTTAGTTATGAGACCGGAAATCGGCTTAGCTTATGACGAGCTGGATGGACTGGTGGCGGTAAATCGGTGCCTGACCATTTTAACCATTTTAAGAATATAAGACCCCAGTACTTTACATACAAATAAGCTTATGATAAAGTAGCAACAGATTCTTAAGAAAAAACACAAACATCTTCACAAAAATCATTAACGCATCCAGGCTACGCAACATCTAATAAATCTCTCAAACGTACAATTTATTGCAATAATCTAATTGCATACAGGCATACATCACACATGAACTATTGCGCTGTGTGATTACCTACGTCACATTAACATTCATAATGATGTTTGTACATTATTTACTTCTCCTGTGTATACCAAATTGATGCGATGAATTATTAATGTCCCTTCGAGGTGCCAAGTGTACCGTATTTTGCAAGCCATGAGGAATTTCGAGAGCTTTCTGTACGAGAAAAACGTAGAGGTTTCCATTTTAAAATTTATGGGACTCGTGTCGGTCTTTAGGTTAAGCCACGTTTGCCTAGGTTGGTCTGTGGATGGGTGACCACCCGTTACATACCGAGTTTCCTCCGTGCCTCGGAAAGCACGTGAAGCTGTTGGTCCCGGCTGTCATTTGTAGATCTTTGACAGTCGTTACAGGTAGTCAGTGTTCCAAAAGTCTGACAACCAGTCTTACCAAGGGGTATCGTATTACCCAGTAGTAACTGGGTTGTGGACGTCAGATAGGCAGTCGGTCCATGTAAAATACTGATATTCATCTGTATAGATCTTTTATCTCGGGAACTTGTGAAAGTATCGAATTAAAATTAAAACCATATTCTCAAATTTATAGTCCCTTAGAGCTTTGTAAAAATAAACTCTCTAAGTCTACGCAGTCAAAACATATGGCCGTGTATGTTGCAAGTTTGTACGGAAGCCTCGGGGCGTGAATCCGACTCGCTCCTTGCATTTTTTTTTGTAACTGTACTTTAAAAATAAACCCTGCAATTTTATTTAAAGATACTGTCTCCTGAGCTCACTAGCAATACCAAAAAGATAGACAGAACTTTAGAGAAACCCTTTAAGTTAACCCGTCATCATCATTTTCCTGCCCTTGTCCCATTCTATTTGGGATCGGCGCAACACGTTTTCTTCTTCCATTCCCCCCTATCAGTTGATGTCACGGCATCATTTACTCCTTCCTCATTCATATCATTCCTTACACAATCCATCCATCTTTTCTTTGGCTTTCCTCTCGCTCTCCGTCCATCAACATTCAGATCCATCACTCTTTTAGTCACATGTGCTTCATCCCTCCTCATTACATGGCCACGTAAACCCGTCTTATCCTTTATTCATATCATCCTAATCTGGCTCAACACATCGAACGAACAACATTAATTCCAACCATAGAACTATTATAAGGTCTATACAGAGGTGCCAATTAGGTGAAACAACAGAACCCAACCAACACGTCAATTGACGGATCTATTGATAGCGTGATTGGGGTTTGCATGTATTTCGGGAACAACAGACTAGTGGTGCCTTCGGTTCTAGGGGTAATTCGGTGTTTAATAATTCCACACACGAAACACCATCAACCTAGGAGTTGAACTGCGAGATGTTATTCCAAAAAAAGACACCATCAATTTCTGATATGGAGTAATGAAGGAGTCATAGGTAAATATGAATGACTAGCTTTTGCCCGCGGCTTCGCTCGCGTTAAATTCGGGGTAACACAGTTCCCCTTGCGCCTTATTGATTTGTAATAGCAACGCTAAGTTTTCCCTTTTCTTCCCTCTTTCTCCCGCACATCCCACTTTTTTATAATTAGCCTATGTCCGTCTCCTGGTTCCCAACTATCTCTGTACCAAAATTCATCAAAATCGGTTTAGCCATTAAAGCGTGAAGGGGTAACAAACAAACAAACAAACTCACTTTCGCTTTTATAATATTAGTAAGGATAGACAAACACACAACAATGAACACGAAAAAAATGAAATTGTCAACACACAACAATGATTGTCTATAAGAAGAAAAAACGAAGCCAAGTGCGACATTAACGGTCCCAGCTCCAAAAGACCACAGACATGAGCATATGGTTTTAATATCAACTCGATACCACCACGTGTTTTTGAGATAAAGGGTCTTTTTTTGATAACTTCCCCCGCTCTGGGCGGACCGGGGGAGAGTGCCAGACGTGTAGTGACTAAAACCCAGCCATGTTCCTTCTATTGCCCTTTATGTTCCGGGGCCGCGGTATATCTTTCGAACAACCCACAAACCCGGCAGGCAATGGCCCTGGCGGGCTCCTCTGCTTTGCTGACATCCCTTTGAGGCGAGCGTGGAACACTAACGCGCCGTCGACACGGCCTGTCGTCAATAGACGGGCGGACGGTGAGCTACCCATTGCTTACCGGCCACAGGCCCGCATCTACGTTGGCCGGGAGTCGTCTCGCGGTGCCCGACGCCCGGGGCGTCTCCCGCGGAGATAAAGGGTCTTGACAGACAGACAGAAAGACGAACAACAAAATGATCCTATAAGGGTAGCGTTTTTTCCTTTTGAGGAACGAAATTCTAAAAATGCATTTTCAACAGCAAAATATACTAATATCGACAAGAACAGGAAAAAAATATTAAAAATAAAATAAAAAACTTCGCAACTCTCAATATTTACACCATGATTTATTGAAGGAGGAAAACCTTACAAAACTGGAGCTCATTAATAATTTCGGCCGCGCGAAATGTTCCAAGAAAAGCTATAATTATACCGCACGATAAAATAAGTACCACACACATAGTCTGTCTCATTTGTATGATCTTCCAGTTGAATATTAAAACCTGCAGCAGCTGTGAATCGAGAGAATGCGTGGTCACCACGCCCTTTCTCGATTTGTTTGTTAAATGTCGAATTATGATCATTTGATTTGAGAACTGAGTTTTACGAAAGCTTTAGAATCACATAAAATCACTGTTGAAGCTGAAATCAGTAATACCGAAGAATATATTTGACATATTTCTGTGGATTTATTTAGCAGCGTGGTGGTCTTATGACAAGAACCTTTGCAATTGTGGAACTTCAGGAAGGTCGAACGTCATCAGTATACTCCTGCCCTCATCTATCTGGAGTCTGCGAGCATGCCTACTTATTCCATACTTCTCTTTACTCGTCACATCATCAGACACCTCTTTTCTAGCCAAATACTATAGTTGCATACAGTCCATCCATCGTTTTTTTTTTTGGACACACGTTTTTTCATAAAATGTTTTAACCCTAGGACAAAGGTGCTTCGGCTACTCAACAATTATTAGAAAGTATAGTAATGATCCTCCTTGTTCAAAAGACCGATAAGAAAAAAAAATTGAGAGTGTCAAAGGACACCCGGGTGGAACGAAGTTATTATTTATTATGTACAAAAAACCTGTAAACACTCAACAAAAATAATCGTCGCGACACCACTCTGTTCAATGCGAAATAGAAAGACGAAACGAAAATAACTGGCTTGCTTTCTATGAGTGAGAGAGACAGACAGACAGACAGAGAAGCACGCGCACGACGCACGGCTTACAACTATAGCACAAATTGTCGTTACAACTTTTGGTCATAATTTTTTTTAGCCCCCTTTCGCAACGCGCGATAAGTAACTTCGTTCCAAAAAAACCGTTTTCAAACAATTAATTTGGGTAAGCACTATTTGTTCCCAATACAAAAACCCATTAAAAAACGTAATAACCCATAGACATGAGTACAGTCTAAAAACTAAGTAAACACTACGTTCAAACCAAATATTTTCTCCAAATAAAAATCAGTCGAATTTACGTTAACGTTTGTGTCAGACGCAAAATTTCCTTATTTCTTTTTTTATAAATGTTGCCCCACACTAATAAGGAATTTCTCCTATATGATGGGTGCATTTACAAACATGTAAACTCACATACACAAACAGCCAGACCCAGAACAACTATCTGTAAGTCATACAAATATTTTTCCGTGCAGAACGCTCAGCCACTGCGCCAACCGCGTCGTCATACACATGAGAACTAGCACCAAACACGCGCCATAACTTTAACACTATATCTATAAGAACACATTAAGTACTTGCTACATGCTAGAGTACATACAAAACTAGTCCACACTATTTATTACACGACAAACGTGTACGTAACTCATCCCCAAAAGGATACGAAATAACACTAACCCAGTACATTACGGACCTAATGTACTACGTTTCTCACATAATGTCAGAAATACGTGGCAATCCTAGTAAATTGCCTCGCAAATTCATCCTTTCAAGCCGAGAATTGAACATTAAGCGGCTCTATCAGTTTTATGTAGAACTAGCTTTTGTTCGCGGGTTTGCCCGTATTTTTTCTACACAATAATTTATTTGTCTACTATCGAACTACCTATGCTTCGTGCGGAGTCATCTATCGGTTTGAAAATCCAACTTATAATATTATAAATGCGAATGTTTGTGAGGATAGATGGATGTTTGTTACTCTTTCACGTCAAAACGGCTGAAAGGATCTTGATTAAATTTGACACAGAGGTCGATTATAGTCTGGAATAACACATAGGATACTTTGTTTCGATACCACGCGGGCAAAGCCGCGGGCGCCCGCTAGTCTATTATATTTTCAAGCTGAAACCAACCATTCAAGTTCACAAAATGTCATAAAATCGGTTGTTTGCGGACACTAACGTTGATGAGCATTATGACACGTGATTTTATATTATCAAATGTGTAATTAAGATGTTTAACCATTACATAACATCACGCCTGTTATCCCCGAAATGTTAGGCAGAGGTGTCTGTTTTTAAGTCCCACGTAATTGGGAAAGAGCTTATGGCTATCAACCGAGCAGATGTCCAAACTCCATGGGTCTCCACTCCATTTATTGATTTAGTTTATTTCATTCGTCGTCGTATTGGATTATTATTGTATTGACATAATATATTGTTTTTTTATTGAATCGACCTGATATTTTTATTAATTTACCTGCGACGTTGATACTTATAATGAATTCAATATAACCACTACTATTATAAAAAACTATTCTTCTTTCTTCTTATTGTGCATGACAATATGTAATAATACAGTTCACATGGGGGTCCATGTATGTCCGAAATAATAATATATATTATTACATATTATTATTTCGGACGGATTTTGTAAAACACATGTGAGAAGCAATAAATAATTGAACTGAAAAACCCAATACCCCGGAAATCACAACAGACGAGTTTGCGACCACTAGACCAACGAGACAGTCAGCATTACTGTGAAAGTTTCACCAAAATACACCCAGGAATAATATCCGGAATTATATCACCCATACATCCTCAAAAACTTTCGTGTTAATAAATGTGAAACGCGACTAGCACTCAACGTTACGAAAAGATTAATTGAAGAAGATTAAAGGATGTAAATGTTTTGTATGTGGACAAAGAAATTCGAATTGGATACGCTTTTACAGAGTGAATAAAACTGAAAGCGATCGCAGGTACGATGCTGTTTGTAATCACAAAAGACATCATTCGTCTATGTCAGCTGTAAGGTCACGTCAATACATCGACTATCTAGATTTACTAAGCGCTAGGCTAGATGGACACTTTGAAGGACTAAAACCGAGCCAAATTATTGGAGACCATAGCAGCTATATACTGAAAGTATCTACAGCAGAATGATCAGTGCCAAGACAAGTGACAATTGCTTAAAAAAAAGGTGTTTCTTATGAATATTTTACTCTTTCAAAATCGTTATGGCTTATTGTCATTTAAAAGTAGACCTTTGGGACTATAATATTATAGTGTGCCACTTTCACTATATTGTTTTTCTATCTTTATTAAAATAACTAGATAAAACTCCACTAGAATTAGGCAGAAATATTAAAGGACAGCAGTAGACGTTTATCACTTTAAACGATGCCATTTTTGTCATAGAGTAACAAAAAAAAAAAATATTAAAAACCTGTAATCTATTAAAGCCCAACATGAGATGGTGGGACGAAATCGACTCTTTTCTCAAATATTGGCCTATAACAGCCATTCATCGAGACTATTGAAAGGAGGGAAGGTAGACCTATACCCTGCAGTGGACGCAAACAAATAATAATTCAATCAACATTCATCCTCATTTTCCTATCCTTCTCCAATTCTATTTGGGGTCGGCGAAACACGTTTTCTTCTTCCATTCTCCCCTGTCAGACGTCACGGCATCATTAACTCATTTAACAAATAATAATTTAATAACAAAAATTAAACTTTCAACTAACAACACGACTATTATAAGTTCACCCGACCAAAGCACATAATATTATCAAACGAGCAGTATTAAAACCAGTATTACATTCCTGGAGAATGGCCAAACAATGTGTCCCCTGCTCCCTAATGCAACCTACTTACAACTTGCTCATTACGAACGCAACCACCAGTCTGGAAGCCTCGCATTATTTAAACAGTAATTTCATTTTGAACTTAATGTTACATTATGCTTTACCTCGTACAGGTAAACGGGAAATGTATGCTCAAACATTTTTAAAGTTATGATAGCTAGCTAGAGAATAAAAGCTGTTATTTGTAAGAAAGTTTGTCATGGAAATATTTTTGAGATTACTGTGGCAAGGATAAAATATACGGGGATTCGGGTCGGTCGAAAAAAATATCGCGGCTCCGGAACACAAAGGGCAAAAGAAGGAACATATATGGGTTTTAGTCAGAACAAGTCTGACACTCTCTTTCGCTCCGCCCAGAGCAAGGGAAGTCATTCGATGATTTCCCATCTATAAAAAGGGATAAAATGTGCAACGAAATAGAAAAATTCGAAGGAGGCATGCCCCGCTGGGTTCCCGTAGAGTATCACGCTACTACCAATTCCCTCTCACAGAGGTACCTTGTGTCTCAGGCAGTACCCGTAGTGGGAACATTATTGTCCGTTTTCGATTTAAGGTACCTTTACGAAGAGGATATCATGAGGTATGGAAGTGATTTGAGGCTCTTGTCTGCTTTAGTCGTTGGTTAAAGCGCGCATGCTGAGGATGAGGACCTGCGTTGAATTCCCTGGACGAGCAAGCTGTTACTGGAATTTCCCAAAAGAATTTCTCAGTACCACTCACAGAGCCTAGATTTGTGCCCGGTTTATGGCAATAGACTCGCTTCCTAGTACATGGGATTTAAATACAGCTGGTGAAAAATAGGTGTACTATTGGGTACACATGTGCCTTACACATAGGTGGTTACAAGGGTGATGATATGTAATGCAATACAGTAGTCTGAACTGTGCACATGACTTCTAGCAATCACTTCGCATAGTGCGCTTTTTCAGACAAACACGTAAGAAAAATCTTCCTCAAAATGACACCAACAAGCAGTAATAAATTACAAAATTATGTACGATTATTTAATCCATTGTAACACCTATTTTAAAGACAAATATTTATTTCGTAAAAGATAGCACTAATTCACTTTGGTCATGCTCAACAATAGCGCATTAAGATTCACCGAGCACATTGCAACTCTCATTAAAATTTTCATCACTCTTGAGCCGAAGACGTGGCTCAATCAAATGGTATACTGGAGAATGTTCTAAAGTATTTTTTCTTATGCTCTGCTTTTGTTGATGGTGTCAAGGTTATTTTTTTATTGAATGTACTTGGTTTTACAGTTGATGGATTACAACTAGTGAGGTGTAATGTTAGGTTCTATTTAGTCTACGTTATAAAGTTGCAAATTGTATTGATGAGATAGAGATAGAAGATTTTTCTTATTTTTATTTTAACATCCTGTTATTGAAGAAAAATATCTTCCAAAACATTTAAAGTTCCGTGTGTATTGTAAAACTTCTGCAATCTACAAATAAATAGCAATAGCGTACTCGTTTTTGAATAAACTAATATTCTTATAAGGCTCAAAAATCATGTCAGACCATTAAAGGTATGCTTCTGAATGTAATCAGCACCCACGACATAGAAAATTCTAGTTAAGAATCTGCGCTTGACATCTAACTGGACCAATGACACAGATTTGTGTGCACAGTGTTACAAAAGATACACGTTACAAACAATAAAAGCTGCAGTAATGGCGAATTACACGTTGTTTCTTATAATTACAGATTATTTTTACGGAAACACTGTTTTTTACCCGAATTCCTCACGTTAAAATGGTAATTTTTGCGTTACACGTGTTTACACAATATTGAACAAAGTACAATGTATATACGTATATTTTTTCATTTTGATCTTATTCGTCCTACAGCTATAAAAGCTTAAATCAAATCAAATCATTTCTTTTTATTTCACATAGGCCTACAAGGGCACTTATAAAACGTCGAGGAAAGGTGCACGGTTTAGGTCGTTTTCTATAGACAAGAACCGGCAAGAAACTCCTTAGTTTTCCGATACAAAATTATGAATTATTGCAATCAATATTTCATAATGCTACACATTTTCTTGATGTGTATTTTCATGTTCAATACACCACAAGCTTATGTCATCTTTATCGAAAAGTAGAATAATGAGATTTACAAGTTCAGGAATGCAGTTGAATTACATAATTATTTTTTTCAGAAACCCTTAAGTAATATAATTATTCCAGAAATAAATATGTTGTGCATAACGCCAATTGTATTTAATTTATGTAAATTATATTTCAGAAACAAAATACCACACACATACTTGAACGCGCATAAAAAAAAACTATAAAAGCCATTCAACACAAACATTATACAATTAATTAGTCTATGATTTGGCAGATCGCGTGCGCTCTAGTGCTGTAATCCGTCATATCGTGAGAAATGATGCGCGGGCGCTGGTTTTTAGAGTGCCGTACCTACACAACCGGACTCCATTACTGAGGTTCCGCTATCTGTCCATCCAGGGCTGTCTTTGTTTAACTTTAATAGGTACACACTTGATTTTTATCGAATTAGTATATAATATGGTGGCAATTATTATCTATACTAATCATAAAGTTTTACTCTTTTGACTTTATCTCAGCTACAAGAGTGAAGTTCGAATGTAATGGGTAATCTACGAAATCATCGATCCAACTTCAATAAATCTTTCTACTTGACTAATTGAAAGCCATATTATTCCTCAGTGCCATAGGCTATATTTAAAAAAATACGTGTGGCACTCGGTGACTGCCCCGGTAAAGCTATTGCATAGCATTTTTTATCAACTTATGCAATAAATAAAAAATCTAAATAAGACATTTAAAAAGTACTTCCAATGAAAAGAAGTCGCAAAAAGAAACATTTTTTTATCAACTTAGACAATAAATAAAAAACTTAATATAATAATTAAAAAGTACTTCCAATGAAAAGAAGTCGCAAAAAGAAAATCAAGACCTTGGGTTTGATCCAGCGTAATGTCGATCGACTATCTGATTCTCTACCAAACACGCTATTAGAACATTAGAATCGGGATTGAAATAACTGACCGTATTGTGTAAACGACGTTAGACAAGCCACACCTCCGTGCCCGTCGGAGTGGGGAGCGTCATGTTTTTCTTCGTTACGGAATTTCTGGATTTGGTCCCCGCGCTCAAGGCCCGCGATAGAAGCTATGCAATAGCTTAAAAGTTTCATGCGATAACTTCCAAACATAAAACGAGTAAAGTCACGGGCAAAAACCAGTAACAGATAAAGTCAACAAACAAAACTTATAGTCTAGAGACCACTATACTGTTTTCTCTGTAGCATGGTGCGGGTGACATTCGTTAAATCAACTGTTCCTCTTCAATCTGAAACGCTATCGCAATTAAGAGCCATTTCACAAAATGATTGCGCTCGAGTTTAGGCAAAAGAGTGCGTCATTGTTTATGTGTGCGTAGCGAGCCACACACGTGCAATATAAACAGTGTAACACGAGAGCAATCTTGAGCCGTAATCGTAATATGATTTGGTAAATTTTATTTTAGTATTGTATTAGTATTTATATGTTATTGTAATTTAGACTGATGTTCAAATTGATATTTTGACAAATTATATGCAAATATTTTCAAAACAACTATAGGGTTCGATTTCCCAAAGAACATAGATTATTTCTGAATAATTTTATTTTTATAATTACTATGTATTTGAACCAAAAAACACGTAAAAAAAACAAAATAAAAGTTAAAAATTGGTCTAAGAATTTATTTTTTTACTAATTAATGGTAATATAATTCAGGAATCTATTTCATTAAACGACGATTTAAATATATGTCTGAACCTGTATGTATTTTGTTTAGTTTCATTTATAAGTATTATTGATAGATTTAGGACTCAGAAGTAGACTCTGCGGCAATTTTTCAGTAAAATGGTTGTGGGAGATGTGTTATTATAAATTAAACAAACCGATTTTAGTAAATGTGTTACATTAAACGACACTATAAACGATTAATCTATATTTTGTATTCATTCAATAAATTCTAGATATTACTTAGATGGTAATAGAGAAGCTCAAAGTCTTAAAAATTTGGGCGAAAATGTGAAATGGCTCTTAACGATCATAACTAAATATAGGCTTTACCCTGAATATCATAGTCGTAAAAAACTACAAGCAATAAATCCCATCACTAAACATGTCTTTTCATCCAATGTCACCCACACCGTGCTACAGCGAAGACAGCATAAAGACGTGTATTTTCGACCTTTTTACAGAACACTCCGTGAGCGAATCCGACTCGCACTTGACCAGTTTTATTAACTTCGCAATATGGCCGCCGCCCACAAGATAACGTGACTAGATGCCATCGTAATTCGCACACGAATTTAATTGGTAACATCTTAAGTAATATGATCTAACAATGGATCCCTGGATGTTGCATTGTCAGTTATGTTTGTTTGATAAATAAGATAAATGCTGCAATAAGTTGGCAGGTAGTAATTACGAATATAATAGTTGTAGTTGAGAAAGAGTTGAATTATATTTTAAAACACGCTTTTAATAGTTTCTCCTGTAACCTAACAATGTACATTTTTTTTATATTTAAATTTGATCCAGATGACCCGGGACATTGACATTGAGTATGGAATAGAGTAACCAGCATAATAAATATCTGTACCCTTATCTAAGCGTGATAAACATACTAGCTGTGCCCAGCGGTTTCAACCGCTGCTCAGGTCCCTTTCTGAAGAGGAAAATATTACGATATTATACATATAGATTACGACCGATTCTCAGACCTACTAAATTACGCTCAGAATAATTATAAATTACGGAAGATATCCAATAAGAGACAGTGTAAGTTTAGTTGAAATCCGTGTAAGCTTAAAACAAAATATATAGGTACACATAACGTTTCAGAAGTGAAAATATATACACATAACTCAAAATAAACATAACAAACATTTCACAGAAAATATACGGCACAGTGCACACGAAAGAAATAATATATTCCACTCGAACAAAAACTACTTTGACACATATATTCATAACATAGTTATTTGACAAAGAGGCAATGAAAACAGAGGGTACACGCGAGACAGAGTTCATAAAACTATAACGAACTAGCTATACTCGAGAAATCTACATCCGTACTACTCATTGGAATAATAAAACTAGCACTACATTGTTCTACCGAATTCATTTGCACTAGGAGGCAGAATACAAAAGGGTTTCTATTGCACGTGATCCTAGTGAATAAAAAAATCAAACGTACAATTTCTGCTCACGCAATTTTGAACTCTGTCTATCTGGAATAAGTTTGATAAGACAGAACGCATAGTTCATCTGATTGTCTTTCTCCCGATTTATGGGCACAGTATGTCTTCGTCTTCCTCGAGGAGCTTTTGTTAAAATAATACAAGCCGTTCTGGTCGATCTTTTGGTTAAGCCGCGCTTGCCTAGTTTTCTCTGTGGATGGGTGACTACACGTTAAATTTCGGTATTCCTCCTTGCCTCTGAAAGCACTGCTGTAAGATCTATAATCTTAGACAGTCGTTACAAGTAGTCAGAGACCCGAAAATCTTACCAAGGGGTAATATTACACAGTACTAACTGGGTTGTGGAGGTCAGACAGGCAGTCGCTCCTTGTAAAATACTGGTTTTAAGCCGCATCCGGTTTGACTGGATGCCGATCCCAATATTGTGTGAAAAAGGCTAAACAGATTCACTTCCCTGTCTAAAAAATCTGTCATATTTTCCTTATATCTACCTAAATGCCATATATCTTGCATGCTAACCATCAGCACAACAGGATACATCTTTTTAAAGGATTTAACAAACTGTTATTTTAGTCAGCACAAAAGAAAACACCGAAATTAAATGTTGTGAAAAATTCTCCACATTAAATTGAACAGGTAACACTTAGTTGTCTGTCGGCATAGTGTGTTGTATGTCTGTTTAGTGTTAGGGACTTTCTCTGGAACGAATCGCGTACACTCAACGTAACTAATTATTAAAGTGTCACCAACAAAGCGCATGAAGACAATATGTTTGTTTCCAAGTGTCCCTCTTCTTTGTCACAACTAATAAATTTCTATAAACTCAATATTTCGTAATAAATTCTGAACACGTCCGCTAAAGGAAAGCGTTGAATGATAATAACGTTGGGATGTTAATCGGTTCTGATTAATCAAAGCCTTCTTCCTTTCCGGATTCAAATCAAAAACGTTTTAAGACTGAATAAAATACAAAGACCGGAATCTAGATAATCGAAGCTTATAATTCTCTCATAATAAATATCAACTAACACTTAATTGAACAAAAAAGTTTTTAATGAACGATTCGAAAACCTTTTTTTTTTTTTGGTTACTGGCTGAAAATTCGTTGATTACAATTTAGGGACTCTAATAGTCCAGGTGGTTAATCGAGATGGCTTGTTCATATTTTTCTCATTATCATATTGAACAACAGACGATGATGAGTCTATGAATCTTTACACTTTATATTTTATACATTTTTGGTATAAATAGTATGTGTTACAGTTGTATTCAAGTGTTATTAAATGTGTTTTAATGTTTCATAGAAAAAAAACCGGAGAAAAACTGTGATAAACTTCTTTGAGATAAGCACATAGGTAAGAATGTACAGTAATTAATCGTACTTTAATAAAGTACGAGGTATCATTTGAGGTCAACTAGCAAAAAAAGATTTTAGATATCTAAAACTAGCAACGCCTGGGCATGAAAACATTGGGAATAGAAAAAAAAATTCTGACAAAAAAAAACTTAATATACTTTAATAACTCAAACTCAAATCATTTATTTCAATTAGACCATTACAGGCACTTTTGAATCTCATAAAAACAAGAACAAAAAAAATGATGCTGCTACAGTCCCAGTCACAAGACATAATAACTTGTGAAAGTACTGTAGTTCACACACATCTATAACTTTCAGATATTATTTTATCAGACGTCTGAACAACTGTGAAGTTATTATAGTGTCGTTGACAGTTCTTCCCTTCTTCGAAGTAATATCCGCCAGTAAATTGTTCTTATCGCACTTTCATTTTAAATGTCAGTTAAAATACTGTTAAAGAACAAGCGTACTTACAATGTAAAAGGGGATTTTGCTTGCCCAATAAGATTTTAAGAGTATCATTACCATACAAAATAAATATAGCCAAGATTTTTATAAAGGCATGTTTATATATCCGTTTGAAAATATACTAAATTGTAATAACATGAGCTCATTCAAATACCTCTCGCTCGGCCGGTTGCTCGGAAAACATATTCGCGGGAAATCGTTTGAGCCATTCTGATACCGCGTTTCACGTTTGCGAAACGCCTGTTTTGAATTTCGAATTCAATTTGAACTATGGTACGTTTTATGTCTTTGCCTAGTAATGAAGGTGTGCATTCTGTAGTATTTGTTGGGCAAGCCTTAATATACGTAAAATTTAGAGTAGTGATCACAATACTGAATTAAAAATTAAATGCAGAATCGAAGCATTTTTCTAGTTTGAACCAAATTGTGTATAATTCAAAACTAATTGATTAAGCTTTTGTATCATTAACACTTGAACATTTTCCTAAAAGCCTCATACCCACCTTCTACTCCCCTTACATAGTACAAACTATCTCAGAGTGTGCAAACTGAATGCTTCCAGCGACTACAATAGGTGACCTCGTTCCCTCTCTTAAATATTCACGGCGAGATGACGAGCGGCTGACACTCTGGCACTCTGCCCTTCTAGCCTTCTTCCATCGCTCACATATCCGCGTCAAAACAATTGTGTGTGTAGTCTATGCCTTTGTCTTTGATTCCCTTTTGAACCATCAACTATTAGACAGACATGACGTCACATCTGTATTTCTGTAATCCCCGCAGGCCTAAGCAGAGGTATTTCTTTGGTATACACACTTATCGCCAGTTAAGTTTAATGCTCATATAAAAAGATGCGATTATATCTCAATTAGTCGGACATAGATCGGGCTGCTTCAGATAAATACTGGATGGAAAAACACAACTACACTTTTCCCAACCAAACACAGTTGCTATAAATTTAGTACGTGATTCTAGCGTTAAACCCCCTTGCGTTAAACTTTTTGGCTGGTTATAAAACAAAGCTGTGGGCTTTTGCATACATTAACATTATGTGTTAAATTTTTGTGTGAAACTGACGTTTTTTTTTTTAATACATAAAATCATAAAATTATAATGACATTAAATAATACAAGTAGCGTAGGATATGATGGCATTAGTACAAACATACTGAAACACGTATCACTGGAAATATGTGGTCACCTCAGTCATTTAATTAATCTCAGTATCACCACAGGCATCTTCCCAGATGCCTTAAAAACTGCAATAATAAAGCCAATGTTTAAAAAAGAGAATAGAGAATTAATGGAATATTACCGGCCAATAGCACTCATACCCGTGATATCCAAAATATTTGAGAAACACATTTATAAAGAACTAAACAAGTTCATTGAAAACAATAACGTTCTATGTGACGAACAGAAAGGGTTTAGACAGCATAGGAATATTAATATGGCTATCTTTGACTTTATATATAATGTGATACAGAATGTCGATAAACGAATACCAGTATGTGGCATATTTTGTGACATGACTCAGGCTTTTGACTACGTTGATTATGCTATTCTCTTAAGAAAACTTGAAGCTTACGGAATTAGAGGCAATTTACTTAGTCTTCTTGAGTCTTATTTGAAAGACCGAAAACAAATAACTGAAAGGAGATGTTTCATTTTCGGCCATCAGATGTACGTATAACAAAAAAGGGGAAAAAATACCACATATTCGGGAAAAATATTCTCTGGTGAATTCGAGCCTAATTAGTTGTGCACAAAAAAAAGGAGTTTTTCAATTATTGCCATGTTTTATTCAACATGGCGTCTCGTGCTTTGGTTTGCTGGCAAAACTCATTCGTTCTGAAATGATGTCTTATCAAATCAATGTTACGTTGAAAATAAATTGAAAAAATGTGTGTGTCGTTGAGGTGTTAAATATAAACTATTATTGTATTATACATATTTTTGAGTAAACATAAATATGTGCCACGATTTCATCGTTACAAAAATCTTTAGTCTCCATTTTTTAAATGTGTTTCTGAACGAGTTCGAAATAACCGCTTCTTGATTGGGATAAAGGCCAATAAGCCAAGCCATTAAAAATGTAAAAAAAAACCGCTTGTTGACAAACTCGATAGGTACCTATTCAGGAAAGTCAATCTTGTTCGTTTCTTACGACTTGATTACTTTTCGTGATTTTCGGTGTTATTTTACGTTTTCTCCTTTTTATATTTTACGACTTCGGCTTTGTATGTACAACTTAACGGCTTTTTTAGGTTAAGTAAATGTCATCTCTACAACCTGTCATGGCTGTCTTAACTCTCAGGACAAACGTCATACATTTTTTATTTTTTTCTTGTGCATAAAATTCTTTTGATATTATGAAAAAAATGTTACATAATTCTATTCAGGGGTAATTTTCCCACCTTCGGTAAAATGTACATGTTATGGCCGGAGCCCCATATAAAAATGAAACATCTCCTTTGTCAAGTTAATCCAGTTAGCAAGCGCGAAGAGATGTATCGATCCTCAGAACGTGAAGTTATGTTTGGAGTACCTCAAGGGAGCATATTAGGTCCTTTTATATTCATTCTGTATATAAACGATTTACCTGCATGCATTGAACAACCAATAACACTGTTTGCAGACGATAGTACTGTGACGATACCATGTAAAAGTCTCGAGACATATGAAACGGACATCAATAATTGTTTAAAAAATGTTATAAATTGGTTACAGGCAAATAATTTAAAAATAAACTTGACGAAAACTAAAGTAATGCATTTTAGTCAACGGATTCCCAACAATAGCCCTTATATACACTACGACAATGAAGTTGTGGAAAAATTAGAAAATACAAAATTTCTGGGTCTCATAATAGATAAAAACCTTAATTGGAAAGCACATACTGATAGTTTATGTAAGAGACTTAGTAAGTCCGCATACGCTCTGCATTCGCTATCCCCAATAGTTTACATGGATACTCTTCTTACGGCATATTATGGGATAGTAGAATCCCACTTACGTTACGGTATATTATTCTGGGGGAATTCAACCGAAAGAGAAACAGTTTTTAAAGCCCAGAAGAGATGTTTACGGGCGATGTTTAAGCTCAAATCCACTGATAGCTGCATGCCATACTTTAAACTATATGTATGGCTCCGGCCATTTATAATAAAATACCTAAACAATGGAAAGAACTGCCGCTGGTATTATTCAAAAACCAATTACGAAGGTTTTTAACGCACAAAACATATTATAATATCAGCGAATTCCTTACTGAGAAAGAATTTTGTATTGTGTAGTATTTGTCTGTAAATATGTTAAAAATTGTGTTCGTATGTTATAAATTGTAATCGTAAATTTTTCTGACATTATTTTAGTTCTTGTAATTTGACATTCTTTTAATTCTTATGATTTGACATTTATTTCCTAATAACTTTCAATAAGTTCTTGTGTATATTTCTAGTTGTCATTAATTTTAGATTTGATTATTATTTGCATGCCTATGTGACGGTAAAATATGGAGAACTATATAATATGAAAACATCTATGTACAAATTACCCATGTTTGCAAAGAATAAATGAATTGAATTGAATTAACTCACGATTTTTTATACTGGACATAAAACCTTAACCAATTTGATGACAAGGTTGGCGCAGTGGATTGTGCGATTGGCTGCTTCGCTGGGTGTCGTGTTCGATTCCTGCACGGAACAGATGTTTGTATGACCTACATATAGTTGTTTCAGATCTTGCTGTTTATGTTTGTGAGTTTTAATTGATTGTTAACGCAACCACGATACAGGACAAATCCTAAGTGTGGTAAAACAAATAAAGAAACTGAATGTTGCGCGTGCAGGTCCCTAGCTGTGTCCAGCGGAATCAGCTCCTTAAGTTTCGTAGCGTGATGTTATATATTTAACAATCATCTTTTAATTTTGTGAAAGAATGTCTATGCAAAATTTCAAGTCAACCGGGCCAAAGAATCGCTTTGTCCCACACAAACCTTGCTACCCAGTTTCACCCCTTTTTTTACGGGTGAGAAATCATCAAATACCTTCCCCCACTCAGGGGGGAGTGTCAGACCCACGCATGTTCCTTCTATTGCCCTTTATGTTCCGGGGCCGCGGTATCTCTTTCGAACAACCCGCAACCCGCGGTTTCACCCCTTAGTGAATGAATTTTGTAAATTCCTATCTTAGTGACCATTTACGTCCTAAAAGGACCCTCCATGCGAAATTTCAGATTCGAAACAGTTGTTGTTTCTGAGATTTCGTGATGAGTGAGTCAATGATTTTCTTTTTATATATTTATAGACCAACTATGTCCAGGGGTTTCACCCGCTGCTCAGGTCCCCTTCTGAAGAGGGCCACCCTTATCATTTAGGGGTATGAAAAATAGATATTTGCCGATTCTAAGACCTACCCGATATGCACATAAAATTTCATTCAAATCGGTCCAGCGGTTTCGAGGGAGTTTGGCAGCATACACCGCGACACGAGAATTTTATATTTTCGATTTAATGGCAAAAGCAATTAATCTTTACCCGGATATCATCCCAAGTCCCTTTGAACGCAATGAACTTATTGTTGGACCCACAAGTTTCACTCTTTCGTTATAAATAATGCATGTGACAGCGAGTGTGACCATGACCGTACAATCGCCTTCTGCATACTAAGGTTTTAACACAATGGCGTTCATTTCTCCAACGGATTTCCCGTGAACTTTTGTTTTGGATGTTAACCTTGATAATGGGCTGGGAAGTGGGGATTGAAAGTAGTTAAAAGAAATTCAAAATGTGACAGTAAGACATTTTGAAGATGATCGAATGCCTTATACGGAACAATTGTTTTATTTAAACGTAGGTGCGTATACGTCCCTTTAAATATACAAACAAAAACAGCCCAACACTGAACAAACAGACCCGGAACAACTGTCTGTAGGCAAAACAAATATTTGTGTCGTGCGGGGATGGAACCTGCCACACGCGGTGCAGCCTTTTTTCAGATAGAAAATCATCAAATAAGCTTTCCAACTGGGCGTAGCGGAAGGCAGTGTCAGACTTTTACTGACTTAAACAAAACCATGTTCCTTTTTTGCCTTATGTGTTCCGGGGCAGTGGTATCTCTTTCGAACTAACCGAAAACCCGGCAACCTTGACGGGCCCCTCTGCCTTGCTAACACCTCTTTGAGGCGCGCGTGGAACACGAACGATGCAGCCTTTACTTTCGCTTTTGGAGGATTCGAAACTTCACCAAAAATACATGATATTTTCTTATTTCCTGGATAGTCGTTAGCTTCTCAAATACTATATGGATAGGAATCATAGATTAGCTTTATGAATCGCACCTAGTGGTTTTGGGATAGACATGAACAGTCAGCAAAAGAGACAAGTAAGCAAGCTTGTCAGATATCGTTGATTTTTCTTAGAAAATGATGGCTGGCAAATTTAATTGATTTAAAGAACTGTTTGTTTTCTATAAAACAAATTTTGTACTGACTGTATCACAATTATTTACACTCCTAAAATGAAAACGAATTATTTTTCCTTTGAACATTCTACAAATCACATATACTAGTACCAAAAGTAGCTACAAACAAGCAATTGAACTGAAGCACACTCTACCAGCGACCGAACTACGTTATCGAAACATCGAACAAAGCTCGCCTATTCACTGAAATTATCATCCGAATTTCTGACTACCTTTTGTTATTACGTACTTATAGACAATAAAGGTCTGCAATGGGTCTGCAGTAGAATTTTGTAGCCATTTTTGTATGAATTTGCGAAACTTTACAATTTTTGAGTATTGTTCTGCGGTTTGGTATATTCGAATATAAATGACTAGCTTTCGCCCGCGGCTTCACCCGCGTTATATTCGGGATAAGACAGTTCCCCTTTCCTGATTTGCAGTTACCTGCCACCTGTAGTTTTTGCCTTAGCGCCTTATTTATTGTAATAGCAATGCTAAGTTTTCCCTTTTTTTCCCTCTTTCTCCCTCATTTTCACTCTTTTTTTAAAAAAAATAGCCTATGTCCGATTCCAGGGTCAAAACTATCTCTGTTCCAAAATTCATCAAAATCGGTTTAGCCATTTAGGCGTGAAGAGGTAACAAACAAACAAATAAAGAAACAAACTCACTTTCGCTTTTATAATATTAGTAAGGATGTTTTGATTTTTGTTCACAGTTTTTCACATAATGGCGTCCTCGAGACAACAAAGCATGGCATCCACGTAAGTTGGAATCGTCTAAGAGAAAATATTTCATGAAGACTTTAACGTCATCGGAGTCTGTTTCAACAGTTCCTCTCCACATTTAATAAAGCAACATTGTAGGCTTGCCACAAACATATTTTTTTTTTAATTCTTAAATAGATTAGTAAATAGAAACAAATAAAGATGGAGAGAGCTACTTGTATTTTTACAGATACTTAATTTGATATTGTAAACTAACATGATGGCTACTTTCAAGATCCATATAATGGCAGTAATCTTATTGCCATTAAATAAATTAATTGCTATTAGGTAAACAAATCTTGACGGAATCTTCCTCTTTGAATAACCTGGGAATCTTATTCTCACGATCAGCACCAATGCCACAAAAGAGACAATCAACGACAAGCAACTGATACAGATAGCCTAGTTGTGTAACCGTCGAACTGCCAAGTCATGGGTCTTTTTTTTGCGTACGGGAAATCATCAAATAACTTCCCCCGCTCTGGGCGGAGCGGGGGAGAGTGTCAGACTTGTACTGACCTAAAACCCACCCATTTTCCTTCTATTGCCCTTTATGTTCCGGGGCCGCGGTATCTTTTTCGAACAACCCGCAACCCCGCTAGGTTGGTTTGAGAACTTAAGACACGCACCTCTAATTTTACTGCTCCATTAGCGTATTGTATAGATATCACTTGAAACCACCATACCTAAGATATATTTCTATATTATTTTCTTTCCATAAAATACTCTGACACCAGCTTTGGCACTAACCACACGATACAATCCGTAAAGATACGAGTCAAACTCGCGCCAAGAGTTCTGACACAACTTAACTTTGCCGTTGTAAAACCCATACATTGTTCCCATACATTTACATAGATAGCGGCTACTTTGACTGCCATTAAGTATGTAATCAATTTTTTTTTTGCGATGCATCTACTCATTTGTAGTTTTCGGATTTTCCCCTTTATTGGTTCACAGTTCATGATAATTAGTCGGAACGGAAAGTACCCTATAAGTCGATTCCCTTCGCGAACCATATCGTTAGAATGTGTAGACTAAGATAGTTGATTTTTGTTGATGTTTTCACAGCTGCAAGAGAGTTGAGTATATGGTTTAAATTTTAACTCGATACCTCCATGCGTTCCCAAGAAAAGGGTTTAGACAGATAGACTGACAACAAAGTGATGGAGTGAGTTTTTTTTTCTTTTGAGATACGGAACCCTAAAAAAGAAAGAATCAAAGCCAATAAATAATAGAGCTAGTAAACCAAAACTAAAGGAAAATATACCACCCAAGAACAGCAAACATAGATGGTAAATAAACTGCTCCTCAAAGTTTCTTCCATAAGACTGGCTTACCCAAACTTGTAGCAAGCGCCGACATAGGACACACTTGTATCTATTTGCTTTGGCCCAATTTCAGTGCTTGCATTAACTATTACCGTTACTTAGCACACTGACATATTTTGTACTTAATATTAACACACAGGGGAACTTTTTATTTGAATACTTTCTTGAAATAAATTAAATCCTCCGTCTGTAAAGTTGCGGGCAAAAGATATTTCTTCATAACTTCGTCACATCCTTGATAAGTACACTAGTTTCCACTTGTCTAACATGAGGTCTCGTAAACTGAATGCATTCTTTCTTCGGTTTTTTTATCATTGAATAAATTATAATCAGTATATTTGTTGTGATGTCTGACGTTAATATCAATATCCCCAAAGCTCTGCGATGCCTTTATCCGGCTGGGGTAATAATACAATTTATGATGGTGTTTTTCTTCATCAGCTATCTAACAGATAAACGGATATCACAATGGGAAGAACTAATGAGAAGGTTTTCTGAATCACACAAAGAACAATTCAAGTAAGTATCAGGAAATTATTTCTTTTTCTCTATGACAATCTAAATTGTGTCAGCCACTTAACGGGCCTGTTGGTCTAGTGGTTAGTTGCCATGACTGCTAAGCCGGAGGTCGTGGGTTCGATTCCCACCCAGGACAAACTTTGTGTGATGAGCATGATTGTTTGTTCTGTGTCTGGGTGTGATTTATCTATAATATGTATGTATTTATAAATTATATAAGTATGTATATCAGTTGTCTGGTTACCATAACACAAGCTCTACTTAGCTTGGGATCAGATGACCGTGTGTGAGTTGTCCCAAGATATTTATTTATTACTTAAACACGAGTTTGGCGCCTTCAGACCCTGTAACGAACAAACCACAGGATACTTAGCATACGATTTTAGATGCCCCATCGTTTGTACAACAGTATCACATTGGCACTTCAGGGCAGAGTCATCAATGAATTTGAGCAGGTTTTCCTTGCTACTGCCAACCTGACTCCGGAGTCTGTTTAAAGACTTCCAGGTCAGCCATCGCCACGCACGTCCAGCTGGGAAATCATTACAGCCAAAATCCGTTCGTAAGACATCATAAGCATCACCAAATCGAATGGTCTTGTGCTTGGTACATCTGTCACATGCCCGCGGTATTCGCCAGGTGTACTTCTTGGGACAACTTTCAAGTACAAGTCTGCTCCTTCCGATAACTATTTGCCACTGCAAAAGCTTGCTGTCCCATCGGCTATCCTTTCTGCGAGCAATGTGCCCTCTAGATACCGACAGAACATAAAATATTATGTTTTTAGATAACACCCCACTCAAATTAAACCTTGCTTTGTGATTTAAAAAAAAACATTACTTCACCCCGAAAATAATTCACCAAATGGCATTAGCAACAGTCTCTTACGAAAATCATCGGTAAACAGTAAGCACAAAAAACGTCACATCAAGTCTGTAATCCCGAAGAATTAGGCAGAGTTAGGCCAGTTATGTTTAAGTCGCGTGTAATAGGGGGCGAGCCTATGGCCATCAACCGGGCACAAATCCAGGCACGGGACTTGGATTTGTGCCCAACCTTATCACAATTTGTGAAAATTGGGAATCAAACCAAGGAGCTTGTAACAGAGTGGGTATTCCACCTCTTATTTTAAACAGAGGTTTCAAATAAGCTATAACTCAAAACAGCGGGCTGTGACTGAACTAAAGCCTACACAAATGAGTGATGATTCCGTGTGAAATTTCTTAATAATATGATTTTTTCTCTTTTATACCTTGGTATGATTACCGTTCATTGGAAATCAAGACATTGTTTGAGTGTAGTATGTTTGTTAATTTGCAATTAACTTCAAGGAATCATCACTCTGTACATACACATTTTAAATAACATTCTTACAATCTAAATAAGTTCAAAACAAACCTTTAACAGGGTAGATATTGTTTTACAGCATACATTTAATGCAGCAGTATTTTTAACTTGTTGAAGGAAGCAGATTCAAGGTTAGGTATAAAAAAGAAGCAGCTTTTAAAAAATAGGATATCTTAGAACAGGTGTAGCTACTAGCAGTGATCAAATTGCAATGACCAAAAATGATTGTTGAAGATGACGCAAATGATAAATTAAAAATCAATATTGATATCCTGAAGGAAAGAGGTTGAGGCAACAGACGAGGTGGAATACTCACTCTGTTACAAACTCATGCCTAGCAACCGCGATTGCGACCACTATTCCAACGCGGCAGTACGAGACATAAAAAAAAACCTTTAAAATGCGTATAACTTATAACTGATGTTTTTGTGTTTCGACAGTTTTTTAGAGGACGTGTGATATATGCGGAAACTGTTACCATGAGAGGGATTTTCACCAGATACAGCTTTGTTTAACAAAAAACAAACATTTCCCAAACATGGTCACAGTTTGCGCTCGATACCCCTCATACCCTTTGGACATTTCGAACAAGACTCAATATCAGGGACCATGTATTCTTAGGATAACTGTACTGGATATACCTCGAGCTGAACGATCCATCAAGTTCTTCCCGACCGGCTCCAAGTATGAAGGCTCATGGGATATACTGGGAATGAGCGGTTATGGAGTCTACACATTTCCTAGCGGTATGATAATTTTTTGTGGTAGTCAGAAGAGACAAAGTTCAAGAAAAGTAAAATTTTCTAGCTTAGATAACTCGATTGAGGAGCACAAGTTATCATCTGCTTAGTTTTTTCTCAACTACAGTAATTATCTCCTTTTTGTGTTCGGTTTTGAGCTTTTTGTTTATTTTATGTTTTTTATTTGTTTTCTATCTTTGTATAATGTTGTGTGCATTTGTGGCTTGTGTTAAATAAACCTATTTTTATTAAGCGGAATTGTGTAGCTGGTTGTTTTTAATGTGATAAAGAGATGGTGCTTTGTATCTTGAGTTATAGGAAATATTTATATTTTACATGCTTTGTTCTGTACCAATAAATGTGATACACTTATTTTGTAATATTGCAAAATATTTCAACACCACATCACTTATATTACGATTTATTATTTGATGTCGCATATTTTTGGTAAAAGAGATCGCCGGTATGGCCGGTAGTGACGTCAAAAGCACTCAAGAAACACTTTTATTCATAATATTTTTATAGTATTTTTTGCTCAAATAAAGCATGAATAATTTGTATAATTATTTTGTTAAAAGTCAAAATTAGGCTTAAAACGGCAGTGTGATAAATGATGTGTCAGCATGGCCGCAACTACAGTCTCAGGAGTTTGAACTGTAGAGAAAAAATGTACCTACGAGTTAATTTTTTTTGGGTTGTTAGTACCGTATTTCATTGATAAATGTAAAAAAGATTACATGCTGATCCCTCCTGCCTTACTTCTAGCTTCGTAACTCCCGCACTTGAGCGCCAAACGTTACAAATATAACAAGTAAAACTTAGGCATTCACTTAGGTGTCGCTTAATGCTGTTGTGTAAAATAGGTATTGATTTTGGTTTTTAGGAGTCATCTACGAAGGTAACTTTGAAGACGGAATGTTCCATGGAAAAGGACTATTACGATACGAAAACGGCATCACTGTCCGAGGCAAGTTTGTGAACGGCGTGTTGACAGAACGAACATTGCAAGGTGATGGCGTAGAGTACTCTGAGGAAGATTGGAATTACTGCACGATGCCTGATAGGAGGTATGCTGACATTTTCTCCGCAAAGTCAAAAAATCTTGTTTTTTTTTCTGAATATTATCAAATGATTCCTTCTCTGGTCAGAACGGAAAGGTGTGTCAGATTTATACTGACTAAAACCCATCTATGTTCCTTCTTTTAATCTTTGAGTCCCGGGCCTCGGTATCTCTTTCGAACTACACCCTACAGGGGGGTAGCCCAGCTTCAGAAATAAAGTTAGCTAGCGAAACTTCATCAAGTGTTCAGCATTTCGCTAGATTATTAATTTTGACCTTAGTAGTGGGAGGTTTCTACTTATTTTATCAATGATTTATATCCCACTGAATGTTGACATTAAACAATCATTAATTTAAGCTTAGCCACGTTGATGAGGCGGTAGAACCCAATTTTGTTGGTCGGATGATCACAGGATTAGTGATTAGTCTTCCTGCCCTACTGTTCCCCACTGAGGACGTCAGATTAGTAGCTTATAACTCTGTGGGGCGTGGTTTAAATTATTAGGTATTATCTATGTGTGTTAGAGAGTAAAAAATCTTAAAGCACGAGAATAAGCACTATAAAAAATCGTTCTTAACACTGTCAATCGGTAATGTCCCCAAGAGACTGGCCCCGTTGCCACGTTGGCTATGGCAATGCTAAACTTCTGGCCTAAGTAAAAGCCAGCCCTTGGGACACGGGAAGTGTCAATTAAGCGTTTTAATATATTCTCAACTGGTTAAGATTATGTATTAAAATAACGATCTTTCTAAGGTGTTTCCCGCTGTGACAAATTTTCTTCGTATAAAATATACATGAATAATAATAAATATACAGGAGAAATTCCTAGTGTCGGGCAATATTTTTTATAAAAAATCTTTCTAGAATGTGAGTCACTTATAATATATTCATTTTAGTACGCAGATTCCTAGTTAACCTTTTTTATGAAGTCGTTAATTTAATATGGAGTGAAAAGCTTGTGTAGAAAATTAAAATTAAAATTTTCATTTGCGTCCTAACTTTCATCGAAGCAAATTAGGAAGTTTTCACGTTAAATTAAATTCAAATTTTACTTAACCCGAAAAGGCAAGAGTTGTAATTTTAATTAATGGTTTCTGGTCAAGACTGGCAAAATGAGTTGTCAAAATTAATACTTCAACACAACTGTTACAGAATTCAAAATAATTAATTAAAAGTATTTCAAACTTAAAGTAAAAATCAAAATATCAAGTAATGACGTGCAAAAATATTATACTACTAACTGTGCCCAGCGATTTCACCCGCTGCTCAGCTCTTTTTCTGGAGAGGGGTTTGAAAGATAAATAGTAGCCGATTTTCAGACTTACTGAATATTCATAAAAACAATCACAAGAATCGGTGGAGCCGTTTCAGAGGAGTGTGGGAATGAACATTATGACACGAGAATCCTTACTAATATTATAAAAGCGAAAGTGAGTTTGTTTGTTTGTTACCTCTTCACGCTTTAATAGCTAAACCGATTTTGATGAATTTTGGTACAGAGATAGTTGGGAACCAGGAGACGGACATAGTATAATTTTTATTTAAAAAAAGTGGGATATGAGGGGAGAAAAGGGAAAACTTAGCGTTGCTATTACAAATCAATAAGGCGCAAGGGCATAAACTGCAGGTAGCAGGTACTGTGTTATACCGAATTTAACGCGAGCGAAGCCGCGGGCATAAGCTAGTTTTATATATTTGATAAACTCAGTCTTTGTTTCCTCCATGTTTATACATCTGGGCAAAAATAGCTACCAACCGGGCTTTTAAAAAAAAAACGTGTTGCAGATTCGACATTGAATACGAGACAGGTCTAAAGCCTGCCGGTAATGCGAATCTGACTGCCGAGCAACCAACCAGAGAGATACCTCCTGGTTACTACGATACCGGAGACGGCTTCTACGACCCTGACACGAAAGTTATTTATAAGTATGAAAACATGACTGCGATTATGAGGTAAGTTACTTAATTTACGGATGAAATGTGGGTACAATTTAGGTATACCGGTACTTAGGTAACCCTGTATAGGAGTTCAAGGGTAATGTTAGGACCCCAAAGGGAATCCATATTAATATAATTATGACTGCTTGTCTTCTCACGATCATAAAATATACTACTTTTCGTTAATAATTTGTGCGTCCCACCAAAATAATACTTTATATCCTAAAAGAAAAGAAAGAAAGGAAGGATGGATAGTGTAAGGAATGACATGAAGTAGAAAGGAGAAAATGATGCCGTGACATCTGACAGAAGAGAATGGTAGAAGAAAACGTGTTGCGCCTACCCCACATAGAATGGTATAAGAGAAGTAAAATGATGATGATCCTCCATTGAGTAGATATCACCATCTCAGAAAAAGACGTTCACTGCTAGTCATAGATAGGACTTTGCCTGTCCACCTCATATCGATCCTTGTCTTAATCTACATCTGGCTGATTCTCATGACTCCGAGCGTTTGATATTAAGTAACGCAAGGCGAACAACTGGACACGTTTATTTTAAAATAATACCAAACACATGCTAGAAAAAGATAGAAAACTCTTTGAAACTAACAAGCCTAGTTTGTACATTGCAAAAATACTAAAACCCCGTCCAAACTGAGAGCAACGACCAGGTTATTGCTTGTCGTAACCACAATTCAGTTTGAATCACTAATCATATTGACGTCTGAGCAAATTGCAGAACAATCAAGACCCAATTATTCATATCGTACTCCATAGACAAGGCACGACTGTAAAGGTGGACTGAGGTGACGTCATCATCAATCGTGACTTAATTTCTTTTTACAATCACGGTATAGAAGTAGAGACGAAAGTTTCCTTGAACCTCTCTCGCATACAGGATGATTTTTTTAACTAACAATTTTTTTTATAAACATCAAAATGATCGAAGGTTCGAATCGTTAGCTCGTTTTTAAAGTAAATTAAAACATTGGGCCAGGCATTAAACTAAAAAAAATCTTGAATTGCAGAGCTTTCTAAAATGTATCGCCGAAAAGAAAGTTCTAATACTGCAAAGTATAAAACCAACCTGTAGATACTATATTCCGAAGATATCCTCTTGAAATCGTACATATTTCTATGATAAGATCTCCGTATGCGTAAATTCACATTTGAATTTCAAAACAAATTGTATTGGAAACCGCGAAAACAAAATCCTTTTGGAAGATAGTAAGGAAATAAGAAAGGATAAGCCTGCCTGAGACGACTGTCTGCATTTCTACAAGTTTCAGTACTCACTATAATCTTGAACGTCTTAGCATTTTAAAATACAAATATCTCAAAACAAAATACTACAATTTAAATATTAAAATAAGTCAGTTGATGTTTTGTATTTATTATTCTACTAGCTGTCTCTGTGCCAAATTTCATCAAGATCCGGTCAGCCGTTTGGACGTGAAAGAGTACCTAACAAACATCCATACATCCATCCATCCTCACAAACATTTGCAATTATAATATAAATAGGATGTTAGTTTCACAGTTCATGAATCACCAAAAAGAAATCTGTTATTGTGTTATTGCCAGACTATCACTTGGTTCAATCAATAACTGTGTAGGATTTAATTCCATTGGTGCAAGGGTGCGTCTTTTTTGGAATTGGTGCGTAATTTTCTTGGAATAAACGATAAAAAAAAAACATTTGTCCAAAGTAATTTACCGTAAATACGGACTGTGAGATAGACGGTTTATTTAGACAGAAATAAAAAAAAACAGCTAATCAATCTATCGCACCCTATCAGATGCCAATGACATGTGTTAAACAATAACCAAATCGAATATTTTCATAGCGACAAATATCGTATAGACTCGACAGTATGCAACCGTAATTCGTGATCCGTCGAAATGCACCTTAATTGGTGTGTTAATTGACTCGCTGATTGGTGGCTCCAGACTTCTGCTTCTGGTAATATTTACGCTCATTACTTTCACAAAATAGTAAAAATAAGCACTCAAAATATGAAGGTTTGAATTTTTCCGAAATATTCATGGTGTTGATTTAATAGCAGCATAATACGAGACATTTATTTAAGTCGGCGTTAATATTTTACATGTAACCTTCATTGAAGGTATAATACAAGCTCGTAATATCTGTAAATTAGTTCTAGTTATAGGTAAAGCAATAAAGATCTGAATTGGCAACCTGCCGCGGCAATTCCATTGTACGTATCACAATAAAGCTTGATTTAGGGAGTCTACTAGTACACATCACAGAACATTCTGTTGAGTTACTTTGTGTCTGAGTGTCCCACATTTATCATCACTACAATCTCCATTATTTTTCCACAAAGCAACGAAAATATCGTGACTCAAATAAACATTTTTTGTCCTAAAACCTTCTTACTTTTACTTCAGATTGCTTGATTTCGATCAATTACTCTAAAAGCTAGCAAAGAAAAGCATTACAAATACACGTTGCTTTTATTCCCACGTCAGTAACAAACGACAGAAGAAAACAAAACTTTATATAAACGAATCGTTTTGCTTAGACGTAGAAATATTTATGCAGCTTATGTCGTTATTGTTCTCTCTTTGTTTAGCCTTTCTTTCGATGTAATACATCGAATAAACAACACTGGGAAACGGAAACATTTTGTACGGTTCTTTTAAGATTTTCTTATCATTTATACCTATTTAGGCCATTTTATAGTTCACATTGTTAATGTAACCTATTTAGGAAAACATTTGCAAGTGCGTTAGCTTTTACGTTCCACAAGGTACTATCTTGGGGCCAATTTTTTCGTGAAAATGAGGCGAGAGTAATCTAGTGGTCGTGTCGTTTGCTACGTCATGGGACAAATTAGATGTCACTTTCGTTGTTCTTTGATGGGCCTGTTGGTCTAGTGGTTAGTGGCCCTGACTGCTGAGCCGGAGGTCGTGGGTTCGATTCCCACCCAGGACAAACTTTGTGTGATGAGCATGATTGTTTGTTCTGTGTCTGGGTGTGATTTATCTATAATATGTATGTATTTATAAATTATATAAGTATGTATATCAGTTGTCTGGTTACCATAACACAAGCTCTGCTTAGCTTGGGATCAGATAGCCGTGTGTGAGTTGTCCCAAGATATTTATTTATTTATTTATTTACCTACACTCAATAAATAATAATTAACAAACCTTGTTGTCTATGACACCACTTAAACGGCAAGTAATAGCAAAATTGGATAAACACGCATTTCGAATGTCAAAATAATAAATGTTGTGACATGTATTCTTTACCAATATTATAAAAGCGCCTGAATGGCTGAACCGATTTTGATGAATTTTGGTACAGAGATAGTTGGTACCCTGGAGACGGACATAGGCTATATTTTTTAAAGTGAGAAATAAGGGAGAAAGAGGGAAGAAAAAGGAAAACTTAGCTTTGCTATTACAATAAATAAGGCGCAAGGGCAAAAACTATAGGTAGCAGGTACCTGCAAATCAGGAAAGGGGAACTGTGTTACCCCGAATTTAACGCAAGCGAAGCCGTGGGCAAAAGCTAGTCGAATAATAAAGTGAGTTTGTTTGTTTGTTACGTCTTCACGCCAAACCGTTGATTTGATTTGATGAATTTTGGTACAGAAATAGTTGGAACTCGGAAAAAAAAGCTAGTATTTTTATAATTTTGACAATTTATTCATGTCTATGAATGCTTTATGATTAACTTTGCTTATTGCAAATAATTGAACTAAGATTGTGTTTGTGTATGCCATGAAATGGTCAAATATATCATAGTTGGTTACATCGTAAATCTTACAAATATTATAAATGCGAATTTTTGTGAGGATGGATGGAATGTATCGATGTTTGTTACTCTTTGAACGGATGAACGGATCTTGATGAAATTTGGCACAGTGGTAGATTATGGTCTGGTATGAACTGTGATCCTATTTATATTATAATTGCAAATGTTTGTGAGGATGGATGGATGTATGGATGTTTGTTAGGTACTCTTTCACGTCCAAACGGCTGACCGGATCTTGATGAAATTTGGCACAGTGGTAGATTATGGTCTGGAATAACACATAGGATACCTTTTTTTCGACATGCGCGGGTGCCAGCTAGTAAACTATAATTTTACGATTTTCTGTTGCATGAAGAAGTATTATTCTACATCAGCCGAGAGTTCTGATTTTGTGAAAGCATATTTTGCCCTTTTTACCCTTCACAGTTATAGTCATATTTTAATGAATATTCTGATGAACATTTTAAAAACTTAAACCATCGACAAGATGCTGAAATAGTGAAACCATAGAGGGGTTAACAACACCATAATGTTGCGAAAACATTACACCGAAACATTCCAATCATTTGCAGATCCCCAACAACTCTAGAGCAGCAATGGATAGTGAAGAACTGTCGCGTCAACCCTGAGAAACCTCTAGGTCCTTGTCCAGACTTGTATGAAGAATTTACAGAGCCCGTAATAAATCCTGAACCGCCACCGGCACCAGCGGCTGGTGTCAAAGGAGAAATGACTTCATTCAGGGCGCAGTCCTTTTATGAGGACTCTGAAAGTGTAAGTACGATTTTCATAAATATATCCGCATTGGAAGGAGTCTCTCAAACTAAAGTAGACCGATCGAAGGGCAAGGCAGTGGAAATCCACTGGATAGGAGAAACAGGACATCAGTCTACGTGGCGATGATTTGGGAAACTCCATGCCCACCTATGATAGTCCACGATGACGATTTCCTTAGGAGAATCCATCTGAAGCAGGTTTCCTTCATCAACTTGACCCTCAGCATGTTTTAGTCCTAAATCCCGTAGCTAAATTGTTTTAAAGCGTTGTAAATGAGAATCTTCTTGGTCTCGTCTTACTATTTTGCTCTGAAGTCAACACAATTAAGCAGATGGTTTTTTATCTCTTGTCTCCAGAATAAAGATTTCGATTTGTATGATTTCGACGGTCCCACGTCGGATTCCTCGAGCTGCTATAGCGATGATGACTAGTCACCTCTTATTATTAATATTGTATCAAGAATACCTTCTTGACCTAGATGTATTAACTTTTCGTTTATAAGGATTTATTATGTTATAGTTATAAATATTTGCAATAACTTTTAGTGCTTAACAATTTGATTAAACATTGCGTTTGAAACTTTGAAATTGTCTTTCATTAACAAGCCTTCAGCAGGACTTACTACGTTAACACATATGATATTTACTTTGGATTAAGCCTTGTCTTGGGACAAATTGATGAGGGGGTGGAGGACTGTATTGTTTGTCACTTTCTGTGCGTATCCTATCTGATCCGCTTTGACTAAGCAGTCTACGTAACGGTCCCCCGGTGCTACTAAATCGTTATATCATTATTTTACTTCTTACATGAAATTAAATGGATAATATTCAGAAATTATTATTTCCCATTTAGAGATTTATTTATATGTTTTTTTTTTATAATGTTTTATTTTTAAACTGATATTACTGGTAGACACGCTACCATTTTCTTAATATGGAAAGCTGTTTAATAATCCTGTGACGGATCGGCTTAAGCAGAATAATTGAAAAAAGCGATACTTTAGTACATGAATTTTTTACAAAGTGCTGAACTTCAATATTAAAAAAAACTAATTCAATTCATCCATTCAATAGCTATGCTGCATAGACAGACATACAGATAGATACACACTTTATAATACAACCCTCTTTTTGCTCGGGGGTCAAATAAATATAACGTGTGCGACAATGCAACATAATTAAGGTATGAAATTCGAACTTCTTAATATCTCATTTTCTTTTATTCACAGTATGTGGAACTACCTCATCACAGTTCAGAAGAATTGACTGCAATGAACGAAAGTGAGAAGTCGTCAAATTCCAGTAAGTTAGAAGACACTCCCATTCAACCAGAATCCAATTGGCTTAAGATGAATTACCATTCTATGGATTCAGTACTCACTAATGATCAATCGGATGCTGCAGTACTTACTAGAGATCATTTTAAGATTAATAAACCATCTTTGGATTCAATTCTCAGTAATGAACAATCGGACATTATGGATACATCAGATGCAAGACAATGCTCTGCAGACCATACAGAGTTACTTTGTGAAATAGATGCAGAAGTCACTTTTTCAAGGTATACTCTAAATTGACGCAACATTATTGAAATAAGAGACATTTTCCATACAAAACTTATAAGTAGAAAAAATATTATCCGCATATGGATAATATTTTCTTCTCCTACTTCTGCTTATACTTTTTCTTGTACTTGTTTGTTTAATGACAGTTATTTCCTAATAAATTTTGAATGAGACAACAATACTGTATCAAAAGAACAAAAGATAAATAAATGAGTTTACTCCGAAAACTGCTTTTCACTTCCGAATTCTTCTATGTACTTGTGAAGTGCTATCTCCTATTTCACTTTCTACCCCTTGACAACATTAATGCCCCTTTTTGGCACACAAAGATTTTGATTGAAGAGAGATTAATATCAATCACTACACATTTCTAAACAAATACCTCTCACATATCCAGACCAGGTGTTACGCCCGGTTTAACATCAGCATCGCCCAGGCTGTACTGGGCCCGATTTAGGGCCACCAGTCCATCAAGCTCGTTACAGGTAACTTTAATACCTGGGGGTCTTAAATGGCCGGTTGAGCAGAATCATAATAGGATAATTATATGAAATTCTTAAAATGGTCACAGAGGCAGTTAATATTGTGAATTGTCACTTTGTGACGATTTTCTATTTTATTATTATCCTATTATTATTCTGCTAAAGCGGTCATTTTAGACCCCCAGGAATTAAAGTAACCTGTAACGAGCTTGATAGACTGGTGGCCCGTGGCCCTAGGATCTACCTTATATAAGACTAAGAATTACTTACATAGCCGAGAAGGAAAACAAACAACAGTCCACCCACTTGAACTTTGTGACGCAAGAAATAATATTTTGCTTAAAACACATCTTACTACGATATTACGTCTTATAAAACACCAGTAATAAGATTAATGAAAACTAATTGAAGAATGTAGCGTAGTTTTTTTCCAAAAAGGTTTGACTTTTTACTTAGGTTTTGGTATCTCGGTTTTTAATTTACCACAAATTTAAATATATTTTTTGTCAATTCTTTATTGTCATTTTGACAAATGGAGTCGTGTAACTTTGTGTAGCAATTTTAATTTATATTTTTTTATATATTTTTTAATGAAAAGGTTTTTTAAAGTTTTATTTATTTATGTACATTATGTGAAAATATACGTTTGCAAAACTGCTGTTAAACTTTGTTAAAGAATTTATACTGAACGAAGAAAGGTAAGCATAGTTTGTAAGGTATTACGCTTTTTTTTACGTCCATCTCTTCTTTGTGCACATTCTGATATTTGATTATTAAATCCGCGAGGGTACGTGCACACGTTTTATTTATTTATTATTTATTCATAAAACAATCTGCATTGTGTTTGTAGTACATTAGTTAACAGTAAATAATAGTTCTACATTAATTAATTTCTATCAGCTAAAAACAATAAAGAGTGAATTTCAAAAATACAAAAACAATAAATTATACTTAATCAATAAAAATTTCGCTAAACAATATTATAAATATGATGTCGTTAAGCCGCGCTTGCCTAGGTTGGTATGTGGAAGGGTGACCACCCGTCACATACCGAGTTTCCTCCGTGCCTCGGATTGCACGTTATGCCGTTGGTCCCGGCTGTCATTTGTAGATCTTTTAAAAGTCGTTCCAGGTAGTCAGTGTTCCGAAAGTCAACCAACAACCAGTCTTACTAAGAGTTATCGTAATTCCCAGTACTAACTGGGTTGTGGAGGTCAGATAGGCAGTCGCTCCATGTAAAATACTGATATTCAGCTGCATCCGGTTAGACTGGAAGCCAATCCCAACATAGTTGAGAAAAAGCTAGGCAGATGATGATGGTCAGTACATATGACCTCCCGTACCAACGTAGCTACTTATATCTGATCTTAACACCTGAGGGATTCAATGGTCTCATTGATCTTCTAGTATATTTTCTTGCAGGTTGCATTTATAAGTCACCCTAATAGTTTCTGAAACCTATGTTTACAGAGTTATCTCAATAATAATGTCAAGGGCTTATGGTAATTCAGGAACTACGTAAGTTTGACTTCCTCTATAGCTGTTCAGTGACTATGAGCTCATCATAGGCCTCTTTTTTGCAGCCTATCCTGTCCCACTGCTGGGGAAGGGTATTTCAAAGGGAAATTGATTCTAGTCAACTTGCCATAAAACTGCAACTTTCTTAAAAGTTTTTTTCGCAATGATTATACCAATGCAAATGTCAGTAATAGAAATCAGGCTGCGGGTTGCTCGAAAGAGATATTACGGCTCCGGAACATAGAGGGCAAAAGAATTAACATGGGTGGGTTTTAGTCAGTAAAAGTCTGACAATCCCCCTCGCTCCAGACCGGGGGTCCAGAGCTGAGGAACTGTTATTTGTAATTTCCAACCCCGGACAAGAGCGAGTCAGGCTCCTACGCCGAGAGTTCCGTACAGACCTGCCACATAAACTGGCATATTTTTGACTGCGTAGATTAAGAGGGTTGAGGTTTTTTAACAGCACAAAAGGGCCACAGAGTTGAGTATCTATATGGTTTAAATTTCAACTCGATGTCTCCACGCGTTCCCGAGATAAATGATCTTGACAGACAGTTGGACAACAAAGTGACCCAATTAGGGTTCCGCTTTTTTCCTTTAGAGGTACGGATCCCAAAAAAACAATGTTAATTGCCAAGAGCCTCGACGAACATCTGTCGAAGCTCTCCTTAGGTGGTTGGATCAAGGGCCTGATTCAGATGGCAGTACTCCTCGATACGGCCCGCATTGTGAGGAGGTTCCTATCTCTGGAGCACTAACCACCGGTAGCTTGGACCCTGCTCCCGTTACCGGCGGAATTTTATATTTTTAAATGTTTTTTTTTATTTATTTTCTAAGAAATATTTGAAAATGTTAGTATAAGATGTAAAGTAAATAAAGGAGAATAATGTTAATCATTACGAGCAAATTAAAACGATGACGAAACAAAATGAAGACGAAAAAACACAAACCACACCCAACTATACAATATTTTAGTTTTTTTTTTGGGGTGGAAAATCTTCAAATAACTTAACCCGCTCTCGTGTCAGACTTTTACTGTCTAAAACCCACCCATGTTCCTTCTATTGCTCTTTCCGTTCCGAGGCCGCGGTATCTCTTTCGAACAACCCGCAACCCCGGATATTTTGGATACTTAATGATGTTTTTTTTTTTCAGATTTATCTCTAAATAACCTTTTTCGCATTGGTACGGTGCTATGCAGAATTATTATACAAATAACGAAGTACTATGCCGGTAAGTGTATAAATTGTTAATTCGTGGTGGTAGAAGGGACCTGGCGACTATTACGAACAATTTTATTATCGAAGTTATATATATAACTAACTTCCGCCCGCGACTTCGTCCGCGTGGCATAGTTACTTTGGGCTAATGCTATAAAGTTAGCAACCCGCGTGATGATCGAAAAAAATGTATTTCTTTCTCTCCCCTTTTCTTCCCTCTTTCTCCCCTTTTCTTCCCTCTTTCTCCCCTTTTTCTCACATTTATTTTAAAAATTGCCTATGTCTGTCTCCAGGGTACCACCTATCCCTGTACCAAAATTCATCAAAATCGGTTCCGCCATTTAGACGTAACAAACAAACTCACTTAAGCTTTTATAATATTAGTAAGGATTATGATAGTTACATTACAATATTGTTATTGGGGTTTTTCCGTCAGTCATTTGTCAGCAGCAACTACACAGTCTGAATTTGTGCCCAGTTTGATCAATAGGCTCGTGGACTTAAACGTAACAGGTGAAATGTAGGTGTACTATTTGGTATACCTCTGCTTCACCCTTTTTTTTGGGGTGGGAAACCATCAAATAACTGGGGGGACTGACAGACCTGTACTTACTAAAACCCACCCATGTTCCTTCTATTGCCGGCTATGTTTCGGGGCTTCGGTATCTCTTTCGAACAACCCGCAACCCCGGCAGGCGGAGGCCCTGGCAGGCCCTCTATTTTGCTGACATCTCTTTGAGGCGCGCGTGAAACACTAACGCGCCGTCGACACGGCCTGTCGTCAAGAGACGGACGGACAGTGAGCTTCTGCTTCACACTTTGGTGATATCAGTCGTGAGGTTGTGTTATCTGTCGAAAAGTAGCGAAACCAAGTTTTCTTTTTTCTACCAAATGCTTTGTCACCAAAAAAAAAACAATATATAAAAAAAATTCGACAAATAAATGAATTTCTTTCTTTCTTTTTATTCTTTCAATTGTAGAACAGGTACTACTTTGGAAAATTACAAATCTTGATAAAAATAGGATTTTCATATAAAAATTCTCGTATCACAATGTTCGTTCCCATACTCCTCCGAAAAGGCTAGACCGATTTGTATGAAATTTTGAATACATATCAGGTAGGGCTGAGCATTAGTCAACATCTATTTTTCATACCCCTTAGCAGCTCATAGCGGGTGAAACCGCTAGGCACAGTTAGTATTTTTATATTTGTTTGTTTGGTTGGTTCCCCCAGGGCTGCAGCGACGTCAGAAGATTTACCTATAACTCTACGTAAAGTGAAGAGATTCCTTACAGGATCCACTTATGATGGTGCCTTCGATACTTTCGGCATGAGTGGCTACGGAGAATATACATTTCCTAGCGGTAAGATTATATTAAAACAAAAAACGTTGCCCCACTCTAGGATTTTCTTCTGTATCGTGGGTGCGTTTACAAACATTTAAACTCACAGACACAAATATTTGTTCCGTGTGGGTTAAACCCGCGACACACAGCGCAGCAGTCGATCGCTCAGCCACTGCGCCAACCGTGTCGTCTAAATATGGTTCTAATTTCAACAGCAGACAGTGAAGCTAATTTATTTGCAGTGTGATCATGTTTATCACTGAAGGAGTACGGTTACCAACATCTGCTAAGCCTCTTCCGATTTTTATTGGGGTCAGCTTCCATTGTAACCGGATGCAGCTAAATACCAGTACTTTACATAGAGCGACTACCTATCTTAGGTTATATGTTAACCCTTGGTAAGTCTGGTTGTCAGAATTTCGGGACACTGACAATGTGTGACGAACGCCAAAGATCTAGAACTCAAAGCCAGGAACAACAGCTTAACGTGCTATCTGAGGTACGGAGGAAACTTGTTATGGAACGGGTGGTCACGCATCCACAGACCAACCCAGGCAGGAGCAGTTGAACCTAAAGGCAGCGTACTTACCAATGCTGATTAATTTCACGCGTTGCTGCTCGTCTAGTAGACATCATCATTTTCCTACCCTTGCCCCATTCTGTTTGGGGTCGATGCAACGTTTACTTCTTCCATTCTCCCCTGTCTGACGTCACGGCATCATTTACTCCTTCCTCCTCATTACATGTCCATACCAAGACAAACGATTCCCTTTAAATTTTTCTGTAACAGACGCAACAACTTCCCCTAATATAATTATTTCTTACTTAATGCATTTTTGTCACAGACAGACAGTGCCCAGCATAATTTGACCTATCTTCATCTCTATTTTTTGGGAAGGGTTTTAGTTGATGTAGGCCACTGTCTCTGCATTCCAAATAACCATAGTAATTTGTTTATTGTTAGGTGTTGTGTATCGAGGGAACTTCCACGATGGCCAGTTCCACGGCAAGGGCGAGCTCATATACAATAGTGGCCCCGAGAAGGACTCTGTCATACAAGGCCTGTGGATTAACGGAGTCCTGACGGAGAAGAAAATAATATTTAATAGCAAAGTGGAGTATAAAGAACATCATTGGAAGTACTGCGTATCGTCTGATAGAAGGTACATTATTTATTATCTTATTATATAATAGCTGCATCTCGAGGTTTCACCCACGTAAACTGAAATATTATTGATACATATAAATCTATCCCTAGGATCTATTGCTGAAAAAAGTTAAAATCCGTTGTGTAGTTTAAAGATCTAAGCAAAGAAACAGTGACAGCTACTTCAATTTACACTATGTAAAGATTTTATCCCTTTTATATATTATATTTTTGGTTTTTAAAGTGCTGATTCCCCGTTATTTACTGATCTACTTGCAACAGATGTTTTATTGTACAGGAGCCTAGCTTCTAGCTGAGCGTTGAAATCTTGCGTTCGTTGATCGATAAATATCCCTTACACCGTGCATACATAGATACATAATAAACTCGTTCCTTTTCTCTCATGGAGTTAAAACCACAAAACACAATGCTACGATCCTTACATACTTCTCTTGTTTTGTCTTCGTTCACAGTATATTCATCGGCAGTTACCCTACACCGCGTATATCGATAGTTATTCTTATATGCACTGGTTTGTGTTTCTTAGTCATAAAATGGCTACATAAGTTAATATTCCTTAATAAAAAACTTAAATTCCTTTAAGATCCAAATACTAATGTCTCAAAATCAATCTCCTAAGGACTAGCAGTTTTAGTAATAAGCCGCCTACATCTGGCAACTTGCCTACCCAAATTCTATTGTTTTTAATTTATAATTTAATTTAATTTTGATCTCATACGTTTTTCCTTTTGTAACAAGTTTCGTTTCTTTTTGTCTTCTGTTATATTCTAAGGAAATTGTATTTTTTGTTGTAGTGTCTTTTATTATAAATTCATACTTAATTATTAGCCACATAGTTTTACTCATTTAACAAGAAACTGCATCGTTTACTTTGAAAACAACACGTTTCATTCCGAGGAAAACGATATTAGCGCAAATTACATCTCATCCCGTTTGTACGTACACAAATGGCGGCAGTGAATTTCGCGCCAAAAACATTTCCCGCGAATTTTTTGCTTTAACTCACACTAATCGCCTATCATAACGATTTGTTTTGCTTATACGGATTTTACCTCAAAACAACGATTATTCTAATGAGGATAAATGATGAAACAGCCTTTTTTTGCAAAATTTACCCAAATTTTTTTCTGTGCCCAAACAGAGATGCGTGAATAAAGAGGGCATGTATTATGTGGGATTATATGAAATGCTTCGGCCCAAATTTTTTTGTGTGAATTATGTTTTTTTTTCACGATTTCTACTAAGAATGACAATTTCAAAAAGCTAGGAACTAAAGACATGCTACAAAGCACTAATTCTGCCTTTGAGTGGCAAAAACTGGAAATTTGCCTAGTAAAAGGCCAATCCACTAAAAAGTAAAATTTATATCTCAATAAAAAAAGAAAAAAACAATCCTTTACGTATTTTGAATAATTTGATCCTAGAGTGGTAGTGTCGGGGGGCTGGTTTGTTTGTCTTTTTCTGTGCGTATTTATAAAATTGGTTCATCCGTTCAGGAGCTATGATGCCTCATAGACAGGCACACAGATATACACTTCAAACTTTCAACTCCATCTATTTCTGTCGGGGTATAAAAACAAAAACCTTTTGAAAAATCAATATTTTTATTTATTTTATTTATCTACTTAGATCTGCCATTATAGACTAATATGGCGGATTTAATTTCTTAAGTCACGCGCCAAAAAGACCATCTAAACATACAACATTAGTTTTACTTTATGCGAAACCCGAAACACGTGTCTAGTATGTTTATCTGAAGAATCTATGTACAAAAATTGAGAACTTTATCATGAAAAATCAGAAAGTTATAAGCTTGTTATTTTACCTGGTTGTCCGTACCAAACCACGGTCACCGCGCGGCTCAAACGACACCGCACGTGTGTACTGTCGCTTTGACCTGCCGTGACCTTGTTGCGCGCCGTATGATTTCGTATACCTACTAAGTGTCCAACTCGTAACCTATTATTAATATTTTTGGGACAAAATATAACATGGTTTAAAAACTATTGGAATCGATTCAGTTACTTATTCTGAACAAACTATATTCAGGTTTCGCATATACTAAAAATAATGTTGTATACAGGCCACATTATTATGTAGCCCTATTCAAAGTCCGCAGAATTCTCATTTACCTACTATGTGAACAGATACGGGGTGGAATTTGAAACGGATCTGCGCCCTGGCGGCGCGTCGCTCATTACTCCAGAAGAGATTCCCAGACCGATACCACCCGGCTGTTATGACACTGGAGACGGCTTCTACAATCCTAAGATGAAAATGACTTATAGTTATGATAACCCAGTGGAGGTCAAGAGGTAAGGAATTTGCGTTCTTTTTTCAAAAAAATGTCACCACGTTTGAACCACGCGGTCAAGAGATGTCAGTAAGTAATGATGACAATGCACCTACAAAGCTGTTTCAGAAGAAAAACTGAAACATTTCAAGACTGTTTTTTTTGTAATTTAAATTATACCTGTGGTTACAATGAAGTCTTAGAGCAGAATTTTTTTTAATTTAATTAAAAAAGAAGTACAGAGCTAGCTCTTTTCTGCACTGACATTAAAACATTATTTATTCTATACAGGGTTTCTACCGCCATATCTTACCCACACTTGTCATCATTTTCCTGCCCTTGGCCCATTCTATTTGGGGTCGGCGCAACAATTTTTCTTCTTCCATTCTTCTCTATCAGACGTCACGGCATCATTTACTACTTTCTCCTTCATATCATTCCTTACACAATCCATCCATCTTTTCTTTGGCCTTCGTCTCGCTCATATCTTTCGCACACTGAATAATTTTAAAACAAGTCTGCTTTAAGACGTCATCATTACCCACCTGTATTCATATTCATACACTTTAAACTGGAGCTTAGCAAAGCTGCTTGGCGACACGCATGCTACTAGTAGCAAACTTAAGAAGACTCAATAACAAAAGAACTACGCGCGACGCATCACAAAACTGCATGCTTTTCGAAAAACTCAGAAGCATTTATTTCAATGAGACCATAACAGGCTCTTTTGAATGTCAAGAAAAAAAAATTAAAACTGCAGTCCCGGTCACAAGACATAATAACTTGTGAAAGTACTGCAGTTGCCCATTCTAAACCGTTGATCTCTATAGAGAAGAATGGGCAAGAAACTTCATGGACATTATTTTAAATTAATCTCTGTAATCGCTTAATCATCATTCCTTGCATCGGCGATTTTGCAATTGTTAATACTTTAATTTCGAACCGAATTCGTCCGCAGGGCCCCTTCAGCTAGAGAGCAGAAGTGGATCACGGATAACTGTCGCATGGAACCTTTGGGAATGTTAGGACCTCGTCCAGACTTATACGAGAAATGGGTAGAGCCGATGACGCTACCTTCGCCGCCACCCGAACCCGTAGTAGGCTTCAACTTGAAACCTAGAATTACCTCGACAGAGGACCAACATATTGTAAGCACAGTTAATGTTATACAGTACTAGCGTTTGCCCGCGGTTTCGCTCGCGTTAAATTCGGGGTAACATAGATTCCCCTCTCCTAATTTGCAGGTACCTGCTACCTTTAGTTTTTGCACTTGCGTCTTATTTATTGTAATAGCAAAGCTAAGTTTTCTTTCCTCTTTCTCCCTCATATCTCACTTTAAAAAAAAATTGCGTATGTCCGTCTCCAGGGTCCCGACTATATCTGTACCAAAATTCATCAAATTCGGTTTTGCCATTTAGGCGTGAAGACGTAACAAACAAACAAACTCCCTATCGCTTTTATAATATTAGTAAGAATATAAACGAACCCTTCACGATGCCGCTAACCAAGCATTCTGTCAGCATCAGATTAAGTAGTTCTACGCAAAAATTATTGCTGGGAAACGGCTTGTTTTGATGGAGTGAAATATCACTCAATGTAACGCACTCGGAATATTGTGCTAATAGATTTAATAAAAAAAATGCAATGACGGTAAGAACACGTGCAGATCGGCTTCGTTTAGGGTACTTAAATATTTTTTTAATTACATTTAGTTTCTATAATAAACTTTATATTTACTTTGGAGGCTGACTGTCCAATGCAATCACGTAGTCCCGTTACTTTGAGTCTGTCCCAGCTCATTTATGACTGACTAGCTTCCGCCCGCGACTTCTTCCGGCATAGTTACTTTGGGCCAACGCTAACTTTAACCCTCGTGATGATTGAAAAATAAATATTTTTCTCTTACCTTTTCTTCCCTCTTTCTCCCCCTTCTCACTCTTTTTTTTTAAAGAGCCTATGTCTATTTCCAAGGTCCCAACTATCTCTGTGCCAAAATTCATCAAAATCGGTTTGGCCATTTAGGCGTGAAGACGTAACAAACAAAGTCACTTTCGGTTTTGTAATATTATAGTAAAGATTATACCTCATTCCTTCTCACACCAGATTTCCTCATTTCAAGAACTGAGCCCAGTTCCCTTATCGATGCAATTTAGTAATCCGAAAAATCATGCTTTTTAAATTCTTTCCTTAATTCCTTCTTTAATAGATAGAAAAGAATATATTTATTCAAAGATCAAAAATTGGCACAATAAATACAATTTAAATCCCAGAAATAATAGATCAAGGGACGATCGATATTTCCGTTTTTTTTTAACTTCACTCCATATTTAGAATTTTGTTTAACTTCGCAGATGGAGAAAAAGACCCGACCAGCTTTCTACGATTCGAGACTAGTAAGTTGAATGTTGTGATTGTGATATCATTTGCCTGCAAATTATGTCACGAATGTTGCATTAATTAACTGCTAAAACAATATTTTTTGTAGATACCTTTGTACGTGAGTGAAACGAGACCATCAACATTAAATAAATAAATATCTTGGGACAACTCACACACGGCTATCTGATCCCAAGCTAAGCAGAGTTTGTGTTATGGTAACCAGACAACTGATATACATACTTATATAATTTATAAATACATATCTACATATTATAGATAAATCACACCCAGACACAGAACAAACAATCATGCTCATCACACAAAGTTTGTCCTGGGTGGGAATCGAACCCACGACCTCCGGCTCAGCAGTCAGGGCCACTAACCACTAGACCAACAGGCCCGTCATTGAATTTGATCTTGAAAAAAAACTAGGACAAACCAAAAATCTTCATTGATATGTGCACTATCCATTTATTAATAATAAAGTGTTAAATTACTTAGTATCTATTTAGTGACGCTGGAGTTAATGTTAACCAGCTCTGTATCATGCCATTTTTAGGGTTCCGTAGTCAACTAGGAACCCTTATAGTTTCGCCATGTCTGTCTGTCCGTCCGTCCGTCCGTCCTCGCTTAATCTCTGTGACCGTTAGCACTAAAAAGCTGAAATTTGGTACCAATATGTATATCAATCACGCCGACAAAGTGGTAAAATAAAAATTGGAAAAAAATGTTTTATTAGGGTAGCCACCCTATATGTAAAGTGGGAAGTGATTTTTTTTTTAATTTCAACCCTAACGTGTGATATATTTTTGGAAAGGTATTTAAAAATGAATAGGGGTTTACTAAAATCATTTTTTGATAATGTCAATAATTTCGGAAATAATCGCTCCAAAAGTAAAAAACAATGTGTCCCCCCCCCCCTCTAACTTTTGAACCATAAGTTTAGAAAATATGAAAAAAATCTGAAAAGTAGAACTTTATAAGGACTTTCTAGGAAAATTATTTTGAACTTGATTGACACAACAGTTTTTGTACAAAAAAGACAAAAAGTTGTACAAAATAATTTCTGGACTAAGTTTGTAGTATAATCGTATATGCAACCATTAACTTCGTTTACATATTTTATTATCCTGAACGTATCTTTTTTTAAACAAAAAAAGAATTATTGAAATCGGTTCTCGCAATCCAAAATTACCACCGAAAACTACCTACTTGCACGTATTTGTATTAATTAGTAACCCAATTCCCCGAGAGATGGCGCTGTAGGTACTTATTACATTGGATCGGGTATTACCGAATTGTTCGGTTGGTCTCTCCTTGGCATTGGCAGTATCTTATAACATACATAAAACTTCTATCAAGAACATGCTAAGGCAATTTAGAACAAAACTAAAATTCATTTTTTTAACACCATCAAAATGTTAAGGTAAAAAACAGTTCATAAATGGTTCGGTAGATGGCGTTGCGTAATGACGTCATTTTTTAAAAAGTCGATGTTAAGATTTTCCGTGCTTTCATGACCTACCGTGGTAAAGAACACTTATTGTGACGGACGGGAAACTACGGAACCCTACACTGAGCGTGGCCTGACACGCTCTTGGCCGGTTTTTTTCTACAGTTCACAGCTTCATCATTTTCTTGCCCTTGTCCCATTCTATTTGGGGTCGGCGCAACACTTTTTCTTCCTCCATTCTCCCCTATCAGACGACACGGCATCATTTACTCCTTTCTCCTTCATATTATCCTTCACACAATCCATCCTCTGTTTCTTTGGTCTTCCTCTACCCTTATAAACATTCGTGTTATGAATTAAATCAAACTCACTTCTTTAAGATAATTACACAGTATAACTGAATATTATTTTTACAGGTTTTTGGACTTTTAGATACTTTTATCAAGTACGCGTTCGGTCGTTGGTCGTTCTAGTTGTCTACCTCTGGCGGGCAGAGCTCGCGCGTCGCCCTCCGCGTCCTTCTCTCTCTCTCCTCGCTCGCTCTAGTACGGGGCGCGTTCAATTTGCAGTCATAAGCCCTCAAATCTTACCTGACGACATTTTCCTCATTCCTCCGCATCACATGCCTATACTACGACAACCGATTATCAAACAACTTTTCAGTCATAGGGACCACTTTCTGACTTCTTCTTATGTACTCTTATTTTATCCAATTGCGTTACACCACACATCCCCCTTAGCATTCTCATATTTACATACATACTTTTTTTATTACTTTTATAAAAAAAAAATGTTTTTTTCTATATTATTTTAGAATATTTAATTGTAATAAAGATTTCACTTTGAAATTGTTTTTTTTTTTCTATATATTGGCTCGCATATTAAGGGTTCCGTAGTAGTAACTGCGGTTACCAAAACCACGTGACTCGGACGGACAGACAGACAGAAGTACAAGAAGAATCTATTACAGTTCTATTTTTGCCAATTTGCAATGGAAGCATCGATCTAGTACTAATCGCAAACGTCCCAACCGACGATAACGCTGTTCGGGACCATGTCACGGCAACTAGTGGGATCACGTCATACGGTTCTACGACATCATAAGGCCTAAACTAACGCGGCTAAGTCCTCGACCAAGGGACTTTGGAGGATCAATCGCTCGCCGTCACTTACCGTGTGCATAATTCTATCATTTACTTATATTTTTAATCCAGTCAGTCTCAATATTACATTCTTCATATCGGAAATGCAGCAGATTTAGTTACTCTACACCTCACATCTGGTCCTTGACAGTCGCAACTCTAAATATGCAGGTTTTATTACATAGTTATTGACAAAACTTTTTAGAGACATAGCTAAAAACTCTGTGTCTTAAACTTAGTTAAAAATAAGAACATCTTCGATGGCATTCATATGGCATTACCTCATACAATATTCTGTTTTATAATGACAAAATTTCACATAATTAAAATATTTACTTCTGTTGGCACATAACTATCTGCAAATAGTAACAGATTTTTGTTTTTAAGGAAATAAATACGGTCCCAAACTGTACCACGTCACATAACTCCGAGATTTATTTATTTATACGTGAGTTTATTAAATTTATACCGTGTACCTTATGTACCTGAATAAATTCTTTCAATGACGAAATAACGATCAAATTTGTTTATTTTTACAGCTTTTTTTAAACTACTTACAAAATGAAGTCTTGCAGAAAGCCTGGAACTAGGTATGTACGATTCTAAAGGTTTTAAGTTTTTTCAAACCTTGATCAGAACGTTTTCTCCTACATTAGCTTAGCATAATACCTGTACAGGTGCTCATGGGTTTGCTAAACTTTGAAGACATTTTGACAGCCCAGAGTACGGACGAGTTCGCGGTGAAAATGTATCGTAAATACGAAGATTCGTTGCAAACAATTTTAACGAAAATGCTACGGGATGGCTGTATCTTCGATTAAAAATCGACGTACTCATTTAAAACTTACGTAGATCGTGCTAGGTCCTAAGAGATATATGTTATCTGAGTAATATACGATCGAAGTATATTCCAAACCCAATTTTAAAATTGGATAAATTGAATTGTGCCCGTTTGAAGGCAATAAGCTCGACCGCTATAACACAGGACCTTAACATAACCAGCCAACACTCTATCCCTGTGAATCTTACCATAGATGAAGAAATTGCTGTTAATAATTATTTTATTATAAAAATACTTCTAGCTTCTCTCTTCCATGCCAATGTCAATGGCTGTGCGATATGAAGGCATTCAGGCTAAAACACGAAGAAAAGTGCAAGTTAGTATTGTGATATATGTATATATGTATAGGTATATATTTTCTAACTTATTTATTATTACGTCTAATAAACAACATACATAGTTGAAAACTAAAATGACATTTTAAAAAATCAGAACTTGACAAAGATGATACTATTTATCGTAAGTTTATGTTTTGTTTATATGCTTTTTTTTAGTAGCAGTTTTTGGTCGCAGTTGGGCTTAAATTTTCTGAACTCAGTATTTTTAATCGGTACTTTATCTTCTAGAACTTAGTATTTTTAGTCTTATTTCGTCTAGGTAGATGCTTTTTCTCTTCCTCGAGATGACCTCAGCAACCATTGTTTTTTTAAACACGAATCCTTCAATATTTAGCTTTTTGTGCTCTAACTTCATAAAAAAACACCTTTCCTCAAGGCAATTAATAGTCATTGGGAAACTGCGGTTCCATTGGCAATAGTCCTCTCCTGATCGAGTTTTGCCCATGGTGGACAATGTCAGCAAAGTGCAGAGGTAGACAGAAGAGGTCAAGCGCAGCGTATCACACTGCCTATTTCAAATCAAATTCAGAGATCAACACCTGCCTAGCCTCTTTACAACTTATACTGTGTTGGGGTCGGCCAGACTAACCGGATACTAATATCAGTGATCAGTAGTTTACAATACCCTATTCTTAATATATGTTAGGTTGATAACTACAATTATTTTCCCACAGTACACGGGATGCACCTTTACTTCTAAAGAAATACGAGGAATTCTGCACAGGCAGCACATACGAAGGAGAATGGCGAAAGGGGTGCGGCATGCATGGCTATGGAGTCTACACATTTCCTAATGGTAATTTAATAAGCCTCTTGTTCTATTAGTGGGTTTTTTTTTACTTTAAACCGTCACAACACTTAAATAAGGAATTTTGGATGAACATGAATTCATGGGGTAACCTACTTTATCATCTGCAGCTTTTTCACTTACTGACGGGAAATTAGGAAGGAATTATTCCATTGTTTTTTTATTCCTTCCTAATTTTGCTGCCTTATCCAGCCGGAGGATGTTTCGATCAGATGTTACTCGTGAATTTCCAATTTTAGTTTAAGGTATGCTACATTTTTTAAACTATTTTTATGTTTACTCATTTCTCTGGCTATAGGAGTCGTCTACAAAGGGGAGTTCAGGGATGGCGAGATGCATGGTACAGGCGAGCTGCGATATAAAACACGTAATGGTATAGCAGCTATACGCGGCCTGTGGAAAAATGGCGCGATGATCGACCGGACGGTTATCTTTGACGACATTCTGGATTACGATGAGAATGACTGGAAGTATTGCAAGATGCCTGATCGAAGGTACGTTAATACGTTTTGAAAATAGGTGTTTGAAAGTGGCTTGATCGGACCCACGACCACAGTGTGGCAGTGAAGAATTTTTGAATCAGATTAGTAGTTTTGGAAATTATCTACTACGCTCAAACTTCTTTATTAAATTACTCTTTCTGGATAACCCTAACCCTTTTTTTCGAATGTTATACCATCAAATGAATCCTCCCGATCTGGGCAGACTGGAAGGCAGTGTCAGACTTGTACAAACCCTTGTACCCATTCATGTTCCTTCTTTTGCCCTTTGTGTGCCGGGTCCGCGGTATCTCTTTCGAACCAATCCGCATTCCCGGCAGGCAGTGCCCCTGACGAGCCCTTCAGGTTTGCTGACGCGTCTTTGAGGCGTACGTGGAACACGAATGCGCCGTCGACACGGCCATGCCCCAACCTAACCGTTTCCACAATCCGTAGATTATTCACAAATCATCTCTTTCAATAGATTTTCAGTAGAATACGTCGAAGGTCTGCAGCCTGCTGGCAGGTCATACCAGACACCACATCAGCCTACCCTAAAGGTACCTGCCGGGTACTGTGACACCGAGGACGGCTTCTACGACCGTAAAAGGAAGGTGATTGTCCAACATCAAGACCCCACGAGGCTCGTAAGGTAAGGACTTGAGCAGTCAGTCGGTTTTAACGAGCTTTGATTATAGATACTTGAAATGTTTGTGTGTAGGTTTGTTTAGTTCAAACCTCGCAACTGAATTCTAAAACAGTTGTAACAGAGTGGTTATTCCACCCTCTCTGTTGCCTCAACCTCTTTCCTTTTGGATCAACATTGAGTTTAATTTTTTTAAATATTCATATTTCGTATTACAATTATTTAATTATTTTTATAAAAGCTGCTTTAAATCTAAAAATCTATCTATACCCATCTCTTAAAATCAGTTTGTTCTTCCTTAACCACTACTAAAGTTTACAGTGCTGTTTATTATGTTCATTTATTTATTTGTGTACATATTTTTTATATTTTTACATATTTCTTAGTAAAAACATTTAACATTTATAATTACCCTTGTTAAAAGGGTCCACCCTTGGGGATTTAAAGAAATCTCAAAACCTGTAGTGGCTATTATTTGTTCACCTGTCCCAACTTTCATCTATAACTGCGGCCTCGGTCGGAGGTCACGACCGAGGCCGAAGAAGACCGACAAATTTATACCCAACAGACTATATATTATATAAGCTGATTTTTTGCATACCTACATGTTTAGTTTGGATGAAAATCCAAACGACAAAGCAAAGCTTATAGCTTATTAATCTAACTAGCTTTTGCCCGTGGCTTCGCTCGCGTTAAATTCGGTATAACACAGTACCTGCTACATGCAGTTTTTGCCCTTGCGCCTTATTGATTTGTAATAGCAACGCGCTAAGTTTTTCCTTTTCTTCCCTCGTTCTCCCTCATATCCCACTTTTTTTATAAAAAATATGCTTATGTCCGTCTCCTGGTTCCCAACTATCCCTGTACCAATATTTATCAAAATCGGTTTAGCCATTAAAGCGTGAAGAGGTAACCAACAAACAAACAATCTCACTTTCGCTTTTATAATATTAGTAAGGATTATGGCGAACTCCTATTATCGAAGTGTTGGGGGACTAGTCGTTTTTTATACATGGTATCAATTAGAAGTCTTTGCTGATGAAATAAGCAAATATTTAGCTGAAAATTACATTTAAAAAACTGGCTTTGTTTAAATACAAAAAAATATAATAAAGAAAAACTTGTCGCTCTGTATCATAAAATGCAAAAAAATATTCGATAAATATTATTTAACTCGAAGTATTTTTTCTTTCATTTAGAGAATTTTAATATTAAGAGCTTGTTTTTACAAATATTTTTTTTAACAAAAATGATGACATCTGCATGCATCTGAATACCTACCAGTATTTTACATAGAACGACTGCCTATCTGACCTCCACAACCCAAATAGTGGTAAGACTGGTTGTCAGACATTCGGGACACTATCTGTAACAAGTGTCAAAGATCTACAAATGACAACCGGGACCAACAACTTAGCGTGCTTTCCGAGGCACGGAGGATACTCTGTATATAATGGTTGGCCACCCATCCACAGACCTACCTAGGCAAATGCGGCTTAACCTACAGATCAACATAAACGGCTGCTATTATTTAGCCATTTTGTTCCGGGTCTAGCTGTTTGTGTATGTGAGTTTAAAAGTTTGTAAACACACCCACGATGCAGGAGAAATTCATAGCATGGGGCAAGGATTAAAAAAAAACTACAAACCGAATTTAAGATAATTTTATTTAACACAAATGTATGCAGGAACAAAACACGTATTAATGCTGATCGTTTGCAGGGGTCCATCAAGTAGGGAGCGAAGGTGGATAGTAGACAACTGTCGCGTAGAATCCGAGACTTTGAATGTTGGCCCTCGTCCAGACTTCTATGAGGAATTTGTTGAGCCAGCACCATGTCCACCCCCAGAACCAGGACCAGCAGCCAAAACCAGGTTTGAAGTGAAATCGGAATTTTCTGAAATCGTAAGTACCTATTTTATTTTCACATTATAACTTGTTTCTCTGATTCCGCCAACCCGTCGTGAGCAAGCGTGGTGATCAATGCTCGTGCCTTCTCTGTTGGAGATAAAGCTTTTGCCCAGCAGTGGGACAGTTATAGGCTGGTACAGTAGTACTAACTTTTTGTAAGACTTCTTTGTATATTTGGGCAGTCTGTTTACGAGATATGGTATGACTGACGCAAATGTGAAAAGAAAAGTCAATGCGGGACTTTTTCCGCATTGACTTCCCTTTCCAGTGAATGGTTCTATAGTACATGTCATTGTATCATGCTAGTCGGATGTCAAAAAGGGTCGACCGGCTGTTCACAACAGTGCCGCTGGTGCCTACATATAGCAAAGAGCGAGCGTGGCAAACGAACGAGGCATGCAAATTTATGCTGTAGAAATACGTTCCTTGCGGAGTATGTGTACTCTGAACTCTGAATGATAAATTGAGAAATGAAATTATACTAGACCGTTGAGGTTTAAGGGAAGATGTAGTGACCAAAAGTGTAAAGAGTATACTTAGTTTAGTCATGACCTTATAGGTGAGATTCTGAAACACACACATGATGCAAATAGTTGCAATAGGTGTGTGTTTCAGAATCTCACCTCTCAACTACGCACCTGACATTTCGCAGTCGTATCTCTACAGATACGTATGTGAAATGTCAGGTACGTAGTTCTTGCAATCGACGTGCGTGTATGACCAGATGCAAGAGGAGTATGGTAAGGATCATAGTAGGTGGCGCTCTGAGCTGTCTGCATGTTAAGGCGTGAGAATTATGTATTTGATACTTTTTGTAAGAACAAATACCTCGTCGGTCTAATGGTCATTAGTACGACTACTGCGCATAAGGTTCTGGATGCGGTTCCCAGATCGGTCAAAGTGTTATTGGATGCTTCTAATAGAAATCTGTTTTCTTAAAGATGATAATTCGAACTGTGGGTGTACCGTTCAATGTTACTTGATCGCCATGATCTTGAACATTCCATGCTCAGTATACCTGCAAAAACTAACTCTATTATATAAAAACGGATCGTAAACCTTTGATGAAACCTGCAACATAAGTTAATGTTCCTTGAATTATATCGTACGTCATACGTCCAAAATTATTATTCTGGAAACATAAGTCGAAACTATTTACTGTCGTTTGTCGTCGTACATCGTTCTTGGTCCTGACGGAACGTATACGCTTTATCTTTAAGTTCATAGTTTGTTAACGGTTTTCTATATTTTGTTAATGTATGACAATAGTTATGGTCAAATTCATAAGAAATTTCTATTTTATGTTAAGTTATTTATATATTTTTAATTATGACTTATAAGAATAATGTTTGCTTTTACATACGATAATTTGATAAAGCATAGAGGATGTTCTGTGTTGTTATAATTATTTTTTAATCTGTAGTCATCTAGATTGTCTATGGACAAGATGCAATGCGTGATCCAATTCAAAATGGTTGTGCTCCTAATTAAATATAGAAGAATTATGTACCTATTCGACTTTTATTATCAACTACCTGATAATCAGGTATCAATAAAGGGTCTACAATGTGTAGAGATTTGGCCAACACTACAGTAGGGCGTGCACACATCTCTACGGTGCGGCACCGGTCACTGTGCAACGGCACGACCTCTTTACCTAATACTCTTTTTTAGAAATGTATCCCGTCCGTACAGTAAACACTCAATTATTGGTAGAACAATTCCGAAGACCACCGCATACCTTAAGTTGCAATTACAAAGCACAAATGATAAACTGAAACAACGAATAACGCAAAAAAGTAGTGTACCTGACACTACTTTCCATAGGTACTTCATGAAAATGGTAGAATTTAGCCGCTTGGTTGCCACCAAGCGGCTAAATCTACCATTCCATAGATCTAAACAGCAAACAGTCGTGTCCCTGCGATCTTTCGAATCGGTTGGGCGGTTGCCTTCGGAAACAAACCTTGCGCACTGTGTGACCAGGCAGTCCCGCTTCTTCTAGCTCGTGTTGCTAGCTCGAAAGTCTTTTTTTAATATTCTGTTGGCCCGCTTTTCACCACTTGTAAAATCGATCTTGTAATGTCGATGTCAGTATCACTAACATCTTCCCAACTAGCTAATCTTTTCATTTTTTCCTAAATAGTTCGTGTCGGAACTATACAAGACCATCGAAAATATAAAAGAAACTACCTTGACCGCTGTGCCCACAGAATTGCTGCTTACTTAAATAGGTACGTGAATTATCTTTGATCTTATTTCCTATTGTAGGGAGGAGGGATGGATGTTTGTTACCTACTGTTTACTCAAGAAATAACTAAAGTACAGCTTTTTTTCTGTTGCGGATGGAAAATCATCAAATAACATCCCCCGCTCTGGGCGGCACGGGGGGGGGGGGGGGATATCGGACTTGTACTGACTAAAACCCACCCATGTGCATTCTTTTATCCTTTACGATACGGGGCCGCAGTATCTCTTTCAAAAGACCGGCAACCCGGCAGGCGGTGGCCCTGGCAGGCCTCTCTGCTTTGTGAGGCTTTGAGGCGCGAGTGGAACACTAACGCGCTGTCGACACGGCTTACTAAGGAACGGCATTAAATGAAATTTTACACCAATTGTTTATTCCCTTTTATAACACATAGGATTATTATACAGAGATTTATACACACTTTAAAACCCAGTAAGTACCTACTTTTCCTACGGTCTGGTCCCATGGTAAAATTACTGAACTTCACGCGGACAACGCCGCGGGCATGAGCTAGTTCTCTCTATAATTAAAACAGGATGATGATAAATAAATTACTATCAACGATCGTTTGGTTTAAGAGATCCAGCCTATATTTCATGCTCATTATCATTATCATCATTTTGACGGGCCTGTTGGTCTAGTGGTTAGTGGCCCTGACTGCTGAGCCGGAGGTCGTGGGTTCGATTCCCACCCAGGACAAACTTTGTGTGATGAGCATGATTGTTTGTTCTGTGTCTGGGCGTGATTTATCTATAATATGTATGTATTTATAAATTATATAAGTATGTATATCAGTTGTCTGGTTACCATAACACTCTGCTTAGCTTGGGATCAGATAGCCGTGTGTGAGTTGTCCCAAGATATTTTTTTTTTTTATTATATATAAGCGTAGAATACGGGAGAAATTCTTAGTTAGTGTGGGGCAACGTTTTTGAGAACCCCAAATAAATTTGTATAGTGGAGACCAGAGATGGAGAAGACAAGTGCGGAAATCGACCAATAACACTGATTGAAATCTACATCGCGTGTCTTGTCTTTCCTTTGTACTATCGGTCGAATCTTACGTATCGGATAACAGGTTCCATCAGTGTGATGAATGATGTGATTCATCCTATATGTAGGTACTTATATGTCAGCTAGTTTCTTATCCCTAGGATTTCTTCAAACATGGTAACTAATTGAAAACTTTTGTTTTTCACAGGTACTTTTCACCACAGCAAGAAATATACAGACCCGCATATAGAGAAGCTTTCTTTATCTTTTATTTACTTTTTTAAATATTAGGTACTCATTAATATTAAAATATATTATATTATAATTAACTAAAACTAAGTTTTTAAAATGTGTGTTGATAATTAATTTACATTTTAAAACATGGATGCGAATAATTTATTAGCTTAGATATATTATTTATTAGTTGAAAATGTATTTGTAATGACTTTTGATAGATTTTATTAAAAGCTTATGACATACTTAGTTTATTTTTTTTACAAAGTAATACTTGATCATTTCATAGTCCTGTAAGGCAAAATTTGTATCACACAAAAATAAACCATCAACAACAGAGGTGAAGGAAAGAATGATTAAGAAGCCCCTTTGTCCCTTTCACTCAACTTCCAGAACATAAAAATGTTAAGAGATGGTGGAAAACACCGGTTACAAGTATGAAAACGTCAATAATTTTTTTTTGCATTTTTTTATAAGTTTACTATCCGTACTTAATCCTTACGAATATTATAAAAGCGAAAGTGAGTTTGTTTGTTTGTTTGTTTGTTTGTTTGTTACCTCTTCACGCTTTAATGGCTAAACCGATTTTGATGAATTTTGGTACAGAGATAGTTGGGAACCAGGAGACGGACATAGGCTAATTTTTATTTAAAAAAAGTGGGATATGAGGGAGAACGAGGGAAGAAAAGGGAAAACTTAGCGTTGCTATTACAAATCAATCAGGCGCATGAGCAAAAACTGCAGGTCTGCTTGGTGTGTTATACCGAATTTAACGCGAGCGAAGCCGCGGGCGAAAGCTAGTAACGTATAAAATTCAAAATTCAAAACCATTTATTTCAATTAGACCATTACAGGCACTTTTGAATGTCAAGAAACAAAACTAATCTACAGTCCCGGTCACAAGGCATAATAACTTGTGAAAGTACTGTAGTTGCCCATACCAAAGCGTTGATCTCTATGGAGAAGAATGGGCAAGAAACTCCATGGACACTCTTTTAAATTATAATATTTTTACAAAATTGTATTTACATCATTCATGTTGAGATTATACAAATATGTGAGAACGATGTAGAAAGACGTGCACAGTATGAGCGTCCAGAGTAGGTAAATAAAAAGCAAAAGGAGATTGGGCAAATCAGGGCTTTTTATATGTTAATTGTACAGTAACGAAAATACTACCGAAAATCTTTAACTAAATAAAGATGATCGAATGGAAAGTTTTAGCAATATTGGTACTGTCTGTAAAAAGTACAATTTATTAAAAGTAAAATAATTGATTTGATTTATGGGTTATGCTCTATTATTTTATTTTTATCTCTCTCTCTCCTCTCTCTCGCTTTCCCATTCTGGCCCGGAATTGACCAAAATAGACACCAGTCTTTTGGCCAATTACAGATTTTGGTAAATTAAAAAAAAAAACATTAACGTAAGTAATTAGGGTTTAGAAGTTATTTTATTAACCTTACCCTCTCTTTACCTAAACGAACTTATTTTAATAAAAAAGCTATGCATTTTTTATTAAAATGTTGTATGTTTGCTTTTTTTTTAATGATTTATTTGTCATAAACATGCAAATGTCAAAAATTATTAAGTCAAATTGTCACTGTCAGTAGTTCCCGCTCTACTTTTGACAATATTGCTTTGCATTTTCGAGTTGTATTGTACCGAGTAGAACTATCGGTTCCTCGTTATTTTACTTCTACGAATATTTCCGTCGGTATCGCGTTGAGTTGAGTCCTTATTCCTCCGCGTTGTCGTCCAGTCATCGTCTTTTCGTCGAATTAAAAACTTATTCTGTATTTTTTGTGTTTATAGACAATTATCTATCTGTACTGTGTTGTGGCTTAGAGCAAAGCCAATCATGGCTCCACAAAGTCGTGTGGAGTGCATAAACTGTTCACAAATCCCGCCCAGGGCGGGGGGGGGGGGGTCATTTGATGATTTCCCACAACAAAAAAAAAAAAAAAGGCGATCGTTACAGTGGTGACACCCAGGCGTTTCTACCTTCCCAATCACACACAGGAACCTCCCGAAATATCCGTGTTCGGTTAATCTTACCCCTGCGTTCATGTCAGTTTACTATACCTACCTCACTTTCTATGATTAGAATAGATAAATAATAACAAGGATCATAACGAGAGGTTAACCTCTTAGGTTAGGTTACTTATCCTGATCCACTTTGCTCAGACAGTACAGAAATTAAAAAAAGTATATATCCTAGAAACTACTCGAAGTAAGCAACATCCTAGCCTACATTTGGTTGATGTACAACAATCTTAAGCTTGTCCCCAAGCTCCATACAAATATGCTCAATCTCCTTTAATTTTAAATCTAAATAAGTTAAAAATGAACCGTGGTAGCTAAAAAAATGACCAGTCCCAACTGACAGCGCCCGTTCACGAACATGACGTATGGATCAGCCCCATTCAGGTCGACAATTTTGAAGGGAGCTAAATGACCCGACACACCCGCCACCATCAGCGAGACATTTAAGTGAGCATGACACTATCAACCATCAGGGCTTCGTCAAGTCAATAATAATACATAGCACTCACATATGGGCTTAATAATTATACAATACTAGAGAATTATAATAATAATAATAAATATCTAATCTAATTGATTCTATACATTGCAAAGATAGTCTTACAATCTTCTGCAGCTTCCACTATAGCTTCGGATACCAATCAATGAGTTTACCCCTATTCTTGTGGAGCAGGACCAGCATTGAGCCAAGCATTTTTATCATCAATATAATCCCCCAACTTATAATATGCTTGCCTACATAGTGTGCGTTTAATACAAGATTTAAATTTCGTTTCATTCAGTTGAAGAATGTGGGGAGGTATTTTATTGTAGCATTTCAAACAGTACCCCATGAAAGATGAGTCTACTTTAGCTAACCTGAAACCTGGTTGAACTAATTGGTCCCTATTTCTAGTATTATAATTGTGTCTGTCACCTCTTTTACTAAAAATATGCAAGTTTTTCCTGACATACATGATGTTTTCATAAATATATTGACAAGGTACTGTCATGATGTTAATATCCTTAAACTGTTCCCTTAAAGAATCTCGCCTACGTAGGTTATATATGGCTCTGATGGCTCTTTTCTGCAGAATAAATATAGACTCGATGTCTGCACCCCGTCCCCAAAGTAAAATACCGTATGACATGATACTATGAAAATAACTAAAGTAGACTAGCCTCGCGGTATCTACATCAGTAAACTGACGGATTTTTCTAACAGCATAATGCTGCTGAACTAAGGCGTCCTGCAAGAGATGTTATATGCGGACCCCATTGTAGCTTTGAATCGAGTGTTATTCCCAAGAAAACAGTTTTTTCGACGAATTCTAGTTTCTCTTGATTCAATACTATGTCACACTCACTGTTTTTGACATTTGGTAGAGCAAATCTTATACACTTCGTTTTTTTCCCATTTAATACTAAATTATTAGCGGTAAACCAATTATGTACCTGCATTAGGGCATTATTTACGTCGTCAAGATTTGTAGCACGTCTGTTTATCTTAAATATTAAAGAGATATCGTCAGCAAACAACACCATTTGTGGTTGGTTTTTAAATAAATGGGGTAGATCATTAATATATACTAAAAAGAGGAAGGGACCTAATATCGATCCTTGTGGTACACCCATCTTTACATTTAAACCCATTGAATTGACACCATTTATTTGTACTTGCTGCTGTCTATCATTTAAATACGATTTTACTAAACTAAGCGCAAGTTTCCCTAGGCCGTAATGTTCAAGTTTCAAGAGAAGGGTTTCGTGGTTCACGCAATCAAATGCTTTTGAGAGGTCACAAAAGATCCCTATGGCATCCTGTGCTTCCTCCCACGCAGTAAATATGTGTTTTAATAGGGTGACACCGGCGTCAGGCGTACAACGTCCTTTGGTGAAACCATACTGTTTCTCATGTAAGATTTTATTGGTGTTAAAATGGTTAAGCATTTGGTTAAGCATTACCTTTTCAAACACCTTGCTGAAAACCGGCAAAACAGATACGGGTCTATAATTATTAGTATCTTTACTGTCCCCAGATTTGAAAAGTGGTATTACCTTGCTGTATTTCATAAGGTCCGGGAAGACTCCTTGGTCCACACACAAATTAAATATAAAGGCTAAGTACGGTGCTACAGTCTCAATGATAGCTTGACAAACTTTAATAGACAATCCCCAAAGGTCTTCGGTTAATTTGATTTTTATTTGTTTAAAAGCTTTAATGACTGTAGTGGGGTTAATATGATTAAATTGAAACTCAACCGAGCATGGTAAAACGTTTGCTCTTAATAAGTCAACAGAAAGCAAGGGTGACGAATTTAACGTTTCAGTAGTTTTAATTGGGATACTAGTAAAGAAATCCACAAATTCTTGAGCAACTTCGTTTTTAGTGGTTAGAAGACCACGTGAAGACTCTAGTGTAATATCATTATTATATTTTTTATTTCTATTAGTTTCACTATTGATTATTTTCCAAACCGTCTTAATTTTATTATCGGCGGATTTAATCTTGTTGCTTATGAATAAGGCTTTAGCTACCTGGCAGGTGTTTTTAAATTTTTTTGAGTAAGTAGCAACATAGCGATTGAATGTTTCCGAGTTGATGTAAGGCTTAAGGCCGTAAAGCTCAAACATCGTTCCCTACTTTTTCTTATACCCTTAGTTGCCCAATCACTGAACATAAACTTTGGGCTAATAGATTTAGTTTTTATTTTTAGCGTATCATTGAACTCTGTGTAGACAACCGAAAAGAATTCCTCATAAAAATTATTTACATTATTAATATCATATCCCGGAATGCCTAGATTACGTATTAAATTTATTTAAATTACTGGGTGTTATTTGTCTAGACTGTATCTGAATTTTTTGTGATGATGTGTATGACTCGAATACGACGGTTTGGCCGCTGTGATCAGAGGGAAGATAATTTACAATGGATTTATCTAAGTAGTCGCAGCAACAGAAAACATTATCAATACATGAAGCGGTATTTGTAGTAATTCGGGTTGGCTCCGAAAACACATTTAACAAGTTACATGATTTAATTTTTATATTAAGCTAAATTAATTATTGTTAAGATCATGTTGTGGCTATTATATTATTTTTCATGTTTCACTGAAATCTGTAATCAATGGTGTCATGGTTTGTCGATTAATTTCACTAATCAAGATTGCAAGATTTTGTTATGATTTGTGTAACCATGCCTTATGCTTTTAAAAACGAAAAACGTGGGTTTTTATAAGTATCGCATATTTTTGATTATTACAGCTATCTCTTGAAACGAGTTACAAACAAATAGCATATTTTGTGTTGTGTGCAGCCTTGATTTCAAGCCGGTGGATTTTTATATTTTATAGTTTGTACTGTCAAACACTCTATTTTTATTACCCTTTATTTATATAGGCACCCAAACATTGAGAAAGGCCACGGTCCTTAACGACATTCGATAGGCACCCTTGCCTACTTTAACATAAGACTCGCAATGTAGGTACCTTCTTCTGAATTTATTTACACTTCTATTCGAAAAATCGTATGTAGGTATGTCTTTTTGGTGTGTGTGATCCAAATGGCCATACGTCTTTCCTAATAGAAGTGCATGTAAATACAGGGCTGTTCATATTAATGTGCATAAACCTTGGATTAACAAATGAGCCGTTTGTCACATTCTACGCAGATGAAACTTCGAGGCATTGCTAGTTTGATATAAAAATATGGTTACCCTATTAGAAAAAGACAAAAGGCCGCTTTTATTAGTAGGTATCATAATATATCTGGTTTTGTGCTCAGTAAGGGTCATGCATGACATAACATAACGAAACGTTGTCCAGTTCTTGATTCTTCCCTCGTTGACATAATATAACCTGTCGTGATGTTGTTGCCAGTAAAAGTAATTAAATTATTTTATGACACAAACAACAATTTTTTTTTTAGGAATTAAAGATTCTGTTCAAATTAAGTGATATACACAATGATATTATATTAAATATCATTGGATATACACAACCTTTGAATTTCAATAATTATTAATTATTTACTATGCACAATGTTTAACAGCAGCTGTGGTGGCAGCTTTCTAAGTATGACAACACTATCAGAAAAAACAAATTCGAAAGAAGCATGGACGACGTATCGTTTCGCTGAAATCTTCAAAATAGATCGATATTATTTTTCTGCTAAAGCTATTTGAATATATGTGTGGAGTTCCTTCTTTAGTTCGCTAGACAAGTCGGATAATTAATTGTTATTTTCGCTTCAATTCATCAAAACTAGGAATTTTACAGTTCAGGTTAATATTAAAAGAGGCTGTGAAAAAATATTGTGAAAGTCAGCGTAGAATGGTCATAAAATGAAGTGCCACTACGATATTTTGTGTTTGCCGAAAGAAGCGTCTGCCTCTGAAATAAAGAAGGCTTATCGGCGCCTTGCGCTGCAATGGCATCCCGACAAAAACTTAGAAAATTTGATAGAAGCGAAAGAACAGTTTCAGCTTGTGCAGAATGCATATGAAGTGCTTTCTGACCCTCAAGAGAGAGCTTGGTAAGTCTTAATAAAAATCTAAAGCAGTAGCATTTCATTTATCGATTTGACACTATTATAAAATTTCTGTATTCTACAATCTTTGAATTTTCACAGGTATGACAATCACAGGGAGCAACTGTTACGTGGAGCCGGCAGTTCTTATAACGATGACAGTCTTGATGTTTACCCTTACTTTAGTCCGTCCTGTTATAAAGGTTTTGGTGATGACCCACAAGGATTCTATGGAATTTACGATGAGGTAAAGCTGACCAATCTGTATAAAATGTTTCAGTACTTGTGGATGTTTTTATATTATACTGTCAACTTACTATGTTACAGGTTTTCTCCAAACTGACAACAGAAGAAACTGACTTCCTTGATGACCCAGAGGATGTTACAAAAATACCTAAATTTGGAAACTCAACGACTCCTTATGAAGAAGTCAATGAATTCTATGCTTATTGGATGGCATTCTCTACTAATAAAAGTAACTAGTTTTTCAAATAGCTATCAATTAATTAATTAATAGTTCTTTTAGAATTGTAAAGAATATGCATGCTGTTTAGAGCATAGACACAATATTTTATTTCATATGTATTTCACAACTTGCAGGTTATGTATGGCTAGACCAGTATGAAATCTCACAGGGTGATAACAGGAGAGTAATAAAGTTGATGGAGAAGGAAAATAATAAAATTAGGCAGAAAGCACGCAAAGAGAGGAATGAGGAGATCAGGAGACTTGTAAGCTTTGTCCGCAGGAAGGACAAGAGAGTGATAGAGCATACTAAACAGTTGCAGGAGAAAGCTGAAGAAAATAAACGAAAGGTATGTTGTGGGCAATATGATATCTATTGATGTATCATTAAGCACTACAGACAATCCTAGTATGCACAAACTTTGTGGATGTCATGGAAATAACCCTCAGGATAGGTATAGTGTAGAGAGAGTACCCAAAAATCTAGTTGATAGCATGTGGTTGTCAAAGTCTTTGTCCAGCAGTAGACTGCTGTAGGCTGATAATAAATAAAATTGAAGAAATACTTTAGCCAATTTATCTGTGCAGGTGGTAAAACATTGACCTAAAAATGCATTTTTCCGGATCAGCAGCACCATCTTGAACACACTTCAAGTGGACTTGGTGTGGCTAATATCAGCTTGAGAGCTTTACTTTGGTTATCTTATAAACATTTTTGCATATTTTTTTCAGGCTGAACAATTAAGAAGAGAAAGGATAATTCAGAGGCAGAAAGAAATAGAAGAAGCTAAGAAAAAAGAAGGTGAAAGTTCCTTCCTACAGAGTGAAGACTATCAGAAGAAGTTGAGTGAGATTGAATCTCTTCTGGCTGAAGAGTTTGGTCTGTCTTCTGATGATGACACTATTAGTGAAGGAGGAATGGAAAGCAGTAATGAAGAAAGTTCTAAGACTGAAGAGGTAAGAATATTGAAACATCCTCCATTCATTTGATTATTCTATCAAATTCTTTTGTTTTAAAACAAAACCATATGAGAAGATTTTTAGAAAATATGGTTTTCAATTCATGATTTATTTATCTAAATTATCACATTCTTATTCATATTATTTGTGTAAATGGGAAGCTGTTTCTTATTTCAAGAATAGCAATATATTCCTTGATGTCTAAAATGACCGCATAAGCAGAATTATATTAAGTTAATAAAATTAATTACATGACCATTAGTAAAATGGTCACAAAATGAGAATTCATAATATTAACTGAGTTTGTGACCATTTTAAGAATGTTTTACGTAATTCATATTATAATCCTATTATGATTCTGCTAAAGCGGCCATTTTATACCCCCTTGTTGTTTATTATATCTCTTCAATCTAGGAAATATAAGACAATGTCATTACTAGGTGACATTTAACAATGGAACAAAAATAAATTGTTTGCATAATGTGTCAGTAAGTCCCAGACCATGACAGTCCTCTCCTATATACTAATATTGTCAATCTATGTTAGAAATAGTCTTCACAATATTTTAAAATTTATTGTTTGTGTTTCAGGCAAGTGAAGCATCAAAGGCAACAGCAAAATCTTCACCAAAATCTAAACCAGCGGCAATGCGAAATCTTTACTGCTCAGCCTGCAACAAATTGTTTAAAAATATCAAATCCTTTGAAAATCACGAAAACAGTAAGAAACATAAAGAAAATGTAGCTAACATGACACTTGATGATGATATTGCTATATCAGATAATGACCATGAAGATGTTCAGGAAGTTCCAGTGAATGAGGACAAAGGTGAAAGTGATCAACTGAATGGTCAGACTAAAGGAGAACAAATGGAAAATTCAACTTCAGATATTGAAGACAATGAAGATAATGACTTCAGGGAAACTTTGAGTGATGATTCTGATAAAGTACAGGTTAGTTGTTAAATGTTCTTCAATTTGATTAAGGGTAGGGGTAGGGTAGGTTAGCTTAGATTTAAAAGATGTAAAAAATTCTAAGGCTAATTTACTGTTGCACTGAATTGAGTACTGAGTTGTATGGCTTGCAATTATAGAGGCCAGCTTTGTACTACCCAGATTATGAACATCCAGCATTAGATTGCTATTCTTGATAATGATGATAGTATTACCATATCCTCATTTGTAAATTTCTCAATTGTAATAAGGTTTGCTGTAAGAAAACCCAATTCTGGGTTAAGCTCGCCATTGTACATAAGGCTTTTGTATTGCAATTAGTTTGTAAAACAATATTTTTTTTTTATATTGTGTGCATTATAGGACAAGAAAGACTGGATTGTTTTCAGGAAAATAGAAATCTATAGTTTGAGTAAGCTTAATCCATTACACATTTTTTCTGTCAAACTTAATTAAACTTGGATCTAGCATGTGTTTTTATATTATTATTTTTACAGGCTTTACCCAAAAGTCACAAAAAGAAGAAGAACAAAAAGAAGTTTATTCCTATGCCAGAAAGTGAAGGCAATGATAGTCATGATGAGATGAGCTTCAATGAGATTGAAGGACCATCACGCAGCAGAAAAGCTAAGAAATTCAATATGCTGAAGAGTCAGATACAAGCTAAGAAAGAAGCTACGTTAAAGAAAGGGTCACAATCACAGACTTCAACAGAGAATCTTTATGAAGTATCTAGTACTACACCCACTGATGATGCTCTAGGTGAAGCAGCTTTGCCAAAAGATAGGCCTGCATTACCCAAGACACAGAGGAATATCAAACCAAAAAAGATGGTAGATAGGAAACCAGTAAGGACTAAAACAAGTGAAACTGAAGATTCAAGCACAGCATTGACCCTCAGGTGTGCAGTTTGTGAAACAGACTTCCCATCAAAGAATAAATTGTTTGAACACTTAAAAAAGACAGGGCACTCTGTACCTCTTCCACAGACTAGCTTCACACCACCAAGTAGGAAAGGTAAAAGAGCTAATAGGTAAACATGTGCAATTTAGATAGGATGGAAGTATTAACTAATCATTGAGAATCAATTGATTTTCTTTAAAATCTCTACAAGTTGTAAAAGTGACTTTATCAATCTATTTATTAAAATTATGATCATTGTCAATAAAAGATATGCCTAAATGGATTTCTGGTTTTATTGAATGTACCCCAAATAAAATGCCTTTTGTTATGTAATGCTTTTGTAATTGTAAAGTGAAACACACAAAACACAGTACATAAAGCTATTAATCTAATTGGATATACAGGATGCTACATCATAAACACAACACCTTTTGTGTGGTCTCAGACCATGAAAAAGACTTGGAAATTCATAACACCATACATATTGATCAGCTGATCGCACCAGTTCTTATACAAAGTTTTTTTATCAAAAGTGGTTCAGTTTCATGGTATGAGAGATGGAGATATATAAAATCACATTGATACATAGATCATAATTATTATGTACTTATAAGTAACTTAAGTCAAATACTGGCATTCATCCAAGGGATTTTAATAAATAATACTAGTCATAAGCCACACCTAGGAGTGTTTGTGCTATTTAAAAAATCATTATGTACTACTCAACATTAAACAAATTAAATGTTTTAATTGACTATTATATGCATTACATGGAAATAAATATTACATAGAAAACAACATCTAAACAGTAACAAACAGATCCATTGAACAATAATGTTCATTGCAACACAATATAAAACTATTCAAACTCTGGAATGTCAGAAAAACTGTAACCGGGGTATTCCTTATAGGCATAATATGCTATCCTTATATGATAAGCCCCTGGCAAGAACATAATACAGCCTAACACTATCATAGGCCACAAACGGTCAGAATACTTAGTATCTATGTGGCCAGTAACAATTAAACTGCCTACAATAAGCAGTGTTGAGCCCACAACAAATAAGAACGCTGCGAGAGTTATTGCTTTCCAGGGTATTTTAGGCGGTGGTCCTTCAAATTGTGCATCGGAAAACCCGCTGTCGTCATTCGATACTAGACGATACCCGTCATGCTGCCGACCAAACCGAAATCTGGACATCTTCAAATTTTTCAGTTGTTCTGTAAGGACAATACATTATAATTAAAACTAAACATAAACCAAACAATTAAACGAGCACTGACGATGACGACAGGTTCGACAAGAAACTACTCAAACTTTTTAGAAAATTAATATCGTTACATACACAAACCACTTAAAGCGTCCTAAAGGTAGTAATTACACAAGACTATAAACTACGTTTATTGATAAGAAGAAAATGTGTTCTAAATCATTTACATAATTATTTTTACAAGAAATGTACCGATTTCAATCACAACCATAACAATTTTTGACAAAACTTCAAATGGGATTTACTGTCAATGTCAGTTGTCATTGTCTTTCTAAAACTGTCACGTGCGGCATGTCAGTTTTATTAAAGGCGCGACATCTTGCATTTTAGCTCATAATGACAGAAGTAACAATGTATTAATTTGTGATATTAAAAAATAGTACCTGATCGTTGAAACACACTAGTAGCAAAACGCGAAAAGTTATGATGTGATAACGAAGATTTTTGGCATTGGTCGCCCGTGAAAGATATAATTTTAGCACAACAAGGATTGAATTAATGGCTAATTTTGGCTTAATAAATCCCACTAAACCATAATTATATATGTAGGAACCACTAAATATACTAAATCTTTGAAAAAATATGACATACTAGCTGTTACTCGCGATTTCGTCCGCGTAGAATTTATCAAAAAACGTTATGTTCCGTTCGCAGTGTTTACGATATCTTATTAATTCTATAATTATTATTCTGCGTAAAGAATTACCAAATTTTAATGAAATATTATTTTGTTTTAGTACATGTTTTTTCATTTTAAGTTCGAAAAATTTGCCTATAAGTAATTTTATCAATTTCAAAGTAAATCAAAAATGAATGAAAAAGATTTGTGTTAGAAAGAACGAAACAGAAGAAAAATTAAAGATACCTAATCAATCAAAAACGATTCATATAATATTATATGCTGGAAATCGACTGCTGGAAGTCGTTGAGACGCAACCGTTAGCAACGGCCCGCTCGCGCGTTATTCCCGACGCGGCCATGCCGTGCGCGTGGTCTGGCGCGCCACTGGACAGTACTTGGATATTGCAACATATATATAAATAGAAGAATATATAATGTATCTTCCCGAATAGAGTCGGATATTGAACAGTAACGCACGTGTAACAGTAAACGCTACATACAAGTCTATGGATATCGAAATGACTAACTGGCTCACGCAACCGGCATTGGTCTGGCCTAAGAAGAAAAATCCAATGTTTGCTCACCTTTAATTTGTTGCAGAAACAGCGTCATTTGTTTGAATACTTCCTCTTGATCTAAAATTTGCAGTTAGTACAACTTAACCAATGAACTAGTGATGTTGGTAAGTGCGAGGCTATTATCAATTTACTAACAATCCATTTAGATTCTTATAGTTTCTGATGCTCGATCTTATCAGCAAAAGATTCTCCATCTGTGAAAAATCAAAAATACCCATTATTTCTTGGTACGTTCTAATAAATAAGATTACCAGTGTCTAAGCGCATATCTTAATTATTTTCCTCAAATAAATGAAAACAAAGATTTATTTAGGTAGGTTTGTTTTTCAAATCAAAGAAATAAAACAATTGATGACGCGTTTTTTTCGGATAGGAAATCATCAAAAAACTTCTCCCGCTCTGGGCGGAGCGGAAGGGAGTGTCAGGATCTTACTGACTAAAGCCTATCCATGTTCCTTCTTTTGCCCTTTTAGTTCCAGGGCCGCGGCAGGCAGGTCCCTCTGCTTTGCTGACATCTCTTTGAGGCGCGCGTGTAACCAAACGTCGACACGGCCTATCGTCACTAGACAGACAGACGGTGGCTACCCGTTGCTCACCGTCCACAGACCCGTGTCTACGATGACCGGGAATCCTCTCGTGGTACCCGATTCCCGGATTCGAGACCACCTTCAAAGCCGCCAGTTTTTCTATGTATCTTCGTCTTTTGTGTCACAATGTAATAATATGTTGTTATTTATGTCACTAACTTAAGCCCGCGGCTTCACCTGCGTGGATTTCGGTAATTGTCCCACGGGATCATATTACCGAAATAGAAAATTATTTAAAAAAATCTTCAAGTACCGTTCTGCGGTTCTGGCGTGATTGAGTAACAAACATCCATCCATCCAAAATTGCGCATTTATAATAGTAGGTAGGTAATTGAGATAATTAATAGTGTGTATCTTTAGTTGAAGGTCTTAGATAAATAAATGATAAATAAACAGTGACACGACACACTTGGTTTACAGACAATAGGTACCTACTGTCAAACTTGATTAACTATATGCCTCCTATCCCAGAAACTATACCTACATAAGTAATACCAAAGCACCTGAATTAAAATCCCTGGCTGGAAACCTTACAGTCTAGGCACCCACAGGATAATTCGGTTAAGCAGACGACCTGCGAAATGCCATTCAACAAAAATAAAACTGCATTATAAAGGAATCAGTAAAAAGAGGTTGGTAACGAACAACGTCAATAGTCCATACACTTTATAAAAACTCTGTAGGTTCGACAACACCTGCATACAATTTCGTACAAGGTTGTAACAACCAAAACAATCCATTAACAGCCACTACCTTATGCGAGTTGACTCACACGAACGCCACGATGGAAAAAAGTTAGTCACTGGGAAACCCCGTCTGAGGGCAGCTACACATGACATATCTTTGAAAAATTGTTTCCAATAGAGTCAGGTTTTTTTTTGACCCCGTCAGGAGAGCTGGCCGTTGCTGTGTCCTCGTAAATTTTGTTTCAATCAGGAGGACCTTGAGGTATTCAAAGTTTCTTGTTAATGGCGATCAGCTCGAAGTTTCTTTAGTGAGCTGCGTGAGGAGAATAGAATAATTTTTATTTGCGTAAAAACTTGATACATTTAGGTCTTACAATATTGTTCTAACATGTTTCGCCGTAGACTAGGATACAAATATCGGAAGATTTAGAACGTAACATTTAAATTATAAATAAATAAAATACAAAAATATAAGAAAAAATATAAGTTTATTTTGAAATATTTTAAAGAACGTTCTAATAAGCACGGTCCTTCTTGGATTGCGTTGCGCGTTGTTTGACCCCGGAAAAAGAAGGAACATGGATGGGTATTAGTTAGTAAAAGTCTAACCACCCCCCCCCCCCCACTCTGCCTTGAGTGGGGCAAGTTGTTTGATAAAATCACCTTTCGATTTACCTTTAAAATCACAATCCAGATAAGTAATATATACAAATTAATATATTTGTATACTACAAAAAAATAATAAATTATTCTCGAACATTACATTCGTAGTGCGAAATAACCTTTATGAGAAAAGTTTAGCTCATGAAAACAAAAAACATTTTAAACGAGTTCTCGAACAATGCAACCAACCTACAGAATTTTGGCAGGGAACGAGTAATCCTTAGACGTTTTAACTTACTTAGTGCTAGAAACTGACCCATTTCTTTAAAAACGGCCCGTAAATAAAAAGGAATGCCAAAAGAGTACGAAATAATAATTATAATATTTTTACAGATTTTTTATTGTAAACTCGATTGAAACCCCTAAACCCTAATTTCTTTTTTTATTTTCACGATAAACGCTTAAAATCCGGAAATGTTTGCCGTCAACAAGAAAAGTAATCGTAGATACCTAAGCAAATACATTGAAACTTATAAAGAAAGAAAGAAAGAAAGAAAAATTTTTATTTGCGACTCGCACAAAACAAGTAAAACAGTAACAAAATAAAATAAAATAGTACAGACGAGGTTATTGTCTGTGCGAGGCCAAAAAGGTCCCTGTCTCAGCATAAGCTGCGATATTTTAAGATTAAAATAACACAGCGCTGGTATTCTGACAGGGCCAGTTAGTGGTATCACGGACACAGAACGGAGCACATACATAAATACATATTCTAATTACAGATACAAAGATTACAAAATAATAAATAAATACAGATGGAAAAAAGTATAATTATGATATTCTTCATGCAAGTTCTTATATAATTTATTAAACACACTACCAAATTGGCCAGTACCCAATAGCCCAGCGCTCCAAATATCTTTTATCGACGAGACAAAACGATGGAACGAACGATATAACAGATTATTATTCACAGGTAGGTAACATTGCAACTCGTATTAATATTGAAAATGTAAATCAATTTTATGAGGAATTCTTTTCGGTTGTCTACACAGAGTTCAATGATACGTTAAAAATAAAAACTAAATCTATTAGCCCAAAGTTTATGTTTAGTGATTGGGCAACTAAGGGTATAAGAAAAAGTAGGGAACGATTGTTTGAGCTTTACGGCCTTAAGCCTTACTTCAACTCAGAAACTTTCAATCACTATGTTGCAACTTACTCAAAATTTTTTAAAAACACCTGCAAATTAGCTAAATCTTTATTCATTAGCAACAAGATTAAATCCGCCGATAATAAAATTAAGACGGTTTGGAAAATCATTAATAGTGAAACTAACAGAAACAAAAAATGTAATAATGAGATCACACTAGAGTCTTCGCGTGGTCTTCTAACCACTAAAAACGAAGTTGCTCAAGAATTTGTAGATTTCTTTACTAGTATCCCACTTAAAACCACTGAAACATAAAATTCTTCACCCTTGCTTTCCATTGATTTATTAAGAGCAAATGTTTCACCATGTCCGGTTGAGTTTCAATTTAAGCATATTAACCCCACTGCAGTCATTAAAGCTTTCAAGCAAATCAAAATCAAATTAACCGAAGATCTTTGGGGAATGTCTATTAAAGTTTGTCAAGCTATTATTGAGACAATAGCACCGTACTTAGCCATAATATTCAATTTGTGTGTGGACCAAGGAGTTTTTCCGGACCTTATGAAATACAGTAAAGTTATACCCCTTTTCAAATCTGGGGATAGTAAAGACACCAATAACTATAGACCCGTATCCGTTTTGCCGGTTTTCAGCAAGGTGTTTGAAAAGGTAATGCTTAATCAAATGCTCAACCACTTTAACATCAATAAGATCTTACATGAAAAACAGTATGGTTTCACCAAAGGACGTTGTACGACTGACGCTGGTGTTACCTTGTTAAAACACATATTTACTGCGTGGGAAGAGGCACAGGATGCCATAGGAATCTTTTGTGACCTCTCAAAAGCGTTTGATTGTGTTAGCCACGAAACCCTACTCTTGAAACTTGAACATTACGGCCTAGGAAAACTTGCGCTTAGTTTAGTAAAATCATATTTAAATGATAGACAGCAGCAAGTGCAAATAAATGGTGTCAATTCAATGGGTTTAAATGTAAAGATGGGTGTACCACAAGGATCGATATTAGGTCCCTTCCTCTTTTTAGTATATATTAATGATCTACCCCATTTATTTAAAAACCAACCACAAATGGTGTTGTTTGCTGACGATACTTCTTTAATATTTAAGATAAATAGACGTGCCACAAATCTAGACGACTTAAATAACGCCCTATTACAGGTCAATGATTGGTTCACCGCCAATAATTTGGTATTAAATGGGAAAAAAACGAAGTGCATAAGATTTGCTCTGCCAAACGTCAAAAGTAGTGATTGTGACATAGTATTGAATCAAGAGAAACTAGAATTCGTCAATAAAACTGTTTTCCTGGGGATAACGCTCGATTCAAGGCTACAATGGGGTCCGCATATAACATCTCTTGCAGGACGGCTTAGTTCAGCAGCATATGCTGTCAGAAAAATCCGTCAGTTTACTGATGTAGATACCGCGAGGCTAGTCTATTTTAGTTATTTTCATAGTATAATGTCATACGGTATTTTACTTTGGGGACGGGCTGCAGACATCGAGTCTGTATTTATTCTGCAGAAAAGAGCCATTAGAGCCACTTATAATCTACGTAGGCGAGATTCTCTAAGAGAACAGTTTAAGGAAATTAACATCATGACAGTACCTTGTCAATATATCTATGAAAACATCATGTACGTCAGAAAAAATTTGCATCTATTTGGTAAACGAGGTGATAGACACAAGTATAATACTAGAAATAGGGACCAATTGAAATTTGACGGGCCTGTTGGTCTAGTGGTTAGTGGCCCTGACTGCTAAGCCGGAGGTCGTGGGTTCGATTCCCACCCAGGACAAACTTTGTGTGATGAGCATGATTGTTTGTTCTGTGTCTGGGTGTGATTTATCTATAATATGTATGTATTTATAAATTATATAAGTATGTATATCAGTTGTCTGGTTACCATAACACAAGCTCTGCTTAGCTTGGGATCAGATGACCGTGTGTGAGTTGTCCCAAGATATTTATTATTATTATTGGTTCAGCCGGGTTTCAGGTTAGCTAAAGTAGACTCATCTTTCATGGGGTACTGTTTGAAATGCTACAATAAAATACCTCCCCACATTCTTCAACTGAATGAAACGAAATTTAAATCTTGTATTAAACGCACACTATGTAGGCAAGCATATTATAAGTTGGGGGATTATATTGATGATAAAAATGCTTGGCTCAATGCTGGTCCTGCTCCTCAAGCTTAGGGGTAAACTCATTGATAAGTATCCGAAGCTATAGTGGAAGCTGCAGAAGATTGTAAGACTATCTTTGCAATGTATAGAATCAATTCTCTAGTATTGTATAATTATTAAGCCCATATGTGAGTGCTATGTATTATCATTGACTTGACGAAGCCCTGGTGGTTAATAGTGTCATGCTCACTTAAATGTCTCGCTGATAGTGGCGGGTGTGTCGGGTCATTTAGCTCCCTTCAAAATGGTCGAGCTGAATGGGGCTGATCCATACGTCATGTTCGTGAACGGGCGCTGTCAGTTGGGACTGGTCATTTTTTAACTACCACGGTCATTTTTTTTAACTTATTTAGATTTTAAATTGAATTTTGCTTTTTATTTACTCTGGACGCTCTTACTGTGCACGTCTTTCTACATCGTTCTCACATATTTGTATAATCTCAACACGAATGATGTAAATACGATTTTGTAAAAATATTATAATTTAAAAGAGTGTCCATGGAGTTTCTTGCCCATTCTTCTCCATAGAGATCAACGCTTTGGAATGGGCAACTACAGTACTTTCACAAGTTATTATGCCTTGTGACCGGGATTGTAGCAGCATAATTTTTTTGTTCTTGTTTTTTTTGACATTCAAAAGTGCCTGTAATGGTCTAATTGAAATAAATGCTTTGAGTTTGAGTTTTGAGTTTTTCGTAACACTCACTGGTCATTGCAAGTTGGCAGTAATAACCGAAGGGCGAAAAACCGAATGCAACTCCAAACACAGCACATAACATCTATCCGAATACTACATGCTAGAGGTGTTGTTTCAAATCAGGCAGCGTTCCACAGTATGCATTTAGGTAATCGTGCATAATTAAAGCATTGCATAACCGCATTTCCCTACAATCATTTGAAACGAGCTTATAATCTACCTACACCCACAGTTACCATACTTTAATTACTTAAATGCTGGCATAACACCACCCTCGTGGGACTGCCCATGCATGCATCGTCACGAATCCTTTTAATTCTTAGGAACATGGCGTCTAACAATTCTGAAAGTCCATAGTCATCAGTTTCTGTCACCTAGAGACACAACGTTCTTAAGATATTTGGATAATGTAGGGTCAAGTGGCTTTCAGTATAACGACTGCAGCCTGACCTCTTTAGAACGGTATACCGTTCAATGTTGGCAGAATGCTCACCTGTCTAAGTACCTACATAAAATAATCTGAGAAAAAATCTTCCAAATTCGAACTGGATACCAATTTTCGGCAGAAACTAAGGTATGATTTTCCTCATCGATTTCGTATTCAGCACGCCCAAGTGATTTCATTCGGGCTCCAATTTCAGTAGTAGCAGGTAATGGAGAACTAATTTCCAGCCCACGTACAATACTACCCACATTAATAGGTTACCTAAGTACCAATTTTCTCTAAATACCAATTAATTAAGGAACCGTGATATAATACGCAATTCAGGTAAGATATCACCGTAGCCATTGGCTACGCCGTAGCAAGCAATAGTGTAGCCACAAAGTTCTAGCACTCTGCGCTACGAAACCGGATTGTTTTAATTAACAACTGAATGTAGATGCTACGAAGAAACGTAGCCATGTTTATTACGTAGGCACTCGTACCTCGTAACAGATATTGCATAACCATTTTAATGAACTCAATCAAGTTGTTACGAACTAAATCTCGAAGATTTTATATTATAAATGAAACTCCTTTCAGCAGTCGGGTAATAATCAGACAACATTAAATGCCAAATGTTACGTAAATCTATTCCGACATTTTTTTTTCAAACGCCATTAAATAAATAAGTGAAGTGAAGTCACATTTTTTTTAAGTGATATGAAAACAAGAACTTAAAGAAACTTAATCAAATCAAATCAAAATCTTTATTTTAAACCGCAGCCGCAGCGTCTGAAATCGATAACCCCTCTTGAACAAGCGTGGTGATCAATGCCCGTGCTCTCTATGTATAAGAAGAGGTATTTGCCCAGCAGTGGGACAGGTATAGAGTAGGTGTAGGTTCTATTATACAATAAACTAAACCTATAAATAAACTAAAATTCGCGTCAAAAAATTCGTAGATCGTCCTAAAGAGACTGGCCGTATTACTGCGTTGTATGGCCACGCTTAGCCTCTGACCAAGGTAAAAGTTAGCCCTTGGGTCACAAATCTCCTTATAAAGGCCGGAGCAAGCTTCCCAGAGTTTCAACCCCAAACGGCTCGACAATTTGGTTACCAATAAGGTAAGAATTTTTTGACGGCACGATAGACGCAGTGGCTGAGCGATTGACTGCTGCGCTGCGTGTCGCGGGTTCGATCCCCGAACAAAATAATATTTGTGTGGCCTACAGCTGTTTCGGGTCTGCGTGTTTCTGTATGTGAGTTTAAGTTTTGTATACGAACAATACAGGAAAAATTCTAGTGTGGGGCAAAAACTTGTATTTAATATTTTTACTATATTAATATTAATTATATTATTAATTAATTAATATATATTATAAAGCTGAAGAGTTTGTCTGTTTGTTTGAACGCGCTAATCTCAGGGAGTTCTGGTTGGAATTGGAAAATTCTTTTAGTGTTGGATAGTCAATTTCTTGAGGAAGGCTATAGGCTATATAACATCACGCTATGACCAACAGGTGCTGAGCAGCGAGGGTGAAACCGCGGGGAACAGCTAGTGTATTATATAAATTATAAGTGTACACGAGGGGCGACCTTTGCACGGGACTCACAAACAATCAATAAACATGCATTGTGTAATCGTGCTCTATTGGCATACTCCCATACTTAGTACTCCCATAAATTATAAACTTAACGGACACTCAAGATTCAAACCGAACGGCGACCCTTGGCTTGTTGATCGAACATTACGATCAACAAGCCAAGAAGAAGAAGAAAGAGAAGAAGAAAAGAAAAAAAGAAAAGAAAGAAGAAGACAAGAAGAAGAGAGAGATTGACAGATGTCACCTCGTCAATATCAGTTCCGTGTGTGATAATTGTTTATAAATATAAAACTCGCCTTTAAAGCCACAAAAAACCGTAAAGTGTGGATAAAACATCCTAATAAACAAGTACGAGTGTTATCTCAGAATTATATACAAGATTAGTGAAAATAACAATAAAAACAAACAGTGTATAAAATTGATTACAGTGAAAACACTTAAACATATTATATATCAATAACAACAACAAACAATTTTACCTCATACAACCTAGTCAAATTATGGGGAGCGTTAAATAATAAAAATAGGAATACGTGTGAGCAGAAGCGCATGCTCTAATGTAATGTCTTCAAAACTAGCCTATGGTTACATGGACTTACTGCTACTTAAAATGCTAAATTGACAAAAATGCGAGAACCGTCTCGAAGGGCCACCCTAAACTGCAATCGTGCATTTTATGCTCTCACGGTGATCACTCGTTGCGGTTCAGGTTGCATAACTCTTCCCTCCTCAAGAGCGAAATTATCAGGGTTGTTAAGGTTCTGATGATTTCGCGAACAGTTTAATAATTTTATCTTATATCTAAAAACAAGAAAGGTTATAAATCCTAAAGGTAGAATTACATACAGAATTATCGTACCTAAACTAATGTTCTTAGTGTTAACCGCACTATCATTTTCACTGTATTTCACTTTGCTCATTTTCACTACTTGAGCTAACTCTTTCAGCTCATCTAGATTTATACCTTTCATATTCACTGCACTGACACTGGAGGTACGTTTTTCTTGCTTCAACGCTGGTAGGATGAATATCGGGGTTATTGGATAATTCAGATGTGTATAAGAAAATTGGTAATTTTGTAGATGTATGTGCCCGATGTTAACTTTACAGGCATCGTCCAGGGTCACTATGTACGTTCCTTGTAGAGACTCATGGGTTATGACGTCATCATGGCATTTTTTACTGGCTATAACGTTATCCTTTGTATATAGGATCCAACTTCCGTGTCCAATTCGTTGAACTTTCAAATCTTCTATGTCAACTATGTGCTGCTCACATGCACTAGCATTAGAATGGAACTTCATCAACTGTTCTTCACATAATGGCTCTAGATGGGTCAACACATCATCAGTGGTGCATAAAAATTTGTCTTCTGTTGCAATCTGCTTACAGGCTCTCACGACTGGTAAGTAATCTGAGTCTTTCACCAAAAGGTAGGGATATTTAGGAACTACTATTACAGTTTTGTTTAAATCTGTGTTATTAATAGGTAAAGAATAAAGTTTAAAATAACTGTAAGTACTGTTTTCAATTAATGGAATCTCTATTATAAACGTAATCTGGTTTTGTTTAATAAAGGCTTTAACAGTTAAACAATCTTCAAATTTAACTAAATTATTTTCGTTCACATCATATAACAGATTTTCTGTCTTGGCTATAGATTGTAACATGTGTAATAGTTCAGTAGAATTAACAATTGCTCGATGCAGTACAGACACCTTACTAAAGGCTAAGGCCGTTTCAATCTCACTTAAAATTATATTAATTGTTCTAAAGTTTGTTAGAAACATATTAAACATTCCTAAAATGTAAGTAGAGTAAATAGAATTTTCTTCTTTAGTAATTATATTCTTAACCAATCTCTCAATTCTTTTTAAACGTTCATCTAAAATTAATGTATTGTTATGTAAGATTTCTGTACTGTTAACAAAACCATTTAACATTTTAGAGACCAAAGTTATTTTCCTATCTATTATTATTTGGTTGCTTTTTAACTGAGAAATGAGGGAATCATATCGGATTGCGTCACTGTGATCTAAATTACCTGTAACAATTTTAATCATAGACCCAAGTGGATCGATTAGTCCTCGCTTAAATCTTTTAGCTGGTACAAGTTGCTGGAATTTTTCGATAGTTCTATCCTTTAAATAATCTGTTTGAGTGCGAATGCCTAAGAACTCATGGCTGTAAGGTTTGTTAACATCTACCAATTTACGGAATTCATTATATTTAATTAAACTTAATTCTAAATCATTACCTAAACTATCTAAATTTAAAAGTTTTATAATTAACCACTTATCTACTTGTTTAAACGCCTGTCCTTGTTTTACGGGAAGGATACCGGGGTTTTTCTCAACCTTTTGAAGTTGAAGGGCCCATGTTATTTGCGCTACTGCCAATAGCGGGAGGCACCACCTGCGGAGGACGTTTAATATTTTTAACGGGGACTTTTGTGAGTCTAGTTCCAATTTTTACCGGTATTACATTATGTTCTACGCCACCGCTAACAGTTGCCTTTCTATAACGTGGCTTGTCTTTACTTAATCTGGTATTAACCTCTTTTGCATAAATTATGTCGCCTATTTCAAATTTCTTACTTATCTCACCACCCTTGCTATTTCTAATCTTTTGCTTTGTTTCTATCATTTTATCTGATATGTAAGTATAGAGTCGTTTAGTGCGCTTCGCATGATCTTTTAGCAATTGTTGAGTATATAATTTCTCAAAATTTGCATTTAATACAGTACTTGAATCAGTATGACCGAAAACCACTTCAAATGGTGTCAGACCAGTTGTTGTATGTATAGTATGATTGTAAGCCATTATTGCGTAGGTCATAACGGAGGCTGCATCAGTACATTTTCGATCGTACTTGGCCAAACGATATATTTCTATTATAGTCGAATGGAAACGTTCTACAATGCCTGTTGAGTTAGGGTTATTAGGTGTACTAATATGTAATTGTATGTTGTACATTAGCATTAATTCCTTCATTAATTCGTTATTAAATTCACTGCCCGGATCGCAACTAATTTTTTTGGGGGTTCCGTAAATGGAAAAATATTTAATAAGTGCACGTATTACTTCGGGTGTAGATCGATTGGATATTTCTATTGCTTGCCCTAATTTACTGAACGCGTCGACTAATGTAAGATAGTATACAGATTCTATAGCGAAGAGGTCTATGAAAATTTCCTGAAATGGTGCATTTTGTGTTTGAGTTAACTGTAGAAAAGGCTTTATGGGTTTTCTGTCATATTTGGTTTTACGACATGCTTCACAATTATTTATTACTGCTGAAATCGTCTCTTGCATGTTATTCCAAAAATAATTTCTCCTTATCCTAGACATGGTTTCTTTTATACCTCTATGACACGTTTTTCCTTCATGATGCTGTAAGGTGATATCCTTTTGTTCATTTTCATCTTCAACAAAAACTACACGCTCTGTACATTCCACGAATTCAACCATTCCTTTTTTGAATAACTGTATAATAATTTTACTAAATTGTTTTTTATGCTCTCTGCTTTCAAAATATATAAAGTATTTAGTTTTATATTTGATATATTCTTTTAAAAACTGTCTAATTAATTCATCATTATTTAATGGTAGGAATACTTCGAGGATTTTTTGTTTTTCGCGAGAAAGATCATTAACTTGGATGTCGTTTTTATGCCATGTAAAGACTAATATCTGGTTGGGTTTAGTGTCTACTGCTTCTTGTAATATTGGAATGCCAATTGATTCTATATCTTCAGCTGAATGTACTGTGAATGTTTTATCTTTGGCAGGAATAAGTGGAATGGGTTCATTTGCATCATTTTCCGAGCTGGCTGTTACAGTTGCAGACAAATCTGAGATGGAAATTGTTTTAGAGTTGTCACTGTCGGTATCATTTAAATTATCTATTTGCTTGGTAGTTTGTAATTTTTTCGGTCGTTGTTCCTTCTCATCTAAATTAACTACCAGTGATAAGTCATTCTCATCTGAGCCTAATGCATTTAATTTTACAGCATTACCAGAATGATAATTAGCAGGAATTTTAACTCTTTGTTCCGATCGAGGCGCTAACTCTAATATATATTTATTTTTATCGCGCATAATTGGTATCACCGTAGTTTTAGTTCTCAGGATCTCATTTTTTAAATCTATTACTGCCTCTACACTATGTAGAATATCATTGCCTAGTAGACCATCGAAGCTAGGGCCGACTTCATATATATGAAATTTATGAATTTCATTAGTATTAAAAATCGGAAGTGCTGGAATCGAAAGTACTAGTTCGTGTTGACTAGTACTATGAGTGCTTCTAACTTCAAATGGGTCGTGATAAATATATTCGTTAAAATAGTAATAAGCCTTTTCCGGGTTAATAAATGATTTAGTACTACCTGTGTCTATCATAAATTTGGCATCTATTTCTGGAATATATATGTACGGCAATTTAATGCATAAATCGCAATTCAAATTTATTATATTCTCTATGTTCTCCGAGGCCACTAATTGAAAATCCTCATTATTTTCCGTTAAAATTTCCTTATTAATTTCTTCCGAATGATTCTCGTCTTGATTTTCGATAAAAGAGGGATAATCGTAATACTGATCATATTCATCGTTACATTGGTAGTCGCAGAGAAACTCACTGTTATCGCTGTGGTCAAGGTCAAGCTCATTTAATTTAAATCCTTTTATATAGACCTTGGCCGGAGGTGCAGTACGCATTGTGACGTCACTAGATTGAGTTTGAGGTTCCCGAATACCTACTGACTGTAAAGGTCTATTGAACGATTGGTTACCAAATGGCTGTAAAGGTTTATTATTTATTTGCTGTTGATTTCCAAGCTGTTGAGGGCGCATCCCAAATTGTAGCGGACGCATCCCAAATTGTTGCGGGCGGTAACCATATGTTTGACCTTGAGATCCAAATTGTGGAGGACGTGTCCCAAATTGTTGCGGACGGTAACCAAATGTTTGACCTTGAAATCCAAATTGTGGAGGACGCATCCCAAATTGCTGACCTTGGGGGTTACCGAAATATAATTTGGGTTGTGTATTTGATTGCGTAAAAATAGGTTTATTATTATTAATAGTATTATAATTATTTGTGCCGAATTTAAAAGTTGGTGTATTATTTGGTACAACTTGCTTACTGGAGGACGTCAGCAGTATTTTATTTCGGGCATTATATTGGTCATGGAAATTAACCTCTTCTAATACAAAAGATAAAGCCTGTTCCAAAGTGGACGGCGCTTTTAATCTCACAATACGCACCATATTTTCCGGTAGATTATAAAGAAACACATTTAATGACGTGTTATTATAAATAGTTATTTTACTTTCCCGCATACCACTCGATAATCTATTAACTTTTGATATTAAAATACTACGCACCGATTGAATACGATTGCAAAAATCCAAAAATGATTCACCATTTCTTATGCGCAAAGTTTCCAATTCAATAGCTAAACACTCTTCACTTCTCGGGTCTCCAAAATGCTGTATTAGCAACTCTTTAAATTCTTCCCATGTAACAATATCCTCGCGCTCACTGATAAGCGCGGCTGCATTCCCCGCTAATCTACTCGTTATAGCATGCATTACATACAAGTTTTGCTCGTCACTTCCCCTGTATTTATTTATAATATATTCACTTTTACGAATAAAAAGATTTAGATGGCGCTTATCGCCATCAAACACCGGAATAATTTTAATCATTTCGTTTGGAATCATGATAATTTTTACTTCATCTACCATTTTTAATACTTTAATATAATTATATTCTAACACACAACAATAGTCTAAAATACAAAGAAAATACTAAGCAAACAGTATAATAGAGTTCCTTTAAACACTTTTTAGCACAATAATGCAGTTAAATTAATCAAATAAAACTTTAGAAATTTAGTTCATACACACAACAATATTTCAATTTTTTTTTTTTAAATGTAAATCACTTTAAATAACTTATTCTATTACTAAACTAGCCTTACAGATTTTATGCAAAACCAGATAACGTTATAACGCGAGACTTCTAATCGCAAAATAACAAACAAAGGAAATGGGAAAGGAAGGTGAAAATTTGGACTCACCAGCTCGCCTTTCTCATTTTCAGCTCCAAGTCCAACTTGACAAATTTCTTTGGTTCGTAGAATCAATCACCACAGCTGCTCAGGGCCACCCGAACGCGTAACACGAAAAAGTTTTATTTCGGAAACAACGCGAAGGACAGCGCAGCTCTATTCGGCGATCGTACCGGCTGCGCCAGTCAAATTATGGGGAGCGTTAAATAATAAAAATAGGAATACGTGTGAGCAGAAGCGCATGCTCTAATGTAATGTCTTCAAAACTAGCCTATGGTTACATGGACTTACTGCTACTTAAAATGCTAAATTGACAAAAATGCGAGAACCGTCTCGAAGGGCCACCCTAAACTGCAATCGTGCATTTTATGCTCTCACGGTGATCACTCGTTGCGGTTCAGGTTGCATAACTACCTATAATGCAGTGCAAATAAAGTGAAAGTAATTAAATAAATTAACAAAAAGTGAACAAAATAAAATCAACTTTTTTGTGAGGGTTGCAGAAAAAAGTTCAAAACTTGTAACGGCAAAACGTCCTGCCCGAGTCGATTGCGTCAGTCGTTGAGTAAATTACTACTTTGAGAGTAGTTATTTCAACATCAAGTATTAAGTTGATTTGGTCGGGCGGTAACAACGCCAGACTGAGACGAGCGCATCTCGAGTTCGAACCCAAGCGACGACAGCTCTTTTTGTTAATTTAAAAATGTCGTCTAGTTCGAATAAGGTGGTAAGTAGTGACCACAAGACGACAACACAAGTTACTTGCAACATCTGTAAGAAATGTGTTAATATTAAAAACACTGCTCTATGTTCAATTTGCAAAAAAAGATACGAATTTGACTGTGTGGGATATCCAAAATCCACTTATCGCCTAAAGGACATAGAGGCAAGAAAGAAGTGGAAATGTAATATTTGTATTAAAAACAAATCAGACACAAATAGTGATGTTGCTACTTCTAATATAACGCTTAGGAAAAAACAAACCTCTTCAAGTAAACCTTCTTCACAACTAGAGATGATTCCAAAAGAAAATTTTGTAATAAGTGAGAATATTTCTCAAATACCGACCACACCAGTACATGTACATCATACAAGCAATTATGATAAATTCGAGGCAAATATCTCGACAGAAAACTCCTTCGAATCTTTGCCACTAGATGAAGATATCGATGTTTTGTCTCATACTTTGAAAAGAGATCCACAACTATTTAGAAGCTGCCCAAATATTAGATCCAACAACTTTGATTTAATAGAAGAACTAGAAAAGAAAGTATCTAAACTAACGAAGAACTTAGAAATTGCCGAAAATGAAATTGCTAACCTTTTATCAGAAAACTGCTATCTTAAAAAACAAATGTCTATGTATGGCACTCAAATTAATCAACTTAAAGATATTTGTAAATCAACGCCCAAAAGAACAACACAGAAAAAAAGAAATAAAAGTCCCATCCAAACTAAATTAGACTTCTCAGAGCAACTTAGTGGTCCTAGCGCACAATGCTCGCAAACAAAGGACGACGACGTGCAGATCAGTCAGCATTGTCATGGTGCCATCCAGGAAAATAAAAATGACAATGATAGGACAGAAAAGATAGTGTTGGACTGCCCAAATAAACAACGACTTGTAAACTTAAAATGTAAAACTCAAGTAAAACAAACTTCAAAAAGAAATATTTACATAATTGGAGACGAACAAGTAAGAGGTCTATCAGCACAACTAATACACACAAAGACTGGTAAATGGAATGACAATTACACCATCGAGGGTAAAGTCCAACCTTATGCTTCATCATGCGAGATCCTTCGAAATCCAAATGATTTATCAAGCAGCCTATCAGACAACGACATTGTCATACTCTCAGTTGGCAAACATGATAAAAATCCCTACTTGTTATTAACTAATCTGTGTAGGACTCTGTGTAGTTTAAGCAATTGTTCAATATTGTTGTTAAATGTTTCACAAAATAGGTATCTTAATGTTAAAAAACTTAATCAAGAACTCAAATTGTTTACAAGAAACTTTAAAAATTGTAAGTTTATTGAAGTTAACGAGTTAGATGTAAATTATCATAATAAGCTCTCGGAGTTGGATTTAATTACCTATAAGCTTAATATAGAAATTGATTTTATGCAATATGTAAATAGTTTCTCAAAACTAAGTTTAAGTGATCGAAACTCAGTTCATGTGACCACTAAAAACAAGAATACACTTTTTCGTTCCTAACTCCCCCATTATTAAAAATTCAGTAAATAATGACAATGCGAAACAGGATTGCCGACATGGTAAGGTGCGAATCTTACACCAAAATATAGCCGGCATCTGCAACAAACTAGCCATGTTAGAACTAACGTTATCTGAATTAGTGGAAAACAACAAGGAGGCTGATATACTATGTTTTAGTGAAACTTTTATTAAAAAAGGTTCGGAAGCTAACATTAAACTTAATAATTTTAAATTAGCTGCAGTATTTAGCCGAGATAAATGTAGAGGGGGAACTTGTATTTTAACTAATAGGACATTTAACACCAAAACATTAAGCATTCCTTCAAATCTAGCCACAGAATTTTATTTTGAATGCTGTGGCGTAGAGATTATTGGTTTGAGCCTGATAGTTGTTAATGTGTATAGAATACCTGATCAGAGAAAGGCACAAATAAGTATATTTCTTCATAAACTTGAAATTTTGTTAAATTATTTGACGGAGCAATTTAAAAGAAAGAAAATAATCATTTGTGGTGATTGGAATATTGACATTTTAAAACATAACTCTGCAACGAAGGAACTTTTAAGCATACTTCATAACTATGATTTTGAAGCTCACATAAGATCACCAACTCGGGCGAACTCTTGCATTGACCAAATCGCCAGTAACGTAAAAAATGTCCAGTCAGAGATTCATCACTTCGGCCTGTCAGACCACGAAACAGCACAAACGATTACTATCAAAGCAAAACGACACAAAACAATATCTTGTTGGACTGAATTGAAACGTGACTACTGTTCGGAAAATCTCGATAAATTTTGCGAATGTATGTCTTCTCTTTCATTTTCAGAAACGCTTGACTCTGACACTCTAGCAGAAGCTTTTAATTTATTTTATGAAACATTTACTTTATTTTACGATCTGTGCTTTCCGGTAATTAAGGTCAAAGTTAATAATAAACCAGTCACTCAAAAGTGGGTAACGAAAGGAATTAAAAAGTCCAGCAAAACGAAACGACAGCTATATCTAAAATTCATAACTAGTAAAATAAATAAAAAACACAATGAGAAAAACTACAAAATTTATACTCAGTTGTTTAAACGATGTGCACAGAAAGCACATAAAATTATGATGACTAGGCGTATACAAAAGCATAAAAATAAATGTAAAGCTACCTGGAACGCTATTTCCTCAACATTAAGTAATAATGACTTATTTAAAAATGACTTTGAAGAAATTAATTTAAATAATATGACATATAACAATCCATTAGACATTTGCAATATATTTAATGACTATTTTATTAATTTGACATCCAATCAGCCAGTAAACTCTTTTAATATTAAGCTAAATCAAAATAACAAAAATGTAAATACAATTTTTCTGAACCCTGTAGATGCAACAGAAGTTTATAAAATTATAATGTCTCTAAATAATAGCAAAACTAGTGGATATGACGACATTGCCACGCAAGTTTTGAAAGCTTGTGCTACTTGGATATGTCATCCATTAGCACATCTAATAAACTTATCTTTTTTGGAAGGTGACTTTCCTGAGCAACTAAAAATGTCTATCGTGAAACCACTATTTAAAACCGGAAATAGGTCAGACCCTAACAACTATCGTCCTATCACTATAGTACCCATTATGTCGAAAATTTTTGAAAAGGCAATGCTAATGAGGTTAAATAATTTTCTCTGTTCACATGACATATTATGCAAAGAGCAGTTTGGTTTCCGTAAAGGCAGTTCAACTGCTCTAGCAATCTTTAACTTGGTGAAAATTGTAACAGATAGTATTAACGAAGGTAATCCAGCGGTGTGTCTATTTTTAGACATGAGCAAGGCTTTTGATTTTGTGAATCATTCGAAACTGTTAAGAAAACTAGACTTCTACGGTATTAGGGGAAAAGCACATGAATGGTTATCTAGTTATCTAAAAAACAGGAAACAGTGCACCGAGATATCCAAAGTTGTAAAGAAAAATGACAAAATATACACCAAAGAGAAATTTACATCAATAGCAATAATAAATAAGAGTGGTGTGCCTCAGGGGAGCATTCTCGGCCCTTTACTTTTTTTGCTTTATATAAATGATCTTCCGGAGGCCACTTTGCAAAAATGTATCCTTTTTGCAGATGATACTACGGTTATTATAAAATGTCAGGATAAAAAAGATTATAAATCAGTCATCGAAAAGACCCTATCAGATATAATAGATTGGATGGAAAGTAATAATTTAAATATAAATATTAGCAAGACAAAATTAATACAATTTAACTCATATAATACCAAACAGTTGGCTCTAGATGTTATTTGTAAAGACGAAACTGTAAAACAAGTGGATGAATTGAAATTTTTAGGACTTAATGTAGATAAACATCTAAATTGGAAAAGCCATGTGGAACAAATATGTCAGAAACTTGATAGGTTTGTTTTTGCATTGAAAAAGTTAAGACAAAATGTGTCCGTAGAAGCTGCTCTTTCGGCTTATCATGGCTATGTGTCATCTGTCCTAAGCTATGGATTAATTATGTGGGGAAATTCGACCGACTCCGACAGAGTTTTCAAGCTTCAAAAACGTTGCATTCGAGTTCTAAACAAAGCATGGTTCTTGGATAGTTGTAAACCTTTATTTAAAAAATGTAATATTCTTCCACTGCCCTGTATGTATATTAGAGATATCTGCATATTTACCAAGAATCACATGCAATACTTTAAGCAGCGTAGTGAGGTTCTACCGAGACAAAAAAGGGCTAAGTTTCTCAACCTATTATATCACCCACCTGGTCATAAAGATATTTATAAAAAAAATGTGTTTAATATGTGTGTACTGATCTATAATAATATTCCAAATGAATTGAAATTGTTGCAGGGTATTTTATTTAAGAAAAAATTGTCAGAGTGGCTACAAAATAAATGTTTCTATAGTATTAAGGAATTTATGGAATTTAAAAATGAATGTTAATGATGAATATATAAGAAAAATGGGCTTTATAATAATTGTAATAATAATATTTTTTTAATCATTTGAATTGCATGATATCAATAATTATGACCAAATTGACATATATAAATAATTTGCACGCTTGCTTGCAGGCAGAATACAATGACTTTTAGGATGAAAGATCTTTCCTTATAATTTGTGTGTATTTTCTGGCAAATAAATATTTTTGAATTTTGAATTTGAATTTGACGAGGGAGCTAGTCACCCTACTTTAGCTACTTTACCTATTGATTTTCGCAACGCAAACTGGTAGGCCACCCTTTTTTACGGATGGGAAATCATCAAATGACTTCTCCCGCTCTGGACGGAGCGGAAGGGAGTGTCAGACTTACTGACTAAAACCCATCAATGTTCCTTGTAAGATACCGCGTGAGATACCGAGGCTCCCGAACACAAAGGGTAAAAAAAGGAACATCCGTAAAAAAGGGGGGCCAGATTAGGGGCGGGATCAGCTTTGCTGACATAATCTTTGAGGCCCGCGTGTACACGAACGCGCCGTCGACACGGCTGCAGGCCACCCTTGAATCTAACTTACTCATAGATACATCCAACATCATCATAGTTTACCAGAAGGAATCCAAGCTCACCATTTGGTACTTAATAGGCATCCTGCCTCTTTTACCATGGCTATTGTATTAAAACGGGCTGGTGTCCGCAAACCTACGTCTAAGGTGCGTATTTTGTGCCAAATCTATTAATAACAAAAGCACACGTGGCCATTACAAGTACAAAGATGAAATATAAAAAAAAAAGTTTATTGACACAAATACATTGCATATTGGGCGAAAAAATGTTGCCTGTAAACAACGAAGAAGCTTAGGTACTTTCCCGGATCAGTTCCGTATGCCTCAGTCAACCGGTCTGGATATGTTGCTGTCCGGCTTCCGTAGCCGGACAGCAACATATGAATACCGGACGCTGACACAAAGTTCTGTACAGTATCTAGAATCCGTAAGTTGTCCGCAATGATCGGACTGAACCGTTACATAGAGCTCTACTACGAGTTTATGTATCAGTATGCGTCACGAAGGAGACTGCGGATTTGTGCATTGTCCTTGACCTGATGCCACTCGCCGCAGCGAACACATACGATTTCAATGCTGCTGAAATTTTCGCGCTAATGTATTCCTATGGATAATGGAGGCTTCCGTTCTTAATGCAGTCGAGATCTTTATGTAAGTCTTGATATAATGTTATAATACAATTTTCTAGAGTCTTCGATTTTCTATGGAGATGGAAAAAAGAAGCTTTTTGTTTTACCATATCTAAAATTGTATATAGAAATTTTTTAATGCATTCGCTGTTATATCGTCACAATGTCGGAGCATAAACTTACTCTACGTCTGTGTACTTCACTATAAAACTTCACGATTTCTGTATTGTTAGATTTTTTTTAAGATTGAATAAAGAAATTGATTTTAACCAACTTCAGAAAAAGGAGGAATACGCCAATTCGACTGTATTTTCAAAAATCGAGAAACTATGAAATATTATACATACATATATAATACCTTCTTATGCTGTAATATTGTAACAATCTTTTTGTATTTTATATATCTGCTATAAAGAATAAGAAACACATAAAAAAATATTTGTTTAGAGTTTGAATGTAAATTAATTGTTTGTAATAAATGCAAACCATTCAACCGATACCCCATTTGACCTCGTTACGTCTTTTAATGTTGGCTTCCCATTTTAGACCCCTTTGGAATTGTTTAGTAGGTACGCATTTGAATTAGTTATGTAAGTTCCCGATATGGCAAAGCCAAACATTCAGAAAGGACACGGAAGTTCCACGCTACAAAGGAACTTAGTTACATTAGTCCGAATTCTAAGAAAAAAACACTAGTCGTCCATTATGTATATCACACATCAACCTATACAAAACCATTTTAACCTGATCTCTCTACTACCGTGTGCGATCCGTAGAAGAGAGATCAGGATATAATAGTTTTGAATAGGTTGACCTGTAGTCGTGTGTACATTGTTAGGGTTCCGTACCTCAAGAAGGATCATTTTGTTGTCAATAGTCAGATACAGCCGTTTAAACCACAAAAACGTATACTTTGACTCGACACTCAAGAAAACCAAAATTGACCCCGTTGACCTAGAATCATGAAATTTGGCAAGAAGGAATATGCACCATTTTTTGCTTGCTTTTTTTCATTATTTTTTTAAATATTATTCCACACTACGACATATAAACAGAAACATTTCAACTCACATACACAAACAGCCAGACCAGAAACTACTATTTGTAGGCCATACAAATGTTTGTTCCGTGCGGGAATCGAACCCGCGACACGCAGCAGCCGATCGCTCAGCCATTGCGCCAACCGTGCCGTCGTTTTGTGGATGCATCACTAAAAATATGATTTCAAACCTATCTGTATTTGGTAAACTAACCGCGACCTATGTCGATGTATGAGGACAGCTGTTTGCCAACGGCAAAGTTAAGTTTGTACATGAATTTAGTTTATCTTTCATTAGTTACCTACTAGTTTGTAAGGAACATTCGGTGCACGAATCCGACTGGCACTTGACCAATTTTATTAATTTAATCTTGAATACATGTTTTTTTCCGAACAGATAATTTCCATGTACTTTTTGGAATTTAAATTATGCGTCTAAAATGTCACTCTTCCTTAAAAATAAACTTGGGTAAAAAATCTTGCATCAGTAATTTGTATAGTGAACATAACAAAGAATACATATAATATTCTATCTTTTGCCATCTTAGTGACTTTGTAATATCAGGAGAGCAGATTTCAGTAAAATTCCTCGCGAAAATATTTAGTGTCGCTCAAACAAGTAAGGTGATACATTAAAAGCTTATTAAACAAAGGATGCTTGTCAGCTATCGAATGTTATCGAACATAATGTCATTTTACTAATAGCTTTACTGAGCTGAGAAACGGCATGGTTGGCGCAGTGGCTGAGCGATCGACTGCTGCGCTGCGTGTCGCGGGTTCGATTCCCGCACGGAACAAATATTTGTATGGCCCACAGATAGTTGTTCCGGGTCTGGCTGTTTGTGTTTGTGAGTGTAAATGGTTGTAAACGCACCCACGATACAGGAGAAATTCCTAGTATGGGGCAACGTTTTCTTAAAAAAAAAATAAGATTACGCTTGTAATCCTCGAAGAGTTAATCACGGGTGTACCTAGTAGCGATCGGCGGCGGCGATCTCTCACGTCCGGCCCTGGTTCAGTCCATGGTCCGGAGCGAGAGGGAATGGGAAGCGGTCACCTTCTGCGAAACAGTCATGGTAGTGAAGGAGGTAGCCGGGCGTGAGCAGGGTGACAGTGAGCAATAGGTAGCTCACCGTCCGTCCGTCTATTGACGAAACGAAAGGCAGGGTCAACGGTGCGTTAGTGCTCCACGAGCGCCTCAAAGAAATTTCAGCAAAGCAAAGGGGCCTGCCAGAGTCACCGCCTGGCGAGGTGGCGGGTTGTTCGAAAGAGATACCGCGGCCCCGGAACGTAAAGGGCAATAGAAAGAATATGGGTGGGTTTTAGTCAATACAAGTCTGGTACTCCCCCCCGCTCCGCCCAGAGAATAAAGTGAATAATAAAGAGAAACTATAACTGAACTTATACATAAACTCTGAAACTGGCGTCAAAAATTCTTCGTTCTTAACGCTGTCAATTGCAGATTATTGTTTTTATTAATTACATATGAAAACTTTCTATCCTGAGCTTTAGTCTACCTGATTATAATTTGTAATCTAAAATATTTTCACCGTGCATGCATGCATCCTTTCGATCTTATTCGCGACCTAACACATTAAACGAAAAGCACCAAATACGTAAAGCAACGCCTAAAAAGCGAAAAAAAATCCAAAGAGAGACAACAGCCGGAGTTGCGGTTTGTTCAAAAGAGATACCGCGACCCGGAACGTAAAGGGCAATAGAAGGAACATGGTCGGCTTTTAGTCAGTACAAGTCTGATACTTCCCCCCGCTCCGCCCAGAGAATAAAGTGAATAATAAATGTATACCTTATGTGTAGTTTAGTTAAAAAGTTAGGTAAATTTATGATAAGGCTGACGTGCCTTTCAAGATAATGTCTGGGTGTCACCACTGTTACGATCGCCCATAGGACATGGTGGAGCACACTGTGCCGGCACCGCTTGGACAGAGCACCGCTTGTCCTCGTAGAGGCGATCAGCGGCGGAGACCTGTAACGTCCGGACCTGGTTCAGGCCATGGTTCGGAGAGCGGGAGAAGTTATTTGATGATTTCCCATCCGCAAATACCTAAAAGAGGATAAAGCCTCCAACAAAATAAAAGAATAAATAAAAAAACAAAAACTTTTACGTCGGTATTGATTATATCAAAAAATATTTTCATCTTTTAATCCGAAGAATATAAAAGTATTACGGTACTCATAACAAAAAAGGTATAATCCTCTCAAGTATTGTCTAGAAACAAAATTAAAAATCCCGATTTTAAAATTTCACTTAGCGTGGTTTATAGTTTGTAGCAATGCAGATACCCCTCGTGGCATACGCGTAAACATGTTACGAAAACGATACGGTAGTGCTTTTCTTAATTTATTTTAACTATTTCCTTTTGTCTTGGTCTTCACCTTCGTTTTATGTGCATATGGGTATTTACGTACCTACAGATAAATTTGTAACCAATTTACCCCACTGCTTTTTTTTTGGGGTGGGAAATCATCAAATAACTTTCCCCGCTCTGGGCGGAACGGGGGGAGTGTCAGAATTTTACTGACTAAAACCCACCCATGTTCCTTCTATTGCCCTTTGCGTTCTGGGGCCGCGGTATCTCTTTCGAACAACCCGCAACCCCGACAGGATTACCCCACTGCTTAGGAAGCAGTATGTTGTTTTAGTTTATTGATAGTTTAGTTACCTACTTGACTTTATTTGATCGCTATTATTTGTTATTGTTCCTTTGTTAATAACTAGATATTACTACTATCTATGAATGGTTAACAGTTTTACTTTTATTTTTTGCCGTAGAACGTCCTTTGTTAAAGTAACATCATAACATTTTGTTAACATTGTGAATACCAATTAAATATATGAATATGGTTTATTTTTAACCACGTGTAAGTTTAAACTAAGTAAGACTTCATTTTGCAAAAAAAAGGCCATAGTATTTTTTTATCGTTAAAAAACATAAGTTTGAGAAATAGTAACTTTATAACACCTACATGATTTATTTTTCGAAGATAAAATCATTATGAACTAACCATTTTTTAGTTGTTACAAACAATTTGTCATGGTCACTACCGTTACATATACAACTTTACATGATATAAACACATACATTGTTGTACCACTCCTAGAATACACAACAAAAGGAACTTCGCGAAGTATATGAACCATGAAAGATGCACAAACGTCTATTTTGATCTCTTTATACACCGATCTAATCAACATCCCGACAAAAACCCAACATAACAAACAGAAAAATGTGTTTTCATTGCGTTTGGGACATTTTTTTTATTTTTTGATAACTAAGTTAGTCCTAATTATGACGCGAAAATGGCGTGTGCTTAGTAACAGGGTGGGTGTCCGCCATTGCTGGAGCCGCGCCAAAACATAGAATAACAGTTACTGTTCGCACCCAGCGGTGAAAGTGCCGCCAATCGATACCACCCCCCGATAACCTGATACAAACAGCTGATCTTAACAACTACACTACCTATATAACATAATACTTCACCCTCTGTCTGCATATTTGAATACATTACACCCAATTTGTAATCTGTTATGGTAAATCAGCCAAAGAAAAAAACTGTCACGTATGGTACTGAAAATTCTTTACTCTACAGAAAAGTCCACGAATGTCAAAAGCTTTTGTTGATGTACCGCGCCACTACGAACACAATTCCTAACGAAACCTTGGTTTAATTCATTCTAAACGTTAATAACAATAAGTTTGCAATACAATAAGTAAGAAAGAATATAATATAGGTCAAAACCGAAGTTTATAAAAAAGACTTGTATAATGCTCACCTCGATATGTAGGTAAGGCGGCAGCGCGCCAGTATAGCACATGTAGCGGCGCTGCGTGTTGGTGTATTTAGTTTAATCGCTTGCGGCGCACGAGGGCGCATGCGCGGTGCTGCAGGCGCGCGCACCCCCGCCGGCTCTGACAGCGCGGCCCACTCCGCCGGCACCGCGACCCCGAGGCACACGCGCGCCCATCGCTCGCTACGCGCAGCAACGCCGGCCCCTCGCGGCCTGAAGCCCTCGCAGGCGCTTCCATCACCCTTACACTCAACGACACTACATCACCGGGGGCTTACCGCCACGGACGCCGGCGTTCGCACACAGAGCTCGCCGGATAAAAGGTATACCTTTCATTATGTGCTTGCAATGACATGTCCGCCCTGGTTCCGCTATTCATTTGCGGTACAATGCCACATTTATTTGTTTGACGGCTAGCAAAAAAATATCGGTTCCCGTCTGAACACCTGGGGTTGCTGCATTATGACAAAAGAGTGCGAACGCGATAGAAACCCTCGTTCCTCTTTTGTCAGCTGCCGTATGTTGGTTATGCCGTTAATCCTCTAATTGACGAGTAAGGCATTGTGTTTGACCTTTCCTCATTACGGCTTCTACTAGAATCTGCATTACGTACTATATGTAGCTAGTAAATCATTTATTTTATAGTACTTATGACATTTTACTTGTGCGTATCTCTGTCTAGGACGTCTGACACTCACACACTTCGTGATCAGTATTCCGTAGTTACGTCTTTTTCTTCTTAGTGCTTACTAAGAGGGAGCTAGTCTTAACGCGGTTTTTCTCTCACTCAGTTTTCCGGTTAGCAAAGTTCTGTTTTTTGTCATTCTTGTCTAGACGACGTTGGGAATTCAACTTCATTGTACAATAATCAATGAAGTTTCACGACTTATTTCCCAAATCCATTAGGTACTACTTAAGTGAAGCGTTTTCCTCGGATCTCGTGCGGTGTTTCACAATAATAAAAAATTTAACAAACCGCACGGCTGTCGTGCTAAGCGTGTTGACGTCGCAATTTCGCGAAACGGCAAAAGAAACATTATCTTTTTGATGGTCTTTGTTTCTAACACTTTTATTATCACTTGTTCGTTTTGACGATATTGTTTTAAGAAATTGCTAAGCTGCTTAGGTTCTTTGGGACTGGTGAATCGTCCAGCAAAATCTATCTTATCATCGCCTCGGATCTGTCGCCTTTTTGCAATTTTATTGAATTCAAATAAATTTATCTTTGTTTTTACATTATACAATACGGTAGCTTTTTGCACGTTTGCTCTATGTATGCCTTTTGTACATAGCACACATTCATATAAAAGAACGTGCTGAATTCAAACCTACCTCAATAGAGCTGCCATTGAGCAAAGCGCTTACTGAAGCTTTCGCACAAACGTACCGTATAAAAGAATACAAACTATTTCAAAGACCGTTGAAATGTACTTTATACGGAACAAAGCCATTTCTCGGTAAACACAAAGTTAGTTTCGTAACCGCAATAGAAATAGGAATTCGTTAATCCGATTTCGATCCAACTCAGTGCGTGGTCCGACACGCACTTGACCGGTTTTTTATTGAACTGCAACAATAAGGGTCAATACAGAATGCGGATTTGCCAACAATACAGCCCTGATGCGTTTGTAAAGAGGGTGATAACACGATATACAGTTTATTAAGTTTTTTTTTTGTTCGGGGAAATCTATACTAATATTATAAAGAGGAAAGATTTGTTTGTTTGTTTGTAATGAATAGGCTCCGAAACTACTGGACCGATTTCAAAAATTCTTTCACCTTTGGAAAGCTACATTATCCCCGAGTAACATAGGCTATATTATATTTAAAGAAAATTAGGGATCCTTACTAAAACTCCAATAATGTAACACAAGGTGTAAAAAAATGACCTGAAAAATTCCTTACGTCGCGTGCGCTGCGAAAACTATTGATGATAGAACAAAATCATTTACTACGACTTTGCAGAACTCATCATTATCTACAAAAAGTGTCGCGACAGCATATGTCTAAATATTATAGTTATGTCACAGTAAGCGGTTTTTTGTTCTAAAAATTTAATTTATATGCCGCCGCTTGAAAAGGCTCTTTATTTGTACCTTGGTATTAATCCTTATCAAAATAAATTACTTTATATTCAGGACGGTTTCAATACCTTTTTATAACTTTTTAAATTATTCAATTCGGACATTTCATTCGGAAGATATCACGAGTTTTAAAATGCAAGTATTAGAAAAAAGTCGCGTGGTTGCCGCTCACCGCGCTCAGCTAGCCAGCATGCGATGTAGGCTCCATGTAAGCGTCACTGGAGTACGGAGTTACGGACCCTACGCAGCGGTCGTGTGCGTGATCGTATGATTTTAGCTTGAAGAAATTTTGAATTCGCTTTAAATTCGTTTCGTAGGTAAATAAGTACCTGATAATAAATATTATATTTTAATGTAACTATTCAAACAGCTTATAGTAGTAGTTTATAGGTATTCCTGTTCAAAATTTAAGCAAATATTTAGTAAAAGGTAGTTTTCTAAACCCACATTTTTCATTTTCTTTTAATAAGTACCTACTACTTACCTGATAATAAATATTATATTTTAATTATTCAAAAAGCTTAGTACTTTATATAGTTCAACAAGCAAAAATTTAGTAAAAGCCTGTTTAATTATTTATTTCCTTTTATTTTTCATTTTATAATGCCCAAAAATGCCAAAAAGATCAAGATCTCAACTTTCTGAACATAGTTCCCAGGCGAGGGCAATAAAAATACGGCGTAATGAGGAATCTTCATCAGAAACTGAAAATCGCCTTGCAAGTCGGAGAGAATACGCGTCGCAATATTTGAGCGCTTTTGTCAATGAAAACCTGCCAAAATTAGTCCCAGATCAAAAATATGCTTTTGACACTATAGTCGATAGCGTGAATAATAACAAAGGAAAAATATTTTTTTTGGATGCGCCAGGTGGCACTGGCAAGACTTTTCTTGCAAATTTGATACTAGCTAAGATAAGAGAATCAGGGAAGATAGCGATTGCAGTTGCTTCGTCAGGAATTGCCGCAACTCTCTTAAAGGATGGAAAAACGGCTAATTCTACTTTTAAACTTCCACTATCCGTAAATCTTGAGCAACAATCGTTATGTTCAATCCGTAAAAACGGCCCTCTTGGTAAATTATTACAAGACGCCTCATTGGTTATGTGGGATGAATGCACTATGAGTCACAGAGCGCATATAGAGGCCGTGGACAGAACATTAAAAGATCTTAGAAACTCCTCTGCCCTCATGGGCGGGATTACTTTTGTATATGCTGGAGATTTCCGACAGACTCTTCCTGTCATTAACAGAGGTACGCGAGCAGATATCACCAAATCATGCTTGATGTCGTCTCCCTTATGGACTTCGATAAAAAATTTAAAATTACGGACGAATATGAGAGCTCATCTTCATGGAATCACAGATAGTAATTTCCCACAACAACTGCTAAAACTTGGAGAAGGAATTTTTCCCACTCCAAATTTAAGCAGTTGTGACATCCAGCTGGATGAGTCTGTAGGCCAAATAGTCCATAATTTAGAAAATTTAATAGATGCTGTATACCCTGACATCGAGAATTTGCACGAAAAGGACTTCCATTGGTTGTATTCAAGGGCAATAGTGTCACCCAGGAATGATAATGTCAACGAAATAAACAATCTCATTATTCAAAAAGTCTCCGGCCAAATAAAAAATTACAAATCGATCGATACCGTGACTAATATCGAAGACGCAGTCCATTTTCCACAGGAATTTTTAAATTCACTAAACCCTTCTGGACTGCCACCACATGAATTGACGTTAAAAATTGGAATTCCAATAATGCTTTTAAGAAATTTAAGCCCTCCGAGCATGTGAAATGGGACGAGACTGCTTATTAAGGAATTGAAGGACAATTTAATTGTAGCGACCATTATCACTGGCCCAGCAGCTGGTCAACTAGCTCATATACCGAGGATACCGATGATCCCAACTGATCTGCCAATCTCTTTTATACGACTTCAGTTTCCGGTCAAATCATCTTTCGCGTTAACTATTAACAAGTCCCAAGGCCAAACCTTCGAATTATTAGGGATCGACCTACGAAAAGAATGTTTCACTCATGGCCAACTGTACGTTGGCCTATCACGTGTCGGAGCTCCTGAAAATCAATTTATTTTGCTGCCACAAAATAAAACTACTTCAAATATCGTTTACAGGGAAGCTCTGACTCACTAAAACTAATGGCTTTTGTTTTGTAGATAATATGATATTTGTATAAAATTAAAAATTAAAAATATACAAAAAAAAAAATCCTTTATAATTTTACTTTTTTTTGAAACCCGACGCAAAAAAGAAGGGTGTATGTGTGTGTGTATATGTACCCGTGCGAAGCCGGGGCGGGCCGCTAGTTATTTATAAACAACTTGACATATTATCACAACTGTCATTCTTTGACAGCTGTATGAAATGGATATAAAGCAGCAAACTGACTTATAGCTGTTACATATTCTGTGCTTATAGTAACGTCAAGCTGATTGCGGACACAGTCCTAGGACAGATATTTAAGCTCCTTTACATCTGCCAAATTCTGGTGTCCGGAATTAGGGTGGATCGGTTTGACCGCAGTAGAGGCTGAAGTTGGTACAATTGCGACACAGATAACAACATCACAAATAATTACGCTAAAATCTTTGCGACTAGATTTTGTCGCATTTGCAGCCATACAGGCGCGCGGCTAGATTGATTAAAGTACGTAGAAACGCGACGGACTTCCACAGATCACTACAATCACTCGTACTCGTGGTAGCGATACAAGCGGCTTAGCTAATTGACCTTGCGACGCTGCAGTCGGGTGTCCTTGAAATGCGCTACTGAGCTAGTGTTAAGGCACGCGTACACACATTGTTGTTCTTTCAGTGTATCCTCATCTCTCGTGTCGGAACCAACCAGTCAACATCAGTTCCTGCCTTGATAGGAACATTAGCCTTTCAACAACGTGGTAGCAGCATCGTCAAGGGTGCTTTAAAGGTACATTTAAGTATTGCTTTGGAAGTCATATTTCTACATGTTGTTTCCAATTTTAAATTTGATCATCAAGTTTAAAAAAAAAAAGTTGATTTGTAGAGCGGGAGAAATCATTTCATGATTTCACATTCGAATAAAAAAATAAATGAATATAAATTAATAGTTAGCTATATCACACTGTCTTCTTAAATAACAGCAAACATTACAATATATCGTAGTCCAGTCATCAACAAGTTCACTGAGCAACATGGATTTTTTATTCAGAAACATGGATTGGGAATTTTATCACAAGGAAGACTGTTTGGTGATTTCCAACTTGGCAGCAGATGATTCTGACTGTCATATTGACACAGTCCCTAGTCGCCTTTTTAGATACCCGCAGTTGGCGAAAGGGTAGCTAACGAACAAAGAGAGCAAACACAATTATTTTCGATATCATATCTTATACACGGTATAAAGAGTCGAAGCGCAAATTGGAACAATGAATTCTCCATGAACATACATACAACTGTAACGAGTTAAGAGAGTAAAGAGTTTAAAAAGAATAGCCAGCTATTTGATACAAAACCTACATAATAAAAATTAACTGCAGATTTTAAAATATGTTTTTTTTTTTTATAAAAGCCAATAATAAAAATCCTTCTCTTTTAAAAAAACATAGAGAAACTTATACTTATAAACTTAAAAACTGGCGTCAAAAAATTCGTTCTTAACGCTGTCAATTGGATGACACTGGCCAATTGCAGATCATTATTTTTTTAATTACCTATGAAAACTTTCTATCCTGAGCTTTAGTCTACCTGATTCTTATTTGTATTCTAAAATATTTTCACCGTGCATGCATGCTTTGAATCTTATTCGCGACTTACACATTAACGAAAAGTACCAAATAAGTACGTAAAGAAACACCTAAAGAGAAACAACAGCCGGGGTTGCGGGTTGTTCAAAAGAGATACCGCGGCCCCGCAACATAAAGGGCAATAGAAGGAACATGGGTGGGTTTTAGTCAGTACGAGTCTGACACTCCCCCCCGAAGAAGAAGTTATTTGATGATACGCAATGAAATGCTCTCCTATATATACACATATAACTCTGCCAGCTAACTCTACTGCTTTAGTTGAGACAAATTCGATCTGGCCAGTCATACTAGGGCACACGCAAATAAATAGTTTTATAGGGTCGCCGTTTCCGAAATCGTTTAGGTGAACAATACATACGATAGTTGTTTTTTTTTGTTATTGAATATATCCACACCATGACCCACACGTCTAATTCAAGCCCTCGGATATCGGCCTAAGTGAATCAATACAAATACAGACGTAACGATAGAAAAAAAGTTACGCCTCAAAGCACTTATCTTGTCTGAAACATTGAGGTACGAAGTTTCGTAGCTCTCTCGTTTAAAATAGAATTTTAATGTTTTATGCCGAATTAACCGCGGCAACGTTTTTGCTGATCTTATCGGATTTGACGGATTTAATACTGTCATAAGTCGGAGTTTGTGACGAAAATATTAATATTCCGCGGTTTAGCGCTGAGAGTTGATATTCTCGTACCATCAGTGTATTGTGTTAGCATTCATATAAGCAATCATTTATTTTATTACTAGCTTTTGCCCGCGGCTTCGTTCGCGTTAAATTCGGGGTAACACAGTTCCCCTTTCCTGATTTGCAGGTACCTGCTACCTGTTGTTTTTGCCCTTGCGCCTTATTTATTGTAATAGCAAAGCTAAGTTTTTCCTTTTCTTCCCTCTTTCTCCCTCATTTCTCACATCTCAAAAATAGCCTATGTCCGTCTCCAGGGTCCCAACCAAACCGATTTTGATGAATTTTGGTACAGATATACTGTTCCAAAATTTTGGTACAGATATACTGTACCAAAATTCATCAAAATCGGTTTAGCTATTAAGACGTGAAGACGTAACAAACAAACAAACTCACTTTCCCTTATAACGCTGTTAGGCTTAGGTTAGAGAAATTAGTACTTAAATCCTATGTATTAAGATTAGTTTTCGGTTTTTGCTGCGGTATCTGGATTTGGGCCCGGTTGATGGTAATAGGCGACCCTATTGCTTTAATTACATGGGGCTTAAACATAACTGGCAAGATATGGGTGTACTATCAGGTACGCTTCGGTCTTATCCCCGTTATGTTTAGTTTTTACAAGATGGAGGATGACTTATAATGTAAGGAAATTTGGGAATTTGAGGGAACACAAAATGTTTACGAATAAGTTAGCTTTCATTTTTCATATTTTTTAGGGCTACGTACCTCAAAAGGAAAAACGGAAAACTTATGGGATCACTGTGTTGTCCATCTGTCTGTCTGCCAAGACCCTTTATTTTGAGAACGCGTGAAAGTATCGTGTTGAAACTAAAACCTTCCCTTGTACTACAGTCCCTTGAAGCTGTGAAAATCAGCCTTCTAAATCCACGCAGTCAAAAGATATAGCTGTTTATGTCGCAAGTTTGAACGGAACCTTCGGTGCGCGAGTCCAACTCGCACTTGGCCAGTTTTTCTTCTACTTTATTAACTCTATATACATTCTCATCTCTATATAAATATACATTTTCACAACCTGGGCAAATGCCTCCTTCTAATCAAAATATGTTTATTTCACATAGGCCTACATGGGCCACTTATAAAACGTCGAGAAAAGGTGCACGGTTCGGGTTGGTTGTTTCCTATGTAGAAGAACCGGCAAGAAACTTCATGGTTACTGAAATCTACTTGAAATCCTTTGGTTTTACAATGTTGTTGTTACAGCGTTAGTACTTAAGTATGAGAGGACAGCGTAGGCCCGACAATAAGTCATTGCTTACTTTACAAAACCAGGCCACTCATTCACAACGAATTCTCGGAAACCCGTGTCCTTTTCCAGTTCAGACATTAGTTTGTTTTAATATACTAGCAGTTCTATAAAAAATAAAGCATCTCCGGCTATTAAAACTGGTATAGTTTAATGGCAGTAATGGTAGGTGAAATGGCGCTACATTTCCATATCGTTTGTCTTACGACTTCGGCTGGAATTTAAATAATGTCTTGCTAGCAATGGAAATTGTTCGGTACAACACTTCTGTTTTGACCCAGAAAATTATACACCGAAGATAAAATGCTAAGACATATTTAATATACATTTAAATAAAGATATAGTTTACATTATTATTTTACACCAGTGAAAAACCAGTTTTGAGTTACGTGATCATCCCACGGAAAAACCGCAATGTCCGGGAACAAAATTTGTATAAGCTATATTGATACCAAATTTCATCAAAATTCATTCAGCAGTTTGAGCGTGAAGCAATAACAAACATACACACGTACAAACTTTTGTCTTTATAATATTACTAGCTGTGCCCAACGGTTTTCCCCACTGCTATCTCTCCTAGAGGTATGAAAAATTATAGTTGCCTGATTTTCAAACCTACCTGATATGGGCACAAAATTTTATACAAATCCTGGTCCTGCCGTTTCGGAGGAGTTTGTTTGGTAACAAAGACCGCGACAAGAGAATTTTATATATTAAGCTAGCAATCCGCACCGCCTCACGGGTGCAGTGTAGTTACAATTATTAATATTAATATTATACATATAAACCTTCCTTTTGAATCACTCTATCTATCAAAAATGCGCATCAAAATCTGTTACGTAGTTTCAAAGACGACTTTGTTTTATCCTATGTAGCAATAGTATGATTTACATCTGAAATGAAGTATAATAGCTAGCCCGTGGATTTTCTTTTGTGGTGTTCAGAAAAGTATCCTTTATCTTCAAGTAAATATCTTACTAATCGTGCAACCGTATAGGAATGAAAAAGGACAGACGCAGTTACTTTGTTACATAGATTAATATGGGTAGTTTAAATGGGTTTCTACAGCATTGTTTTGAATTTTGTAACTATAACAACTAGATAACTAAGTATAAATTGAATAACAATAATGAATTAATATAATAATGCGATAGATTGAGTAATATTTACTGAGTTGTGCACGCAACATTATTGTACTCGTACCGCGTCAAAACTACGCAATCAAAACCCCATTTATTCAAACAAAATATCGTTACGCGGTAGACAAACAAGCTAGTAAATACAGCCTTGCCACTGTTGTTTTATCGATATAGAATATATAATAGAATATACAATGTGTCCGGTCATGAACTAGTTATATTCTAGATATTGGGTTTAATTCACTTCCCCGCTTTTTGGCAGCCATTTTGAGATATTCTCTATGCGTGTACAAAAAAAAATCATATCTCTCAGTTTTGGTCTTACTGAGGCGAAAATAGGTTTATTCAGAGGGCAACAATATTGTCTATCGTTTAAATTAAAAAATGATAAGCTTACATTTTCGTAACTTTAGAAAAAAAAAATCCAAAAAAATATGCAAGTTAACGAAAGTTTTGTAAACTTTTTTGTGAAAAAAATGGTAGTTTTTTTTTTTTAAATCAATAAATTTGTGTACTAGAATGTTTGTTATATAAGTACTAGTCTAAGTGCTAGTCCGTGACCGGACACATTGTATATTTATTCAAAGATAAAAAATGGCACAATGAATACAATTAAAATCCTAGAAATAAATTATGTATAACAAAGTTTGATGCCAGTACTAGGTTAAATTAAACCTAAGAAAAAACACCGTCAACACATTTTTGCTTAGACAGTGAAAAAAATCAACGGTAGTCTGGCCTAGTTGAGTATGATGCACTAGATGGGCACCTAGTATGACAGAGTTTATGTATCGGTGTTCAGCTATTTTTCTAGTAGGGCAATCTGCGTCTCTCGTAAGCAAGACGTGCATCTCAGGGTGTCACCTTTCTTCGTGCATTCGCGGGCGGAGGCGAGGCAGAGGGTTGCGCTAGCCCCCTTGGATTACGCGGGCTGTTTTCCATTTTGTTTTATTTTATTAAAAGCCTACACTCTAAGCAAGATTACTTTATACATTACGACATTAATAAAGCATAATTAAATATTGTTAATGAGCACGTCTGTACACTGTGAGTGCGCAATGTGCTATGACAGCAGTCATCCAAAAGCAACCTTGCAAGAAAGAAAATTCAGATCACTGTCATACAGGTATATTCGTAATAGGTTGCGTCAGATAACCTCAAACGAAAAGAGAGGAGAAAACGATATTAGGCTGAAATCCTACGCTATTGTCGCTGTGTTGTGTTAATTCTGCTAAGCCGCCACAAAAACTAGGCTAACGAAACGACTTACATTCAGGCTATCGATCTTCACTCTAGTACCACTTCTGGAAACAAAAGACACCTTCTTAAACTCGATCGAACATTTTACTGTTCTGCTGTAAAATCTAGAAGCATTTAATTGTACGCTTGCCATATTAAAAAAGTATTTTTATTAGTACAGTCACTTGGTTCTGAAATGGAAAGTTTTCCGGGAGTTTTGGAAAGGGGGTAATTTTATAGACTTCGCTGTGCTCTTTACGAATTTCAACTTTGCCACTTCGTATCTTTGCCGGTTGTGCCGCCATATTTTTAGACAACGTCTCCTCTCCAATTAAAAAAAGGAAAAGGTAGAAAATAATACTAGGCAAAATTTCCTATAAATTTATGTCTTAACTTTTTTCGTATATTCCATAGTTTTGGAGTACGAACGCCGCAACATGTACCTACTTGAACACACGTTTTGGCCAAGGAACTCATTTATTCCGTCTTGCCTATGTTACAAATAGTGTAAGTGCCCAAAGAAATTAGTTGGGACCGCACTGGAACTCTTTTAAGTCAAGAAGTCCGAAACACCAAGATTTGCCCGTTCGACGTTTTCGAAACTTTGTGGATGAACGAATGAAGCTCTTTGCTTGGGTAACCGTTAAAATTACGTCAGATCAGACGCCATCTTTGAACTTTTCGATCGATTTTCTAAATTCAATTTTAAATGCGGAAAATTCTCATATTTCTCGGTATGAATGTAAGAATGCTACGAACCCAAAAGCTATTCCGCCATCCCGCATTCACACAGGACTTGGCACTGTCGTCCAAGAGAATCGGGTCAAAGGAATTTATTGTCAATTGAAATATTATGTGGAAGGAAGCAGGTACCTATTGTGCTTCTATCCATAAGGCTTGTGTGCTGAAGAGATTTAAATTTAACGCCGTAGTGCATAGACTACCTATTAGGTACTTGTCCTTTAATTGTGTTTCGTGGATCTTGTCCCCAAGCATCTTAAAGTGACTGGATAATCATATTCATTTGAAGATACCCTAAAAAGGATGGACCATGTTTCCAAATTGGTTCGTAAAAAACCGGTTTTCTTGTGCACGGATCCAAAAACCAATTTTCTTGACTTACCCATTATTTTCTCAGTAGCGGAAAAAGGGTTTTTTTTCTTGGCATAATTATATTTAAGTACCATGTCTGACGTATGATGCCGCTTTGTTTGAATGATTCCTGCCTTAGGTAAAAAACTAAACAAGAGGTTTAGTTTTTCTCTTTGACCACGGAGCAGAATATCTGATATTCTGCGCAGTCCAGTCCAGTCAGTCAGAGTCCAGAATTTTACCCTAGAATCTGCACACTATTATCTCAGTTCAGACTAATTTGTGAACTTTACCGCCAAACATAATTAAGTTTTTTAAGGTACTTCTTATGCACGAGTGCGTCGATGTGATTCATCGGCCACTGATAAAAAAGGATCTAATTTTGAGCATTGGTTTTGGACAATTAAATGTAGATGAGCACAATAAAATCTTCCTTGAACATTTAATAACATTTTGTTTAGAATTTCGTCAATTTCTCAATGGGAAGGATATTTGCATCATCATTTATGTCTCAAAATTTTCATAGGTCTATGGTCGGTACCTTTATCCTAGTATCTTTCAAAAAACAAGGGAAGTGTCTTCGCGTAAATTAAATGACTCTTTTTTACAACAATTTCCTTACAAAGAACATATCTGATGACTCAATAAGAGCCGTTATGTTATTCAAATACATACGGAGCCACATGTTTCCCATGCATATATGTATAACACGTTACGCCATCATAATTAATTATTACGACACCATGTAATTAATAGTCACTTCATCAAAGTTAATCATAACGTGTCAAAGTTAGTAATTCCGTTCAACCGTTGGGATTTCCGATCGGAAAATGTTAAGGTGCCTTGCCTTAAAGGACTTCTAAAAATGATACTTCAGCGAACTGTTATTTATGAACCGAATTACAAGCTATCTCGATAATATCAACGTTGTTAAACAAGATGGCGATTAAGTCATATTCTTCCTTCAAGGAGGTTTAGTATCCGTCATATTAAGCAAAGATTCCAGAGAAACTCAAACCTGGGGATCTAAAACGGCCGTCGTAACAGAACGATAATAAGATAATAATATGAATGAAGTTGAAATTCTTAAAATGACACAGACGCAGTTAATATTGTGAATTGTTTTTTTGTGACCATTTTAGGAATGGTGACGTAATTCATATTATTAACCTATTATGATTCGGCTTAAGCGGCCATTACCCTGATCCATGAGAAAAAATATATCGTAATATTTTAGTAACTGTAATAATAATATGGCGGGTAGACTCACCATCTTGTATAACTTAATCGTCAACCTGTTTATAAATCAAAAGTGTTCAATGCTGAAACTGCTCAGGTCAGACATATTTAATACATAGAGACACTATTCCGTATCTCTACTGTTATTTCCTCTCTGAAAGTAAAGTCATATAATATAGTAATACCAGCCTTTAACTGTCCCATTTCTGATCAAAGGTCAAAGGTTCATACAGAGAAAGCACGAGCATTGATCACCACGCTTGTGAAAACGGATTGACGATTTCAGACTTATATTAATTAAAAATCCACATTTCGTCACGATGTTTTCCTTCACCGATGTCTGTGATGTTTTGTCTATGATTTCAAAAGTCACATTGGTAGGTACTTGGCCAGATTTGAACCCACAACGCGTTTAAACCCTGGGCCATTACGACTCAAAGTAAAGTTTTAAAGAACCAAAGTTTACCCGGGGTATTTGTGTAAGTTTGGATATGAAATTACAACGCTCATAAACACCCTGTCAGTTTTATTTTTAAATAACCACAAAGAGGTTTCGCGGAACTGGAAACTCCAGCTTCCATTTTTAATTCGACATAAGTCTCACGTTGTACCTATAACATTTCGAAATAAGTTTTTCCCGCATTTAGCAGCACCCGTATAGCAGTAGGTAGAACCAAGAACAATTTATAAAGTCTTTGAATATGACAATCCTTTGAAGTTTTGTTAATGAGCAATCTCCGACTTACTTCAAACTGCTAAAACCGCTGAAAGGTAGGAATTCGAATTTGGAAATGTTTTCTTCTTTAGTAAATTTTACTAGCTAGTTCTTTTTTAAAGATAAGTAAAATTAGTTTGTTATTAGGCTTTGTGGGTCAAACTGACGAAGGAAAATATAAATCTATTGTAATCGAATTCCTGTAACTGGCACGTTTTTAAACCCCCAACATATATTTTGATGTTTACGCCGAACTTTAGTATTCAACTCAATGAGCCACCCATTTCAGTCCAGTGATTATCATTATTTTCATGAAACGTACGTACGTATATACATTGAACAGAGCTTTTACGCAACCCCGCTTCTTTCTTTGTCAAAACATATTCAGAGCATAGTAAAACCTGCATGCATATTTATTCAACCTCGATTTGGCGACTCAATCATAACTTGGTACGAAAACGAATCAATAGAAAGCTCCTGTATTATTGGCGTCATTTTCATTCAAGCTTTGCTTACATATTTGCGTATTACGGCCAAGGACACACTAAATATTAATTTCCATCACACATTATTTGTTCCACACAATTTAAGTAGCGTTACAAAAGCTTGAACGCCTAAGAAATACAATAAATCATGCCGAACTTCGTTACTACTTAGTTAGTAACACGCCAAACGAACGATCACGCGAGCATTGTTATAAAATCATATAATATAGAACTAGATTATAATATTAGCTAATTAACATTGTAAGAGAGCGTGAGATGAATAATTATCAAGAAGACACGCGATGAAAATCTGTGTTCTTGTCAACACAGATGACACAGTGTGATCATCTGTTGTTCAGTGCTTCAAAGATCTGTTGGCGCTCAAATGGCGTTGACAGGCGGGCGCTGCTGATACTGATACATTTGTGAAATGTCTTGAAAATAGAAGATGGTTGAGTTAGTTCCGAATTTCTCCACGCACGCAAAGAGACATGCGAAATTTTTTAAGGATGTATGTTACTATTTCGCTCAAAGAATATTGGAGTTTGCAAAAAAATTTGCTCTCGGATACTTTCAAACCTGGTTTAAAACAAAGGATACTTATAATTCCAGTAGAACGATGCTATGGAAAAAAAACCGAACTTCACGCGGGCAACGCCGTAGTCACGAGCTAGTCTAGGTACTATAATATCCACAACAGTTGTTACACTCTGTATCATCTTCGTTATTCAAGGAATACATATACGTATACTTTAGACAACTACGAACTAATTCCATGAACAACTGTCAGAAGAGTCAAAAGTACTATTTAAATCAAACATGGCAGGATGTCACAATTCATTGCCAGCATTAATTCTTCAGCACTTGTAGGACAAGTGGTAGATTAATCATTTTATTGCAGTTGGCAGATTCATTCACACAATCATTATGCGTCCGCATGATAAGTACGTACTACGCAGAACTAACAAAAAGTTTCAAAGAAACAAAAATAAAACCTTCTTTCTTATAAATAAAACGCGTGTTATGTTAGAAAAAAAAAAACATTTTTCGCTTGAACACTTAAGCGGTGTTAACCTAGATACGTTTTGAGGCGATAATGCCAAGATGTTCTTGTAATGAGGCACAGGAAAGCCCTTGTAAAGCCAAAGCCGGGAAGCCGGAATTAAAATACGAGAGAGCGTTTAAAATGTTGCCGTTTCATATTAAGTACGGTTAAGTTGTTTCGTCTGTTGAATTCAAGTTATAAACATGTACATGATTTTTCGTCATAAACCAGGACGATAAATAAGAGACTACAGGCAATTTGGAAAATCCATATCTATAACATCATTTAATGTCCACTATCAAGGAGGAAGGTATTTAATTTCAACAGCAAGAGATTGAGTAGTAATAGTGAAGAGTTGAAAATTTGAAAAACTGTAACATACTATTTTTCTTTCTTTCCTTGTACACAGCAATAGGCGAGATGGAGTTTCTATCGACATGAATATTGAAGCATTATTTACACGGCCACTAATATTTTTTATGAAGCAGTGAAAGTTTTAACATAGGTCGAACTCTAAATGAATTTCATAAAGCTCGCTAAGTACCTACTTCGTGAAAATTCATAATTTCATATTCCCAGGACAGTTAATTTAAAAATGTTGTTCTCATCTATTTGACATTACAGTTTAAATGAGATTATTTATCATGTTGCTTAAACCAGTGCCCATCGGGTTTCAGAAAGAATATTTTTCTCTCACATGTAGTATAATATAAAGTCGAAGGTTTTCTCTCAAAAACTCTGTTTATGTTTATTAACTTTCAGATTCTAAGGCTTGCTTGTACCACAAATGCACAGAGCTTTGCCGAAAGAGAGACCACAGAGGGTAAAAGAAAGAACATGTTCGTTCTAGTCAGTAAAAGTCTGACACTCCTTTCCAGTCCGCCCAGAGCGGGACAAGTTACTTGATGATTTCCCATCCAAAAAAAAATGTTGTAATTGCATGTTATGTTGAATTAATCACAGTTGATGCACACTTACATATAATTAAATACAAGTAAAGTTGAAAACACAGTCAAACCACACCGAACTAAAAGCTAGTATCATGGATGACATTACTCAAAAATCAACTAAATGGACCACGGATCAAAATTCGTGAAAAAAACGTATATTTTAAAAAGTTTCAATATATGCAAAAAAGATTGTTAATAAAATATTTTAACGACTAGCAGTAGCCCATCATAAGTGAAAAAGACTAAATAGATAAGAATAATTAAATAAAAAAAATAATTAGCAAAAACTAAAAAAAAAACGCGATCCTGTAAAATCTTATATTGCGACTTATGTCATTACAGTCGCAAACGCGATATACTTAATACACGTGCATAATTTAAATAAAGAAATGAACAAATACGCGCATAGCTTGTAATAGTGTTAAGGTAAAATGCGGTTACAACTGATCTAGCTAAGAGTAATTGAGTTTCCGATAAGAAAAATCTCAGTGGCGGACTAAATTCTGGATAAGTGCCACGTCCACTGCAATAGATTCGCCAGAAACATTTGTAAGCATAAATTGAAATTTTCAATAAATAAATAAAATAATAATAATAATAAATATCTTGGGACAACTCACACACGGCTATCTGATCCCAAGCTAAGCAGAGCTTGTGTTATGGTAACCAGACAACTGATATACATACTTATATAATTTATAAATACATACATATTACAGATAAATCACACCCAGACACAGAACAAACAATCATGCTCATCACACAAAGTTTGTCCTGGGTGGGAATGGAACCCACGACCTCCGGCTCAGCAGTCAGGGCCACTAACCACTAGACCAACAGGCCCGTCAATGAAACTATTGTGCTATTTTAAAGTAGAAGAAGAAAGAAGATTTGTTCGTGGTTCTCTTAGGCAAGTTCTAACGACCTACTTTGTATATTATTATGGCTTTGAAGATGCTAGACTTGGATCTGAATCGCAACCACGAGTAGTCAAGTACACTTGTCTGTAGTTTTGAATGCGTCTTGGAATCTACTTGAATTTTATTGTAACTAGAAAATATTATACTGAAAAAAACACTAAAATTTTAACGATGACTTGTTGGTGGTTATAAAAGTATATACTGCATAATTCATACCTGAAGACTACTGAAAAGTTATCTTACTTAATATTATAAACGCGAAAGTTTGTATGGATGGATGAATGGATGGATGTTTGTTACTCTTTCACGCAAAAACTACTGAATGGATTTTAATGAAATTTTACAATAATATAAGCTTATACATCAGAATAACACAAATGCTGTAATTCATAAAGATATATTGTATATTCTATCACCACAGGAGTGAAACCGCGGGGCACAGTTAACATATAATACAACAACAATAACAACACAGTAATGTATAATAGTAACCATAGCGAGTTATGAACTCCTAGTACCTATTATAAAATAACGACGAATAAAAGAAAAAAACTGTTTTTAGAGTCATATGCGATTTACATAAGGACTAAAAAAGTAATTTAACAATAATTAATATCTTTCGATTTGAGGAATAATTCAATACAGAATAGTCAGAATGCGTTTTTTTTTCTTAAATTGAGTAATAAACCATCATTAATGCTGTCTAACTATAATATAGTTATGTTCTGTCACTTTAATCAATTTTAAAATAGGAAACGTCGCGTCGTTCGATAGGAATGAAACAAATTTTTGATGATTTTTAGAGTAGTTTTAGTTATGATTGTGTCAACATAATCGACAACAGTATTATTCTTGGTGTGGCATATTGACTCTAACGCTCTTGAACTTCGTTGCTGTTAGCCGCTGAACTTAGAGCTGATGACAATAGTCGCCTCTAGTTGTACTGTGAGAAACAAATAGGATCGTTAAGAATATAATGTAATAAATGAATGTAAGATTTAAATAAGTACATTCATCGATCGCAGTCGTGTCGTCCACTGCAGTACTCCCCCAGATTCAAGGGCGGCGCGCGACGCTTTTCACACGCAAACTCGTTGCTAACTCGATATGGCTGCTATTTGGTCGCGTGCGGAGAATTTAACACATTAGCTTTTACTTTTGAATGAAATATAACACTGCATTCAAGTACATTTGAATTTACAACTTAAAATGAATCACCTTGATTGCAGAATTGTAATGGGAAATTCGTTTAAACGATAACAAAGTTATGCGCACGCTTAAGAGAGTGACACTACTGCTAACTAGATACATTGCAAAATTAAAGTGAAATTGTATGATTATTTCATTTTAATTCCACATAAAACTAGATTTATTCTTGAATCTAGAAAACAGTTACACTGCAACGCCCGTATGCAGAGAGAGATACTAATAATTGCAGATCAAGTGGACAAAATTCTCAGAAAGTACTTCGACTTCGTTGCTTTTCTGGAGAACGATCATACCAATTTATTGCCATTAATATCATGCATTATGGCGGGTAGTGAGAAACGTCATATGGTTCCGGGTCATAAAGGGTCGCGAGCTATTCATTCATTGTGTCCAAACTGTCGAAGAGTCAGCAGCTCCTGAAGATGCCTAGTCGAGTGGAGAAACACATGTCGAAAAGAGGTTTGACTTGCATGTTGCATTATATTAACCGCATCTTCTACATGTGCATACATTTACGGGCGGTACTACGTCTAAATCTGGATCTAGTGTAAACGGTATTCAAAAGAAATATTTTATTATTTGTCTTGGATTTACCGGATTCTGTAATCTAGTTTTTAATTGTTATTTTTTGTTTGTCGGCTAGTATTTTTTTTATTAGGTTGAACAAATTGCGAATGGTTTTTTTATATTTGTTTGTGAAATGAAGTCTTAAAAAATTCTTTATTTCTCAAGAATTGCCGATATTTAAAACCCTTTTATTGATAGATAGTTGAATGTCCGAAACTGGCCATTAGCACAGAAAAATCTCAAAGCCATAAAGTGTTTTTTTTTTTAAATCATTTATTCTTCTAGCCAAATGGCTTGGTATTTTTCGTCAGCATTAGCCAGTATGTTCACAAATTATTATGAGTAAACCTTATTTCTGCAACTCAAAAAAAAACCTTAGTGAATTCAATGTCGGTCTCATTCCAGGCAATTATGTAAAAGTAAACATTATGTTATAATTAGGCATCCACTTAGAATCGTGACTTAAACTCATATTGTGTTAACAGAAAATTTGATACATCCTCAACGATACATAATATGGCGCTCAAATAATAACAATGTTCTATATACTCCAAACATAATTCGACTTGCGTATCAAGTGAGGTTGTTAAGATAAACACGTAATAAATGTAAAGCAGGAAAGGTTTAACAATTCCCGAAACAGCCCCCATTGAAGATAAATAAGATATACTGCAAATTAAACACACAATTTTCTTTGTTTGACAGACGTTGCTCTGATTTTCAAGCATTCCGCCTTCATTTGTACCTTATTCCTTTTTGCTGTCGTATTTCCTTTACTAAGTAAATACTTATTTACGAAAATATTGTGGTCTAAAAGCTTGTTCCACTTCTGGGATACCTACTCATCTCTTCTGTGTGGGGTGTAGGGGAAATGGGCCGTAACTGTAAATGGGGATTCCCATGCGGGTCTTGTACATGTTGGCGGATAGATACATTATTGCTTACTAGCTAGCGCCCGCGGCTTCACACGCGTGATATCGAAAAAAAAAGTATCCAATGTATTATTCCAGACCATAATCTACCTCTGTTCCAAATTTCATCAAGATACGTTCAGCCGCTTTGACGTGAAAGAGTAACAAACATCCATACATCCATCCATCCTCACAAACATTCGTATTTATAATATAAAGTAAGATTTATAATATTAGTTAGATGTTGATCTATTATTTCAATTAAATCTAGGCATTTCTTATCTATGATTTAATCATATTTTATAGTAAGTCTTATAGAATTGATGATTACAATCAAATGGTTTTGGAGAAACGCCAACATCGCCAGAAAATTATACCGTTTATGTCGTTCATGTACATGGTACGGATCAAAATACTTTTACTAGTAGATAACTGATATTATAAGGAGTACGAGTAAGCAATTTTTAATTTAGAAAAAAAAATAGGTTTCAGTCCAAATAGGCCAACTCAACTTAAGTTTGTACATTGCTATGTCTCTCCGGAGTTTCTCTCTCACTCAGCTGATACGGCGATAACAAGTACTTAGGCCTGTGCCTGTCAAGTTGACATATCCGCATCAACACGCAATCGTGATTGATGAGCATTCCAGGTACCTACGTACCTCTGTGGATACAAGTAAGATGCTTTAACTTAACTGAAATTTTGTTTAAGATAAAACTGTTGTTTTTACTCATTATGTAAAAATGTTGTTTAACCTGTAATTGGCAACTGTATAAGTCTAATACTATAATTTTTATTTTTAAGATATTTTTATACAGAAGCTGTTGGTGACCTTTTTAATAAATAAATAAGAAGAAAAAAATCTGTTTGCATTAAATTCGGTTTCATTTAGTGTCAGAGACAACAGGAATTGCATTTTTTTCTTTCCTGTATTAAACCTTATTCATTTTAAACACGCTTTTGATTAAATTCGCCTGTAACTATCTTACAAATATTAAAATCAAAATCTTAGAAAATATATTTAAACCACATCTCGTTTCTAATTAAGCTGAAATTCTGCATAGGTACATGACGCCATTCTAAATCCAATATGGCGGACTAAGAAAGATGACAGGCTAGTTGTCTCACAAAGATGGCTACCATGATATTGGTATTAAATGAAATTGTTTCCTACGAAGTATACAAGAAACCTGTTTTTAAGTTTTAAAAACTATATTTGTTTTAATTTTATGACAAGCGCACTTACAGTAGCTACACATCAAAAGTACCTAACAAAATGTACCAACAACTTGTTTGTCCCTTCATTTTCTCCCACTCCTAACATCTAGTAGATACCTGGTTTACGTCCTCCCTCGAGACAAAGGCGACATCCCAATACATTTTCCCAAACCGCCGAGCGAAGTAATAATTCAACAAACGAAGGTACGAAGTGGACCACACCAATTGAGGTAGGAACCAACATTAATCCAGGAGATATAAATTCTCGCCTTTACACCTGCCTTCCTACCTAGTTTAATTCTTTAACTGAAACTCGAGCTAGGTTTGAAACTTGAAGAAAGAATTAAAGATTCCCGGATGAAAAAGATTTCAATTTTCCTTCTTCTTTGTGCTTTAGGAAATGCGGCTAAAGTTTAATCTTAGTGATTTGTAGTTGAAAGATAGTTGAACGTGGATTAAAATTAAAAGAGTAAGTGCAAACTATTCTTTTAAAAATTATTTAAATGGTGACAGACATAAATAAAAATAAAATGAATTGATTAAACTTTAATTCAGACCACAGTCCATAGGTTTGATGTGTCAGTAACAATGGTGCTTAAGTAATTAGATTAGTAGTTAGTTTTTACATCTTATTGTTAACTAGTTTTTGGCCGCAGCTTCGCTCGCGTTAAATTCGGGGTAACACAGTTCCCCTTTCCTGATTTGCAGGTACCTGCTACCTGTAGTTTTTGCGCCTTATTTATTGTAATAGCAAAGCTAAGTTTTCCCTTTTCTTCCTTCTTTCTCCCTCATTTCTCACTTTTTATCAAAAAATGCCTATGTCCGTCTCCAGGGTCTCTACTATCTCTGTACCAAAATTCATCAAAATCGGTTTAGCCGTTTAGGCGTGAAGACGTAACAAACAAACAAACTCACTTTCGCTTTTATAATATTAGTAAGGATTAGACCTATGACTGTCCTACCCAGTGTCTCTGGAAGGGGCAGTCTGGCAGCAATCATTTCCAGGAAACCGTTGTCACTACCATTCAGATGCATCATGTGTTTTCATTGTAATTAATGAACCAAACTGTTTCGGATTACTCATATGACTGACGACAAAATAAAACGACTGGCTCTGACAGATTTTAACTGCGTCACGCCACCGTGACAAGCTTATGGACATGGGCACGTTTTCCGACATAACTGTAGATAATACGTCTAGTTAGTTCCATACCGAAAACTTGTCGTGTCGAGCAAAAGGCACAAACAAATGTATGCTAGGCGCTACGCTTGCGGTCAAAATCGCGTTAGCACTACAATCTTACCTTACAGTGTTAATCCGACTAGGGAAAAAATATAGGGCATAAATCTTAGCCATTTTTAACAAACATTGTATCCATTTAATCCCATTTGTCTTGATTTAGGTCAATGTAGACTTAACTAGCAGGCGTTTTTGCTACGCAATGTAAAAGATGAATGTGTCTGGTGGATGTTTTTGTATGCCTGCGTGAAGGACGCCTGATAATGAAAAACGTCGAATATATTATATACTAGCTGTACCCCACGGTTTCACTTACTTAGACTGGGATATTATACATATAAACTTTCCCCTTAAATTACTTTATCTATAGCTGAAAATTGCATGAAAATCCGTTGAGAAGTTTAAATGATCTAAGCAAACAGACAGCAGAAGCGATTTCATTTTATACTATGTAAAGATTATGAAAGGTTAAAAACAACATATCAAATACCGGCCTCAGATATAGCCCCAAATCCATGACTTAGGGTATTTTCCTAAATACCGACCATGTCATAGTAAACACCTTATTTAACCACCAAAATACTTGACCCATAAAGGCTGAAAGGACCCTAGTTTTCTGCTGGTTTATGACCACTCGTTCATTATGAACACCTTCCCAAATGACGTGCTAAAACAAAATTTAAACGTTCAAACGTTTGGTCGGAATTACTCCGAATATTGACTGCTCTCAGGCGAGGCTTTCAAATTGCCGGGCAATTTTCAGTTCAAAAAATAAAACCTGAAAATAAAATACGTTGGTTGTAGGTGCTAAAAATTTGAGTGTTCTCGAATATGTGGGCAACTCAGTTTTATCAAGCGGGTCTGACGTGGCATGTGAATGGTAAAGGGAATATTCGTGGAACAGTAAAGAGATATTAATGCTTTTTCGTACAGGTCATAAATATTCGATTACCTGTCTCGACATCGCTATCTCCTACTATAAAGACGTTCATACATCTTACTCCTCGCGTTTAGCTCATACGTCATTCATAGAATCGTTACCTTTCCGATCCAGAATCCTCAAAGCTATTCTGACTTTTGTTGAGTTTAAAGTTACAACTTTATGCTATAAGACCGTGGTTTGCAACTGCTTTAACAAAAGGAGGTTAGAATATTTCGTAATTGTCTTTTTTAAATAGAAACCTGCCAAGTGCGAGTCGGACCCGCTCATAGAAGGTTCCGTACAAACTTGCGACATAAACGGTCAAATCTTTTGATATGATTTTAACTTCAACTTGAAATTTCCACGCGTTCCCGAGATACAGGCTCTTACCAGACAGACGGACAACAAAGTGGTAATTTATGGGATCCGATTTTCCCTTTTGAGGTACGGAACCCCAAAAATGACTTTTAAAAAACCTTTATTGCCTTTATGTTGATGGTGCATTTAATTTTATTACCTGAAAAAAATCTTTACTTCTACAAATCATGTGTGTCAAACTAACAAATCCCCACAAAAAACCAACCGCCTTATCGCCTTACCGCTTATCGCTCCTCGAAAAGAACCTTCCATAAAACTTCCAACGATTCCCTATAATCCTCTTCAGTCCCATAATTTAGGACATGCAATCAGTTTTCATCAGTAAAATATCGAACGAATGAACCCATTCCTTACCAGAGAAATGTGCGAATTGTTAAAAGCATTAGAGGAAGGGAGAATTGTTGAGTCATGGTTTTCATTTGAAGAATAGTAACGTGGTCATGCATTGTTGGAGAAATACCACTTAAGTACTTTTGCATTTCAAGCCAATATTAAATAAATTGTTGTATTGCATAATACACGATACCATATCCTGTACAATTAAACCATACTTAATATTATAAAGGCGAAATTTTGAATGTGTGTGCAAACTTCTGCACTGATTTGGATGAAATTTGGTATTTATTTGGATGAAGCTTGGCCCTGGCTTAACACATAGGTTACTCATAGCCTCGGTTTCACCCGCGTTTGTTTGCGTGGCGTATATTTGTATTGAAAACGGCTCTAACGATTTCGATAAAAGTTGCAATATAGGGTTTTTTAATTATTTGGGTTTCATATCTGGAAATAATATTTTTCTCTATTTTCCCGAGCAGAGCCAGAGATCGCCCAGAAACTGTAAATGTTATTTCACCACAAAAATGTTTGTGCTCGAATCGCTTCGGTGACCAAAGAGCTGGTTCTTTCGTTGGCCAAATATTATTATTGCCAGTAAACGTGGCAATGCTGCCAGTCTTCTGGACACGTTCCCGAGTGACAACGTTACAGAAGAGTACTTTGATGTCCCATTATCACCGGCGTAATTTAAATTAACCTTTTTTAATATTTACATTTTAATACTAATTTTAGGTTAAAAATTATGTATTTACTATACATCACATAAATTATGTTATCTTTGAGAACCAAAATTGTTGCATGTTTTGTTTCTATCAACCATGTAACATAATTACAACAGTTACATTACTTTAGCATTATGCAGATATTATGCTTCATACATAAATGTTATTAAATACCCGATTAGGTCACTATATGTATAGTTACAGTCAGTCAATTAGACACACTATGAATACTAACATAATTGATGGTAATTAATTTACAACGACATGTTTCATACGTGTATGAGCTAGAGCTGCTGTACCTAAAGGGGGTAATATATAAAATAGTTGGTCGTGAATATTTCTTCTTTGAAAGAACGAAAGAAAGAAAAAAAATAATTTTAAGTGTAAGTGCTCACAACATTAAACAGAAACTTAAAATAATAAATAAATAAAAAAAAATAAACACAAAAGGGAGTTCATTAAGAAATCGATCTGTTACAAAGATTTTCTAGACTGAGTTCAACAGAATTTAGTAACGTAATTATTTCTAGTGTAATTTTACCGTGTTTCAATATTAATCAAAATGAAACTTGTGCTGAAAAACTTTATTCCTTTCAAGGTTAGTAATCACAAGAATAAAATTATGCATTTAGCAGTTAATCACAATCTAAACAAATCCGTGAATTGTTCTACTAAATGTGGCAAAACATGGCCCCGTACTTATTGATAGCTTAGCCTAAATTAGCAACGTGCCCAGCGGTTTCACCCGCTGCTCAAGCCACCCTTGTTACTTAGGGGTCGATGTTGGCTTATTCCCAGACCTACCTGATATGCACACCAAATTTCACACAAATCGGTCCAGCCGTTTTAGAGCAGTTTTGTAAAATAAAATGAAAATCCTTACTAATATTATAAAAGCGAAAGTGAGTTTGTTTGTTACCTCTTCACGCTTTAATGGCTAAACCGATTTTGATGAATTTTGGTACAGAGATAGTTGGGAACTAGGAGACGGACATAGGCATTTTTTTAAATGGGATATGAGGGAGAACGAGGGAAGAAAAGGGAAAACTTAGCGTTGCTATTACAAATCAATAAGGCGCAAGGGGAAAAACTGCAGGTAGCAGGTACTGTGTTATACCGAATTTAACGCGAGCGAAGCCGCGGGCAAAAGCTAGTGTTATATATAAGATGTTCTTTTTAGGGTTTCGTACCTCAAAAGGAAACAAACGGAACCCCTATAGGATCACTTTGGTGTTCGCCTGTCTGTCAAGACCCTTTATCACACCTACCACATACGACCCGTCTGCCTTCAAAACAAGAGTTAATAGGCATCTTCTGGGCTCGCTCCCTCCATCGTAGACCTCATCTGTCGCTTACCATCAGGCGAGATCGAGGTCAAGAGTGAGTTCATTCAAAATAAAAAAAAATAAAAAATAAAATATCTCGGGAATGCGTGGAGGTATCAAGTTGAAATTAAAGCTAATTACCCAAATCTGTGGTCCCTTGAAACTGTGAAAAAACAAACCCCCTAAGTCCACGCAGTCGAAAGATATGGCCGTTTATGTCGCCAGTTTGTAAGGAGCCCTCGGTGCGCAAGTCCGATTCGCACTTGGCTGGTTTTTTTTTTCTATTTAAATAACTTATTCAATCATATTTAAAAGAACTCCCCACAGATGACGCAACATTTTACCATTTAAGTACTCACGCATGTATACTGCATAGGGGAGCCGTTTTTTGTTCTGTTTGACCTCGCACACAGACATGTTTGGCAACCCTAGCCAGGAACGTGCGGATATTACGTCACGTGTGTCCTTGAAACGCCCGCTGCATTCGACCACCCCTTCCTGCTGCAGGCGTGTAGCACCTGCTTTCAATTGCAAATTTAATTGCGACCAGCTTTCCTGCACGACGCGCGGCGTGCTAATTACGCGGCTAACTATTTATGTGTTCAAGTAACTGTATTATTCAAAGTGATTTGTTTTTGAGAAATCATTCTATTGAGCTGGGGGCTAAATAATAACTACCGCTCGGGTCGTTCTTAAGATAGAGCCGCGCTTACCTAGATTGGTCCGTCGATAGATGACCACTCATTCTATACACAAGTCACGTGTGTATGTGTGTGTGTGTGTGACAACCCGTCCTAGATAGATAGAATATTCTTTATTATGTACACCATACAAATGACAAGAATAACAGTATACAACTTTAAATAGGGTGACACAATGGGCGGTCTTATCGCTAAAAGCGATCTTTTCAAGACAACCTTTGGATGGATTTAAAATAGGAGAGACAGTACTAGGGTAGTCTGTTGTGTTTCATTTTACGAACGAATAGCTACATTTATGAAAACAAATACTACCAAGGAGTATCGTATTACCCAGTACATTAGTCGCTCCATGTATAAATACTGGTAATGCATTCGGTTAGACTGGAAGCCGACCGTCATGATTGGGAAAAGGCTAGGCAGATGATGTTGAATTTGTTTTAATTGGTGTTCATTTTGTGTAGAAATTGTTTCTAAAATTATAATTTAGGAATCGATTACACTTAAGCTTTTCAAAAAGTTACAAACTTACGGACACTTAATTTAGACTAGAACTTCGAGAATTTTCGCAAAATTCTTGGGTCTCGCTTATAACATTGTTTGAGAAACAAACGATAAGTTTCTTAATTGGTTTCGTAGATACATAAATAAGACAAAATTAACTCACTAATTATGGGAAATAATAATAGAAATATTATACTTTCTGTACCTTTCGGCTACCACCTTCGCAAGTTATTTTGAAAAGTAATCATTACTGGTAAAGGAAAATACATGTAATTGAGACACTCTTATTTTAGTTTACTGTAGGCGTAAGTACCTACTGTATTGTATTTATCTAATCAAAACCCATTAATGCGCCGTGTTTTATCATGTACTTGACTCGTAATAATTCATTAGCTACTTTATCTTGTTGTTTTAAGCATCATATTATGTGTGTTCTGATAACTGATTATGCTAAAAGCTCTAATAGAAAGGTCGTGGTAACATTAATATAAAATAATTTAATAAAATCTTTGAGAAAGAGAATTAAATTAATTCATTTGTTTTTTTTTTTAGTGATAGGTACCCGCAACCCCGGGACATATATCAGTTCTCTATTTTAAATTATCGTGGATGTCAAGGAGGCGTATGCTCCCCAACTATTTATTTTAACATTTTACATGAAACGGCCATGGGGCCATTATTTTTTCATTTTTAAGTTCGCTATATTGAGTCTTACCGTAAAACGTGTATTTTCATACAAAAAAAAAGTAGTTTGTCAGCAATATTTATACGTAGAGTTTCTTTATTTGCTGTACAAACGAGAAACGAGTAAGATCCGTTTACACCTTGTATTATTAGACAACATTCAACCATTCACAGCACTTTAAACAATTATATATCTTCCATTTCCTCGCAACCGCATTACAGTTTCACATACATACTATGACGCTTACTCTGAGCGTCCAAGGGAACATTCAGTGCAGAGGTCATGCAGCAGGCAGGGAACTGAGCTGGCGTGACTCACAAATTCAAAATCACAACACACTATCTATGTCCCTTAATAAATTGTGCCCAGTACAAACTGACGCATTTGAAACTTTATTTCCCTGTTAAATAAAGTTGATTTTACCAGGACACAAAGTTGTGACAATTCTACATAGTTCAAGAGCATATATCTTTCCCAAAAAGGACTTTAAACATGGTTTTGTATTTTTTCTTTCTGACTTTACATAAATTTCCCCATTGAGTATGGGGAAATTTATGTAAAGTCAAAAGCTTAGACAAACTTGGTGATGATGCGGTCTTTTCAAAATATATAGAAGCTTCACTTCCTCAGCACCGCTCCTCCAATATATGCCAGTAGTCTCTTGTGAACAAACCGCTTTACAAAAATTCTATGATTGCAGAAAAGCTCGCTACGGCTCAACCTTACCCCTAGAAGTGTCCAAAATACAAAATGTCTCCTTAATTAGCGACATCCATTAAAAATAATCCCTGCGGTGCAGAGATAACCAGCGTCCTGACATAGCAATTAATATTTAAGTAACCTCCAGCTAATTATGTATTTAACTTCAATATCGTTAGTTAATCTGGAAGTTAACTATGTATTGTTGTTTGAAGTAACTGCTCCTAAATTCTTTCTTCGTATCGACACGCACGACACGTAGGTTGCGGTCGGGAATTCCATTTGAGCCGGCCCAAAACTTAGCTAAAACTTGGACCATTATTGCACTAGCTCCTTAGTATTGTAGCGCGATGTTATATAGCCTATATCTGTGACCAAACTGTTTAAATGAACTATTTCACTCCCTTAGTGGTTGAATTTTGCAAGATTCCGTCTTTTTTTTCGTTTTCGTTATATTTAAGACTCCTTACCCTTGTAATTGCTGTATTTTCGAACACGGAACTAATATTTGCATGACCTACAGATAGTTATTACCAATGTGGGGCAACGTTTTACAGTGAAAAAAAAAAACAAACATCCTGCTTTAAGTCGTCATGGAAGCTCACCTTTGAAACGATACATTACTACACCTGGCAAACAGATTCGTGGATTCGTAATAAGATGCATCTAAGAATCCTCAACAATCCGTGTAGAGTCTGAATATGATTTTTTTATTCATAATTAGTTTAGACCAATCATTTTCCTGCCCTTGAAGCTCGTTTGCTGCAACTCGTTTTCTTCTTCCATACAGCATAATTTACTCCTTTCTCCTTCATATCTTTCCTCACACAATCCATCCATTTCTTTGGCCTTCCTATCCTCCCCCTCCATTACCATTCAAATCTATCACTCTTTAAGTCACGTGCGCTTCGTCTCTCTTCATTACATGTCAAAGCAAAGCCTCCCTTTCAACTTTGCTGTAACAGGCGCAACTTTCAAATTTCCTCTAATATACATTACTTATTTTATTAAATCTTATCACTCCACAAATCCATCTCAACACTCTTATTGCCGCTAAATACAATCGATTTTCATCCATCTTTTTACAGTCCAAAATTTTGACCCATACAGTACGACAGGAAAAAAATATTTAGACGTTGTTTAAATCTCGCGTAATCGTAGATTTCTATGCGCTACGTCAGCGGCGGAAAACAAGTACAAAGATTGTATCTGAAATATTTCAACATCTTGCACAGGAATTCGATAGTGGAGCCGCTTAAGTTGCCATAGCAAATTGACCTTAAAGCCTACGACATAGTTTCGTAAGTAAAACTTATGACCGACATTTAACATTGAACTAGAATAGATGAAATACTAAAGCGTAGCTGGAGGTACCAATATACTGTAAAGGTGCGGTCAAACCGAGCAGACTGGGCACGGAATAGGTATTAAAACAGCTGGTTATGTCAGGTGTCCGCAGTTTTGCCCGTCGGTAGGCGTAGGCTTACGTAGCTGTTGCTACGAAAAGCCTACGCAGCTACGAGAAGTTTACGACGCTTTCTTCAGACCAGTGTTTAGTTACTTTTCGAAAAATTGACAATTGCTATTTTACTTGGAAATATTAAAAATCAAATCATTTTCTAAATAAGAAGTGGCGAACAGTCCTAATAATTTTAGAGCTTCCCTTGCCAGCTCTGGACATTCTCCTTTTTCTTTATATCTTTAAAATAATGAATATAGGTACCATAATGGAGAAAGTCGTTATCATAGCTTTTAAATTATTATTTTATTATTATGTCTTTATGGTACAAGGGGGTTACCAGAATCTTTCAACCTTTAAAAGAGTCGTGAAATCAAAAAGATTGAAAACACAGCTTTAGATCATTATTGTAACTATTATTCTTACTAAAGTTGACTTTTAAATAAACGTTTACCTTTATATTCATTTAACGGAGGCCAATAAAGATTTACAAGCTCCATTTATAAACCAGAGGGCGTTTATAGAACAGTAGACACATTTACTTGATTTTATTTACACATGTCATATTTCGTGTGACCTGAATTTCAAACAACCAGTGACTTTCACATAAACCCAGACACTCCATAACGTCTGCATATTCCCATTAAACGCAAAATGCCGGTTATTGCCCATAAAATGGTACAATAACATGAAACGACCTCTGAATCCTAGAAATCGATATACTGAGAGTCACTTACTTAGTCTTACTGCAATATTTTAGGGATCTGTACCTCAAAAAAAAAGGGACCTTTATTGGATCATTTTGTTGTCTGTCTGTTTGTCTATCTGTCTATCAAGACCCTTTATCTCGGGAATGCGTAGAGGTATTGAGTTGTAATAAACATATACCAACCATTTACTCAAGTCCTTGGTCCCTTAGAGCTGTGAAAAAGTCAACCCTCTAAGTCTATGCATTCAAAACATATAGCTGTTTACTTGGCAAGTTTGTACGGAACTCTCGGTGCTCGACTCTGACTCGCTCTTGACCGGTTTTTTTTATTTGCTATATGAATTCTTCGGGATTATACCCTTTCAATTATAAAAAGAATTTTGAAAATTGACCCACACAGTCAAATTGAGAATTTTTTCCTTTTTTTGAAGTCGGTTAAAAGAAGTCAGAACAAAACAAGGTCAATAGACACAAAGGGGCATTTACATCTGGGATTATCCCAGCTGCCCAGTACCACGGAGCGTCTTTAATTCCCTAAGCTACACCTAGGTAATAGTTACACATTTCGCCCGTTATTTTAAAACTTCATGTATTAGGTGGCTTTTTTTGCGGATATGTACTGACTAAAACCCACCCATATTCCTTCTATTGCCCTTTACGTTACGGGGCCGCGGTATCTCTTTCAAACAACCCGCAACCCCGCCAGGCGTTGCCCCTGGCAGGCCCCTCTGCTTTGCTGATATCTCTTTGAGGCGTGCGTGGAACACTAACGCGCCGTCGACACGGCCTGTCGTCAATAGACGGAAACGGCCTGTGCCTGTGCCACAGGCCCGCATCTACGGTGGCCGGGAGTCGTGTCGCCGCGCCCAACGCCCATGTTTTAGGTGGCTGGGCACAAATTTAGATTCCTAACAACTATGAAGTTGACTCTAAGATGGCTGATAAAAAAAAAACAAAATAACGCAGCCCAACCTGGAAATCGAACCTTGGATCTTATACTCAGTAGACTAACGAGGCAGTAATGTTTTTCAATAGATGAAAAACGTGCTTCTCTCGCAACCTTTTCCCCTAGTTTGTGAAAACAGTTGACGGAACGGGGTAACTAACAATTCGAGCTGAAGTTCTAAAGGTTTTTTTCAACTTTACGATTTTGTATGGTTTCCGAATGTTTTTGATTACCTTGAAAATTCGTTTTCCATCGAAAACTTTGCCAAGCATCATTTATACAGTTGTGGAAAAAATCTGTATTGATTATAAAATTATTTATACAATCTGATATCATTTTCGTGATTTCGATGTTGGTTGAAAGGAAAAAACTGGTTCCGTTCAGTTTCATGGTCCGTACCCTTTATAAGACTACACCTTCCTGATCATCATCCTTCCAGTTGCCTTTCAGTCTAACCGGATGCAACTGAACAATAATACACATGGAGCCTGCTTAACTAACCTCCAAAACCGTATCTATGGTCGGGCCTCTGTAACGGCTGTCATGGATTTGAAAATGGCAGCCGAGACCAACGGATTAATGTGCTCGCGAGGCACGGGGGAAACTTGACATAGAATGGGTGGTCTTCAATCCACAGACCAACGTAAATAAGCGTCGATTAAATTGAAGATCGAGTCCAGCGGCTATTATTATTTAGTTCTGAGACCACACCTTTCTGTATCAGTACGCTGTAAAATCACTACATAATATAAAACAAGTCGCTTCCCGCTGTCTGTCCCTATTTATATACTTCGATCTTTAAAACTACGCAACGAATTTCGATGCGTTTTTTTTTTAATAGATAGAGTGATTCAAGAGGAAGGCTTATAATTAATATATTAATATTATACGTACCTATATTAATGTCTAAATTGCACCCGTGCGAAGCCGTAGTGGGTCGCTAGTAAAATATAAATACATAATTGTTGGAAAACTACTTATTCCCAACTACTAGGCTAAAAAAGGTGTAAATGTACCCTTGACGAAATGAAAAGGCACTTCGTAATTATTTTTATTTTTTTTAAAACGTTGCCCCACACTAGGAATTTCTCCTGTATCGTGGGTGCATTTACAAACATATAAACTCACATACACAAACAGCCAGACCCGAAACAACTATCTGCAGGTCATACAAATATTTGTTCCGTGCGGGAATCGAACCCGCGACACGCAGCGCAGCAGTTGACCCCTCAGCCACTGGGCCATCCGTGCCGTCAAATCATTGCGATGTTTTTTTTTATGTTACGAGATATTGGGGGTCAAAGTTTCAAGTATTTATCTTTTAATTCAAGTTTTTAATGTTATAACTTTACTTTAAAGACCTCCCTGACCATCCATGCATTCATCATCACAATATTTTGAGTCAGTAACATTAGTTTTAACGAAAAAGATCAAGTGTCAATTTTTTTTTTGCGTATAGACTTCTTTTTTTTGTATAAATGCATGGTTAACAACTTCGTGAAGGGTTTGTTCACACCATGTATATTTTCAGTGAAAACAAACTAAGTATTCATCCATGTTAATTGTTTATGTAGTTCAGCAAATTATGACAGCTGTCTGTTAAATGCGTGCATTGAACGCTCGTTCGTTGTTGTTTTGTTGTGTGTTATTTATCAAAACAACATCGTTAACGAGCAGCATTGATGTCTAAAAGCTTTTGGACATGATCTTGCGCGTCAAGAGCCATTAATTAATTTTACAGAGAGAGATATCAAGTGACAACTATTATGTCCAAGTTTTCTGCTTTGCTTGTTATTGAGTTTTTTTTTTATTTGATTAAATGAAAAATTTGCAATTTATTTCTAGTGTTTTTTTTTACAAAAATGGTGCCCCACACTAGGAATTTCTCCTGTATGGTAGGTTACAAACATTTTAATCTGTTTATATTTTTTTCCGTGCTCTGATCGTAGCCGCGACACGGAGTGCAGTAGTCGACTGCTCAACCACTGCGCCAACCACGCCGTCATTAACCGCCGGATACCTTCTAAGCCTAATAGCTAAATATAGATTGCTCAGAAGGTTCTGAGCAATCTATATTTAGCTATTAATGGTCTTCCCTATTCAAACACTATACCGGAAGCATTCTGGTTTATTGTTTCTCTAAATTGTTATGTTCACCCCTACTTCCTAAGGGCTGTAAAAGGTATTTAAGTGATTCATACAAATTAGTTAGTATATTTGCATAACAAAGGATCAAATCTTAACAGGTACACGAATTCACTATAGTTGGTTTATTAATATTTGGTTGCTATTTTGTAAGGAAACAGTGTTTTCCATTAATAATTCCTTTTCCTTGGTCCGGAGCGAGAGGGAATAGGAAGCAATCCCCTCCGTTTATGAATAAGGTGGCAGGACGTTTGAGGGAGACAACCTCACTCGCCCCAGCCGCCGCGAGCGTCGGGAGCCACGAGATGACTACCGGCCACCATATACTTTTAATTTAATTATGCTGCTAATGTCAGTAGGCAACTATTTCGCTTATCATTTAGTTTCCCAAATTTATATACCAGTAAATAATAATATTACATTAAATTCTAATGATTCCTACATTCATACAATCCTTACACATTTGTTCGATCTTGATGAACATGCTCATAAAATTGAACGTTGTGCGAACTCTAGAGGATGGTGACCAAAACTGACCACAGTCCCAGTCTCAGTGATCGTTCGATTGATTCGGGCGTAGTCGCGACACGTACTAGTCTAGGAACTGCACTGTGTTTCCTTTTAAGTTTCTGTTGACAGCAATGTGGACGATATACCATTTTTATACTTGTACATATTTTCATTATTATTTCATGTCTATTTGTAGTTTGTAAATAATAGTTATCCTTACGAATATTATAAAAGCGAAAGTGAGTTTGTTTGTTTGGTCGTTTATTACGTCTTCACGCCTAAATAGCCAAACCAATTTTGATGAATTTTGGTACAGAGATAGTTGGGACCCTGGACATAGACGGACATACACTAATTTGAAAGTGAAATAAAAAGTGGGATATGAGGGAGAGGGAAGTAAAAGGAAAATATAGCTTTGCTATTACAATGAATAAGGCGCATGGGCAAAACCTACAGGTAGCAGGTACCTGCCATTAAGGAAAGGGAAACTGTGATACCCCGAATTTAACGCGAGCGAAGCCGCGGGGAAAAGCTAGTCATAGATAAAATAAATTGACTCTGTAACTACAAACTGTGTACAAGTTGAAGGATCTTGTCCTCCCGTTTATGCACTGCAATTCACTTAGTACATCCTAACCAAGGTCCTATTTACTATTCATATACTTCAATACTTACACAATAAAACTCCAAGCAAAACATATTCACACCGCATAACAAGGTCATTATGATTTTCGCATATAAACTCAACGTTAGTAAATTGCACTTCATTTAGTCGCCCGCATTTAAAACGTACAGAACAACCCGCCAACCGTCACGAAACCGTCCGCTATACATTTATTTGAACATGAACCATCAGTACAGCCCTTTCACAGTTGGTTAACGTCTGAAAGCAGCAACCCAACAACAACCCTATGCTAATAAAAATAAAAATCACTGTTATTCGGCAGACTTGTCAGTGTCTACAACCGAACAACAACCTTATTCCGACGGTCATAAAGATCAGTGTCATTTTGACAGTGTTGCCAATTGAAAATATACGTACTGTGAAACAACAGTAGTGATTTTAGTGTCGTGCAACATGCAAGATGTTATGTCAGTTTATGTGACCTCGTCATGTGTTACTTTTTGAGTACTTATTAACCTGAAGCATGTTGATGTTAGTTTTAGTTATAATTTGTATCCTATTGGTATCCAAATATTAATGCTCGATACTTCTATCTATGATATAAAAATGAATAGCAAAATGTGTTGGTAAGCGCATAACTCAACAACGCAAACAAACAATTTTACCAATTCTATTTTTAAATATTTTTTGAAGTCCAAGGACTGTTCTTACGGCGCAAAAAAAAAAGCTAAAGGCAGTATAGTATTTTGTGTATTTTAGGTAGGTAGGGTAGGTAGGTAGAAAGGTAGAAAAATTGCATTGAAACGCACAGCTAGTTTAAAATAAAAACATCTGAAACAAATGAAGTCTATTGATAGCTGCTGAGCCCTGGGTTCGGGCAGTGATATTAGGTTTTTACATCAGCAATCCCACAGTATTAGCCGCAGAGTCCGGATTTGTGCCCGGTTTATTGCAATAGTCTTGTCCCTTCACATGGGTCTTAAGGCGCTGTACAAAGCAAACACTTCGTAAAACGTCTAGATTTTCGTCGCAAAGTTAGCCGTATCTGTACATGCCACTAGCCAACAAAATACCGTGTATAGTTCAATACACAAAGTAAAGACTTAAACAAAATTAGTTTACAAAAGTGGTCTAGTACCTACTACGAAAAAAAAATGTTTAAAAAGACCACGAAAAAAATTTTTTCGTCTCGAAATTCTCAATTTTTTCAGCGACTGCCATCATATTTTTTATATCTATCACAAAGGAAATGTATTTTTTTTATATTCAATTAAAACTGCAAAATGACCTACATTTTGGCGGACATGATATTCAAATAAAATCAAACACCGAAATATTTTCGACCTTATTTCTATTCATTCGATGCAATACTGTCGTGTACTTGTGTCAGACCATGCCCAGTAGGCAGCTAGCCTCACTTCCGCGAATACCTAAAGATAAGCTTGTTACCGCGCCTTAAACATAACTAGCAAAATGTGGGTGTTTTTTTTGCTGAAATTTTCGTTTATTATTGTATTTTTGTACTATTAGGTACACCTCTTCCTGACCCTTCTGGGCTTACAAGCGTATTGTTATGGTTTACCATTATATATCACTTTAAGCTTGACAAAAAGATTCAAATTTAAACCTTCAACTAAACTGTATAAAAAACCGGCCAAGAGCGAGTCACATGCGCACCGAGGGTTTCGTACAAATTTACAACATAAATGGCCATATGATTTGACTGCCTAGACTTAGAGGGTTGATCTTTTCATACTACAAAGGGTCTACAGACTTGAATATATGGTTTTAATTTCAACTCCATACCTCCAGGCGTTCCTGAGATAAAGGGTCTTGTCAGACAGACAGACAAACAGACAACAAAGTGATCCAATAAGAGTTCCGTTTTTCTCCTTTTAAAGTAGATTAAATCTAGCTGACATTTAGTAATCCACTTTCAACGATACTCGGCGGTACCTTGACATGAATTTCGCTCGCCTTACGCTTCTAACTTACTTCTCCTTACTTTCTCTAAAAGATTTTATCTTTAAAATCTCCGCTGTTGCAGTGTATTTTCTATATTTTTATGTTAGAAATTGTTTATGAGGTCGTGCTACGAGTTTTCTGACGCCCCCAGGCTAAATGCGGTCGTATCTTTACTTGATATAGTGGTACTTTTTTCTTATGAAGGTTGGCTTTCCGGATCTCGTAGTTGCTACGAAAAGCGTAGCGCTCGTAGCAAGCTCGTGGTCATTTCCTTTATCGCTACGAATTCCTTTCTTGCACAGAATGATAGCTATGAGAAGGAAAATACGTGGTTGTTTTTCTTTATCACTATGTTGTAAATAGCAGAGAATGTTGAACCTAGCGTGTCTGTAGTTATTTCTTTCACAAACGTTACAACCTTCGTTACCATATTATTTTCTTAGATATAATTCGCTATACAAGATTTCTATTATGATAACACGAGCTCAAAGTTAACAACCTCTTTTGAGTAACAATCTGATACACAATAATGTTGGCACCTAAAAAATAAATGTAGTATATATAGGTCATTGAACTATCGCGTGTCAGTTACGTCCTATATTACGCTTCTAGAAGAATGAACTCGGTTGACATGGCAATAGAGTGTAAATTTGAATAAATCTTTAGGTTGAAACGTCACATCGCATGCAGTGTAACATTATTGACTCGATACCGATACCGTAAAAGACTTAGTTAACATTTAGCAGTTGCAAATTGTTAATCAGCCGTCTTTTCTAGAGTATCAAGAAAGTCCTTTGAAACTCTAGACATGACGGCTGACACGAGTTGTTGACTGCTTAATCTTAGCAAGGATTTCACTCAGGCCTACCACTAGTGGGACAAAGTAATTATGTCTCGTTGTGAGGTCAACGTCTTCGCAACATGTTTTTTTTTGTACCAGCTCTTGCGAAATTAAGCATATTATGGCGCATCATCAAAAGATTTTAAAAATCCACTTTGAACCACGGGAAGGGCAAATTATCTGAGCAGACCAGGACTGAAACAAAGGCATTAGGAATAATTAGTTAGGTATAAGTTAATATTTCGTTATGAATTTTACAAGTATTGCAAACATATTGAAACCAATAACATAGTTGAGAGTGACATAATCGGAACACTTCGATTCAGTTTATTATATGTGCTTGACACTTGGTTATTATAGATTAATTTTATAGGTACTAAATGAAGTAACTACATCTCATGTGATATCTATAGTGTTTCACAGAGATACTTATTCTGAGGGTTACACTATACATGTTTCGTCACTAACAGTTGGGTGACATTGACATTAAAAGTATATTTATTAGTACATACTAAATTAATTAACTTTAAATTATTAGTATTTACTTAACGAATGCGACACAACGAAAGCTTCAAAATAAAGCACATAAAAGACAAATATAACTAGGCAGTGTGTAAAGTCTTTGCCTGCCGTCCCACATTTGACGCACAAGAGCTTTTCCGTTTTCCGTACAACCTGAGCAAAATAAAACCTATAACGTTTGTTTCAGAGATGGAAATCGTGCCCGAAGGGAAAAACTTTCGATTGGTAACAGTAGACGAGCTCCCGGCTGTGGCCGATATCTTAGTGCAGTATATGCCTGAATCTTTAAAGGTAACTTTTAATGAGATTTTACTTCAAACGACTTAAGAATTGGTAAGGAAAGATTTTTCGTTAATATTTGTCGATTTAAATTATTTTGTGCTGTGATAAATTGGAATTTCAAAATAACTGTAAGCTTTACTGGTACGGAAAAGTTACGTATCGGACTTGGACAAATATTTCGAAGTATCTGTCAAAACATGAGCGTCAGAAGCAAAGTGAATAACAAAGCCAGCCTGCAATCTGTTCGTATCGGTGAGCTTAACCCAAGAAGAGTCACTCGATCTTATATTTTGGTGTGCTGTAACCCAAACTATGATTTTTTTTGTGTTGTAACACACCAAAGTACGAATTTTGGTGTGCTGTAAAGTATGAATTGACGAATTAACGACACGGTTGGCGCAGCGGCTGAGCGATCGACTGCAGCGCTGTGTGTCGCGGGTTCGATTCCCGCACGGAACAAATATTTGTATGACCCACAGGTAGTTGTTTCAGGTCTGGTTGTTTGTGTATGTGAGTTTAAATGTTTGTAAACGCACTCACGATACAGGAGAAATACCTAGTGTGGGGCAATGTTTCAAAAAAACAAAAATGATGTACTGTTACACACCAAAGTATGAATTATCATAATTCATACTTTGGTGTTGAATTTGGTGTGTTTCAAACACACGTGTTACAGCACACCATAATTCAATTATGGTGTGCTGTAACACGTGTGTTTGAAGACATCAGCTTAATCCCGAAAATAATTATTCAAAAAATAACATGAACATTAAACACTTTTAACAACGAATGTATTTGTATGCTTGTTTCTAGTTTCATCAAACGATTCAAACATATCTAAACAACAAGGTGTGGGACTTCCATTTTTATGTAGCGAAGAATTGGCCCGAGGATCCGATCGTTCTACATTTCCCCGGCTGTACTAGTACGGTAAGAACTATTATTTATTTTATTAGTAATGCTCCCTACAGAAGAAAACCTATTCCCCAAGCAGTCATTGGAAAGATTAATTAAAAAGGGATGTAAATAGACCCTTAAAAAGCCGCAAGATACTTGTTCTCCCCGTCATATTTATTTTTAACTGATCTTGAAAATGTGGTTTTAATTTCAACTCGATACCCCTAAGCGTCCCCGAGAAAGGGTCTTGGCAGACAGACGGACAGCAAAATGATCCTATAAGGCTTCCGTTTTTTTTTATGAGTATGAAACCCCAAAAATTGAAATTAAAATAAATTGTGTGTTCTTTATCCGGTTTCCTTTTTCAAGATTAAAGGACTCTTGAACAGTTTATAATTCGATCCCAATTTCCAATTGACATTAAGAACGAAATTGTAGTTGTAATTGAACGAATAGACCATTCATTCCCAAAATCGGTAATTTCCAAGAAAAAACGTCCGCAATTTAGCGGGCCACGGTCTTAATACCTTAAAGAGTTTCGTTTTTATTTGCAAAGAGAAACTAAAATTAAATACAGAAACTACTTGCGTCCATGTTACGTCAAAGGTCTACATTAAATTATTCAAAAGTGACCTTTTGTGCCTCAGTAAATACCAACTTCGAGGTTAAAATTGAAGTGGTTACTGCGATGCTGGTGCGTCTTATGTTCTCTGCAGCTTGAGAAATATCAATATACTTATTCTTCTTAGGCTTATATTTTATCAGAGGGGCCTGCCAGGGCCACCTCCTGCCAGAGTTGCGGGTAGTTCGAAAGAGATACCGCGGCCCCGGAACGCAAAGAGCAAAAGTGGTTGAGTTTTAGTCAGTAATAGTCTGACACTACACCCATGTTCCACCCAGAGCGGGAAAAGTTATTTGATGATTTCCCATCAGTGAAAAAATAGCTAGTGTTTTGAGATAGGTATGCGTTGCTGTTAAAGAAAGTTCACCAAGATGTAATTATTTGTAGCATATTTCAATTTTCTCAAAGCAACAATCAGTGGTTTCACCCGTTGTTTAGCTCCTTAATTAGATAACGTTGTATGATGTTAGTGGTCTTTTTTTTTAGGGATGGGAAATCATCAAATAACTCTTACTGGCTAAAACCCATCCATGTTCCTTCTTTTACCCTTTGTGTTCTGGGGCCGTGGGAAGTATCTCTTACGAACAACCCCGGTAGGATGTTAGTAATTTAAAAACATATTCAAATTATTCTAAAAGCCTTTCTAATTAAACCATGTTGGGGACATCGTTGGATGTGTCAAAGCCTTTAACAGACATTGGTAAAACAGTTTTTGGTTTTTATATATCGAAATCTTTATCCCAAAAAACACGAAACCGACAGGAACTGCTTAAACCAGATATCCAAATAATTCGAGCCAAACAAAGCCTTTAATGTAAACGAAACTGTCATTAATTTACGTAAAGGTTAAGGCTTGCTGCTATTTTAATCCATAAAACGTTCCGGAAATGAGTTTGAAACGTGACGTTTGCGAGTTTACTCACACTACAAACAAAGAAAGTCACAAAGGCTCACTTTTAAGAACACGCTATAATGAATTTCCGCACGATAAAGTAAGTGGTAGGTAGGTATAAGTATACCTGGTCGAAAATGAAGAAAACGACTTTTCTCAGTTATGAGACCTAGCTAGATCGATTTTTCGCCCCCGTAAACGCTTATACTGCAACTGTCATCGATGTCGTTCGAGCCGTTTTAGAGAACGTGATTACAAATATTGCTCATTTATTTAATTGTATAGGATATAGGATCGTGTGTATATTGGTTATGTTAATTTTTTAAATAGGAATAGGGCAGTTTGCTTGCCAAAAAATAAGTTATATGATCCCAAAAGACTATGTTATGGAAACTTTTTGTAGAAGTTACAATGTAGAATCACGAGCTATGAAACAAAATAAGAAGATGAAGATTTTATCTTGAAACAACATTCTCTACTTTAAGATGAGTAAGACCTATTTCTCAATAGTATAGCTTCTAAAATACTATATTCATGGATACGTAAAACGTTAATCTATGGAAAAGAGAAATTGCTTAGTGTATACATTAATTTCACGGCTCGTGACTTCAAGAAAAAGTCGCCATGACAGAGTATTTTGGGATCGTACAACTTAGTTTCTGGCTTGCAGATTGCCTTTTTCTGGTTTCAAAAAACATAATTAACTTTGTCTTAAAAAACAACCGCATTTTCGTATATTCGTGTTCAGAGGCTATACCGGAAAAAAACTAGGCTAGTTTCCCAGCCTGTTAAATTTAAGCCTGGTTAGATTTCGCTACGTCACGTTATCTTCTACTTTTCGGCTATCGTTTCTTTCAGGCACTTCCATGTTTCAAGATCAAAGTCAAAATCTACCTACGTCAGGCAACATAATCGTCACCACAAAGAAAACTGCGTCTCATGCGGCTTATTACGCTGCTTTTCTCTTTTAATTTTCTCGTTTGGTTCGTCTTAGAAAACTTGACAATTTATATTCAGTGAGCAGTCCAAACCTTTCCTTCGTGCCTTAGATATTGCCTTCGCAGCAAGCTAACGAGCTATATCACCGGTGTTTGCAGCTTGCTGTTCTACATACATTATTTAACTACGCCCTGTGTCTAGAAATCCCTAAGGGAATGGGACAGCACAAAGAAAAAGTAGTTTTCTTTTGTTTTCGGAAAACAGTTCAAAGCTTTATAGTTTACTGAGAAATAAAAGCTTTACATTCTTGTATAACCAAGAGTTTGAGATTTGTTTTCAAAGTCGGTGAAATCGCTAGCCTTGTCGATATAATAGTCACAAAGGGGCCAAGAGCTAGGCTCTTGGAAAGTAGAGTGATCATGAAAACTGTTGCAAAGCTTTCTTATACTTCTAAAGCCATAGCAATTGAGATTTAATAACTTCATAAAATGATACAATTACCGCAATTTCCTACTCCGCAAATTGACTAATTTCGACAACAATACCACAGAAATTGTTGCCGTAACAAGTTATTTCATCTCAATTACAATTTCTTATGAAGTACCTACTCAAATTGGGAATTGGACAAAGAATCCGATATCCTTAGTATTATTATACGTCTCCGTGACAACGATATTTAAGATGGCGTCGTTTCCGACTTACAACATCACTTTTCTCGTGACGTAAGCGGCCACGAGAGCTCGTCGCCACGAGTGTTTCTTTGCCTAGCAAAACTATAGGGTTCTCTTACAAACGCTTGAAAGATGAGTATACCTAATAGTACACCCACAGTCGGTTTCCAGTCTAACCGGATAAAGCTGAATACCAGGATTTTACATGGAGCGACTGCTTATTACTGGGTACTGCGATATCCCTTGGTAAGACTGATGTCGGACTTTCGGAAAACTTACAAGTTGTAACGATTGTCAAAGATCTACAAATGGCAGCCGGGACCGACGGCTTTTTTTTCGGATGGGAAATCCACAAGCCAGAGGACTGACATGAGTGGCTTAAGGCGCGGTAACAAGCTAATCTTTAGGTATTCGCGGAAGTGAGGCTAGCTACCTACTGGGCATGGTCTGACACAAGTACACGACAGTATTGCATCGAAAGAATAGAAATAAGGTCGAAAATATTTCGGTGTTTGATTTTATTTGAATATCATGTCCGCCAAAATGTAGGTCATTTTGCAGTTTTAATTGAATATAAGAAAAATACCGTTCCGTGTTTGAAAAATTTTAGATATCTCTTTAGTCTATAACATTTCCTATGTTATAGATATAAAAAATATAATGGTTGTCGCTGAAAAAATTGAAAATTTCGAGACGAAAAAATTTTTTTCGTGGTCTTTTTAAACATTTTTTTTTCGTAGTACTAGACCATTTTTGTAAACTGTTTTTGTTTAAGTCTTTACTTTATGTATTGAACTATACACGGTATTTTTTTTGGCTTGTGGCATGTACAGATACGACTAACTTCGCGACGAAAATCTAGACGTTTTACGAAGTGTTTGCTTTGTACAGCGCCTTAATTTATTTTGCCACGACCTTAAATCTGTCTTCTGTCTGTCTAAGTTTACCCGAGAGACGTTTCAGTTAGCCGATTGCTCGATTCTACAGTTATTTTAGTATTAAGTAATCGACAAAAAATAAGGTACTAGATTTGCCTAAAATATAGGGGATTAATACCCTTTTGGAGTATCGTCAGACCATTTTAGGAGCCGAATTTTAGGATTGTTACACTGGTTCCCCCGAATATTTTCATCCGTTAAAAACAAAACTAAGGTGAAGTAAAAATAATCTTGATATCTCGTCCGAATTCCTCCAGACTAAAACTGATAAAAGATGATAACGTGACTCAGTTTTTACTTATATCTAAAGTTTAAAATTGATAGCTTAAAGTTTTTGGGATTCTATTCAAATCGCGAAAATCTCTCCGTGACTTAAATAAACTAATCGTAATGGTCATTAGCGCCTCGGCTGTAAATGCTTAGATTACTTTTAACTAGATAGACACCGGATCGGCTAATTCCAGGTTGACAAATAATTCTGAGCTCGGCTTATGGGAACAGGGTTGCCGTATAACATAGGACTTTAATTTAATGAAGTAAGTGAAATTCAGCCTTATATTTCAGTTAATTCAATCTTTTATCAATTTTTATATTTCCCGAATAAATAGACCTTTCTTTGGGCATAAGACCGGGGAATATGAGACTTTTACCACACTAAAATCACCCCGGTGCGGTGGTCACACATCGCACATAAAAGGAGGCGCCGTTTCCTCTTAATAGACCTATCCGGAGCCTCCTCTGTGCAACGCCTGTTAGGGCATATTCCAACGACTCGCGGCCAACGTAGATGCGGGTCTGTGGACGGTGAGCAATGGGTAATTCACGGTTCGGGGAAGTTATTTGATGATTTCCCATTCGCAAAGAAATAAAAAAGTCACAATCCTGGAGCGACTATGGGGTCCCTGAGCCTCGCTGTGCAAATATACACGGCAGCACGTAACCAAAGTGCTACCGGTAATCTCTGAGGTTACTCGGTAAACGCAAAGCGTCCCCACTCTGAACGCCTGTGACTTCTTCGGGGATGCCACAACAGAGGTAGTCATTTCAATTCTTAATTCAAAAGCAGTAATTCAATCTTAAATCAATTCCCCCTAACAGTCCCCGAATTAATAGACCTACTATCGCTAAACAAATGCCTACTTTATAAAGACATCGAGGCCGCTAGCTAAGCCCGGCTTATGTGCCTCTCTTAACGCCCTCTTAATTACATAAAGCAGTCAGGCGTGCACGATAATCCTCCAAGTCTATCTAGACTCAATTCTGTACCTACCTATAAACTAAACTTTGTGGACAATATGGATTTTTAATTTTAATTCGGTTTTATAAACTTCTCATGTAACTTCGTAAAAAAATCTTAGAAGTAACAAAAAAAGTTTAGTTTTGATGACAATACACGTCATTCTAATCTTCGAATAATCACCGGCGGAAAAGTAGGTATAAGATCTATTTGATAGTTTTGAATTGCACAAAGCAAATCATATTAACATACACTTAATGTCAATCAAATTTACTATGAAATAAGTTTACCCGCATAGTAAAAATATAAGCATGGTTTGTTTTTTTTTATAAAGTATTATTTTAACTAGAGACCCGCCTGGCTTCGCACTTCTAAAACACTCACAATCTCGGTTTTTAGTACATCGGCAATTAAAATCGTTGCCTTATTAAATACTTCCTAACTGTAACAGGAACTCGTTACATATTATAGGTATTCCAATATAAAATGAAATTTGAAACTTACCCCGTACACGCCTTGTCTACTAATGACGACTCATGGGACATGAAACTATTATGATATGCTAACGTAGATTATATGGCGCTTTAACAAGTTTTAATTACATTATAATTGATTTGGTCTATCATTTTCTTATGAAGGAACTTCATCATATACGACGACACGGTTGGCGCAGTGGCTAAGCGTTTGACCTCTGCTCTACGTGTTGCGGGTTCGATCCCCGCTTGGAACAAATAAGTATTTGTATGACCTACAGATACTTGTTCCGGGTTTGACTGTTTGTGTATGTGAATTTAAATGTTTGTAAACGCACCCACGATACAGGAGAAATTCCTAGTGTGGAGCAACGTTTATAATTGTATAATATATTATATCTAATATATAAAATTTTCGTGTCACGCTCGACCGAGCTTCGATTCTTATGTGTCTGCATATCGGGTACATCTGAGAATTGGCCAACATCTACAAATATTTTTCATACCCCTAACTGACAAGGGTGGTCTGAACAGCGGATGAAACCGCTGGGCACAACTAGTATATATATATATACGTATACTGCCTAGTGTTCGCAATTGCAATTGCCGAGAATGAGGTTCTGGGGTCGATTCCCGGATCGGGCAAATTGTTATTGGGTTTTCCATTAGGATTTTTTCAGTAGCAGCCACGGAGTCTAGATTTGTGCCCAATTGATGGCAATAGGCTCGCCCGCTATTATATGGGACTTAAACATAACTGGCGAAATGTGGGTGCACTATGGTATGTAAACTTAATCAAAACACCAAACGAAACATTTGGTTAGCGAGCTTGTCGATTGGCGACTGACCATCGCTAATCCCTGAACACTCCGCATCTTAAAGTCCTAGCTAAGCATTCATGTAAAAAAGACATGGAAAATTATAGGTAAAAACATTTTTGCAAAAAATAAAACCGACTTCCAAAAAAAAACTAAAAAGTGGAAAATAACTTTATTTCCGGAAGTCGGTGGCTTTTGTTGGTTTCGTTGACTTTTGTGCCACCGACTTCCGGAAATAAAGTTATTTTCCACTTTTTAGTTTTTTTTTTGGAAGTCGGTTTTATTTACAAAAAAGTTTTTTATTTCAGCATTTTTAGTTATAGCATTATGATATAATTCGCAAACACGGTTATTTTTAGCTTTTTAGTGCGTAGGTCCCGTCTTAAATACAAGCTTTAGTTCCACATCACGCTATAGTATTAAATACTATCTAAATTATGCTTTAGTTTAAAAGCAATTCAGAAATCATATGCATCATCGCCTAGGGGATACAGCTGATACTTGATCTGATGATTATGTTTCTTAATGACTAGGTGAGGGGAAGAGAGGGGGGTACGGGCACCCTGCTCCCACCCACTCGCCTGCCTACCCTGGCGAAACCCATACTTATACATGTGATTGCAGCAATCACGGCAGATTTGCGGTCATTTATTGAAGAGTTCCGTTGTATATCACTGAAGATCTATCACCAAATTAAAATACAATCACCTCAAAAAACTGCGATGACCTTCCAAATCATAGTGCATAGCGTTTTTTGTTTTTTGTTTTCATTTGTCTTCGACAACCTCTAAAATTATATCATCAACGTAGACGAAGTCAATCTAATACGCATTATTAAAGATAACTCAAAAACTACTGTCCGGATCTTGATATTTTTTATGGGACCAAACGACAACCACCAGCTTTCGAATAAAAAAAGAATCATCAAAATCGGTTCACCCAGACCAGAGTTATGAGGTAACAAACACAAAAAAAAAAAAAAAAAAATACAGTCGAATTGAGAACCTCCTCCTTTTTTGAAGTCGGTTAAAAAGTAAAGAAAAGAGAAATATGTCTTCTTATCTCTCTACCTCATTAGTTATTTATCCGTGACCTTTTATATCTATGAATAAAAGTCATTTACCAAGTGATATTTGGCATTTTCTTCGGTTGGTAACGATAACAAAAATAGCTCGTCTAGATAAAAAGAATATTTTCGGTACTACATCTTGATCCTGACCTTTTCGAGACGATCCTAATTTTAGACACAATGCTCGTTTGATTGCCCGCCGACCAGACAGACATCGTAAAATGAAGGTTCTTTGTGCGCTAAACTTTCCTTAATTCACCTGACAACTGCGTAGACACTTATTATATTATTATTTATACCTTTGATAGGTAGTTAAAGATAGATTGGCTTCCATTTTTCTCTGTAGTCCATTAAATTGATCGTCGTCATTAAAAGCTCGTAGCGTCGTAGCGCTTCGTAGCGCTCGCGCTTTGGTTAACGGCTACGCAAAAATCAAAATATTTTTTCACATATTCCTTCATGGGCATTTAGAACATCGAGAAGAACTAGCTCCTTGCTGTTTGTTTATTTGTTTGTTACCTCTTCACGCCTAAATGGCTAAACCAATTTTTAAGAATTTTCGTACAAAGAAAGTTGGAACCCTGGACAGACATAGGCTATTTTTTTTAAATAAATGTGAGAAATGAGGGAGAAAGAGGGAAGAAAAGGGAAAACTTAGCTTTGCTATTACAATAAATCAGGCGCAAGGGCAAAAACTACAGGTAGCAAGTACTTGCAAATCAGGAAAGGGGAACCGTGTTACCCCGAATTTAACGCGAGCGAAGCCGCGGGCAAAAGCTAGTGAAAAATAAATCTGACAGATAAAACGATGAGTCGTAATCAATGCCAGCTAGTCAATCGTGTAGACACGTCATAGCAACGAACGTCAGGAGCAGATACTGTAGCGATGTCCCTATTCAGTCCGACAGCTTTTAGTAATCCATGTTGACCTAGATATCTAATTACCTTAATGACCTAAATGATATGGTAGTTAGTGGAGCTTTTGAGCAGAACTTAAGCGGGTTTCAGTCTCGTATTACGACAATTTTAGGCCAGGATCCTATGTTTGCAATCTTAATACTTTATCAGTGGAAATTACTTTACAAAAACAAGATGGTGGTAGTCGAAAAACCATGCAGTACTTCAAAGCAGCAAGCAAGCTCAACAAAATTATCTGTCCAGGCGGAAAAACACAGAAGTAATATAAATATACTAAGTTCTTGACACGCGGCGCCACCTTAAACTGCTATCTTTAAGTGGCCATACTGTATCACAAACGATAGCCATAAAATCCTTTGCCAATTTTACAATGTGACGTTGATTTGTTTATTAATGTTTCCAGCCGAACAAAACAACATACGAGAGCGTGACAGTGTTCTGCCCTTCGGAGCGCGCAGAGTTGGTGGACCTTCTGACTTCAGAGGAAATCCTCCTAGACCTGACCCAGCCGCTGTACCTGAACTTCACTCACGAGGCTATCGTCAATCGATTCGAGAGGCGCTATGAGGCGCACGACAAGATTACTGGTGACGTCTACGTCTGTGATAACCCACCACAAGATGATAGTACTGAGGGGTAAGGCGAATTACTTTTGAGAAACTTTATAAAAAAAACATAAACAATTGAAACAACTTTTAATTGGGCAACATTCGAATAAAGGCTTGATGCAGAGCACTAAAAAACTGCAAGCTATTATTTACTATCGATTATTTATTTTTCACCTGTAAGGTGAAAATACCTTTACCATACTCTAGTTCTGAAACTACTTATTAAGTTCGATTATAAATGATTGTAAAAACAAATAAAAACATGATTGCAGATTGCCATCGGACGTGGAGTTAGTTCGCTTGCAGCCCGAGCACATGAAGGCAGTTCACGACCTGTATCCGGCGAGCGACATAGAATGTCGCGAAGTGTTCGAGAAACTGGTCGCGGAACTGCCAGCTTACGGCATCTTCGTCGAAGGGAAGTTAGCCGCCTGGATGGTCCAGTCATACTACGGCGCCATGTTCTCCATGCAAACTAGGCCCGAATTCCGCAGGAAAGGCTACGGAATCTACTTGGCCCGCCGTCTCACCAAAGAAGTTGCCGCCCGCGGCTACAAACCCTTCGTCGTCATTCGTCCGGAAAACGACGCGTCCCGATCTCTGTACACGAAGCTCGGCTTCGAGAAACGTTTCCGAACGGTGCGCGCCGTTTTGCGTCCCCGCTAACGCGTTAAAGTTGATCACTAGCAGATTTTATTTTTTTAAGACTTTTGAATAAAATCAATTTAGCTTGCGATCTTTGATCGCCTAGAGAATTTTAGTAGTAGCTTTAAGATGGGGCGGCTAGTGCTCTCGGTCCGACCCGAGTCGATACGACAGGTGTCAGCTCCGTTGAGGCGCTTGTACTGGCAGAGGTCATCCGCGCGAGCCCTGAGCAGATCAGACTGGAGGGCTCCAGGTGACCGGTACAGACCCGGCTCTGAGTACAAGCCCTCTTAGACTTCTATACATAGGGCCTCTGCGATATTTTTCTGCCGTTAGCGTTTTTAATCTCCTAGTATCTACTTCTTGATATTGACAACGAATGGCTTTCTTGTTGGGCATTTCATACAAGTCAGCCTACATTTTGATACGTATATAGCTGATGCCTCATCACGCTTCCAGTCAGATTCGAGAGCTGTAGCCGTTTGCTGCGTTCTCTGGCGCTAGCCTAGTTAGATCTCAACAGTACTAGGATTCACCTGTAGCTACTTGGAACCCTGACATTTAATGATCCGTCAGCCTGGTTACGTCAAACGGTACTCTTTCTTTGGCTAATACTATTGGAGTAAAGACAATAAAACCTATTGAATCTTATCGTACTCTACCTCACCGTTAGATTGTCTAGACGTTTCCTCGGCTAAGTGTTAACCAATCTCTTTGAACATTCCTTGTATTATAATAGTATGGCTATCACCGAAACAAATGCCGCGGTGACGTGGGCTCTCAGCATCCTATAAATGTATCGGGGCTCTAGTACTTGTGAAGCTGGTCAATCTACTCATTTAGGCGAACGCTTCATTACCACTCGTTGATCGAGCGGAAACTGTTCTGTCTCATGGTTTATAAAATTTTTGGGACCCGTTATGATCTGTGTGATAAAAAAATGTTAGCGTATAACATTGACGTACTTGAAAATGTATAAAAGTACATGAGAAAGATAGGTTGCCGTCGTTGCACCCAGTTTGCACTATTCGAAAAGTTTAATCAAGCACCTCATAAATGACAAACGCGATGAATATTAAAAATATGACAAAAATAAAAAACCTTAAAAAAGGATCATTTTAATTTCGTAATGTAAATGAACAAGCGTATGTAAGCAATGGCGGGAAATGACAATTATTTTAATTTATAATTTAAGTTTAAAAATGTGATTGCAAAATAATCTTAAACAATAAATAAACTTGTTGTCTAGATATTTTCATAAAAGTAGAGTTAAAATACTTAAACTGTGACTAGTTTTCAGTTAGTTATTATTACTTTTTATAAATCAAGTACATGGAAAATCATTTAAAATTTGATACGAAAACGTAGATAGGTAGGTATTTTAATACGGGAATGTATTTTACGATTATATCGACGTATCTAATGAAAAAACGTTTGCTATTCTTATGTATACCTGAATATTAATTACTTAGAATTATTAAGTTAATCATCGATTTATTAAGTAACTTATTACGGATATTATTGTGTGATATGATAATATTTATTGCTTTTTGAATATTTTTATTAATTTGGCCAATTTGTAGTATTTATTCTGTCTTCCTAAGGCTTATATTAAGTATGACAGCTCTTATGACAAAAGCGGGTAGTGTAAAATGGACTCGTTATTAAATTATTAATAAATATTATAACCAATCCCTATTTATTTTACTGTGTACACTGATCAGAAAATGCACTTGCAGCCCTTTTTCTTTTTAAGGTATCACTGGTTTATCCAATGAAATATTGGTAAGGGCCTGAATTTGTAAAATTAAGTATTGCTCAATAATTGGAGCTTCCAATTATTAAATTCCGAAATTAATTGCCAAATTATTGATTGTGTATTGTTCTTGCATTTTATTGATATATTTAATTATTAGAGATTGTGCTTGTCTTTGTTTGTGTCAGAGTTATTCAAACTGGATACTTATATGATAAAGAATTTGATATTACCTACTGTACATTGTTTTATCACCTACGATGTTTTCCTTATATACCTACAGATGGTGTGACAGTCAATTGGAAAATGTTCAACTGTTTATCTGAAAATATACACTCATACCATGCAATCATGCTAAAAGCTTTCCTACATACATGTCGAATAAGTAGATCGAGATTTCTTGAAATTATTAATTGTAAGACACTTTCTCTGAACACTCCCTTACCTACTTACGTACCTTAATAAATTATACCTAAACTAAAAGGACAAGTTTTCCGTCCTATGCTGCAGTTGACATGAAAATCGCAGCGTATTTCAATCGTACAGAAAATTATGAAAAATGTAGTATCCATTCTGTATTGTTTATCAGTTTATCACTAACCAACCTTGCAAAGGTATTGAGAATACAATAAAAACTAAACCTAAAATGAAATGTTTTATTTTATACCTACCTTTTATTTGGGGTAGGAACCTACAACGGTATTACGTTATTAAGATACCCGCTTTCACTAAGACTAAGCGTCACCTAAATATGAGGTTTAAATATTGCTGCACTAATGGATTTTCATCTCGAAATACAAGTGATTTTGGTTGCACCTACTTAATTTTCTGAATATTTTATAAATCAATGTTTCTTTTGCTACCAGCTGAATGACATTACAGGAAGAGCGAAACAGTTGTATATCTATTTAAATTGTTTTGCACAAATAAGATACGGTAGTTAAGTTCCAGCAATGGCCACAGATTAGTGTAAGTAATCGCGGTTACTACTTAATAGCCTAGAGGGGCGCCAGACCGCAGGCGTCCCATTTTTCGGATAGCAAATCATCAACTCTCGCTAATGACGGACCGGAAGGGAGGGTCACATTTTTACTGACTCAACCCCATCCATGTTCCTGCTTTTGCCCTTTGTGTTACGGGGCCGCGGCATTTCTTTCGAACAACCCGCAACCCTGGCAGGCAGTGGCCCACAAGGGCCGTCTGAAAGTAGGTCGTATTGGTTGATAACTAAGTTTGATGACACCCCATGAAGCATTATCACCGTTCGGTTATTGTTTCTTAACTAAAAACAATAATCCATTGCACAATAGTGGCTACCCAACATAATGGGACTCGGCAAGACATATCTGTCGCAAGCCGTACGAGCAGTGGCCCCGTAATGCTCAGAATTGGTACCCTGAAGCAGTCTTCAGGCAGCAGCTTTCAACAAGCAATTGCAGTACACTGCTCGTAGGCACACGCACGGGTGCATGTCGCGGATGCCCGTTTTACGCAGTTTTAGGCCTGAAACATTGACATGCGACAAAAATAATAAATGATTAAAAACTTACTAAAATGTGGTTTTACTAACTTACCACCTATATTTTAAGATTTTTTATCAAAAATAATACTCACAAGCATAACACGAACTAATTTCGTCTGATTTTAGTGTATGTTATAACTGTAAAATAGTACTTACCACCCATATTATGTTAGATTGAAAAAAACGGTTACCATATAGAAAATAGCTCTATAGTCGGTACTCCTATACTTATTCTTCCCTTTCCTAAAGTCCATTGATGCATTTTTTATAAGACCCTGGACGTTTTTTACTCGCCGACAGACGCAATTGTGTATCAATTTATGTAGGAAACAAGCGCTCTCTAAAAATAGTTCAATTGTGTACAAAACGATCAGCCACTTCAAGTCTGCAAAAGCATGGTGTTTCGTTCTACATGTAGGTACTAAATATGCAATAGAAAGTGGTTTTATTTAAGTTCAATGTCAAAATATTGTATTAGTATTCTGTTAAATCAGAAATCTTGGTAAGTTGGTGGCTCAAACGTAGTACAGCTGCTAACAAGTAGGGAATTACGCATAGGGTTATGACAACCGGAACATACGAATAGTAAAATAAATATTTTTAAGTTCAGTTATCAGTAACACTCTTGGAATGTCTTGGAGAATGGAGTATACATATATATTATGAGTCTGCGTAACAGTGGTCAGTTTTATTTACTTCGAATGTTTCATTGATTCATCAGTTTCGTTGATCCGACAGTTTTATTGACTCGTTTCTTTCGATTCGACTTTTTCCTCGATTCGTCAAAGATGGTACTAAACCGGAACTAGTTGCCAGTGAAAAATCAACAATGTCTTACTGATAAGTTGGTAACCCCATTCATGTATGTATTGCAAAGACATGTATTGTCATTTGTCAAATCGAAACGTCAAAATTATTAAAATTTCGCATCATGGCGACGAATGTTTGATTCTGTGTTTGCAAAACGTTGTCTAGTGAATTTTGTTATGACTGAAAACGGTTATTACTAATTAGTTATTAAAATGACGAGCTTAATAGATAAAATAGAACAGTTAATTAAAAGGGAGAAGACGACTCCTGAACGTAAAAAAGATGATTCCAAGAAGTCGTCAAGTGAGATTCTATCGGAACTGTTTAGTGCTTTTAATGCTGATCCTCCTAAAATAGAAGATGTTCCTTCAAAGAAGTCTAAAAAAAGCAAGAAGAAGCACAAGAAAGAAAAGAAAAAACGTAGCCGAAGCACTAGCAGTATCAGTTCTGAGGGTAGCGAATACTCGCACAAACGTAAGAAAAGAAAAAAAAGTAAGTCGAAAAAACGTTCTAGAGAGAGCCGGTCGCCTTCATACCCGTACCCGCTAACGCCTGTTCGAGTTAAACCTGAAAATGACAAAGTAGTAATAAAACATGAGAAAGACATCAAATCTGAAGATTTAAAAATAAAGGAGGTTAAGGTTGAAAGAGATACAAAAAAGATAGAGACTATTAAAATAGAGGATAATTCTTTATCACCTCCACACCCCATTCCCTTGCCACCCGACTATAAAAATAGGACCATAGACTTGAGGGAAAAACTAGATAGCAAAAAATTAGAATCTAAAGCTGATATAAACAGTACAGACAATGATAAATGTAAGGGCAATAAAATTCAAATAAAAAATCTCAAATTCAGTGCAGTGTTTGAGGAAACGGTGAAGAAGGCTGAAGAAGAGGCTAGAAGAAAAGCAGAGAAGTATGAAGAAGGTGAATATACCGACTCTTCTAGTAGTACTGAGAAAGAGATAGTATGTAACTCACATTTCCCTAAAACTTCGGATCCTGGAGGACTCAAGAAACAAGCTGAAGATGAAATGAAAATGTAAGTAAAGTACATTCTTTTACAACATGGTCTTTTTAACAGAACACATTTAAATGAAACACAATTCTTACAATGTCCCTTATTGGAAGTAGACAATCAAAAAGACTTTCCTGTGTTCTATTGTATGATTCAACAAAAAACCTTCTCTCTAATTCATCATAATTAAATTACAATCTCGGCACTTTTATCTGAATTATTTAAGGCAGTATATTTTAATGGTTTCTCTATAATCTCTTTAGTATAATGTGACAATAATAACAATATGTTTATTTCATTCACAGTAGTGACTTATTGGAAGATGCTAGAATTGCTGCAAAGAAAAGCAAAAAGACTGAAAGCTCATCAAAAACATCAAGGAAGGCCCGAAGTAAATCTCCCAAGAGGTATATGTTTTCTTCTTTTGAATCTACAGATCCATATCAGATCACTTATTTTTAATTAAGAAACCCACACCAAGGGTTCCATACAAACTTGCGACATAAACAGCCATAATTTTAAACTAGAGTCTAGACTTAAAGGGGTTGATCTCTCAGCACCAAGAGACCACAGACGTATATGATTTTAATTTCAACTCAATACCTCCACAAACTCCCAAGATAAAGGGTCTCGAAGCACAGACAGACATACAAACTCAAACTCAAAGCATTTATTTCAATTAGACCATTACAGGCACTTTTGAATGTCATAAAAACAAGAACAAAAAAATGATGCTGCTACAATCCCGGTCACAAGGCATAATAACTTGTGAAAGTACTGTAGTTGCCCATTCCAAAGCGTTGATCTCTATGGAGAAGAATGGGCAAGAAACTCCATGGACACTCTTTTAAATTATAATATTTTTACAAAATCGTATTTACATCATTCGTGTTGAGATTATACAACAATGTGATTCTATGAGGGTTCCTTTTTTTTAGGTAGGAAACCCTTACTAATATTATAAAAGCGAAAGTGAGTTTGTTTGTTTGTTACCTCTTCACGCTTTAATGGCTAAACCGATTTTGATGAATTTTGGTACAGAGATAGTTGGGAACCAGGAGACGGACATAGGCTAATTTTTATTTTAAAAAAGTATTTATTTTAAAAAAAGGGAAAACTTAGTGTTGCTATTACAAATCAATAAGGCGCAAGGGGAACTGTGTTACCCCAAATTTAATGCGAGCGAAGCCGCGGGCAAAGGCTAGTAAGAAAATAATAGTTTTGGGATTATCGTGGTTCTCTATAGCATTTATCTGATTTAATATTAGAAAGACGTAGTCTTCCGAATTTGTGTGGTACTTAGTGAAACATCCTCAAGTTTAAATATACTTGAGGAAGGAGCACAAATCATCCTGAACCCCCACTCAAATATTACACTGGTTGTTTTTAACCGACTTCAAAAAAAGAAAGGTTTTCAATTAGATGCTATTTTTTTTAAATCATTTTTTTCATCGATTTTGTTATTTCGTAAAACAGTAAGTTGTAGCTTTCATTACTGCTGAAATAATTATTTGTAGAATGAATATAATTAGAATGATTTACTTAATATGTGGTAATTGATTGTGTGTTGGTGTCCCTTCCAATCTGTATATTTAAATTTGTTTTTGTTTTCTTAGAAACCCATGGATGTCTCCAACTCAAATTTAATTTATGTAATGAATTGTTTGTTTTCTATTAAATAAAAATAACTTTATTCGAACACATTCATTGATTTTTAAGAAAAAACAATTTTATATCAGACAGGTCTGGTTACTTATCTCTTTTGCAGACAGTAAATGAAATTTTAGAATAAATAAAAATGTATTAATATAACAGATCAGGAAGTAAATCCAGGAGATCAACATCAGCATCTCGGAAGCACCATCACCGCTCAAGTTCTAAGACGCGTCACGTTACTACACGACATAGGTCAAATTCGAGGACTCGGAGAAGGTCGAGGTCACGCTCGAGACGGAGGTCATCGAGGTCACGGTCACGACATCGCGATCGGGGCGATCGGGGAGTGAGACGGCTGTCACCTAGGCATGGAGGAAGAGGAAGAAGATCTAGGTATGTGGCATTATATTGGTAAATATTGTGTAATGAACTTTCATAATATTATGAAATATATATTGAGTTACTTTCCTGATGATTTGAGTTGAGGAGCGCCCATACTTTGATCACTATTTTTAAGTACAAACTGTCGAATGCCGTCTATCAATGCATTGTGACTCTAAAAATAATATAACATACCATAACCAGCAGCTTTAAATGGAGACAAATGAAAAATGGAATAGGATCTCCTTTGCGCTGCAGTTGGAACTAGAATTTTAATAATATGAAAAAGAATTAGAGGTGAAGAGATACCATGATCCCGAGATATGAAAATATACATATGCTTCATGTGAAGCATTCTCTACCAATCAACTTATCGATTAATTTTATGAATAGAACTAGCTGTGTCTAGCGGTTTCACCCGCTGCTCAGCTCTTTTTCTAGAGAAGGGTATAACAAATAGATGTTGGCAGATTCTCAGACCTACCCGATATGCACACAACATTTTGTTCAAATCGGTCCAGCCGTTTCGGAGAAGTTTAGTAACAAACACCGCGACAAGCATTTTATATGTATACAAGCTTTTGCCCGCGGCTTCGCTCGCGTTAAATTCGGGGTAACACAGTTGCCCTTTCCTGATTTGCAGGTACCTGCTACCTGTAGTTTTTGCCCTTGCGCCTTATTTATTTTATTAGCAATGCTAATTTTTCCCTTTTCTTCCCTCTTTCTCCCTCATTTCTCACTTCTTTTTTTAAATCAGTTTGCCCATGTCCGTCTCCAGGTTTAGCCATTTAGGCGTGAAGACGTAACAAACAAACTCACTTTCGCTTTTATAATATTAGTAAGGATTAGAATCTCGTGTCAGAGTTTAGTTGCCATACTCCTCCGAAACTGCTTGACCGATTTTTATGAAATTTGAAAATTTCAGACCCCTAAGTGCCTGACATATCACCCAGTGCAGCGAGTGAAACCGCTGGGCACAGCTAGTTTAAGATATAAAAATATTGAAATAGTAATAACCAGTTACATTTTAAAAGCAAAATATACCTAAACATCTATAATCCACCAACTTTTATAAGCAGGTTCTGAAAACTTTTCTTATCTAACTGTCAACATCCTAATTTCCACAACGTCTACTCAAATGTGGGCTATTATTGTATATTCTAATCAGTTGGACTGTTACATTATTAAGTCACGCATGAACGACATTAGTCTAATCATAAACTATGGCTATTTAAACCTTGCATTATTAAATTAAATTTTGCGTAAATTACAGTTGTTGATTATTTTCATAATCTGCGACATTCTTTTAAGTTTAATCTGGAAATAAAAATATGTATAGTAATCCATGTACGCCGCGTCGGTCGCATTGTTTGTTGAATTTTGAGTTCATATAAACGTTTGTTTTAATGATAGACTTAAGAAATAATTCATGCAACAAAAAAGAAACGAATCCGCCACACAACCAAATCAGGGGCTTTTGGTCCGGGTCCGCGGGTTGTTCAAGAGAGACACCCTGGCTCCGGAACATAAGACGTTATTTGTTGATTTCCCAACCACAAAAAAGGTCCTTTCGGTCTTCGGAACATCACGGTGCCTCAGTAATAAGAAAGAAAAGAATGTTTGCGTACATCACCATCAGCCTACAGTAATCCACTGCTGCATAGACCACTTCTTGAATCGCATGCCACTCCACTCGATTTTCGGCAACTCATCTATTCGCTACCAGACACCTTGCGAAGGTCGTCGCACCAACGAGCTCGAGGGCGTCCCATCTTGCAGTCTCCACTCAAGAACACTTCTATCTAAAAGTTTATCCGTTTTACGACTAATATGGCTGGCCCGTTGTCAACTCTAGTTCTTTGTCGGATCACCTCACTTCGAATCCCTCACAGACTCCAAGCATAGTAGTTACATAGCTTGCTAAGCGTCCCTCTGGGTGGATGCGAGACGGCCATACCACTACCACGAGCTAGAGGTCAAACATAGGTGAGGCAAGTCAGAAGTCCATGGAATTCTGACTCGCCTCGCCGTGTCAAAGAAATTGTGAAACCAGGTTAGGCACAAAACACACGGCGTAAATTTTGGTTGTACACACCGGATTCTTCACAAGGTTTTCGTTGACTAACTCAGAATGATCACTTTTAACTCTGTTTTATTTCTTCAAGGTCACCAACTGGAGTGAAACTAGCAGACAGCGAGAAGAAACGATTGCTAGAAGTGGCTAGGAGGAACGCTATCAACATGCTAAAGAACGGCGCGGTGCCAGCCGGAGCGGCCGCGCTTCCACCTCACACTAGGAACCAAGTCATGGCTGCTATACAGTCTGGAGGTTAGTTGTCCTTGTGACACATCTAGTTAAATGAAAAAGGTCAAGACACTAATTTTCATGACTAGTGAAGAATGATGATGATGAAGTTCGGTTATTGTCTTACGAGGTAGTTCTACCGGGGTAAAAATCCTTTATTGTTATTCAGATTATTAACTATCTTAGTACGAAATTTCATCCCAATCCTGTTGAACGGATTTGGATGAAATATTCGCATTTATCAATCAAAAATCGATTTCACAGGTAAATCAGTTGACGAATTGACAGACTTCTGCAAACATTTATCTAAGAAGGAGGCCCTTGGTGAACTGTCATCTGTCTCTTCAAACGACGATGATATGAGCGAGAACGAAGACACACTCGCTTTCCACCACCCCTTCCTCGTCAAAGAAAAGGCACCTATTGTTATGAATATAAGGGTAAGTTTTCTCAAACATATTTTTATATAGCCATGTATATTTTTTGCAAAAAATGATTTTTATTTCAGCCTTTTAGTTATGGTACAATCGACGAAAAGTCGCGTAACAAACATAAACAGTCGAATTGAGAACCCTCCTCCGTTTTTTAAAGTCTGTTACAAATGTACAGGTTCAGACTCAACTTAGGCGCATAAATATTTCCAATGAATGTGTGCTAACCTTATAATAACGTAAATGTAACGAATGCAGTCAACCGTTAATCAACTCGTGAGCCATCACGCCAATTATTCATTAAAATTAATGGCACTCATAATGCAATAGGCAATCGAACTAACAATACGTTGTTACGAAATAAGAATTATTCAAATAAGCACTTGAACTTATCCTGTTTACATGAAAAGGGTAAGAGGGAAGTGAGTTTTGTTACAGCAAACCTAATAGGGATGTACTTGCGGTACGTATAGCGATGTACGCTTTGGAATGGGCAACTACAGTACTTTCACAAGTTATTATGCCTTGTGACCGGGACTGTAGATTCATTTTGTTTCTTGACATTCAAAAGTGCCTGTAATGGTCTAATTAAAATAAATGATTTGATTTGACTTATTCACGACCATAAATATTTTATATTCAATCCAGCGTTGGTCACTAATTGCCCTGTTGAACTGGGCCTGGCCTGGCGCAATCGTGAGACAATAATTATCTCTTTTTTGTTGCGTTTAAAGGTGTGTCCAAACATTGAGCAGCAAGAGCGCGGCAGCAACACGCGGCATTTGTAGGACACATTTCTGCCGCGCTCTAGTTTGGACAAAGCCAACGAATGTTTGCGTGGCAGTACTGCGCGGCACAACCAAGACATGCCGCGCACTTCAGTTGGCATCAGAACTAAAATGAAAGCGGTCGCATGTGTCGTAGCTCTGCTTATTATTAAAAAATTGCGTAAAAGAGCTAAGAAGAAACATATTTTAACGAGGAAATGCTGGATGAAACCACTTTTTCAACGGAGGTTACAGAATATTGAGTCAATCAATTATGAAATTAATTACCTAGTCCATTGAAATGTTACATTTTTTAGGCCTTACCTTGCGTTTTTTAGAGGACGCAATTTTATTTTTTTGATGTGTAGGGGGGGTCAGTGTAAAGCTAAAAACAAGTTTGTGGGGTCGCAACCCTTGTCCCACGGCCGCCATCTTGAAAATAGTGGTTGAAATGGTTTTTACGATATCTCTTAAACTATTTAATTGATAAAAAAAATTGTTAACATTTTTTGTTGCAAATTAAATTCTCTACAACTTTGGTCCAGTAACTTTTTGTCGTAGAACTATAAATAAAAAAGTTATAAGTGAAAATCTTCAGAAATTCCAGAAAAAAAAAATATTTTTAGATGTAATTTTTTTTTATCATTTTACGAAAAAATTATATCTGACCATTTATGTAGATCGTTTTTTGAGGAACAACTTTTAGTCGCAACATTTTTATATATTCCTTCTGTCGAGGATCCCATAACTCTTTAAAAGATCCATACATTTCAATTAAACGAATCGATGTTTCGTTGTCCATGTTTGTGCGCAGAAATACGTCCAAACACAATTACTGCCGAATGTTTACTAAGAATGTTCGCGCGCGGCAGGTAGCCAGAAGCGTTCGCGCGCGGCAGTCGTCTAATCACAGCGCGGCGGGCCGCGCGCGGCAGCCGCGCTCGATTGCCGCTCGATATTTGGACACACCTTAAGAATTAAGTTATTATTTTTCTTCGATTGAATGTTGTTTGTACTTGTGCCGTGTGCCAAATAAACTTATTTTCTTTCTTTCAATAGCTTTTCCTATAAAAGCTGTCGCTATAATAAAAAATATCATAATATTTCGAACAACTTATGAAGAAATTGCTTAAGAACATATAAAATATTTTTGTTTGTGACTGTACATATATAGAAGTGCCACTCCCAAATAAATTAGAACGTGATAATGTTATCTTAAACCTTCCATGATTTTTATTATCCAGGGAGGAGCTCCACTGCCTATAAAGACGAACCCCCTGCCCATAGCCAATAAGGAAGAGCTAAGGCTCCAGTTCCCCGTGTCTTCAGGCTCGCAACATAGAGAGAAGGCGTCAGAATGGGTCCCTGTCTCACCACCTAAAAAAGATATGGTAAATAAATCATCTTTTTTTTTACTGACAACATTGTTACCACATAATAATAATAAATAGGAGCCAGGGGACTAGACCCTGACTCCCGAACTAAGTCGGTATATGGTAAGGTAACCAGTTTTATCTATACTTATATCAATAGAGGTATTGTTTGGATGTAAGGGGTAATCCTCCGCCAGGGTTACGGGTTGTTCGTAAATACCGCGGCCCTGAAACAGAAATGGCAAAAGGAAACATGAATGGGTTTTAGTCAGTATAAGTCTGACACACTCTCTCGCTCCGCCCATAGCGGGAAAAGTTATTCGAAGATTACCCATTCGAAAGAAAACGTCCATTTCAGACAAGACGAATGGGAACCTACTTTGTCCTCGAGTGTCGATATGAGCATAAACATAATTGTACCGGAGGTGAAAACAGCCACCTATTTATACATTTAGTTTGGAAAACAACGAACATTAAATTATTTTTTATCATAAATAGGTTGAAAAAGTTTCTCAAATGTAAAAAATCAATTAGTGTCCGACCGAAACATAATTTTCAGAAGAAATATTATTTTTGGCTGAAACGAAACTTAAGAAAGCTTACTAAACACGTTACGTATCCTTATATTCTTTTAGGGCTCATTTTTCTTTCGCTTCATACATCTTTTATTCAAGGAATAAAATTGGCATTTTTGTAGGTACCTGTACTAAAACCGACAAGCAATCAAAAGCGTTCCGCGGGGACAATTCATAAATCAATAAGAATTCAATTTATTCATACAACATTCTTAATGATTGTGTGTAGTGTAATTTGTTTGAAATACACTAGCTGTCGTACGCGGTTTCACCCGCGTCTTTGGTTACTGCCCCGCTCCCGTAGATATTAGCGTGATGTTATATAGCCTATGTTAATCAGGGATAATATCGGCTTCTAATGGTAAAAGATTTTTTTTTAATCGGCCAGTAGTTTCGGACCTTATTCAATACAAACAAACAGTCAATCTTTCCTCTTTATAATTAGTGTAGATTGTCATCCACTGTATTGGGAGCTAGTTAGTTATTATCCTGATTACAATCTCATCTTCAAACCAATTATTTATATCAACGGAAAGTCAGGTTTTTGATCTTAAAAAACCTTTACTGAAATTGATATTTCGGTCGGACATCTATAAAAAAATAAAAGTATGGCTAAATAATACCAGCCGCTCAGGCAGTTCGAGCTCTCAGTCGCTTCATGTAAAATACTGGTATTCAGCTGCATCCGGTAAGACTGGAAGCCGACCCCAACATAGTTGGGAAAAGGCTAGGTAGATGATGACTTATAAAAATAGATGAAAACTCTTTGACCTACCAAAGTGTATTAGTAGTTACAATGACATAAGTCGAGTGACTTGACGTCAGCCCAACAAACAAAACACTACAGCTATGTCTATAGCTGTGTCCCTTATGCTTTTAATATTAAGCCTCGCTGAAGCACAGACAAAGTTTCAGAAATGTTTATCCTATCTGGGTACTACGATACCTCTTGGTAAGACTGACTATTCATAACGACTCAAAGATCTACACAGCCAGAACCAACGGCTTAGTGGGCAAATAGAGCACAATCAAACAATAATAATTATTCCTTTACTTTTATTGCAGCAAGTTGCAAAATTGAACTCGAGCAGCACAACAACTACTACTAAGACAAAAGCCATTACTGCAGCTCCTCCCACAACTAACACATGCACAGAAATTGCCAAGTAAGTAAAAAAGTAACTCCAAAAATAAGTATCACTTTTTGTCTAACTATAATTTTACTTCATATGATTTTCTTTTGCAGAATATCGGAAAGATCTTTAAGTCCGCCTGCTTATATGAAGAGTTTTACGACGGGAAGCCGTAAGTATCACTTTTACATACGAGAAAATTTATAAATTTATATTATTTAAATAAGAAATACAGGATAGCTCGATAATCTTTTCAGAGCTGAACTCCGTACCAGCTGCGATACCTGCGTTGCCGGCACCGGGACCACAAGCTTACCCCCCAGGTGTTGATGCTGCAAAAATGGTTCAAATTGTAAGTTTTAATCTAATATATAAAATTCTTGTGTCACAGTGTTAGTTACCATACTCCTCTGAAACGGCTGGACCGACTTATATGCAGTAAAAGCAAACTCACATATCAAAGTAATTAAATTTTGCAAGGTGTTCGTAAACCTTCTTAGCGTGTTGATAGCAATCTAAAGTATCGGCCCAGAACTGAGCCACGAGTTTGGCACCTTTTTTTTTGAATTGGGAATCAAATATCTTCTCCCGCTCTTCCAGAGCGGGGGGGAGTGTCAGACTTTTACTGACTAAAACCCACCCATGTTCCTTCTATTGCCCTTTACGTTCAGGGGCCGCGGTATCTCTTTCGAACAACCCGCAACCCCGGCATGGAGTTTGGCACCTTCAGTAGCGTTTATCAGCTCCAGGGTGGAGTCATGTTGCGGATTGTTTGAAAGAGATACCGCGGCCCGGAACATATAGGGCAAAAGAAGGAACATGGCTGGGTTGTAGGCCGTACTAGTCTGACACTCCCCCCCCCCCTCGCTCCTTCCAGAGCGGGGGAAGTTAAAAAAGGCGGAGTCATCAATAATTCTCTGGCTGGGCCGCCTTCCTTGTTGCTGTCAACCTGGGTCCAGGGCGTCATATTTGCGACAAGGAAGCGCGTGCTCTGGACGCCAACGACACAAATATTTGTCAAAAATTGAGGTTTATTGAGATTCTTGGCGTGGGCACGCTCGTGCTTTAATACTCTGGCATTCAAAGGGTTGAAGACTTCCTGGTCAGCCATAACTGGTACATTTCTATGTCATTAAGGAAACAACCAAATGTTACTTGTTACCTTACTAAAATTATAAATTTTGTGATTATGTTTGTTTATCTTACACGCAAAAACTAGTTCACGGATTTATAAATAAAAAGGAAAAATAACATAACTGTTCCTTGACAATTTCTTTTAGTCGAACTAGACGATAACTGACAAATGCTTGCACTGACTAGCCTGCTCCACTTAAAACTGTATAGTGCCTGTGTAAGTTGACCAAGAATTTTGTCTGGACCATAAAAGAGACTTACCTCTGAGTTTGTTTCGGCTGTGTCTTCTCAGAGTAGTCGGGTAAGAAACACCGGCAACAACTAGTGTAAAAACTTACTTGCAAACTAAACGTAATTTATCATTTAATGTGAATAAATAATATGAAAATTGTCACATAGTTTAGAACAAAGATACTTTTGATCCCAGTAGGTAGAGCTTGCTTGTTTGATGTTTGGTAATTAACCCACGGTATCAGGTTAATTACCAAACATCAAACAAGTAAGCTAGTTGATAATAAAATGATATTCTATTTTTACAGCAAGATGTAGCGACGCTCGTGTCTCAGAAGCTGTCTTTAATTCGTAAGGAGCAAGAGGAAAGTGAACTTTATACCACACATGGAGTAAGTTACTTTTTTATAATCATTTCCTTTTAAACCAATATACGGATAAAAAAACATCCTGTTCTTATTGCTTAACTTTTAGATAGATGTCGAGAAGATCTATTTAAAAGTTTCTTAGGGCTCTGGTTAAGTTTGTGTTTATATGAAAATCTCTTTTCAAGAGTCTGTGCTCCCACGTTTTGTCTTTGTTATGATGTTCCATGTAAAATGTCATGGCATTTAGTCACATGTCGCTAGCGTGTTGCCATCCTTACTGCACAAATTTCTTCTGTTTTATTTTTTATGTTTAAATTTTACCAATTTTATTAAATAACATTTTCCCTAATGTAGGTAATGTTTTCACAGTTTGGTTGGTCTGCAAGCTCCGTGAGTGAATCATCTTTGGGTCAGTTCACCGGCTCAACAGGTGCACAAATATTGACTCCCAGAGAACTAGCAAGCGGTACTCAAGCTTGGGCCAAAAAGGTACACATTTATACTTCCAAATATATGGACATCTTATTGCTGCCTTTTAATATGACTTCAGTGAAATTGTTCTTTCATTTTTACAAATTAATCTTTTGAGGGCACCAACTCATTTTAAACAAGTTTTGCAGGCGGCGCTTGACGAATTTCCACCCTTATGCTATGAGTAATAAGGTTGAAATGTGTTCAGGCGTCGGTGTCGTCGGTTAGTACATTATAACTGCAAAACTTGTTTAAAATCAGGTCAAACACAAGCGTTATTTTTGCATTTGGCGTTTTTTACTAAATTGCGTAGACTGTCGATTAGCACTCTCAACACTCTGTTGTCCGTCTGTCTGTCTGTCAAGACCATTTATCTCGAGAACGCGTTTATTTTTCGAGTTGAAATTACCAACCCTCATTAGCACCATTAGCTGTGAAGATAACCAACCTTCCCAGTCTGCGCGGTCAAAAGATATGTCTCAAGTTTTAACTTCGTCTGAGGGGCTGGATTTTTGCGCCTCAGGCGAAGTTAAAACTTTCAGAAGGAAGGCTGAATAGGTGGACTTTCGGCGTAGTGCAATATCGGCTAGTATCTTCTTTTTTCGTGTGATATTTTATTAGTAGCTCAATTCTGCGCGGCTATAAAATACCACAACTAAAGGAAAAACATACTTATTTGTATTAAATCTTACGAAACTTAAGTAATATTGTTAAGGCAAAAATGTTTTGAGCAACAGGAAAAGTTTTAACTATGCATAACTTTTTATAAAGTTACCAAAAACACTCTATGCGCTGATTTTAAAGTTAAAAACCTTAAGTAATTTCAGTAAACGCACGCACCTTGGCGCAGATAAAGCAACTTGGCGAAAATTATCTCTTCTAAAATATATCTTACAAGTCACTATTTTGTGAAAAAACATATATTTTAGATCAGAATTGATTACTTTACATGTGTATTTGTCGGTATTTTCTGAAATGTGATTATGAAAGAACAATACACTTATAAGGGAGAATCATAAAAATATGCGTTAAAGTATTAAACTGAACCTATTTGTAGTGCTCAGCTGTCCTATTGTGCCCTATGTATTGTGTTCAATCTTGTGTATTTTACTATGTACCCGTTTTAAGTGAGGACGGCAAAAATACATACAATCAGTAAGTTGAGTCATTACAATTGTTTGAAAATCATCTGACTAATGTAGAGTTAAAACCGTTCGATTATGTCACACTTAAAAATCACTCAAATAAATTAGAGAAAATGGTTTTACGTTTACACATTTTAAATCAAGTTTATTGTGGCTCTCTTTGTTTTAATCATTCTGAGAGTTGGTAAGTATGACAGCAAAAAGGTAATAAGTAATACTGTTAGGAAACATAACCTTTTGAACGCCATTGTCTCATATATGTGACAAGAAACTGTGTGCTCTGGACACCAAAAACAAAAATGTAGGTGAAATGAGTTTCTTGGGATGGGTGCACGCGTGTGCGTTAATACTCTGGAGTTTAAAAGATAAACAGTTGAATTGTCCAGTAAGTTAACATTTTGTAAGCCTTCTCAAAAGCATTTCAAATTGGTGACACAGATTAATAAACAAATGGAGTAATAATATGAGTTCTGTATCTTTAGATCCATAATTGAATGTAATCATTTTACTGGAGATAAAAAATAAACTTGAAGGCCCCTGAAAACTTGTATTATCATTCCATTTATTACCTTATTCCATGGTTATAATTCTATCCTTACAATTAGTTGATTTATATAACAATAAGCAAAATTGAACTCGATACAGCCTAGCAATACAGACAGTCAATGAGCAAATGGTTTCGTTCAATACTTTAATAGTGTGGCAATAACTTTTCTTTCAGCTGATTGCCTCGCCGGTCGGGATCGACGGTCACTGCGCGTTCGACCGTGCGGTCAGAATTTATAATACTTTGTTGTATTATACTTTCTGACCTTTTTCAATATTACTGTGATGGTTGCAACAACTTATTTTTTACTGTTATATCTTTGTATCACTCTTTTTTGTAAACGAAGCAATATTTTAGCACAGTTTTTAAGTGTATGTAATTTATTTATATGAACTAAAGCTTTGAAAACGCTTAATTTCTTGTCATTATAATGCGCTGACATTTAAGTCCACTGCTTAAAATTAAAAAAAAGAGATTTCTAATGAAAACATGCTTGGAAAATTTTAGAATACTTTAAACGGTTTTCGAATCTGCTGTAGATTGTAAAAAATCTTCGATTTTTTATTTATACATCTTTAGTGAATATGATTGCCTTATATTTTCTAAGATATTATTACGCTCCAAGTAATTATATTTTACATACGTATTTTATTATCTTGCCGTAACAGCAATTCATAATTTTAATGTTTGGCCTAAATTACAAAACTGTATTCAATTTAAATGCCTATTTATCTAGAATATTGCATCACTATTTATAAAGTTTCAAATACCAAGTATTGTATTGTTATTAACACTTTTAATTATTATATTTAATGTGTAAACTCACTATGTATTATTTGAATGATTTGTTGCTGCAACCATTACGTCCGTTACATGCCTTGTTCGTGTAGCGAGGGAACCATGCAGTTCGCTCGGTACACCGCACTATTCTTCTAATGTGATGGTAATTCTCATGCCATCCCCTTTGGCATGTCAATCATCATTACCAAAGATTGCGTACAGATATTCAGTTTTCCCCTTGGTTATGACTGACTTATTTATTTCATGTTATCCTTGTTTATTTATATATTAATTGTTTTTATCATTTAAAATGTTAAGAATTATTCCTCCATTATTTAAAAATGGTCAGAATAATCCTAAAATAAACGTTCTACTCATTAGTTAAAATTATTATTATTTAACTATTGTATTTATGTTTTCATAATTGTAATTAAAATCATCCACATTTTTTCTGTTTTTTGTCTTTGTCGATGTTATGGACACGGACATTTTTATTAACGGAACACACATGTAATGGATAAACAAAAATAAAATATATTTCTAGTCAGTCTTAAGTCCATCGATTCTTTGAGCTATCTTCGAAATTAGAAAACAGCATTTTGTGCAAAGCTATGTGCGAAGTTTTGCACAACACAACGAAAACTAAGATAATAGCCATGCGTATTGAAGCCAATGCATGAGCAAGTGTTTCAAAACTTGAATTATTTGACATTTGCGCATGCATGGGGTTGCTATCATTAAAATTTTTGCGTCTGATGGCTCAAAGAAAAGTATGGCCGAAATGGGGAATTCATGAATATTTGTTGCAGCTTTTAAGTGATAAGGAGATGCGTGCACTTCGATGTCTACGATGATAGGTGCTAACCTTACAATGTATTCAAAGAGGTAAGTATGATACGGGACGGGGTGCAATGTTAATCAGACAAAATTGAACTTTATTTGCTATTGCATACTGATTGGAGAATCGCAAAATGATGTAAAATAGACTTGCAGTTTCAGAATGTGGATTTATGGAACAATTTTTACAGCTACCGACTGTTTTAAGCCCAAAGTTATTTATTTAAATACTTATTACCCTAATTTTTTTCAAGACAAGAATTTACTTTTTCCTGTAAAAAAACAGACATAAATTACTAAACAGTAAAAAACCGAGCCAAAAAATTATAATATGCTCACAAATTTCCATATAATATTCTCTAACTCGTTCTAAACTATGTAGGACCAACTCGTGCGAGCCGCGCCCGTTGAAGGAGGTATGGGCATGCACTTGCTCCAGAAAATGGGCTGGACGCCTGGGCAAGGTTTGGGTAAGGAAGGCACTGGGACTCTCCAGCCTTTACTGCTCGAGGTCAAACTGGACACCAGAGGTCTACAGGCCAAGGAAGAGGTCAGTAGCTGTAGACGCAATAGAGGTGTAAGTAACATACTTTTTATTTTTTTATTTTAGTTTTTTTTGTTGTAGCCTGTAGTAGAATCTATATCTCCTATGATGAAATGGTAACAAGGTCGATTAAGTTTAAAGGACTATTTTATTTAGAAAATTATGTTACAACCATGCACACTTTAACAGATGGACGCAAGAGGGCGCTCCTTACACTCTAGACCACGTGACACGGCCATGTGTGTCAGATTGCTACATTACTCCGTGCAGGCGTTCATATTTCTATTAGTGGTCTTTACTTTTTTGGAACTTTTTGCAATATCAACTTGAAGTGCTTGTTTTTAGGACTTAACCAATTCCTTGAACATCTTACCTGTTTCTTATTTCCAAAAATCCTTTAATAATGAATTTGCTTACAGATGAAACCTCAGCGTCCAGGTCGCATCCGCGGCCCCGCCCCGCTGGTCGCCGGCGGCAAACACCCAGTATCCCTACTGGGAGAATACTGTTCCAAACAAAAACTAGGACCGCCAGAATATAACCTTTGTTTCGAATGTGGCCCCGATCACAAAAAGAACTTCCTGTTCAAGGTCTGCGTACGTTGAATATTTTTTTGTTTATTTTTTATTTTATAAGTTTATGTGTAACTTTATTCGTAAGAAACGATGGATGGACTGCGTGAAGAATGATATGGAAATAGAAGACATGCTGCGCCAACCCTAAATAAATTAGGTTAAGGGCAGGAGAATGATGGTGATTGTGTAACTTTCCTACTTTATTGTGCAGCTTCCGTGACTTCGTCCGCGTGGCACAGTTACTTTGCGCTAACGCTAACTTTAAACCGTGTTGATCGAAAAAAAATATCTTTCTCTCCCCTTTTTCTCCTCCCTATCCCACTTTTTTTAGCCTATGTCTGTCTCCAGGGTCCCAACTATCTCTGTACCAAAATTCATCAAAATCGGTTTGGCCATTTAGGCGTGAAGACGTACGAACAAACTCACTTTCGCTTTTATAATATTAGTAAGGATATAATTTAAAAGATACGCTATGAAACTGAATACCAGTATTTTAGAAAAGTTCTTTACAAGTAACTGCTGTCACTTCTTGGACTGGTATGTAGTTTCATCCGGAAAAGTTTGAATACGACCCCAGTAAGTTGGAGAAAAGTTTGGCAGATGATGAAGTTTATTTATGTATAGTACCTACGCTAGAAATGCTCAATATGAACGAGTCAATCATTGGAGTACAGCCAAAGTATTGAGAGTAGTATTTTTCCTGATGTCTTTTTTAGGGTTCCGTAGTCAACTAGGAACCCTTATAGTTTCGCCATGTCTGTCTGTCCGTCCGTCCGTCCTCGCTTAATCTCTGTGACCGTTAGCACTAGAAAGCTGAAATTTGGTACCAATATGTATATCAATCACGCCGACAAAGTGGTAAAATAAAAATTGGAAAAAAATGTTTTATTAGGGTAGCCACCCTATATGTAAAGTGGGAAGTGATTTTTTTTTTTATTTCAACCCTAACGTGTGATATATTGTTGGAAAGGTATTTAAAAATGAATAGGGGTTTACTAAAATCATTTTTTGATAATGTCTATAATTTCGGAAATAATCGCTCCAAAAGTAAAAAACATTGTGTCCCCCCCCCCCCCTCTAACTTTTGAACCATAAGTTTAGAAAATATGAAAAAAATCTGAAAAGTAGAACTTTATAAGGACTTTCTAGGAAAATCATTTTGAACTTGATTGACACAACAGTTTTTGTACAAAAAAGACAAAAAGTTGTACAAAATAATTTCCTCCTCCACCTTTAAACTCATAAGTGGGAACACTTATTGCGACGGACGGGAAACTACGGAACCCTACACTGAGCGTGGCCCGACACGCTCTTGGCCGGTTTTAATGCTTTCACGTTATCACTTGATAAATATTTAGCACTCATACGTCAGGGTCTAAAGTAGCTGCGGGTTGTTCGAAAGAGATACCGCGGCCCCGGAACGTAAAGGGCAATAGAAGGAACATGGGTGGGTTTTAGTTAGTTAAAGTCTGACACTCCCCCGCCCAGAGCGGGGGGAGTTATTTGATGATTTCCCACCCGAAAAAAAAAAGGGGGTCTAAAGTATTAAAATTCGACCTTCGTTACTAATATTGTATCTTTCATTTTCGTTTCTTCGATACCCAAGATCGCAGTGAAACTTGAATAGCTATGACTCATTATGTCAATTGGCTTCGCAGGGCCATGTTTGAAAATTATTCAAAAACTGAAATGATAATTTTGTGCAGAAGATAATTCCCAAAATTATTGAAATATTTTACACACTTTAACACAATACGCTGTTTGCTGAGATAACTGAAATTCTGCCTGTTTTTTTTTTGCTAATAATGAAAAATCTTTCTTATATAATCTAAATATTTAAAACAAATATTGTCCTACAGGTAAAAGTAGCAGGAACGGAATACCAACCAGCAGTAGCCAGCGCTAACAAGAAGCAAGCGAAAGCCGACGCTGCGCAACTAGCTTTACAGAAACTAGGCATAGTGACGTAGCCGTAACACGTAGCATCTAATTGTATACGACTGTTTATACTACTCTATTGTTATACTTGATTAGTACATCACTAATTGTAATGTTTGCTAGAATAAATATCTATAGGTTATAGTGTTGTTTTATTTTAATATACTCCTTGATATGAATTAGTCGATTTAATTCTGTTGTAGATGATTCAACATCTAAATTTGGATAAGCATACAATGGTGCAATATTAAACTACGTCCAGCTCAAACTAAGGACGACAGAGCATTTCGTATTTACTTCACCCAACGTAAATTCAAACATAGCTAGTTGTAACAAGATACATATTCCGATATCTAGAGAAAGATACAAAGGTATTAAAAAACAGACTGGTCCTATTTCCAGTAAATTATAAAGCAGTCGATGCCTAGTTCCAGAGTCTGAAATAGTCTGAATAGTCTTTAACTTACTCAATCATATATGATAAACTATAAAAAATCGTAAGTTTTCTTTAGTTTGAATACAAAGTACTTGTCTAGGAGAACCTAGGGATATGCTGTAAACCTCATCAAAATATGCCAGCACTATTCTTTTTAATGTTTTACCTAAATTATATCGATGAACTTTATGCCATCATGAAATAAGTTACACCTTCGGGTACATTTAACGTTGCCGTGTGAACTAGATTACAAACAAAATTAATTTTAAGAGTGATTCCTGTATCAAGTGCTGTTACTTGACTGATAACGCTAATAAACTAGTTTGACCTTGCAATATTTATGGCATCTTATTGGTGACTAAACAATTTGACGGGCTTGAAAGCAAAGATGCAAATGTACTGCGCGAGGTCGTGTAGACCTCGCGCAGTACACCACCGCCATCTTTTAACCCGCAGCCGTTTCGAAGAATGTTTGGTCGTCCAAAAAGGCAAAGGAAAGCATAATACCTTTTCAATTATGAAAAAATCCGTGTAAGAACGCGTTACAATTAAATGTGACGTAACCCTAACGCCTTCTTTACAAGGCGTAGGATACGACCAATATCACTATATGCGTGTAGATTTGGGGTAAAAATAAATAAAGATGAAATAATCCATAATCAGATTTATTTAACAACTACTTTTGACAACATTACTAAAACTATTCGGGACATTGACTAAAACATGATATCAACGTGTAATATTTTGTGCATACAAGATCGAAAATCCAGAAAAGTATTGAAAAACAAAGCACTAACTCAATACATTTTCAGTGCAAATGGAATACCAAAATTGAATAATATATTATGTCCTTTTTCACCTCAGTACCTACAATTACTTCATATAATGTAATAGATACTAGTCCTGCCTCTTTACGTTTCCTAATAAATCACAGATCTGTTCCCAACATATTCCAATGACATTCTTTACTGCTTTTCGTCCGATTGCTGCTTGATCCTGTAGTCAGATAGGGCTGCTTTTATGGCATCTTCAGCAAGCACTGGAAATAAATAAAATCTCTATATATTTTACATTATATTACATCACACTAATATATAAAGGTGGAAGTTTGTTTGTGTGTGTGTTTCACACTCAAAACAGTTTAAGAGATCTGGATGAATTTTGCCATGTAGATTGCTTATCTACTGGATTGAAACATAGGCTACTTTAATCCCGGTCTATGAGGGTGAAACCCTTTAGGCACAGCTCTTTGTTTGTTTGTGCCAAATAGGTTTGAAACTACTGGACCAATTTTAACCATTTTTTCGTCATAACTAAATTATCAGGAAGTAACATGGGTTATATATCATCAAGCTATGACACAGGAGCTGACCAGAGGTGGCTCAGCTAAAGGACACAACTTTCAACATACCCATTTGTATAGATAAAAGTTGTTGGTCATTTTTATCATAAGTAGGCCATTGCATGATTGTATAAGCTAATTGAGCTAAATCAAAATTATAATTCATTTAAAATATTTAGGTATATTAAAAATTTGCAAAAGTGTTTACAAAACCTTATCATAAAGCACTTGTTAGGTCAAGATAATCAAACACAAACACAATGTCAAAATGTATCAATGTATATCTAAAAATATCTATATAAACATCTGATGATAACACAAACTGCAGCCTTATGAAATGTTGATAGCAAACAGCACTGATGATAAATCAATATTAGGCTTTTTGTGGATTGGATATCATCAAATTACTACCCACACTCTGGGTGGAGCGGGGCGGGAGTGTCAGAATTAATTAAAGTGTGACTTGGACTCTCCATTTAACGACAACCAACAGTTAGGCATTCACTGCTCGGCAGTTTGCTGAACTGGGCCTATTTGGTGCTTTTCATTTTCTTTCTTTCAACAGAATGTATAGATAGAAAGCACAACTATGGGCTTAGAATCAAACATATCATTGCAGTATCACTTACTAGAGCAATGCAGCTTGACTGGTGGCAATGACAACTCTTTAGCGATATCTGTGTTCTTCAACTTCAAAGCTTCATCAACCGTCTTTCCCTTAACCCATTCTGTGGCCAATGAACTGGAAGCGATCGCAGATCCGCATCCAAATGTCTTGAACTTGGCATCAATGATCTTGCCATTATCATCAACTCGGATCTGCAGCTTCATGACATCACCACAAGCAGGTGCACCAACAAGACCTGTGCCAACATTCTTGTCCTTCTTGTTGAGTGATCCAACGTTGCGTGGGTTCTCATAGTGATCAATAACCTGGAATAATAGTTTGATGGTAGAGGAAAATTCTAATCAGTTACTGTCTAAACTTCGTTAAACCGTTCGTAGAACGCCATTTTAAGTAATTCATTCCTACATTTTTTACTATTCAGTTTATTTGCACAGTTTAAATTTTTATTTGTTTATTTAAATTTATTGAAATAATCTATCCAAATTTTACTACAGTTTCGAGAGCGAACGTATCGACACTAATTTAAATGTAAACAAATTAAAAAAATACTGATAACTAGACTACGATTATGAGGTGACGATTTACCATGTCAACATGAATGGTTTAGAATGAAAATTATTTAATACTGATCTAATATTTTATCATCGGTCAAGGTTTTTCGTGAAAAGTGCGTAGTACGGTCGCGTCGGTGAAATCGATAATCCTTGACATTGCTTAATATAGAAGTATATTATTATGTACACTTACATTGGCATGGTATGATGCGGTTTGGACAATATTGGGGCTGCTAAAGCTTTTGAGGCAGACGCATCTACGGATATTTGACACCAAAAACGCCATCGTCATTCAATTATATTTACTGACTGAACAATTTCAATTTCTAGCTCGTATCCAGACACTGCACTTTTCTGAAATTTGTGAAAGAAGAAATTGTGTGGTACGGGTGCAGGGTTGCCAATGCTAATTTATCCCATTCCCCACAAATCCGTATCGGATTCCCCAAATTGGGGACAAAAATCAGCTATTCAATTATTCAGATAGTTTTATTGTTTATTTTTCTTGCATTTTTTTTCCATATTTTAGTGGAAATCATTTGGTTCGAAGGCATTTGAAAAAGGCAGTATCAGTAACAACTAAATAACAATTTTTATGTTTGGGAACAGGTATTCTCTCGTAACGTTTTTCAAGCGAAACGCTTTAGCCCAGTAACATTCAGCATCATATTGATCAGCACTAGCTTTAAGCCCATGTTGATGAAATTCCAGAATAGCGTGAACTCGACACTCATCGTCTATTTTGTGCTATCACGCCTATCACGAACAAGTCTATGAAATTAATTCATTAAAAATATCGTGCACGGCTAATGTAAAACGAATGAATGGTTTGAAAAAAATAAGCATGCCCAATGAATGATGAAATATTTCCATATGAGAATAAGATGTCAAAATCCCCGCATTTTCCCCACAAAATGCCAATCCCCAATCGACTTGAGATTCCCCACAGTTTGGGGAATTCCCCACAAATTGGCAACCCTGTGCAGGTGTTTGATTTGACGTTACTCGTTAGTATTTTATTCTCTGTGGCAAGAAGGAACAATAAAATTCGAACATTCAAAGTACTTCGCCTAAAATGTTGTTTAGCGATTCTACAAGATTTCTCACTAGTAACTATTTATTAACATTCGACTTATATGTAAAGAAACATTTACTTTTAAAGAAAGAAAAAAATGTAATATCAAAGATTAAAATATACTTTATTTTACACTAAAATTTAAACACAACTGTTTTAAATTTCGCATATTCTGATGTTTTCGAACGCAAAGCAATTGACATATACATGTGCGTTCGAAGCCTGAAAAAAACGAAACACTGCGCGTTTCAGAAAGCTGAAAGCAGGTTTATAGAACATGTAATAAACTGAAAAGAAATATCTCACAGTTTTATTACTGCATTTCCACTGTTGTTATAAAGTTATTGTTTCATTTTACTTTTACAGATAGCCGAGCAATTTCTAGCTCGATTGCGTCATAGACTAAAATAATATAGTTTACGAACGTGATATGTATTTATATAGTAACTTTTTGTACCCATCATCATGACAATCGGTTTTAGAGCGATTTCGAAGCTCGTGGCGCCTATAGTCGGTAACGTTCTATGTTTATCTCGAGCTCAATTTAGTGCAGTGTAAGTTAAAAAATCTATAAAATATTAAATTCATAGTTTGCTCAAAATAAGTGTTATGTAACCGGTTATGTATCTCTAAACAATGATGCATCCCAAGACCGGCTAGATTCGTCTTGTGTACATCACTAATCTGTCAAACTCAAAAAGTGGTTTTTAATGATTTACCTCTGTGTGATTTACCTTGCTTTTGTTTGTGATAAAAATTAAGTGTGGCGTACCGGTTCAGATTTTTTATAATTATTTTCCTTATTAATTTTGCAATTTCCAGAACAATGAGTGCTAATCCCGATATCAAATCTGCAACATCCATCCACGAATTTACCGTGAAGAACATAAAGGGTGAAGAAGTGAAACTGGATGTTTATAAAGGTCATGTCTGCATCATTGTGAATGTCGCTTCACAGTGCGGTCTAACTGCTAATAATTACAAACAATTGAATGAATTGTATGACAAATACGCTGAGGAGAAAGGTGGGTTATTCTGATAAGATTATAAAAACAATTCTCGGTAACCTTTTGGCCGCCATATAGTTAGCGATATCCGAGACCGCGGTAAACTGTGTTCGCCCGCATTTATCCTATAAACATTAATAGCTGCTACTGATTTTAAATTTGTTACAAACACCACAAGTGCAGAGCAATCATACAGTAATGCTGAGAGATACAAGATGCTGGAGCTAAACTGTTCTTATGTCAAATATTGTAACAAATATTGAAAATACAAAATGTGCTCCACATCCCTTAAAGCATTTGAAACTCCACTATTGACAAATGCTATTGAAAATTACCTAGTAACAATAAAACCTATTTTTAGGTTTGCGCATTCTTGCATTCCCCTGCAATCAGTTTGCTGGTCAAGAGCCTGGTAACAATGAAGAGATTGCCTGCTCTCTTGCTGACAGGAAAGTGAAGTTTGATTTGTTTGAGAAAATTGATGTGAATGGAGACAATGCCAGTCCTCTGTGGAAGTTCCTGAAGGTAAAGGTTCTGTATTTTATTTTATATTTCAGAGAGAATTTGACCTGTGTTGCATGTTACAGGACTAAAATAATCAGCCTGTATAATCTGCTGCCTGGAATCTGGCCTACTTACACACTGCCATGGGCATTAGCCTGTAGTCTCTTTGAACTAACATCATTATCATCATTTTCCTGCCCTTGTCCCATTGTATTTGAGGTCGGTGCAACACATTTTCTTCTTCCATTCACCCCTATCAGACGTCATGGCATCATTAGCACCTTTCTCCTTCATATCATTCCTTACACAATCCATCAATCTTTTCTTTGGCCTTCCTCTCGCTCTCTGTCCTTGGTTTTATCCAGCTCGTCCCACCTTCTTCTATGAGATCTACCACAATGCCTTCTGGCTGTGTCAGGGCTCCAGCAAGTGGCTATTTCGGCCTACAGCTCATTGCGCAGTCTCACTTCAGTGAATTTTTGAGCAACATCAATCATTTGTGTTTTGGAATGCTTGATGAATGTTAGATGTTATAGTTTGAATAAAAATGCTCATCATAATTTTTTAGAAAGAGTTTTTTTTACATCTTTTATCCTGGTTAATTTTTTTTGCTATTACTAATCCATACTAATATTATAAAATTATGGCACACAAGAGGATGTGTTAAGTAAGACTGGATACTTTTGTCCCTGTAAGTAAGCAGGTGAAACCGGTTGTAATGAGCATGTTTATTAAGAAATTTCATGACATAAGTACCTCATACACATATTTATGTGCATGAGGTATTTTAACTGGTATTATGTTAATGTTATGATGTTGAAGTCCTTCATGTTTATGTAAAACAATTAAATTAAGTTTTTTGAACGCTAAATATATTAGGGAGGCTATTGTTTTTTAAAATGCCTTCTTTAATTTTTTTTTTTGTTACATACAATTTTTTTAATGCAATAACATAGTAAGTAATGCCATAGTTATTAAAGTTTTTTTTTTTCTAATATGTGAAAGAGCCTCTTAAGCTTTCTTTTCACTATCTAATACATAAAAATGAATCCCTCTTACCCTTGGGCAAAGAATCACATGTAGCTGGACCAATTTTTGCCAATTCTTTTTTTGTTGTGTTGGTTATTGTTAGGAAAAGGTTCTTATGAAAACAAATAAGTAGGATAGGTGGATTAGTAAAAATACAAAATAACACAACACCAGGCACAGCTAGTGAGATATAAATTATATCCTGAAACACGCTTTACGAGTTCAGTAACAAACTCGTCTCAAGGACAGGAACTTGATGACGTAGCGCCGCGAAACAGTGTGGGGGGGGGGGCAACAATTCCAATTAAAAGTATGGTGACTGATATTACTATCTGGGGATATTCATAAATATATTATTAATTTTATACTATTAATCACTTATAAATTAACATAATATTCCATTAAAAAAATGAAAGTTTTAAGCATTCAATGATAATAAAATTCATGTGGAAATTTTCCAGGTCTATTTGTTACGAAAAAGTTAATTCTAATCTAAATCTAATCTAGAACATGGAAGAATTATTTAATAGGTAGGTATTTACGACAAACAATGATGTATTATACATTGATAACAGGCGAAATACAGAACGATGCGTCACAGGGGCAAAACATCATACCATTAAAAAAAAAACTTGTCTATATTTACTGACTGAACAAAATTGTGCATGTCAGTAATAAAAATTGCTGAGTAATGATAATGAGTTTTTATAATATATGTGGCAAACCACAGATGTATTGGAGGACAACCTTGATTAATCTATTTGTGATAAGGTGAAAATCAATAGACTTGTTCTATTATTCATAATTCTATGGAAATGGCCTTAGTAGGAATGTCCGTTGCTCTAGGCTGATCGCTTAACTGAGACCGTGTCTGAGGTAGCTGCACGGTGTTGGTGGGGTGTGGAGACGTGATGCGAAGGCTCAGTGATTGGCTGACTGGCGGGCGTCAATACCCATCCCGTACTGCGCCAATCAACATAAACAAAACGAAATATGTACCACTTTGTTTATTTTTAAATTTGACAACCTTGTTGGTATAGAGCGGTCGCAAGCGTGTCTAATAAGCATGAGGTCCTGTCCAGCGAAATGTTATTTGATTTTTCTATTTCCTAAGTAGCAACCACGAAGTCTGGATTTATGATTGACTAGGATTTGCCCGCGGCTTCGCTCGCGTTAAATTCGGGGTAACACAGTTCCCCTTTCCTGATTTGCGAGTACCTGTTACCTACAGTTTTTGCTCTTGCGCGCCTTATTGATTTGTAGCAATGCTAAGTTTTCCCTTTTCTTCCCTCTTTCTCCCTCATATCTCGAATCTTTTTTAAAAAGAAATAGCCTGTCTCCAGGGTCCCAACTATCTCTGTACCAAATTTCATTAAAATCGGTTTAGCCATTTAGGCGTGAAGACGTAACAAATAAACAAACAGACTCACTTTCGCTTTTATAATATTAGTAAGGATAAAGATTCATCAATCGGTTGTCATTGGTATCGCAACAGGCTCGCTGCCTATTACATGGGTACGCAAAATGCGCGCCTTGGACGTGGAGTTGCAGTGCAGACAGTCGGACACCAGCCGGTTATACAATACAATCCAACACATGGGACTCAAATTAAATTAAAATATTTGGCGAAATGTGTGTTTACTATTAAGTACACGTCTGTCTAAGCCTTCCGAGATTACAGCCGTAATGTTATCATATTTTGCTATAAATTCTTTCTTTTTTTTCACAGCACAAGCAGGGCGGCACTCTGGGCAGTTTCGTCAAATGGAACTTCACAAAATTCATTGTCGACAAAGATGGCGTGCCAGTTGAACGTCATGGACCCAATGTTGACCCATTGGACTTGGTCAAGTCCCTCGAGAAGTACTGGTGATCAATTTAATGGAAAAACGGCTTCGCATTTTATTTTCATATATATAGATTAAACAGGTTATAAACGGTTTAGCAGTATATTATATGTACAGTAAAAGCTCCTTATTCGCGCTTCCTTCATTCGCGTTTTCACTATTCGCGGATTAAAAAATGCGACCCAATTCCTATATTCGCGGCTAAAAATTTCTTTATTCGCGGATCTAATAAGTACATACATATAAATTTCATGAAACAATGCAATGTTCATACATTATGCAAGACAGATACAAAACATCAAGCTTTAACGAAAAAAAATCTGTGTTACCGCTAAAAGTGAAATTAGAAATGGTTGATCGTTTACGCCTTGGAGAGTCATTTGCATCCATATCACGCTCATTCAATGTTAACGAATCAACTGTTCGATCGATAAAAAAAAGATAAAATAAGGTCATCTGTAGCTTCAACTTCACTGTCAGCGAAAATTGTTCGTGATCCAGCAATTGCAATCTTCAAATCATTGCCTAAGCCTAAAAATAATTAATAAAAATGTTCAAAAACTTTAATTAAATAGATTTTTTTAAATACATATTTTTTATGTTGTCACCTAGGAACGTATCCCTATAATCCCATGTAAATTCACGGTTTTTGTATTCGCGGCATATTTATGGAACATATACCCCGCGAATAAAGAGCTTTTACTGTATTGTGAAACTAAGCATTTAATTTTGTTATAATAATATTGTCTATCTTATCATTCATATCGCTTATATGCATCTTCAAGCAAGAATATAGTTTAGTCTTTTACACAGTTTTCGTCATTTTTTTTTATTGGCATGTCGAAAGAATACAATAATTGTCAAGTACATGTAGGTAATCAAGATGGTAAAATTTCAAAGAAAATCTGCAATCGCACTGTGTGATATATTATGTAGTTTTTAAGATTTACTGTTATTTTTTGTGATATTTAATACATATATCAACATAATAATTTTGACGAGTTGTTTTTATTTATTTTGTTAATTGTCTTCCCATAATGTGCATAGACTGACGCCCCAAGTGAACAGTAGCGTATATAATCACACTCATATTATAAAGACGAAAGTTTGTATGTGTAAATGATTGTTACTCCTTCACGATCAAACAGCTTAACGGATTTGGATGAAATTTGGTACCAATATTCCTACTAATATTATAAACGCGAATGATGAAATATTATGAATGTTAGGATGGATGGATGTTTGTTACTCTTTCACGCCAAAACGGCTGAACGGATCTAGTATATAATTTTATTATAGTCTGGAATAACGCATAGGATTTTTTTTTCGATATCGTAGGTTAAAATCTAGATTAACTATGGTGTTTCACCTCAGGGCGCATATAAATAAAACATTCCATTCCATGTGCGAGTCGAACTCGCGCACGAATGCTTTCGTGCTCTATAAAAACTGCATAAATATAAATATCATGTTTCTTAGTATAGAATAGATTAAATATTTAAGGAGGATCGATTCTGTTTTTAAGTATTTCTTGTTATAGCGGCAGCAGAATTTCAGCTGTCTAACTATAACCGTTCATGAGATACAGCCTGGCGACAGACGGATGGACAGCGAAGTCTTAGTAATAGGGTCCCGTTTTTCCCTTTGGATACGGAACTCTAAAAACGATTAGTTGGTTTGTGTACGCTTCATGAACTCAGGATCTACCGGTTCGGTGGGATAGAACATTTTCTGAGGAAGGCCATATAACATTATGTTACGAAACTAAGGACCTGATCAGCAAGTGAAAACGCTGGGCAAAGCTAGTCGGTTATAATTATATGTATACCTACCTGGTAAAGGCAAACGTTGGTCGGGACGCAAATTACAAAAAAAAAACGGTAAGAAAATTTTAATTTCGCGGGTTTATCGTTTGCCGTACTTATGTATTGTGTGATCATAGCTTTACCTACTTATCATCAATCACCCACTACACCATAACCAATTTCTAAACTGATAACTATAAATAGACTGTCAAAAATTTTTATATCAATAGGTTAACAAATTATCCCCTTGTAATCAAAACTAAAATTTTTGGACTAAGTTTTGATTGAAATAGAAGAATTGATGATAATAATAGTTAAATAGATAATCATCATCTATGTGCCGTTGGAAGAAAACCGAATCGTGAGAATAATCAATCAAGTAATTTAAACATGTCATGAAAAAAATCATTTATTATTCACAACATGCACAAAATAAACAAGCCCTGACTAAACTATTACTTAGACTAGGTTTTTTTTTGCACACAGGTAATTTCATGATCAGGTTTTCTGTAGCTCTGATGGCAACCCCTATTATAGGGAAAAATGTGTGAGTTTGATTACGTTGTTCTAGGTTTGGTCCTAGGTTTTATTAGGTATTTAGTCAGACGATGTACCTATTTTTAGCTGCAATTCATCATCTGCGTAGGAGTCAGCTTCTAGTCTAAACGCATGCAGCTTAACGACAGTATTTTACATAGAGCGATTACCTATCTGACATCTACAATCTAGTTAGTAAGTACTAGGTAATACGTTTGGTTAGACCATTGGCCATTTGGTTAGACTGGTTGTAGTTACGTGCTTTCCGAGGCACCGAAGAAACTGCATGTAATGGGTGGTCACGGATCAACCTAGGCAAGTACAGCTGAACCTAAAGATAAAAGCGAGCAGCAGTTATTACTAAGGCCTGATCTCTTAATAAGTAGCTGCAATTGAACAGAGTATACGTTCAATCAAGTTAAAGCTATCTCGTAGGCGGAGATAGTTTAGTAGGTGCATCATACCTACACCGTCACTCATAATCATCTGCTCTACCTGAAACACAACATGAAGCGATTGCCTACCTGACCGCCACAACCCAGTTAATACCTACTGGGTATTACGGCACCCCTTGGTAAGACTGGTTGTCAGACATTCGGGACACTAACTATCTGTAACGACTACAGATAGTTAGCGGGACCACAGCTTAACGTGTTTTCCGTTCCGAGGTACGGAGGAAACTAGGTACATAATTAATACAAAGGCGGTATGTAACGGGTGACCACCGTGACTCACTAAAGTATCTGTGCTCTTTTGTTCTCATCTCATAGCACCAGTTCCATGCGGTGGAGTGCTAATCCTCATTACAAATCTGCGACATCCATCCACGAATTCAAAGTGAGGAACATAAAGGGTCAAGAAGTGAAACTGGACGTTTATAGAGGCCATGTTTGCATCATTGTGAATGTGGCTTCACAGTGCGGTCTTACCGCTAATAATTACAATCAATTGAACGAAATGTATGAAAGATATGCAGAGGAAAAAGGCAAGTAATTCATATAAATATTCATTAATACTAAATACCCAACTGTCGTTACTTGTCTTGGAGCCGAGCTTTTCGTCTGCTTCGAACTCGGTATCAGCTCTGTCAACAGATATAGATAGACATAGATAACGCAAGAGCAACCACTTCGCGTGCCCAACTTACGATCAAAAATCCTAAGCCGCCGCGTTCACGCTCAGTCTGCATCGATGTCCTAGTCGGACGTCAGTTAACAATTTAAAATGTATATTTGCGCTGTAGTAAATTGTTGTGTTTAGTGCTTGTAACGTCATAGTAGGTGGTCAAAAAATGGCACGCTTGTTTTTCATAAAGATTAGACCGTGATATTTGTTGTTTACATCACTTAGCACACATTTGCTAGTTCGCGTATTACTACATAAATGTTTAGGATGTGCGCCACCGCGCAAAGCCCGCAAAATTATTTTCAATACACTTCCTCGAAAACTGGCTTTTATCGTACTACGATTCGGTTTAACATGCAATGTATGTCACACACGTGCTTTTTTCATTTATCGCAACAAGAGCTTTCATTTTTTCTGTTTCATCCCTATAGCCGGCAGTTTTTTTTTAGAGCTAAGAGGCGCTTGTTTTTAAGGCCTTCATATTTATTTAAAAAAAAACGTGTTTGTCAACAGAATACAACAAATAAACATGATTATTCATGAAATTATTTGCCATTACAAATTGATATTTATTTGAGTTCTAAATTCAAAAAAATATTTGATTAGGCTGTTTGGCGATGTTATGCTTTTGTTTCTCCTTCAGTATGAGAAAACGCAGGGAAAAATCAAATCAAATAATAGTTTAAAAGTACAGTACTCTAAAAGTACACAGTACTTTAAAAGTACTTTTTGTTCTGTTATTTCATTTCTCCGAAGTGTATTCAAATTCGTCATTAAGTAATTCAAGTGAGAATTTGTCACTGCTGTTCTCGGCTCTATAACACTCTCGCCTGGCGGCTCGTGCGTTAAATCCGTCTCGGCTGCACTGACAAAGTTTCCTCACTTGAGTCAAAATGTGCTATTGTTTGCGTTATAACTACAACTTACTAGGTTTGGCAAGAGTTAGGTACATGGTAAAGACCAAATATGGTAATCATAGATTTCTGAATTAATCCCTGGCAAAAATCTCTAGGTACTTACCTACCTGTTTTTCATCATAATTAAATTTTTTACTACCTATGTTCTAGGTCTGCGTATTTTAGCGTTCCCGTGCAACCAGTTTGCGAGCCAAGAGCCAGGAAACTCTGAGGAGATTGCCTGCTCTCTTGCAGAGCGGAAAGTCAAGTTTGACCTCTTTGAGAAGATTGATGTGAACGGGAGCAAGGCCCATCCTTTGTGGATGTTTCTGAAGGTAAAATTTCTAATTCTATGTTTTATCAATTTCAAAAAGCATGCAAAAGTATGCAAAGAACTAACTGCGAATTCTTACATCTCGCAAACAGAGTTCCGCGAGCTAAAATCCTCCCTTTTCTCCAGCGGATGAAAAGCTTTATACCCTGGTCTTCATATTCCTAGACATCCAAACCTTTACAGCAATAGGTACCATTAAGGACTCAGCGCCTGACCACTTTTCACCCTTATACTCTAAGTAATAATAAGTTTGAAAAGTGGTGGTTTTCTTTCTTTTGGCGTTTTCGTACATCATCCAGTTAATTATTTTTCCACAGCACAAGCAGAGCGGCACCTTAGGCAATTTCGTCAAATGGAACTTCACAAAATTCATCATTGACAAAGATGGTGTACCAGTTGAACGTCATGGGCCCAGTGTTGACCCATTGGACTTGATCAAATCTCTTGAGAAGTATTGGTGATAAATCTTTTGGAAAAAAGACATCGTATTTTATTTTTCCTATCTTTATCATTTTAGACATTGTATGGTAGGTAACTACCTATTTTACCTGCAGATTTTCATAGCAGTTAGTATATAATAAAAAGGATTAAGGTACATACATAGGTACTTAAAAATAGCATATTTTTGAGGGTCAAGTGTGGGGGGATTGATTGTTGAGGGAGAGTTTATTATTTATTTTATGGATGCACCTGGAATCTAAAATGCTATCTATAGCTTGCTATCTGAAATATGTTAGCATAGCACCCAGGCGCGGATCCACGTTGTGGGCACTGTGGGCATGCCCACAACCCTAATTTGCTTGTTGTAATTATGATCTATTGAATAAATTGCTTATAAAAAAAAACATTTGTTTAATAGAAATTATCTATACTATCTATACTAATATTATAAAGCTGAAGAGTTTGTTTGTTTGTTTGAACGCGCTAATCTCAGGAACTACTGGATCGAATTGAAAAATTATTTTTGTGTTGAATAGACCATTTATAGAGGAAGGCTTTAGGCTATATAACCTCACGCTGCGACTAATAGGAGCAAAGAAACAATGGAAAATGTGAAAAAAACGGGGAAAATTATTCATCTTTGAGGGCTTCCGTTGCGTGCGCTGCGAAAACGGTTCAAGATATCAAAAAAATATGTAGCAAAGAATTATTCCTCTTGAAATGATCTAAAAAAATGTCCGTGACGGTATATGTCTATCTTTTAAGATTAAGTCACTAGAACCGTTTTTATGGTAATCAAATTTTGAACTTCGGCAAACCGTCAACGGGAATCAAGCGCTGAACGTTTATCCTTACAAAATTTCCGAACTTTGATAAACCGAGAACGGGAATCAAGCGCTGAACGTTCTCAACGTTTAGCCTCACAGAGTTCTCGAACTTTGGTGAACCGACTACGGGAATCAAGCGCTGAACGTTCTCAACGTTTAGCCTCACAGAGTTCTCGAACTTTGGTGAACCGACTACGGGAATCAAGCGCTGAACGTTCTCAACGTTTAGCCTCACAGAGTTCTCGAACTTTGGTGAACCGACTACGGGAATCAAGCGCTGAACGTTCTTAACGTTTAGCCTCACAGAGTTCTCAAACTTTGGTGAACCGACTACGGGAATTAAGCGCTGAACGTTCTCAACGTTTATCCTCACAGAATTCCGGAACTTGGGCTAAGACGCGGACAAAGTCGTGGCTAACAGTTATAATTTATAAAGCTGAGGAGGTTGTTTGCAAAAATAAATATGATGCCCAAAATACTATTCCACGCGGACGAAGTCGCGGGCACAGCTAGTTACGATATAAAGAGTCCAATTAAGCTATCCGATTCAAAATGTTTTTTTTTATTATTGAAGTTGTCAGCAGTAAATGCACTCCGTTATAAGTTCATGTCGTTATCTATTACCAATCTAGATAATCAAATTGGGTTAATTCATAACGCACAGTCTAACCCATAGGTTCCCCACCGGAACGGTAGGTTACTTTACTGCCCCAAAGACTATAAAATTCTGTATGTACTGCCCTCTAGTCGGTGCTGGATATTTTCGTTTAATACTTTCAAAATTTAATACGGCGAGACTCCGCTGTCCATCCGACTGTTCATCTATCACCAGGCTGTATCTCATGAACCGCGATAGTTTTTTTATTTTTTTTTATTGGCACACTCGGTTTGAGTATTCGCCACTGACGGATGACCGCGATAGTTAGACAGTGGAAAATTTCACAGATGATGTATTTCTGTTGCCGCTATAACAACAAATACTAAAAAACAGAATTAAAATGAATATTGAAGGGGCCTCCCATAGTAGAAGGGCGTGACAGGGCCACCGCCTGCCGGGTTTGCGGGTTGTTCGAAAGAGATACCGCGGCCCTGGAACATAAAGGGCAAAAGAAGGAACATGGGTGGGTTTAGTCAGTTAAAGTCTGACAACTCCCCACGTTCCGCTCCGCTCGCGCTGGGTGAAGGTATTTGACGACTTCCCATCCGCAAAAAAGGGCTATACCAAACAAACATGATATTTTTGCCTGATATTTGTGTTTATAAATAACGTTACGGCACCCTTCGTGCTCGAGTCCGACTCGCAATTGGCCGGTTTTTTAAATATAATTTAACTAGCTTCCGCCCGCGACTTCGTCCGCGTGGCATAGTTAGTTTAGGCTAACTTTAACCTTCTCTCCCCTTTTCGCCCCCTTTTCTCACTTTTTAGCTTATGTCCGTCTCCAGGGTCCCCAACTATCTCTGTACCAAAATTCATCAAAATCGGCTTAGCCATTTGGGCGTGAAGACGTAACAAACAAACAAAAAACTCACTTTCGCTTTTATAATATATTAGTAAGAATGTTACGGAACCCTTCGTGGGTTTTTTAAATACAATTTAGTTCCTTTTAAAAAATCTTGGTCTACTTCGCAACTTATCGATTCACCGGCCTTGAAGACATACGACGCTTTTACAATTTTCAACAAATAACTCTGTTTTTCGGGATCCATTATGATGCACAAGGAATCATATAAGTGAGGTTGTCATGGTCTCAAATAAAAGATAATATATTCATCTCTACGATGGCTTTAAAAAAATGTGTAGTCTCATATAAAATTTTTATACAAACACGATTTTACCATCGCAATAATTAAACAATTTTTTTTATGAGCAATTCAATTCATAAAGATGTGCACCTGTATGTCGACGAAATAATTAATGTTTTTGATAAAAAGAAGCGAAAGCTTGAATTTGTAATTAAAGCATTTTATAATATAAAGTACTAGCTATTGCCCGCGTCTATCCCGTTCCCGTGGGATAAATTGTAGCCTATGTTGAAACATAGGCCACAATTTATCCAGTGTTTAGTCTATCTACATACGAAATTTCGTCAAAATCCGCTCAACGGTTTAGGCGTGATTGAGTAACAAACATCCAAACATCTAAATTTTCGCATTTATACTCGTAATGATAAGTAGGATAGGAAGACACCGGCCGCCGGACGGCTTAGGACCTCGGGGCCCACCGGCCTCTGATAGGGTCCCAGCTCCCGGCGGAAGTGTGCAGCGCATGCGATGGACTCAATCCATCAATGAAAACGTCATGCGCTCATACTATGGGGCTACAGAGGGAGGAAACAACCTGACCGCGTACCGTGTTCGGATGCTCTCTCTGTTTCAGGTGCTTGAGCCAGCTGTCAACGTGTCGGCGCAACGACTGTCGGATCAGGTGCGGGTTATCCAACGTAATCGTATGTTGGATGACACCGTACTTGATCGCTTACGAACTGAAATGCAGAGTAGCCAAGTCATTACCTCTTCGTCGCAGGCTGTGGTACCACCGCAGCCCCACCAACTAATTAATCGCGTTAACGAGGTAAGTAATGACGTGGCTACTAATGTAAGTACCCAGTGCAGTGAGGAAATGAGGAGTACTTTGGAGGGTGCGATTCGGGAATATCGGTACATTTCACCCGAACTTAGACCACGCTTACCTCGTTTGCCCATGCATAATAAAAATAGGGCGCTGGTGGCTGCTCTGGATTCGCAGTTGTCAAGCTATTTTGACAACTGCGAGAACCTCACTGATGCTCACTCAATCCTGTATTGTGCGGCTGTAACGGTGTGTCGTGTAGCTCACGTAAAATTTCCTGATGACAGAGCTACACGACCGAAACCAGCTATACCATTTTGGCAGTGCAGGATTGAGCGACGTATTGGTGCGGCCAGAGCACTCATTGGCAAACTAACCTGTTTCAGGGAAGGTAACACACGACCGCGAGTGATGCGCTTTGTGAGGCGGGCATTTGCAGGGACTGATATAAGTCCCCCAGACTATATATCCCGCATCGCAGAGCGCATCGACTTCCTGAAACAGAAAGTGTATGCATGGGCAAATCGTATTCGTAGGTATAAGCGGAGAGTAGAACGGTACACTCAGAATCGCACATTCCAAAGCGATGAAAGGTGGGTGTATAGAGCATGGGAGCGACCGGACCAAGGTGTGTCTGACACGCGCCTACCGGATGATGACGCCATGAGTTTGTTTTGGCGCAGCATCTGGTCGGTGCCTGTCAGTCACACCGAAGGTGAATGGACTCGGGAAGTCGAGCGAGCATGCGATCCAATACCAGAAATGGGGGCCTTAACAATCAGCCCCCAAGATGTAGCTTGTGCGGTCCGTCCGTTGCCTAATTGGAAATCTCCAGGGCCGGACGGACTGCACAACTTCTGGATAAAATGGATCCAGAGGTCGCACGTTCGTTTGGCGACCCTATTCCAGTCGGCCTTAGAGTCAGGGTCGCTACCCAAGTTTCTGACAACTGGTATAACCCACCTGCTCCATAAATCGGGTAGTACGGCGGAACCTAAAAATTATAGACCAATTACGTGTCTTCCGACACTTTATAAAGTTCTTACATCCATTTTGAAAGCTAAAATCACTAAACACATTGATGACAATTCTATCATGTCTGCTTCTCAAAATGGATGTAGGAACGGGTCCCGCGGTACTAAGGAGCTGCTCCTCATTGATATGGCCATTAGTCAACAGGTTCGCCGTTCCCGAAGGCATCTTTCGACATGTTGGATAGACTATAAGAAGGCCTATGACTCCGTGCCACATACATGGCTCATGAGGGTGCTAGATTTGTATAAAATTGATGCAACTCTGCGCACCTTCCTGATCTCGTGTATGAGGCAATGGAGTACAGTCCTTCGCTATCCAGGATGTCGGCAGATTCAGAGAAATAGTGAACCGATAAGGATAGAGCGAGGTATATTCCAGGGCGATAGTTTGAGTCCACTTTGGTTCTGCTTAGCCTTGAATCCTCTAAGCACGTTGCTGGAGAATTCAGGTCTGGGCTATCGATTGAAGAGAGGTGGTCAGGTTATATCTCACCTTCTTTACATGGATGACCTGAAACTCTTTGCCCCCAACGATTTGCAGCTGATGGAACTACTGAAGGTAACTGAAACTTTCAGTAGTGCCATTAGGATGGAATTTGGTGTGGACAAATGTGCGGTCATGCATGTAAAGCGAGGGGAAATTGTGGAATCTGTGGGAACCCAGCTTTCAGATTCCATAAATCTTAGATCCCTCTCAGCAACCGAAACCTACAAGTATTTGGGGATGTCGGAAGCGCTAGGCATCAATGTTGCTGACATGAAGCAATTGTTGAAGGAACGCTTCTTTGGCCGCCTGAGAAAAGTATTTAATAGTCTTTTATCAGGCGGAAACAAGGTGCGTGCTTTCAACGGTTGGGTCATGCCGGTTTTGATGTACTCTTTCGGCATACTCAAATGGACTCAAACAGAACTGGACGCCCTGGATAGGAAGGTCCGTACATTGTTAACGGCATTTCGTATGCATCACCCACGTTCTTCGGTTATGAGACTGTATATCCCGCGAAGTTGTGGAGGTCGAGGCTTTTTAAACGCTAAGACTCTCCACAATCGCGAGATATGCAGTCTGAGGGAATATTTCCTAGAAACCGACGTGGGAATGCATCGGGATGTGGTTGCAGTGGACAAAGGCCTCACCCCGCTCTCCTTGGCTAAAGAGAATTGGCGCAAACCTGTAGTGCTTGACACTAACGACCGCAGGGAGGTATGGCAGAGTAAGGAGCTTCACGGACGCTTTTTCCGGGCCCTACATGGTCCCGATGTAGATCAATCAGCGTCCGTAGCCTGGCTACGTTCCGGGGATCTCTTTGGAGAAACCGAGGGTTTTGTCTGTGCAATTATGGATGAAGTTATGATGACAAATAACTACCGGAGATTTATTGTGAAGGACGGCACGGTTGACATATGTCGGGCATGCCACCGTCCGGGTGAATCAATTCGACACATTATCTCCGGTTGTTCTCGTCTAGCTAACGGAGAGTACTTGCATAGACACAACCTTGTAGCCAGGATTATCCATCAACAACTTGCTCTAAAATATAACCTTGTGGAAGCGGAAGTGCCGTACTACAGGTATGAGCCCGACCCAGTTCTCGAACATGGCTATATCACATTGTACTGGGATCGATCCATCATCACTGACAGGACTGTTGTTGCCAACAAGCCTGATATAGTGGTGGTGGATCGATCAGAGCGGCGCGCAATGATTGTTGACATAACAGTCCCGCATGATGAGAACCTCGTGAAAGCCGAGAAAGATAAGCAAATCAAGTATATTGACTTGGCTCGCGAGGTTGTCGACATGTGGGATGTGGACTCAGCGATCATTGTGCCGATAGTCGTATCTGCCAATGGCTTAATTGCCAAGAGCCTCGACCAATACCTGAGGAGGCTCTCGTTAGGCAGCTGGATCAAGGGCTTGATACAGAAAGCGGTACTCCTGGACACGGCTCGTATTGTTAGGAGGTTCCTTTCTCTGGAGCCCTGACCGCCGGTAGCTTGGACCCTGTTCCCGATACCGGTGGGCTACTATTTTTATATTTTTAAATGTTTTTTTTTTGTTTTTGATAAAAAAAATATGTAAAAATATAAAAAATATGTATGTAAATAAATAAATGAAAATTAAAAAGTAGGATAGTAGGATGTTGTGTCATTTAATTACTACAATAAAATTTGAAATATATTTTTTCCACAGTTAGAATAGGTACTACATTTTTACTGATTGTAAGTAGAATCCTTACTAATATTATAAAAGCGAAAGTGAGTTTGTTTGTTTGTTACCTATTCACGCTTTAATGGCTAAACCAATTTTGATGAATTTTGATTGGGAACCAGGAGACGGACATAGGCTCCTATTTTTTTAAAAAGTGGGTTGTGAGGGAGAAAGAGGGAAGAAAAGGGAAAACTTAGCGTTGCTATTACAAATCAATAATGCGCAAGGGGAACTGTGTTACCCGAATTTAACGCGAGCGAAGCCGCGGACAAAAGCTAGTAAGGTATAAAAATAAATCTTCACTCGTGTGAAACAGTTTTGCTAATTTTTGATAGTTATTTAATGTAAAATGGTGTGTAATTTAGTTTGTAATCAATGTTATCATTTGATGATGTAAAAAATATCAAATTAAAAAATTGTTCAAAACATAGAAAAGTCCATGATTGTTCATGAGTGAGTTCGTACTCCAATCAAACTCTCACTTTGCAATTTTTTGGTGGCTGTGCCGAGTTATTTGAAAAGAATAGGAATTACCTACATTCATGAGAATTACTTGGTCGACTTACAAACAAAGGTAAGATTCAAAAGGAACAGGCTGTAAGCGCGACCAAATTTTTTTGACACCCACACCAATAGTTACATGGTCGACTTCTAGACAAAGTGAAGAAGATTCTAGAGACTATACGCTGCAAGAGCGAGAGAAGCGAGGTCGAATATTTTTATATCTTGCCTCAAAGTAATACAAATGTAAAGATTTTTTTATAAATAAACTTAAGCTACAAAGTTCGGAAATGACTTTGTCATTATCTCTATTTGATTTAATCCTTCTACAACGACCACAACCGTAATATAACGGTTGCAACAGAAGTTAATAGATATAAGTAGTTGGCAGTTGGCACTTCATAATCCCATGGATTAAAATAAAGTGCTAAATTAGTCTGTGATTTCTGAATTCTGTCTAAAAAATGATTGTCATTAAAATAATGTAGAAAATAAGCATATTATTTAAATCAAAATTATGAAATAAAGTTCTAGTAAATAAATATGATGTGAAAATTACAAGCTATGCTCAGATTAAACAATCCTGACTATGACCGGGCCACAACTATTCATGAGTTTACGGTGCGGACTTTAATCGGTGAACCAGAAATTATAAAATTGGACAAATACAAGGGTTTTATATGCATAATTGTTAATATCGCTACAACGTCCCCAATTACTACAGAAAGTTACAAACAATTGAACAATCTAATGGATAAGTTTGGAGACAGTAAGGGATTCGCACTATCGCACTATCTCGCACTCTTCACGGCTACGATCACGACCTAATCCTAATCTTGGTCACATAAGCTCCAATCTAGTTAATCTGTGGCTCCAACTAAGATGCAGCCGATTCAACTTAAGTATAGGTAGCTTAGTCTCAACATGTCAACAGATCAGAAGGACCATCGGCAAAGCGACTTAGCTGTTGCGACTAAACATGAAACTGTAGCGACACTACAATAAACACACCCACAAATTATAACCAGCAATTCACAAACAAAAATTGTCAGCCAATGGTTATTTGTGTTAATATTGTCTGTATTTTTTTGGCTTGTGATGAGAAATAAACATCATATTATTATTATATATTATTAAATAAGTAAGCAAACAAAATTATCCGCGATACTAGAACCCGATAACTTCAGTCGTGCAGTGGCCCACCAGACACGACACCCTTCCATCCACCCTACCCTGGTCGAAGAACCGGGATGAAGGGCTTTATACCCTGTTCATTACACCCCTTAAAACATATTATGTATAACGTATCATTAGGAACACATTATTAAAGTGTGTTGTGTCGCTCAGCGAAAGTGTTTACGCGCTTTTAGTTTATGTGCCGCCGGTCGTAGTCGTAGCCGCATAGAGCGCTTGAATGTTATGAAAGAATCTACACATAAACGTTTTTAAGTCCACCTTCTGCTTCTTGTTACAAAAGGTCACGCGGAAGATATTAAAAGAAGAATAACATACAAAAAAGAACCGGCCAAGGTCGAATCGGCCTCGCGCACAAGGGGTTAGGGGTTTTTTTAGTGCTTCGTAAGCATTAAAAAAATATTAAAATTAACGCTCATTTATACATATAGCAATTTACCTTTACTTGACTTTTTTTTTCATTGTAGGTACCTATATTGTTGTAAAACAAAGTTGCTGCCGCAGTTTCACGAGGTTTTTATGTTCTACAAGCATACATTTTTTCAGAATTTACCTCTTCTAACTTCACAAATCTCTAATTTTTAAAGCAAGAAGTGGTACTTTTTTCCAAACAAATGTATGGTGCCAAGACACAGACAGACGGACACTGACAGACGGACAGGACAAGTCTATAGGGTTTCGTTTTAGCCTATAAGCTAAAAACAAGCATTAGGTTTATGATATTCACAATAATTAAACATACAAAGTCACATCTATTTGTTGGAAGAGAAGGTAAACCACGGCGAAGGAGACCACGAATTTCCAATTTTTAACCTTTTTGCTTTCTTCACTATGGCCGCTAGCAAATACATACAAAACCTTAAGATTTTTAATAAAATTGTCCTCTTCTACTCTTTCCCTGTGAACACTGAGTATGCACAGGCCGCCTTGCCTCCCATCGTCAGAGCCACACACGGGGACATAAAGTTAATTTAGAAAATCGGCCAAGTGCTAGTGGGACTCGAAGAGATCCATATCATTATCTATGAAAACGAATAGCTCCAGAACAAAAATCACATTAAGATGTTTAAGCGCGCGCGAATAAAGAGTACGAGCGAGCGTTGCAAGCTCAAATATGATTGTTTCCGCCTCGGCTACATTAGTTTTTAAGGTTCCGTACCCAAAGGGTAAAACGGGACCGTATTACTAAAACTCCACTGTCCGTCAGTCTGTTCGTCTGTCACCAGGCTCTATCTCATGAACCGTGATAGTGAGACAGTTGAAATCTTCACAGATGATGTATTTCTGTTGCCGCTATAACAACAAAAATATTAAAAAGCAATAAAATAAATATTTAACTCTCGCACGCAACAAACATGTTTTTTTGCCTTTTTTATAGATATATTGGTACGAAACCATTCGTGCGCACACTTGGCCGGTTATTATATTAAAAATATTAGTAAGAAGACATATATACGGGGGCGCTGGCGAGGTGCATACTTAGAGGGATGTATGTGTTACTGTAAAAGCCCGAACTACGGTAAATCTTAAGATTTTCCAGTAAAACCTAAGATTTACCGACATAGTTGGTAAATGTAAGTATTTATTATAAAGGGACGACTTTTTCGGACTTTTGCCATTCCAATTCAGTACATGCTAGGTTTTACCAATGTGGGCTGGTAAATGTTGGTTTTAGGTAAAAATTATTTGATATAATTTATCGTTTGGTTGTTTAGAACTCCGAATTTACAATGGCATACTTTTAAGATGGCAGAATGAAATTTAGTATAATTACGATTGGCAGAGTTCAAATTTAGCAATATATCGTTTAGCATAATGTTCATTTAGAGCGATGATTATTTGGTATAATTTCACTTTTCATATTATACAGATGGCAGAATTTCATTAAGAATAATTTTAAAAGGCATATAAGTCTTTAAACTGACATGGTCACTAGCATTATTATTAACGGTTAAAACGGGGTATTTACCATGTTTATTTATTTTGAGTTTCCAATATTTACACAGATAAAGATTATGATATGATATATGATTTAGATACAGTGAGTTATAATTATACAAAAAGTATTAAATTTTTGACTGGCCTGTTGGTCTAGTGGTTAGTGGCCCTGACTGCTGAGCCGGAGGTCGTGGGTTCGATTCCCACCCAGGACAAACTTTGTGTGATGAGCATGATCGTTTGTTCTGTGTCTGGGTGTGATTTATCTATAATATGTATGTATTTATAAATTATAAGTATGTATATCAGTTGTCTGGTTACCATTACACAAGCTCTGCTTAGCTTGGGATCAGATAGCCGTGTGTGAGTTGTCCCAAGATATTTATTTATTTAGAAATTTATTAAGGCAAAAATAAGATTTTTGGGAATAATATAGAAAAACAGATATTGTTTTTAGTAGGTTACCCGGAACTCAACTATTTAGATTAGGTTAATTCCTTTATAAAAAGAAATGGGTAGGTAGTTTAGGTTAAAACTGTGTTCCCCTCCCTACGCACGAGCCGAGCGAGCGTAGCGAGCTGTGCCGCGGCAGCGCCCGGCGAGTGGCAGAAACGACTTGCATTAATAGAAAAAAGAGATTGTTTATAGTATGTTACTCAGAACTAAACTATTTAGATTAGGATAATAACATATTGAATTAAATGACATTATATGTCGAGAGATAATTCTGACTAAACTGAAAATTATGAGTTTTGAATGTATGTTAAATGAGTGTCTGCCAAACAATTTTCTGCGAAATGAAGTTTATGCTATCCGTTGTTATGCAAAATAAAATTATGACATAAAAAGTTCTGCTATAAAGGGTGGACCCGATTTTATTCGACATTTACCATTCCTTTAATGTAAATCCTAAGATTTACCAAGTCAATGATGGTAAAAGTTCGAATCCCAAACTTATATGGACATTTACCAATCATAATCGGTAAATCTTAGGTTTTACTGGAAAATCTTAAGATTTACCTTAGTTCGGGCTTTTACAGTAACATATGCATTTTATCCGCCTCTGCTCATTTTATTTTATAGCTGTAGCTTTTGTGGATATTACTTACGCCTCCAAAATAATGATCTCGTTATCGTGTAGTGTTTTTTTACTCTTTTCAAGATATACGAATACTGGCTTTCCCATGTGACCAGTTCGGAGATGAATCTGGTTCTCCGGAAGAAATTGCTTCACATGCCGAGAAAAACAACGTTAAATTTGATATATTTGCTAAAGTAAACGTTAATGGAACAGAAGCATCTCCCTTGTGGAATTTCTTGAAGGTATGAAATTGTAACTATAGGTACCTACTAACATCTTAATATACCTGCAAGTAATCTAACTTTATTCATAAATCATTCGACCCCTTTATGTTTCAGCATTCTCTGAAAGGCCACAATAAGCAGGGCGATATTATTAAATCGTGCTACACAAAATTTATTGTCAATCAAGCCGGTATCCCTATCGAACGATATGGTTTACAAGTAAATGCTGCCCAATTTGAAGAATTTCTGAAACGATTCTTATAATTTCTGCAAAAAGACTCAGCGAGGAAAATGAATAAAAACATACAAAATGTATGGTAGTATCAGAAGGATATGATTGAGTTAAAGAAAAACAGTCGAGAGAGTTGGTAATATTCACATTGGTATGGATCCAGATGAGGTGACGCGACATCTAGCCTTATTATTAAAGATAAAGTATGAAAAACGTCGAAGGCAGAATTATTTACGTGGAAGGTCTAGCTCTAATATCCCTTCGACTTCTTTGAATAGCACATCTCTGAATCAGGCATTAGCTTTAATGAATTTGCGTAAACGCACGATTTTGCCGCCCCGAACACAAACTCAACAGAACACAATCCAACGACGGAAGCGAAAACAATCCCGTTTTTAACCGACTTCTTAGTTAAAAAAGTAAATGAAATTAAATATTTAAAAGGTGTGGAACACGTTACTTACATGTAAATCGAGATGAAAATAATCTAAATTTAAATTCAAAATACTGTCAAACCAGCGACAAAAATAGGAAAAATAAATTGTATGTAGGTTATACATAGGTACCTACAAATAATTTATTTTTCCTATTTTTCGCGTCACAGAATAATATTAATAGCATTATCTCAGTTGCTGTCTGATGTTACCTACAGTCGACCGCGAGTCCATGGTAACACTTGCAGTCTTGAGTTTTAATAGAACACGATGCCACCCGTTTTTAATAAACTGAACTGCTGTAATAAATTATTTAGAATAAAATACAAGTTATCAGTTTGAATGTGGTTTATATTATACCATAGTATTATACTAGCCGTTACCGCAACTTCGTATGTATTAGGTTCGCGATTTGTCAAATAGTTGAGCAATATGGACATAACGCATTACTGCTCACACATACCACTAAGTCATTAGCGTGATACTTTATCCTATGTCCTTCCCCAAGTTGAAATATATCTCCTTGCCAAATTTAATTACGATCTAATTTAAAACCGTTAGCCTTGAAAAGGTAACAAACACAAAATTCAATAAAAAACAAACGAGTTACTTTCATATTTATAACATTACTAGCTTTTCCCCGCGGCTTCGCTTGCGTTAAATTCGGATTAACACAGTTTCCCTTTCCTGATTTACAGATACCTGCTACCTATAGTTTTTGCCCTTGCGCCTTATTTATTGTAATAGCAAAGCTAAGTTTTCCCATTTCTTCCCTCTTTCAAGAAATGAGGGACATTTCTAACTTTAAAAAAAGAAATAGCCTATGTCCGTCTCCAGGGTCCCAACTATCTCTGTACCAAAATTCATCAAAATCGGTATAACCATTTAGGCGTGAAGACGTACCTAACAAACAAATTCACTTTTGCTTTTATAATATTAGTAAGGATAAAGATATTCGTTCGCGCCTCGGAAAGCACGTTAGGCCTAACGGCCTAACGTGCTTTGTCCCTGCTGTCATTTGTAGATCTTTGACAGTCGTTACAAGTACCTATACTGTTTTCGCTGTAGCATGGGGCGAGTAACATTAGTAAAATGTACCTACCTACACAGCTATCGGTAGTTTTTGCCCCTGCGCCTTATTTATTGTAATAGCAATGCTAAGTTTTCCCTTTTCTTCCTCATATCTGAAACTTTAAAAAAAATGCCTATGTCCGTCTCCAGGGACCCAACTATCTCTGTACCAAAATTCATCACAATCGGTTTAGCCATTTAGGCGTGAAGACGTAACAAACAAACTCACTTTCACTTTTATAATATTACTAAGAATTAGTATGGATAATAAGATTTTGATAAAAATAAAAGTGAACGTAAAAAGTCTGTAATAGAAAAGAAAATATTAATAAGTAGGTATAATGCACACCAAAATTAAAACGAAAAGTACTTATCGCTCTTTGTTTTGCGGTGATCTAAGTTTATGATGTCGATAATTCCTCTTTTTAAAAATAATTATGTAATCTAGTGACAAGACACCTTAATTTTTCCGCATAAAAAAAAACAATTAAGTACTTAAATTATTAGTTTTATTTCCATTTCGAATTTTAATGCAGATAGAATAATTTTGATATTTTCGAAAACTTACGTTATTTGCATGCATGGAAGAATTAGGTAGGTATTAGGAGCATACAATGATCCTTCGTCTTCAAATTATTGTTGAATAATTTTCAAAAACAGACATTATAAAAACTAATAATTAATTAAAAGCATTATGTTAACGCGGTTGTGTTAAACATTGTTTTACGAGCGGCAGAATGTATTCGAGATAATACTTACCTTCGATCAATAATGTACATTTTTGATCGAAGTTTGCCACAGTAAAAATATGCCTTTGCGTTTTTGAACAAGCTCTTATTAGCTCTTTTTTGAAGAATAACCAGAGATGTAAAATACAATAGAATTTTGCATTATTTATAATTAATCTGTGTGATAGATTGATTCTTGACCAACAGTAAGGGGATCGTTGGATGATGAATTAGCAAAAAAACACTTATAGTAGGTACTGAAATCAATCAACATTGTTTGTTAACATTACTTTTTAATCATCTAACATCACTCTCTTAATTTATTCGCTCATAATTATAAAATATTTGAGTAAGTAAATAATCAACAAAACAAAAATAAAAGTGATTTATCTCTTGATATAAATGCTCTGGTTGTTTGGGCTCTCAAATAATGAAATTCTATCCTAGGAATAGAATTCATAAAATCAATAACAGATTGTTTAATTTGTGGGTCAATTGTTGGATGAAGGTCTGAAGACTGGAGAACATTGGCCTGAAATTAAGTAAAACAGAATACTTGTTCTGCGATTTCGGCGGTCTCTCCAGTCCTGTGCCCATAACCCTTGCCGGAACGCCTATACTATACCGATCTGCTCCAACTTCCGGTACCTCGGGTCGCTTGTCCAAGGGGATGGCGAAGTAGACCAAGACGTAACGCACCGGATCAACGCAGGATGGATGAATGAGAATGGCGACTGAACTGACACTGGAACAATTGTGACCCACGGATGCCCCTCAAGTTAAAGGGGAAAATATACAAGTCCGTGAATAGACTTGTTGTACTGTATGGGTCAGAAACTCAGAATGCTGGGCTGTAAATAAGGTGGATGAAAAACGATTGCATGTATGTAGCGAAAATGAGAATGTTGTTCAGGTTTTTATAGAAATTGAAGAGCTTAAAATATGACTCAACAAAACAGAGTCAATTACAAATTCGAAAATGTTTCATCATTATGGCAACAAGCAGCAACCACCAACAAAGCGCTAACTCAAAATAATATTCTTCAAACTTTCAACAATACAGGTACAACTCAAAATAACTCCAATTTGTTTACAACGGACACGTCCCTTTTTGGTGGTGGTTGGCGGGGCCCGCTCAATCAAATAAAGAGACACTTCACGCCATCTAGTATAGAGTAGTAGACATATTTTTAAATCTGTTTTATTGGTCGATAGGCTTTTGATTTGGGAATTTGATGGCGTGCATAACTCAAATTTGATGATTTTCGAATTGACTCCCTTTCGATCTAGCTGTGCGATATGAAAGTTAGGTACGGAACCCTACTTTGACGTTTCCGTTGTTCTGTCCTACCTACGTGAATTCTAGATTTATAATTTATGGATGTGCCCAAACATATTTGACTGCTCCGCAATCGCATTTTGAATTTTTAAACATTATGATGTTAAAAGTCGCTAAGAGATTTGACCAGATTTGACTGTACAACTAGACTTCAAGAAGTTCGTAGTTAGTTCTTGTGCAATGCGAGGAATTGCTAAGTAGTGAAAAGATAAATTTACTCTTGAAAGCCTTAAAATTATGCTTTTAGTTAGGCCACAATTTATTGTGTAGGGTTGATCCCGATACTAAGTTCCATAGTCACTTTTTTTTTTTCCAAAATTCGAAATAATGGCAACGGCATATCACAAAGATGGCTCACGATGGCTTTATTTTATTTATTTTTTTCCTTTACACGGCAACGTGCAACGGTTTGTTGTTTTTATTAAGTTCAGATACAAGTCTTTTGGAATTGTGTGGTTTTTTCTTCGATTTCAGCTTGAATAAAATGCTGGCGCATTACGCAAAAAAAGTTTTTTGTATAAATGTAGATAAGAGTAGGGGAATACCAAATAAACGATGAATGGATGCTGCGCCGACCCTAAATAATTTGGGATAAGGGTAGGAGAATAAATCGTGTCCATACATTAATTTTGTCAGGCTTCTCCTCAAACCAACCCAGTCACCGCGGGAGACGCCCCGGGCGCCGGGCGCCGCGAGACGACTCCCGGCCACCGTAGATGCGGGCTTGTGGACGGTGAGCAATGGGTAGCTCACCGTCTGTCCGTCTATTGATGACAGGCCGTGTCGACGGCGCGTTCGTGTTTCACGCGCGCCTCAAAGAGATGTCAGCAAAGCAGAGGGGCAGAGGGGCTTGCCAGGGCCTCCGCCTGCCAGGGTTGCGGGTTGTTCGAAAGAGATACCGCGGCCCCGGAACGCAAAGGAACATGGGTGGGTTTTAGTCAGTATAAGTCTGACACGCCCCCCCGCTCCGCCCAGAGCGGGGGAAGTTATTTGATGATTTCCCACCCAAAAAAAAAAAGGCCATCTATCCATTGATAATAAAGAAGAAAAAGTGATCGTCAACATTTAACCACAATGGCTGCAGCATAGTCGCAAAGCTTATTTAAATGATTCCCGTATGTTTCGGAAAACTACGGTTTTATTTAACAGTTATGGAAGTTAGGTTGGCCAAAATGGTAAATAAAAGTTTTCATCTCTGTCTCTCCCAGGCGGATGAAACTTCCTTACATTATCGAGTCTCAAAAAAATCAAAGAAACTAACGCCCTCAAGTGGCCAGGGATCGGAGTTTATCATTGAGTTGACAAAAAAAATATAATAGAGGGCGTTAGCTACAGCAAGAAAACGATTGTTTAAAAATGTTGTAAATAAAAATATGTCATTATTATCTAGTAATAAATCAGTTATTAAAAGAAAACAAAAATAAGTTTAAACGGCTAGATAAAATTATTAAAAATAATTTCAGAAATCATTTTCACCACGGCAACACAGCGATATATTTATGTAGGGGGAGAAGTTCAAATATTCGAATGAGTTTTGTGAGTTCATTTTGCGTTTGCGTTTATTGTGTTATTTATTAATATTCATTACGACTTGGCTTGATTACGGATTTACTGATCTTCTACGTGTTACGACATTACCTGGCTTGTTATTAGGACCCCGGACTGATTGCTTAACTGATAATTTGGCGCTTAGCACAACGGACTTTGTTTGTATTTTTGTGGACTTGGTTTTGAAAATGCCGAAAGCAACACAATTAAAATGCTTTTTTGGATGTGTCATTGATGGTAAGTGTATCAATTACTTAATTATTGATTAGTAACTTATGTATTTAGGTAGGTCCTTAGAAAGACAACCAGAAAACCAAAAGGATGAACTGAGCGAAGTAAAAATATGTGTTAACATTCTACAGTAATTTTATGATAGATTTATATAGTATTAATATACTATTCACAAAACTGAACATTAAAAATAAATTAGAATGTACTAAAATGTGTCTCCATAACTGTCCCACTACATTGTATGTTTGATAAAGCATTTTCTATTGTTTTATTAAATATATGTACAGATACAGTCAACAGCAGAGTGATCAAATATTTTATAGGTTATATGAGTAAATTAAATAAGCTGCCATTCTCAACACCAATTATAAAACTACTTTAAATTAACTGTTTATCAATCATGGGTAATTGGTAAATAGATATTTTCTTATATAATGTCCTTCATATTCTACTGTCGCAAAATATTAATAAATATTGAAATTAAAGAAAAATATTGCATATTACATTAATATTATGTCAACATGGAAAAAAATCAGTATTGTATTTCATGACTTAAAACCTAATTTTTCGCAATAAAAACTGGTAAAAACTATTGTTCATGCTAAATGCTTTTCAGCTGTTTTATATAATACATCTGTTATTACAGCTAGCGGTTACGTTAAACAGCTAATTTTACAATCTATTTATATGAATTGTATCTCTTCATGTTATGGTAGTAATAAAATTTAAATTTACAGGACCTCTTCACCGATTCCCCAAATGGGAATATCCTCATGCAGAGAAGTTTGCCCAGTGGAAATCCGTACTTGACAGTGCAACTCAAGAGAGAGGAAATAACTACATTTATAATTCGATTCGTATTTGTCACCGACACTTTGAGGATTATTTTAAATCACCAAGCAGACGATTGACAGGAAATGCTATCCCTACATTGAATTTAAGTAAGTTAAATTCTATTTAGAATTTTGTCATACACTTCAAAATAGCCAATATTTTATTACATTCTATTTCATAACATTGACAAGAGTGTCTAAAATGCGTTGGTCAATTATAAAAATAATAAAAACTTTTCCTAGCCAGACCATAATGAATTAAGAAGCTTAGTTGAAGAATATAACTTATATATTAATAATTTATTACTTGACCTAGCGGTGGTCTGACTGGCCTGTTGGTCTAGGGTTTAGTGACCCTGACTGTTTACCGGTGATTGTGTTCATGTCATTTGATCAATTATATGTCTAAGTGTAATTTATCTGTAATCTGTATGTATTCAAAAATATATAAGATGTTTATCAGTTGTTTAGTACTCATAGCACAAACTCGGTTTAGTTGTTGAATAATGGCGTTGTGTGAAAGTTATAGAATATTATTATTATATTAAGTGGCTCAGCATTAAGCTACATTCAGACTCAATTAGTAATGATCATTTAATTTTCATTAAATTTAATTTCCAGCCTTACCAAGGAGTGCACAAATTACGCAGGTACCAACTACATCGGGTTTATCACAATTAGAAGCAAGGTCAATAGCCTCATCAAGCGGTAAGGATCCTTTTTTTTTATTTGATTGAATATAAGTTATAATTTTTTACCCGACAATGGCAAAGCCAAAGGAGGGTTATGATTTTGACAGGCTATGTATCTATATCCGTCTGTATGTATGTACATACGTATGTATGTACGTATGTGTGTATGTTCATCTGTACCCTCATAGCGCCTAAATTACTTATCGGAATTTGACAAATGAAGAATCGATAGAACCGTCTTAATCGTCCACTGATCATAGGCTATGCGACATGTCATTAAACTCAATATCAGACCCTCTAGCAGACAAAAAGTTTTATGTTAAAAAAAAAGAGATTATACACGTCCGTCTGTCCATCTGTGTGGCAATCCGTCTGTCAAGTCTGTCAAGGACCTTTTTTTTCAAGAAAACGTAAAGGTATTAATTATTAATTTTATAGAAATAAATGAATTATTATTTATTATTGAATAAAGTATTATTATTATTAATTAATAACAAATACTTGTCTGTTACTCCTTGAGGAAGTCGTAAAAATCAAGCTTCTACATCAATGCAAATAATGATTAAAAATTTTGACGGGCCTGTTGGTCTAGTGGTTAGTGGCCCTGACTGCTGAGCCGGAGGTCGTGGGTTCGATTCCCACCTAGGACAAACTTTGTGTGATGAGCATGATTGTTTGTTCTGTGTCTGGGTGTGATTTATCTATAATATGTATGTATTTATAAATTATATAAGTATGTATATCAGTTGTCTGGTTACCATAACACAAGCTCTGCTTAGCTTGGGATCAGACAGCCGTGTGTGAGTTGTCCCAAGATATTTATTTATTATTTATTTATTTAAATGCAATTCAACGATATGGCTGTTTAGGCACATATTTTGACACTCACAACCAATTTTGACAAAATCAAAACCTATCTTCCAGTTGATCTAGAATCCTGAAATTTGGCAAGAAGCAAGGTATATATGTATAGTACCAATTCGATTTGTGCCATATAATGGCCAAATTGAAATAAGCGTTCCTATAGGAATAATTTCACACAAAATATATTTAATTACTTTTTTACGATTCGGGAAAAATTTCGATACTCGATTCAGGAATTGAAAGTAAATTTGAACGGAACCCTCCGATTCCAACTCGCACTTGGCCGGTTTATTTTTTGTCGTAGTCTGGTTTTATTACTTTTATTATAAAAAGTTATTGGCGGTTTATAGACATACATATAGAACAAACCACTACTTATTCTTTCCATTAATTTATTTTATTAAAATAAAAAAATAATAATAACAAAAATAATTTATTTTCAGCCCTGCCACAAACTGACCACACTGTTCAACCATCAACTGAGCAATTTCCAGTAGTGGAGCCATCAACGTCTGGTTTATTACAGATCGAAGTAGAGCCAGAATCGAGAGCCTTATCAAATGGTTAGTAACCTCCTTTAATTAATTAAAAAAAGGAATGTTATGTACATATACGATACCACGCTGCGCTCCAAAACGGGCATCATGGTCTTGGGTAAAAAGACTGCCAAAATGGATTGGGCGGATCACGTCAGCCACGTGCATGGAGACTGCTGGGCAAGTGTCGCCGCACATTAGGTTCATGTAGAGGGAAAGTGCTGTCGAGGCCGGCCTAGAAAAAGGCGGTGAGATCATCTAGACGCGTACCACGAAGACTGGTTCGAGACAGCGTGGCAGAAGAATGTCTGGAAAGACTTGGAGGAGGCCTTTGCCCAGCAGTAGGACAGTAATAGATAGGCAAAAAAATACACATTATAATACAAAAATGCAGTTTACGTAACGTATATATAAACATACTAGTTTAGATTGTGCATCGTCTGCCAGTTGGGCTTAAGCATTTTATTAAACAGATAATTGTTTTTTTTTTCAGCCCCAAAGGAACGCCGTTTGAAGCAGAGATCATCTAATCATGTTGATAGATTGACAATAAAATTAGACAAATTGCGACAGAAATGCAAAACTCAATCAAAAAAAATACAAGCAGCGACGAAGTGTGCGATGTCGAAATCCTTTTTATCCACAATCGAAAAATTACCTGAGACAGCACAAACTTTTATAAAATTACAATTAAAGTGGAGTAAGAAACCAAGGGGAAGACGATACACCATTGAGGAAAAAATTATGGCCTTATCTATATTAAAACAGAGTCCCAAAGCATACAAACTTCTAGAAAAAATGTTTGTTTTGCCATCAAAACGTAGTTTGCAAAAGCTATTGAGTGCATTCACAATAAGACCAGGTGTTAACAAAGAAATTCTAGAAAATTTAAAAATACATATTCAACGTATGCCTGAGGAAAAAAAAATTGTAAATTTATTATTTGATGAAGTATCATTAGCACCTGGTCTGGTATATAATGCGTTTTTAAATGAAATCGTTGGCTTTGAAGACAATGGCACTCACAAAATGAGCAATATTGCTGATCATGCCCTTGTTTTTATGATCAAGGGCATTAAAAGTAAAACTAAGCAACCTGTATGTTTTACATTTGCTAAAAGTGGGACGAAAAGAAATGATTTAAAAGCCCTACTTATAAATGTTATAAAAGAATTAAATAATACAGGGCTAACAGTAGTTGCCACGATTTGTGACCAGTGTCCAACAAATGTTGCAGTCATAAGAGAATTGAAAGAAGAAACGCAAAAAAAATATGCCAATGAAGGAATGCACTATATGATGGTAAACAACCACAAAGTGTTCCCTTTATTTGATACGCCCCACTTGCTCAAAGGAGTAAGAAATAATTTACTTACAAAAAATGCTAAGTTTATTCAAAATGGGCAAGAGAAATGGGCAAAGTGGGAACACTTAAAAATGTTTTTGGAAGTTGATGTTGGAGACGATGAGATAAGGCTTGTTAATAAGTTGACAGAAAGTCATATAATTAAAGACAAAATTAAAAAAATGAAAGTAAAGTTAGCTGCACAGGTATTCAGCCAACGAGTATCGTCTGCCATTCGATTTTCAGCAAGTAAGTGTATATATTACTTTACTTTTGTGTACTCTATCATAGCAGTGGTGGCTCAGTTTCCCCCGCCTAGAGAAGAGGCCTGGGTCCCAGTAGTGGAGGCATTGTAAGGCTGATGATGATGACTCGATTTTGGCGCTAATTATAATTCACTCTATGTTCACATGTTAAATCGAGTTCATTTATACAATACTAGCTGTTCACCGCGGATTTACCCATGCTCCACTCCTGCGGGTCACGGCTTAATGTTATGTAAACGGATTGTGTCATTCTGATGCACAAGCTATATTACTGTAATAAAATTCCAACATCTGTTCAATAGTTTTTGATTGAGTAACAAATATTTAAATGTCTTCACAAACGATCACATTTATATTTGTAGGATAATAGGGTAATTAATGTGTCTTTACGTTTTCAGGACATGGAATACTACCGGCAGAGTGTGAGGGAACAGCGGATTTTTTACTTATTTTTGATAAGCTATTCGATTCCTTCAATGGTCATTCCTACAAAGATGATTCAAAAATATATAAATGTTGCATCAAAAAGAATTCCCCTCACTTCCAACTGTGGAATGAATTGCTTCCAATTTTAGAATCAATTAAATTTGAATCAATAAAAACAAGAAACGGTGTTAATCAAATAAAATATGAGTCGATCCCTTCAATTAAAAATTGGATTGCAAATATTAAAACATTTATTGAAATGTGGCAATTCTTATTAACAAATCATAAAATTACTAATATAGTAGCTAGAAATTTTAATCAAGATCCATTAGAAAACTTTTTCGGTGCTATCAGAAGTAATGGTATTAGAAACATTAATCCTAACTGTAATCAATTTATGAATGCTTTTAAAACGTTGATTGTTAATAATTATAATTCACCTCATTCTGCTGGAGCCAATTGTGAAGAAGATTTTAATACAGTTATGCAATCACTATCACATCTGATTATAAATAATCGTGATGATTCTCGGCCTGTTGATTTTGCATGTAACATTGATTCGTTGCTACATGTTATGACAGAAATTAAGAATATTGATTCCCTATTGTATGCTGAATCGAAAAAATACGTAACGGGTTATGTGATTAAGAAATCAAAATCAAAAATCTTCAAAAAATGTTCCAATTGTTTGACTATTTTATGTAGATCTGGTATTGATTTTGATTCATTTAATTATGAAATTGATTACACAAAAAAATCACTGTTTCATCCAAGCGATGGATTTATAAATTTAATGAATAATATATATTATGTGATTGTTGCATGCCTTCGTGATAATCCAACATCAAAATGTATAAAAAATCAAATCAAATTTTTTATTGATTCTGCATGTGATTTTAGTATTATAACTTGTGAGAAACATAAAGTTGATTTGATTGATTTTATTTGCAATTTATCTATTAAAATGATTGTACACAGTTGGTGTCTAGGGGTAAATAGATTATTAAATGGTAAAATCTCTGTTTTTGATAGGAATGATCATATAAAAAGACAGGCTTTCGAATATTATAATAAAAGAAAAAAGTAAATAAGTTCCTAATAGAATTTTAACCTTTGACCACCTGACGTAACGTAAACGAAGTTCCACTTGTGGTTCTAAGAAATGTGAAACAGCTTTCCTATTTTCTATGTTTTGGATACTCAACACAAATCAGTATTTTAAAAATAAATGTTCATTGATTGTCAACATGTAAAATTTTGTGAGCTGGAATTTTGTTATAATAGTGCTTTATACGTCCAAAAAAATATTGATATTTTTTAGGTAATAGTTTTCTACTCATATCTCAGATTTAAATTTATTTAAGTTATTACCTAAAATTTGTTTGTTTATTCTAAGCATTGATTTTTTTAATGTTAAGCTATATTATTCAGTTATTTAAAAACTTTTGATGAAAAACAATATAATGAAAATATAAATAAGACATTTGTTTATTGCAATAATTTCGTTTATCATTATTAAACATATGCAAGTGATTTTCAGGACCAATTAACTGAAAAACACGTCAGGTGGCTAAGGGTCTCAGTTTACATTTATTTGATAACTTTGTATGCTAATTCAAATGGCGAAATGTGTCTTTTTGTATTTACCATCTCTGTACCTACCGCATTTTACGCTAACAAATGACTAATTTGAAAAATTAAAAATTACAAGAACCTACATGAAACTGGTGTTTTATTTTTATACTGGCATACCGTGAATTGTGTTAATGAATCAGTAAATAATTTAAAAAATACTTACTAGTGATACATAACTTGGTAAGTATTTTTAAAATTATTTACTGATTTATTAACAGAAAAACTATTCGAAAGCAAACATGTATGAGCGCCACCTAGCGATAATTTACGGAAACAAAATTGCACATCCGCGCCATCTAACAGCCGGGGATGGTTTTAAAACACTATTTTTGAACTCTAAGTGGCGCATCTATACCAGTATTAGTATATAATCTATGGTCTCTCCCATTGGGAAAGGCAACGGTTGCATGAAAGAGTATAGCAACAACGAATTTCAGCCAATCACAACCAGCGTTTTTAAATTCATTCTGGCGTCGTCGTTCGTTGGCGCTTGGCTTCTCTCTCTCCTAGTTTTGCGTTCATTCGTAGTGTTTATGTTGCATACCTACTTTTCGTTTCGCTTTTGTGAATTTTGTTTAAAAATATTGGTGGCATTTATTGTGTTTGAAAACGAGAAGTTATCTTTACGTAATACGCAAGTTGTGAATCGATGAATACTACAAAATTGTGATTGTGACAAGTAAATATCATCGCGTGTGGTTTGGTGATAATTTTAGACTCAACAAAAAAGAAACCAGCAATTAACAGTTGTGGTATTTAATTACAGAATGTCGACTAGAAGCGGTCGGATAAGAACCAGCGTTATAGATGTAAGTCCTTCGAGAACACGTAAAGGAGTTTCGCCAACGCGTTCTCCCGCCAGAACGCGGAAAAGTTCGCCGCCGTCGTCCGGGAAAACTCCGCCTCCCGCGCGCTCGTCTGGCCGTAAATCTCCCGCACGGAAATCGCCCAGCCGAAAGCCAGCATCGAAGTTTCCCGCACGCAAATCACCGTCGAGAACCACTAAGGAAACACAAGCAGAGGCCACAAATGTACCAAAGTCTCCGGCAAAGCGGCCTCCCATAGAATCTGAAGTAGCAGTAGCAGTCAAACTTGAAGATTTATCTTCAAAGCTCGACACTTACCGCCGGACCCGCTCTAAACGCTTAGAATACTCCCTCAAAGATTTGACATCGAGTATTACAGAGAGTGAATTTTCTCTTGAAAAAGTAAATGGCTTGGAATCTGGCGACATCTATGGTCTGCGGAACAGGAGATCTGTCGAGGAGGTCGCGCCTCGCAGGTCTAGTAGGCTGCGTGAGTTTGTTGATAACGTCCCAGATATCAGACGCAGTCTCAGCAAATCCCTAAGTCAAAGTAAATCAATAAGCAAATCTGTCAGTAAATCTCTTGGAGCATACTCAGATGAAGAGAATTCTGAAGAAGAATACCAGCGAACAAAGTCAAAGTCAGTGACCAGAAAGTTAGCAACTCCCCTTCGAAACAGTATCAATAGCTTGACTAAAGTTGCAAGCAAATGGGAATTTGGTGGAAGAATTGGATCACTGAGTTTAATTCTTCTGATACCCTTAACAGTATTCTCTATACTAATTTCTTGTACAAAATCTTGTTCTCTCATATCACTTTTAGATCTGTCTGCATATAAATCTATACAAGTCTTCTTTAGTTTACAAGTGTCTAGCTTTATTTTTATGCAATGCGTTGTACAGGCCATCTTTGTCATAGTACCAATATTTGGTACCAGATCTGACCGCATGGATGAGTCTGACACAAGACATTGTTTCAATGCAGTTTTCTCCAGCATAGTGACTGTGAATACCCTATTCCTATTGGATTTCTTTCAAATTGTTGATAAACAAAACCTATTGAATGAATACTTGAGACTTGCAACCACATCTTACATTTTTGCTGTATTGCTAAGCATTGCCTTGTATATTAAAAGTCGTGACTTGACAAAGGAGGAGTTGAATCAGTATGGAAACACTGGATATACATTGTATGACTTCTTCATGGGGAGGGAAATCCATCCATTTATTAAGAAGTTGGACGTCAAACTTTGGATATCAAGAATCTCTAATATTAACTCTGTAAGTATAATTTGCTAAATGTTACACAATGTTACATCATTAGAATTTTAGAAAAACCCTTGCCACACAACTTTTGCCAAATTAAAAGCTAGGAGTGTTTCATTAAATCCTGTGCTTATAAAATTGTACATACTCATTCAGTTGAACTAGTTAACTTTTTTATCTAGAAAAACTGTACAGGAAAGTTGAATCAACTCCACTCATGTATGCCTATAAATGTGGTAATGAATAATATGACTTATTTTGTTTCAGCTTATATTTCTCTCGGTAATCTTCACCCAAGGACTACAAATCAAACTGTCAGAAAAGAATGATTTCTCAATGGAAAACTTGAAACAGTTGGCGAACAATGTGCAGTTAAAACCAACAGTATTAATATTCTCCACAATGCAGATAGTTTATATTCTAAACTTTATTATGAAGGAGTACAAGATCACAGCTACGTTTTACTGGCAATCTGAAGGGGTAGGGTACCTTCAGACTGTCTCAAGTGCACTGTACCCATACTACTTCACAACAGTATCTAAACATGTGGCAGACACAGACTTGGTTCTGTCTACTAACACCTTAATCTCTGCTTGTGTACTATTTGTGCTGGGATTCTTCATAATGCTTGTTAGTAACAATATTAAATATGAATTCAGGAAAGATCCTCTTCATCTCAGCTTGGCAAGTAAGTAACTGTATCATGTATGCTATTTATTTTATTATGCTTTATTAGTAAATGCTTTAGTGGTGGAATACAGTTTTGTTATATATATGTTTTGTTGTGTCCAAAGATAATGAAAACTTATTGTACCACAGTAACTTTCAGTAACACTATTTATTGTCTTTACAATCATAATCCCGGTAATTTTCATTAACAAACCTATTATTTAGATACCTACACTAACTATGGTACTGCAAAACGACCATTTATGTAATGTTATTCTAGCAAAAAAATAATTCAATATGATTTTTTACTTTCAGACTTAGATTCCATGCCAACGTTCCATGGAAAGAAGCTTCTGGTCTCCAATCTATGGGGGATCCTGCGTCATCCGAACTATGCAGGTGACATACTGATTCACATCGCCCTAGCTTTACCTGGGATTGTCTCTGGACAATATGTAGCGGCGGCGCCGGCGATCTTGACGATTCTGGTACTGATGCACCGCGCATGGCGGGACCATGATAGATGCAAGTGGCGCTACGGGGCTGCCTGGCAAAGATACTGCAAAAGAGTACCGTCAGTACTATTACCTAAACTTCTGTAATTTCTATCCTTTTTGGGCTATTGCAATCTATTTTTGCACATCTGCCTCTTTTTAGTAAAGTAGGCAACACTTGTTGCAGATGAGTGAATCTATAAATAACATGCTCCTATATGTTAATGTAATGTCTCGAATCTAACAGATCTTATTCATTCAGAACACATTATATTATAGTGTTTTGTAGATTTAATTTTATATAATATAAAAATGTAGTATGTATTTTAGATTATTATGAGGTAAAGAATTTATTTTGTGTAAATAATTACTTGTGTATTTATGCATCACATTTTTAATGCATTTTAAAAAATATTTTTGAGATCTGTGTGACAATATTTTAAGTAAGTGTTTGACATGACAATTAATTAATCAATATAATAATATTAGTTTAGTGTTTGAGATTAACTACTGCCTAATGAAACCACCGTACAAAATTCTAATACTTAATTTAGCTCTCTTTTTTTTTTAATGAATTTTTGGTATTTTTTTAAATTGACTTAGACAAATCGTATTTTGGTAATGTAGTTTAATGAGATCATACGTATATGTTGTGTGATTTCAAGTTTTATTTTAGAAATATAAGACTGGAAAGCATTTCCTCCCAAGCCTTGAAAATATTGGTGGGTTTTAAATAACATTGATCATGTTGGTTGTGTTTCTCCTTGAATGTGTGTAGTTTATTCTACAGATAATTGTATTTAACATAGTATTGAGTTGGTTACGATTTCTGGTAACCAATTTATATGACATTAATATATTGTACCCAGAATAAGACATTAAATACATACTTCAATTAAATGTTTAAATTCTAAAACCGAGAGGAACAATAAGGTGAATAAGTTTGTACTCTATAAGATTCAGGTACATTCATTGTTTATGTTAGGAATTAATGAATTTCATGAAGTTAATTTGTAGGATAGGTTTTTTTTCGGAATTTCTATATTAATGGCAAGTCATTTTTTCTCTAGGATTATTGTTTAGAGTAGTTTGAGTGTGTATCCAGTAGAAGTATTGGCCCTTAAATGTATTTTAACAAAAGTGCCTCTAAAATAATGAACATTGTGCGACAATGCTGAAAAAAATTGTGAATTTTAAATTCTAAGTGTGTTACAATAGTTATGAACTTTCACAGGGACTGCTAAGTTAATAAAATCATCCATAAAAGACATTTTGCTCAAAAGCACAAGTTAAGTTAATATAGCTAAGTTCCAAATTAGCTCAAGACTTAAAAAATTATGCCGCCTTCTTGGATCATAAATATTTACTCTAGATGTAAACTTGCTATGCAGCAAATTTTGCCATATTAGAAAGAGATTATTGTTTTGTTAGAAAATATTCTATGAATTGATTGTAACCATAATTTTTGTTCGAGAGTGTATTTACGTGACTTCACTTTTTAATTATGCTATTTTCACAATTTTAATAAAAGTTTTGTACAAAGTGTAAAAAAAAACTTGTTTAATTTGGATAACTACGCGTTGGTTTTGCATGGGGCCAATGCATTGGCATTATATACTTTAACACTTTCGCTGCTCAGAACTCAGCGTATGAGTCCAAAATAATTCGTCTGTGTGCCCACAACCCGTCTCACGAGTCGTTGCAGTACGTAGCCATTGTTGACTAGCGCGTACACACAGGATCCGACTATTCCACATCAAATATGCTTTAATTTATTCATTCGTCCTCGTTGGTTTAGCGGTCGTGTTTCGACTGCTAGGATCTTTTTTTTGGGGTGGAAAATCATCAAATAACTTCCCCCGCTCTGGGGGGTGTCAGACTTGTACTGACTAAAACCCACCCATGTTCCTTCTATTGCCCTTTACGTTCCGGGGCCGCGGTATCTCTTTCGAACAACCCGCAACCCCGGCAGGAAACTGCAAGGGTCCTGGGTAAGATTACTGGGTCAGGCATTTTTCTTTTAGATATTTCTCAGTAGCAGCTATGGAGTCTGGATTTGTGACCGGTTGATGGTAATAGGCTCGTCCTCTGACTTAACATAACTAGCTAAATGTGGGTTAACTATTATTTAGATACACCTGTAATCAACCCAACCCTTCGAAGATAACACGCGTGAGATGCTTTCTCGTATTATAATATTTTTACAGTTTTTAGTAGATTTAGTTTATCCTAACTGCTAAAAATATTACGGGTTCGATTCCCCGGTCAAGAAAACGAGATTATTCGACAACTTCACGAACATGAAATGAAACACTTTTTAATCGCATTTATTTATTTTTCTATAAAATACACATACAATTTGTAAATAAACAATTCAATATTCAAATATCTAATTTACAGATTTCTTACAGATTTCGTTCCTAAACATATTCATTACGTCCACGCTATCATGCACTATTGCACGGATTTTCACTTGCTGTGTTCAATTCGAGATACCGGTTGCGTAGACCAACCTTTTGTAGCAGTCTATGCCCATTAAAACCGTACTCAGTTCCCATTGGGATTGCAAGCTACCTATGTTTAAAACGCAATGTACGCTCACACTTGTCTATCATCACAGCCAATTACATAAGTGAATTTTTCGACCAGTCACAGTCATATATGAATCTATACAGAATACCAGGCGAAGTTGTGGTGGACAAACATTTCTCTGTGGTTGACCTATGGAGAGAGTGTGATATTTACGAAATAAGAAATCCCGAGTGGTCCAGTTTAGGATTGAACTTGCGAACGGCAAACTCAAGTGTAAGAGATCTCCCAAAGAAAAACCAAGCCATGGTCAATGAACGGTCGTCAATAACAAATCTTGAGACGATCGACACAGTTTAATTGACAAAATACTGAACGCGGTTGTCGTAGGCATAGTACCGCCCTTAAAAAGTAGGTTTTTTACGTAACCGACTTCTAGAATTAAACACGGAAAGAAAGTACACGGATGCTGGATCATAAGCAATGCAACAATTACAACATCAAATGAAATAAATATAATCGTTAATTACTTAAAAAAGTGTAGGTTATTCGATGGAAATAGCAGAAAACTACAAAATGACTGATATGTACTTCATTTTCCGAGGATATTTGGTAGAACGAATACGCAAAAAGAAGTTGGAAGTTTCGGAAATCAATCACTGTAAAAGCCCTTGGATATAACATTACATCGCATGCAATGAAAGATTTAAGTCCTATGGGACAAAACAGCATCTATACTAAAGTAACTAACATCAAGTACCTGTAGAATTTTAGACTAATACATGGACCTTAGACAAAATCGATATTAATTTACCATCCTAATAGGCCTATTAAAAACGCTCTGATTAATTAACCAGTGCAACCTTTTAAAGGATTAAAAAAAAATCGACACGACTTGCTAACAAAAGGCTGCACTCTCATATGGGTCATTTTTGGCACTAAGATAATTATATTATGTCTGTTACATACATTAGATTTAAAATTATTTAAAACTAAACGTTACAATAGGTCGGTACAGCAATAAAAACAAATTCTTAAAAAAACAACTTCGAGTAGTACATAGATTTATTTTTATCTAGGTAGGTAATAACGTCTAATTTTCATCATAAGATTGTGTATTAATCCTATACAATATTATACATAATATATTTCGTATTTTTTTTTTCAAATTAAAAAATTATTAGTAGCAACCTCTGCCTAACCCTTTGGGTATTACAGGCGTGGTTATTAAATATATGTAATAAATATCTCTTCAACGGGACTATCATAGTTATGGTTAAGTACTTGGTCGTAAGATAGTTTGAATGTAACGGTATTGTTTGGGAAGACACACATAAACCTTATCTATTTAAGCTCGACCAATAAAATAATTTTAAAATGTACATGAAAATATTTCCACGTGATGCCATTAGCTAAAATGTTCTAAGCACAATGTGGTCGCCTAATCGTGTTTCTATTTCATATGTACCTATTAATTATTATTAATTTATTATTAACAAACAAAATATCTTAATACCATTTAGATTATTATTTCATCACTCCTTAATCACAATACATATTAGTTCTGTTTTTATTTGTGTCATTTAAGTATTTTTTCAACATTAAAATACGATGTAAATTAATTCCATCTAGTTATTTGGTTCCATTTAACATTTACTATGAAAATATACACGTTTAAAATCTATATTATATATATACAAGGTACATATTTACATTAACGGTAACTTCTTTTTTCAGAGAGACAATAAAACAGAACATGTAGGTACATAGGTAAAATCTTTTTATTGTAGACGAAACATTTAGATACCACAAAAATTAAACATTATCATGTCAAATTGTTCACAATTTATTTGAATATCTTTTGAATTAATTCTATGCTGTTTTTTTATCAGTAGGTATCACTGATTTGAATCAAGGTAGTGGTAAGATAATCGGGAAATTATTTTATGGCAGTGTTTTCTTAAGTTTCTTTTTGTTATGAATTTATTTTTATTCAATTCAGCTAGTGATCTAACTACTGCTTGGCTTAGCTTAGGCCATCTGTCTTAGAAGAAATGAGGTTGAGATTTTAAGATGTTAAGCATCCAATTGAAAGAAAACTTTATTAGTAGGTTTCCATAAGCAGCGTAAGATTGAGTACTTATATCGTAAGCATACTATGAAATATCTTAAAGGAAATATTTACTCTATATACTATGAAAAATGGCCGGAACGATTCAAAATGAAGGAAAATAAGTGTTTAATCATTTTGAGAAGTGAAGTAAAACAAGTTACAGGGAGTGACCACTCACTAGCATTGTTTCAGAAGAAAAGAAAGTATCTATCTGATGCATATGGGACCAAGGCAATTTAGGCAATTTAGACTTTGGCCAACGCTTTGTCCACCAAACCAAACTGCTTTATGAATGATGCATTTTTTTTATTAACGGCATCTCGCAGTTCCACTTGAGGGTGTCGTCTTCTTATTATTAACCGGACGAATGATGCAATGTTGCCAGGATATTTTAAAAGCATTTTTTAAACATCTTGTCTATGAATTTATTCATGCCGCATTGCCGCCAATTTAGTAGGACCGAAAAGAGGTTTCTTTTGGATGGCATGTCGTATTTTACGAATTATAAATATTTTATTTATTCTTACGATTGATCCAGGTAAAAGGAGAAATTTTCTATATCTAGTTGAACAGCTTTAAAATATTTTGTAGTTTAAAAGTTAATTATTATCAGTGATATTCAGATACATAACTATTTTGAATACAGAAATCTTTAGATAAAAGACTATATTTTTATAGATATCTTAGATTTTTTTACTAAAATGTAGAATTCCCTCATCAAACTAGAAATCTTGTGTAGATATAATACATCTATTAAAACATAAAGTAGATTTTGTAAGGACAATTCGGTTTATTTACTAACATTTAGGCTATACAAGAAGAAAAGATTTTACTCTATAGCTAATACAAAGGTAAGTAAATAAAAACGTTACGTTCAGACGGCATAGTGAGCCCAGTCATGGGAATGTGACGATAAAAAGCCAGTTACATCTAAGGGTGCGTCCACATCTGGCGAATGTGCCCCGAATGTGCAGCTCGCGTACCGTTTGCGAGCTACCCGCATGCTGCGCGAATGCAATCAAGCAAAGGTTCGGTGCGCCTCTTTAGCGCAACTCATGCAAGGCTCATTATAGGCGTGCGTGCGGCGCGCGATCTGCGTGCACTTACAATATTGGAAACTTTTTATGTTTCAATTAAGCGTAAACATTTCTCCTCCGTCCACTCCATAACAACACGTACTTAGCCTCCAGTAATCAGAAACGAACTGAGCGAGTGAGCGGGCCTTAAAACGGAGGAAATACTCCGCCCGGAAGGAAGACGCGAGCCGGTAGCGCGCCGCCCGCACGCTGATGGCGCTTAGAACGCGCGCGTACTGCGCGCGGACGGCGCAGGAGCGGCGCACGAACAAAAATGCACGCGCGCAGTTCGCAAACGTCTCGCGAGCTGCACATTCGCCAAATGTGAACGCACCCTAACTAAAACTAGCGAGGATCGAACAAAATACCGACTGAAGGATACAGCTAGAATTTACGACAAAACTATAATTATTTGGAATTATAACAAGTTCTTAACTGGACACTTAATTATACTAAATTAGTAAAAGTCCTAATATAATCGCTAGTACAAAATAAGCCTCACAACATTCCTTGTTGATGTCATACCTACATACAAAACACAAGTCATTCCTTCATATGACAGCAACTGGTGCCATTTACAAAACATCATTTTAATGAATCCACATATTCTTCGCTAAGCTTCTTACAAATAAGGCATTTCTTTTTACAATAATATCATTCACCACTCAAAGATACAATTGTGTATCTTTCTACGTCATTTGTTAATTGGTCTGGCAATTCCATTTAAGAGGGATGCTTCACCATTAAGATGGTAACAAAAGTCTGCGACACCAAGTGGCATAAAGTACCGTGTTACGGTGCTACCAACATTCGTTTTGCTAGCTACCATTCACTTCTTTTACGTATCAATTGGCGGATGTCGAAACAGACTGTTTATGTACAAAATGACGTAGGTGGTGAATGTGGGTACTGTCAGGGAACGCGGCACGTGGAAGCGCGCGCGCCGTCCGCAGAACGTCAGAAGTTGCTGTCGAAGACGCCCATCGACCTCGAGATGTCTTCGTCGCGCAGGCAACAGTCGAGGAACTCATCTAGAGTCAGCACGCCGTCGCGGTTCAAGTCCATTTTCTGAAAGTTGCGTAATTTCTACGTTAACTTAGGTAGGTGTGTAACTATACAGCACAAGTAGGTCTTAGTAACTACTCGAACTAATTTATTAGGCACAGTCAACAAACCAATGTTCAGATTACAATAAGACAAAATAACAAACACAATGTACTTTCAGATAGGAAAAGCGAATTGAGTCTTTAGTTTTAACTAGGTTTTTGGTAATTTATTGTATCGGTTCGTGTTTGAAAGTGTCGATAATGCGTCTATAAACCCTTTTGATAACCCCTTTTTTATATTAAGCTACTGTGAGGAAGAGATCGACCTCACGAGCCTTGGCTCAATAGTTACGCTATTGTAATTTAAGGAGTTATTAGAGTAATCAAGTAAAAAAATAGAAAAACAAACCTGAAACAGTCTTTCAACCTTCTCCCGTATCACGTCATCTTCCAAATTGGGCTCTACTATCTTCCCCATAAGGTCGTATATGGCGGTAACAATCTCCGTCATTTCCTCTTTAGTGATGCACCCGTCGCCATTGATGTCATACAGAGAAAACGTCCACCGTAGCTTCTCTTCTAAAGTCCCTCTCGATAATATTGATAATCCGGTTACAAACTCCTGGAAATTAAAACATGTTATTTTTTCTGAAAGGTTATTGAAATTGATGAAAAATAGTGTAATATGTGGAGTAACTTGCAGCTTTCAGGATATTTAACATTTTTCCTAAGGTCTTGTTCAAACATTTATTTTATACTAGCTTTTGCCCGCGGCTTCGCTCGCGTTAAATTCGGGGTAACACAGTTCCCCTTGCGCCTTATTGATTTGTAATAGCAACGCTAAGTTTTCCCTTTTCTTCCCTCTTTCTCCCTCACATCCCACTATTAAAAAAAAAAATAGCCTATGTCCGTCTCCTGGTTCCCAACTATCTCTGTATCAAAATCGGCTTAGCCATTAAAGCGTGAAGAGGTAACAAACAAACAAACTCACTTTCGCTTTTAAAATATTAGTAAGGATGTTCTAAAAATGGTGCATTTACCTCAAAACTTAAGAGGCCACTTCTGTCTTGGTCCAATGTGTTGAAAACGAAGTGCGCGTATTGAGCGGTGTTTGCTAGAAGATAAAACATATTATTAATTTAGACAACAACATGATCTTTGTTTAAAGTAACATAAAAACAGTGTCATGATATTCTGCAAGTAAACAGTCATTGAAAATCTCATAAATACAAAGGTTTCTCTAATCAAGAAATCATTATTTTATAAAAAAATATTATGTACCGACATATCCCTTTACACGCTATCAACAAATATGATATAATATGAACCAGTCGGACTGATTTCAAGGATGTCATGAAACTGAACAGGAGATACAAAGACTAGATGGCTTAAAAGATAATTGCTAAAAATGATTTCCTTTAAATTAAGTCAAGTAACTGCTACTAACCTGTAGTATAACTTTTTTACTTCCTTTTTATTAGAGACCATCCACAACAAACATTATATTATTTTAATACTTACTGTGGGTGGGTAACTTGCTAGATTGCTACTGTTGAATGCTGATTTTCATTACCTTCAAAGCATTCAGATACTAGAGCTGGCTGGGTAAATTACAAAGAAGGTACTGTCGCGTGTCGTTCGACCAGGCCAAGAAAGAGCGTTTAGCGGTATGTATCAATTAAATTGATGCTGTACTCGGGAACTTACCCAGTTACCTGGAAGCCCAATGGGCTGTAAGCCGATCCTAACAGTAAGATATTTCATGTTCTACATGTATGTTGTACAAATCGTATTTGTAGTAAGATTAGATTATTCTAGCTATGTCGTCAGAAATAACCTTTGTACTGATGAGTCATAACCATATTATTATGTTAGGTTGGTTTTGCATTATCTTTGTAGGTAGGCAAGGAAAATGCAGTCCATGACTCACATACCAGTTCCAAAAGTTCTGAATTTTATTTTTTTGAAAACGTGTGTACCTACAATTTTTTGTGGGTGACTAGGGCAATTTACTTTGCTGACAGAAAGCTAGCTAATCAAAACAAGATAAACATTCAATAACAATTTTCTGACAATATAATGGTGTTGCCTTAAAAAACAAAAAGTTTATAGGTAACAAGGGTACAAATAAAATAGAAGAAAAAAAACTGTAGTTTCTTTTAAATTTAATTTATTTCAGATATTACATTAGTGGTTACAGACTTGACAATCGGGTTGGACTTATGTCCAATAAGTTATTACCACTTACAGCTTGAAAGTGTCATTTTTTTGGCCACACTTAAAAAATTAGGAGCTGATCTGAAAAAAGTGTCAACTAAAAAAATTATCACAATGGAATAATTATTGAAGTTACCTAGAACATTTGGTTTACCTCAAATTTCTCCTTAATTAAATAGAGTATACTGTACTACTGTTTTAAGATACACAATGCTAAGGTATACAAAGCTCAGCTAGGCAATTGTGTATCTCAAAATATTACATTGTTATACTTGTTGTTACATTTAAAATTAACTTAATGTTAAGGTTGAGATGGATTCACCATAGCGTTCTTTCCATGGGAAATGGACAGTTCCTTAAGATAAAGATTACACTAGAGGGGAGCCACCGGTCTGCTGCTGATAAACCTCTATTGTGTCACCTTCTTCCATTTCCAGTGATGTTGGCGTGTCATTTTCATTGATTGGCTGCCCGTCAAATCTGAATCGCACTACTTGCATTGATAGACCCTGGAAAGAAGATTAGTACTTGTAGATTTAATCAGAAATCTTACTAAGATAATAATGTGGAAATTGCACAATATTTTGAAATATTATTCTTGCTATAATTTAATAGTTTTTTAAGTCAACTTGTCAAAAATTGCCTTGATGGAACTTTCGTTTTAATTGTATTATGCACCTGGAAGCGCAGATTTTGGTCAAGCCTTTCTAGTTGCTAGCTGGGAGTGTTTTGTTCAGAATAGAAATTAACCTTTAAAAACACATGTAAGATCAAAGAGTTCAACATGTAGGTGTTAGCTAATTTATTAAGTGGTTTACATCCACAAATTTTGATAAATAAACTCCAATATTCCTAAGCTGGCCACAAGTATTGAAACAAGAGATTAGTTGAATTTACAAAATCTGCAATTGCTTTAGCTAAATAGAGATCGAAGACTCTTTGCCAGTCCATGTTAATTAAACGGCTCACACAACAAATCTCTTGAAATGATGTCCAAAGGCAATGCTAATCAACTCGAATCAATGTTCAAGATGGATGCAAACCACAGTACACTCCGTTTCTGCTTTCTAGTAAAGGGTATTTAATTTACTGGATCAAACAAAATGATTTCACAATGGTAATCTTATGACACCTTCATATTTAAGATTAATATAACTATAAGGATTTGAAGTATTCATACTAACGGCAGCACAGTATACCAATGAACCCATAATGCGAACCCACCCTAACTTCAGGGTCATTGATCTTTTCAGAATGTAATGTTTACAAAACAATTATTTTCTTTAGTTATCAGCCCCCCAACTAAAAAAAGTGTTATTATAAATCAATAAACAGTGACATAAAAGTACATTGAAGTATAACCTATGTTTTCGAACCCACAAGTTGAAACATGAAAATGATCCAGGTGCAGAGATATCTTTTTGTTTAACTTAAAAATCCAGCACACAAATAAGGGTTCAAAATAACAACTGTGAAAAACGCTTTCTCTTACAAAAAGCCGGACATAGGGGCCCGTCAGTGTCTAGCTAACTCAGACCTTCATTGTTCATACAATATGCATGCCACATCTATTTATTCATATTTGTCTTTGAGGTAATTACAGTTACAATGAAATGATCATAAGCCGCTTGGTTAATAAGATGAACTTACCGCTCGATCACAATAGGCATTCATTAGCTTCCTCAGAGGAGTGTGTTTTTTGATTTTGAACTGCACAATGGCATTATCTTGACCTAATACTTTCAAGTTGATGTGTTCGCTTTCTCCCTGAAAAACAGATATTGTAACGATAAAAAATCATATCCACAAACACAACGGTAAAACACTTCTCACTTTCAATCAGGTAACCACATTTTGCTTATAACGCCATGTCGGTGAAGCACTGTTTTTGACTTTTTGTAACTACACTGATATTATAGTAAGATACACACCTTTTTCTCGTCAGACATTTTGGTATTTATGTATTTAAAAGTACTATTAACACAGAAGCAACGACTTCGCAGAAAATCCAAAGATTATCAAACGAAAAACGCACAAGTGACAGATTGTCGTTCCGATGGCGTGGTAATGGCGTCCGTCGTGGCTTGGAGGAAGCAACGCAGGTTTGCCAACACATGCGCAGTCGTAACGGCGAAATGGCGCGCTTCTGCGCACTGATGCTCAATTTTTTTTAACGAAATTTGTTAATTTTCCTACATACAACTACTTTCTATAGACTAAATGAAATAAAAAAGATTCATGTAAATAATAATTAGTTTTATAAAAAAAAATGGATTTATTTCGTTTATAACGTGATCGTTTACACTATCCGACCACTCAAAAAACTATTCAGAATTTTGAAATCCCGGCCTCACTGAAAATACTGTGTTATCTCTACCGTAAAATTGTTAGAACATTCTAGAAGGTTAAAAATAGAAAATCAATTGACTTCGATAGTATTGCCAACTGCACAAAGCTATTTCCGCTACTAGTGTTGTACAAAGTCGATGAATGACGTCAAACGGAAACCTCTAGTGCTGTGCGGGGTCGACTTTACGTTCCGTTTCAAGGCTATAACAGAATGGTATTCACTTTGGTTCATCTTTGTAGTTTGCTGAGAAGTTATTAATATTATGTAACGATAAAAATGTAGTTGCAAGTGTAATAATAGTAGATTATTAACCAAGGGTATAAAGCAGTGTCTTCTGTCGCGGGTGACGATTTAAATCACGAGTGTAACGAAGGACCCGAAGTTTACTCCCGAGCGTAGCGAGGGTGCTAAAAACTTAAATCACGAGCGAAGCGAGGGATTTAAGACGAGTCCTGAGTGTAGCGAGGGATTTAAATTCACCCAAGACTAAGACAGCTTTATCACCGAGGAAAATACTCTACTTTTCGTACCATTTGCGAAAAAATTAACACAATAATAATATGAAATAATTAACATCGTAACGTATTTTTAGAACATTAACTTATTTATAAAAATAAATTAAAATCAACTTAACGTTTATGTATTTGAAGAAAATATAAACGCGGCAAATTCCTTGACTAACATTTTTTTGTCGGAAAAGTAAAGGCATCAAGCTCATACGGCCTCGCCGGTTTTCGTAATTTTATTTTTAATAATCTTAACTGCATAATAAATGCGTATTCCTTTTTCAAACATATGTATAACGCTTTATATACAAACTCAATGGTGTAAACACAGATGTACTTAGTTCAGTATAAATTTCGCTAAGCATTCCAAATTTAAATCACATTCTCCCCCTAGAGGATGAATGAAATTCAGTACAACTTTCTTTCCCTGTTTTTAACAGATTAAAAATGACTATTGTTATGTTCGCTTTTTGTCACTTTTTTGAGCAAGTGGTACGAAAAAATTTTTTCGTACCACTTGCTCAAAAAAGTGACATTCTATGCCTATGCCTATTTCAAATTAAAATTGAAATTTATACTGAACTACATCTGTGTTTACACCATTGAGGTGGTTTATAAAGCATTATACATCTTTTTGAAAAAGTTATACGCATTTATTATGCAGTTATGATTATTAAATAAAATTACGACAACCGACGAGGCCGTATGAGCTTGATGCCTTTGCTTTTCCGACAAAAAATATTAGTCTAGGAATTTGCCGCGTTTTTGTTCCCTGTTTTTAACAGATTCAAAATGGCTATTGCTAGGTTCGCTTTTTGTGGCATAGAATGTCACTTTTTTGAGCAAGTGGTACGAAAATTATATTTACACCAATAATTTGCGATTTGTACATAGGTAGGTACGTAAAGTACACATTCAAATGGAGCTATGATTGTGGTTTTAAAATCGTTGAGACTGTCTTTTTTTTATTTGAATGCACCAATAGTGTTACGATTTTCATGCACTGCTATTATGTAATTTTTACAACTGATGTACGGTTGATTGTCCTTTACTTCATTTATATACCATAATACAAGATTGATGTTATACAGTAGTAGCCAGTGAGTAACTTGAGAATTTGGGATGATAAGCTCTTTCACATTTTTCTGCCTCTAAGTTTGCATAACTGTCAAGTGTCGACATAACAGTAATCTTAATTTTAGTCACATTATGCTGTTGGGAATGTGGGATACTGTTTTCAGATGAAAAAATCATAATTCTTTTTTAACTTTAGGTGTTGAGTTTTTTTTCGAATTAGAAATCACGTAATAACTTCTCCCGCTCTGGGTGGGGCGGAAAGGGAGTGGCAGAGTTTTACTGACTAAAACAAAGCCTTCTCTGTTCTTGCTTTAGACCTTTGTGTTCTGGGGCCGCGGTAACTCGTTTGCGCAACCGCAACCCCGGCATGATTGGGGTTGGCGACCAATCTCACAGGATGCAGCTGCATACCAGTATTTTTTCATAGAGTGACTTGTAATGAGCAGGGATGAACCTCATGTGACTAAAAGAGTGATGGATCTGAATGTTGATGGACGGAGAGCGAGAGGAAGGCCAAAGAAAAGATGGATGGATTGTGTAAGGAATGATATATGAAGGAGAAAGGAGTGATTGATGCCGTGACGTCTGATAGGGGAGAATGGAAGAAGAAAACGTGTTGCGCCGACCCCAAATAGAATGGGACGAGGGCAGGAAAATGATGATGAGTGATTGCATACCAGACTGCCGCAACCCAGTTGGTACTGGGTAATACGATACCCCTTGGTAAGACTGGTTGTCAGAATTTCGTGTCACTTTCATTAGATGAAAATATACATAATATGTTTAGCGCTTCATAGTAATAGGTATATCCCATCACTAAATATGTCTGTGTGTAGTCCAATACGGCTATGATATTCAGGGTAAAGACTTAAAGGCTTTCAGTCATGAACAGAAATCGAGGTACGTAACGTTCCAGATTGAAGAGGAATAGTACATTTTACTAATGTTACAAGTACATATATACTGTTTTCGCTGTAGCATGGGACAGCGAAAACAGTATTTATGTACTTGTAACGACTGTCAAAGATCTACAAATGACAGCAGAGAGTAACGGCCTAACGTGCTTTCCGAGGCGCGAACGAATATCCTTATCCTTACTTAATATTATAAGCGCAAAAGTGAGTTTGTTTGTTTGTTACGTCTTCACGCCTAAATGGCTATACCGATTTTGATGAATTTTGGTACAGAGATAGTTGGGACCCTGGAGACGGACATAGGCTATTTCTTTTTTAAAGTTAGAAATGAGGGAGAAAGAGGGAAGCAATGGGAAAACTTAGCTTTGCTATTACAATAAATAAGGCGCAAGGGCAAAAACTATAGGTAGGTAGCAGGTATCTGCAAATCAGGAAAGGGGAACTCTGTTACCCCGAATTTAACGCGAGCGAAGCCGCGGGCAAAAGCTAGTCTATATATAATGTGTATCTACGGACCAACCTTGGCAAAGGTTAAGCTGTGCCTTAACCTGAAGATAGACCTTAAATTGTTTAAGTGACGTGGTTAGTGGCCCTGACTGCTGAGCCGGAGGTCGTGGGTTCGATTCCCACCCAGGACAAACTTTGTGTGATGAGCATGATTGTTTGTTCTGTGTCTGGGTGTGATTTGTCTATAATATGTATGTATTTATAAATTATATAAGTATGTATATCAGTTGTCTGGTTACCATAACACAAGCTCTGCTTAGCTTGGGATCAGATAGCCGTGTGTGAGTTGTCCCAAGATATTTATTTATTTATTTATTATTACGTGTGTGACTATGATCAGACATCATCATACGACATCTGATTTACTTTCACACGCTGTAGGTAGCAAAATAGTCCTGCCTAGGTTTATGAAAACTCTACTCTCTACTAAAATAAAGTAACCTGGTGAAGGTTACTTTATTTCTACCTGACTCTGGACTGGGCTAACAAACGTTCTTCTTTTTCTTTGAACTTACTTATTTCGTATGTTACTTACTTCAGAATGTTGCCTCTAGGACAAAATACATTCAATTTCGCCTCTAAAGCCCTTTTACATACGTCAAATAGAACGTATGTCAAAATACTACTATCCGTAAGTAAAACGAATCGTTTTCCGTTTATTGGAACCGGGCGTTAGCCGTTTTTTTTCTAGTTTGGCAGATATAGTTTAGCAAAATATTCTAGTATGGAAAGAAATGGCCAAGTGCGAGCCCGACTAGCACAGACAGGGTTAGGTAGTATCAAATAATATTTTCAAAGCTTATTTAAATTAAAACTCAACCGCAAAGCTATATTTGTTCTTAATAGTATCATATCTAACAAAAAACAAAGTTACGGCTGCAGAAACTAAAAGTCAAACCTTGTTCAAACTAATTTTCTTTGGCGGTTTTTAAACCTATTTTTATTAGAATTTTCCTCTTATTTTCGAAATTAGAGGGGGAGGGACCAAATTCTTACGACTTTATAAGCAAATATCTCACCAATCATTTACTTGAGAAAAAAAGTGTTTTCTAACCCTCAGTTGCATGTATGGAGGGTCACTCCTATTTTTTTTTCTTATAATATCGGATCACATTTGTGTAGCGGTTCTTACTTTTTGCACGTACCTTTAAATAACTGCTAAAATCCCGTTTTTTGTTTCAACATGTGTGTTTTATGGAGGATGATTGTTATTTCCGAAGCGTGAACCTGTGTCATTAAAACGCAGATTTGTGAATGTTGCCCGGTACTGATAAAAGCTTTGTAGGTGTAGCCAGTTGCAAATAATTGCCAGAAAGACTCTTTTTGCCTAAATAAAATTTGCTACGTGGCTTAGCTTAAATAAAAATGGAATGGAATAAAAATGGTGGACGTTTGGGTATTTAGTTAGGCACCTATATGTATATGTAAAAGTTAATACTTATTGTTTAAATGGGTCTGATAGTACAGTTAGGTATGCATATTTTTTTTTCTTCTTATCCGACTGCAGCGAAGCCCAAAACGAGGTAATGTGTTTTTTTGAGAGAGAGATGAGAGAGGTTTAATTTTGCTTTAGTATGGCAAAAGTTTATTTAGAGTTTATAATATCCACTAAGATTTTACAACTTAATATTAACTATTATATTTTACAATTATTAGTTTTAGGCGTAGACAGACTGTTAAATATTAGCTTTTAGTATGTGGGTTGCTGTTAATAATAGTTTGATATGAATAACTTTCGTAATCTAAACAAAACCAGGTACATCTAGGACTTGAACCTGAAACAAGGTTTATGGGTTAAGTAAATATATGCCTACAGAGCGTGGGAAGAAATTTGACATAACGTAGTAAATTCTATTTTCAGTAGGTAGGTATATAGGCTCAGGCTATATGATGGTTTGAAACAGATACCGAGGCCCCAGAACACAAAGGGCAAAAGAAGGAACATGGAAGGATTTTAATCAATACAAGTCGTCAAGTGGAAGAAGTAATTGGATGAGTTATAAAAAAAAAGGTTTGAAGCAACTGTAAGTAGGTTTTAAGATGATTATCAATTAGTGACTTGGGTATTAAACGAAGTTGGTATTATCCATCTTTTTTAAACGTTGTCGTTTTTTAAAGAGGACCTTTCTCAATTGAAAGGCTTTCTTCTAGTATTTTCTCACTCAAAACCAAAAATCAGTAAAAATCCGTAACCGCGACGGCTAAAACTTTTTTGCAAAAAAAAACCGACTAACAAAAAAGCAGAAAATAACTTACTTACTTATTATCTTAATACTTCCGGAAGTTGGTGACTTTTGTTTGTTTCGTTGACTTCTTTGCCACCGACTTCTTGTAGTAAAACTTATTATACACTTATTCGTTTTTTTAAGACTGTTTTTTTTCCAAAAAAAAAATGTTATTTCATCATTTTTAGGGTTCCGTAGTCAACTAGGAACCCTTATAGTTTCGCCATGTCTGTCTGTCCGTCCGTCCGTCCGTCCTCGCTTAATCTCTGTGACCGTTAGCACTAGAAAGCTGAAATTTGGTACCAATATGTATATCAATCACGCCGACAAAGTGGTAAAATAAAAATTGGAAAAAAATGTTTTATTAGGGTAGCCACCCTATATGTAAAGTGGGAAGTGTTTTTTTTTTTAATTTCAACCCTAACGTGTGATATATTGTTGGAAAGGTATTTAAAAATGAATAGGGGTTTACTAAAATAATTTTTTGATAATATCAATAATTTCGGAAATAATCGCTCCAAAAGTAAAAAACAATGTGTCCCCCCCCCTCTAACTTTTGAACCATAAGTTTAGAAAATATGAAAAAAATCTGAAAAGTAGAACTTTATAAGGACTTTCTAGGAAAATCATTTTGAACTTGATTGACACAACAGTTTTTGTACAAAAAAGACAAAAAGTATTTTGTACAACTTTTTGTCTTTTTTGTACAAGAACTGTTGGAGCGCCTATCGCGGAACGTGCAACATTGCACGCTCCTCCACCTTTAAACTCATAAGTGGGAACACTTATTGTGACGGACGGGAAACTACGGAACCCTACACTGAGCGTGGCCTGACACGCTCTTGGCCGGTTTTTTTATGGTATGATGATATATCACATATTTTTTTATCGAGTATTCATTTTCCATTGTTACTAAAAAAATTGCAGATTATTCAAATAGACAGAAGAAATAATATGTATTAAGGACGATAATTCTAAAACTACCCAAGCAATACTTATAAATAAAATTGATATGGAACCACATCAGAAGTATACCATACCATACCACATATAGTACCTACCCTTTCGGACAAAAATAGAATTATGAAAATCGGTCCACAATTGGCGGAGTAATCGGTGAAATTACATACAAAAAAATACGGTCGAACATAGAATCTCCTCCATTTTTTAAGTTGATTAAAAAGTAAGACAGTGGCACTTTTTTAAAAGAAGGAAATCATGTTAGCTGCTACACCAACATAACTACTTAAACAATATAAAAAAGGTAAAATGACGCAATTTGTTTTCCCCATTCTGCTTGCACATTGTATGCAAAAGGTGATTGTTGTTCTGCGCGTCCCGTCCCGCCATTGGGGTGCAGTGACCAGTAGTGAGTACATGTTAACTGCACTGAAAGCACTCGTAGCGAACAGTGAGTGCGCGCTTCTAAAGCACTTTTCGCTTTTAACATTACATCGTAATGATATGTATTTGCTGTGGGCGTGTGGTAGTATGTGTGGGTCGTATGGGTAATTTTTTAAACTACTTAATAATATAGGTTATGTAGATAGAGTATTGATGGCTGATTTTGACGTATTCTTTGGTTATTTAACCGAGTTCAAAAAAGGTAAAATTTCTCAATTTGGTTGCATTTTTTCAGTTATGTTTTAGTGGAGTATTTAATTTAGTCAGTCAGTATAAATTGGGACTTTTGTGCGGACGTCTGTAATATGAATTAATTATGCAATTAGAATATATCTTATAGTTTGGTTTATATTAACCAGACCAAAAGAAAGAAGAAAGAGATACCGCAGCCCCGGAACATAAAGGGCAATAGAAGGAACATGGGTGGGTTTTAGTCAGTACAAGTCTGACAGTCCCCCCCGTTCCGCTTAGAGCGGGGGAAGTTATTTGATAATTTCCCATGCGTAAAAAAAGACCAATGTAACTATTGCTACAAACTTACCTATAGTAGCTAATTGTGTTGATATGAATCATACGTGATGTTGATTTTTTGCATATTTTATCTTAAAAACACATCGTGCCGCAAGCATCATCTGCCTAGCCTTTTCCAAACTATCTTCTGGTCGGCTTCCTGTCTAACCGGATGCAGCTGAATATTGTACATGGAGTCAAGAGAACTATTCATGTTATTTTCATATGTAGATCATTAGGAACGGCTGCCTATCTGATCTCTCCAAGCCAGTTAGTACTATTGGGTAGCCCTGGGTTAGACTGGTTGTGTCTTGAAAGTCTATCAAAAATCTACAAAATTTTGTCGGGGCCAAGGGCGTGCATTCTGAGATATGGAGGAAACTTGATATGTAGCGGATGGATACCCATCCACAGACCAACCTAGGCAAGTGCGACTTGACCTAAAGATTGACCCAAGTTGCTGCGATCCGATTTTCTCACAACGTGTCAAAACCATGATACAGAAAGACAAAAAAAGCTTCAGTCGTTAGAAATTGAAATTTCCCGCATAATTGTCAGGAAGTCTTAGTTAGAAATGCAAAAGCCTGCAATGCAATCATTTATTCAAGCTGTAAGCCGAAAAACGCTTAGTAAGTACGTGGTATGTCGAGTCGATTGAGTCTTCCCTCGGTTTTGTTAGCCATCCTCTTTGGTCTTTGAACCCATTCATTGGCTTCATTACTATTCGATTTTATTCAAAGACAATTTGCACTTGATTGTTCTTTAATGTCAATTCGACGTGGGAAAGAGACGGATTTATACGGGATGTGAAGCTTCATCTCTTTCATACTCTGAAGAAAGATTAAAACAATACTGATTTAAGAGGTGTTGGTACTAGCTCTGTTAACTTTGGACGGAATCGTTTCTTAATGGTCTGTTAGATGTTTTATTGTTATCGAAGATTGTGAGATTGGATTAGTAGATCTGTCTGTTTCATCTTAAGTCGTATTTGGACCAAGTACCAAGACTGAATAATCCTTCTACTTTTGAAAACAATTGACAATTTCGCTACTGTTTTATCATGATTGGTGTATTTTTCATTCAGTAAATATTGAAAGGTTTTACAGATGTATCGATAAGTTTCGTTTTCAACGGTATCGTTGTAGCGTTATTATTTAAAACCGAGCTCATATCGGTATTTATTCCGAGCCCATTATCCATAGCGAAGCATTCGTGCAGTTGAGAGTGCAATTACAGAATATTGCTCGTAATATTAATGTGAAGCTTTATACTTACCTATTGATTGATTTAAGAGTGGTATTGCGATTTTGAACACAATGACTACAAAAATGCTGTTCCCATTTTAAATTGTCTCTAATTTCAATAGCCATTTATTGATATATTTACAAAAAAGAAAACAAATACAATACAACCTACATCAATTTATTCACGTAGATTCATCATCTGCTCCTACATTTCTTTTGTTGCTACAAACATTGCAAATTGTACTTTGAGCCTGTCGTCCTAAAATATATTTTCATTCGTCAGAGGTCCTAAGTTCGTGAACTTACAGCCGCGCGGACAATTTGCGCGAATGTAAAGCAGTACCCAGACCACTCAACATGATGGGATTATATGATTATGTGATGCGTTTTTCATGTCCCTATTTTATTTCTTTAGTACGGTCGGTATACTTTATTAACATTCTTCAAGTTCAGACGGTTATTTTCTGTAAGGGTAGTTTTTGGTGTGATAAACGTTGTGAAGAACGAAGTGTTGATACCCAATAATGTGTGTCTGTTTGTGTGGGCTGTTAAACGTTGGATATGTACACTAATATGTAAGTTAGCTTATACTAATATTAACTAATAACTAATAATATTAACTACTTATATGAATAATTGTTTGTGACTGCAGACTGAAGGTACAAACGAATTTACCTACATCTTATAAAATGGCCGTTCTTATCTTATTTTTTGAATAAGTATCTGTTGTTTGAGTTTTTATAGTTTTCGAATATGCACTACTTATCTGATAGATTAGTAATCAAACACTATTTGGAGTTGATAAAAAAGGGTTTGTTATGAATGATTAAACCGAGAAAACATATTGCATATAGTTTGAAACATACCAAGTATCTTTTGAAGTGTAATAAGGAACTAACGCAGACATTTTGTTTTTCACAAAAGTAACCAACTCAAAATGACAAAAATTTTGCACGCGCGTGTTTCGTAGGTATTGATATGATCGAAAATATACCCGAAATATAGGCAGTCTTTCGGTGTTTTTCGGTTTTTTTTTGGTTTTTAAATAATTCAAAGTATTTTGTTGAATAATGTCAGTTAGGAGGTTTTCGCTGCTAACCGTGGCCCTGCCATTTTTGCGCAAAAAGCTCCAGACACACGTTGACGACAGACAGAAGTTGTCGTTACCATTGTTATTACGTGCTATATATTATCAGGTTTAGGAGAAGAAATTAGGCACAACATCTTAGCACGTACTTTATATTGTCAAACCATTTAAATAATTAGGTACAGCAAAATAGAAATAAAAAAAGGATGTTCTTACTTGGACTACATTTTGACAAGAGAGAGAATAGACAGAAAGAAATTGTCTATGTGTAGAGTGCGAACCATAAACTAATAATTACAAGCGGATCATAAGTTTCATCACTTCCCCTTACGCTTTAGATTATTACTTTATATAAAAAGTAAATAATTATAAATTATTACTTTATATAAAATGTCAATAATTACATGCAGACAACAGACACAAACAAAATTAAACCATAATTATGACTCTACAATACTGGTTCCTAATAACTCACAACACAAGTACATACAGTCATGTTACACAACACATACATTCATGTCTTTAATAAAATCAACATGTTTCATAAAACTAAGCGGTTTGGTAAGCACATCTGCTATCATCTTTTCAGTCTGTAAATAATTTACAGTTACAATATTATTATTTATTAGGTCTTTTACATAATGGTATCTAAGATCTATGTGCTTTGTTCGTTTATGACAGTACTCCTTACATTCTAATAACTTAATTGCACTTTGATTGTCATTATAAACAACTGGCTCTACATTTAAACAAAATATCTCAGATAGCAGACTCTTAATAAAACAAATGTCCTTACAAACATCAGAAATTGAAATATATTCCGCCTCTGTTGTAGATAAAGCAACACAGCGTTGCTTGCGTGACTCCCAATTTATTGTGTTATTACCAAGCTTCACAACATACCCAGTATAAGACTTACGATCAGTTATATCATTAGCCCAGTCTGCATCAGTATAAGCAGTTAAATTCAATTTATTACTTCTTACAAATAGTAAGCTATAATTAATTGTCCCCGCTAAATAACGTAAAACACGTTTAGCAGCTTGCCAATGACTGTTATCGTGACAGTTATTAAATTGACTCAACTGGCTACATGCATAAGCAATATCCGGCCTAGTGCACACAGCTAAGTACATTAATGAACCTAACAATTGCCTGAAATTATCATTGCTCTCGCTTACATTTTCAGCTTTCAGTAATTTACAATTCAATGGCATTGGTGTAGATACAGTTTTACAATTACCCATACCAAACCGCAATAATAATTTCTTAATATAATCAGTCTGGTCCAATTTTAAAATACGTTTTGTCCTATCTCTAGTTACATTAATCCCAAGACAGCTTTTTAATGGACCAAGGTTCTTTACATTAAATTCCTTTTCTAACAGATTTACTAAGTCTTTTTGAATAACACTCTTCTCAGTATAAAATATATAGAAATCATCAACATACAGTGCAATAATGGTTACATCATCCTTGTCTTTCTTTACATAAACACATGGTTCACATTGACTTTGTACATAACCATTACTATCTAACAAATCATGAACTTTGCTATTCCACATTTTACTAGCTTGTTTTAAACCATAAATACTCTTATTTAATAAACAAACCTTGGAGTTATCTCCATTATCAAAACCGATAGGTTGTTCCATAAATATTGTTTCATTTAAGTTACCATTCAAGAAAGCACAAGCTACATCAATGTGATCTATACTGAGATTTAAATCATTTGCCACGGAAAACAAAATTCGCATAGTAGAATGCCTAACCACTGGGGAAAAAGTCTCATTATAATCAACCCCATGTTTTTGTGTAAACCCCCTGGCAACTAATCGCGCTTTATACTTTGTAAAGTTTCCAGAAGCATCGTGTTTATACTTAAATACCCATTTGGATTTAATAACATTCTTCCCTATAGGGCGATCCACGATCTTCCATACTCCATTGGCAATTAATGAGTCATACTCACTCTGCATCGCCGCACGCCATTCAGTGGCATCCGAACAAGAGATAGCCTCTTCATAACCAGATGGTTCCTCAATATTACGTACATACATTGAAATGTCATAATCACAATACCTCAAAGGCAGAGTCGAACGAGTACTTCGTACAGGGCGCGTATTAGCCTCAACCCGGGGTACCTCCATAATCGTCACTCCTTCCCCTCGAACAGACGCGTCCGACGATGACGAAGTCACTGACTCGTGGCTCGCCGACGATGAGTCTGCACAGCGGGACTCATCCTCACTGCCTGTGCAGTAATGCTCCTCGTCTGTGGTATTTGAAATTTGAGAACCATTATTCAATTCCAAAGATTTGGTTGTATCACTAATCTTATCCTCATTACTACATTCATTAAAATTTATTTGACTGGAAGGGATTTCATTAGTATTATTATCATTATTTAAAACTAATTCATTGCTCTTGTCAAAACAATTATTCTGTAAAATAGTTTCATTATAATTAAAGTCATCACTATCCTTTTCATTTAAATTCCCATTATAAAACCTGTCCTCTAAAAATGCAACATTCCTTGACAATGCAATTCTTCTAGGATTCATTGGATCTGATAGTCTATACCCTTTACAGGTCTCACTATACCCCACAAAAATATACTTTTTACTCTTAGCATCAAGCTTACCACGCTTATGCTTAGGCTCCAAAGAATAAGCAATGCAACCAAAAACCCTTAAGTGGCTCAGATCAACCCCAGATCCCGACCACAGGTGCTCAGGAATCTGTCCAGACAAAGCCGTAGTAGGGGACCGATTTTTCAAATAAATTGCAGTATTCACTGCCTCTCCCCAATAACACTTACTAAGACCTGATTCCTGCAGCATGCAACGCGCTTTTTCAATGAGTGTCCGGTTAAGGCGCTCTGAAACACCATTCTGCTGAGCCGAGTAAGGAACTGTAGTCTGATGTACAATACCTTCTTTACTTAAGAATCCAGAAAACTTATAATTGACATACTCGCCACCATTGTCCGAACGTAAGCATTTAATCTTTAATCCAGTTTGCCTCTCAACCATAGCCTTAAAAATAATAAACTTAGACATTACCTCAGATTTGTACTTCATTAGGTATCCAAATGTTTTTCTAGTGTGATCATCTGTAAACGTAACCAAATACTTTGCACCTCCCAAGCTGTTCTCACGCATTGGTCCGCAGACATCCGAGTGTACCAACTCCAATGGTCGCTCAGCCCGCTTGCCCTCTCCTCTGGGAAACGGCTGTGTTGACAGCTTCCCCTCAAGGCAGGGTATGCAGTCCTTCAAACTATCCTGGGAATGATTCTGAAACATCACACCAGACACCTGACCTTTCAGAGTACTCATACTTCTCAGACCTAAATGTCCCAACCTGCGGTGCCATAGCTCAGTAGAAACAGCTACTGCAGTACTCTCGGTCTTTTGCACATTACTCAAAAGTTTGGAAGAATACGCCCTATTGTGCAAAGGCTTTACAATGTTACAATTTAGTTTATAAATTCCTTTATCACACCCTACAAGAGCTATACGGTTGCCAGGGACTTTACTATCATAAATGCTGCACCGATTACTATCAAACTTAACAGTAAGCCCACTTTCTACGAATTTACTTACTGACATTAAATTAGTGGCAATCTGCGGTACATACAAAACATTTTTAAGCTGTCTTACCTCATTTCCAAAGTTTACCATTAAATCTCCTACACCACTACATATCAATTGTTCATTATTTGCTACAGCAACTGTAGTGTGTTTTGCATTAGAACTAAAGTCTTTATAATTCACCATATCCACTTTAGAATTTGTCATATGAGATGTACAACCGGAGTCGATGAACCACGCATTACTTTGATGAACAAACAAAGCTGAAGCGAAGCTTGTAGACTCATTCTTCTTGTCATTCTTCATCCTGTAGCACTTAGCTTTTATATGTCCAGGCTTATTGCAGTAATGACAGATCATAGTCTTCTTCTTGAAAGAGTTCTTCGAAATTAAAGCTTTGTTGTTATTGTTCGATGCACCATCACTTCTCCGCAGCTCTTCTTGTAAAAGTCGAGTTCGTACAATCTCGCTGGTGAGATCATTGGTTAAACATACTGTTTCAAGATTAGAAACCAAGTATTCGAACTCCTGAGGTAGACCGCTCAATAAAATCTCTGCGACTTCAGCATCATCCGTCTTACGGCCAATATCCGAGAGCTGCTGCACCAGTGTCATGACACCCTGTATGTATTCAGACATACTTGAAAACTGAGTATAATCAATTCTATGCAGTTGTCTCAAAAGCAGCACACGTCGTAACAAGCCCTTATTTTCAAATATATCAGCCAAGTTTTTCCATGCACCTTTAGCTGTAGTAGCATTCCTGATATATTGATAAAGTGCCGGCTTGATGCATAAAGCTATACGCGCCAAAGCACGCTGATCTTTCACCAGATCAGTCTCGGTGCCTTCGATTGTATTCCACAAGCCATCCATAATAAGCAGCATTTTTATAGCAAATTTCCAATTCAAATAGTTTGACACTCCTTCCAATTTTTCTATAGACGATGTCAACCCATTGTTACCTTGCAAAGCAGCATTTCCATTGCTCGCTTGTTGCTGACTAGGCGAGGCCATTTCGAAGCACACCACCTAAACAAAATCACCACCACACCACAACCTCGTGGCAATCCAAAATTTTAAGGTTATGTTCAGCACGCGGTAACACTTCTCCGTAAAATATTTTTCTGGGTAGAAAAATTCTGGGCCCATAACCTGTTATTACGTGCTATATATTATCAGGTTTAGGAGAAGAAATTAGGCACAACATCTTAGCACGTACTTTATATTGTCAAACCATTTAAATAATTAGGTACAGCAAAATAGAAATAAAAAAAGGATGTTCTTACTTGGACTACATTTTGACAAGAGAGAGAATAGACAGAAAGAAATTGTCTATGTGTAGAGTGCGAACCATAAACTAATAATTACAAGCGGATCATAAGTTTCATCAACCATGATCTCTTTCGTTTTTCTATAAATCACAATCGATTAGCACAGTCTTAGCGCTGCTGCAACGTCAAGTTTCATAGAGTGTCGTCTGGGGTCGGAGAATAACAAAAACACATTTATCATCTCAACATAACCTACATACCAAAAAGCACTAGTGCACAAACACACTTACCTTTCGATGAAACCCGATGATTATACGATATGGGTGTTTTCCGCGTTCGTTCACTCTCGTCAAGCTTCGGAGAGAGGAGGGGAGGATGGGGGTAAATAAAATGAAACACTTTTCCTATTGTTTATTGAGCGTGGTTACCTTTTTTCTACCTATATAAAGTTATATACCTATTGATGTTTACCTTGCTTCCTTTCCTTTGCTGTTTTATTGTAGAAATCCTTTTCTTTATGTGTTTGTTGGTAAAGATGGTTTGAATGGTAGTTTATTCGGAAACCTTGGTATCATTAATGCCTTTTTAGAGGGTCTTAACTTATTACACTAGTATGGTCTTTGAATGCTTATTCTGATACTTAAAATTGGTTGGTTGAACAAAACGTGAAAAATAGCGACATTCAGCGACGTACAGACGCCTGCACATCAAGCTACTACAATCTGTCAGATTTCTTTGATAGATTTTCGACTTTATTTCTAAAGCATAAGGTTCAAGGTTCATTGGGAAAAATTGACAGTTTCGGGTAGCTTGACCTGCAGGCGTCTGTACATTAAAAGTTAAAACAAATACGATTTGACAACAGATTTACTATGCCTTGGAAAAACATATTTTCTCCGTTTCGTCTTTTAAATAGTCATATTGCGATTTCTACTGAAGTTTTACTAAGGCCCATGGACCATGATGCTACTAAAAAATAACGTTTATTAGGAACTTCAATCTCAAAGTCACAGTTACAGCTATAGTATTGTAATGTCTTTAATACAACGTGACTTACAAACGTGTTATTAATTAATTATTTGTGACTGGTTGTATCGTGGACAAAGGGCCTAACTGTCGAATAATAACCAGTTTCCGTTAAAGTTGTGCCATGTGTTTATCGATTAACTAAACAATAATAATAGGTATTTCACCTTGTGAACAACTTCAAATACAAGAAACTTGAAAGTGGCCTCCAAAACTTTTTTGGGGGCTTTTCCGTTAGAAGCCATTTGTAGATTTCTTGATATGGAACTTTATCGGTTACATTTGTCGAAGATTGGCTTCACTTACCTTCTTAGGGAAATAATTACGAGTACCATAACACGTGCTCAGTTATATCGAAAATCAAAGCGACTTTGAACGAGCAATTCTTATATTGGCCACACGAGGCAGCAATTTCTTAGCTTAGGTGCTTTTGATTTTGATTTTTAGGACATATATCTCTGTAGGATTTACCAGTCTTACTCATACTTGCAGTCCGAGGGCAGACTATACTCACCTTATCATTGCAGTCTCAAAACGCACTTAAAAAAAGGACGTCATTTTCATCTACATCACCTCAACATCTACTAACCTCCTTGCGGAAAGAACTGCGAATAAATAAGCTTGAAGGTTTCCTCTTTCACGACGCCCGTGGGACATTCAGCCTTGAAGCCCCGGTACAGCCGCTTCAGCTCGGGTTCCGTGAACCGGGTCATCCGACGCAGTGCCGCTATCGAATCCGGCCGGTACCGCGGCAACTGTTCACCCAGCTCCTCGAGTTCCGAATCTGGAAATGTAATGGAAAATGTGTCGGTTAGATTGTGATGGACTGGGTCGATTGGTTTTCTGATGGTTTCGAGGTTTCGTAAAAGATATGAGTTTAAAAAAGAGAATGGTAGGCAGTTTTAGCGCAACCGTTGCAGCTAACTCATGTTCGGGTCGGCTCGGTACAGTTTAACGTCTCGATCGTTTTACAGATAAAAAAGTGCACTACAATGTCCACAAAACCACAATGAGTTCGATGGCACACGTGTGTGAGAAATAATATCAGTGAATTACTATAATCTTTACAAACGCGTTACAGTTACAAGGCCAGAAAGCTAGCCGTTAGGCTTTTGAGGCGGCCGATTTTAACGTCAGACCTGGTTAACGACAAGCGTGACCAAGTGTAAAATCATATCGGTGAATACCCTTGGATATTAGACGCACGTGTCTATCTGATAGGTCAGCCTTTAGGCATGCCAGACGATGGATTTTAACATCGAACTTTTCCAAGATGATATCTTTTTACATGTCGAATATTTGTCCTGAGGGAATTATAAACAAACTTGTCTTATGAGGCTATTCTGAGTTTTTAAGCTGTGTCTGTGGGCTTTAAAACACGGTAAATATTGGGAATGACCTTATACTCTAGTCTAGATATTTGTAGAAGTCTGCTGAATTGCTCTATTGTTTGCTGTCTGGGATGGCTACCATGATTCGATCCCCAGGTCAGGTATCAGGTAAATGATCTATAAGGTATTTCTCAGTCTACAAAATACATGATCCTAATAACATGAGGCATAAATATATTTTCAGAACAAAAGCAAACAAAACAAACCCAGATCACATCTACAACACACAAAGAACCTAAACAAACGGATCTCGATCTCAGCAACTGCACTTAAAATCTAACGCGTCGCGCGTCGCTCGGCTCATTCGCTAAGAGATGAATCTGATGAAAGCGTTTTTTTGTCATAGTATCCGTGCCCTATCGGCAAACCTTGGGCTTCACAATGAAGGCCGAACAATGATGCCTCGTTTGTTTGTCGGTTATCATCTATCGTTGATCGGGTAAAGGGAAGTCATTGTAACGGGGCTGAGAAATTGTTTTTTTTTTGTGAAGAAGCTTTACCTATCTTCGCTTTTAATGAAAAAATTGCAAAAACATCAGCCACGTCTAGCTCATCAATATCTTGCAAAAAGCAGTGATAACTAAGTGGTGTGATCGTCGGACTGCCTAGTCATATGTCCCGAGTTTGAGCCAAAGGCACACCTGACACACACACACCTTTGTGTTCTCGGATTCATGTGCGTATTGTATAATTATCACTTGCTACGGTGAGCAAAATATCGTGAGGAAACCGGAATCACTGCAAGATATTTCTCGGCTGCATAGAAGTTCTGATACCAGGACAGCCACTATCTACACGATAAAGAAAGAAGGATATCACACGATACAGATAGACATTTATGAGCAAGTAGACGTGTGGTTTTAAAACGGACACAAATGTCTTTAATTAGTTCAGATTCATTTGTTTCTGTATAACATCGAATTTTGGATTATTACGTTACAAGCGAACTTTCGTACGCCGCCCGTTGAAGGCAAAATACACCCATCTGTTTTACAAAAAAAAAACCTTTACTTTGGCTTCCCATGAACCCCGCGGTGGAGGAGTATATCTATAGGTAACAAAAGTTATTGCTCGACATTTATGTAATTTTTTTTTACGGATGGTGATTTATCTTTAACCTCCCCTTGCTCTGGCGGGAGTTTTAAGCTCTTTCTCATTCTAAAATTCACAATAAACATAAAATATTATATTTTTTAACAAAACACAAGCGCTATCACATCTTTGAATAAGTAGATCAAGTTGATCGTTGATCATGTGATGTTTTTGTCTAATACTGCGTTTTTTTTATTCAACCAATTCAAAATGTTGAGTTGAGTTTACAGTAGATATAAACGTGTCATTTTGCTGGTTAAAAAAGTATTTTGTCTCTATAATTACATAGATATACATTTTAAAATTAATAAACTGAGAACGGGATCCAAATGTAGCTTGGAAAATTATTTAGACGTAGATCTACATTAATATCGATATGAGAACTGGTTCGGAACTTAGTTTGTGAAAACGCGTTTTGTAACAAAATAGGTGGAATAGGGTACTTTCCAGGGTCAACGTTATTACGTTCTATTATAATACTCGTTCCGAAAAAATGCAGCAACGCGTGACGTCACACGTAACTTTATCTTTGTCATCTCCACTGTATACTAAATCATACCTTATTTTTAAATAATATAAAAGACGGACTAATATTTTTTTGGAAACTAGCCTATTCAAAAAAGCTCAAAAGCTCTTTGAATGGATTGTCTATTAAATTTTAAAATAAAGTTAAAACATAAATAAATATCAAAATGCTAAAACAAAAAAACTGGAACTGGAAATCAAGTTTTTGAAAACATACCTAAGTGCCAGTATCCAAGTAAATTAATAATAGTCAACCTTTGGCATCAGCCAACAGATGAATTTGAACTCTAACTACTATCAATTAAAATGCAAATTCAATTTGTTATTTACCGACGAAAGTTGGCAACGCGCGGTGGAGCTACAGTGCGCCCAGTATATCTCAGTAGTTGGCAAAATAGGTTACTAAATAGAAATGTATTGAATTTGACAGGTATGACCTTTTGCTTTTTTTACTACACCACTTTGCACCGTCTCGTTTTCTAGGAACGCTGTATTTGATTGTGTTTCTTTGGTTGTAAGATCTAATATACCTACTAATGTAGTTCGTGTTTAAGTGGCGTTTAGTTCTGTTTTGATGGTTGGGTTGGTCTTTGTGTTAGATATGAAGGCAACACTTATTATTGGCATAGTTTCTTTGGCTTTGAGTATTTAAGTGGCTTTCTCAATGCTTTGTAGCGGTACTACAAATGGTATTACAGCGCCATCTATGACAGAAAAGAAGAACTTACATCAGAATTCTACATTGCACTAGTACAAGAACAAAATACCAACTGTCAGGTAGTACCTCACTAGACGTAACACCCATATGGTTGGAGGATCCTACCTTTCTATGAGGGAAGAATAATTTTACACCCTCTTCTTATATTTATCTACTCATTTTATCTTTCTTGTTGTAAATAACAAATTAATGAACAACTCAAGAACATCGTAAAAAATTGAACGTAGTCGTAAAATTATATTTTTCAGGCACAAGTTAGGCGCAGACTCGTAAAATTCGAAGTATTTTTTGGATTTCGAAGTTATTTGGTCTAGTGGTTAGTGGCCCTGACTGCTGAGCCGGAGGTCGTGGGTTCGATTCCCACCCAGGACAAACTTTGTGTGATGAGCATGATTGTTTGTTCTGTGTCTGGGTGTGATTTATCTATAATATGTATGTATTTCTAAATTATATAAGTATGTTTATCAGTTGTCTGGTTACCATAACACAAGCTCTGCTTAGCTTGGGATCAGATAGCCGTGTGTGTGTTGTCCCAAGATATTTATTTATTATTTATTTAGGATGTAGGTAGATTTGACCTGAAAACGGTGCCGTTCCATTTTCAAATATATAAAATCAAAGAAGGGAAAAACAATCAAAATAAAGAATTCGATCATAACTTATTATGAAGAAAGGTCAAACGAAGCAATGGATTGCTTTCTCCGAAATTAATTCCTTTATCTTTCGAAATCTTTTTAAATTTTTCATACACCAGATGCCTCTGACGTTGAAATATAAACACGTAGAAAGTTTTAGTTAAGATATTACGCAGTTCTCCTTACAAACTAATTAACTCTAACATAAAGGGATCTCGACTTCTTGTGCCTCGTTTAGAACGTTAGTCTGGACTAGTTTCGACGCATGAAGTCCAGCCAATTACTCTTCGAGGGCCGTTCTACCAGAGCCAGAGAGTAAAGTATTCCTAATGTAAGGCGGTACAGTATCTATTTGCTTGTGTAATTAAAGAGTAGAATTTTCTTTTTGTATATGCAAAGAATGTTTTCATCAAATAGATTTAAAAGACTTATAGAGCGGGCTTGTGAATATTTTTATACAAAATTTTCATTCCAAACCCTTTCGATTTTGATACACGAATGCTGCCTGACAAGCGGGAGTGTGAAACTAGATAAAACGATTTGTTACCAAGTAGCAATAACTAATGGATTACGATTTTGCTCGTCTTGTCCCATATATCATTATTCACAAATATTTTAATGTCTTTATGAAATAAAGCTGGCACCCGCGGCTGCACCCGCGTGATATCGAAAATAAATATCCTATGTGTTATTCCAGACTATAATCTACCCCTGTGCCAAATTGCATCAAGATCCTTTCAGCCGTTTTGACGTGAAAGAGTAACAAACATCCGTACATCCATACATCCATCCATCCTCTCAAACATTCGCATTTGTAATATTAAGTAGGATTCATCTGTTTTATAGAATTAGCAATTTCTATAAAACAGATATACTTATTTCAACTTTTGGTATGCTATGAAGTACATTCTATTCTATACTATCTTTCATAAATTAGGTATTTGTAATATATTGTTCTTTTAAGTTTTGTAAAAAGTAAATGAATTTTAAAAATGAAGACAAACGAAAGTTAAATACAAAATTGTTTCATCCAATTACTTCAATTTAAACTTCAAACAAAGTAAAACTAACTGAAACCCATTCAAGATTCATAACTAATTCTCATATCTTACATCTGCGTCTAACTTTCAACCACGTATAATGGATTCGTCAGCGCGAAGTTGTCAGTAATCGGTGTGTCTTAAGACTAATTGCCGAGCCCCTAATTCATCTGGAATCCGCATTCCATTTCCCTTGCAATTAGAGATGAAACGAGCAATTTATTGCGATCCTTGTGGTCTCGTTCCTCGGTGCGAGGTGTGAACGCATTTTGGATGATTTAAGCCTTTTTAATGATGTGCGGCCATCATTAATGCTTAATGAAAAGTGCATATCATGTTTGTGTGGCTTTAGTAACAATTATTTCCCGGGAATTATGAAATATTATGATTGTGAACGATACAGATTTTGAATGGGATTTTCCCTTTGTGTGTTTTAATATTGAAGCAGCTTCAATAACAAAACTCGTTCTTTTTTGCATTTAATAATTTAGCAACTCTTTTGTTAAAATTAAAACTTCTTTGATGGACGACGCAAAGTTTTGGAACTCGTTTAGAAATTGACAGATTTTAAATTAAAATCATCTCAAAAGTAATTTTAAATTGAAGATTTTAGATATATCTTATTTATAAACTAGCCGTGTCCAGCGGTTTATATATTATATTATTAGAAATGTTCTTCTTATAATCCTTACTAATATTATAAAAGCGAAAGTGAGTTTGTTTGTTACCTCTTCACGCCTTAATGTCTAAAGCCCCGTTCCAATAAACAAAAACGAGTCGTTTTTGTTTACTGGAACGGGGCTTTAACCGATTTTGGTGAATTTTGGTACATAGATAGTTGGGACCCAGGAGACGGACACAGGCTATTTTTTTTTTAAAGTGGGATATGAGGGAGAAGTAAAGGGAAAACTTAACTTTGCTATTACAAATCAAAAGGCGCAAAGGCAAAAACTGCAGATAGCCGGTACCTGCAAATCAGGAAAAGAGAACTGTGTTACCCCAAATTTAACGCGAGCGAAGCCGCGGGCAAAAGCTAGTACAGTAATAAATAAAATTTTCGTGTGACAGTGTTAGTTACCGTACTCCTCTGAAACGGCTTGACTGATTTTTATTAAATTTGATATGCATATTCAGTAGGTCTGAGAATCAGCTACTACTATTTTTCATAACCCTAAGTGGAAAGGGAGACCTGAGCAGCGGGTGAAACCGCTGGGCACAGCTGGTATAGTGTAGAAATATAGAAGAGACCCCTTTTTATGTTAAAATATTTTGCGTCACAATAATGGTAGGTATAAATTGGATTTATTTTGAATGACATTCAAATTCTATGCATTATTCCCGTTCTGTCATTTGCGGTATCGGTACGTGATCTCACATGCAGGCTCTGAAAATAAACAGTTCAGTGACAAATATCTGCATAGAGTCTAAATTATCTACATTATAAGCGGTTGGTTTATTTATTTACTGAATAGCTACTGTAACCCGCCACTTCATTCGAGTCGAATTTAATAAAAAAGGCACCCTTAAAATTTTCTAAGCGTACCTTTTTACAAAAGTCGAGTAATTTTACTCGACTTTTGTTTTCTAGAATGATTGTTGCCTTTTTTCGGATGGGTAATCATTAAAAAAAATTATAATATAATACAATCCTGGGCGAAGCAGGGGGGGGGAGTTGTGTCAGACTTGTACTGACTAAAACCCACCCATGTTCCTTATATTGTCCCTTTATGTTCCAGGGCCGCAGTTTCTCTTTTGAATAACCCGCAACCCCGGCAGGATGATAGTAACCTTAGTTACTTCTTATAGCATTTCATTTCTTTTATATCATAAATAACTTCTACATAGTATTGAAATGTTATGTTTGTACATAACATTTCAATACGATGAAGGATGACAATGACGATGACAGGAGGAACAAACATTTTTAACTAGCTTTGCCCGCGGCTTCGCTCGCGTTAAATTCGGAGTAACACAGTTAACACAAAACATAATTAATGGTACCTAACTGAAACTACTCATCTTAATTACTATTAATTATATTTTTACTTTTGTCATTATATTCTTAAATACGAATGAAATCATCTCATAGAATAATTCCTACAAAGTTTGATACAACAAGAAATTTCTAAAAACCTTCTAAGTTATGCTACTCATAATATACTATGAATAATAATCATATACGGGGTACGTACTTAGGCTCATACATGTTAATGTAAATAAGCTCCAAACTCCAAAGGGAGATATGTAACCATGTACTTAATGATGACTTTGTAACATAAACAGATTTTAACTTTGATGTCGAATACAACGTCAAAAACGTATTGTACGATGTGTCTTCTAATTTCCTTTGTTGCTTGTATCTATTCAAAAAGGACCATTTTGCTATAAAATTTAGATTTTCTTCAAGTAAAATAAAAACAATAGCCATTAACATTTGGGATAAACGCTGATTTATCCCTAAGCTTTTTCCAAGAGTTTTGGTCTTTGCCGGGTTAATATCTTAGAACAGGCGATTTTTAAAATTAAGTTGAGTTAAAATCTCACTTCAAACGTATTGCCAAACTGTCTACTCACGCAGCTTGTGCAGCAAAAAAAAGATTATTTGACACGCACTAGACAAAACAGTAAAACAAAATATCCTTACTAATATTTTAAAAGCGAAAGTAAGTTTGTTTGTTTTTTACCTCTTCACGCCTTAATGGCTTAACCGATTTTGATGAATTTTGGTACAGAGATAGTTGGGGCCCAGGAGACGGACATAGGCTGTGTGTGTATATATTTTTTAAAGTGGGATATGAGGGAGAAAGAGGGAAGCAAAGGGATAACTTAGCTTTGCTATTACAAATCAATAAGGCGCTAGGGCAAAAACTACAGGTGGCAGATACCTGCAAATCAGGAAAGGGGAACTGCCTTATCCCGAATTTAACGCGGGCGAAAGCTAGTTAGTTTATAAATTGTAAATCCAAATTATGTAAATGTAAATTGCATACACTTATATAATTTTTAAGTTTCTATTGTGACTGAGACTACGCTTTTTGGCCAAAATAAATATTAAATAAATAAATATTGTGTTGTTTTTCGGGATGAAATAAGAGACCAATCGCATAAAATAAACATAAAGTTTGTTGTATTAACTTTGGTATTACGAAAACTTTAGAAAATAGCTACCTGTGGGTGACAGTTACAAATTACGATTGTAAGATTAACATTTTTGTTCAAAATATTAAAACTGGTATCCTACGGAGAGAAAATGGCGCCGGTCGGTGCGTGGAGTAAATAACCAACTTTTATTACTTAAATCTGATATGTTCGACATCGGCATATTTCCAATTAAAAACTCTCTTTTAGCACCTTTTGCGGTGACTTTTGCCTTTCCCTTCACACAGTCCACAGCTTAATCTGGATAATTTTAAATGTAAAAAAGATACCAAAAACCAAAAATAATCGTAAAAACAAAAGCAATCGCTTCATCTCCTGTCCAAAACCAACAAGCAATAGCAACAACGACTAACATAGCTGTTTGTGATTAGAATATTAAATTAAGCAAACAGGTCGGACAGAATCTAAAATTAGGCAATTTTCCAGGGGACCAACGAATCCTGTCCCGCTAACGAAATTTAATTTTACACCCCTTTCTATTAAAGATGCCATCTCGAAACTTTGGATATCGGATTAGGAAAAGGAATTTTAATTCAGGCTTTACCTATCTAAAGTCATTTAGGTAAGTATGTCAATATTGAGGGAATAATATCGGCATTTGTTTAGAAGGTGAGGGAATTGTTTGAAAAACAGCAGTTATTTGTCAATTGAAATCATGACTTAGATGATAAGTAATGGCAAGGTTGTTTGTTTCCGGGCATCGGGCGCCGCGAGACGACTCCCGGCCACGCGGGTCTGAGGACGGTGAGCAATGGGTAGCTCACCGTCGACGACAGGCTGTGTCGATGGCAGTTCGTGTTGCACGCGCGCCTCAAAGATATGTCAGCAAAAGCAGGGAGGTTTGCCAGGGTTACTGCCTGCTATGTTTGCGGGTTGTTTGAAAGAGAAACTGTGGCCCCGGAACACAAAGAGCAAAAGAAGGAACATGGATGAGTTTTAGTCAGTAAAAGCCTGACACTCCCCCCCGCTCCGTCCAGAGCGGGGAAAGGTATATGATGATTTCCCATCCGAAAAAAGAAAAAAGGTAGATAACTAAGACTAATTTAAACATTTTTTGTTAAATCTTTCGATAGGTTAATTGTTAAAAACCTATTTCCATGACAAAACTTTTCTTATAATATTTAGAAACACGCTTATTAAATCTTGTCAGTCTAAACTTATAGTACAAGCTACAAAGTTGTGTTACAGTTTCTCATTCACACGATGCAGGTAAAGTTCTAAGCATTAACATAACGTATGTGGGTGCAGCCCAACTTATGAGGTCTTAGTATAATGAAACACGGTTCACGTTTCTAATTGCGCATAATATGAGCCCAACCAAGGCAACGCCTATAAGTATCATTGAAAACCTGCGATGTACTACGTTTCAATAAAATATAGGTTTAGAGGATTAGGGATTTCCCTTAGAAGAAGGGACAAAAAATACTTTTATTTAGATACTGTCTTTATTGTTCCTTCAAATATAAGACACCATACCACTCTCCGACTCCATCAAGTAACCCCATAAATCTCCCAAACTGACTCATATATCTCGATCATACAACGGAATAGTTCCGAGGAATCGTAAAAAATATGCTAAGGAACTCGACGAAATTGAACGACGGCAATCTGTGGGTTCTGTGGTTTCATATGCCTCGATATTATCGGGCCTAGCGTTGGGAGCATCGGATTATGTCGTGGATACGTGCGTGGCGTGCCAACCGCCATCATGAATATCAACAACGTACGCTTGACACTTCAGATGCCGTGAAAATGCTCGTAAATGACTTGCGTTGCTTGAAGCCGCGGGCGACCGCACTTCTTAAATTATGAAGTTACTATAAATTTTATGTGAGATGCGTCAAGGCATAAGAAAAATGAAAATATGGAGGTTTATGTTAGGCTGTGTGGAGAGGGTGTTTTTTAACGACTTTTTTGGTGTAAGAAATCTGAATCAAGAAGGATTTTGTAGCTTAATGTACAATTTTTTGTACCTTATGGTACAAAAAAGTTCACCTACATTTATAACATTAAAACCTGGATTACCATGAAAGTATTTATTGTATACTAGCTTTCGCCCGCGGCTTCGCTCGCGTTAAATTCGGTATAACACACCAAGCAGACCTGCAGTTTTTGCTCTTGCGCCTGATTGATTTGTAATAGCAACGCTAAGTTTTCCCTTTTCTTCCCTCGTTCTCCCTCATATCCCACTTTTTTAAAATAAAAATTAGCCTATGTCCGTCTCCTGGTTTCCAACTATCTCTGTACCAAAATTCATCAAAATCGGTTTAGCCATTAAAGCGTGAAGAGGTAACAAACAAACAAACAAACAAACTCACTTTCGCTTTTATAATATTATATATTAGTAAGGATGTTATAGCTGCGAATTTTCTACGAAGAAAACAGGATACGCACCTTTATTTTTAAATGCCACTCGCAGAATCAACCACCCTAATCAAAAGTTAGGAAACATCCAACTTTGCAGCTGTAGTTAGGCTAAAAATGGCCTTTTTTCCCACAAACATTTCGCAAGGGAGGCAGAAATTTCCATTGATTGCAAAACTGTGTACCCACCTGTGTTTTTATTTTATCAGACCGGTTTTTTCGAATACTGAGCGTCGAAGCCCAACCTGTATCAACGGCTACCGCATTGCGTCTCATTGGGGGGAGGCTATTTTAATTCTCGAAAAGAACAGTTTGCGGTTACAAACGATGAAGTTGGCAAAAGTCAGGTGTTTGCTATCGGTACCAAGTTAGGGGCCTATCAGTGTTTCGGAGCGCTGTGAAATATTACGAGTAGGCGCGATTGTGAAAGTTTTCGAGAACTCCAGCCTGCTCTCAATTGATTCTCAAATATTTCCGTGCAGTGATTTAAATATAATTATGAATACTGCGTCGAGCTTACTCCACTTGTTATTTTAGTCAATTAGGCTCTCGTTGTTGTTGTTAAAATAACAATATCGTTATTATGGCAATTGAACTTGCGATAGCGAAACAAATTGCTTTTACAGTTTGTAAAATGTACGCTGCGTAACATTCTGAACCAACAGAATAATTATTTGAAGCGCAAGTAAACCGAACCCAATGAAATATTACTCAGAATTTATATGTCTCGCTACTCAGAGCGCTGAAGGGCGAGTTCCTTAGATTAAATGATAACAACCCCGAAATAGATCAATTGAAGATCCCATAAATATCTGTCGGGCCCAACCCTACGAATTTAGTCTATCGTAAAGGAATAGTGAAATGAAATGGGTCAGTTTAGACGGCGAATGTTCCTTGGAGAATTAAATGCAATGTTCTACTATTATAGAACGGTTATGTTACATTGTTCTAACAAGATTGATTGTTTTGTTTGAAAAAAGCTTTTTGTAAATGTTTGTATTTGTAATTTTGCATCTGTTTTGAATCAAGTATCTATTCAGGTAGATACATTACATATGCCAACTAGTTTCTAGAGACTTAGACTGATATTAAATTCAGCTTTACTTACCGAGTTAATCTACTTTTAGGTTTGACGCAATTTTTATATTTAATAACTGATACATTTTTAAAAGAATTATTACTTTTTATTATTAATAGGTCTTCTCTTGTCCTAAGGACAGAGATTTTGGAACCCAGAGGCAGCCTATTATCCCACGACTTAAATTGTATGTGAAATTGATAAATTAGTCTATTAATCATGCAAATATTCCATAATTGCACACCACTACAGCTAAAGAGAATAATTAACCATTCATAGTATGTGGTTAATTCATCTTGACGTTTTATATCTCAGTGATTTATGTCTCTGATTTGATCTCAACGTCCCGCCGTCGCTTGCATTGTGAAAAGTTTTCGTTCCATTTTTCAAGGGTTTTCTAAGATTTCCCGCGCTTTTATTGAGCGATTGAGTTAAAACGTCTTTTTGGCTAGATTTATGGATGGTCTTTTTCTATAAATCCCGATGACAAAAAAAATATTTGGGGAAAAAAAGGATTTTCTTTGCAATGATTTATTTTTAGCGTTCAGATTTCGAAAGATTTTTTTTAAACAAAGTGAAGCTTAAAATTAAAGCTTAATTTTGTTTGATGTTCGTTGTTTGCTAATTGAACTTTGCAAAGTATAATACTATCAACATTGTACTCAAAGTAGATACAAAATGAGAGAGATTTTGCAAAGTTCATGCCATTAAGTTATTACGCTGAATTTCGCAAGTATTATTACATCACTAGAGAATTCTATTTGCATCGTATTTTTATGTATTTTGATCTTACTATAAACGAATTAAACGGATTTTAAAATACGTAAAATTATGTTTTATAGCTCTACTCCGTTTACCGGACGCTTTGAACTTTAAACTCTTCCACATAAAACATGCCTCGATAATTTACTGGCACACGACACTGGCCAGTGAGAACAAAGCTGGCTTTGTCACCACACGGCAAGAAACGTGATAGATAGAGAACAAACAGTCCAAGGAAATTGCTTTTGCTTGGCGTAGAACGGAAATTTTGCACAGTGGGCGCATGTGGACGCGAGCCAGCCACAATTGTTGCAAACTGTACAAATACGTCGAAAGGTTTTCATACGTCGTTATGAGGATTTCCATTTATCATTCAAGTTGGCAGTGAGCCTATTATGCTGTGGTACTTAATAAGCTTTGCGACAATATGATAAGTTGGATCTAAGTGAGTTGTTAGTGAATTTCTGGCAATATATTCTGAGGATTTCGGGGCTTTATTTGAGGTAGCTGGGTTGAAATGTTTTAACGTAAAATATGTGATACTTCAATTTTTGTTGAGAACAAGTGGGCAGTAAATCCATACCTTACGTGTTGTACTTGCTTTTACCATGGCATATGTATCTCGCAATGACCATGCAAATGTAAGAGAAGAACAAATCACGTTTCCAAGAAAATGTCTTATTTACGGGTTCACATATTTATTATTCCAACCTTATTCTACGCAAATATAGATAGTAGATGTGTAAAGTAGCAACTCTAAGCGGAGTGGCGTAGAGATAGCATTCACGCCAACACGTTAGCCTGAGCCGATTATCCGATATTGAGATTTGGACGAAATTCAATTTCGGCGCAGTCTTTCGCGTTTAATCCAGTCTAGGAAGTTCGGCAGTTTGGCCACATCGCTTTTGCGCTTGCAGCAATGCAGCGCTGCAGCGGTGGATTTGGAAATTCTAAACTGATGGTTTAGATGTATCTGACTAGAAGTTATAATTGTATACTGTTGCTGAATCCGCTTCAAGCTTAGGTAAGTTGTTAGTTACTTCGGTCTGAAGTTGTGGTTTAAGGGCTTGGTGTTCGTTTAAGACTTTGACAGGCCGAAACTAGTCTTTGATCTACATCGGACCGGAATATCTTAGCGGGATTCAAATTATTTCTAGTAACTGTGGCTTTGCACACTGTGGGGCTTGACGTTTATTGGTGTACTACGTATTTTATCGGAATAATATTTTTGTTTTGGTCTGCAGAATGTCTAACAACGTTGCACCGTGCACACATCCCTAATAATTACCAAACTATTTCTTACACCCATACGTGTCCAAACAAAACACAATCAACCTTTCCATTATGAAGAAAAACTGGCGTCAAAATGCTAAATAATGCCTATTAATTTACTAGCACAGCCTCACAAGAAATGAGGGTAAGAAAAAGCCGAGGAAGTAGGTGTTAATTACTAATTACACACAGGGCTGTCACGAGCAGAGTGTGTGTTCTGTGGTGAAGAAAATGAGCTTCAGGCTAGAATACTGTCTCAAGCGACCCTGTTTGATGAAACAGGAATATTTTGAAACTATTGTCTGAGTTTTTTCAAAGGCTGGTAATGTAAGCGTGTATTGTAGAACGAAATTTTGTGAGGGAAGTTTGATGAAGCGTAACGTTTTTGTTGGTTAACTTTTGTAAACATCGAAAGCAAATGAAAGCTCATTACGCTTTTCCCTAGTGTATCTTTTAAAAAGAAGAATGGGGAAATGGCAATGTTGAACTAAGATATTTATTAATGAGAAAAAAAAACAGTTAATAGTAAGTCCCTTCCGATCTTCTTTTCCTTTAACCTGCGTTTTGTATACTCGATAGGTGGGCTTTATGGAAATTAAAAAACTTACTTTTATATTCGACTTTCGATGACCTTAAAATTGCCACCAAGTATCACCTGGCAGACAATACTTATTAAATACCTCGTTCTCAATGAAACGTTACAGACGTGTAACCACGGAGCTGAAATTTCCGTCGACGAAAAACAAAACAAAAAAGCGCATGTGCACTAATTATGGCGAATCTTTTATTCAGAGCAGTCCGAAGGAGACTGGGCGAATAGCGTCCGACCGCAGGTTGCAAGGAAATCGATTTGAACACGCTTTTCGCTGCAATATGCAAGAGGCTTTACCCAATCGTTGAATACATTTTCATAATGCAACGCTGCTTTATTTTTGAGATTATTCAAGGATTTTTATCTGGGTATTTTGCGGTTGAGTTTTTTTAAACATTGAATGTTGCTCTTTAGTTCAGTATTTATCCTTACTCCTTACTAATATTATAAAAGCGAAAGTGAGTTTGTTTGTTTGTTACCTCTTCACGCTTTAATGGCTAAACCAATTTTGATGAATTTTGGTACAGAGATAGTTGGGAACCAGGAGACGGACATAGGTTATTTTTTTTAAAGTGGGTTGTGAGAGAAAAGGGGGAAGAAAAGGGAAAACTTAGCGTTGCTATTACAAATCAATAAGGCGCAAGGGGAACTGTGTTACCCCGAATTTAATGCGAGCGAAGCCACGGGCAAAAGCTAGTTTACTATAAATCCTCTGTATCTAGCCCCTTCTAAAAATAATTAATTATGAGAAACGAACATCGATGTTAAAGAAAATTCTTTATGATTACAGACTGCAAAGTTAATAGGCTTTACCAAACCGTTTGTTAAAGCATTCATTACACTGTCACTCATTATTAATGGCATTCAATAGTGCCTTAAAATGGCTTAATTGGTATAAATCAGTTTAAAATGACACTTAGTAGAGAGAACATTAAACACAAGATAAATTGTGCACTCTGAAACCAGATGTCATTGCTCTGCAGCTTAGCTTTACCTAACCGCAAAGTCACTAGCAAGGAGGTTGGTAGCCACAGAGTCAGTCGTTCCAGTACGTTATTGTACCATCTGTTGAACGTCAGACTACCGACCAGTGGCAGGGAGCGCCGTATGTGGGTGACGTTTTGGAAAGCTTGATTAAGTACTCTTCCACCTAAATTACACACAGGTTATTATTAGAAACGGAATGTCGCTCTAGCTACGACAAAAGTTATACTAACTAGCTATACTCGACTCTGTTTAGTGCAGAGCTAAGAGGCTAATAATTGGTGATGATATGCTGGTGAGTATCAAGCTTCATAGCCTTTTTTTTTTGGGGTGGGATATCATCAAATAACTTCCTCCGCTTTGAGTGGAGCGGGGGGGGCGTGTCAGGATTTTTAGTAACTAAAACCCACCCATGTTCCTTCTATTGCCCTTTATGTTCCGGGGCCGCGGTATCTCTTTCGAACAACCCGCAACCCGGCAGGCGGAGGCCCTGGCAAGCCCCTCTGCTTTGCTGACAGCTCTTTGAGGCGCGCGTGAAACACAAACTCGCCGTCGACACGGCCTATCGTCAATAGACGGATGGACGGTGAGCTACCCATTGCTCACCGTCCACAGGCCCGCATCTACAGTGGCCGGGAGTCGTCTCGCGGCGCCCGGCGCCCGGGGCGTCTCCCGCGGCGGCTGGGTTGGCTTGAGGTTCTCTCCCTCAAACGCCCGGCCACCTCCTTCGCTAGCATGACTGCTTCGCAAAAGGAGGTGACCGCTTCCCATTCCCTCTCGCTCCGGACCATGGACTGAACCAGGGCCGGACGCGAGAGATCGCCGCCGCCGATCGCCTCTACGAGGGCACGGCGGTGCTCCGCCCAAGCTGGGCAGACCGCCACTGTGTGCTTCACCGTGTCCTCCGGGCGATCGTCACAATGGTGACACCCGGGCGTTTCCTCCCGCCTGATTATGTGCAGGAACCTCCCGAAGCTTCCGTGTCCGGTGAGGACCTGCGTCAGGCGGTAGGTGAGGACGCCATGACGCCTCTCCAGCCAGTCCTCAAAGAGGGGACTTACCGCCACTATTGTGGCGTGCTTCATAGCCTGGCCCACCAAATTTGCATGTTTGTCGGACTTTTACAGATTACTTTGGCGAGTGTGCCCAAAAGCTACACGAGCTCAGTTCACCATTTCCCTTCTTCTAATTGGAGTCCAGATGTGCTGAGGGTTATCATCCATATGTTGTTGAGATTAGAAATCCCTGCCTGCGTCTATGCCCCCAAATTCATATGGCCGGGATCAAAATCAAAATCATTTATTTCAAGTAGGCCAGTTACAGGCACTTTTGAACTGTCGAAACATTGACAACAATAAAAATGAAGCTACAGTCCCAGTCACAAGGCATAATAACTGTGAAAGTACTGTAGTTGCCCATCCCAAAGCGTAGATCTCTATGGAGAAGAATGGGCAAGAAACTCCTTGGACACTCTTTTAAATCAAAATATTGTTACAAAACCTTGGTTACATCATTCGTGTTATAGTGGTAAACTGAGAACGATGTAGCAAGACGTGCACATTAAAAGTGTCCATAGTAAAAGAAAAATAATTTCAAAAATACATAATTAAATTTAAAAAAAGCTGTGGCAACTGAGAGATGACCAGTCACAACTGACAGCGCCCGTTCACGAACATGACGCATAGATCAGCACCATTTAACTCAACCATTTTGAAGGGAACTAAATGATCCGACACATGCGCCACCATCAGCGAAACATTTGAGTGAGCATGACATGCTTTCAATCGCCAGAGCAAATTAGTCAAGAAAAGACGTAGGTTTCTATTGAATGATAGCTTTGTAGTACATAGTACTCGCACAATTTGGGCTATGCGATTATATAATGCTAAAAAATTTAATCTATACAATGCAATGATAGTTGTACAATCTTCAGCAGCTCCAATAATACTATTGAATGCTATCAATTTATTCGCCTCTGTTCTTGTGGAGCAGGACCGACATTGAGCCAAGCATTTTTGTCAGTAATATAATCGTCCAACTTATAATATGCTTGTTTACATAGTGTGCGTTTAATGCATGTTTTTAATTTCTCACAGTCTCACTCACACTCAGTTCAAGGATACTTTGTGGAATTTTATTATAGCACCTTAAACAGTACCCCATGAAAGATTTGTCTACTTTAGCGATCCATTCTAGTCGCAAGTTAATAGACTTATTTTAGGTTTATCTCTCTTGCGAAGCAAAACTAAGTCTATTTAATATTAAAAGTAAAATTGTATTATAATACTAGCTTTTGCCCGCGGCTTCGCTCGCGTTAAATTCGGGGTAAGTACAGTTCCCCTTTCCTGATTAACAGGTACCTGCTACCTATAGTTTTTACCCTTGCGCCTTATTTATTGTAATAGCAATGCTAAGTTTTCCCTTTTCATCCCTTTTTCTCCCTCATATCTCAATCTTTTTAAAAAAATAGCGTATTTCCGTTTCCAGGGTCCCAACTATCTCTGTACCAAATTTCATCAAAATCGGTTTACCCATTTAGGCGTGAAGTCGTAACAAACAAACTCACTTTCGCTTTTATAATATTAGTAAGGAAGTAAGGATGTATGTATAGTAATAGTGACAAAAGGAATACGAGCGAATTGTACCGATGATACTGCACCGATTCATTATAATGTAAACCGCGTCTAAAAGCTGATAGTGTTAACACTGTTGTGAAATATTGATACTGTTAGGTTTTGAACAAGGATCAGATAAATTGATCGCGTTCAGTACATTAGTGTTTGTTCAAAAGGTTCATTTTCCCAGGAAAAAAAATCATGGAGAAAGAGATTTTCTTTTTCAGTACTACAAAAACTTTACCCCTGCAATGCAAAAAACGCAAGCATATTCCAAAGATATTCGTGCAGGCATTTGTAGAGAATACCAGGAATCAAATACAGAATTTTCGAGAGTATTTACTTTTGCGAAATGTTAGTGAATTTAAACCGCACTAGTGTGGCACTCTCCTTATTACTACAGAGTGGTTTAAAAGTCAAATATTGATTTACTCTCGGAGAATGGAATCATTTTGTTAATTGCTTTTATTCCTTTGTTTCTAGTTTCAACCCTTGGGTTCTGTATAGTTGGTATCTGTATAACAGAAATGTAATCGTAGTTAATTACTCGCTTCCATGACTTTTGCCAATCAATGAATATTAGTAGATGATATTTGTGGTGTACTGTAGTATTGATTCTATTTGATTGTGGTTAATTATGCTGGCAATAATGAAAAGTTAGGTTTCGGAGCAGCGTATTATTACTATCGCGTATTGAACAGGATTCCGCATATTAATTTAAGTTTTTATTTTGCGCATTATTCTGCTCCATTCTTGTAGAACAATATATGTAGGTGCAAAATAAAAACACAAACTAAATATAAATAAATAAATAATATATCATATAAGGTATATGGCATATAAGGTATATGCCATATACCTTATATGAAAGTGTGCATAATGTTATGCACACTTTCACAGAGTAATCAACCTAAAAAGACTCCGTTTGTTAGATCCGATTTTTAGAATCCTCAATTTATTAGGTCTCCTAGAACTTCTGCGTCACATCGTACGGTTTTGGGTTTTCTTTTCTGTTGTATTTCTCGCTTTTTATAAACAATAAAAATGGTGGATCTTCACGGCCTCTTTTTCCATTTAAAACTACGACACTGACTGCTGCGCTGCGTGTTGCGGGTTCGATCCCCGCACGGAAAAAGTATTTGTATGCGAGTTTATATATGTATTTGGAAACGCGCCCACGATACAGAAGAAATTCCTAGTGTGGGGCAACGTTTTATAAAAAGAAAAACTATAGAATACTAGCTTTCGCCCGAGCCTTTTTTTTTCGGATGGGAAATCATCTAATGACTTCCCCCGCTCTGGGCGGAGCGGGGGGGGGGGGGGGGGGGCATGTCAGACTTGTACTGACTAAAACCCACCCATGTTCCTTCTGTTGCCCTTTACGTTCCGGGGCCGCGGTATCTCTTTCGAACAACCCGCAACCCCGGCAGGCGGAGGCTCTGGCAAGCCCCTCTGCTTTGCTGACATCTCTTTGAGGCGCGCGTGAAACACGATCGCACCGTCGACACGGCCTGTCGTCAATCGACGGACGGACGGCGAGCTACCCATTGCTCACCGTCCACAGGCCCGCATCTACGGTGGCCGGGAGTCGTCTCGCGGCGCCCGGCGCCCGGGGCGTCTTACGCGGCGGTTGGGTTGGGTAGATGATCTCTCACTCAAACGCCCGGCCACCTCCTTTGCTAGCATTACTGCTTCGCAGAAGGAGGTGACCGCTTCCCATTGCCTCTCGCTCCGGACCATGGCCTGGACCAGGGCCGGACGCGAGAGATCGCCGCTGCCGATCGCCTCTACGAGGGCACGGCGGTGCTCCGCCCAAGCTGGGCAGACCGCCACAGTGTGCTCCACCGTGTCCTCCGGGCGATCGTCACAATGGTAACACCCGGGCGCTTCCTCCCGCCCGATGATGTGCAGGAACCTCCCGAAACTTCCGTGTCCGGTGAGGACCTGCGTCAGGCGGTAGGTGAGGACGCCATGACGCCTCTCCAGCCACTCCTCAAAGAGGGGACTTACCGCCACTATTGTGGCGTGCCCTTTCGCCCGAGCCTTGCCTCGCGTTAAATTCGGTATAACACACCAAGCAGACCTGCAGTTTTTGCTCTTGCGCCTGATTCATTTGCAACGCTAAGTTTTCCCGTTTCTTCCCTCGTTCTCCCTCATATCCCACTTTTTTTTAGCCTATGTCCGTCTCCTGGTTCCCAACTATCTCTGTATCAAAATTCATCAAAATCGGTTTAGCCATTAAAGCGTGAAGAGGTAACAAACAAACAAACAAACAAACAAACTCACTTTCACTTTTATAATATTAGTAAGGATGACTTAACTGCTAAACTAATACAATAGCAACATTGTCGGTTTGCAGTAAAACTAACGTACAGTCAGCAAAGGAGATAAGTAACCAGGCTCCTCAGATACAGTTTAATTGTTACCTTTTGACTTTCAGGCCACTTACTGAAATCTATCTAATATAAGTGCGTAACAGGATCAGCATCACATGATGAGTTAGGTGACGACACCCTGCTAATGCTTGCCGACCGGCGACCAACCCTCACATGTTACCTTCCCACCGCAAGTTGACGGATCCGGAAGCGAAGGCTAAGAGCCAAAACCGAGGCCGAAGCCGAGGAGGACGAGCACGGAGGTGTTAAATTATTGCGTGTTTAGTAGCTTTTGGCACTGGAACGCAAAGGGCAAAGTAAGGAACATAATTCGGAATATTCTCTCCCTAACCAAAGCTATATTATTCACTAGTGTCATAGGCTATATTTCAAGCGTTCCCGTGAAATAACTTAAACTTAAATCCACGGACAAAAGCTAGTGTTGTTATAAAGCTTTAAACGATAACCAGCAATCCAATATCAACTCAACACACCAGAACAAATAACCTACTATCCACCTGTCTTAGCTGTTGTAATTATTAGACGTAATAGCATTTTTTTTTTCGGGTGGGAAATCATCCAATGACTTCCCCCGCTCTGGGCGGAGCGGGGGGGCATGTCAGACTTGTACTGACTAAAACCCACCCATGTTCCTTCTATTGCCCTTTACGTTCCGAGGCCGCGGTATCTCTTTCGAACAACCCGCAACCCCGGCAGGCGGAGGCTCTGGCAAGCCCCTTTGGACGTAATAGCATCAGGGTTAAACTTTGTTGCTGGATGCTCGAAAGAGATACCGCGGCCCCGGAACACAAAGAAAGAATTAAGAGAAATTCTCTACGAGTTTGCTAAATGTGGCCTGGTTTATCCAGATACATACTGACTAGGTTTCTAAATTCCATTGGGACCATTTTAAAAGCACGTAACGGGGATACAAACCTTACGCTAGCTAGCTGTGAAGTTTATGTTATGTTCCGATATTGACAAAAAAAAATCGTAAAGTCCGTAGTTTACATATAAAGTACGTTGGGTTTGTCCCCACTTAAACTGGATGCATTTAAAAACTTGTATTTACAGAGTTTTTTTTTATTTAGAGCGACAGCCTATCAGACCTTCTAAGCCCAACTATGCCCACAGCAAAGGTTCGAGAAAGTAAAGTAAAGCCATTATCAACAGAAATCTTTGCATTGTTTTATTGGAATACCAATACCGTCTGGCTCGAACCACGAATTTGGCATTAAACCGGTAGACGCTTTAATACGCCCCAAAGCACCGTTGAAAATAATATCTTTGAAATAGGTTTTGTCTATGATCCTTCTAGTTCAATAGACAATACTTTTTGGACTAAAGCCAGAGTCAACAAAAGCAGCTGTGAATTTAAGCATTTAGATTAATGTCCTTTATTTCTTAGTTTTTTGTTGATCTGTGACAAATTTTACGTAATAGGAGGACACGTGTGAAGTTTTATATTTTTTGTTTTGTTTTTGGAAGCGTTTTTTCAGCATCGGCGTTTTGAAAATTTTATAAAATTTTATAAACTTTTTTCTATCTTTTACGCGATTAATTTAATTTGTGGCAAGCTCTTGTTTTAAAACCTTTTTCGCCTTTGTATCTTTATTTCAGATCATTGGTTCTCATCCAGGTAGAAATAATGATAATAAATGGGTAAAGAGAAACTTGGGGAAAGTCGTAAACAACAGTAATAAATTAATTTTATCTTCCGTAACTTTGAGAAATTTAATTATTGTCTTGAACACACATGCGTAGATACCATAAGACGTTTAATTATAGTTTGAATTTCGAATATAAATTTCAGATATAAAGACAACACAGATACTAAAATATTGTCTTTTAGTAGCAGTTGTAAAGTACCTAGAACTAGAGCAAAACTTATGACTTCGTCATAATTTCAAAGTTCCAGAGCCATAAACAATGCAACGATAATCAAGCGTTACGTTAAAAGCTTCCGGGAAAATCGAACTGCTTCCTATTTCTCATACATTTACATAATGGAAAATCACGAGCAACATAGCCTTCATAAGATGTACTAAGTAAACAAAAGGTAAATTGGTGTTGAAAGGCGGGAAAGACTGCGTTTCTATATGTGCGAAGATGTGCAGGAAAAAGGTGTACGAAAGACAGATCAATTACACGGATCGATCTTCAATCGATCCATTCATACATACTGAAATTGGAAAGCGCGTTCAGAAGTTTGCACCGGCTGTTTTTTTTCTTTTTTTTAAGTGCCTTACACTAGTACCTAATTTCTCCTGTATCGTGGGTGCGTTGACAAACATTTAAACTCACATACACAAACAGCCAGACCCGAAACAACTACTTGTAGGTCATACAAATATGACCGCGACACGCAGCGCAGCAGTCGATCACTCAGCCACTGCGCTAACCGTGCCGTCAAAAGCTGCCTTTGATTGTCATTTGTAGATCTTAGTGTCGCGGTCGTTACAAGTAGTCTAACCAAGGGGTTTCATATTATCCAGATAGTACAGATCTGTAGAGGTAGTCGATATACGATCTATAAAATACTGGTCCCACTTTTTTTTTCTCGAATGGGATATAATCAAATAGCTTCCGTTGATCTGGGCGGAGCCGGGGGTGTTCCTGAATTTTACTTACTAAAACCCATCGATGTTCCTTCTTTTGCCATTTGTGTTCCGAGGCCTCAGTGTCTCTTTTTCTCTATCTCCGGCAGTGACCCGCAACCCCGGCAGGCTAAAGTGGACGCTAAACCTAACATAATATTATTTATTAATATTTACTTATATGTGTAAGTTTATAATAGGTGAAAGCACACACACATATTTTTCTCGTACTCTCACACACACTATCGTCTACATTTCATTCTCATATCTCCTTTCGCACACTGGCAGAAATTTCTAAAGGAATAAGCAGTATTAGTTTTTTTTCTTGTATTGTCTACTGTGTGTACGTAAATGATTAAATAAATAAATTATGGAAAAAAAGGCTAGACAGATGATGACATAGCTAGCTTAGACGAAGCTGTGAAAAAAAATCGATGTTATTGGTTAGTTCAACACACATTACTCTCTACGCATCCTCGCACATATCTGGCAGCCCTCCCACCTTACATTCTACGCAGAAATCAATTTATCTTTATTTGCAGCAAAGAGGTAATTCCCCCAGCAGCGATTCTCTCATTATTTATTTTCCTTTATCTCCGCGAAGGTTTTATGTTTCTTGCTTATTATTTATATGTTACCTTTTGCACGTTACTATTAGGGATCGACGTTTGTTTGGATGATTTGTTGGTTTTGGACACGTTTGCCCAGAAAAGCTTAATTGTACCCGACTAGACGTACGTATTCTGGGAAATCTATTTTGGTTTCATAGTCTCACTTTGTTTAGATTGTTGTGTCAATTAAGAGATTTATTAATTGGGATTATTCTACTATTCTACTAATATTATAAATGCGAATGTTTGTGAGGATGGATGTTTGTTTTTTATCGATATCACGCGGGCAAAGCCGCGGGGGCCAGCTAGTTTATATTAAACTAACACAGTTCCTCTTGCGCCTTATTGATTTGTAATAGCAACGCTAAGTTTTCCCTTTTCTTCGCTCTTTCTCCCTCAGATCCCACTATTTTTTGCCTATATCCGTCTCCTGGTTCCAAACTATCTCTGTACCAAAATTTATCAAAATCGGTGTAGCCATTAAAGCGTGAAGAGGTAACAAACAAACAAACAAACTCACTTTCGTTTATATAATTTAAGGAATTTTCATTACTAATGTAAGGAAGTAAGGATAGGATACTGGTTATGTGAGTAGCTTAAGGTCAGATATAGAATTTGATATTGACATTCTAAGCATAGGCTTGTAGCTATAGAATTTGCAAACTTGAAGAACAGTTAAATTAACCACTCGTTTCCAATGATAAAATTCAATTAACAATCTGTCCAACACAAAATCTATTATTCTCATAAATTACTCCAAATTCAAAATTCGTAGCTTTAAACAGCCTGGCTAATTTAAGTTTGATGCCTTTGTCAACCTTCATCAAATGGTTAGTAAAAACAGTAATTTATCTTAAAACGCACTCACTGTACCCTGAGCATTAAATGAACAATCAGGATTTGTGCATGCGACGTTTCGTTTCCGCATCATCACTTCCCTTTGAGTTTCCTCCCCTCACTTTCCGCTCATAAGGAAAATGTATGTCCGCCAAGATAATGGAAAAATCATCACAATAACTTCAGGATGTCTCGACCGATTCGCGTTAGATTAACCTCTGAATGATTGGCTCTTGTTTTCGGTACTTTGCCAATATTTTTTGTTACTTGTTGGTGTGAGGATGGCGTGATTTAGCTTTTTTTTGTAAGAATTTCTTTGGGAAGTACCATAGACGTTTATAGTACATTACGATATTAGTGCGTTATGATGGTTATAACATGCGAGGCGGAATTACAGCCCGAGCCGTAGGCGAGGGCGTAATCGAGCCGAGCATGTTATAACCAATACGCACGTATATCGTACGACGTTTTTTAACACATTTGCGAGGAAACAGAAAAAAAAAACATTTCACAATACAAGTACCAAGAAAACAAAATTTGAGAAAAATGGCGCGAGGATTATTTTCTGCCGTGGCTGCGTGAACATGTTGGCAAAGACACTAGACTTCACTAGAGCATGCAGCCAAGTTTTTAAATTACCGAATAAACAGTTTTTTTTTTAATTTTAAATAAACTCAATCTGTGAATGCACACTGTTGCTCGAAATTTGAATAGCAACAGCGCGCTGCTCACTAGCTGGTCAGTCGTGCGGCGGCGATCAGTTCCAAATTTGAAATGGCAAATAATACTGTTATGGAATTTGTATAGACTATAACTTAACTATTTGCTTTGATAACACACGCGTTTTTTATGACCCTCTTTACATATTTAAAACCGGTGGAATTACATCAGCTTTACGAGCAAGGGTGTTAAAAATAACATTGATTAAACCTTCAACAGTGCAGGCTGCTTTGCAAAGATGTTCGAAGACACAGATTTTTAAATTGAGAATTAATAAAAAAAGAATACGATAGCTTTGGAGTCCTAATTCCAAAGCTATCCAATTCTTTTTTTTATTTATTACAGCAACACATGTCACATACCTACTAATGTGACATTTATTGCTGAAATGATTTACTAAAGTATAGTATTAAAAGTGTTTTATGCTTCTTTTATTTATTACCTTTTGGTTAAATAATAGCAGCCGAACGGTTCGCTCTTTAGGTCGCTTCCAGTCTAACCGTATATTGACTGTTTGATTTGATATATATTTAATTATTTTAGTAGTTAGGTATTTAAATTGTAGTCCCACCATTAACGTTTGGAATCTTCAAATCAAATACTTAAATATTGCATCACTCTTTTTAGACAAAGTTATTATAAAAGTTTTAAATGTTTTTTACAAAATTGCGAAGAAGATAAAATTGAAGCGTGTTTACTATCGGCATGTTTAAATAGGAGATTAGAGTAGCTTCAAGCGGCTTTGCTAATCGCGAGACCTAAACCGACTTTAAGTTTAATGTTGTTTTAAGCTGACGCTCAATAAGCTAACATTTTTACTTTATTTGACAATTTGTTTTGTTTAACCCATTTATAGGGATGGATAGAGTAACTCTAGTCTCTAATTGAACACCACTTTTGATAGAATAAAAATTACTATAAGCAACAAGGGCATTTCCTATGCGCACAGTACTTTAAAGTTATTTCATTTGGGTTCAACTTGCCGTTCAATTATCGAAGCTATATAACTGTCTGTCAAAACTGTTACGAGCTCGAAACAAACTCGTCTTCCTAAATTCTTTTTTTAGACAAATCAGTCTTAACAACCACAGAGTAAAAAACCATTTTACAGGAGCAGCAGTAATGAAATGTAATAATGTAAAATACCTACAAAGTAAAAAAAAATGTACCAAGTAAATCCGCCTGCCTGCCTGGGTTCGAACTCACTGTTCCACTATTTAATTCCCAGCATTAACCTTTTACCGCGCGCTTGGACACAAATATGTGACAAAAAGTAGGTAAAATGATATTTTTGGCGTGGAGGGCAATCGCATGCGTTTATGCTCTGGCGTTCAAAAGACTAAATAACAACCAGATTACCCCGTTTATTTCACAACTACAGTCCTGTCCTATTCAAAATTATCTTTGTTATTCGTGCTAGCCAGTGTTGGCTTCGAGTCGAGTAGGCAAAGAGCCGGGAACTGTTTACTCACTAAAGTAACTAGGCAGCGTGTCGCAGATATACAAGCAGCGTAGCTACACGCTCCGTTACTTATTACTTAAGTTACGTGGTACCTAATAGCTCTTGATTTTATGAAGCTAGAATAGAGGGTTAATTGCATGAGTTTGTTGCAAGATTGGTTACGCTTCGGTTTGCAAGATGAGCTGAGGATCGATGACGATCAAATAAATGTTTTTTCATTGTTGTGTTGTCTAACATGGTTTGTTTTGGCACTTCTTCTTTCCAAAGGGCGGGTACTTTGGAAGACAGTCTTTTTTTAGTGTCAGACTTTTACTAACCAAAAATTCAAAATTCAAAACCATTTATTTCAATTAGACCATTACAGCACTTTTGAATGTCAAGAAACAAAATTAATCTACAGTCCCGGTCACAAGGCATAATAACTTGTGAAAGTACTGTAGTTGCCCATTCCAAAGCGTTGATCTCTATGGAGAAGAATGGGCAAGAAACTCCATGGACACTCTTTTAAATTATAATATTTTTTACAAAATTGTATTTACATAATTCATGTTGAGATCACACAAATATGTGAGAACGATGTAGAAAGACGTGCACAGTAAGAGCGTCCAGAGTAAATAAAAAGCAAAATTTAATTTTAAATCCAAAAAAGTTAAAAATGAACCGTGGTAGCTAAAAAATGACCAGTCCCAACTGACAGCGCCCGTTCACGAACATGACGTATGGATCAGCCCCATTCAGCTCGACCATTTTGAAGGGAAAAACCCACCCATGTTCTTTATTTTGCCTTTATGTTACGGGACCGCAGAATCTCTTTAGAACAACCAGCAACCCCGGCAGTGGAAGACAGTCTTAAGTTTGGTTTTTTTATTTAATTTACAACGATACATTATTTTAATGAAATTAAGTTAACATTTACCAAACTGCAAGACAATTTATCGGCAGTTAAATTGACGGTCAAAAAGTCTTAATTCTCGTATGTGACTAAATGTCTTTTGATTTTGTTGACAGGGAATAAGCATTAAGACAATAGTGTTGTTTATATAGAAAACTCCTAGGACATAAACTATCCTCCGGAACCATCGCAGCGCAAATTATACTAAGACTTTTCTTTCAGACCCACTACAATTAAAATGCTAGTTTCAAGAAAAGGTAGCCAATATTACTTAAATCTCCAAATTTCACTTACTTCTTTTTCACTCTTCTATCACTTTCCTTCAACAAAAGCTATTCAGTAAACTCCTGCGATTACAATAACAAGTTTATTTAAACTCTGAACACGGGACTGTTAGAAGTGAGGTTACAAGCGTCAGGTTAGGCGCCGGTCGCATTGACGCGTCGCGTTAAAGTTGGCGCGGCTCACGCGATCGCGTGTTGTCGAGTCTGACTGGGCCCTTGACATTGTACTCGAAATCGCGTTCGATAGTACCCTGATTAGCGTTGCCAAGTATGCCAATTTTTGTGGACGTTTTTATTCTTTTAGTTTATGTCTAGGTCAATGAATTGGATAGGTTTTTGTGTGTGAAGCGGTTTGGCCTGACCTTTTGACATTGAACTTGAGTTTGATTGGACAGATTAGAGCTGTATCTATATTTAGTAGATTTAGTTTTATGTTATGCAATTAATATATTTGGTGGGTGGACAGATTCTTGTTAATGTATTTGATTTTATTTGCCAAGAAATGGTATGTACGATCTTATACGCTGCACTGACATTCGAGTCAAAATTAAAACAAAAAACATCTCTTTGGCGTTATCTCACTTAATCACCAAGACAGCTGGTTATAAGATCGAGTGGCGATCAATCTGTTTCCAGCCTTGACATTGCCCTCTTTGGTCAGACGATTCTGATAAGTGTTGATAAATAAAGGACTGTGCAGACGTATCCGGTTTCACACGGTTACGTTTTCATCAATAAGTACTAGACGTTAGGGAAAGTCTCGCCTTTTTCTCTAACATTTGAACACAGTTGGATTTTCAGCCTTCGGCTTTAAGCGCCGATAGTTAAAATGCTGTCTCTGCAATATAAAGGCATTTAGTTACGTGCTCGTTAGTGTATGCGACAATGAGTTGAAAGCTTTTTTTTTTAAAGAATACTTAAGTAGTGGAGCTTTAATCTATTAAGCTCATGTTAAAAACCTAATCTACCTAAACCTAAAGTAGATTGACAATTGATTGATTTTCTGATTGTGTTTCTCCAACTTTCCCTTATATAATGTATCCCAAACATTGAGCGGGCAAAAAAACTAACTCTTGAATATATTCTATGTTGTTTCTTTTTGCAAAAAAAAAAATGACACAAAAAAGTGATATTTGCGAATTTGTAGCCGGAGAACTTGAGATTATTAAGTAAATAAAAGTTAAATTAATTAAAAAATAACATATTGTTTTGTTTGTCTCTAGATTGTCATCAATTTGACCGTTCCGTTCTTTAACGTTTAATTTTGCGACATGTTGTATAAAAATGCCCAAATATAAAAAAAAACTAGGGTTCATAATGTGAGTATTTTCTACAATGTGTAAATAAATTTAAGCTTGTTCCTACCGTTTTAAAAATATTTTACATTTTTAAGGAGCTTTCCGAAGCAAGCAAGGTCGGAGAAAAAATTGTCGTCGCAGTTTATATTTTCAGCAGAAATAAAACCTTGCTCCAGACATGAACAGAATACTTTTAAAATAACGAAAAAAATACGATGTACCTAAACTGTACGTGTTTGCAGAAGTAATTTCTGGAAATTGATGTTCAGCTATTAGTGATTTTATTAAAAAAACTAGTTTCTGCCCGCGACTTCGTCCGCGTGGCACAGTTACTTTGGGCTAACGCTAACTTAAGCCCGCGTGATGATCGAAAAAAAATATATATCTTTCTCTCCCCTTTTTTACCTCTTTCTTCCCCGTATCCCACTTTTTTTTAATATTAGCATATGTCCGTCCCCAGGCTCTCAACTATCTATGTACCAAAATTCATCTATGATGTACTATAACATCTTTTGGACTGCCTTGGGTTGAATGATAACATTTCTGTGAGGTACAAAAGTAAGATTTCTAGCTACAATAAAAATACACAAAAACATAATCCTGTTATTGAGCAGTTGTGTAAAAAAATACAATACAAAAAAAAATACATCCATAGCACACATCACACCAGCAATCCTCGAAGAGTTAACTAGAGGGGGTTAAATAGAGTTCACAAGCGAACTCATATTTAGGCAGTTATGTTTTTAATTTCCACGTAATAAGGGGCGAGCCTGTTCAGCTTTTAAAACACCTAAAACACTTTAACCGATCCGGGAATCCAACCCAAGACCTCATGTTCAGAAGATGCGCTTGCTTATCAAGGCTGATAAGAATGCAGTTGTAAACATTATTTACATAGCTCCCACACTAAAAGCACACATATTTTTATTTGCACAACAAAACTCTCATAGTTTTATTTTACTCCATTACGCAAAAAATCGTAAACAAAAAGTTTAATGTAGAAGTCGTGAGTTGAAAGGCAAAGGCACTTATTGCGAACAGCCAGCTTCTAGTACCATAGACGATAGAAAAAGTTTACTGTGTTGCCAAAATTACACAGAGCTTGCAATGTTACTTGTTTCGAGTATGTTTGCTGGTTTTATTGGAATAAACATGCTATTTGATGCTCGTATGTTGCAATGTTTGGTGTGTTTATTTACTTCTTATTTACTTAGAGGATTTGTTATGAATGAAATTGTTTGTAAATATCTATTGTAGGATGTGAAAACATCGTTGAACTAAAAAATACTTAAGATTGTTTTAAAACCTAGTACTATTTAATTAAACCACGTTTAAAATTTCCTCAGATAAATTTCGGTGATTCTTATAAATACACACATCAAAAGTGTCTAGGGATCAAGCATTTTTATGCGGATTTCTTGAGATTGAGATGTGGCTTTGTAATAAATTTATGATTTTATAAATTTATATGGATCCTTTTTGGTGCATTTCATAATTTGAATCAGGAACTCTCAATCAAATTCGAGTAAAAGATGAAAATAAGCTGTCAATATTTTCCCTATAAAAACATACAACGCATTGAAGACATTATTAGTGCTACTGTTTCCCTACTACTGATTAAAACCAACGTTATTATGGAGCGGCGACGTCATTTAAGCAGGGAAGAAATGCTCAGAGCCGTGGGAATGATAGAAGCTGGTTCCCGGCAACGTACTGTAGCTTTAGCTCTGAATACAAGTCAGAGTGTTATCAGTCGACTTTGGACACGTTACCGAAGCACTGGTACCGTGGCTGAGCGCCATGGAGGACGGTATCGCTGCACCACATGGAGACAAGACCGATACATTCAAATCTTAACTCGAAGAGCTCCAACAATAACCGCCATGATGTTAGCCGTGAGGCTTCATCACTCTTCAGGGAACTTAATTAGCGACCAAACAGTCAGAAACCGCTTGCATGAAGTGAACCTTCATTCCCGAAGACCGCTACGGGTACCACCTATAGCAATGCACAATCGTAGGATTCGATATCAATGGGCTCTTGAACACAGAAATTGGGCAGAAGAACAATGGCGTTTTGTGTGCTTTTCTGATGAGTCTCGTTTTGGTATGAGACCGGATACAAGACGTATACGACACTGGAGAACCCCTGGACGCCAACAGCGATTAAAATCCTGCCAGGAAGTCCATCCTTATAGTGGTGGAACCATCATGGTATGGGCGGGTATTTGGATCGGCGGAAGAACTGAGTTGATTTGGATCAGAGGCAACCTCAACGCTCAAATTTATGCTGAGACGATTGTATCAGACGTCATCGTTCCTCTACAAGTGCAAATCGGTCCCTTATTTCAGTTAATGCATGATAATGCACGACCGCACACCGCAAGAGTTGTAAGACAGACTCTCGCCGCAGCTAACATCAATGTCCTGCCCTGGCCTGCTCAGTCGCCAGACTTGAACCCGATTGAGCATGCATGGGATATGCTACAGAGAAGAGCTCTGCCGAATATGGAGGGTATCCAGTCGCAAGAAGACCTTTTTTTGTTGTTGCAACGAACATGGGCGGCCATTCCACAGCGTGATTTGGATGAACTCATTTTGAGTATGCCAAACCGATGTTCTTGTGTTGTTAGTGTTCGCGGTAGAAACACGGATTATTAATTGTTTAAGTTACCCAATAAAATTTTAAAGAAAACTGTTATTTCAGTCTTTTTTTCGAACTTTAATGTTAGTGGTTCAAATGTCAAAAATCCCTTTATTAGGAAAATGGCAAATTTCTTTATTAATGCAAAGGTGACTTGGTTTATCGTTACTGTGACAAACGAAAACACTTTATTTGATGAATCCTTAAAGAAAATTTTAATTAATATCAATCAGGAGAAAAGTTATTGCAAAAATATATGTTGATCCCTAGATACTTTTGATGTGTGTAGTTTCGGAATCAACAATTTTAAAATGTTTGTTTTGAGAATATCAAAACAATCATTTTTTGACCCTTCGTATTAAATGAACACACCTCAAATAACAGGAATTTCGAATACAACATGAAGAACTAGCAATTTGAAATCACGTTCTGCTGTTTCGAAAACAACAAGGTGACAATAAAAAATTAATACAATAGAAAAGTAAACAGATTCCTTCTCTACCTCTTTGGTACTCCGTCTGTCAGGTTTATACCCGTAGGTGAAGTATCGTTCATAGATCTAATTCGCTTTTGGGTTCGATCGTAAAGGGCCGTATTTACGACAACTTTCGAAACTAGGCCATTTTATGTCTGCTATAAAACTTGTGATGTGCCCGCAGACAGTTTTCACTTTATTTTGACAACACATGCGTGTTTATAACTATGTTAGTTTTCTATTCTTAGAAATTCGTAAGACAGGGAACACCTTACATCGTTGATTAGATTGTTTGATGAAACTTATTTTTCAGCCATAATATGTTGAACTTGTTTAACACAAAAACAAGCAAGCGGGATTGTAATTTTGGAGACAAATCAACTTGACATTTTGACTTCTTTGTTCATTGTATTCAATTGAAAAAAGTGCCATTCATTCAAACAATATATTGACAAATAAAGTACTTTCAGAAACATGGACTGTAACAGCTTTCTTATAAAAATTCCAAGAATTTTCCTTAGCTTTGTCACCAGTCAAACTGGCCGAATAGGCTGTCAATTAACCAAAAAAGGTGACGTTTTTAAAATAAATTTATTCAATCATTCGAAAAAGGAACAAATTAATTTTGAAAATGCTGGGAAAGCCAAGACGGGTCTACTTTTTTTTATTAACTCACCATTATATTTATATTTACTCTATTCAAAATAACAACAATAGATAATTCGACATAGAAGAGTTATTCATTATACAAAGAAGGTTTTTCTAATAAAGGTTCCAAAAAGGTCAATAGGTTTGCAATCACGGTGACAATAAAATCCTCATTAAACTGGTCGTCCTGAATGCGAAGCCCACAGGTTTACATGTCCGGAAAAACCCCACTTGTAATGTGGAAATAACTTATGCGTACCCATCTGTAATAAAATGAAAGGCATTAAAAGTATAAGAATACGTGGTTATTTGGAGCGTGATAAAGTTGGAACATTTTTGAGCATATTAATGACAGGCGAGTATCCGCCTATTGCGTTTATTCGATTTCGAAATCGGGAGTTTGGGACAAATAATCGTCCAACTCATTGTCAAACGATTTTTTTCATGAAAGTAGGTACATTCTGGCCACGATGAGACAGAGAATGAATTTCAGGCATGTCAAATTTTGTGTCCGATTTGAAAAAAAAAGTTAATAGAATACAAACATGAGAAACCTTATTTGCTTGGAAAATATAAACGATATATAACTTTATGTTCATTTAAGAACCATAGGGTTCTTAACTTCTTGATATTTTTCTTTGACGTCTAACTCTGCATAGTTATGTTTCAATATAAAACCGCGGTAGAAGAAAATTATTGCTTCATAAAAAGTAGTGGTTGGTTTACTATTAAAGCCAACGAAATTACGTTTTCATTCACTTTTATTGCTAAAGTCAAGCGAAGGAAATTATTGGCTTGTGGCAGTCTCATCAAAACTATTTCTGAATGTTTTGGAGCGGTTTATTAAAGGGTAGTTTAGGGTGTAATAGCGTATAATATACATAAACACGTAACTACAGATGAGTAAGTATAAAGTGTACACGATTTCTTTATCTATTACTAGCTTTTGCCCGCGGCTTCACTCGCGTTAAATTCGGGGTATCAGTTCCCCTTTCCTGATTTGCAGGTACCTGCTACCTGTAGTTTTTGCCCTAGCGCCTTATTTATTGTAATAGCAATGCTAAGTTTTCCATTTTCTTCCCTCTTTCTCCCTCATATCTCCAGGGTCCCAACTATCTCTGCAAGGGCATTTCATCAAGGGCGGTTTAGTCATTTAAGCGTGAAGACGTAACAAAAAAACTCACTTTCGCTTTTATAATATTTTGTTTATTTTAATAATAGCTTTTGCCCGCGGCTTCGCCCTCGTTAAAGTCGGTATAACACAGTTCCCCTTTCCTGATTTGCAGGTACCTGCTACCTGTAGTTTTTGCCCTAGCGCCTTATTTATCGTAATAGCAATGCTAAGTTTTCCCTTTTCTTCCCTCTTTCTTTCTCATTTTTCACTCTTTTTTTATAAAAAGTTAGCCTATGTCCGTCTCCAGGGTCCTAACTATCTCTGTACCAAAATTCATCAAAATCGGTTTAGCTATATAGGCGTGAAGACGTAACAAACAAACAAACTCACTTTCGCTTTTATAATATTAGTAAGGATAAGGATATAGTAAGGATAGTAAGGATTTAGCCAGTTTTGTCATACTGCATGGCAAAGGCCTCCTTTTCCTTCTTGCACTGGTTCCTATATATCGCTGTTGTTGGTCAATCTTTAAAAAAGGTTCGAGTGGATTCTACCATCTCATTCTAGGCCTGCCGCGCTGCTGTTTGGGGCCCACCGTGAGCTCGCCTATAGCTCTTCCGGTATGTGACAGATGTGGCCAGCCTTGTTCCATTTAAGCCTGGCACGTTTTGTGTTAAACAATTGCTAATAAGTGAGGAATTCGCAAGTTGGGAGAATTAAGTAAGTATTAGTTGACATTTTGGAGGGACTTAAAATGTCAACCATAAAGCCCGTTTACCCCACAAATGACTAATTACTAAGTGTCATCGTTCTGTTGTTCTTCATTAATTTAAAAACGACAAACACGTTGATATTTTAATTAAAAGTTTACTTGTTTACTTTTAGGCAGTTTATAAAAATATATATATATATTGATGTTCCCGATTAACCATCATCATTATGCGTGTCGAAAAGTTACTTAGAAAAAAAATTGTAAGTAGGTCTCTTAAAACTATTTACAACAATCACAATTAAAAAAAAATCTTAATATAAGAAGAAACGGGTAAGTGCGAGTCGGACTCACACACCGAAGGTCACAAACTTGCAACATAAACTGCCATCATATCTTTTGACTGGGTATGATTTCAAACACGTTAGCTTCATGCATTCCCGAGATAAAAGGTCTAGACATGTCTAAATGACAGACAGACATGTCATGACAACAAAGTAAACCAATAAGGGTTCCGTTTTTTCCTTTTGAGGTACGAAACCCTAAAAATGAAAAAGGCTTTTCGTTTTACAGCGTTGTTATAGAAAACGTTTCATGCCTATAAAGTACCAGGATCTCATAAATAAGGAGCAGCTTGATTTGTTTCCACTACGGCTAGTTAACAGTTTCTTATGGTGACTATTTTGAAAAACGTAGTCACATGTTAGAAAGAGTCTTACTAATAAAACACGCTTCGAAAATAAAACCGAAATACTTCAACACACAAAACCTACATACACGACGAAAGCAAAATACTCGAAAAATAGATTTAGCTGAAGGTACTCAGCGCCGACCCAATTAGCACCGAAAACCTCCATATAGGTACAGATCTAGGGACGTAGTCCACGAACAGCACCCGTCCGAATAGCACCGGCGCGAATAGCACCGAGCCTAGTCCACGAACAGCACCTATCAATATTTTTGGCAGGTGCTATTCGTGGATACAAATCTATTTTATTATTTGTGTCCACGAACAGCACCTACGGCTCGGCAGCCTAGTGCTGGGATGCATTTGTTTAACAGGACATTATTAAATGAAACATATCGATAAAAATCACTAGAACGTTTATTAAGAAATATGTCTAGGCGACATTTAAATATAAGAAAAAACAATAAAAAGCCTTATGATAATAATTATTAATCTTACAAAATAATAAATCTGTAACACTTTCTTAATTTTTAATGTATCACAATCAGTCTTTTCAGATCACCTCACCTTTATTGCAAAATTAGACTTAGTTTAATCTTACTAAATAATATCACTTTCTTATTTTATAATATATCACAATCAGTCTCCACATATCACATTTATTGAAAAATCAGCAAATACAAATATTTCGGTCTAGGCGACATTTAAATATAAGAAAAAACAATAAAAAGTCTTATGATAATAATTACTAATCTTACAAAATTATAAATCTGTAACACTTTCTTAATTTTTAATGTATCACAATCAGTCTCCACATATCACATTTATTGAAAAATCAGCAAATACAAATATTTCGGTCTAGGCGACATTTAAATATAAGAAAAAACAATAAAAAGTCTTATGATAATAATTACTAATCTTACAAAATTATAAATCTGTAACACTTTCTTAATTTTTAATGTATCACAATCAGTCTCCACATATCACATTTATTGAAAAATCAGCAAAATCAGCCTTAGATCCTTATTGATGTACTAATAACAGCGCTCCGTGAACATTTTGTATATTGTCCTTCACTATCCGTCGATTGCGCAGGTGTTACATTATTCTAATTTAAATTTAAAAATAGAAAGCCTTAAAATCGCAGCTTTTCCATGCAGTGGCCAAGAGAAATAAATCCACTTTTATATTCTTTTATAATATTGTCTATTAGTTGGTTTCTTTTTGCGGCATTTTTTTGTGAATTAGAAGTAGCAAATTTTTTTCGTATGTCAGTGAAATTCTTACAATTTTCCTGTAAGACTCTTAAAACATTAAGTAAGTTCTTATTATTTTTATTAATTGATTTGTTAATGACCGAATAATGAGTCTCAGTATAATTGTTCGTTTTGTGAGTCTGGCCATAACAACACCATTTGTTTGACCAAAATTTGTGGTCAATCCATTGTGTGATCATGTAGTCGTTAAATTTTGTTATATTACTATCTTGAGGACTCTCACTCATAATGTAAAGCCAAGCGTCATCTAAATCATTCGGTGGCAAATAAGGGAGCACTGTACATAGAGCAACGTGCTTTCTATATATACTATTGTCGTTAAGACCTAGCTCCTTCTGTTTTTTTTTTAACGCCTTCTTAAAGTGAAAGTAACATCCCTTTACTGCTACGTTGGGAAATACAGACAGTATTCCTCTCACTGCGGCTTCTTCAAAGTCACTCGTGAAAAAATCTACAGTCATTGCTGGTATCGAAGATTTTAATAATTGAAATAATGTTTTATATGTAGACATTTTTTTATTTAGAAGCATAGCATATGCTAACGGCTTAACGACACCATCGATATCACCATGGATACTATAAATCTGCAGAAAAGGTTTCGGCGCAGATTTAAAAGTTCCATCACAATACAGATGACGTGTTTTGGCAAGTTCTTCTTTGCTTCTTGACGTGGCGAATAGTAGAATTCGATTTTTCCCATCGTAGTAATCAGCTAACAAGAAGTCCAAATATTGTTTGGGTACCTTAAAATAAATAGATTAGCTTAGTTTAGGATTAAATGGTGCTGTATATAGATGTCCAAACATTATTACTATTATACTCCTATAATCCATAAGCAATATCATAAAATTACATTTTTAATAAATATAATTATAAAAAACAAATAATATTTAAAAAAAATATTTAATAATATGGGGAAAGTACCTAGAAAAGGTGTTCATAAATAGACAAATTAGGTAGATATATCATTGTGTGTAACAAAATCACGGATCTAGAAAAAAATTAAAACACTAACTTTCAACGTACAGTTTTAGCAAAATAAAAAAATAGTTGTTTTAATTTTTTTACTTCATAGTCTATGTGAACTACTACCTACTGATTAAATTTATATATTTCAAATTGCAATTTTTTATATTGTGAATAAAAAAATAAAAGAATAAAAGGATTGTGTGGTTTTATGAAACCACGGTAAAAGTGAAACTTTTTTTCACATTATAGACATTTAACTAAAAATTTATGGAATAATATTCCATCTATATACATATTATAAAACAAAGTCGCTGTCGCTGTCTGTCTGGTATGTATGCTTAAATCTTTAAAACTACGCAACGGATTTTGATGCGGTTTTCTTTAATAGATAGAATGATTCAAGAGGAAGGTTTATATGTATAATACATGCATAATATTGCAGAGAAACACTGATAAATGAAGAGGTTTCTAATGTGATGTCGTAAATAAACACATTTTTTTGCGCTTACATTGCAAACGCTGGCTGAACCCCACGAGATAAATTAAAATAATGTACTACAGTATTGTACACCTTAAAAAAAAAATCAACAAAAAAGTCCGCGATGGTATATGTCTATCTCTTAAGAATAACCCACAATAACCATTTTTAATACCTTACATTTTACGGAAAAAAATGGCTTATTTACGAAGTGATTTTAAGCAATACAGCATTAATCCTTATCCAATTAAGTACTTTCAATAAATTGTCCATTTAATATAGATCAATATGGCCCTTTACAGCATGTAATTTAAACGAATATTTCCGAAGGAAGATATTACAGTTTTAAAATGCAAGGACATAACGGTGCGGCGGGTCCGGGCGGCATTCTGTAGTAGATATTTATCCCTACTCCGCGGCCGACCGTCACGCGACATGCAACACACAGACGAAAAAGTTTGAGACGATGTAATAAAAGTTTCACTTTAATAATATAATATAATAATATTAATAGGATGGCGGCTAGAAGATTACTTACTTGTACCTCGCCCGCGGTTTTTGCATTTAGTCGGCTAACTCCACAAGCCCTATTTCTTATGTTATAAAGACTAGACTTAATGTTTTTATAATTTGGGCAATCGGCTACTAAGTTGAGACCTTCATCGAGTAGTTTATTTATTTTGCTCTTGTATAACGTAGGAATAGGACCATCGGTGGCTGCAGCTTCTTGTCGAAGTTCATCCATACTTTTCTTTATTTCTGTCTGGGCACTGCTCATGGGTTCACAGGTGTGTTCTGTAATTTTTATTACATCTTCATTGCCATCAAGCGTCAGGAACCCTCTACACGATATTTTTATGCACCGCCATAACACATTAGCATTATTTTTATATGTTTTGAATTTTCTGTACTGTCTATCACTATGTATTAGTAATGGCGCTCCTTTTCTACTGGAAATGTAGCTAATGTTACTATTTTTATCACTTCTACCGGCAACAGGCTCCATTATTGTGTTTTATAGATACTCACTAATAAATCTACTACACCTTTTGTTAGCACGGAACATACAGATACAAACTATTATAAACTATTCTTGTGACGTCCCTTTGTGCCCTGCCGAGCTATCCGAACTAATAATATTATTTGCAATTTTACGTAAACAAGCTCCGGAAGCGTTCGGTTAAATTCGTCATACTTTCGTGTGCTCCGGCGCATTGTCGCGTCGCTAGAACAGTGACAAGAAATCACGGCTACACGATAAACAGTCTTAACGCACTATCAGCCAAAGGTCCAATGTATGGCGTCCGATGGGTGGAATCGGTCGAAAATTGCTTGCTCGCAATGCGCAAGGGTACGACAAGCTGCACCCTATAAGAATTGTAGAGTAGCGATACTGTGTCACGTGTCTTTGCACGTTACACAGTATCGCTACTCTCATCACCTTTGATGTGAATAGACTGATTGTGATACATTAAAAATTAAGAAAGTGTTACAGATTTATAATTTTGTAAGATTAGTAATTATTATCATAAGACTTTTTATTGTTTTTTCTTATATTTAAATGTCGCCTAGACCGAAATATTTGTATTTGCTGATTTTTCAATAAATGTGATATGTGGAGACTGATTGTGATATATTATAAAATAAGAAAGTGATATTATTTAGTAAGATTAAACTAAGTCTAATTTTGCAATAAAGGTGAGGTGATCTAAAAAGACTGATTGTGATACATTAAAAATTAAGAAAGTGTTACAGATTTATTATTTTGTAAGATTAATAATTATTATCATAAGGCTTTTTATTGTTTTTTCTTATATTTAAATGTCGCCTAGACATATTTCTTAATAAACGTTCTAGTGATTTTTATCGATATGTTTCATTTAATAATGTCCTGTTAAACAAATGCATCCCAGCACTAGGCTGCCGAGCCGTAGGTGCTGTTCGTGGACACAAATAATAAAATAGATTTGTATCCACGAATAGCACCTGCCAAAAATATTGATAGGTGCTGTTCGTGGACTAGGCTCGGTGCTATTCGCGCCGGTGCTATTCGGACGGGTGCTGTTCGTGGACTACGTCATCTAGGTACCTGTGGGAGCTGAGTAAGAGCTCTACTGTTATGGTATGAATGAGACCAGCTAAAGAGCTTTTGTCATTGGTCCCTGGCGCAAATTGCCCGATATTTAAGTGTTGGCTACGTGTTCTGGAAATTCTTACTTCATTTATTTATTTAACGGTAACATGAAATCTTCCAATCTCTTGTTCTTTTCTTTAACTTTCTAATTCTAAAACCTTCGTTGGAGTTTTGTGTCATTACAATACTCCTTGAATTGATAATGATAGTTTAAGAGCTATGGTAGCCATAGATTACTTTGAAGTGCATTTATTGTACTCAATGGGCAAAACACGTCAGTTTTGACTTTGAACATGTGCTTTATTTACATATACACAAGGTTCAATAACCAATATGAAGCTACTTTCGGCTTCCACAGTATTCATTCTGAACGCCCCGTTGGTCCCATTTCCAAATCAGCCTGAGAGAGATGTCAACCTGTCGCCACCTGTCCTTCCCGTCGCCGTGACGACAACCGACTGGGAAATTAAAACCTTTAATTAAACCATCCTGATGTGCCGTTGGGCTTGATTTTTGGCGCGACGTCTGTAGAAGCAGCTATTAGAAAATGTGTAACAGGGGATTTGGTAAAGAAATTAGTTTTTTGGAAATTGTTACGCAAGTTTAAAAAAAACACTTTTGTCTATTTCATTTTACTATCTCATGTTACGTTAACAGTCTGATAAAATTATAGACAACTCTTTCACGTTTCTCTAAGTGTTTTGCGATGCAAAACTAGAAAAAAAATGGAAAAAAGAATAAGACTTTATTTAGTTTTAAGTTAATTTATTTTTCAACAAATTTTTGAACGTTGCTGAATAATGTAACCAAAACTGTGTGATTATATAAAAATGTTTCCACATTCAAATATCGTGTCGAAAGTTAAATTCAAAACTGCCTTTTGGGGGCTACTGACATTTAATTTATAGGCCTGATCCGGCCCTGGAGGAGAGTGAAAAAGACCCATAAACACATTTACGATTTGACCCTGTTTGACCAATGGAAACGTGACTCACATGGTGTATTATCCCTTTCCTCCGCCATGACGTGTTGAAGATCCTCATATGGTTGGTTTAGTGAAGGGAATTTGAAAAATAATTGAAAATAAGGATGAGATGTCAGTTTCGGTAGACCTTTCTTGCGTGACGGGTAGTCCCTGGTGGAAGATCGTTCATGCGCAACTGTGGTGTAATAAAAATACCCGCACGGAATCGGATAAAAATAACAATTGCCTTCCAAATGAAACGTTTATCTATAAAATGTTAATACCAATAATTCTTCCCGATTGAACAAATATCCGAAGGAATGAATGAAATATTTTTGGATCGTACGTCTGAGCTCTAAGCCTCTCAATCGGATTACCTCGATGTCGCATCTTTAACAAAGGAAAGTAGTAAAAATATGCTGTCTATAATGGTAGAACAGTTTCCTAACAAAATTTGAATACAAGCACTCAACTAAAATCGCCATCCAGGAAACCTTATCAGGGTTTTATAGCTCCGAGTCTTATATAACATTTCGAGTAGATAAAATTTAATAAACTTATCAAAGTATCTTGACTTTTCCCTTGCGGCATGAGGATAAATTAATCGAGTTTTTTCCTGTTACAATCTTATGAGCCCCCAGCAGCGTCGAAGTAAGCAAAACAGACGACGTTCTCGATGTTGCCCTGAGCATCCTCTTCAAAAAAAATAATTAAATAACCTGGTGCAAACCAAAACAAAAAGGTTTCTTTCTAGATTGTTCTACCTTGACATACAAGGATTCTAATTTGGTTTTTTAATGATTAAATAGGTGTCTGTTACAGAAATGACCAATGAATTATTTTGTCATTACTGAAGTAGTGCTGACCCATTTTTTCTTTTCAAAATCATAAACGAGTCTAGAGTCTAGTATCTGATATTCTGAACACTGATACAGAAAAACAAATAGAACATGAAATCGAACTCATGGCCATAGACAATATGTATCACCGAATTGACCGCGCTACAATGCCTTCTAATAAAATTATGCCTCCCTCTCGTTGTTTCGGTGAAAATAATGAAAATATTCATGGCCACGCGCACCAGATTTACATTCTCGTGATACACGTTCCCGACCAAGTTATTGTGTTTACTTTTTACTTATTTTTTTAATTCTCGCGGTTATGTTTGTCATACTGCGCGGTTTTTTTTAATATACGTTGGTATTGCTGATGAGGATTATTCGAGGTTTGAATGTGAAAATGTAAAGACAGTTTGTTTTCTGATTTGTGAAAAATGTGTTAGCATTTATAAAACAATATACTAAGGGTTTTACCGGTATCCTCTAACAAAAGAAGATAAGTTGAGAACTTTGGATCAAAACAGCATTGTGATCACATGTGGACCGAGTTTCACAAAAACAAAAAGATTTCCTTAACACGATACTTTAAGAACACAAAAATAAACCAAACAGTATGATATAAATACACTGCTACAGGTTTTCTTAAAACAGGGGCTGTACACAAACTGCAGAGTGAATGGCTCTCAAGTTGGTGGGGACTACCGAACTTAGCGACATTTCTTGAACTTAGTCCTCCGGGAACAATAGGAGTCTTCGGAGGTCCATAGTCTGAATGTACAAGCACTTGTATTAGTGATTAACTTGACATCTTGCTCGACTCCTTTTCCTACGTATTTCAGAATAAACGGTGGACTAGACAGTTATAAAAAATAAGACATTATATTGTTCCGGGCCATCGCACTTACTTAAATATTTTACAGTCTTCGTATTGAAAGCCAGTAGTTTCATACAAGCGAGACCACCAGCATCACAATTGGAATTTGAGACTAAAAACCATTGTTTAAAACGAAGGACAGGAAGCATAAAAATAAATACGCGTTATAAGTATAGAAATTTTCAAATATATGACTCAAATTAAAACAAAAGAATACGTGTTCAAAACCCATAAAAAACAAAGATGTCTTTCAAACTAATATAATAATCTCGCAATGAATACGTCAATTATATTCAATAATCCGCAATCACCCGTTAATATGCGTAAAGCGTCCATTATGCAAATCCCGCGGCTTAATGGCGTACAGTAAAATGTAAATCAGCAATAATATAGCGCGATAACAATGCTTGCAACAAGTGTGTCGTTACCCTTAGTGTTTGTTTACTTTTTATTAGTGGCAACTTTTTTGGGCGGGGAAAAATTGGGTACTCCTTGCGTCCATCGCTTTCAGTTGAAAGAGTTTAATAGATATGTTGAATGTAACGTTATTTGAAGTTTATTTGAATGTATTTTGTTGTGGAGTTAATGTATTGATTAAAATATTTCGTCTATATAATTTGTAAAAAAGTTTCTTCAACGGTTTACGTAATTCATATTACTACACATCTTATAGTGCTCATTATTATAGGTAACATTTACGTCAAATTCCGCGATGTTCAATTGATGAACAGACGCAACTACCAAAAGCTCTAATAATCCCACAATGGTCTTTAAGGAGTGTGTTCTATTTCCGTATACAACTAAATACTCGTTTAACACTCTCACCGCTGCTAATCGTCTCTCACGACATCAACAGTCTCAGACGCAGTGTTCCAGTTCACAGCATTACTGAATAATGAATTCAAGATGGATGACATCTCTCGGCACGGTGACCGGAGGCGCAATCCTTCCTCCTGATTTAGAAGCAATCTCTATGATTATTGACATTTAGTTTGGAATGTAATGTACGTAATTACTTATGGTTGAGGTTGAAGTTACCCAAGTTTCTGAATTGTTAAGCAAATAAACAGCGGTATTCAAAGCAAAGAAAACTACGGAGGAGTTTTCTTTCTAATTTCCGGAATTTTCATCATAAATATAATTTATGGATATGGCAACCCTAGACTAGAATACCTATTAAAATATCTCCGTACTCCTAACTCCATAAAATAAACCTTTCACGTATATTAGTACCAGCTTTTCCCCACGTGGTTTCACCCGCGTTCCTTTAGTCTCTTACCCTTCTGCGCAGCCCTATGGTCACTCTCGTGATAGTCTATGATACCGTAGTGTTCTATGTTTCAAATTGAACGAAATTTGGCAATTTATGAGTTGCACATCGACAAACGAACGCATGTTTATTTTGTGCAAAAGTGCCAGAACTCGATGTTAATTATCAAGTCTGTACAGAAAACTCCCACATTTTGGAATACTTCAGTTTTTAATTAAGGATTCTGTCTAGTTAAAATAGTTTTAAAATTTAGAGTACCATATTTCAAAACTGGTGGTTTTGCACGTAAAATATACTAAATGAACGTTGATTTTTTTTAATCAAAATAAACTTATAATTATGATTGTGTTCGTTTGGCATTAAAGTTATGAAATAAATATAGCTCTAGTACTTTTTGAGTTTTTGTTATCACACTTCAGGATCGGTACGGCCGTACTATGGACCACTGAATTGAGAAAAATATTTTTTTTTTAATAATTATTATTATAATTATAAAAAAAAAGAAACACTGTTTTTCATTTTATTTTATCGGAACCTGAAGTTGCTTGTAATATAATTGGTACTGTAAAATTTCAATCTTGCTATATGTAATCACAGTTATTGTTTTTGTTATTTATTAATCTATTATTTATTTTCTGACGTTATTATTCAATTAATTAGGGAAAATTACCTAGACTACACATATTTTTTGTGGAATTATAATGTCCTAGGCGTTTTTAATTGTCAATTTATTTCAAGCTTAAATTTAGGTAAGCCAGTGTCGCGTAATCTGGTTTCAACATTAGTCTAGACTGAAAAATATTTGCATAATTTAAAGGACAAGTCCTCATTATTTACATCAATATTATATGCATAACAAACAAATTATATGTAAAATGTCATCATCAGGCTAGCCTTTTCCCAACTATGTTGATGTCGGCTTTCAGTCTTATTTAGCCAGCATTCAGCAGATACGAGTATATTACATAGACCATTATAAGTAAATAAGTAAGTTCATACGTTCCTTATCGCGCGTTGCGAAAGGGGGCTAAATGGAAAACTAACTAACTTGCTTAAGACCAAAACTTGTAACAACACTTTTTGCTTCAGACCAAAAGTTGTAACGACACTTTTTTGCTATAGTTGTAAGCCGTGCGGCGTGCGCGTGTTTCTCTGTCTATCTCTCTCTCCTTCTCATAGAAAGCAAGCCAGTTATTTCATCCAGGTGTCCCTTGACACCTCTCAAGTTTTTGTCAGTTAATAACTGGGTAATACGATACTCCTTGGTAAGACTGGTTGTCAGAATTTCGATCCACTGACTGCGTGTAACGACTGCCAAGATCTATAATTGACAGCCGGGATCGAAGTTTTAACGTGTTTTCCGAGGCACGGAGGAAACTCGGTATGAAATGGGTGGTCGCCCATTCACGGAAAACCAAGGCAAACGTGGCTTAACCTCAAGATATTATTATAACCTAGCGGCAGTTATTATTTGGCCCCGGGCTCTTCTTTGCACGTAAAATGTATGGTACAGAATAATTATAATATATATAATATTAACTAGCTTCCGCCCGCGACTTCGTCCGCGTGGCACAGTTACTTTGGGCTAACGCTAACTTTAATCCTCGTGATGATCGAAAAAATTTATCTATTCTCTCCCCTTTTCTCACTTTTTTTATAGCCTATGCAGAAGGGTACCACAAACGCACCCTACTGCATGGCACTTAAACATAACTGAAGCAGAATGTGGGTGTATGTTATGAACTTACACCTCTGCGTAACCCTTTTTTGGATGGGAAATTATCAAACAGCTTCCCCTACTCTGGGCGGCGTGTCAAACTTCTATTAACTGAAAGCCATATGTTCCTCCTTTTGCCCTTTGTGTTCCGGGGCTGCGGTATCTCTTTTGAACAACCCGAAATGATATTATGTTTATTAAAAAAAAGTTTATGTTTTACATTGAAATCAATTTACCCCAACTTAATTTTTAAGTTTCCAGAATCCGTTTTCTCTATGATATCAGATTCCGAAAAGTTACTAAAAAGAGCATCGAAATTAAAAGAATATCATCCATTTTTTATGTAAATGTGTGAATATTTCAGGCAAAGGGTATTCGAGTCGCAAAGTCCTATTAAGAAGCTTACTGCTTTCATTTTGTCAAGAGTTAATTAGTTGCATCCGACCTTTTTTTATACAGGGTGTATATTTAAGTAATATTAAAGTAATCTTTTATGTCCCTGGATGCTCATGTTTATGGCTATACGAGGTACGTTACGACTTTATCAATTCATGGATCTTTTTCTAAGGGCCGCTTTTAGGCCAGTTATTATATTGTCTGCCTCGTTGGTCGAGTGGTTGTAAGTGCGAGTGATGAGGACGAAGTTCTGGATTTGACTCCAGGGTCGTGTAAAGTGAGGAGCAACCACGAAGAGGATTTATGCCTGGTTGATGGCAATAGGGTCACCTCCGGTAGTTGTTTCAGGTTTGGCTTATGTATGTATGACTTAAAATGTTTGTAAACGCACCCAAGATACAGAATAAACTCCTAGGGTGGGACAACGTTTAAAAAAGTACATATCATTTCTTCTTTTTTTTTTTCTTCTTTCTTTTTAAAAAAACTTTGCCCCACACTAGGAATTTCTCCTGTATCGTGGGTGCAAATATATATATTATTAGTGTCGTGTTACAAACATATAAACTCACATACACAAACAGCCAGACGCAGCCAGAGATTTCTTCTTCGAGTCGCTGACATTATATTTTATTGGTCCAAATTCTCACTAGTATCATGGATTCGTCAGGGGCAGCGCAAAGGTCGCATAACTTGATAAAGTTAATTGTCAAGGATAAGTGACAGTTTTCAGTGAATGTGATAACGTTCACTGAAAACTGTCAAAGTGGATCAAGTGAAGGCAATGAAACTAACACTTTCGTTGGTATTATTCTAATTACACTACAGGATAGTGGTACACAAAATTTTTGGCTAACTAGCTTGCGGAGAGAACAGCGTGCGGTGTCAGGGGTCCAGATAAAAGTGTTGGAACGGTGACCCTGCTAATCGTCTAATTGATGAAAAACGGAAGTCATCTGTTCCGACCACAGCTGAGTTGGCCTAAGTTAAGTTCAGAAATAACAAAGACAATTTATATTACATTAAAGAAGTATTGTAGGTATAGTGTGTTGGTTTTATTTATGGATAATAAATCGTGTTTTATGTCTGTGGTGTTTTGACGTTTCGTGAATTGTGGTATGTGAATGAATGGTGGAGTGTTTCCATTGATACTTTAGTTTTAAATTAAGTTTTGCTCTGTTCTAAATCTACCGGTGTAGCTCTAGCTATGCCCGCTACACACTTATCCTGTAATCCTTTTTAACAATTTTAACAGCTTCCGCATATTATCAAACGATACGATAACGATAACCCTCATTCCTACGCATTCCACGAACACGTGGCAGGCGTTGCAGGTAGCTCGCCCCATTGTCTTACGTCACAGAAAGAGCTCGAATGTTGAATGCAAATGAATATTGAAGCAAAGTCAGCTTGCTCTGCGCAGATATACCGCAGGGTCTACGCTGTGTTCTCGATTCAATAATGTCTTGGATTTCGAGATTATCTTGCCTATCAAAATCGGGAAAAATTCCGAGGCTTTTATTAACATAATATGACATAATGTCACGTTTGTAATCTCCGAAGGGATGAGCAGAATTTCAGGTACCCACAGTAGAACACCCACATTTCGGCAGTCCCATGTAATAGAGGAGAAGCTATGAGGAGGTGGCTTGTACACTTTAAGCACTAAGTACTTTATGTGTAAAATATTAGTACGCCGTTGCCGGCAGGCGAGAAATATAAAAAGAACAGCATGTTTACTTACTTGCTTTTACTTAGGTGAAGCGCATAATCCTATTTGAATTTCAATATGATAATGTACACAGGGAAACTTTCATAATTCCATAAGTGTTTTGTGTCACTATAACAAATAACAGTTTAAATAATTGTTTAAAATTGAAATTGTTTTCTTTAAAACTCGCACTGTGAACAGATTTGGAAACATAAAATAGGTTCGATGATGCTCTCAAATTAAATCAAATCTTGACAAGGATGCGCCGCTTCAAATCATTCCATAATGTGTGAAGATCGTACGATGGCCTGTAGAACACACCGTAGGACACAGCAAAGAGTATAAAATTAATATTGTAAAATAACAAAGAAAATACTAATTTTATTCAAATTTAAAAAAATTGAACATTCTTTTTTTAAAATTAAGTTTCGAAGTAAGGCCACGATAGATAAAAGCACTGGCATGAAATGATAAGTGCAGATTCGTGTTGAATGAACAAATAGACAAACTAGCGGGCGTGACACAGTCTGCTTTTAGTTACAATGTCTACAAATGTAGCTTTCGAGGAAAACAGTATCTAAACATCAGTGCTGGCAAGCTATAAAAATGACATGTAACCACAACACAAGTAAATAAAAAGAGGAGTAAAAAAATACCAAAGTTAAATCCTTTAGTTTTGGATGGAATCCAAATGAGATCTCCCATCCAAATGAGTTGCTCGCTCTGGGCGGAGCGGAAGGCAGAGTCGGGCTTGTACTGACTAAAACCCATTCATGATCCTTCTTTTGACCTTTGTGTTCCGGGGCAACGGTATCTCTTTCGAACAACCCACAACAAAGTTTAAGTCTAATGCCATTAGCCTTAATAGTTACAATAGTTAAGATAGGTGGAAAGGTTGTTTGTTGTTCTGTGTTCGGTTGAGCCGATAGTGTGATTGCTGGTTATTGTTCGAAGCTTCATAGCAACACTAGTTTTTGCTCGTGGCTTCACTCAGACGATCAGAAGTTATTCCATGGGAACGTTTGAAATATAGCCTCTGACACTAAGCAATAATGTAGCTTCTGATTAGTAAAAGAATCAGATCAAAAGTTAACCGCGTATCAAAACATACAAACTATAATACCTCTTAATAATATGAAGTACTTATCGATTAACTTTTCAGAAACCAACTACAATTTTGAGAATATCTAAGAAATAAAAACTATATATTGCTCGTAAATTCTCTACATCCAATATAGCAACACAACTCACTAAAATTAACTTTAATAATCCCCACTTTATCCAAAGCCATAAGAAGTGGCTGAGCGGAAGCTGGAGGATTGGACGCACGCGCGCAATACACTACGTATCTACGTATGCATGCATGCATGAATGAAAGACCTTCTAGATTGCTGGATTCAGACTCGAGAGCTGTACATTAGAACATTCTGCATTTTGATTGAATTCTCTTGCGCCAGTGATGTTGGCGTACAACTTACTGATGTGAGGCGCGTGGTTTTGAAATTGTATTTCGTCGAATACTGGTAAGCTAGACAACTGCATATTATGTAAATGCTTTCTTGAATATATAAGGTGTTACATATTAAAGCTCCCGTGTGTTCCCTCGGATCATAACGAAACAACTTGTGTTGTACGAAACGTCGAAATTCTCCGAAAAAATTGACTTTGTATAGGAAATGAAGCGATCAGTTGATCAACATGTAAAAAAAAACCAGCCAAGAGCGAGTCAGTTGTCAGTTGTTTTAATTTATGGATTTCAACAATTTTTATATAGTGATGCTTATTGAGTGCTAAATAAGGTGACTTTTATAACGTATGATTAAAGTCATGTCAATGCATCGATTAACTTTCCAAGGAATGTACTAAGTCTGATTTTATACAAGGTTACCGATGTGAAGTAGTAATAATATAATGTTTCAAAATGAATATAGCAGATATTTATTTTGATACTGCTCTCAACAGGAATACTTTTTAAGTTTGAAATACAAAAGAGAAGAACTTCAAACGTACTAAAAAACTTTCAACAACGTTTAAGACAACTATTTCACTATTAAGTACGAAAAGCAAATTCAAAATTTAATGAAACCCGAGTGCTTCTTTTATATTGTATTTAAGCGAAGAGAAAGTACTTAACTGTTTAAAGAATTGTTCTTGTTAAAGAACAAATGGGAAATCTCTCTGAGAATAATTTATTTTTGTACTAGCTGGCGCCCGCGGCTTCGTCCGCGTCATGATCGAAAGAAAGTATCCTATGTTCCAGACTATAATCTAACTCTGTGCCATTGTGTAGTGCCAATTTCATCAAGATCCGTTCAGTTATTTTGACGTGAAGGAGTAACAAACATCCATACATCCATCCATCCATCCTCACAAACATTCGCATTTATAATCCATACTAATATAATAAAAGCGAAAGTGAGTTTGTTTATTTGTATGTAACGTCTTCACGCCTACACGATTTTTTTTTAAAGAGTGAGAAATGAGGGAGACAGAGGGAAGAAAAGGGAAAACTTAGCTTTGCTATTACAATAAATAAGGCGCTAGGGCAAAAACTACAAGTAGCAGGTACCTGCAAATCAGGAAAGGGGAACTGTGTTACCCCGAATTAAAGCGAACGAAGCCGCGGGCAAAAGCTAGTATTATATATTAGTTAAGTAGGATTTATAATATTAGTAATATTTCTGATTACGAGCGAGTAACGGGTCTTTCTATTTTATTACATTTTAACTGAAACAAGACATTTTATAGACTATATTAAGAAAGTTTTGGTGTTAAACTGATAATGTCATGTTGATAAGTGTCACGAGTTCAATCCCCATACGGAACTAATTTTTACTGTATGGCCTACAGGTAGTTGCTTCGAGTTTTGCTGTTTGTGTATGTGAGTTTAAATGTTTGTAAACGCACCCACGATACAGGAGAAATCCATTTTGTGGGCAATGATTAAAAAACAAATGAAGGCTACTAGTAGCAAATATTTGACACTCGCACCGTCTCTAAATCAACCTTAGAAGAATTATCGTGGATGAGGTATAAAAAGTACCTATGTATAGATCTGTAGCAGGTGATGGTTGTTTTGCCTACCCTATTTGGAAAAAAGGCGTGAGTTTGTACTCTGAAGCTTAGTTTTTATTTCTGTTTTTATCTTTGAAGTCAAGAATATACATTATGAATGTATATAAACTTAAAATTCACTCCTTTCTCCGCCTTGTATATATCGATTCATCATGTCGATTTTGTTTTGCAGGGTGTTTTTCGAAGCTGGTAGGTTCGCTAAAGAAGGAACACTGATGGGTTTTAATGACTACAAGTCACTTCCTTTGGCTTCGCCCAGAGTGGGCGGATTCATTTGATGACGTCACATCCATAAAAAAAGGAATAAAAAAAGTATAGGTAGAGTTTTAGGGGTGTAAGTAGTAGCTACTAAAATCGAATTCTTCCGATGAAACTGAACGTCAGAGACAATATTCCAAGACAATGACGTGCACTGACAACTCATGAAAGTATTTAAGATTTTCAGGTTCAGATCCAGTGGTGCAATTCGTTGACTCAAAGCATTTATTTCAATAAGACCATTACAGGCACTTTTGAATGTCAAAAAATAAGAGTGTGAAGCTATAGTTCCAGACACAATGCAAAATTACTTGTGAAAGTACTGTAGTTGCCCATTTCAAATCGTTGATCTCTATGTAGAAGAATGGTCAAGAGACCATGGACACTCTTCTTCTTTTTCTTCTGCAAAGTAAAGTTAAGTCATAATAATTTTACAAGCTCATGGGTACATTATTCATGTTAAGATCATACAAATATTTTTAATATTTTTTTTAATATCTTTTTTTTTTTTAATATCTTGGGACAACTCACACATGGCTATCTGATCCCAAGCTAAGCAGAGCTTGTGTTATGGTAACCAGACAACTGATATACATACTTATATAATTTATAAATACATACATATTATAGATAAATCACACCCAGACACAGAACAAACAATCATGCTCATCACACAAAGTTTGTCCTGGGTGGGAATCGAACCCACGACCTCCGGCTCAGCAGTCAGGGCCACTAACCACTAGACCAACAGGCCCGTCTATACTGCGAAGGCCGTCTAATATGCGAGAACGATGTAGTTAAACGTGCACATTTTAAGGTTGAACAACGTAAATCATTACATGACGAAACGTACTTTCACATGTAAACCCTATCCATACCTAAAGTCGATTCATTACGCAGCTTCCTCAAATGTCAGAGGGATTAAAGGGCGCCTGAATTACCCACGCCTCATCAAGACACGTACGCGTTTCAGCGAGTGAGAGTAAGCGAGAGGAACTGAGAGAAAAATGAGCGATGTTTGTTTACTGCTGAGCTCGGGTTTATAGCGCGACGGAAGTTCTTGATCGTCGTATTGTGATGCGAGGTGAAATGTAATGTTATTGTTGTTGGATATAGTTTTGTTTATTTATTCGAGCTTCACATACGTGGGGCTTTTGAAATCGATGTATGTAAGCCAGTTTATCGGCAGTACAGTATGCTGCAAGGAATAATTATGATCTTTTGGGATCACCACACTCGAAAGTCGAAATAATAGTTTTCGTGATTGCTCTAGGACACAGCATGACTCAGGATACGAAAAAAACTAGGGGCTAGTTTGTATCTATTCTTTCAATTTTTTTAACTGTTTACCATGTTATATATTGCTTATAATTTAGCTAAATAGCTAAATTATAAGCATTTTATGAAAATAGCGGTGCGCTGACCTCATATGTTGACCGTCACACTAACCGTATAGACCTATTAACCCTGACCTTTCAAAACAGTATCAATTCCGACAGTTGTATTCAAAATAGGCTATTCAAACCCCCCATGTTCCAATACAATACTAGATATAATTCCTACTCATACGCACGTGAGCCCAATTACATGGATACAGCGTATTTGTTCGGTTACTCTGATAGAAACGCCAATATCAATTACAATCCTACCAGCATTGCATATAGGTCTCGTTTGGGGCTCACGTATAACCAAAATGTTTGGGACGTGAGGTGAATATCTCCTTTTAGCTAATAGGATTAACATCGTGTCACATGGGGGAGAATGGCTGGTCGCACGCGCCGCTTGTGAATAATTTGACGCTGTCGAATTTTTATGCCACATTTTTTGTGGATTTAGAATTAATTTACAATTTTGGTAAACGATTTTATTATACGATCAAAATGACTTGATCCTGCTATTTATTTCTGTCATGTACCTGTTTTCTCTGACTTTTTGGATAATCAATTCTGTGGTGAAAGGTTTATTTTTTTTAACATGAATGTTATTCAAATTACGGTTTCTTTTGCAATCATTAGAAAAGAGCGATGTTACCTTTCGCAGAAATCAGAGAAAATGAACCCTCTATATAAATGGAAACGCGTTTGTGTTCCCCTTCCCCCTTTAAAAAAAAGCATTGTTTACAACCATGCTTTTTTTACTAATGGTAAATCATCAAATAACTTCCCCACTCTGGGCGGAGCAGGGGAGGTTTACCGACCCATGTTCCTTCTTTTGCTCTTTATGTTCCGGGACCGCGATTTCTCTTTCGAACAACCCGCAACCCAGAAATGAACATGCTTAATGGTTTTTTTTTTGGCTGGGAAATCATCCAATGACTTCCCCCGCTCTGGGCGGAGCGGGGGGCATGTCAGACTTGTACTGACTAAAACCCACCCATGTTCCTTCTATTGCCCTTTACGTTCCGAGGCCGCGGTATCTCTTTCGAACAACCCGCAACCCCGGCAGGCGGAGGCTCTGGCAAGCCCCTCTGCTTTGCTGACTCTCTTTGAGGCGCGCGTGAAACACGAACGCGCCGTCGACACGGCCTGTCGTCAATAGACAGACGAACGGTGAGCTCAGCCGTCCACAGGCCCGCATCTACGGTGGCCGGGAGTCGTCTCGCGGCGCCCGGCGCCCTGGGCGTCTCCCGCGGCGGCTGGGTTGGCCTGATGTTCTCTCCCTCAAACGCCCGGCCTCCTCCTTTGCTAGCATTACTGCTTCGCAGAAGGAGGTGACCGCTTCCCATTCCCTCTCGCTCCGGACCATAGCCTGAACCAGGGCCGGACGCGAGAGATCGCCGCCGCCGATCGCCTCCACGAGGGCACGGTGGTGCTCCGCCCAAGCTGGAGCCAATGCTTAAGTGCTTACAGTTTCTCGGTAGATTCCAAATTACTTTGTGTAACCCGACAACGTGTCCGCGGGTACCATACTCTTGGCTTTTTATTATGCCTTACCTTGCAATTGGCTCTTGGTCTATGCACACAGTTTTGACACCAAATTCTCTATGGCAAAAAGCTTTGGTAGTTTTTTTTCTCGAATGGAAAAACATTATAATGACTTCTCCCACTCTGGGCAGAGTAGAAAGAGCCTCCGTCTTATACTGACTACATCCATCCAGGTTCCTTTTTTTGCTAATCTGGTATCTCTTCAAACCAACCCCTAGCACCGGCAGACATTGGCACTGACGGGCCTTTCAAATAAGTTGGTAGTGGAATACGATTAAAGAACAGAAATCGAGATAAGAAAAAATCATTTAAACAAAAGTATTAGGATATATTCAAGCAATAATGCGATTTGGTACGGTATGAACACATTGTCATTAGGTACCTATTGTTTTATCTCAATTCCAATTTGTGCCTGCTAAAGAATCATTTAACTTCCGAATATAAATTGACTATTATTTAGAACGGGGAATTTATTAAAGATCGTTTATTATTCGTAAAGTATGCCGAATCTACGATGGGCTAATTAATGAAGGCAAAACCTCTTACATTTTGGACTCTGTAGTGGCTAAAGCTGTCTGACCATTAAGGTTCTATTAATTCTAACACTGTGGATACATGAATCATCATATTTATATCTTTATTTGCATTCCATAATATGTGAATAACTTACAATGGGCTTAAAGCTAAGGTATATACAACGATCTTGTAGGGCACAGTAAAAAGTAAAATAATTCTGAATTCAAATAAATACTAATTCCATTCTTATTTCCTGCCAGTCTCTTTCTAACGTCTGAAGTGGAGTGTAGCCAATGGTATATAAACTGTATTTAACATACTTATCCAATTGTGTCTGAATCAATTTTAAACTAGATCTGTCATGTACAAGAATACTATTTTTCTTACTATTTCAGGAAAAACTTCCTCTTAAACTTTCCAAGCAAAACGCTTCACTTCCTTACAAGCAAAAAAAGACCCAAAAACTAAACTAATCCTAACTAAAAACTCCAATTTACTGTAACACGCACTTGGCAGTAACAAATTGATCTGTGCCCAAATTAAATTAAATAGTCCAGAACCGCGAGAGACTCAAGCCTGGCCGGCGACGTCATCAGTGACGAGGGTCACTTCCTCTATCCGTCTTCGTGCGATCACTCACGATTATTGCACAGTGGTGCTTTTTATAAGCCTTCTTGATAGTTATAAGATGATAAAATAAGGAATTTACATCGGAGATTGATCAGTTAATATCTAGAAATTTGATGGACGATTAAAAGCTTTTCTTCTTTCGTCTTCGACATTATTGTTGTTTTAAGCAGTTTTTTTGCGAAAAATTGCGCAGATAATCATGGTTTAATATTAATATTATCATATTCATTTACACATTTATATCACCTTTTATGTGTAATGCTTTGGCAGTACCAGTTACACACTTCCAGTGTATGTCTCGTTTACAATTTTAAACATAACTTTTAACAAAACAAAAACGATATTCTTCCGTAAACAAAGAACAAAAACAAATTAAGTTCGGATGCGATTCATGTTTATAGAAATTGATTAAATCGATTGGACGGAAGGCCGCCTGGATAATCGGATTAATAAAGATAATGAGGAAACCTGATTGAACCTGATTGGGCTATACATTCCAGTTAGTAGTAAAATTAAATTTTCTGAACGATTTCCTTTTTCGTCCTTTAGAAAATTGATCTTTTTTCGTATCTATACAAACGATAAGGTATATGATGCGCATCTTGTTACCATTCATACCGGGCATGCTTAAAGACCTCCCAGCGTAAAATAATAATATCGTCAATTAGTTAAAATTCTGCTGTTCTAACATTTTGATCTTGAAGGTGTTGCAATTTAGTTGGAAACAGCTGATTTATTCTAAACTAGCTGGCGCCCGCGGCTTCACCCGCGTGATGATCGAGAAAAAAGTATCCTATGTGTTTTTCCAGACTATAATCTACCTCTGTGCCAAATTTCATCAAGATCCGTTCAACCGTTTTGACGTGAAAGAGTAACAAATATTCATACATCCATCCTCGCGAACATTAGCATTTATAATATTACATAATAGTATATATATAGGAAGGATTACCGACAAGCTTTCAAAACACTAATAGAGGTACCAAGTATATTTATACTATATTTAATCATGTATTATATTGAAACGATTGTGGTGCCGTCTAGCCGATATCATTCGATACAGCGACTGCATTCGATAGCTTTGGTGTGCATATCAAATCCAACTTTTACCGAAAAATCCCGAGCGCAGAGCGGACGTATCCGAACACCATTGACGAAACTTAATAAACAAAAAAAAATGCTGTGCATCTTCGGTGCGACAACCCATGAGAGATGGCACAACATATTAACTACGTCTGGGAAAAAAAACTTTGACATTGTGATTCCAATTCTTATCCTATGTTGAATTTATGATTCTGCTAAAGCAGAGATTCTTTTGCCCCCAGGACCTGATAGACGCTTCTGAAAAGGCCAAACTCGTCGAGAAAATTTGGACTGATTCAATTTAAATTGCCATCGACACGCTAAGAAGTAGGCGATATTATTTAAAAGGTTAATAATTTTAGGGAAATTTGAAGTTCTCAATCTCGTTCACAATTCAGAGATTTATTTGTAACAAATTCAAAACAATGGAAGGCTAAAACAATGTAAACAAAAGCCCATTGTTCAGCACCTATTAATGACTGTTTGCTAAAGTGATGTAAAGTCTCGATAACTTGAATGGAAAAAAGGTTTGTTGGTTGTAACCGTTTTCTGTTTTCTTTTAAACTTACTCTTTTTTGTCGTTTAGAAGCTGTTAGCTGAATTATTTATTTTATTCTACGTTTTGCATCATTTGCAAACACTTTTTCTGGTTTGATGTCGGATAAGCACATAGTTCTCTGAAATATTGCAGCATTCCTCCCGTGTTTGAGTTACTAGAATTGTGTTAATTAGAAAGACCATTGGGGTGGTCCTCACGGTTTTAATTTTGATTCTAAATCTTTGAAATCTAAATTTTATTTTATTAAGTCTTAATTTTACTACATTTGACAAGTTCCTGAGGTCCTGGGTTCAATTCCCATCGTGAACAAAGTGTCATTAGGTTTCTCCATCGGGAAGATCTTAGCAGTTCCGTCGCCTGGATTTGTGCCCGGTTGATGGCAATACGGTTGATGGTTGAGTACAAAGGCACTGCTTATTTCAAAATAAATTTCTACCAACAGGCTAATAAATTTATTATAGTTGCAAAACATAAATTTATTATAAACGCAAAACATAAATTTATTATAACTGCAAAACATAAACATCAAACTCTCAAAAATACTTTTACTACTTACACTAAAACTGTGCGAAGTCAGAATTCGTAATTTTTTATTTCTTTACTCATCTTGTCCCTAAAATAATACAGACAGCGATCCTCCATGGTTATGAAGCGATTCCCTTGTTTGCACTGCTTTTACAAGCGTAAAATTACGGCCGTGGAGCAAACCTGATTAACGGGCTAAGGTGGGTTAAGTACCTACACCTTTTAATAGCTGTCGGGAGGTTCTTCATAATATATTCAATACCTGTCGAAATCCCCAAGAGTTTTTTAAAACAAAACTTTGATGATTTTGAAGGAGACATGACAACACGCTTGTTATCCTCAAACACATAGGCAGAGGTGTACTATGCGTAGGTATCTATCCTTACAATTCGCTAGTTTTTTTTAATAAATCAACTTTGGCCCACACTAGAAAATACTCCTGCATCGTGCCGTCCGTTTACAAACATTTAAAATTACATACACAAACAGCCAGACCCGGAACAAATATCCGTGCAGGCATCGATCGATGGTAGTTAGATTAAGTCCTATGTAATGTGAGTCTATTGCCATTAACTGGGCACAAATCTGTATAGACTTAGTAAGTGAGAAATTCCTGATAGGAAACCCAATAACACTTTGCCTAACCTAAGAATCGAACCAGAACCTCAAACTCTGCAGTAGTGCTAGTCATAATATTGGGCAATTACATTACTTTCTCAAGTTATATGTCTTGTGACTGGGACTGTAGCAGCATCTTTTTTGTTTTTGTGTGCGTGTGATAGAATAATTGAAATAAATGCTTTGAGTTTGATCCCAAATTTGAAATCGCCGAGAAAATAGTCGATACAGAACTTTGATGATTTTGAGACATGGAAAAAATATCACACATAAAGTTCACATATGCCAACTAAAGGGCGCCTAAAGAGACGTCAAATAACTATAATGAACCACTTTACAGCTAGACATGCATATTTAATGGAAGGTTCTAGACGTGTTACATTCTGGATATTTTATGAAGCGGCTAAACGAACCGCTTTAAACTGTAATGACCATGCTTTAGTGTCAGGAGACCATTGACATAGATGTTGTAACAAAATAACTAGTATGTATAAGATGCAAAATAAGAACTTGAATCTTTTGGGCTACATAATACGCCATAATTTAAGTTGGCCGAGATCAAATATTTTTGACTGGCTTCTTTATAAAACGAAAGACCAAAGAAACGATGGATGGACTGCGTTCAATCAAATCAAAACATTTTTATTTCACATAGGCTTACATAGGCATTTATAAAACGTCGAGGAAAGATGCACGGTTCGGGTTAGTCGTTACCTATGGAGAAGAACCAGCAAGAAGTTCCATTGTTACTCTTTTAAAATCATTTGGTTTTACAATGTTGTTGTTACATCGTTAGGACTTAAGTTTGAGAGAACAGCGTAGGCCCGACAATGTGTGAAGGATGATATGGCTAGAAAGTAGTGTCTGATAAGGTGACGAATAGTAAAAAATGAACTAATAAATTGTCATAAGAACAAGAGAAAATTGTGATAATGAGATGCAAAGGGCAGATTTCATCAATTAAAATGACCAGGATCAACACACCTCAACAGCGTTCCAGAGTTGTTACTATCTACCGGGGTGGCGGGTGTTCGAAAGAGATACCGCGGCCTCAGAACAGAAAGGGCAAAAGAAGGAACATGGATGGGTTTTAGTCAGTATAAGTCTGAAGTATAAAACTTCTACTTCTAGTATAAGTCTGAAGTTATTTGATGATTTCCCATCCTCAAAAAAGTTGTTACCATCAAACTTCTGTAGCAGTTATAATACTAATTTTGGACAAGATTCAGAATTTCTGATCGTGTACATCCTCTCAATAAGATACCTACTTATTTGTTAAAGACGGTTCAATTGTAAAACCGACCAAGTGCGAGTTCGACTCTCGCACCTATTGTTCCGTACAAACTTGCGACATAAACATCCATATCTTTTGACTGCATAATCTGAAGGTATCCTTACTATTAAAAAAAATCCTTATTATAAAAGCGAAAGTGAGTTTGTTTGTTTTTTTGTTACCTCTTCACGCTTTAATGGCTGAACCGATTTTGATGAATTTTGGTGCAGAGATAGTTGGGAGCCAGGAGACGGACATAGGCATTTTTTTTAAATGGGATGTGAGGGAGAAAGAGGGAAGAAAAGGGTAAACTAAGCGTTGCTATTACAAATCAATAAGGCGCAAGGGGAACTGTGTTACCCCGAATTTAACGCGAGCGAAGCCGCGGGCAAAAGCTAGTATTAAATATTTTCACAGTTGCAAGGGACCACAGAATTGAGTATATGGTTTTAATTTCAACTCGATACCTCCACGAATTCCCGAAATAAAGTATCCTGACAGACAGACAAACAACTGACAACAAAGTGATCCTATAAGGGTTTAGTTTTTTACCCTAAATACCTAAAGCACGTTCTAACAATCCATCCTCTTTGTATTCCAAGTTTAAATTTCATAACTCTATGCTCACAGCGCATCGAGCACAGACAATACCAACCTGTCAAATAAAATCCAGAGAGATTCGAAACAAATCCGTTCATGTTATAATATTTTGTTCACGTCTTACATCAGCCGAACGTTCCGTGAAGCTAGGAAATACACAGAGTTGTGTGCACTGCAAGCAATTTGAGGAGCTTGTTACAGCAGCTTATTTCTATACGACACATGCATAACAGGGCATAACATTGCCCTGGCACATGTGGGGAAAGTTACTATGTGCTTTTTAGAATATTTGAAAATTCTGAAAAGGACTTAGGCCTCGTTGATATGCATACTCTTTAGTTTGCAATCATTAAACCAATCGTTTGAAAACATACATACTGGAAGAAGTTAGTCAATACCAGCTATTGCCTAACTTTTATAATTATAACAAAAAAATGCAATTCTGACAATTCTACATACACACAGGTCGAATTGATAAACTTATTTAATGAAGTCGGTTTAAAAAAAATATTTGGCTTTTGATTTAGGTTGTTTTTTTTTTAAAAACATTTGATTATTTTCATATATTTTCGGTCATTTACAATATCTTTAGTCTTCTCCACTTCAAAAGGTCTATGATTAGGATCAACTTTTACTGAATAATATAGTCTGGCCTATTGGGCTGAACGATAAGTTAGCACAAGTTATTGCTTCGTTTTTATTAAAACCCCTCGGTGCGGTGTATATTTCGGTTTTTATGCGTTATTCGGACCTTCATTACTGATATGAAAATTTTTGCAGAGCCATATTTTTTGGTTATAGAGCCTGCCTACTGTATGTGCGCTTGTATTTTAGTGTCTTATCAATATCACAACATAATATATATACTTTGTAATCCCCCCTTTTAACGCATGGGAAATCATCATATAACTTCCCCGTTCTGGGCGAAGTGAGTGTCAGACTTTTACTGACCAAAACATTGCTTACCTAACAAATCATAAAATAAGTTTAAAACTTAAGAAAAGTTAAGAAGCGTCTAGGAATCTGCAAAACCCGCGATGTTTACAAGGAATTGGAAAAATATTAAAAAAAAAAACTATATGAAACCAGTGACATAGATGTTGCCATCATCATTGACTACTACTAATATTCTAAACTCCTTAGTTCTAATAATCGTTTTATTATAAGAAAAAACTGATTAAAGAGATAAGAAAAAATAACATTGAGAATAGTTATAGGAGACACACAACTTTGAGCCGTTTATGAGTTACCATGGAAACCAAGCCTAGAAGGAATTAAAGCTAGACTTCTTTATCTTCAACGTAGTCCTTGATTTTGTAATAAGCTTTTATGTTGCAGATGAAGTCAACAAAAGTGTGTGTTAAAAGTTAAATAAAGATTAAACACATATCGTATCGTACCGTAGTGTTGTAACATTACGAGGGCTATAACAAATATCCACTTTCTATTTGTTCTTATCCTATCTCATTATTCTATTTCAGTTACTATTGTTACAATTATTTCGGTACGAAGAGATTTACAGTGACGACAGCTGGAATCATTGCCCAGATAACAATGCTGTTGAGTTGTATAAATGTCTAGAAAATCCCTTTAATGTTCTCAGTTATGTACTAAGACGCAGAAGTTTCAGCCATTGTCGGTGTCTTTAGCGATAAAATAGAAACAGTTGTAATTTACAGTTATCATTGCGGTATTTCTGTCTTTCACTCAACCGAGCTAGACCTTTATCTTTGTTTTGTCTGATATTTTGTTGTTTGTTCATAGAGATCAAACCGGTTGTCATATTTCGAGTAAGGGTTTATGAACCGGGGTTGCGAGTTGCCCGGGGTTGCAGGTTGTCCGAGGTTGCGGGTTGTCCGGGGTTGCGGTTTGTTCGAAAGATATACCACGGCCCCGGAACATAAAGGGCAATAGAAGGAACATGGGTGGGTTTTAGTCAGTACAAGTCTGACACTCCCCCCGCTCCGCCCAGAGCGAGGGAAGCTATTTGATGAATTCCCATCGGCAACAAAAGGGTATAACGTTGTATTTCTGTTGCCGCTAAAACAACAAATGCAAAAAAAAAGCAGAATAAAATAAATCATTTACATAAATAAACAAACGGCAAAAAATACGACATACCATACAACAAAAATGGTATTTTATACATATTGCAAGTCCGACTCGCACTTGGCCGGTTTTTGTCTTCTTAATTTACCAATTTTAGCAATAACGAATGGAAACTTTGTCTTTTTGTTTTCACAAACAATTAGCTGGACATATATATATCCCCGAATGGTTAGGCATAGGTGTGCCTTATAGTACCTACACCCTTATTTCGCCAGTCATATATCATTTCTATATGATTAAGTTCCAAGGAACAGGCGAGCCTATTGCCTTCAACCTGGCACAAATCTAGGCTCCGTGGCAGTTGCTAAGAAATACGTGATTGAAAAACCTAATAACAATATTTCAGACCCAGAATTGAACCCAGGTCCTCTTGCTTAGCGGTTGTGCTTCTGACCACTAGACTAACGAGGCTGTAGTGGCGTGCCGAAAATACCACAAACTGAACAGCTGTAACACGGTAACCCTGAAAAATAATTGACAATCAATAAACAATAATTGACGACACGATTGGCGCATTGGTTGAGCGATTGGCTGCCGCGCTGCGAGCCGCGGGTTCGATCCCCGCACGGAACAAATATTTGTATGATCTACAGATAGATAGATAGTTGTTACAATAATTAACGACGCAATCGGCTGCTGCGCTGCGTGTCGCGGGTTCGATCCCCGCACTGAACAAATATTTGTATGACCTACAGATAGACACATAATTGTCCCGGGTCTGGCAGTTTGTGTTTGTGCGTTTAAATGTTTGTAAACGCACCCACAATATAGGAGAAAACCTAGTGTGAAGCAGTTTTTTTTAAATAGTCTTCAAACTGACAAGTCTCTATCGTAACCTTGTCGTAACAAACATATAATCAATGAAACGATATACACATACTTATAGGTACAGTTAAAATACATAGAGACGTCAAATAAAATAACAAGCTTAAAGGAAAACGAACAAGGCGCAAGGCGTGAACGATAAACCCATTGTTTAATTAAAAGCTGATGAAGCAAGCCGTAGTGTTAATACAATATTTCGCCGACATTCACAATTAATGTTTTATAAACGGTTTATTAAATACAAAGTTGGGTAAGTGACAGATATGGCTGTTGGTGTACTGAAAATGTAGACCGGTTTATTTTGAACTAGCTTTTGCCCGCGGCATCGCTCGCGTTAAATTTGGGGTAACACAGTTCCTCTTTCTTGATTTGCAGGTACCTGCTACTTGTAGATTTTGCCCTAGCGCCTTATTTATTGTAATAGTAAAGCTAAGTTTTCCCTTTTTTCCCTCTTTCTCCCACATTACTCACTTAAAAAAAATAGCTTATGTCCGTGTCCAGAGTCCCAACTATCTCTGTACCGAAGTCCATCAAAATCGGTTTAGCCATTTAGGCGCGAATACATAACAAACTCACTTTCCCTTTTATTATGAAGACGTAACAAACACAAACTCACTTTCGCTTTTATAATATCAGTATAAGGATACACAAATATTTAATACAAATTTCATACCCTTTTTTTCCAAGCCTGAGCAAATCCTTACCAAGCTTGACGCAGCCATTGTTCCAGTCACCTAGCCAATTATATAGAGCAATAATTACAAAATTCACGTCTTCTGACGTCATATACTCGCTTATTTTATTTCAACTCGGATTTTAATTAAACATTGTGCTTGTTGGTGTTTAGTTGCTTAAAACGACACGACTCACACAAATGTATACGTTGGCATATATATATATATATACCTTAATTTACATACGTGTATTAATTAGGTGGGTGTGACGTCAAATTTTAATGACGTTATTATGTAGTTTCATTAATATTGGAGTTCTGATTATGATTTTGTGGTATATGCTGTGGCTTATTTATGTATGTTGCTATTACTGTATGCTCATTAATATTCGGGAATACGAGAGTAGCCACTAGCTTATAATTATATTATAATTGTTTTTCCGATATGTTTGGTTCCTAATAGTCATCTGTCTGTCTTTTTTCCATTTGTTGGAGTCAGCCGACAGTCTTACCTATCACCGAGTTACTGGGCAACTCCATGTTAAGACTAGTGGATAGATTTTCGGGATTTCAACTTCCTGTAACTAAAGATCTACCTACAAGTGAAAATTGGACCGTTATACCATTAAATTTGTAAGTTTTAATTGGCGCCCAACGCGGGTCAATAACTTAACTCGGTTTCAAGATAACCAAGATCAGCTTTAACACATTAAACAAAACACGATCTCCCCATTAATAATCCCACACAAGTAACATGAACTGCTTCACATACTAAAGCGTACAAGAGTCTAGTTCACTTCCCAAGTACATAGTTATCGCCGCACAGGGAACCAACTTGCACAAAGCTCTAACTCATACAATGCGGGTACTTCAACTTACTTATAGTTTTATTATATCCAAGTTATTAGCTAAAGCCACATTTCAATGGAGAATTATTGGGGTACAATCATGAGCAACAGTAATTTACACTTACTACTTTTTTTTTAAAGTGATTTGTTCCTGCTCTAAGGATTGTAATTTTATGCTGTTACAAATATAGTATTTTGGAAATTATACTACACACATCACAAGTATCTAGGGATCAACATATATTTTTGCAATAACTTTTCTCCTGATTGATATTAATTAAAATTTTCTTTAAGGATTCATCAAATAAAGTGTTTTCGTTTGTCACAGTAACGATAAACCAAGTCACCTTTGCATTAATAAAGAAATTTGCCATTTTCCTAATAAAGGGATTTTTGACATTTGAACCACTAACATTAAAGTTCGAAAAAAAGACTGAAATAACAGTTTTCTTTAAAATTTTATTGGGTAACTTAAACAATTAATAATCCGTGTTTCTACCGCGAACACTAACAACACAAGAACATCGGTTTGGCATACTCAAAATGAGTTCATCCAAATCACGCTGTGGAATGGCCGCCCATGTTCGTCCCAGAGCCCATTGATATCGAATCCTACGATTGTGCATTGCTATAGGTGGTACCCGTAGCGGTCTTCGGGAATGAAGGTTCACTTCATGCAAGCGGTTTCTGACTGTTTGATCGCTAATTAAGTTCCCTGAAGAGTGATGAAGCCTCACAGCTAACATCATGGCGGTTATTGTTGGAGCTCTTCGAGTTAAGATTTGAATGTATCGGTCTTGTCTCCGTGTGGTGCAGCGATACCGTCCTCCATGGCGCTCAGCCACGGTACCAGTGCTTCGGTAACGTGTCCAAAGTCGACTGATAACACTCTGACTTGTATTCAGAGCTAAAGCTACAGTACGTTGCCGGGAACCAGCTTCTATCATTCCCACGGCTCTGAGCATTTCTTCCCTGCTTAAATGACGTCGCCGCTCCATAATAACGTTGGTTTTAATCAGTAGTAGGGAAACAGTAGCACTAATAATGTCTTCAATGCGTTGTATGTTGTTATAGGGAAAATATTGACAGCTTATTTTCATCTTTTACTTGAATTTGATTGAGAGTTCCTGATTCAAATTATGAAATGCACCAAAAAGGATCCATATAAATTTATAAAATCATAAATTTAGTACAAAGCCACATCTCAACCTCAAGAAATCCGCATAAAAATGCTTGATCCCTAGACACTTTTGATGTGTGTATTTTGAAATAGAGCAGCTCACCGCTAAATTATACCAGCGCTTTTGTCGACCATTCGATTAAGCTGCGCTTGTCGACATTGGTTGGTACGTGGAAGGGTAACATCTATAACATACCGAGATTCCTCCGTGCCTCGCCCACTAGTAACTGGTTTGTGGAAGTTAGATTCTGGAGAGATCTGACAGCTTGGAGAGGATGTCTGGATGCAGCTCAATACCAATTCAGCTGTATCCAGATCGCTGCATTAGCGCTTAGGTTGGAAGCCAACTCCCACACCGTTGGGAAAAGGCTAGGCTGAAGATGATACTATTTGAAAATAAGTTAAAATTGAAATTATATTTTACGACAAAATCGCTTTTGAATTTTGTGAAGTGCTCGTGGATACCCCTTAACCACTCTACCTTAACACCCTTATTCTCTTAGTTATAAGGTTGAATATGGTCACGCGACAGTGACTTCGGCTACGTTTACACGTGTTATATTCTAAGCGAAGTTTATTTCTTTGTGATGTTGAGAGGTTGGAGGCTGTAGTATGTGAGTCGTTAATAGATTTTGAAGGGCATACAAAGTTTTATTTATAACATTTATGTGGCTTTACTTACGATTGTGTTCATGTTAGTCACTGCTTTAGAAAGTTGGTCGCCAAGGTAGGTAATTAAACTTAATTCAATTAAATATAGAAAATTTGCAAAAATTAAAATGTTGTGCGCATAAGAAAATGTGGATTAAATATCAATCACCTTCACAAAAACGAGATTGAGGGAGTGTCCTGGCCAGGAGTAGAACAAATGAAAAGAGAAACACCATTTCCGCAGTATGTCATTTTGAAATAAATTTTATTTTTAGTAAAATGGCAAAAATAATTGTATCAAAATACTAAAGTACAAAACGAAATATTGCGTAATTTTATTAAGTCTCAGTGGACGTGTTTAGCGCCATAAATATTTGTGATGTACTCTAATATCATCTGTTGTCCCTCAGGAAATTTATTTGAGAGCTTTGAACTGGAATTATACGTTTAATAAAACGTAAGTGCGTCATACGCATACACCTCTTTTAAATGAAATATTTACGACATTGTGTAACCTATACACATAAAGAGTGGTATGCATGCAAAAACATATTTAAAAGTTTTCATAACGAATATTTACCGTACCTTGCCTTATAAAGTTGCAAGGGAAATTAAAATTAAATATAATTAGTTTACTGTAATGTGACAAAGTTATTACTTCAAAGTTTTAAACATGCACCCTGTAAGGGCACTGTAAAACAAATAAGTGACAATATAGAATAAATTCCATAATTATCATGTGACATTAAACAAAAAAATATATTATGATAAAAATTTAGAATGTCAAATCGAAAAAAAATAATTAATTCAAATAAATTAAAAATGTACCTGCGTTTGTTTAGTTATTTGTTAACATTAGTATTAGTTAAATAATATAACACTAATAATTCATAAATTATACCACTGATAAATAAAGTAACTACAAATAATCAATAAACTAATATTTTAATAAATATTGAAATTATTGAATTTAAAATCTTATTATAATACAAAAAAATAACATTTAAAACAACACACCACCACAGTAATACCTACACATACAAATCAGCAGAATTATAATAAAAATAAAGATGTAAATATATAAGAAAACACATTTCTATAAATAATTGAAATCTAAAAAACTAGCAACTATATTATAAAACAGAGCTTCCTCTCCTCTACCCTTTTGCTGTGCCCTACAGGGTCCATAATGATCTCATTATTATAAACTAACACCTAAGTACACATTATGGTAAAGCAATAAAGATATTGAGTATTGAGTGTCAAAAAACTTTTGCAATATGTAGTGACATAACTGGTTCAAATAAACAAACTTAATAAACATATGTCGGTTAATATTTTGATACGGTCTACATTTTATTCGGGTATAAACCAAATGCTAGTTAAGAATTAATTATAAACAACACTTCTTGCCACTTTTAAGTTAAAAATCGCATTATTAATTTTAATTGGAATCCGCCTGCTCACCCAATTACGCAATCTTGTAGCATTCGTCAGCGCAACAAACAAATCTATTTCTAAGAAAATCCTCACAAATGGAAAGTTATGCTCATTTACTACTGCAAGCACATAAAGCAAGTCAAAGGCTTGCCTTCTGCTGCATCCAATTTAATTAGTTCCAAGTCTTTACCTTGCCTGAATAATGTATCAGATAAACAGATTTTAATGGCGGCTTTAAGGGGATGCTCTTGGGACTTTCTTGTAACTAAATTATGTTCTCGAGCTCGCATTTTAACAATATTCTTTTTAAGCATAAAAGTAATTCGGTTGCTTTTTCGTTGTTCACGAAAAATTTAAAGAGTTTCAAAATGTAGCGTTTGCAATAATAATATTCTTTTTCTTCTTCGTTCAACGGCGAATAAAAAATAAGCTAAGCTATGTTTAAGCCTGTTAAATTTCAATGACAGACGTTTTGCAGGCAACGATTGGAATAAAAAAATAAAAAATAATAATAATAAAAGGAATATAGTTCTTTAGTCATTATCTAGTTTAAATAATAGGTTGCTACATAATTTATATGCAATTTAAAATTAACGTTACGTTAATAATTACCAAAAAGCCCGTCACCTTAAAATAAATCGTTCCGTCTCACCCATTAGCTGAGAATCCTTTAGAAGTTGGTGACTAAGTTTCCCGACTGCAGCTGAAGCAATTGCTCCAACGATTTGCAGGCCAGTGTCCTTTGTTATAAGCAGTTTGCAAGAGGAGAACTTAATGACGTGTGTGAACCATGTTTCAGACATTATGAGATGAGGTACGGCTCAAAGTGTTAATGGGTCATGTAGATAAACCATGCAGAGTCTTGGTGTAAAATAGGTTTAAGAGGTGTTTGATTTTAATGAAGCATGTAGGTTTGATTTAAAGATATAACATAAAGTGGCCGCAACCACAGTTGCGTTGATCAATGAAGAAAATCCGTTGTTTAAAGAAGCACAGATTGACATAAAAAATTCAAATAATAAATTGAAGTACTAAGCAATCGAGCTTGCTATTAATAATTTTAAGTATCGAATGCATTGGGGGTCTACGCCGTAGCATAGCGCTTGCTACGCCGTAGCCTGCCACTGCGTCGTAGCTCACTACGGCGTAGACACAACCTATACAAAATTCTCCTGGTTATTTTTATCAGTACGGCACTTTGTTTTGGATGTACTCCATTTGCCTACTAAACCGTACTTCTATAACAGAGTCCACCACCACAAACAGCGGACTACAAATTGAAACACAGCCTTGTTCAAGCCTATATTTGTAGTCCTGGTACATGTCTCTTAATTCAACACACCCTGTTTGGGGACTTCGGTACCACTGTCGAAGATACGCCGTACATTCGAATGCATCTGCACGTTTCTCGTTTGTTTGGGAGGCTCTGCGGTACGATTCGAGTTGTTTTCTGAACATCGGTTGTTTATGTTAACCGGTTTGTTTCAGTTTTATTTTGATTAAGTAGAATTTGAACAGAATGAAGTTGTTCTTGTCATGAAATGTCATCAATCATCAAATAACTTCCCCCACTCTGGGCGGAGCGGGAGGCAGTGTCAGACTTTTACTGACTTAAACCCACTCGTGTTCTTTCTTATGCGCCCTATGTTCCGGGGCCGCGGTATCTGTATATTTCGAACAACCTGTAACCCCAGTAGGCGGTGGCCCTGGCAGGCGCCTCTGCAAAATGTATCTACCTGATAGAATGTAGTATGAACTTTGATGTCCACGACAGACGTTTACACAAATAGCAATAACAGCTCTTTGTTTGAGACTTTTACGAAAACAGGCCACGTAACTAATAACCAAAAAGCTTGAGCTTAAAAAAAATGAGTAGATTTTCCTTCTGAAAAAATTGTACCAAGGTACCTACTATGTACAAAATAGCGTTAACTTAGTGTGAACTTCAGTATTTGTAATTAAGTGCCTTACCTTTACAGCGAGCTATAAACTACGTGCAGATTAGTCGTAACCAGTATGTTTTATTATCTAATTTAATGTTTACTTTGTGTTTACGGCAGTATCCGAGTTTAATTTGTTACTATTTCGTATGTGTAAAGGGCTTACGATATGGGAAAGTTGAAAATGTGAGGAACTGTAATGTATAGAATAGTATATACTTTATTTCACACTAAAATTTTAACATACAGCCAGAAGTAGTTGATCAGTGATTGATTAGTTGTGGGACATATTTGTTTGTGAGAATGTAGGTATTGTGTAGTTTCATATGTAGTATTTTCGTATTTCATTCATACATACATATGTGATTCTCCAAGAGCTAGGTAACCACATTTTAACAGTTTTATTTTAAGTCCCATGTAATAGAAGCAAGCCAGTTGCCTCGAAACTGGACATAAATTCTGATGGAAAATCCCAATAACACTTTGTTCCACCCGGGAATTAAACCTAGGACCTGATGCTGCAGGTAGGTGTATCTCATATTGTTTATCTAATTGATTACTATTTAGTAACATTTCACATGACCTATTTTGTATAATTTCAAATACATTTAATGTTTCTTAACCTTACGGGATATTCTTATCAATAAAACTAGTGTATAATAGAAAAAAACGTTAAAACAAAACGAGTTCCTATGGACTGGAATTGTGAATGAACATTCACTGAACAGTCACGGGCCCATTTCATTGACAAACAATTATTTTTATTTTTTCTCGTTGTGCACATGAGATTTGTTTTCTATAAATACTATAGCTAAAAAAACACTTTAGTAAGGGTATTTATTTTTATTAAGCTGGTAACCCTATTTTTCATTGTCAATGTCAATTTGATAGACAAAAATGAATGTATAATTTAAATATGTTTTGTATTGTGCCAGATATTTTTTTCATATCATGACGGAATTAGGAATATTATGACGGGACATCGCTAATTTTGCATTGTCTTTCAAACTAAACATACATGAAAAATTACAGCTCTATCTTAAACCGGGAACTGGGTCAAATTTAGAAGAAGAAGACTTTATATAGTAAAAGTCTTAGAAGTTAAGTTTTACATTAAAAGCTGGTGAAGCTAAAACGTGCTTAAAATGTTACAACGTAATACTAGACAAGGTTGATTAAGATGTTTCCTTTTCAAATCTTCTCAAACTCTCCTACTTAAGTACTAACGTTGCAACAACAACATTGTAAAACCAAGTGATTTTAAAAGAGTGACCATGGAGTTTCTTGCCGGTTCTTCTCCATAGAAAAAGTCCAACCTGAACGGTGCACCTTTTTTCGACGTTTTATAAGTGCCCATGCAGGCCTATGAGGAATTAAAATATTTTGATTGATTCTGCGAAAAGGCATCGAAACAAACTAAGAGGTCACCTATCTTTTGAAGTGGTCAAGACGTTATTATCAGATGGGAGAAATCGTTTATTAATTTCCCATTTAAAAAAACATTCACAATGAACGACTAAACTAGTCAAAGACTACGAAAGAGGATAGACAGATTTGTCGGCACCGAAAAGTACCCGTTAAAGATATGTTATTTTTTTACCATCCACTTGCATTCTCAGTCACCAAGCGATTTTTGCGCTTGTAACAGCTTCGAAATATTGGAAGCTCACAATAGTTAGACACCACAGAAGACATCCCGTGAATGACAATGTAAGTTTCTGCATCTAAGTGTCTAAAATGGTTGTGTTAGGGAAAAACACATTTCGATTGTGAAGTCAGTGTGCAATACTGTCGGTAATCGTGTAACTGAACTCATAACACAAAAATAACTTAAAAGTTGATAAACAATTATCGCCCTTATTTCCTACATATTTCCTTTAGCACTAAGGCTCAAACCATTATGGTAATGGCCTACTGCGTACGAGCGTGCATTACGGTCATGAAGGCAGCACGTTAAAGATTATTACCTATTGTTTGCCACTTTAAGGATATTAAATGCCTTAGCACATACTTTCCGCTCGTTTGAACATTGGATACGTTTTGTACATAACATTAAGTTTTCAAGAAAGGATTAAGATGGGAAAGGTTTGCTTAAAACATATTTAATGTTTAGTTTGGTTGAGATTCGATAATCTAGACAAGGCTGTTTTTAGGGTTCCGTGCCTCAAAAGAAAAATACGAAACCGTTATAGGATCACTATGTTGTCCGTCTGTCTGTAAAGACCCTTTATCTCGGGAACGCGTGGAGTTATCGAGATGAAATTAAAACTATATACTCTAGTCTGGTCTCTTCGAGCTCTGAAAAAAACAACCATCTAGGTTTACGCAGTCAAAAGCTATGGCCGTTTATGTCGCAAGTTTGTACAAAAATCTCGGTGCTCGAGTCCGACTCGCACTTGGCCGGTTTTACTATACACACCTTTTAATAATTCAAAATATAATAAACTAGCGTTTGCGTGCGGCTTCCCTCGCATTAAATTCGGGGTAACATGGGGTTCCCTTGTCCAGATTTGCAAGTATTTTTCGTTGGTAACATCTTTGTTAGGTACGAAGCTAAAAATCGGTACTGTACACACTCTTGTGTGTACAGTACCGATTTTTAGCTTCGTACCTTGAAAAGTCTCATTTAAAATTTCTCCCTCTTTACTCATTCTTTTTTTTAATTGTTTGTGTCCGTCTCCAGGGTCCCAACTATCTCTGTATCAAAATTCATCACAATCGGTTGTGCTATTTAGGCGTAAACACGTAACAAACAAACAAACTCACTTCGCTTTTATAATATTAGTAAGGATAAAGCATTCTAATATTAAAGATTACGCCTGTAATCTCAAAGGTACACGGAGAGGTGAAGTTAAGAGCCACGTTTTTCCAGTTGTGCTTACTTCGCAGGTAATAAGGAGCTAGCCTATTGCCACATATCCAGAAAATAATACTGAAAAATCTCAGTGAGATTTGGCCCGACCTGGAAATTAAACCCAGGAGATCACGTTCAGCAGTCGTGCATGCGATTACAAGACCAACGGCGAATAGACGACCCTTTAAAAGGTTTTGAAACAAACTAAACAAACCGAAAGACATTAATTTAATTAAAACGGACAAGCCTATTTTTATCAATTTCAAATAGTCTAAAACAAAAAAAAAAAAACGAGAGACCGAATAAAAATAATTACTTGGCTATATGTTCGTTACATTTGTACGGCTCCGATTTATTTCACGAGTCGCCGGGAACGAGTCGGATGCGGCGCAACGGGTTGCATCAGCAGCATTCATGTGAAAGAGCACGAGTTTTTGTGTGTCGTTTTTTATTCGATGTCCATTCATGAGATTTTTATGCACCTCACTTATTTGATGTGTTGGTAAAAGGTAACCTAATGGTTGCTGAATAGAGTTGTGAATCTATTACTTTGTGGTTAAAAGTGTGAATTATTCCAAAAACTCGAATAAAGAGTTATGCTACCCGTTTATTGTGCAAATCGCCTATCTGTGGTAATACGAAATAGCTATTGGTGTTATTTTGTTAAGTCTGACAAACATGCCGTGTCGACGCCGCGTTAGTGTTCCACGTGCGCCTCAAAGAGATGTCAGCAAGGCAAAGAGGCCTGCCAGGGCCACCACCTGCCGGGGTTGTGGGTTGTTCGGAACATAAATTGCAATAGAAGGAATATGGGTGGGCTTTAGTCAGTACATATCTGACACTGCCCCCGTTCCCCCAGAGCGGAGGAAGTTATTTGATGATTTCCCATCCCCAAAAATAAGTCTGACAAACAAAAACGAATTATCTCTGTACAATGTCAATAATGTCTGACAAACATAAGTTTAATCATAAACAGGGGTCAATATTAGATACATATATCAAAGTAGGTAGATACTAGTTATAAATAAATGAAGTTCTGCGGAATTCTCTGCTGGCTTCTCTGTTCCTTGATCATTATAATCTGGATCTTCTGAAAGTTCGAGTGAATCGGTTTTTTCTACGCAAGCGTGCTCCACCCTATATAGGCCGCATCATCGCTAAACATCAGTTGGGTTGCGGCCAAGCCTTATTACTATACAGGGTTATTTGTAAAACACCGACAACCTTGCAGGATTGTATTACAATCATCATAAACAACAACTTTTGTTCTATGATTTTTTTACAAAATTTTATACATTTACCAAAAATAAATCTTCAAGATTTCGTTGTCCTATCTAACACATTTCAACTCCGTATTTTGCTGTACCTACATACCTACGCCGCCGCTTGTAGGTACGTTTGCTTCGCATACATTTCGTAACATTAAGAGCGTCCAATTTCAATATTTTTATTTTTGTATGAAAATCTGATGAACTAAAATATGATAAATGTTTAAATGTCCTAGAACAAAAGTTGTTGATTATGATGTTAGTAACATGGTCCTGAGACGTTGCCAGTGTTTTACAAATAACCCTGTATAAAAAAACGGCCTAGAGCGCGTCAGACTCGCGCACCGAGGGATCCGTAAAAAGTTGCGACTTAAACAGCCATATCTTTTGACTGCACATACTTGAAGGGTTGATTTTTCACATCGCCAAGAGACCACAGACTTCAGCATATGGTTTTAATTTCAACTCGATATCTCCACGCGTTCTCGATAAAAAGAGTCGTGACAGACAGAAAGACAGACAGGTGGACAACAAAGTTATCTTATAAGGGTTTCGTTTTTTCCTTTTGAGGTACGCAACCCCAAAAAAGGAAAAATAGAAAAGAATTTTATGTAAGTTAATAAATCAGGCTCTTAATTAAGAATATACTGTAAATTAAGTTAATAAGGTTTCGTTAGTACTAAAATATAGAAGATGGTGAAAATTGGCTTTTGGTAAAATTGGTTACTTTGGGTTTATTTAAACTGTTTATGTAGCAAGAAAACATAGAGATTTTGAAAGGGTCTACTATCAAGGGAATGAGATCAAAGGAAAATCGAGTCTGGCTCTGGGAGGAATTTAAGTTGTCTGCTAGTGTTTTTTTTTTAAATTAGGCGTACTACGCTGACAATACAACCACAAAAACTTAGCAAACCAATAAAAAGTGTGTCGATTGCACTTGTTCGCCGCGTTTTTACGCACTTTTTATATTCCAGACTAAACCTGCGATTTTTTATTTATTGGCGAAGCCGCTGTCGCCAGCTATACAACTTAATACTTAATACTACCCTACTAATCCTATTATTAATTAATATTATAAATGCCAATTTTTGTGAGGATGAATGGATGGATGGATGTATGGATGTTTGTTTCTCTTTCACGTCAAAACGCTAAAAGCTTTCACGGCTGAACGGATCTTGATGAAATTTGGCACAAAGGTAGATTATAGTCTGGAATAACACATATTATATATTTTTTTCGATATCACGCGGGCATAGCCGCGGGCGCCAGCAGCAAATGATATACTGCAAATTTTGGTATGAAATATAATTATTGAGCCAAATGAGACGCAACGTGCTTGTGAAACTGTAAAATTATGAAACCTATAATTTATGAAACGCAATCATGAAATGAAATGCAGCGTGTGTCTGCACCTATCCGTTAGTATTTAATGAAATTATTTTAGCAATCATTTGAATATTACTTTATTTTTGTTTCACAAATAAAATACTCATTTATTAATTATTCTGAAACTATTGCTTTGTTTGGTTTAAGCATATATTTTACTAGAAACCCGCCCCGGCTTCGTACGGCTGCAACTTTGATACAAATAAACCTCCGTCTTGAATCGCTCTGTCTATTGCTAGAAACCGCATTATAATGCGTTTAGCAGTTTTAAAGATGCAAGCAAACAGACAGCGGAATTGACTTGATTTTATACTATGCAAAGATAACAAATCGTTAGATTGTTGTATATAGTTCTTTAAAGAAATAATTTGTCACCACTTTGTCTGAAAATTTAATGAGAAAGCTACCTACAACATTTTAACGATTCCTTATCTTTACATAGTAAAATAAAGAAACTCACATACATGTATTTATGTGAGTTTCTTTTATTATAAACATTTTATTTATTAACATACATGAACCCTGAAAACATAACACTCCTTTTTTGGAGCAGTCGTGTAAAAAGAAATTGATTCCGCACACTGCTTGACATAAAAGTCATTCAGTTTATATCATAACAATCTATTTTTAATCCTAAATGAAAGAGATTTCTAACTATACATACAAAACCTCAAGCTTTTTCCCCATAAGTGTAAGTAGAAACCACAGAACAGCACCAGAACCTTACGATGCTTATATTATTTATATATTATCCTCGCCTCGTCCACGGTCATCCATCTTGTGATACACGCACATACGCGAAATATCTTTTACTAGCACGATCTTATTCCCTTTATACCAAAATTCAAGCAAACAATAGTTTCACAGAATTGGACAAGACCCACATTTTTATGTCTCTACATATGTCTTTCACACTAATATTATAAATGCGAAAGTTTGTAAATGTATGTTTGTTATTCGTTCACGGTTAAACGCCTCATGCGCAAACGTTGTATAAAATTTGGTATGTAAGCTTTTTCCCTTTTTTGTGAATGGGAAATCATCAAATAACTTCCCCCGCTCTGGGCAGAGCAGGGGAGAGTGTCAGACTTGTACTGACAAAAACCCACCCATGTTCCTTCTATTGCGCTTTATGTTCCGGGGCCGCGGTATCTCTTTCGAACCCGCAACCCCGGCAGGAAACTTTTACCCTGGATTAATTAATATATAGGCTACGCATGTTTTTCATTCAGCGGGTAAAACCACAGGGCGCAGCAAGTAGAAAAATAAATGTGATAAAACAGCGGATGGACACTGACGGTAAAATTCAATAATATCGGAAAGGGTACGCGTCATACACTTTGTTCTGTATTTGTCATGTTACGATCTGTATACAATATTTGCCTACGTAAAATATGGCCGCCATGTTTGATTTATAGGCGTAAGTCTTTGGCGTAAGTCGTTGGCATATGTTTTGGTTTGATTGCGAAATATTTTTTGTCTTGCAGTGAATCTTAGTACCTAGTAATCATTTAAGCATAACCTGTGTACCAGAACGCTGTGCTGGGACATTACGTACAAAACACTGCCCGTTGACACTTAATAGAAGGTGACTCAATGTTCACGTGAATTTAATTGGGTTAATTTTAGACTTAATTCTAGCAAATAAAAATACTCGACCACGCGCCATAATCCTATAATACGTCACTTTTAAAAAGCAAACAGAATGTACATTCATCCACCGGAGAAAGCGCCACAAAAAAAAACGACTCAAAAATACGACGCGACTATTTGCCGTAGGTACACATACCTTTGTATTTATCATGTCTTATACAAACCAACATGCACGCAAAAACTAGAGATATGTTTACATTTTACCGGCTCCATTAGCTGTACCCGATACGTCACACCGTCACAAATATTTGCTGTTCCACCGCTGTCTCTATATTCATCGCTATCTTTATTTCCATCGATTTTCCTCTCCCGATAAAACAGTCTACCTTGAAGATTCGCTGCAATTTATCAAGGCAAATGAACGAACAGATTTTTCACTTACAATTTGAGTAATAGGGCGTATCGGAATAATAAATTGTCTGGTTTTCTTTTGTTTCGTGAATATAATTTGAAGGATTGTGGTCTTTTGTATTATTGACTGGTTTGTTTCGTATTGATTGTGATTTTTGGTACACAATGCTTTAATGGAAGTACCTTGTTAAACAATTTACTCCCATAGAAATATGTTCTCTTGAAAATTGAATGTTTCTTAAGGATATTTATATTTTACTTTACGATTTAGGAACACTCTGAATACAGTAAAGAAGACAGGAACAGATTATCATCTGCCTAGCCTTTTCCCAACTATGTTGGGGTCGGCTTCCAGTTTAACCGGATGCAGCTGAATATCAGTATTTTACATGGAGCGACTGCCTATCTGACCTCCACAACCCAGTTAGTACTGGGTAATACGATACCCCTTGGTAAGACTGGTTGTCAGACTTTCGGGACACTGACTACCTGTAACGACTGTCAAAGATCTACAAATGACAGCCGGGACCAACGGCTTAACGTGCTTTCCGAGGCACGGAGGAAACTCGGTATGTAACGGGTAGTCACCCATCCACAGACCAACCTAGGCAAGCGCGGCTTAACCTAAAGATCGACCCGAGCGGCTGCTATTATTTAGCCACGAGCTCCTCCGAGCCACGAGCCACGAGCTCTGAAAAATTGAATGTTTCTTAAGGATATTTATATTTTACTTAACGATTTAGGAACTCTCTGAATACAGTAAAGAAGACAGGAACAGATAATAGGTACAAATGTAATGCTTATTTCTAAAGAAATCTCTTCCAGCATACGTGCTCAAGGAGAGTACATAAAAAGCAATGTAGTCACAAAAAAGTAGTTTTTTAGTATGGGTGGGGTCCGATTTTAAGTTGATCATTGCTATTATTAAAGCGTTTTCAAGTAACTTTACATCCTAGTAAAAACCTTTTTTAGGGTTCCGTAAAAACGCTTATTGGATCACTTTTTTGGCCGTCTGTCTGTCGGTCAAGATCCTTTTTCTCGGGAACACGTGAAGGTATCAAGTTGAAACCACATACCCAAGACTGTGATTCGTTTATGCTGTGCAAAAATCAATCCTTAAAGTCAACATAGTCAAAAGATATAGCCGTTTATGTCGCAAGTTTGTACGGAACCTTCGGTGCGCGAGTTGTTTTTCTTGTTAAAATCTGGCAATTTCGAAATTCGGTTTACTACTACTTACTATAAAAAGGAGACTTACATTAAACTAATTCATAAAGGATATTCTCTTCTTACAACAAACGAACAATAAAAAAGCTATTATACCCCATAATAGTTTTTTATTGAAAAATGTTCATTATCTTTTAAAGTATGGCTCATAGCATGCACTACGCATATCCTAGGAGAATTAAATAACCTGGTGCAGGGACGTGGGCAAATCCTTTCTCATTCTTATCTTGCTTGTTGCTCAACCGCATATTACAGGAATAATGAAGAAAGCCCCCTAACAATTTAAACTTCTATACTATAAGTTATTATATATTTATTTAAGTTAGTGCTTTATTTAATACTAGCTTTTGCCCGCGGCTTCGCTCGCTTTAAATTTGGGGTAACACAGTTCCCCTTTCCTGATTTACAGGTACCTGCTACCTGTAGTTTTTGCCCTTGCGCCTTATTTATTGTAATAGCAATACAAGTTTTCCCTTTTCTTCCCTCTTTCTCCCTCATATCTCAAACTTTTAAAAAAAAATAACCTTTGTCCGTCTCCAGGGTCCCAACTATTTCTGTACCAAAATTCATCAAAATCGGTTTAGCCATTTAGACGTGAAGACGTAACAAACAAACAAACTCACTTTCACTTTTATAATATTAGTAAGGAGTAAGGATTTTTAAACACTGTGTCTGTACCTTTGTGCTCTTTTGTCTGTATGTATTTTTTTCATAATATGTGTTTTGTGTGTACATAAATAAATTTATAAAATAAAAGTGACATTCATTATATAATCTAACATCACGTCTGTACTTCCAAAAGGGTCAGGTCAGACACACATTTCGCTATTTTTAAATCCCATTTAAAAGGCGAGCCTTTTGCCATTAACCGGGCACATATCAATAAGTGGCTGATACTGAGACATTCCTAACGTAAAAACCCAACAACACTTGGCTTGACCTGGGAATCGTGCCCAGGGCCTCTCACTCAGCAGTTATGCTCGCATCCACTTGACCAACAGGACAGTAAAGTGGCAAAGAATGAAATATGAAGAGCTTTGAATGCAAATGGCATTTGTGTATAGTGTTAGGTTACTTCATGATATTTGTTTTCATATTAAGGTAGGTAATTTGTTTTGGAAACGAACTGTAGTCTGATGTATTTTATTTCATTGCAAAAGGAAATAGTGAAATATAGGAGGTCGCATAGTTGTTAGACCCGAAATAAATCCAATACGAAAATATATTCGACCAACTGTCGGAAAATAGTTTGGTCCGGTTTCAAAGTTGAGTCTATTTCTAGAAATACAGTCATACCTAAGTTTTTTGTGTGCATTTTTATGCATTTTTTATGGTATATTAAATTTTAAAATTAAATAAGGTTACAAAAAATAAGACGGACTAGAAACGAGAGACTTTTCTTCTTATTTAAAAAAAATATTGTGCCCGACATGTGAACTGTATTATTATTATTTAAGACCTGTAAAACACATGTGAGATGTAATAAATAACTGAATTGAGTTTGATTTCACGAGAAACGAGGTTAAAATTATGAACATTATGTTTCTTTGTTTTTTTAGTGTATTATGTTTTGTCGTAAACAACACTAACAATGTTACTCATAAAACTTTCACTATAAAACTGTGTGAACGAGTACTTTTGCGTCTGTGGATGGTCTGCGTTGCCTCGCACTTATAGCTCTTTAGCGGCCCCAGTGTTGGCTGAATAAAACATTTAGTCGTCTGATGAGGCCAGATACGATGTTCGCAATTTGTTCTACGCACTTTATTTCCTGTGGGAACTTTACTGCAGTTCCTTAATCCAGTTCAATTTAAGGTTTCAGAAAATTAGAGCTGCCTTCGTTTTAAAAGAGAATTCGGTACGTTTCTTCATTAATCATTTTAAATTAAGTTCTAAACCCTAGCCGCGATTTATCAAAATATTATAAATAGCAGCTCATTTTATAAGAAGTTGTAGCATTTAGCTGTTGTATGTTTTGAAAAAATATACAGTTCAGTTCTTTCATTAATAAAGTGAAAATCAGCTCATTTATTTGCTCAAACAAACCAAAAATAACGCTTATTCAAAAACGTATACAAAATAAGCCTCAACTTTTTCGCAACCAACATAAAAATGAAAAGCCGGCTATTGAAGAGATCGTCTCTTTCTTTTTAGTACTTTCAGAAGTTAGCCTAGTTGTGGAGCTCACTCTTAACGGGGCTTAATGTTGATAATATAAGAACTAACGACACTTCTTTGTGAAAAAGTAATATAGTTAGCAAAGATGAGTATGTACTAAATTTCGTCTGGTTCATACTTTTTGCAGGTAAAAAGTTCTGGTGGACGTGGCAAAATTTTGGGCATTTGCCAAAACTAGGTAAACATATTTTCCCAGCAAAGTTATTACTTAATATTAGATCTTGAATGGTCATACACAAACACGAGACCTTAAATATCTTTAGAAACTTGCTGGAATTAGAACATTCTCGATACAAAACGTCAAATTCACTGCCAATCATCCTCGATCGTTCGTGCGCTTTATTTCACAGTCCACCGCAAAATTTCAAATCGAGACACGTACGTCAATTCGGCGTGTTTCCGACGTGTTCCGATGACCACGATAAGGCTACGTCGGGGTGACGTGTCCCTCACTTTTGGGAATAAACCTTTGACTTGTCGGCTTTGGCGCTCAGTCCTCGATTCGTGAATAAAACATGGTAAGACTGAGTGTTTCAACGTAGTGTGACGGGTGTTTGTAGGCAGTTGCCCTATAATCTGTCTTAGAGTAGTTGTATCTCAAAGTTCTTTTGTGAAGTGAGCGTTTTTAAAGTAACAATTTTTGTTTCAAGGTTAAGTATGTACCGGGGTTGCAGGTTATTCGAAAGAGATACAGCTGCCCCGGAAAATAAAGGGCAAAAGAAGGAACATGGGTGGGTTTTAGTCAGTAAAAGTCTGTCCCCCGCCCCGCCCAAAGCGGGCGAAGTTATATGATAATTTCCCATCAGAAGTATATAGGTTTCTTTTACTCATTTGAGTGGTCTCTTATATAACTGGCATACGCACACTTATGACAGAAGTTACCAGTAAGGGCGTGCGAGTATTTCAGTGTTCAAAATCACACCAACTTTCTATACACGCTACAAAGTGGTATTTAAGAGCCCCTCGACTACTGAGAGTACCTACGCTTAACGCGAGGTTAGTGGTTGGTCATGAGACAATAATGTACAAAATCTCAGTGAAAAGCTCTGACGACGTACTGGAGTTAGGTAGCAAACTTTCCTCTCTTCCATTTTCCACAAATGAGAAACTACTTGCACAGGATGATAAGTAGTTCATTCTCGTGGACTAGCTAGTAAATTCTAGGTATTAATAACATTTTGTGCCAGCTTTACCTCATAGAATGGTGTGCTTTTGAAATTGTATAGTAGTCGAGTGTTTTATATCGCAGTGAAAATAAAAGTTTTTTTTTACCTTTTCAGCCAAGTTATTGTTCGGAAACTTAAGCTACTTCTATTTATGAAATACTAGCTTTTGCCCGCGGCTTCGCTCGCGTTAAATTCCGGGTAACACAGTTCCCCTTGCGCCTTATTGATTTGTAATAGCAACGCTAAGTTTTCCCTGTTCTTCACTCTTTCTCCTTCACATCCCACTTTCAAAAAAATAGCCTATGTCTGTCTCCTGGTTCCTAACTATCTCTGTACCAAAATTCATCAAAATCGGTTTAGCCATTAAATCGTGAAGAGGTAACAAACAAACAAACTCACTTTCGCTTTTATAATATTAGTAAGGATTTAGTCAGTTAACCTCAGAATTCATGAAGCTATTACGATCAAAACCACTGACGTGTGACAGAGACAGGTAAACATTCTTTATGTGTTAGAGTGAGACCGTGGTCGAATTGCGATCGCGTCGATCGGAGCGGAGCGGAGCGAGCGCGGAATTCACGGAAGTGGAACAATGCGGAGAGGCTTTTGTGAGGCGATAACCACCGCGTTATAATTTAGACGTAGCGTACGAATAGGTACGAATTCGTACGACTGAGTGCGAACGGATTTCGTTTTGTTGGCGCGAAATTTGAATTCATTTTCCTGACGTTTACGTGTTCCGTGATTAAATTGAAGGTGTTCTTTTTCCGTTTGTGTTTCAGCAAAAAAAACACAACTCGTTTATTTTTAATTTGTTTATGATTTTATAATAACACTGGAACACGTTCTTTATGTTGAATATATGATTTTATTTCAAAACCTGAAACATTCATATCAATTTTATAAAAAAAAACTTTTCCTCAAACTTTTGACAATCCAACGACTAAATATTGTAATCACGCTTTGTTTTAAATAATTTTACATTAATAATGATACAAAACACATCAATCCAAAAACCTACAAACAGGTTATAAAAATATTAAAAAATACGAAAATACACAGCGGGCCGCATAAATTTTCTCTCGTGCCACTTCGCAGCGAGATTCAAATGGTAAATTGCGAAACCGCAATCTTCACGGCGGAAGTGCTGTGTGAACGGACCAGGAACATTTGTCCAAGCCATTTGTTTTTTGAAGCCCTATTTTAAATGAAAATTATTCTTACGAAACGAGCTTATGGTAAGCGCTTAAGATTTTCAAGCCACTTAATGAGATAAAGCAATGGAATACTTATTACGAGACGTTATTTAAATGGATATTATTGTGAATTAATGGTTCTTGCATGAGAAATGTTTTCAATTTTGTTTTTATTTTCTTTTTACTCGATTGCCGAAAGTATAATTTAGCAAATATTTACATTCTGAAAAACCCTATAGGGTTTTTCAGAATGTAAATATTTGCTAAATATTTTTAGCTTTAGTTTGAGATTTGGAACGTTTACATACCATTATTCGTTTATTCCAATGGTTTTAGGGGTATAACATAAACTACGATAAAATGAGACGTATTATTTTCATCGCCCATTAATTATTAAGTGCGTGTTTTGTTCACACTACTGTGGGCGTGAAAAAACTCATTAGTAGCGACTAAATGGAATAATTTATGACACGTTTTTTGTTACAATTCGTATTAATGTATCGCTTGAAAGCCACAATTTAACATGAATGTGGCCATTATTTCACTTTTTGTTTCAGCTGTAATATTTTATTAAACAAAAACCAAATCATTCCAGTCTTCTTCAGGGCCAGTTAAACATGCTCGTAAGTTTAATCTTTCTATTCGATTTACGAAGTTCTGAGTCCCAATACATTACTTGAACAATCTAAAATAGTAGAACATAACACACCGTTGGCCCATTTTTTTGTCCGCCATCATGTTTTTTCCGCTTTCGTAAATATTGCGGGGTATAATAAAAATAGATGAGTTCGCCTCACAACAGCCTTGATCCTCGTCAAAGGACCACTGGTATGTCTTAGACGGTATTTCAGGAATTTCTGTATTTTATTTAAGAGAATCGTAATGGACAAATATTTAGAGGGATGGTTGGACTTTTTCTTAGGATTGGTCGTTTGATAAGCTTTGAAACCTGCCTCAGTCTTGATGGCAAGTGGAGATGCTGAGCATATGTTCTGGATTTGATTCCCAGGTCGGGTTTAGTATCTTAGCTTTTTCCATCAGGAATTTCTTAGTAATCGTCCATACAGTTTAAACATAACTGGCTACACGTTAGTGTACTGTTAGGTACACCTCTATTTTATTTAAATAAAAACGTAATAATAATAATAACGCCTGTTATCCCCTAAAGGTAAGGTAAGTGTAAGGTCCCCTTTAGGGGATAACAGGCGTGATATCATGTATTTAAATAAATAAATAAACATTTACGTCAGACCATGTGTCCATATTTATTATTATAAAATTTATCTAACATGAGCAAGAATAAATTTTCTTACAATATTTTTTAAGTTTGTTTTTTTTTTACATAGTATCATATTTTAAATAAGAATATATTTGTTGGTACCTACGTGCCGGTATTAACTGGTGCCAGGAAAGCAAGTCTTTTAAGCTGTTGTTCCCATTCTAAGTTTATTTCAAAGTTACGATATCACCACGATCCGCAGATATGACCGCCCGGAGCCATTTTATTTTTAAAGCTTATCTTTATAGTAACGTTCTAACCATATTTTTAGTAGAACTACTTTCATGGTTATCTTGAAATATCTATACGTATATTTAAGCCTTTATTCCTATAAATATAGCACCTACCGAAACATATTTAAATGTATCGCAAACTAATGAAAACGAGTAACGACAGGCCCACAACACTGACAGAAATATATGACTTTCTAAACACAAAACCTCAAGTTTGGCTATCAATAAATCTACATCGCTTCCCGTCTGATAAGAAACTACAGAAGACAGGAAAATAGGCCATAAATAACGATGCCACGACACTTAGTAATAGTTTGCCAACTTGAAAATATATAGCCTTTTGATTCGAAGAAACTTTAAAAGTAAAAATCTCGATCATTAGTCGACAATTACTGTGGGCACTTCATCCAGAAAGACGAATGGTAGAAAGTTCTAGAAGTAGGACTATTTATCAACTCAATGCAGCTCACAGTCCCGCAGCCCTATTCTGTTTCACGCCTGTCCTGTTTACGCTTTGATCCACCAATTTATCCTTTATGGTTGAAAAGTATTGACCAATGAATTTTACGGTAATTTGAGCAATATAAATGAGGCGAGAAGGAGTAAGAGCAAGGGTAAATTAGATTTTTTATTTGATTTATTGGCACATTTTTGTGATAATTGCTGTGATTTAATTTATTTGTTTTTTCATGGTGGGTTAGATGATATCTTTTATTTTTTCATGCAAAATAAGTAATGTTGTTTTTGCTGTTCGATTCATGAATTGCGGATATTTTTAGACGAACCAATAAAACGTCGTATTGTAATGAAGTTCAGCGAAATTACTGCTGACGAAACAAATCTGCTCACCGAAATAAATCAATACGAATTATTAACATATTCTGCTTAGAAATATTCTGCTTACCCGAATCACATTCTTATAAAACTACACCAGAATAAGTCGCCTGAAAGTCGGACTTTGAAAAGATTTATAAAGAGCAAGTTTGAAAAGTCGCAGGAAAATATCCGGAATGGATGCAACAGAAGGCGACGATCGAGATCGTTGGCGCCATCGAGAAAATTAACCCCCCACTGTGCTGCCCGTTTTCGTTCGGTTGAAAACGAAGTCTTTTATTATAGCTTCAACCGCATAACAATACATGCTTATTTTGTTCTCTACCATGTCTTGTATTGTGAATCCTTTGAAGATTTCGTTTGATTTATGATATCTACAGCAAGTAGAAGGGAGGTTCTCAGTATATATTTGTATAAGTCAGGCGCGCTGAATTTATTGAACGCGTTCGATGTATGTTATTCTTTGTTTTAAACATTGTTTGTGGGTCACTTAAGGTTTTTCTTTCAAAGATAATTGAAAAGTTTTCGCTATATTCTGTTCAAGTTTAATAGTTGAACCTCGCTCTATGCTCCTTGTACTATAAAGTTTGCATGTATCTAAATGCTATAAGCACTAAAGGTACGGTTATCTACATTACCTACCTATCTTGCCTATAATCTGAAATGACATTTCGCAACAATATTATGCTAATAGTACAATTTAGAAAATAAAGAAAATTGACTCTGAAATTGTCCTCATTCTGTTTGTGCGATCTTTAGGAAATACGAAAATAGCTATTGGCGTTATTTTGTTAACTGTTGAATTGAACAGTCTCCTTTATTCTTGGTTTTATTTCCGTTGAATCAGAATAGCCGCTTCTTAAAAGATTAACGAGTCGGAATAAACGTTAAGTTAAATGAGTAAGTCTTTTTATGTTCTTCATTAACTTAAGAACAACATCACTATTACTTGAGTCTGACATCGTAAACAGAGGTTCATATTATGTCAAAGTTAGTAGATACTAGTCATAAAAATGAAAAGTTCTGTGGAATTCACTACCAGCTTCTCAGTTCTCTGATAATTATTATCCAGATCTCTTCAAAGTTTGAGTGAATCGGTTTCTTCTAAACAAGCGTGCTCTATACTAAGCCACATTTTTGCTTCATATCAGAAGAGTTATGGACAAACGCGAGCTTAATTTGTAAAAAAAAACGTTCAATGAATAATTTAGCAATTATACCGTTTGACGCAGTTAACGGAAAGTGGAAATTAAAATATTAATTTCAAAATATACAGCTATTACAGTCACTCGGATTCAAATTTGATTTCAGTGGTAAATAAAAAAAAAATACTGGATGTATGTTTTTATGTAGAGCTTCACCGAAAGTAAATCCTTTTATGAATATTTAAGTTTCAATCAATGCCACTAGATATTCCGTAGTAAAATTGTTTAGTAAAAATATTTTCATTTTTTATAAACCCGAAGTAATTAATACGAAACTGAGATATTCGAATATTCTAGACAAAATGGAAATAAAATAAGCAAAGCTATAACGCGTAAACACACCGGTGATGCTTTTAAATTAAATGCTTCTAATTTGTTTACTCTTAAACATTGTATAACTTCTTTTATGTCACGTACAAATGACGGCAGGTCAACCTATTCTAAACTATTATACTACTACCTGATCTCTATACTACGGATCGCACGCCGTAGTAGAGAGATCAGGTTAAAATGGTTTAGTGTAGGTTGATGTGCCGTCGTGTGTACAACATAAGCGGCGAAATGGGTGTACTATTAGGTACTCCTCTGCCCAACCCTCTGAGGATTATAGGCGTGAAGTTATTTAAGCCATTTGAGATTCGAATTTCATGGCAACATTTTCTTTTACACTGAATATAGTGTTGCTTTTAATATTATTCAGGGAAATATAGTAAAGGATATATATTAAAAAAAGCATTTCCCTTTTGAGCTAAAATAAGTATTTATGAGGTAAATTATGAAACATAAAAGTTTTTTTTGTTATGAGTTATTTTAACAAACTCGTTTTTCTATAAAAAAAAACTTGGTTTAATTTCAGGTTTGAAACAGGTAATCAGAGTCATTACCGGAAAATTAAGAACAAAAACAGAAATGTTTATGAGTTTTTTTTTTAATAAACGTCGTAATTAGGGTAATGTTATCTTTGCTTAGTTATTTTTCCTTAAGTTCTGTGGTTTGTATGAAGAAAACCAATCTGAAGATTTCATTGAACATTGACGGAACTTTCCCTCCTAAATATCTTTGAATTTGAACATGAACAGATATTTCATCTGAATTCTGAAAAGACATTTGCATGGACTATGAAACGGTAAAGGTTTCAGGTTCTCCGAACTTAACTTTCAGCTCCATTACATATAGCTTCCAAAGATATTATAATATTCTCTAAGTATTTGAAAGGAACTTTGACCAAAGGGGATAATGACGGTCATGAACACCACTAAGTTTAATATGCAATAAGTCAACACAGTCTCAGCTTGTGGCTAGCTCTACGTCCACACCCACCGCCTGACGCAGGTTTTCAATGGACACGGAAGTTGCGGTAGGTTCCTGCACATAATCGAGCGGGACGAAAGGCCCGGGTATCAGCACTGTTACGATCGCCCGGGGGACACAGTAGAGCATACTGTGGTGGTCTGCCCCGCCCGGGCGGAGCTGTCATCATAGAGGAGTTTGACGGGGGCGATCTTTCGCGTCCAGCGTTAGTTCAGTCCGTGGAGTGAGAGGGAATGGAAAACGGTCACATCCTTCTGCGAAGCAGTTATGCTAAACCGTCCCAGCAGCCGCGGGGTATGCTCGAGGATTTCCGGCAACCATAGACGCAGGTAAGTGGACGGTGAGTAATGGGTAGCCGTCCGTCCGTCTGTCTAGTGATGACAGGCTCAAAGAGATGTCAGCAAAGCCGAGGCTCTTACCAGCCGGGGTTGCGGGTTGTTCGAAAGAGACACCGGGGCCCCGAAATATAAAGGGCAAAAGATTCCCATCCGAAAAAAATTGCCTGAGCACGTGGCTAGATAACCACAGCCGCTCGGGCCTTTCGGTTAAGCCACGCTTGCCTATGTCGGTCCTAAAAGGGTTGTGGAAGTCAGTTTGGTAGTCGCACCATCCTTACTATCCTTACTAATATTATAAAAGCGAAAGTGAGTTTGTTTGTTTGTTTGTTACGTCTTCACGCCTAAATGGCAAAAACCTTCCGCATCAATATTCCAGGTCGTCAGTTCATCTACCTGGGGATGTTCCAAGCTGCGCTAGAAAAGCAGTCTCCAATGCAGAACTGGATTAGTATTGAAATCTAGGTTTAAGTTCTTATCAAATACCAAATATGTGTAGTAACAGTGCTTTTTGTGCTCACATTTCATTTAAAATTTTTAGTCTGGTTCTATATGTGAGGACTTGTAGTTGGCTTGCTGTTTTCTATGGTTTTTTTTATTAAGTTTCTTTTTAAGCTGTAAATCCTCCATGCTGTAATAAATAAATATTGGATGTCAAAACACACAGTTAATCATCGTAGACAATACGTAATTTTTACCTACTTTATATTGAGTTAAGAAAATTCGCTAGTTTTCCCTTTGTAAAAGAGTTTCTGATAGCAATCTCACGGGACTGCGATGTATCAGGAGAGCGGACTTCCTGCTCGGAAGATCTTACATTCAAGGAAGTCAATAGTTACATTCAGAGGCGTGAAGACTGTTGGTGAGTTTTCCCACTAGGATTTTATATTCTTCAGTATGTTAGCAGTAACTTGGACTACGTACCGAATTACCGGTAACAGACTCATCACATTGTAATATGGAACTTATATACAATGTGTCCGGTCATGGACTAGTGATATGCTATATACTTATGTAACGAGTGTTTTAATATACTATTACGCTACACACTTGGGTCTAATTCACTTTCCCTCTTTTTGGCAGCCATTTTGAGATATTCTCTATGCGTGTACAAAAAATAATCATATCTCTCAAAGTGTTGGTGTTACTGAGACGACAATAGGTTTATTCAGAGGGCAACAATATTTTCTATCGTTTAAATTAAGAAATGATGAGCTTACATTTTCGTAATTTTAGAAAACAAAATTAAAGTCCAAAAAATATGCAAATCAACGAAAGTTTTGTAAACTTTTTTGTGAAAAAAAATGGTAGTTTTTTTTAAATCAATAAATTTGAGTACTAGAATGTTTGTTATATGAGTACATAGAATATCGCTAGTCCGTGACCGGACACTTTGTATAACTAGCTGCACCCCATGTTTTCACCCACGTGGACGGGGACAAAAAAACTTTCCTTTTGAATTATTCTATTCCGAAAACTGCATTAAATCCGTTAAGCAGTTATAAAAATCTAAGCGAACAGACAGCGGAAACGACTTCATTTTATGCTATGTAAAGATTAGCGATATATAGGTACTTCGTTCATATGTTGGTTTCTTTAGTTTAACCTTATTTTTGTGTTGTTTTTAAATTACTAAATCTAACTCTACAATTTTTTTGCAACATTCCATCATTCCATTCGGTGTCTGGAGAACGGCCTTGTTAGCTGCGCTACAGTTTATACTTTTGTGGCTAACATCTTTATACTTGTTCTACTAACTCTTATGTTTTTGTTTCGAAATAAAATCCTTACTAATATTATAAAAGCGAAAGTGAGCTTGTTTGTTTGTTACGTCTTCACGCCTTAATGGCTAAACCGAATTTGATGAATTTTGGTACAGAGGTAGTTGGGACCGTGGAGACGGACATAGGCTATCCTTTTTTTTAAAGTCAGATATAAGGGAGAAACAGGGAAGAAAAGGGAAAACCTAGCTTTGCTATTACAATAAATAAGGCGCAAAGGCAAAAACTACAGGCAACAGGTACCTGCAAATCAAGAAAGGGGAACTGTGTTACCCCGAATTCGACGCGAGCGAAGCCGCGGGCAAAAGCTAGTAAATTATAAAAAAAAAATACTTCTCGGGTTACCTATTGGAGGTAAAACATGTTGTTTCTTTTTAAAATACCCGCAAAAATCATAATCTTACTTTTCCAAAACATTAGGAGTAACAATATCGTGAAAGCTTGTCCCTATGTCATAAAGTGGGCACTCGATGGGAAGTGCTCCTTGTGGTGCCAGGACTGCTTACATTGCCAGTAGCCGGACGATAGTACTTCAGCCTTAATTTACCATGCTTAGGCACCATGTTTTGGAAGTTTTCATTGATATAAATTCGGTCATGGACAACCGTGTCAGAAGGCAGTACTTGAAAAATTTCATGTTCAAGGAGGTGTATTAATCAAAGTGTAGATAAAAGAGGAATCACCATCCAGCCTTTGCGCGATGATCAGACACAAATCGTATAATTTATATATGTATGTATATAGAACACAAAAATTGTTTCTACAGTCATTTGAAACAAACCGGCTTTGAAATAAACCTATATGCCAAAACACAGTTACAAAAGAAAGGTAATAATACTGAATGAATATGTTTTTAGACCACTTAAGTCACATTATGGCAATAAGGAGCTAAGGATCGAGTGAAACCACTGAGCACAGCAAGTTTGAGATATAGGTAGATTGCGGAACTATTATTCTTTAAAAACTTAATTATCAAGAAGACTTAGAGAATTAGAAGCTACGTCAATTTGTTATTTTTAGGGTCCCGAACCTCAAAAGGAAATCACGGACCCTACACGGACTTTATTAGTTCACTTTGTTGTCCGTCTGTCTGTCAAGATCTCGGGAACGCGTAGAGGGTTCAAGCTGAAATCAAAACCGTATTCTCTACTCTGTGGTTCCTTTGTGCTGTTAAAAAATCTACCAACCCTCTAACTCTACGCAGTCAAAAGATATGGCTGTTTATGTCGCAAGTTCATACAAAACACTAGCTGCTTACTAGCAACTAAATCCTGCCCTGTGTAGTAGGGCAGGATTTAGTATCATGATGTAAAGAAACACAAAAACTTTAGAATTGAAACAATAAACCTCTCAAGGCCGAACATCACATAAAAATGAAAATACGACTGCTTCACTCCAACCCAGCTTTATATAATTGCCACAGCCTGATATTCATGTAACAGAGTAACAGAAAATCAATGGAGTCGTAATTGGAATCGTACGAATCGCACGAATCCGCACGATTGTATTATTATCATCTCATGAATGTGAATTTATTCGGGGCTGTTTGCAGCCTTTATTGCTTGGTTTTGGGTCACCCTTCGAAACGACTAAAATTAAAGAGGGGTGTGACTGACGCGTTCAAAAATTTGAGGTAGGTGGAAATAATCGATGACAGTTGAAGGACATTGAGTGAAAATTGCAGAGTTTTGTTTTATAAAAAAACAGCCTTATCCAACTGACCTTTGAACAGGTGAGAAAATAATATTATCTAATTGCGATTCTACAACTAAAACCCAAGTCCTTGTGTTACCTCGAACCAAACCTCCGGGCATTGGGCACCGAAGGGATGTTAGCAAAGCAGAGGGACCTGCCAGGGCCACCGCCTGCCAGGCTTGCGGGTTGTTCCAAAGAGATATCGCGGCCTCGGAACATAAAGGGCAGAAGCGGGAACATGGGTACGTTTTAGTCAGTATAAGTCTGACACTCCCCCCGCTCCACCCATAGTGGGGAAAGTTATTTGACAATTTCCCACCCACAAAAAAGGTCCTTGTGGTGGATTGCAGACAATTCTCTCTCATGTAGTCCTGTTGACCAGTATTAGTAGGGGAAACATGATATTTATGCTAATTATGCATAAAATTAAACACAAAATACTAGCTCGTTTGAACTCTTGGAATTTTCCACCAGGAATTTGTCAGTAGCTCATGTGACTTAAACTTATCCAGCAAAATAAATATTTTAGAAAATAAAAAAGAAAAGATTTAAGAAGATTTACTATATGGTATACCTCTGCTGAACCCTAAAGGCGTGATGTTATATTATGTAAACACACACAGACAAGTAAACTTAGTGCACGTTTCTCAAAGACCTATCAGTAGTACATTTCGGGTTTAACCGCTCATACACTGCGGTAAACCCGTGAATACGTAGCTAATCACAGGCTGACTGTACCTACCTACCTATCCTAAATACATCGTAAACACTGGCCAGTCCAAGAGCTTAATCCCCACTCATGTCGCTGACATTTTCTCTGTGTTCCCTAGAGTGTCCACCATTTTGCTCTCTAGTAGTGACGCACAACCCTACCCGATGCTTTAGAGTATCGATACAATAGAATGCGATACTTGTATATCTTGAATCAAAACAAAAAAATGCTTCGATCGATATTTGGATTGGTCATATTGTTCTAAATACTATGTTCAATCAATTTAATAGAATAACAAAGGCGACATAAAAAGAGTACAAAACCTTAAGTTTTGCCTAGATTCTTTTTAGGGATTAATTTTTTACAATAAAGTGTCGATATAAATGCTGAGGGCGATACCATCCGATATCTGTGAATAAAATTGAAGTCATTCGATACTGTCCTGAATTCAAACGACTCAGTTAACTAATATAATACGTGACACGACCATAACTGTGATGTCATGGGGGTGGCTTGTCATAATTTCTGTGGTTTCGGCAGGATAGTGTGTCAATTGAATTTGGTTTGATGCCCTTTATTAGGGACGGGTTTAAGGTATATTTTTCTTTTTTGCAATTGAAATAAGCAACATTTTGTGATAGGTAAAAAAAGTAAAGGTCACTTTTCAATCAGTTTAATTTCCTTGACGTTTTCTGTTCTTTAGAGATAAAAGATTCTGCTGGCAAGTCACAGTTGGCTAATATAATACGTGACTCGGCCATTATCTTCATGTCATGGGCATGTGGCAAGTATGTGTGTTATAATTTCTGAGGTTTTATCAGGATAGTCTGTTAATTGAATTTGAGTTTATTGTTCTTTTAAAAGGCTGGTTTAAGGGTAGTTTTTCTTTTTCCGATTTAAGTAATGGATTTGTAAACTTAAGTGATTGTAGTCGTGTTTTATGAGTTCAAGGTAATTATTTTATTTTCGGTAGTAAGAGCTGCTTTAGTTATAATTATGTGTCTGGATGATTTAGGTTTTCTAGTTTTTGTTTTTACGAGTATACTCGAGCTTAAGAGTATTTTATTATAGGCCATTATATATATTTAACACCTTTTTCAGCATTAACTCGAAGTTATCTCATTTCAAATTACTAAAAGCATTCCTTAGCGAAACCATCTTTCTTGACTTAGTTTTAGTAAGATTGAATTAAAAAAAGGCTGTTTTCACCTAAAATTAAACCTTGAAAATGTAATTGAGTGCTATATATTTATTTTTCTAAGAAGAATTATACGCGCGAGAAAAATAAAACATTATAAACTTTGAGGCAATCTACACTGAACTCTTATTATAAAACAAAATCTTCGTAAATACGTTTTTTAAAGCTTGAATTGTTGAGCAAGTATGGAAAAGTTTCGGAAAAAATATCTTGAGGGAAATTCGCGCCCAAAAAGACGAGACCGCTTTAAGAAACTTGGAAGAAAAATGTGAATATTTCATAAAGTTTTTCGGGATTATGATACTTTTGTTACGCATCGTGCAAAGTGAAGAGAATTTACTTAATAAACTGTTGTTGGGGCGTACATTCTCGTCAACGCTCTACTGCCTAGAGGTCCTAATGAAGACGCAGAAAGCACTCTATTTGATATTTTTTTCTTGGACAAAAAAGGTCGACGTGCAATTTCCTTTTTTGTAAATAGCTAAGTTTAGAAAGAACGTCACGTAATTGCCTTAGTAATACAAGAGATAGCTGAGTTTTAGATTGCTTACTTCTGTAGAAACAATTTTCCTCCTTCATGACTCGAGACACAATGCTTACAAACTACTTTTTTTAATATTATTAAAATACTAGCTGTGCCCTCTTCTGGAGATGGCCTTAACACTTAGGGGAATCCTTACTAATATTATAAAAGCGAAAGTGAGTTTGTTTGTTTGTTTGTTACCTCTTCACGCTTTAATGGCTAAATCGATTTTAATGAATTTTGGTACAGAGATAGTTGGGAACCAGGAGACGGACATAGGCTAATTTTTATTAAAAAAAAGTGTGATATGAGGGAGAACGAGGGAAGAAAAGAGAAAACTTAGCGTTGCTATTACAAATCCATCAGGCGCAAGAGCAAAAACTGCAGGTCTGTTTGGTGTGTTATACCGAATTTAACGCGAGCGAAGCCGCGGGCGAAAGCTAGTGAAAAATAAATAGCGACTGATTCTAAGAGCTACCGAATATACAAATACAATTTCATAAAAATCGGTGAAGTCATTTTGGGGGAGTATGGCAACTAAAACTGTGACACGAGTATTTTTTAAGTAGGAAGAAGAAAAAATGAAGATATGGACCGAGTCAAAAGTAGATATGTTTCGCTCGTAATTGTCTTGAAGCGCAATTTATATTGAGTCTCACTAGAATTTACGTATGAATTCGGCAGCATATTTTGTTGTATAATTTATTGTATTTAGTTGTATGATTGTACACATGTTATTTTTACTTAGAAATTCTCAATATGATTCGACGATATCTAAGTTCAAGTTTTAAATTTAAAGTTAAGCCTACTTTTTTATTTAAAGTTAATCCGAGGAAATGTCAACTGTTTCCATTTCTACATAATGTTTTTCAATGAAACTTTGCCAAGTTTAATTTATCCACGACAGGAATCGGGATCGTACTTATGACCTTCTTTACTTCAACTTCAAGTGGAGAGGGATGAGGACTTTGATTTTATAAACTTGACAAGATTCTGCTTGAAACAGCAATATTGGGTGTCGGAAATTTTTTCTACTTTTTGCCGACATGTTTTGCTTTTCTAATTATTTGATATTTCGACTAGATAAAGATAATTGCTTTGTAAAGAGAATAGCTACCCTACCATGACGTCTTAAAGCAGAACTTATTCCTCTGAAGGAAAGAGACAGAGCTATACAGGGTGTCTAGCACCATCTCTTTCTCACACAGGAATAAGAACTGCTATAAGATGTCATGGAAGCCCTACTGTTGTCATAATGTTACGCTCGTCCATTTGAAATTGAATAGTACAAATATTTATTATTTTTTTTAGTTTTATTATAGACATTTGTAATCTAGAAAGTGTACCTAACACGTTTTCACATAAGTTTTTCACATCATTTTCAGAAATTATTTTTCAGATTACTCCATTCGATACATTAAATACTTACATACACTTACCATTAGTTTACCATATTCTACTCGTTCATTGAGCTGTAAAACTACGCTAGTACGAAATAATAATGTTTATGTCACAAATACGACTAGCGTCAGTTCTAAGTATAACATATTGAATGAAATGTATTGGTATGTAGTCGGATGCTACTTCATGCTTGAATAGTAAGTGAATCTGAAGGACGAATAGATAAAAAGGGGTAAAAACGGCTAAGGATATTATGGTAAAAAGGATTTGTACAATAATGCTCACTGTATCAGGCATTTATGCTCAAATCATGATGTTTATTATACTGTAAAATGGACGATTAAATATTAAACGTTGCGAAATATCTAAGAACTGATTTGCTAAGTCAAACTTAGTTGCACATCGATATTTTAAATAGGTACACTTATAGCCAACATAAAGAGAAAAACATCGTGCTACGTGTGAATAAAATATCAGTACACATGGTGCCAAAATAATGGGACACATATGTTGTAGGCGTGTAAAACACGACGTCACCATCGATTTGCAAGTAAGTGTATTAGAAATAGTAATTTGGGGTAATGTGTTCTACTGTCTGTTGGTACTATTAAAAACTACAATCAAAGGTATACATGTGTGACAGTGAAATGGACTCTCAGATGTCTGGTGTGAAGTATAAGTTCGAGTAGATGGTTGAAAATCTACAAGTACATGCTTAGTTTTATCCTGGAGCTTACTTTCTGACTGCGCTGTGAGACCTGGGAAATATAGCAATGCGTTAGTATTGAAGGAGGCATGTTAGTCTATTGGAAACAACATGTTTACATACTGGGTGTTAAAATACAGGTAGTTATAAAAGACCATAACAGTATGTACTACCCACAGGTTAAAAAATGAGTTGAATGATAATAATGTAACAGCGGGTTAATTTAACCAGTGAAAGGTTAATTGCTGAAATTGTGTGTCTAGTGCTACAAGATATACTGTTTGAATACTTAAGATAACTAGTTTACACCGATACATCAAATGGTTGTAGTTTCAAACTACATGTAATACATTCTAGTATCGTCTGAATCTGTAATTCAAAAGACTGAATATAAATCTGAAACTTAGATTCTGCCTTTCGTGGCAAAATTTCAAAATCCTTTTTTATAAAATACACACCCGTTCACATAAACGGCACAGAGCGTGAATTATTAGCTACATCAGTCAACGGAACATCACTTACACGCTCCCGGATAATCGTCCACCAACGGTGAAATATTATCCGGATAACAATGAAAATAAGAAACATTGATGTATGTTGGGTCAATCAATCATGCAAGCCAGTGTCCTGTGCTGAATCAATAGATCAAATGTTTGTGATCCTTGTTCATTAATCACTGATCAAAAGACCGCGTTCAATTGAAGTGTTGAAGAGGTTTGGATTGGTGTCGGGTGAGTTATTTTGGGCTGAAGTGTAATGCTTCACACCAGCAAACCCGCAAAATATTTAAAAGCGAATACAAAAATATTAATTTCCGATTCTTGCCCTTTCTTGTGGTTAAAATAATTGAATTGTATAATATCCTCTAGAATTTTACTTAGTTAAAAACCCCAGAGATATAATAAAGTAACTGGAGGCTGGGGTTTCTAGTTAAAATGTTTTAATAAAATATTATACCAATTACATTACCGCAGGGTTGCTTGGAAATAATTTCCGATTTATAGAGCTAGAAAGTATGTATCTTAAAATATGAAAATATTAGCGTTATAAAATATAGCGGGAGAGTAGAAGTTACGATGTGCATTAGGTATTTTTTCCCCTTTTCATCTGGCGTCGCTCCCTTTCTGGGATATGAAGCAGAAAATTTACTACTTTTCTCACTTTTTATTCCAAACAGTCTTGCTTGCTTGCCAGATTATATCTGGAAATACGTGACTGGAAAGAATTTCCAACGTAAAGAGTCAGTCAAACAGGTAAGGATAAATGCGACTCCAGGAGTCCCGATACGCGGGTCTACGGTGAGCAATGGGTAGCTCACCGTCGCGTCGGTCCGTGTAGTGATTTTTTTTTCAGAGTGATTAAATCATTCGTACTCGTCAGTGGTCTATTCAAAGGTTCGACAGTTTGTTACAACATGCCAATCCATATTATTTGAAATTCGAATAATATTTTTAGGGATCCGTAATTCAAAAGGAATAAACGGAACCCTTTGATAACTTGAGAGCACTTTGTTGTCCGTGTGTCTGTCTGTCAAGACCCTTTATTTCGGGAACGCGTGGAGGTATCGAGTTGAAATCAAAACGATATACTCAAGTCTGTGGTCCCCTAGAGCTGCGGAAAAACCCTCTAAGTCTGTGCAGTCAAAAGATATGGCCGTTTATGTCGTAAGTTTTTACGGAACCCTCGGTGCGCGAGTTCGGCTAGTACTTGGCTGGTTTTTAGGGTTCCGTAGTCAACTAGGAACCCTTATAGTTTCGCCATGTCTGTCTGTCCGTCCGTCCGTCCGTCCTCGCTTAATCTCTGTGACCGTTAGCACTAGAAAGCTGAAATTTGGTACCAATATGTATATCAATCACGCCGACAAAGTGGTAAAATAAAAATTGGAAAAAAATGTTTTATTAGGGTAGCCACCCTATATGTAAAGTGGGAAGTGTTTTTTTTTTATTTCAACCCTAACGTGTGATATATTGTTGGAAAGGTATTTAAAAATGAATAGGGGTTTACTAAAATAATTTTTTGATAATGTCAATAATTTCGGAAATAATCGCTCCAAAAGTAAAAAACAATGTGTCCCCCCCCCTCTAACTTTTGAACCATAAGTTTAGAAAATATGAAAAAAATCTGAAAAGTAGAACTTTATAAGGACTTTCTATGAAAATCATTTTGAACTTGATTGACACAACAGTTTTTGTACAAAAAAGACAAAAAGTTGTACAAAATAATTTCTGGACTAAGTTTGTAGTATAATCGTATATGCAAGCATTTTTTTAACTTCGTGTACATATTTTATTATCCTGAACGTATCTTTTTTCAAACAAAAAAAGAATTATTGAAATCGGTTCTCGCAATCCAAAATTACCACCGAAAACTTCATGCACGTCTTTGTATTAATAAAATTAGTAACCCAATTCCCCGAGAGATGGCGCTGTAGGTACTTATTACATTGGATCGGGTATTACCCAATTGTTCGGTTGGTCTCTCCTTGGCATTGGCGGTATCTTATAACTACATAAAACTTCTATCAAGAACATGCTAAGGCAATTTAGAACAAAACTAAAATTCATTTTTTTAACTCCATCAATATGTTAAGGTAAAAACCAGTTCATAAATGGTTCGATAGATGGCGTTGCGTAATGACGTCATTTTTTTAAAAGTCGATGTTAAGATTTTCCGTGCTTTCATGACCTACCGTGGTAAAGAACACTTATTGTGACGGACGGGAAACTACGGAACCCTACACTGAGCGTGGCCTGACACGCTCTTGGCCGGTTTTTGGATATGTTTATAATTTGAGTTGGTTTTGATCTTTAGTTGGTTGGATTCTTTTGTAAAATATATTTTTGTAGGTACTTATTTGAAAAAGTATTTAAATTATGATACTGTAGCAAATATAAAATTAACCGTTTTCATAAAGAAATAGTACCTAACAGACTACCAAAAAGCACAATAATCTAGTTCAAATAAATAGTTTCTAAAAATATGCGGCTTTGTACAAATCTGAATTTAATAAATATTTATTAAAAAATGTATTCAAATTCAAAAATAAACGTCGAATGACGTTTGCAGCAGCAAATTGCAGTGTTTCGCTTATTGAATCCGGGAAGTGATTGGCACTTTCACTATTGGAAGCATTGAATTTAAATTTCGAATATATTTTATTAGAACGAATGAGTAAGGAGTTTTGTTTATTCAGATGTTCGATTTTTGATTTGAAGTTAAAATGTTTTATAATTTTGTTATTTGTCTGACATTCAATTATTAAACTAGAAAAAAGTGCAAAAACACTGATATTAATGTTTTACAGCGTTTATGAAAAAATCCCATATTAGCTTGATTTAAAACGTGTATAAATATCTTTCTTCATAATTTCCAGTCAATCACAATAAAGGGAACATTTGCACAGGTCTCTTCTCATCCAGTATAAACAAACTTGACCGGCAACATATAAAACATTACGCCAATATGTCAAAAGTTCCATATGTGGTGGAGCCACCCTTTTGTGCCTCAACGTGACTTATCACATTTTGCTTTCCACCGAACGTGTTTCCCTTTCTTTGTGTACGATTTACGAGAGAACCTTTAATAGAATATTTATAGTTTTTCCATAAACCAATGTATGAAAATTCAACGAGGGTACTGAGAGTGTCTTACTTTTTTCATTATTGAATATTCTTGTGAAAATTGAGTCGAGTAAAACAACTACTACACTACAACAACTCCTTAAATCAAAATAATTTTACAAGTTCACAAACATAAACTGTTATTCCGTGTCTGATTTAGAAGTAGCATAAAAATATGTCTGCATTATTAATCCGATAAGGGCGATTTCTGTATGAGTCGTTTCATATTTCATCGTAGCAGAGAGTTGTCTGAGAGTGACAGGTATAAATGCCACAGCACACGTTCCGCGCCGGACGCAACTGACAATTGACATGTTCGGTTTACAAACGCGCAGATAATTCACCTGGGCCTGTCATAGACATACGGTTGCGGTGAAGTGTGAGTGGACCATAAAACTGAGGACTAACAAAAAAGGTTTTTAGGCGAGAATTTACTGAACAATATTTTTAATGTACCTGCACTGTACACTTGTACAGTCAGCTTATTCAATTGTAGGTTTACCCTAAGCCAGGCACATAGCATTTGTAAATTTTACTTTCTCTCTCTCTTTACTGTTGTTTTGTCTTTTTTATGTAATGTAGATATTATTTTTCTGAATAGTTTTTATTTACTTTGTAGCAATAAGTATTTCTGTAATCAAAAACTTTTATTAAAAAATGGTTTATTTTCGTTGGATCCCAGTTTTTGATCCCACCGGCGAGTGCCAGAAACGACCTGCATTAATAGAAAAAAGAGATTGTTTTTAGTAGGTTACCCGGAGCTGAACTTTAGATTAGGATAATAATTACTTATTTAAAAAAAAAAGTTAGGTTAGGTTAAAACTGTGACCTGTGTGCCAGGAACGCCTACATTTTATAGAAAACAAAAAATATGGAAAAATTATGCCGTTTTTTTATTTTTTGAGAAAAGAGGCGCTTGTTTTGAAGGCGTTCATATTTATTTATTTATAAAGAGAACATCACAAATAAACCTGATCATTTTGAACTCATGCCAGCCTAGTACCTACTATTTGGAGTACATCATTTGTCTCATTTATTCCTCAGTGGCAAAAATCCTGAAAAATACAAAATACACACACGGTGCTTTTGAAATATTTGATAAAAGTAAATCACTTGTCTTCTGAAATGTACACATGTTGTCAAAACATGGGATTCAATGGTAATATCAAATGGGACCCATCGTTAATACCTAAAAAATTGGTTCAAAAACTGGGTACCAACGAAAATAAATAAAAAAAATTACTTTTGAAATTCGAACGTTTGATGTTGGAAGGATTCAAAATACAGTAACGAGTAGGTTTAATGGCCAACTTTGTCTGTTTCTCCCTATTTAATTCTGAAATTATTCTCAGTGTTAAGTACTTACATTTATATTTAGCCCAAGAATCCAAATCTAAACCGTCCTGAACAAAACATCCTTCAGTTAATTTCTTAAGACTTGGCAACACAATACACAGTGGATCCCAACATTTTCTAAGAGGGTACCACTTTGGACCCTATAATTAACACATTGTAACCCCGTTTAAGTATATCTGTAGATCTGGGGTAAAATATTTTGTTAAGTTCTTCAGAAAAGCATTTTTTTACGTTCAAGCTGAGAATTCAGTAAGTTAATGATTAAAATAGAAACTATGTTGTTACTTAAATGAAAAATGCGAGCTCTTCAGCAAGTTTTACATCGATGAACTAACTTTACATTTTATAATGAAATTGTTTAGGCGATAGTCTATTTTATAACCTTGATTTACTAGGAGGACGTTGCTAGGGTTAATTGAATATGCGCTTGAACTAATTTGTCTCATTATTGCTTTTCAGGATTAAATAATGTCAAAAAGAAGGAGCTTCCCATCAGGCGAGTGGCGGCCAAACGCAAGCAATAAAATAATATTTTGAGCGCCACCTTCTTGCTTTTTCTAAGTTCAATTAGCGCCACAAAACAATTATACAAATGTCACGGACACATGTTAACCGTAAAGACAACGACATTTGAAAAATTATGTTACTACTCTAGAACGAATGACATTCAAAATTTGTTTTTTTTTTGTTCTGCAAACCTTATTTTGTTCCACAAAGTGGCCTCCAAAGTGCTCAAATTTCGCCACTTCAACTAACATTTTTTATGAGTCCGAAGGATGATCCCCAAACTCATAAAAATAAAAGAAGAATTTAAACTTGAACCGAGAAGTTTGCAGAAAAGTTTTTTTATTTTTCATCCGACCAAAACAAGTAAAATGTATGGCGGAGGAAAATTGTGACCCTATCAGAATTTGCCCTTTTATTGCTTGTTAGAAGTTTCCAACGATCCAAATATGGTTCGTTTTAATACAATTCTGGGTTAAGTAATAAAGGCTGCGCATCGAAGTTATGTACTGTGGGTTATGAGATAAAGTTAGAAATGGGGTTAAAGATGGGGTGATAACTGCCTGCCCGCGGGAAAGTCTACCTTAACGGATTTTTGGGAGCTTGATTTCAAGGTGTGATGTTGTGAAGTCTTGGTTGGCGTTTCAAGTTCAGTAAAACGACTTTATTATTATTTCAGGTCTGTATAGTAAATAAATAATGATTGATGTAATTAAAATATAAATAAATTTATTATTTAAGCCAGATTACGAATACCAAACCCTCTTAGGGTTAATCAGTGATATTCTAGATACTTATGTAACGAGTGTTTTAATAAACTATTACGCTACACACTTGGGTCTAATTCTCTTCCCCGCTTTTTGGCAGCCATTTTGAGAAATTCTCTATGCGCGTACAAAAAAAAAACATATCTCTCAAAGTATTGGTCTTACTGAGACGACAATAGGTTTATTCAGAAGGCAACAATATTGTCTATTGCTTAAATTAAGAAACGATGAGCTTACATTTTCGTAAATTTTGAAAAGAAAATTAAAATCCAAAAAAATTTGCAAATCAACGTAAGTTTTGTAAACTTTTAGTTTTTATTTTACTTAAATCAATAAATTTGAGTACTAGAATGTTTGTAATGTAAGTACACAGAATATCGCTTGTCCGTGACCGGGCACATTGCATATATATAGGGTTTAAGAGAGGTTTATTACATTCATTGACAAAATCTTTGTTTTATTTCTCAATTCCCGCAATTAAAAAAAAACATAAAGTACAAATAATATTTCTTACAAAAATGACCATTGTAGTATCAAGTGCGTTCACCTTAACAAGCAGCGTTAAGGTGAACGCACTTGATACTAAAAGCTACTTCCAGAACTAAAAGCTACTTACTTACGTTAATTCAGTATAACACGGTTGCATTTATAAAAGTAAATGAAAACATATCGCTGAGTACAGCATCCAAGCACGTTAATTTAGTCCTTTTAGCAGAGTGGTTCGTACTCTTGTTTGTACCGAAATGGGCGAACTGTCAAAACACAGTCCTTATAAACACAACACGTTATGAGTGCAAATTTTAGGCTAATACCACCGCTTGCCGGGGTTGCGAATTGTTCGAAAGAGATGCCGCGACCCCGGCACATAAAAGCCAAAAGAAGGAATAGTAAGGACTTGTACTGACTCCTTCATCAGTTCGGGGAGTGTCAGAATACTAGTACATACACGGGGAGTCTTACAATACACTCCAGATGCACCGCCCAAACCAGGGGAACTAATTTGATTACCCATCAAAAAATACCACCAAATACATTACTTAAAAAATGTTGAACATTGTAGTATTTTTACTGCAAACTCTGGTACTTCATCATCTAAACACATTTTTTTTCAAAAGACCAACATAAAGATACAGTAGAAACGTACCTATGTACATCATTTCAAATTACTCGCTATTCTACGTCCGATGTAGCAAAAAATTCCCTCTTCATGAAAATATTAATTATGGCAGAAATTATCAAAGAGGAAGGAAAAGCCTTTGGCCAGGGGAAAATTGGAATGTCCGGGGGAGTCGGCGTTATAATAATTCCGCAATTTCCTTAATTAAATTCAAATAATTGTTTCAGCATGATCTGGGTATGAAGGCGGGACTTGTAATGAGAAGTTGAGAATTAGAAAATACACGTTGCTAAAATGTCGTTTACCCATTTGTCTAAATCTGCATAAAACAGAGTCTATGCTTGATATTTGGTAACTTAGGTTTATAACTTTCACATTTATCATTTACACTGTGATGTGAATCTGTGATTTAATTTCGATTCGAATTTAGTTGCTTTTAACAAGTTACGTGGGTACATAGTTGGTTTTTGGTTGCGTGGATACTAAAATATTTGTTTTTGCAATAGAAATGTTAGTTTAAATTGCTTTGATAGTTTTATTGGACGATTTATACGAAATATGCCAATCGGTAACTTACTTTGTCTAAATGTAATGTTATTGGGTTTACATTTACATGAACTTAGTGGCTACATCGTTCTTTATGAAAACATTAAATCGTCATGTCTAATGGAATTCATTTACTATCGTAAAAATGTTCTAAGCTTACAAACACATATAATATAACGCTTCGCTAAACATTTCACGTGTACTAAACCGTCTTAACCCTGACAACGCGATGCTACAACATAGTAAGCCCCGCAATGTCTACATCGCATGCAACGTTGTAAATTCACAGCAACTATGACATCAACTTTATGTCGGCACGCAACGACAAAATGGCGTCGATACAGTTCGAAAGTCGTTAACAAACACGGTGCACTGATATTGATGTTTGAATTATGCTAATATTGTGTAACTAATGTTTGAGGAATTGGCTATTTTTATAAATAATAATTATGGATGATGAATGAATTTGAAAAAATAAACAGAATTGTTTAAAATGTTGCAGGCGTTTACAAAAATATTATTATTAGTCGCTGTTCAATTTGTAATTTCAAAATCGTTTATAAAATACTCACTATCAAAACAAACACCCATTCAAACAATTGGATTACAAAAACGACTCCACGACCGAAATGTTCTAGCATCGAGAGGTAACATTTATAGGAATAGAATTGCAGAGTTTATTTAGCTGGGCTAGCTGAGCCATTAGTAAATGTATCAACACTCAATATATTTGCTGAACGGATAAACCCAACCATATGTTACAAGTCCATATAAATACTCGCCTTCCCGATAAAAATAACCTTTCCTGTACTCGTGGAAGGAAAACAGTGGGATTGTAGAACAAATGTGCTGCTATGGCCGTATCTCGCTTTTGTTCAATTAAAAGGAGAACAATTGGAGCTTCTTGTGCAATTACTGGTATTGGGTATAATTAAACGGGGTGAAACAATAGGGTTAAGTGGAATGTAGACAATTTGCTGAAAGGCGTTTCTCTTTATTGGAATTTGAAATCGAATTATTTTATTAGACGACAAACAAATTAGGAATCTAGTTGACCATTTTTTTTACTGTCTTGACATATATGTCTTTTTTTTAAATATATTTAAAGGTTGTTTATGTATGAATATTTATACGAAAAGGTAACTCGACTTTGTTGAAACTTCTCTTTAATTCAATATTTCTCGTGTACTGTCTAATGAGTAAATGGCGGAGTTTGCAAATTGTTTGCTAGTTTTATTTGGCTCACCCAAGTTTAATTGAACCAACAGTACCACCGTGTTTATTATATTCATATACATTTGCATACATACGTCTCTTTGGTAATTATAATCACAGTATGTAAACTCAATTATTCATAAGATTTATCGTTGACCCCTAACATCAGCATTGAAAAAAGAATAAGCAAATAAAATAGACGTATAAGCAGGGATAGTTTTAATGTGCGGGTTGTTCGAAAGAGATACCGCGGCCCCGGAACATCGTTATGTTCCGGGTTTATGGGCCGCGGTAAAAGAAACAACATGAAAGAAGAAGGTGGGTTTAAGCTAGTACAAGTCTGACACTCCGCCCCGCTCGGCCCAGAGCGGGGGAAGTTAAGATGATTACCCATCCGCAAAAAAAGAAGAGGATAGTTATAATCATGTGGGAGTTCGTAGCGATTTTTATTTAAATTGTTTATTCTAGTTTTTGTACTTTTCTTTCTGAAATAACATTTCATTTTTCTTGTTAAGTGTCTGAAGTAAACAAGTGAAAATCATTACCTGCAACTCGTTACCGGTTACAAACAACCCGACTCTACAGATTAAAGTCCACTGCCTTTAATTACCAATGTATCACCCTTTAATATATTTTAAAGCTGAAACAGTCCGTTAATAAACGCCAACTCATTTAAAATGGCGCGCAATTTTTAGTGAAATGAACCGCTTTGTCGACAGATATAGACTGAGGGCGGGGCCAATGTGCGCTTTGGAAAAATCTTCATTCAAGGGAAAATGAAGGGTGCTCCACTCCAAAACTGATGACGTGTAAAAAGCTGATAGAGCCATCGGGGGTTCATTTAAATGTCGCGAATGGGATGAGAATCTCTCAAGCTTTTGTATAATGTTGAGGGATAACCTCAGTTTGGGTGACGCGATTGTATCTTTGGCGAAGATTTTTAGGAGTTCATGGGATTTTTGGCTTGTGTAAATGTGACGCGATAACGTAAAACGAACCCGTTTTATGTTATTATCAGTAAGGTATTGATGTCATTATATTTTAGTGGTTTATTTCGAGATATTGCAAAATTAATCAAAGATTAACTGATAGTATAACTATGTGATACTTAGTATAAGTTTGTTTTGCAGAAAATCTTATAAAATACCTCCTTTTTTAAAACTCATCACTGACTTAACACATTTTAAATGAAACACATTAACACATTTTTGACGGGCCTGTTGGTCTAGTGGTTAGTGGCCCTGACTGCTGAGCCGGAGGTCGTGGGTTCGATTCCCACCCAGGACAAACTTTGTGTGATGAGCATGATTGTTTGTTCTGTGTCTGGGTGTGATTTATCTATAATATGTATGTATTTATAAATTATATAAGTATGTATATCAGTTGTCTGGTTACCATAACACAAGCTCTGCTTAGCTTGGGATCAGATAGCCGTGTGTGAGTTGTCCCAAGGTATTTATTTATTTATTTTAAATGAAAGCATTTTTCCTTTACAAAGTAACGAAGTTCGCAAGTAATAACAAACTATATATATATTTACGATGGAACCGGTGAACGAATTCACTTACAAATATTGACTGGGGAGCCGGAGCGGAGTCGCGACAATCTTTCACGTCCCTACACTACCGGTTGTGTTGCCAACGCCAATAAGTCACGGCCTGAATAAAAAAAAATACGAATGCTACATGAGCGATTGAATTCGAATTCGAATTTTGAATCAGACAGTTTTCGGTTTGAATAATTGAGGTTCTATCTATAGATGGAATGTTGAAATTGTTTTTGTCACTTTAGCACGTTTTTAATGATGCGAGTAACTATCGTTCTTTTGATATGGACACTTTTTTGTTAAAATATGCATAAAAATACGCTATATACGCATCCTGCTTTCTATTTAATGGTTTCGTTAACTCTAACAGATATCCTTTTATTAAATATATTTTGCTCTCATTTATATTGCCAAGTTTGAAGCCAATCTCCTTTCTATCTTGGATGTGTAATCCATTTTCCAGATTTTTGAAGTTAGATCTGGCAATACCGGCCCTGCGGCAGTATTTCAACGCACGGTGGTTATTTGGTGAACTTTGAACTGTGCCATTGTTCCCTCGGTGTCAAGCGGAACCGTTTAACAATTCTGTTGTTCAGATGATTACAGAAACGGTATAACGGTGGGTGTGGGCTGTTGCGAAGTTTTTAAATCGATTTATTTTTAAAAGTGGAATATCGAGATTATTAAGTCAGCGATAAACGGATTTATTAATATTTCTTTTGTGTTTGCCGTCTTTTTTTTTGGGTTGTAAATGTCAGTTAGACACTGAGAGCATTTTTGCAATTCATTCATAGATATTAATAGTAAACTTACCGCAATTTTTGCTTTCGTATGAGAGTAACTATTGGCCGCCACTAAAACTTGATTAAACGCAATCGTTTTATCAAGTTTTAATGGCGGCCACATTTTTTAGTACAAAACTTTTTGGTAGACCAATGGCCGTTTTGGTTACTTACTCTTTGTTGTATTACCTACCCAAAACTTGATTTATCGCAAGGTGTACTAAAAACATAACATCGCGCCTGTAAGTACCTAAATTACCTAATAGTGCACCAACATTTTGCCAGTTATGTTTTACGTCCCATATAATAAGCGGTGAGCTTTGCTATTTATTGCTATCCTTACTAATATTATAAAAGCGAAAGTGAGTTTGTTTGTTTGTTTGTTACCTCTTCACGCTTTAATGGCTGAAACGATTTTGATGAATTTTGGTACAGAGATAGTTGGGAACCAGGTGACGGACATAGGCTATTTTTTTTTTTTAAAGTTAGATTTGAGGGAAAGAAGAAAATTGAAAACTTAGCGTTGCTATTACAAATCAATAAGGCGCAAGGGGAACTGTGTTACCCCGAATTTAACGCGAGCGAAGCCGCGGGCAAAAGCTAGTCCTACTATAAACCCAGACTACGTGACTTCTACAGAGAAATTCCTGTTTGAAAATCCAATGAAACTTTATCCGACTAGGGAATCAAACCCAATACCTTATGCTCAGCAGACACGCACTAGACCAACGGTCTACTCAAAATTGAAGACAATGTCGACTAAAACCTACCTACTTGAAAAATAATTATAAACGTTATTTTCCATAACGTGGTTTTATTAAACTCAATAACGTGTGTTACATATTTCATAATACAATATAATGTGCTATCATTGATGTATTATTAATACCCATAATGCATCAATGAAAGCCAACTTAATTGCATAATTGAATTAGTGAAAGGCTTTAATTACATTCTATTAAATTATAGATATTATTGAATATTCGTATATGAAACATTATAATTGTGAGAGTCACGCCATCCGGGATATGCATAGCAATTAAATGTTTGGAACGTGTCTCATTGAATATCATTTATAGTTATTTACATGTTTTTTTTTAATCTAGCTGCGCGGAAAAGTTTTCATCCTTTAATACACGATGTCACTTCACTCTTTTCACAAACATTTTATCCCTTATTTTTTTGCGGATGGGAAATCATTAAATAACTTCCCCCGCTCTGGGCAAATCGGGGGAGAGTGTCAGATTTTTACTGACTAAAACTTACTCATGTCCTTTTTTTGCACTTTATGTTCCGGAGCGGTATCTCTTTCAAACAACCCGCAACCCTGGGACACATTTTACCCCCGAACACCTCATCCCACCCAATCAAAATCATTCGAAATTGTCAAAATATTTTTTCTTGACAGACAGACAAACAGACAGGCGGACAACAAAGTGATCCAATAATGGTTAAGGTTTTTCATTTTGAGATGCGGAACTTTAAAAACGAAAAAATTTGGCAGATGATGAAGTGTCTTTTAAGTTCCAATTACAAAATAAAGCCAGACACTATAATACATCGTCAAACAATCGGAATAATTCAAAATTGAGTAAACACAATATCGAGAATACTCTTTTTTTTTCGGGTGGGAAATCATCAAATGACTTTCCCCGCTCTGGGCGGAGCGGGGGGGGGGCATGTTAGACTTGTACTGACTAAAACCCACCCATGTTCCTTCTATTGCCCTTTACGTTCCGGAGCCGCGGTATCTCTTTCGAACAACCCGCAACCCTGGCAGGATCGAGAATACCCTTCTTATTAAAATTCACAAAGGCTCTTCACTAAATTATTCTGTTTATTAACTAACTATTAACTTTGGGACGTACCAAAGCGCCGTAATGCCTGAACACTTTAAACAGAAATCTGTGTAATTGAAAACATGGCGATCGAGGCAATATATTTAAGACAGCAGGTCTATTGTTGTTGGCTAAGCTAACACGAGTTCGTTCTCGTTGAACGTTAGAATTTTACATTGAAATTGATTGGTTGTTTAGCTAATTTGTTTTCATTTAATATGTAGTGTTGTATTTTTAACGTTGTTAACGTGAAGAGAAGGTATATACACGATCAAGGTAAATTGTATAAGGATACGTGTTAGACATCATATTTTTATGTATCTATTCTATTCTATTGATATCATGGCAAAGCATTAAAAAATAGTTCGCCATCTTAGGGAATACATTATTAGATTTAGAATGCATTGACATCCAAATAAAATTTTTGTTCAATCAGAAACTGGGAAGTAGTTTAAATTTCCTTCAGGTTTTCTTTACAGTTGCAAGTGGAAGCTAATGAAAGCTCGGTGGAAGCTAATAAAATATGTAGTGTTTAAATCAGTGAATACAATTCTCAGATATGAAACTAACCAAACAACCATTGACTTTGTCACAACAGTACCATTTAGAAAGTTTAGGTAAACAGAGTTCGCTTTAATTGAAAACACGGCTGTATTCAGCAATATATTCTAGACAGTAGCCTGTATTGTTGCTCGCTAAGCTCTGTAAGCCGGCTCTAGCGCAGCGCAGCGCAGCGCTGCATTTGCTTGAAAATATACGGACGGACACTCTCCTGTAATCGATTGCAATGGGATCTTGTGATGATATTTTGTCCAGATTTTTGTAGTTTTATTATTATAACTAGTCTTCCAATGATTTGCAAAATTTTAACCGTGTTTCCCCTTGACAGCGAGTGCGTGAATTTACTGATTTGCCGCTTTGTAATTTCTGCCTGTGTTTTTTTAATAAAACTTTTAATTAATTAATTTATAATTATTTTTCCACTTTGATACTCGTACATATTTTCATATCTTTTATTTATTGTTATACAAATTTAATACAAATTTTATAATATTAAACGTAAAACATGTAAAAAATGAAAATAGTAGCGATTTCCAGAACAGGGTCAGGGTTCAAAAGAGAGTTACCACCTAACAGTATGAGCCGTATCCAGGAGTACATTACTTTACGTGCGTCTTATTATACTTTTCAAATGTATTAACAAATAGATATATGCAAACTTCTCTTTAGTTAGAGACCTCAAAAATTCCCCATCGGACCACAAAGGCAACTAAATAAATTATGTAATTATAACATAATAATAGCCTCATTAACTTTTCAAAGAATCGATTTACATAAACGAACAATTATTTTAACATAGCAACACCAAAACATAATCATAACGTGAAAGCTTAATTCCATTGCGTTATTGCTTCAGTAATGTAATGTAGATATTAGCTTTGGGTTGGTAATGTATTTACATGTATAATTAAGTACCGCCTAAAGTATACAAACCTAGGCATTGTGAGTTTTAGTTGGCATATAGACTACCATCAACAGTGGTTCCATGGTAGCAACTTTTAATTTATGCTTTTGTTTTGATAACATTTATTATTTGATAACTTGTTTTTTATATAACAGGACAACAACCAATAAACGACATCAAATTCTGCGTCACCCGCATAGAGTTCGGGTATTGTAACCGAATGTTGATGAGTTAATCTAAGTTATAAACTATCACTGTACTTAATTTTACCCAAATCCATTCAGTAGTTTCTGCGTGATATACCACCCTCACAAACTTTACATTTATAATCGAATTAAGACAAAAACTTCACAATCGAAATCAAAAAATGCAAAAGAAACTTAAGTCTTAATTTATACTTAAAGGAAAATGTAAAGTAAGTTGTTTTAAAGAAGCTAATTAATTTACGTGACTTGCTTATGTTTTAATTATCTACAGACATTTTATGTTACCGCATTTTGTTATTAACAGTTTCGAATTAAGTATTTACTTATAATATTATAAACCAACGGAGGAGCTCATGGCTAAATAATAATAGTCACTCGGATCGATCTTTAGGTTAAGCCGTAATTATCTAGGTTGGTCCTTGGATGGATGACCCCTCTTTACATACTGAGTTAGTTTTCTCTGGCCAATTAAAGCTCGTGAAAAAGTTGGTGCTGGCTGTCATAAATCTTTGACAGTGGTAACAGGTAATCAGTGGTCTAAAAGTCTGACAACCAGTCTTACCAAGGGGTATCGTATTGTTCATTACTAACTTGGTTGTGAAATTCAGTTGCATTCGATTAGCTTGGAAGCCGACAATAGCTTCAAAGAGACTAGCTAACCCATCCATGTTGATTCTTTTGCCCTTTGTCTTCCAAGGTAGCGGTATTTCTTTCTAACAAACCCGCAGCCCTGGCAGGCAGTAGCCCTGACGGGCCTCTCAGGTTTGCTGACATCAATTTAAAGATGGTGCTAGCAAACATAAATAGTTTTAGCATTTTTTAAGCTTGAGTAAATAAAAAATAAACTTCAAGCATAAGCATAGTCCTGTTATTTGCGGATGGGAAATCATTAAATAACTTCCGCTCTGCGCGGGGCGGGAGGGTGTTAGATTTTTACTGACTTAAACCCTTCATTAGTCAAGACCCTTTATTTCGGGAACATTTGTAAAATTTCAACCATATACTTAAGTCTGGAGCTCCCTTGGAGCTGTGAAAAAAACAATCTGCTAGTCTACGGAACTAAAAGATATGGCCGTTTATGTCGCAAATTTGTACCGAACCCTCTGTGCGCGATTACGACTCGCACTTGACCGGTTTTTATGTTGTTTAAATAGGTACATCTTAAGTAATTGAATCAATCTTCTAAAGGTTAATTTATACCGCGTTCATATAAAAGTACAATAACACGAAATGATTAATAGATCTTTTAAAAAGGCTGTGAGCTAACTCATTAAAGTACATAAAAAGAATCAATTACCTAAAGGTTAAAGCTTTCGCTTTAACACCACCATCTATATCCAGCGTCAAAAAGGCTCATATGTATATAAGAAATGTATTAGATTACATAAAATATTAATCAGGGATGATATCAATCACGTATGACGTCATTTCGCTCACGGGGGTAATTACCCATGAAAAACGGGTGGCGGGGAAAATGAAAGAAAATTCTTAACGCGATAACGTTGTTTTCTTTTGGGACTCATTTTAGAGAGTGACTTAAGATAAAAACTTGGTTTTATCGTTATGGAAAAGTGTTGGGTTACAGAATGTGGTTCATATGAAAATGGGTCACATAATTTCTTTTTGTGTAAAAAATAAAAAAAACGCCACTTCAAAAATGTAAAATTCTTTAAAGAAACAGTCGAGTAAACTGTTTCATTTCAACAAAACAAACGCAAGGAGAAACAAGCAGTGTTTTTTTGAGCTTTTTCTTTGCTATTCTTACAAAAATGCGGCCGAGCAACGAAAGAATTTTCTGTACACTCTTGAAACAAGTCAGGAAACTTTTTTGCTTTACTATGTTACTTTCGTCTAAGCACACCGTAATTTTTTGTCTAAATCTGTGGCGTAGTGAAACGGTTTTATGGCGACTTAGATTTTGTAGAGCACTGGAGCCACAAAAGGCACCAACAGATGAGACCGGAAAATAGGAATTAGTTGCCAATGATACTAATCTAAGTAATAAAGTAATGATACTGAATTCCTCACAAAAACATCCTTAGTTTTTATTGTGATAGTTATATTGATTAATATTATTTTTTGATTCAACATAAAATTTTGCATGCCTAATTAGCTTAATAAATTGTATAAGGATCTTCAATGCATGTTAAACATCATATTATTATTTACCTACAGTTTAAGAAAAAATAAAATCTATTTCATTCTTCTATTCTTATGAAAAGACTCGGCTGAATCATATCCATATATTTGTAGTTTAATCTCATCTCAACACTTCAACACGATCAGAAAAATCGGCTCTCCCATTTACAATTTTAAATCTGGTTCTTAAATCGACTGATCAAATCTAACCAGAATCAGTTTTAGCTAATATAATAAATCTGTAGAGAGGTCAATTCTGTACATGAAATATATTTCCAAAATAACTATCAGGGGGTGATTAGTGATCGATACTGATGCCAAAAATGCAATCAGTAAAATTTTTGTCTGTCTGTCTGTCTGTCTGTCTGTCTGTCTGTCTGGATGTCTGTATGTTCGTTATAGAAACAAAAACTACTCGACGGATTTTAACGAAACTTGGTACAATTCTTCTTCATACTCCTGGGGAGGTTATAGTATACTTTTCATCACGCTACGATCAATAGGAGCAGAGCAGTGAAGGAAAATGTTGGGTAATCGGGAGAAGTTGGTTAAAGCTACACAGAAATCATGTATGACGGAAATGTTCTCCTTAAAATTATATAAAAAATATCCTACGACAGCATAGGTCTATCTTTTATGGTTGACTCACAATAACACGTGTAACTCCCGATAACTTAGCATTTCGGAGCTTTCTGATTATATTTGTCTACTCTTACGTTTATAACACTCCCACTCATCTCTAATTAAAAACAGTTAACATTATTACGTATTCAATAAAAAAAGAATCATATAAATCGGTATACAAACACCAAAGTTATGCATGAAATACGCTAATAAGACATCGCGCGTGAATACTGAATCATGCTATAAGGATTATTTTTGTGTAATATTTGGCTGTTGATGCGAATAGACGTTCAGAGTGTTCGACCTTATTGACAGACAATGCTTTCAGCCCGAATTTTAGTCTTTAAATAATTTCTTTTTAGATATCTTTTATTGTTATTTTATAAAATAGGTATTAGTTATTTTGGTAGTGTTTAAATATTCGTTCAAATTACAAATTATTCATAGTTTACATTATATTTCTTTTTTAGGTGAAGTAGTAATAGGTACGCATAGATTTTTAGAAACCGAGTTTCGGCTAATTTATGTTATGTTTTTTTATACTATATTGGTAAAAGCGTAGGTAGTTAATTATACTAATTATAGTTATAGTTAATATTAATTAAAGTATTTATAGGTTTTTATTTTTAAGTGAAGTAGGTATACATAGGTAGATAGTATTGGACGGGTTCCCTCTATCTGGCAGAATCTTGATGCTCCGAAATTTATTTGGCATAACACACTTAGCATATTTTTCTTTAAACGAACATTTTAAAGGCATAAAAATTATTTGATATAATTATCGTTTGGCATAATGTTTAAAACTTCGAATTTACTATGGCATACTTTTATGATGGCAGAATTACATTTAGTATAATTACGATTGGCAGAGTTCAAATTTCGCATAATATCGTTTAGCATAATGTTCATTTAGAGCTATTATTATTTGGTATAATATCACCTGGCATACCATCAGATGGCAGAAATGGCTAGGTTAGGTTAGGTTAAAACTGTGACCCCCTACGCACGAGCCGAGCGAGCGGAGCGAGCGGTGCCGCGGCAGCGGCCGGCGAGTGCCAGTAACGACTTGCATTGATAGAAAATGAGATTGTTTTTAGTAGTTTACCCGGAACTGAACTATGTATTTACATTAGAATAATAATTACTTATGGAATTAAATGACATTATTACAAATTCAATTAAATAATAGTTAAAATAAATGATATTATTTTAAAGAAATAAATAATTAAAATAAATGACAACAAATAATGATAAAGATGATTCTAACTATAAACTTTCTGCGATATGACAATTCTGCCGTTTAATGATATCGATATGAAATATATGTCAAAAGACGATTCTGACTGTGAAATTTCTGCGAAATGATGTTTCTGCTTTTTGAATATTATGGATATGAAATTTATGTCTAGAGATGATTCTGACTTACAAAATTATGAGTTTTGAATGAATGATGAATGAGTGTCTGCTAAACAATTTTCTGCGAAATGAAGTTTATGCTATCCGTTGTTATGCAAAATAAAATTATGACATAAAAAGTTCTGCTATAAAGGGTGGACCCAGTATTGGACAGGCGCTTTAGCTTTATTTTAATTTCTTTTTTTGTTACAAGTTGTACTTACCTACATATTTCTGGGTATAATTCTATTAGAATTATTTAGTTTTAGTACCTACTTTATTTGGTAATTAATAGGTTCTTATAGATAATATGCATAATTAGATATATTAAAAACAAAAAAATATAGGATATATAATTTAGTACTTAAATTATTTTCAGGTTAAATATAAATTCAAATTATTATTTTTTAATTTATTTAACTGTAGTTTTATTTAGTTGTAGCTGTAGTGTATTTAGGATCAGTTTTATTATTTAAGTAGGCACTTGGATTTTTTAAGTGTAAGGTAGCTACAGTTAGGACCTCTAACGTAGCTTATTTCGTTAAATAACTGAATAGGCATTCAGTTACCTTCGGTTATTTTCATAAATCCTTACTAATATTATAAAAGCGACAGTGAGTTTGTTTGTTCTTTCTTTTTTTTTTAAAGTTGCCCCACACTAGGAATTTCTCCTGTATCGTGGGTGCGTTTACAAACATTCAATCTCACATACACAAACAGCCAGACCCGGAACAACTATCTGTAGGTCATACAAATATTTGTTCCGTGCGGGAATCGAACCCGCGACACACAGCGCATCAGTCGATCGCTCAGCCACTGCGCCAACCGTGTCGTGTTTGTTACGGCTTCACGCCTAAATGACCGAACCGATTTTGATGCATTTTGGTACACAGATAGTTGGGGCCCTGGTGTCGGAAATAGGCAAGTTTTTTTAAAGTGAGGAAAGGGGGAGAATGAGGGAAGAAAAGGGGAGAGAAAGATACATTTTTTCGGGTCATCACGCGGGTTAAAGTTAGCGTTAGCCCAAAGTAACTATGCCACGCGGACGAAGTCGCGGGCGGAAGCTAGTAGCTAATATAATATGAAATTGGGAGTTAGCAACCAATCAGCAGTACAGTTTGACTTCCTCTTAACGACATATGCCGAACATCCAGACCAGGGACACATCTAAAGGCTTTACAATTATTGGCCTAGTTTTGGGAATCGAATCTGGCGACATTCATTGTCTCATGTTACATTCGTGCAACGTATTCATGGAAAACGGAAGTTTCACTGCTCTATTTCGGTAGTCAACTAAATGGACTGGCAGTCTCGAAATTTCCAGTTATGGCCTGGATTTTCCAGACTGATTAATCCTCCTTAATTTTCTGTTATTTGGAAACATGGAATGTGAGGAAGTCTACCAGTGACCTTTTTTTATGAAACCAAGAAACGACAGCGGACATTTGCAGCTAATACAATTAATACGAATACAACACACAGTTTGCTAAAGAGTATTTTTAACCTGCCGAGTATAAAACTCCTCCCTAAGCTTGACTGCTCACGACCACTTAACCAATATGGCAACTTAAGTGCCAATAAAACAAACACAAAAGTCAATGTCACTTCGAAGGGTATCTGAAAAATTATATTACTTTTCATGAGAGTCTTTACGACTCGTTTCAAGTCTTCGTTTCTTCGTAAAAATTCAACAGGCTCATATAATATACAAGATTGTTACGTCACTGGTTTCCTGGTACTTGTAAAATGCAATGTCATCCAGTCTGATATATTCTACCATCCATTCCTGTCTCCTTCGGTTATGCAGAATGGAAATCAGTTGAGATCTGTATATTTGATCGGCTTGCGGCTGACTGCATGTCCGTTTTGATTGCTGTTTGTGTTATTGTTGATGTTCGTGTATGTTAGGGATGTTCTATAGTTGAATGGGATACTTGTGTAAAGAATGAATTGCAAGTATTAATTTCTGTTGTATTTAATAATTTTTTGTGTACATTCGTAATAAACAAAGGAATCCTCTTTTTTATTAAACTGGCATGTTAGGCATATGCTGATGTCTTATGCGGATGGTGTTTTCGCAAATAACATCATTACCTTTATCGTTGGGATTGTCGTCTCAAAGAATATTTAAAGGATCATTTGTCTGCAATCAAACGAAAATAAAGATTTGTACATATTTACGCGCATTTTCCTTGATACGGTGACACACGTCACGTCAACATAAGTAAAATTATGATGTGGACTCAGAGGAAAATATAAGCCCACAGTTCACTGATTTCCCTTTGGTGCTCCGTTTGCTATAACTTGTAGAAATACGAGATCAAAGGAGGCTTCCATTAGATGTGCATCGTAAAAGAAACCTATCCCTAAATCTTTTTACCGACTAAACATAATAGGAAATAACGTTTGACCAATCAGGTCGAAAGCCAATTTGGTCGGCGGCGGCGTTATTGTGTGCCAAATTAAATCTATCTAAAGTCGGCAACATGGCCGGGTCGATTCCCGCGAGAGGGGAGAGCAGTTGTAAGCAATAAACGCCTAAATAATCCCTAATTCAAGGTGATTTAAGTAAAGCGGATGAAAATTAATGGCGGCTCTTCTTCCTTCCTTATCCGTGAGGTAGCTTGTGTAAAGGTGCGTCTGATTTGTTATTTGTGAACACGCAACTGAGGCTAATCCTTCAGAAAGAAGGCCACGCAATTAATTCTGCGTGAACTCGGTAATTATGTACACGAGATCTTGAGTTGGCAGATCTGTGGATAGATGTTCTACTATTTATTAGTTATGGAACATAGAATGTAAAAAATGTAATCAATTGTGAATAGTGCTCGCACACGCGGGGTTCCGTAGCATGTAACAGTATAATTATAATATTTTAACCCTTATTTAAATTAAATGTTAATTTACACTTAACCTTAAAAATAATTACTTTTCATGGTTTCTTAATGAAAAACAAAGTTATACCTGCAGTTTGATGAAAAAGTCATTTACATCATCATCACAGTCTCATATTTTAAAACTGTCATTGAAAGTTTTTTACGACTTTAGAAGCAAAGATCTCATCAACCTATTATTTGAGTAAAAAGGTATACATATATATATGACGGAGATTCGTCGTCGGATGGTCGAGACATCATGGCGGAGGACACGAAATAATACTCGCAAAACTTTTGTTTACACTTGTATTGTCCTTTCACAAAATCAATAAAACAAAATAACTAAAGATGCTAATGATCGATACAGATTTAAATCAGAAACGCGGTAAGTTCGGTACAGGCTGGCAAAACGACCTCTCACGCTCGTGTCCATCCAAAAAGTAACGTCTCTTCAATCTTATTCCTCTAATGCCCACAAATGACAACTGACAGCTGTCAAACCAGACTTGCCACACCGTACCGACCTCACCCAAGCCTACTGCTTGACGTTTCCGACAACCGATAGTAGATGGCGTTGTTCTAAAATAACGATTTCAATCATTTCTCTTTGTTGATTCTGCGACACGGCCGTCCTGATGGTCACACGACCTCGTGTGAAGTACCTCCAAGCGTATCCATCGTCACACTTATGACCTCCATCCAGTCATAATCACCAGACAATACGACCTCCATCCGGTCACCACTACACGTAACCTCTATCCGGTTACATACACAATAGGCAAACTGAAACAAGAATTCATGGAAAGTAAAACGTTCTTCGCTCGGCCTTTCTGACAAACACGAAGAGAAATAAAGTCACACGATTCAAAAAATTTTTCCGATTCACATGATTCTCATCAACTCTCATAAAGAAAATCTTAACATTAAAATCACCACTCTTAAACAATTTGAACCAATTCATGAAACGTTACGCCCAAATCTAGTCAAATCCAGTATGAAACACTCTTTCGGTAACCAGTTTCATCACATTCAACACATTTTTCTGATTCGCATGATTCTCATCAACTCTCGTAAAGAAAATCTTAACATTAAAATCACCACTGTTAATCAATTTCAACCAATTCATGAAACTTTACGGTCAAATCTAGTCAAATCCAGTCAAATCTAGTCAAATCCAGTATGCAATACTCTTTCGGTAACCAGTTTCATCACATTCAACACATTGCCTCCATCCGGCAACCAACGGGACCTCCATCCGGTACCCGTCCTCAACACATCACATTGCCTCCATCCGGCAACATTGGGACCTCCATCCGGTACCCAATCTCAAGACAATACTTAGCACCATGCTTGACCCCAAGTGCCCACCCAAGGTCACCAACCTTAAGTAAGCACCAGGATTCAAGCAATTCGAGTCATTTGCATACTACATTTGCATCTCTAATACCCTTCTCAAGGTCTATTATCCTCATCGTCAGTCGGTCTCGTCTCGTCAGTCTATCGTCTATCGTGTCGAACTCAAATTTATAATCAACAATCACGTCATATGTCTGAACAGTCCGTATTTTCTTAAATCGTTTCTTATCTGACGACATATGAACTGTTAAACCAATTGATAAGACTTCGCGTCAAATCGCCAATCATGATTTCATGCCGCAATAAAAATGGCAGGTAAAACGTGGAAAAGAATTACAAAAATAATTAAAACTCAATAGTACTCAATATTTGTACAGTCGACCTTTTAGAAGTCTGTCTGATACCAGTCAATGTCACATTTTCATAAAGTCGTTTACCACTAAATTTACAGGATACAGAAGATTCTTTGATAAACGAACATTCTGCACCAGAATCATAATAAAAATGGAGTTGCTCACCAAAGTGCCTTAAGGATCCAGCAGGTGCGTCCACAAGACACACATCAACTCGCTTTTCCCTGACGGGATCGACCACCATGCTGCTGCGTGCCTCCTTGGCGTCCCTCTTAAGGCAGCTGGATGCGTAGTGTCCTTGTTCGCGACAGCTGAAACAAGTGATCCAGGCTTTCCCTGTTGCCTGGTTACTCTTGCCACTGCTAAACGCTGTCGATCTCGATTCTTCTTCATGTGCCGAATGTCTTTTCAGGCGACATTGCACGGATCGGTGTCCTGGTTTCCCACAATTGTAACATTTAGGCCCAACGTAGGTTTCTCTTCGCATCAGGACCTTCATGCTCATCACCACCTGGCGGGGCGCTCCTCTTCAGAAACGAAACAGCTTTTTCAGCTCCCGGTGTAGGTCGTTTCGGGTTTTGATGTCCGTAGTAAAGGACAATCGCTGGACTCGCGTATCGTTCTTCGCGATGTGAGCTAACACCGTCGCGATGGCAATCTGCCTTGTTGTGAGCCATTTCGACATAATAGTTGTCATGAGGGTAGCTGCATATGCGACCGAACACTCGTTCCCTATAGGCTTATTTCCATGTAGATTAGCAAGAAAAGAAGCGGTAGTCTCTGGATAATCATACCTGGCTAAAAACAGTTCCTTGAAATCACTCCATTTCATCCCAGGGTAAGATATGGATGACAACTATGACGAAGCTTCTCCCTTAAGTGCGCGGATCAAGGCAATCATCAACGATGCACTTTGACTATTAGGATTAATAACACACATGTCTGCTGTTGCCAGCCAAGCACGCGGGTCAACTTCTCGTTTTTCAGGGTCAAAATCTGGTAGGCGAACATCCACAATCACAAAAGGTGTTTTCATTGCTTGCACGATAGCCATAAAGTTTTTATTTTGCTGTTCTAACAGAAAACGACATTTTTCCGTTTCTGTGACACTTTCAAACACGCACGTATTGTCTTTACAGTTTTATTGGTTAGCACTGTCACTCGCACCACGTGTGGCGTTTGGATTGCATTCCACTTCTGATGACGGAGATTCCGTCATGGCTCCATTCTGTGATATTTCTTCAGCTCGAGTATATCCCACTTCTGATGAAGGGGATTCGTCGTCGGATGGTCGAGACATCATGGCGGAGGACACGAAAGAATACTCGCAAAACTTTTGTTTACACTTGTATTGTCCTTTCACAAAATCAATAAAACAAAATAACTAAAGATGCTAATGATAGATACAGATTTAAATCAGAAACGCGGTAAGTTCGGTACAGGCTGGCAAAACGACCTCTCACGCTCGTGTCCATCCAAAAAGTAACGTCTCTTCAATCTCATTCCTCTAATGCCCACAAATGACAACTGACAGCTGTCAAACCAGACTTGCCACACCGTACCGACCTCACCCAAGCCTACTGCTTGACGTTTCCGACAACCGATAATAGATGGCGTTGTTCTAAAATAACGATTTCAATCATTTCTCTTTGTTGATTCTGCGACATATACAAACCTCGATTCAGACATTCCACACAGTTATATACGGAGTTTTTTTTTTGCTTTTGTTGTGTCTGGGGGGAAACCCGTATTTTTTATCCTTACTAATATTATAAATGCGAAAGTGAGTTTGTTTGTTACGTCTTCACGCCTAAATGGCTAAACCAATTTTGATGAATTTTGGTACAGAGATAGTTGGGACCCTGGAGACGGCCATAGGCTATTTTTTTAGAATAAGATTGAGATGTGAGGGAGAAAGAGGGAAGAAAAGGGAAAACTTAGCATTTACAAATCAATAAGGCGCAAGGGCTGCAGGTAGCAGGTACCTGCAAATCAGGAAAGGGGAACTGTGTTACCCCGAATTTTACGCGAGCGAAGGCGCGAGCAAAAGCTAGTATTTTATAATTCCGCATCATATGAGGAAACTAGTCTTCAGTTTTCAACTATGTGGTGCCAAGTTTCTAGTAAAATAGCTGTGACATACGAATAGACAGACGATCTATTGCATCGAAACCCGGTTATGGTCCTCAACACGTAAAAACCGGATTTTACTTTGGACCGAGTTTCGATGCTCTAATCAGGCTGAACCTATTCCGCAGGCAGCACAAGCACAAGCGCAGGCGGGTTCCGTTTTAGCCAATTGGCTACGGAATTCTAAAAATGAGGATCAAACTAGACAGCCACGAAAGAGTTCGAATAGAAAAAGTTTAAATTCAAACTAGTGGTAAGCTTTGGCCGCAGCCTACCACTGAAACCAATTACACTGCATCAGTGGCTTGTTAAAGGTTTTTAAAGCGGTCAAGCCGAAAATAGCTTAAAATTCCTAACGTCAAGTTTCACTCATCCGTAATTGAAATGGTTGTTCATGGAGCCGTGTAAAGAGAAAAAAATAAGTGCTAGGCGTTCGAAAATTGGCTCCGAGTGTCCTCGACCGACCCCGTCTGGTTTTCAATTGCTTGGTTACAAGTTCACGGATAAAACTGACTGGTTTTTCGACTCGTATTGCAAAGGATGTTGGATTCAATACTAGGCAAAAAGAAAGACGCTGGCATGAATTTAGGCGGGCTTTTGTGAATTTTAATTTTGTGCATGCGGTCAAAGCCGTACGTTTACAAATGTATTTTGAGTATAAAGGGTTTGTTATTAAAAATGTAAAATTCTCGTGGAAGGTCACGATTTTAATTGAATGAAGGCGCATGACACAAGATGGAGACACTTTTCTACTCTTTATTCCGTAATAGACTAATAATGGTTGGTTTTATTTTTTTCGCATGGAAAATAATCAAATAATCTCTTCCGCTCTGGGTTGGAGCAGGAGGGAGTCTCAGAATTTTACTCACTAAAACCCATCCATGATCCCTCTTTTGCCCTTTGTGTTCCGGGGCTGCGGTATCTCGTCCGGACAACCCGCAATCCCGAAATAAAGGTTACTTAAGGCAGCGGTATTTTATTTTGTTTATGATTCGTATATTGATTATGTATTTTTTTCAGTCTGTTACTGAAAAGACGGCGTCATCCTTGCCAAAGAGCTGAAATCACACAATTTACTCAGATATATTCTTGGAATACAAAATCAGGACTCGTATAAAAACTAAAGCATACGCGAACAAGTCCCATTATTTACGTACAAGACGCTCAATTATAATAATACAGAGAGTAAGAAAATACGTTTTCTCTTTGTAGGTTTTTGTTTTTCACATAACGTATGTCCGTGTCCGTAACGTACGTTTATTTGTAACGACTTGATCCTCAGACTAGAGTTTAGAGAGGTTATTCTCGGTCCACGGTACTGAGAAATTAATCAGGAATATCCTGGCTTTCACACTGATTGATTTTGATGTGCCGTGCTTCTCCGAAGCTTTGAAAGGTTGCTTGGAAAGTTGCTTGTCCAAATGCTGAAGAACCCGACCTTTTCTTGGGGACATTAACGTTGAGTAGCGTTGAGGACGAATTTGTTTATTAAGTTACTAGCTGGCGCCCGCGGCTTGGCCCGCGTGATATCGAATAAAAAAGTATCCTATGTGTTATTCTAAACTATATGCTAGTTCATGCCAAATTTCATCAAGATCCGTTCAGCCGTTTTGACTTGAAAGAGTAACAAGTATCCACACATCCATCCATCCCCACAAATATTCGAATTTATAATATTAGTAGGATTTTATTTTTATTAAGTTAAGCAAAAACTTTGGTATTTAATTACAGTACAGTATTTGAATAGAGGCAGGATCAAAACTGAGGAAATTGGATAGATGTCGAGGTGTTGATTTAATTTTTCAAAAAAACTCGCTTTCAACTAAATTCGCTTTCATTGAAAAATGTACGGTCAAATAAAAAGAATCAAAACGAACTACCGTATGGAAAAGCTGTTTACAGTTATTAATCACTAGCCGTTGCCCGCGGCTTCGTCCGCATGGAGGTCAGAATATGCCAAGTGAATTTAATAAAAATTAAGCTTTTGTTTTATCCATGTATAAGCTATCCATGTGAAAAATTTAATCGAAATCTGTTTTGTTATTGCGTGAAAGAGTAAGAAACATTTATACATCCTCAGAAATTTTCATATTTGCATTATTAAGTAAGATAGGACACATAGTCTTGTTCTTACAATCGATTCTTAGACACAGTCACTTAGTAACTCTTGTAAGTTTTTCATCTACTGTTTACCTATCTTAACTTACTAATATTATAAATGCGAATGATTATGAGGATGAATGGATGTATGCATGTTTGTCACTCTTTCACGTCAAAACGGCTGAACGGACCCTAATGAAATTTGGCACAGCGGTAGATTATGGTCTGGAATAACATATAGAATACTTTTTTAGACGACATCACGCGCCAGCTAGTTATTTTATAACCGACATTACACTTTACGTCGGACGTATTGTAGGTCTCTACGAACTCAAAATTGCAATCAGATTTTCATGACGAAATGGCTGTGGAATTTAGCTAAGTGTAAACACATTAGTGCTGTTGACTGTATATTTGTATGTACATACATAAAGACTAGGATCGTGAAATTAACAGTAGAGTAAAATAGCAAAATGTTTCTCCAGTGTTGTAAGTTGTGGGAGAGTTGGTAAATGGACACGAGTAATGTGTTTGTCTTGCAATTATACGAAACTTCATTTGGCGCCAACACTGTTTTGTTTACTTACTTAATAAAAAACCACAGATACACGTAGCCACTCGGGTCGGACTTTAGGTTAAGCTGCGCTTGCCTAGGTTGGACTGTGGATGGGTGCCCACCCGTTACATACCGAGTTTTCTCCGTGCTTAGGAAATCATGCTAAGCTCATGCATGCATGAGCACGTCTCGGTTATTAATTATAGTTCTTTGACATTCGTTACAGGTAGTCAGTGTCCCGAAAGTCTGCCACAAATCTTACCAAGAGGTATAGTATTACCCAGTACTAACTGGGTTATGGAGGTCAGATGGGCAGTCGCTGCATGTAAAATACTGGTATTCAGTGAAAGCTGACCCCAACATGGTTGGGAAAAGGCTAGATAAATGATTACAATAAATACAAAAGAAAATAATTAAAAATAAAATTTAGAAGGAACAAAATAACTTAGAAATTAAACAGCATCAAAATCAGAAATTAGGCACAGAGAATAATTAGAAAATTCAAGACATAATTTTTCAAAGTGAAATATCAATGTCATTAAATCAAACAAATTTTATGTTATGAGTAATTACATATAATTTTTTTTTAAAACGTTACCCCACACTAGGAATTTCTCCTGTATCGTGGGCGCGTTTACAAACATTTAAACTCACATACACAAACAGCCAAACCCGAAACAACTATCTGTAGACCATACAAATATTTGTTCCGTGCGGGAATCGAACCCGCGACACGCAGCGCAGCAGTCGATCGCTCAGCCACTGCGCTAACCGTGTCGTTAAATTAAAATTCTAAGCTAAATTAAAAATTCTAACTATATTAAATATTCTAAGCTTTGTTTCCACAAAATGGTATTGTAAAAGGAAAAGTGAGCTACATTATTATCTTGACTAAATATAAGATAATAATATTTCTGAGAACATTGGATATTCATACACGAATGCACTGCACGATATGTTGCATGCACGAATACTTTAATAGTAACCGACAGATTAATATGTGATAGTTATAATGGAATCTTATGGTGTTATCGACTGAAGAAAAACATAAATCTTTCAGAAACAGCGGAGTTTTATGTCATGAAATACTTTTCGTTGTAATTAACATAGATATAATAACCATAGGACTGTTAAAAAAAATGGAGTAACTGCTATGTCTTTCCTTTGTAAGTTGTTTTTTTTTTGTCCTCCACAAAATAAATATTCATATCCATATGAATATTTATTTTGTGGAGGACAAAACAACTTACAAAGGAAAGACATAGCAGTTACTCCTTAATTTTTTTTAAAAAAAAGGAGCGTCTTAGTAGTTGGTCCTTTAAGAATGCTTTTCCTTAAGGGGCTCCCTACGAAAAGAGTTTGAAAATATACGTCCATTTACAAACTTTTTAGTAGGGAGCCCCTTTAACCTAGTGTTTAAAACCTACGCCAGCAAAGACGAGAAAATGACAGACATAAACAATTAAGATAAAGCATAATTTATATAGATGGAAATAATTTTTTATTCAGTGCAAATGAAAATATTTTAGGAGCGCATTAAGGGCTGAAATTCGAATACTTCCCGACAAGTCCCCGCTTGTAGCGAAAGTTGTTCCTTTTATAGAGCGCTGTAATCCTCTCGAACAGGCTTTCTGTCATTTAAATTCCGTCGGTACGCCCGTCGGATTTTTGCTTTGCTTACAAATTGTATGTATTGGGAGCAGAGACACTTATTATTTTAAAAACGAATACTTTTTGCACTCGTTTTAAGGGAATTGAGTCAAGCGAGCTATTATAATGATAGATGACTTGAATATTAAAGAAAGAAAAAATGTATTTATTTGTATAAACACGTGTTATATATTTTGGTGCAAAGGAAATAGAAAGTATCAACATGCCCTGCATAATAAGCAAAAATAAATGTTGTCCGTACATTGCTACATAGCGACAGCATTTATGGTAGCAACCTCAAACCATCAAACTAAAAAAAAACATATTCAGCTTTTGCTTGCATATAACATGACATTAGTACCAATTAATACACTCACATTTTGATAGTTATCTTTTCCCAGATCGGGCCTCCTAGACCCCTTTCAACCCATCACCAAAGTGACCACGGACTGGGGGAAAGTAAGCGAAATGCTGAAATCCACCGAGTCCCATCACTTGGACCAGATCCCTGAGAGAATCGAGACTGTCGCCCAAGCAGAGGCCGCGATCGGCTTGCTCACGGATCACGTACAATCCGTCCTTAACGAATGTTCAAGGGAGACCCCAGCGACGAGTGATCGTCGCTGGAGACTCCCGGACGATGTGCGAGATCTCGTGACCGAGAAGAACGTGGCCCTCAGGGCGTACAGGTCCTTTCCCTGTAACAATAACAAGGCTCACTGGCGATACTTACAGCGTAAAGTTAGTAAACGCATCAAGGAGTTGCGTAACAGTAACTGGGAAAAGATGCTCGAAGACCTCGAACCGACACACCTAGCCTTTTGGGAACTTCAGAGGAAACTACGCATCCCTGAAGTCTCAAACACCCCCCCCCCTCACCCGTCCTGATAATACCGTCGCTTTCGACGACGAAGACAAAGCTGAGTGCCTGGCTGACAGCTTAGAGACTCAATGCACCCCTAGCCTGCAGCCAGTAGACCCGGCACACCTCGCTGAGGTGGACGCCGAGGTTGAACGCAGAGCCTCTGCCTCCCAACGAGGACCCTGATGACCCTCTGCCCCCCATCACTGCCGATGAGGTGCACGAGATCATCAAGGGTCTAAACCCCCAAAAAGGCCCCCGGCTCGGACGGAATCACCAATAAGGTGTTCAAAATGTTCCCCGCCCCCCTCATTCAGCTGATGACCGCTATCTGCAATAGCGCTTTGACGCACAACATGTTCCCTCAAACGTGGAAAGAAGCCACAGTTATCGGAATCCCCAAACCAGGTAAGCCTAGGAACCTTCCTAGCAGCTACCGCCTCATCAGCCTCCTCAACGTCGTCGGCAAAATCTACGAGAGGCTTATTTATAAGCGTCTCAAAGACTACGCCGAGGCAAAGAGTTTAATTCCCAAAGAGCAATTCGGGTTTAGAGCCCGTCACTCTTGTGTCCAACAGGTGCACCGTATAGTCGAACATATCAGCGCCCGCTATCAACGCGGCCTGATGACCGGTGCCCTGTTCTTCGATATAGCGAAAGCTTTCGACAAGGTTTGGCACAAGCAACGGACTGATATACAAGCTATATCGTCTTGGTGTGCCAGATCGTCTCGTGCTCATCTTACGAGACTTTTTGTCGAACCGCTCCTTTCGGTACCGTATCGAAGGAGCGCTTTCCTCTTCCCGACCACTCAGAGCAGGAGTCCCTCAAGGCTCAGTGCTCTCCCCCCTTGCGTTCACGCTGTACACCAGCGACATCCCGAGACCGAACAATGCTGAGTTAGCTCTATTCGCTGACGACACGGCCATTTACTACTCCGGCCGCAGCGCAAATGTCATCATCCAGACCCTCCAATCCTCCGCAGACATCCATCATGACGTACGCGTGCCCCGTGTTCGCGCACATCCATCCGTCTAGAATCCACAGGATGAAAACCCTTCAGAACAGATTTCTCCGAAAGGCCGTGGGAGCTTCCTGGTACTTAAGGAATACTCGACTACATGTCGTTCTCAAAATACCGACCATAGCCCAAACGTTGAAACCCCTCACGAAGCGTTTCTTCGATACCGCTGAAAAACACCCCAACAGTCTTATAGCAGGGGCAACCCGCTATACTCCCACTAGGATAGGGAATATTCGCCAACCAAGGCATACCCTCATCACCCCCGATGATCCCATTACAATCCTGCAAGAAAGCAGTAGGAAAACAAGCACTATTAGAAAATACAAGCACAGACCGCGATCCGTCTTCCGACCTCGCCGCCGAGGCCCGTCGCGAAACCCCCAGTAACGAAACCGTCCCTTGGTCTACAAGCCAGCCCGCGATGCTGAGCAGTAAATCTAAAAGCCCCTAAATAATCGATCCAGCCACTTTTGTTGCCCTCCCTCAGTGACGCCCTAAGCCGAGGTCCGTACCCCACAGGGGGTGCCCTTAGCGAGCGAGCACTTAGCATAACAGTAGTTTTTGTAATAGTTATCTTTTAAGTCCCATGTAATAGGGGTGATCCTATTGCCATTAAACGGGCACAAATCTAGACTCCGTGTCTGCTACTGAGAAAGTCCCGATGGAAAAACACAAAACTTGAGAAGTGTCAAGGGAAGTACCCGGATGGAACGAAGTTATTATTTATTATGTACAAAAAACCTACATACACTCAACAAAAATAATCGTCGCCATACCACACTGTTCAATGCAGATAGAGAGAGATACAGAGAAACACGCGCACGCCGCACGGCTTACAACTATAGCAAAAAGTGTCGTTTCAACTTTCTAGTCTAGCCTGTCTAGCCCCCTTTCGCAACGCGCGATAAGAAACTTCGTTCCAATAACAAATTTCCCGACCCGCGAATCAAACCTAGGATCCCCTGTTCGGCAGTCGCGTTAGTGACCACTAGTCCAACTAGGCAGTCATAAACACATAACATTCGTGCATATACTGGTAACATTTATGTTAGCATCACAGGTACGCAAATTTGTACATCTTTATTTAGGGTTATTCCCGTGACTCAACCAGGCATAATGGTGGCAACACCCAATTTTACGGTTACCTAATTAAAGATCGACTATTTATGCATGATTGCGAGTTAATCCACCATTTCATTACGAAATAAACCGATAGTGATTCGGCGTTAGTGCTGAAAATACGTTGACCTGGTATATAGGGAACACAAATCGGTAATAGGAAACTATTATTAATTTTGTTTTTCATTTGAGGGTTCCGTATCTCAAAAGGACAAAACGAACCCTTATAGGATCACGTTGTTACCCGTCTGTCTGTCAAGACCACTTTTTTTTTGCGGATGGGAAATCATCGAGTAACTTTCTTTGCTCTGGGCGGAGCGAGGGGGAGTTCCAGACTTTTACTGACTAAAACCCACCCATGTTCCTTCTTTTGGCCATTATGGTCGGGGTCGCGGTCTCTCTTTCGAACAATCCGCAACCCCTTTTTACTATCTTGCTGAAATTAAAACCATATATTCAAGTCTATAGTCCCTAACAACAGTGAAAAAATTAACCTTCTAAGTCTAGACAGTCAAAAAATATGGCTGGTTATGTTGCAAGTTTGTTCGGAACCCTCCATCCATTAAAACTTTGTAAGAAACCTTGAATTAACAGTACATATTTAAGTAGAAACTCTTTAGTAATACGTCGTGATAGATAACAGACTATGCGATGAATGATCGAGCTAAGGTAATAAGTTTGGCCTCCACATTGAAAAGATGGCGGTCAGGAAACGCGCCAAATAAAAGTAGGCCTCGACCCGTATTGGCGGGAAATGAGGGAACTTCGGGGTATTTACGAGCTCCAATGATTATCATCGAGTTGAAAAAACGCAAGTTATATGAAGTATTTATTGTGTAGATGTGGAGTGTGAAATCAGACAGATGTTTTTAAAGTAATAGAAAGATTTTGTGACAGTTTTTTTTGTATACTTCCAAAGTTTTATAGTAACTCGTGAATGTTTATCGACAGTTTGAGGAAATGGTTAGTAAGTTTATTATTTATTTAAATAATTTTAGTTTTGATCACGTTCAATTACTGTTTTATATGATTTGGGAACGACTGCAAAACAAAACCATATTTTGTCTTGCCTCTTAATTTAGTTAGTAACTTGTACATGAAATAGTATACGTTGGTATTTTAATGATTTTTATTTTATTGATGATTGTAATCACTTGACATTAGTTAAATATTTGTTTCTTTTATTTTGTTTATTTAATTAATTTCGTAATTAATTCTAATATAAAAATGTTGCATGCCTCACGGTAGAATGTATTGGATCCTTCTCTTACTCAACACCATATTTCTGTACCTACATTCATAGCAAATAAATTTCATTTCATTTCATTTGGTACATAATGTATAAGAAATAAACGCCTGTTTACAGGGATGGTTACGGAACAACAAAATCTTGTCTAACGACAAATTTCGCAGAATCTTGTGAACAAACACATATGGCAAAAGTAACGGAATACACATGAATATTTATGTAATTAAAGCTTGTAAGCGTGTTTATAATTCAATTTCTGCAGTCCCGCGGTGGGCGCCAGTATTTGTCAAACAAAGTTTGCGGGTAGCTAAATCAAACCTTAGTTTACACACTTGTGATTACTTAAAACTCCATTTCGAACAGCTTTAACTAGGTTACAAGTATTCCCAATTATAAATTCTCTATAACTTACTGTGTAACATGTCATGCCCATCTGCTAGTATCCAAGGATAAGGTTTACATTAAATTATGCATCAGCATTCGAAGGAAGCTTTTAGCAAACAAGGTTTATTTATGCAAATTCATTCCATAATTCATCAGAAACGGCCTGCGAAGCATCGAATCAATGTGAAGAGACAATGGTAAGCCGCAGTTCATTTATAAACGTCAGGATTGCCCTAGATACTAAAACACAGGTGTAACAAAAGATTGGAAGATAAAACGTAACGAATTGTGAAGTGTTTTCTGTCTACAACAAACGATCGCTGGTTCTGACAAACAAGGCGCTTGAGAGTTTCTCGGAAAGTGACGAGACTGTTTGGGCGCGAGATGACAAACACAATGGGTTTTCTGAGCCCCTGAATGACACCTTCATTATAGAAGCTGACGTCTCGCAAATACTCGACGAATTGTTACACCGCACTTTACCAAGTGTCATGAAAAGTAAGCCGCGCCTCTAATGGTCTTCCGAGTTTATTTTCAACCTCCAAAGTTATCACGATATGTAAATATTGAATTTGCGTTATTAGAATTTGAATAAACGTTCAGGAAAAATAATAGGTTCGTACTACCAGGCGCTGAATAAATACTTATAAACTTGTTAAAATGTTGAATAATTGATGTAGTGGTAAACGGAGAAGTAAACGGGAGTAAGTTTTATAATAATAACGTGTGTAATACACAAAATTTCGAACTTTAATGTTATGTTAATTGAGTACATGAATATTGATGACGCGACATCGATATTCACTGATACAGCAAGTAATTACTTGAATATTACTGCAAACAAACACATGAAGAGATATCGATTTGAGCAATCAATCGAATCTGTCTCGCTCACTAAAATATAGCTTGCTTTTATCCCTGACATTGCGAGAAAAATATCATTGGATTTCCAAAAGAGCTGTACAACAAATAATAGAATTTGGGAGCACTCACTAGCGATTTGTTTGAGCGCCGTCACAGCCGATTTGATAGTATTCAACGTACGACGCCTCAGATTCTTCTTCGCAGAAAAGTTCTCCATATCAATATTCACCGACATTTTGATTTGCACTTTATTTTGATGATTTTAGAAGCTATTTTGCAGTGTTTTGGCACTACACTGCGCACTGAACACCTTTTGTTTCGGGAGCCCGGAATACACTGCGCGTAAATGCATATCAGTAACAGCCAGTCCACGCGCGAATTCTAAAGACTTTATAACGAACAGTAGAATGTGTGGAGACGAAATACTAACGATTCTCCTCGTAATAATTCTGTAGTATAACTGTGATTACCGAATCTATGCCAAAGTCGTGTCGTTCTATGTTTATTAGCGTTGAAGTTCGGAAGTTATTATGTTTGAATGACGTCATTTTCGCGGAAGTTTCTGTACTGTGCCTTTGTTTCTTTTTCATCATAAAATAGTCGGTAAAAGTGGAATTGTTTAGTTTATCTAAAATATTGTAATCTGTACAACATGACATATGTTTTAATACATTTCAATGAGCTTTCAAATAAACAATCACATGAAAAGAAAATGTCAGTTTTCTTGGACACTTCCTTGGGCATTTTCTTTTCATGTGATTGTTTATTGAATTGTGTATTAATTAATAATAATTAAAAAAAATCCAGTATTTCCGCAAAATTGAAACTACGCCATCGTTTTTCACCTCAAAATTTTCAACGTGCTTTTATTAAATCATCCTCACACCTTGCTCCAAAGCTTCACAATTCATAAGCATATTAGCACCTGATAAATTTAAGACCCATCTCCGACGGATGAGTGTAATGCTCAACGTATACAATGGACGATGTGGTAAACAACTTCTATTCTTAACCCAGACAGCCGGCAGAGATCAGGTTCATTAACAAAAGACGACTTTACGAGATTTCGTATTGACAAGAACAATCAAATGAGGTTTTATGATGAAACACATTACGATTCTGTTGTGTTTTCATAAGGTTGGGATGAAATTCTCGTTTGTGGGCGACGTAATATCGTAAATGTAAAACGTGTTGAAGCATTTTTTATTTGTTTCGTTTTTGATGTGGTTTGGCCAATAACACTCGTCTGATCATTGATTATTCATTAGGAAGCAGAATCCAAATGCCAATAAATCAAATTGAAAGAATTAAACAATGATAATGTAGAGAAACTTAATATAAGGTAAATTGAGAGAGACGAATAAGAGTCTAAGGACAAAGTAACCATTAAAGATACACAAGACAGAAACAATGAAAAATGTCTAGTTCAAAAGTCGACCTTGATGTTCGCAGGAGTAAAATAAAACAGAAGCTTTCGACAGGTAATTGTACGCAGCTGATTAATTATAAGTAAAACAGATACAGCACACTATGATTTTTTAAATAGAGATAAAACTTTACAAAAATAATTGCATTGTCTTTTCTGTTTTCATCTATTTTTAAATCTGTTTACATTTTTACTAACTACAAATTTGTTGGTCCTTCTGTTATTTTTATTTCATGTCTTTTATATGTTGAATATATAATAATTGTTGTCCATTTATTTTTAAGCTATTGCATAGCTTCTATCGCGGGCCTTGAGCGCGGGGACCGAATCCAGAAATTCCGTAACGAAGAAAAACCTGACGCTCCCCACTCCGACGGGCACGGAGGTGTGGCTTGTCTAACGTCATTTACACAATACGCTCAGTTATTTCAATCCCGATTCTAATGTTCTAATCTAATAGCGTGTTTGGTAGAGAATCAGATAGTCAATCGACATTACGCTGGAGCAAACCCAAGATCTTACTTTTCTTTTTGCGACTTCTTTTCATTGGAAGTACTTTTTAAATATTATATTTAGTTTTTTATTTTTTTATTTATTGTCTAAGTTGATAAAAAAATGTTTCTTTTTGCGACTTCTTTTCATTGGAAGTTCTTTTTAAATATTTTATTTAGATTGTTTTTATTTATTGCATAAGTTGATAAAAAATGCTATGCAATAGCTTTACCGCGGCAGTCCCCGAGTGCCACACGTATTTTTTTATCTAATTAGAGAAGAACGTGACTTATGTTAGATTTTGTTAACTGTAAACGAATTTAATATTGTTGAACGCTTGTTTTTAATTTTAATTGGATGTCAGCTGAAATACAATGTATAGTGGCAGCTGAGGCCTTTAGCTATTTATTTTATTTATTAAACTTTATGCACATGTAAAAAAACACTGTACAAAGGCGGACTTAATGCCTTAGGCATAGGCTTTAGCTTTTTAGGGTTCCGCATCGAAAGGGTAAAACGGGACCCTATTACTAAGACTCCGCTATCCGTCCGTCTGCCCCTCTGTCAACAGGATGTATCTCATGAACCGTGATAGTTAACGCTTGAAATTTTCATAAATGACGTATTTCTGCCGCTATAACAAAAATAGTTAAAAACAGCATAAAATAAATATATAAGGGGGGTCAGATACAACAAATTTATATGCCATTTTTTAAGATTTTTTTTTTTTTTTTTTTTTTTTTTGGGGTGGGAAATCATCCAATGACTTCCCCCGCTCTGGGCGGAGCGGGGGGGCATGTCAGACTTGTACTGACTAAAACCCACCCATGTTCCTTCTATTGCCCTTTACGTTCCGGGGCCGCGGTATCTCTTTCGAACAACCCGCAACCCCGGCAGGCGGAGGCTCTGGCAAGCCCCTCTGCTTTGCTGACTCTCTTTGAGGCGCGCGTGAAACACGAACGCGCCGTCGACACGGCCTGTCGTCAATCGACGGACGGACGGCGAGCTACCCATTGCTCACCGTCCACAGGCCCGCATCTACGGTGGCCGGAAGTCGTCTCGCGGCGCCCGGCGCCATGGGCGTCTCCCGCGGCGGCTGGGTTGGGCAGATGTTCTCTCCCTCAATCGCCCGGCCACCTCCTTCGCTAGCATTACTGCTTCGCAGAAGGTGGTGACCGCTTCCCATTCCCTCTCGCTCCGGACCATGGCCTGAACCAGGGCCGGACGCGAGAGATCTCCGCCGCCGATCGCCTCCACGAGGGCACGGCGGTGCCCAAGCTGGGCAGACCGCCACTGTGTGCTCCACCGTGTCCTCCGGGCGATCGTCACAATGGTGACACCCAGGCGCTTCCTCCCGCCCGATGATGTGCAGGAACCTCCCGAAACTTCCGTGTCCGGTGAGGACCTGCGTCAGGCGGTAGGTGAGGACGCCATGACGCCTCTCCAGCCACTCCTCAAAGAGGGGACTTACCGCCGCTATTGTGGCGTGCCCTGCACGGGGTTGCGACAGTCGCTCTCTCCATGCCACCATGAGATCGCACCGGAGGTCTGCCCGCCGAGCGGCAACTTGCCGTGGCAGCGGGTTTTCCCCCCGGTGTAGTGCCTCCGCGCGCCACTCAAACAGGCGCGCGAGGACTATCGCCTCCAGATTTTTTTAAGATCTTCACACTAAAATCTTGTTCACAGTTGCCAGCGCTAGTGCTGAGCTTGGGTTCTGGGTTCAATACCCTGCATGTTGATTGACTTTTAACAACAGTATGTTTTCATTAGCAGCCTGGATAAGTGTACTTTGAGTGCAACAGGCATAATCTCTAAAAATACTAGTTTGAAAATAACTTAGTCATCATAATCTGCTTAGCTTTTTCCCAGCTTTTTTGGGTTCGGCTTCCAGTCTGATCGGATGCAGCTGAATACCAGTATTTTACATGGAGCGACTGCCTATATGACCTCCACAACTTAGTTAGGACTGGGGATAATACAATACTCCTTGGTAAGATTGGTTGTCAGAGTTTCGGGACACTGACTATCTGTAACGACTATTAAAGATCTACAAATGACAGCCAGGACCAACGGCTAAACGTACTTTCCGAGGCACGGAGGAAACTCAGTATAACGGGTGGTCACCCATCTACAGACCAACCTAGGCAAGCGTGGCTTAACCGGAAGGTCAACCCGACCGGCTGCTATTATTAAGGCATAGAAAATAACTGACTTTGTTTAGGCTAATTGGGTTAGGACTAATTGATGTCTTCTGGAAATACAAGTATGACGTTACATTATTATGATCACCTCTTCACAGAACTTTGTCATGAAGTTAAACTCAATGTACCAAGAAGTTATGGAGCCGAACATACATTTTATTTCGGCTATAAAACATAAAACAGTATAAACATATACCTTGGACACAAATCTGCATGAATAATGACTATTTTGTGTCACATTGAGCTAATATGAAATTTGTGTGAAATGCAATGCATGTTATTTAGAGGTAAACGGTCCCAACATTTGGGAAATGAATCGTATTTGCATAACGTTTAGGTTTAATTTTGCATTTGGTGTGCGGAATATGATTGATGAGGCGTATTGTGTGAGGTAGCTGTAGTCTGAAGTTTAAATTAAACTGTATGTTAATGGGCTGTAAATCTATTTGCATATTAACTTTTGGACTTGTTATTTTAGTGAAGCGAGACTGATATATTTGTCACTAGCTTACTACTTAGTTTTTTGGGAATATAGTCTGAGGCGTCGACTTTTCCGGGGTTGCGGGCTATTCGAAAAACATACCGGCCCCGGAACACAAAGAGCAAAAGAAGGAACATGGCTGGCTTTTAGTGAGTTAAAGCCTGACACTCCCTTCCTCTCCGCCCAGACGAGATTATTTGATTACAATCAAAACAAAAGAAAAAGCTTTTTCATGGTGTTACGTTGGTTAAACGCTACATTTTTGCGATCTTGGAGGAGGTCTTGGTTAAGTAATAATTGCCGCTCGGTTCGACCTTGAGGATAAGCTGGGCTTGTCTAGGTTGTTCCGTGGATGGGTGACCACCCAACACATACCGAGTTCCCCCCGTGCCTAGAAAAGCACGTAAAGCTGTTTGTCCGGGCTGTTATTTGCAGACCTTAGACCAGCCATACTCAAAGTGTGTTCCGCGGAACCCTAGGGTTCCGCCATACTTCTGTAGGGGTTCCGCAAGAATCCACAAACGCTAACGGAGAGGAAATTTTTAATAAAATAGATACTTTTTTGAGGAATTTAATCGTAGACGCATTGATTGCATTGACATTTGTACAGATGGAGCCAAGGCGATGACGGGTAATACAGCAGGACTAGTGTGTCTTAAAAAAAATAAGCACCTTGTAATTCCAGCTATTGTATCCTGCATAGACAAGCACTTGCCATGAAGCTGTAAAAATAATTAATTTTATCAAATCACGACCACTACAATCCCGAAACATACAACAAAATAAAAAAAAACAGTTTCGTACCTCCCATTAGTTAGATTTTATTCTTTTTTGATATCATTAAATTCGTTTATTCATTTTCTTATTTATTTTTTATATTTTTAGATATTTCTTATATAAAAAAATTAAAAATACAAAAAATAGTAGCCCACCGGTATCGGGAACAGGGTCCAAGCTACCGGCAGTCAGTGCTAGAGAGAGAGGAACCTCCTAACAATACGAGCCATCTCCAGAAGTACCGCTCTCTGAATCAAGCCCTTAATCCAGCCGTATAGCGAAAGCCTCCTCAGATGTTGGTCGAGGTTCACCCTTGTTTGGTCGAACAATGTTTCGTCGAAAATCACTTCGGCGAATTTTAGTTGCAATAAAGTCATTTCGTAGAATTATTCATTTGACCGAATAATTCATTGGTAAATTTTTATTTTGCATAATTATTTATTTGAACTAATTTCATTTGAACAAATTTCATTTCACCGAATTTTCAAATGTACTAATTTTATGCATAATATTCTTTTGACCTAAAATTCATGTTTAATGGGCACAGTTCTAGCCTAACTCAAATGGCACTTAACCAAACCTTAAAATATTCTTTGCATGGTCGAGGGTGGGCTTGGTCGACGGAGCCCCGCTTCGCGGGGCTCCTACTTCTGGGTGGTTTATAAAAAAATAACCACGAAGGGGATGGCGGGGTCTATTCGCTCGCTTCGCTCGCTCACACGACCCCGCCATCCCCTTCTAACCTAACCTATCCGAGTCGGGGTGCCCTAAAGTCCAGATTGCATCCAGTTTCTCCTGGTAACAATAGTTGAGGGTGGCGGAGATTATGAATATTATAGTAAATGAATAATATGCTAAATGAATATTACATTACATCAAATGAACATTATACCTTTTGATCATTAGCACAAATGTTGTTATAGCAAATAAATATTCGACGAACTGAAAATTCTGTCAAACGATATTATACTAAGTGATGATTTTCTTAAACGTTGTTCGATTTAGTAATATTGTATCAAACATTGTTCGACCAAACAAGGGTGAACCGTTGGTCGAGGCTCTTGGCAATTAAGCCAGTGGCAGATAAGACTATCGGCACAATCATCGCTGAGTCCACATCCCACATGTCGACAACCTAGCAAACCAAGTCAATATACTTGATTTGTTTATCTTTCTCGACTTTCACGAGGTTCTCGTCATGGGAAACCGTTATGTGAACAATCATTGTGCGCCGCTCTGATCGATCCACCACCACTATATCAGGCTTGTTGGCAACAATAGTCCTGTCAGTGATGATGGAGCGATCCCAGTAGAATGTGATATTGCCATGTTCAAGAACTGGGTCGGGCTCAAACCTATAGTACGGCACTTCCGATTCCACAAGGTTGTATTTTAGAGCAAGTTGCTGATGGATAATCCTGGCTACAAGGTGGTGCCTATGCAAGAACTCTCCGTTAGCTAGACGAAAACAACCAGAAATAATGTGACGAATTGATCGCCTCGACCACCACAACTCGGAATATACAGTCTCATAACCTGAAAACGTGGGTGATGCATTCGATATGCTGTCAACAACCGTGTATGGACCTTCCTATCCAGGGCATCTAGTTCTGTTTGATTCACATAAAATACATCTAAAACCGGCATGATCCAACCGTTGAATTGAAATAGTCTTTTATCAGGCGGAAACAAGGTTGCACGTACCTTGTTTCCTATTTTTGTTTGTTGACTATTAAATACTTTTCTCTGGCGGCCAAAGAAGCGCTCCTTCAACGATTGCTTCATGTCAGCAACATTGATGCCCAGCGCTTCCGACATACCCAAATACTTGTAGGTTTCGGTTGCTGAGATGGATCTAAAGTTTATGTTATCGGAGAGCTGGGTTCCCGCAGATTTCACAATATCTCTTCGCTTTACATGCATGACCGCACATTTGTCCTCACAAATTCTATCCTGATGGCCCTACTGAAAGTTTCAGTTACCTTCAGTAGCTCCATCAGTTGCAAATCTTTGGGGGCAGAGTTTCAGGTCATCCATGTGAAGGAGGTGAGATATAACCTGACCACCTCTCCTCAATCGATAGCCCAGACTTGAATCTTCCAGCAAAGTACTTAGGGGATTCAAGGCTAAGCAGAACCAAAGTGGACTCAAACTATAGCCCTGAAATAATCTTTTATTATTATACTTGATATGTAAGTAAGTAATAATAAGTAACTGTTACATTGTACTTTTATTATGCTTATTAATCAAGAGTACACTTTTAAAAACTGTTGTTTTATGTAAGGGTTCCGTCAAGTATTTCGCTTTCCAAAAGGGTTCCGTCACCAAAAAAGATTGAGAACCGCTGAGTCCTTACAGGTAGTCGGTGTTCCGAAAATCTGATAACCAGTCTTACTAAGAGGTATCGTATTACCCAGTTATGAACTGAGTTATGGAGGTCAGACAGGTAGTCGTTACATGTAAAGTTTTGGTACTCAGCTGAATACGGTAAGGCTAAGCAGATGATGACGATATTTATGTGTTCTTATGGTGCCAGAATATTTAGACTTATGTTTGGCAACTGTCGTTAGTTATAACAATATATAACTTGTTAACTTTATATATAATATAAAATTGTCGCTAGTTAGTAAATAAGTAACACCATAAAATTGTTATGGGGTTAGTTATTATAAGTTAGTGTTATGAATGAAGAATGACTCTTTTCTTATCAAAGTTTCTGGACATTTTGATGAAAATAGAGATTATAGATATCGATCAAGGGAATTTAAAAACACTGTGGTGACGTCTGAATCTCATTGGAATAAATTAATCAAATTACTATCGAAACAGAACTACTACGTTACGTACTATTACGTACGAACTATTACGTACTAATTAATTAGTACCTTCGTAACCTCAATTCACACGATTTTTCCAACATCAAACGAAAATCCATTTTCCACTTTATAAATTAACGAACCGACCAATCCCGTATCAGTCAAAAGTAGATTACGTGAAATTCGTGGAAATGATAAATAGCTTTTGTTTGTCAATAAATTTGTTACGGTCTGTCGTCACTGTAATGCCTTTGATACGACTTTAGTACTCGGAATTGGAAAAGGCTATTAAAAATCGCTGACTGACAACATTGCAAAGAGGTCATCATTTGCCTAGCCTTTTCCCAACTTCATGATAATTCCCTCTTTGCTTATTATTGGGTTCAGCTTCTGTACCACAATGCAGCTGAACACCACTAATTTACTTCAATCGACTGTCTCTTCGACCACCACAACCCAGTTAGTACTGGGTAATACGATACCCCTTGGTAAGTCTGGTTGTCAGACATTCGGGACACTGACTACCTGTAACGACTGTCAAAGTTCTGCAAATGACAGCCGAGACCAAAAGCTTAACGTGCTTTACGAGGAACGGCGAATCATGCCAAACAGGTACGTATGGGTAATATTAAGTAAGAATGATGCACACGCGTAACTTTGAAGAATTACATTTAGAACCTTTGTTATCAAAATTGAATGTGTCCTAAAACTAAAAAAAAACAATGACATCTGCCAACCCGCACTTGACCAACTAACAGCCACTCTTCCCTTTTATGAACAGTTATAAGTTTGTGTTCTATCAGTAGGAGAATTATGTTTAAACTAGTTAGTAGTAGCCTGTAATCCTCGAAGAGGAGGCAGATGTACCAAATAGTACACCCACATTCCGCCAGTTATGTTTAAGTCCCATATCCGGGCCTTGACTTGACGGGCCTGTTGGTCTAGTGGTTAGTGGCCCTGACTGCTGAGCCGGAGGTCGTGGGTTCGATTCCCACCCAGGACAAACTTTGTGTGATGAGCATGATTGTTTGTTCTGTGTCTGGGTGTGATTTATCTATAATATGTATATATTTATAAATTAAATAAGTATGTATATCAGTTGTCTGGTTACCATAACACAAGCTCTGCTTAGCTTGGGATCAGATAGCCGTGTGTGAGTTGTCCCAAGATATTTTATTTATATAATAGGGGACGAGCCGAACAACCCACAACCCCAACAGGCAGTGGCCCTGGCTGGCCCCTCTGCTTTGCAGACATATCTTTAGGGTCCGCGAGGAACAGGAAAACGCCGTCGACACGGCTGAGAAATTCCTTTAAGTCTAATGTTGTATTATGACCACTGTCCTCTTGACCTAGCCTTCAATGTGACAAGAGATAAGACTCGCGTCACGTCATTCACGACACTTATCGTGTCACATACAATGACAGTGACAAATTACACAAACATTGACGTCATCCTTAATTGAACATCGGAACACTGATTACATAAACTTCTAAAGTGTTCACTGAACTATATTGCCACAGTATAAAAAAAAATAAGTAATTCAACTAGGAACAAATGGTAGGAATCGGTACAAACGCACACACACACACAAAGAAAGCGTTTACAAGAATTGCGAGCATGTTCGAGGTAACAGATTACTTGTCAGTAACACGGGGCAGTCGTAATGATTACTGGTATAGGACGCAAAGATAATGGGTGTAGAAATACTAAACAAACAGTTTGATTGACAACCGTTATTTTATGTTTCGGTTGGTAAATCATCAAAAGTTATTTGAACCCTCGCTCTGGGCAAAGCGGAAAGGAGTGTCAAACTTTTACTAACTAAAACCCATGCATGTTATTTCTTTTGCCCTTTGTGTTCCAGGGCCGCGGTATCTCTTTCGGACAACCCGCAAGTAGGCAGTAAATTGACAACCCTAAGCCGTCGCTCTAACACAATGCGTTTTAGTCGAGTGATGAAAATTGTCAATGAAACATATGGACATTAATATGCCTGTGCTTGTATGATGACTTGCGAGCTTTAATTAGGACAGTAAGAAGAAATCTATATGTTTGAACTCATCGTGCGACGTGAACGCGTGGTGTCGTCGTACAAAGTGTCAAAGTGGCAGAGTAGGACAACGCCTAAATTACACTCACGTTTAATTTTATAAAGAAAAGCCATGTTTGATTGCTGTTTATATTATGACCAAAGTGTTGACTGAAACACATTACTATAACAACGTGTCATATGTCATTGTCAGCAGGGGATTTCTGTTCGTGACGTCATTACCATACGACCAATGAGTCCGTATAGCCGTAGTCCGCAAGCTTACCGTTGTCAAATACTCCGCGCAGGGTTTTACCGACCACGGCTAATTCTAACCGCATTTTCGATGGGAATTCAATGTACTTAGTCAGTAATGGCCGGCTTTGGGGCTCTGCTTTGTCTATTTTAGGAGGAATATTGGCGAATTGGGTATTGACTAAATGGGTTATATAGCGACGATCATAATTTTGTTTTGGCGACGATCATAGTTTTGGCATATCCTTTATTCCGATTTGCCGTATCTAATTTAACCGTACCTTTTATGTGGTCATTGTCGATTCTGGTTTTGAGCTTATATTCTGTAAAAACGTGTATGTAGTGTACGTGTATGTGTATGTAGTAAACGTGTACGTGTATGTAGGCTGTAAACAGATATTAAGAAGTAAGCGGTTTATATTTGTGAAAATGCATAGGCATTTTAAATTTTGTATCATTACCGATGTACTAAAAACATATTGCACTTACGGTGGATTTTTTTTCAATGAACAGCAAAGTTCAGTGAGTCGTTATCTAAAAATCTGAAAAAAAGGTTTTGACAGCTTTTTAGACGACATGCGATATGTAATCCATTCTCAGTCCATTTCCGTAACAGACTTGATTCCCTTAGTTCGTCTTCGAGAAGTCGTACTTCTCAGTTCTTAAACTGACCGGTTACAGCTTTAAATGGCTCAGCGAGGCACTTCCTGACGATACTGCTTTTGGCTTAGCGAGCTTCTTAAAAGATAGACTCCTCGGTCTATCAATTGAAGTGTCGTGTTGTTTGAGATTTGGGGGAGTTGGGTGTTTAGATGTCCATGTTCAATTTGGATTTCACTTTAAAGGCAAATTTATAGAGCAGCGGCAAATATAGGTAAAAGCGGGCAAGTGCGAGTCGCCTGGCCATATATTTTGACTGCGAAAACTTGTTTTTTTCACAGCTCCAAGGGATAAGAGTATATTTTTTTCTTTTTGACCTTTGAAACCCTAAAAACAATAAAAGCTTCGTCAATGAACATCATTAAAGCTGTATCACCTTGAAAATTGATTGTATAGCGATTGTCTTCCGTCAGATGGGCATTCAGCCTAGGTGTGTTAGTCAGTTTTATTAACAACTTGTCTGGCTATTTAATAAAATTGACTATCATAGGGTAAATCATACATGTAGCAGAACTCACAATGAAGCTATAATGATGGGTGGTGGGTGATTGTTGTGACATATTTGCCAAAAGTGACGCTTGTTTTTGTTTTCTATTAATTTTGTCTTGTTTTTTTTATTTAGCCTCCCCCAATTCCTTCCATGATCTCTTTTCACAGGCCTCGCCGCACCACTCCTTGCGGTACGCGTCCAGGTCGTCGCGACACCTTTTTCTAGGCCGGCCTCGGCGGCACCGTCTATCTTCCGGAACCCATCGTGTGAAGACTTTTGCCCACCGGTTATCGCTTGTTTTGTCAAAGGCAATTTAAAAGTATTACGGGGATAAAATTAGTACATAGTGAAATTTTAAAAACACATTTGTCTATTCATTAATTCTTACTAATATTATAAAAGCGAAAGTGAGTTTGTTTGTTTGTTACGTCTTCACGCCTAAATGGCTAAACCGATTTTGATGAATTTTGGTACAGAGATAGTTGGGACCCTGGAGACGGTCATAGGCTAACATGGATGGACATTTTTTTAAAAGATTTAGTTATGAGGGAGAAAAAGGGAAGATTATGGAAAACTTAGCATTGCTATTACAATAAATAAGCTAGAGCAAAAACTACAGGTAGCAGGTACCTGTAAATCAGGAAAGGGGAACTATGTTACCCCGACGATTTAACGTGAGCGAAGCCGCGGGCAAAAGCTAGTTTTGTATATTTGCAAATGCGCTATTAGCACTGTTTGTCTCTGCATTACCCAAAAGTTGACTGGTAGAAAATGCCTATGGCATTAAGTCTGCCTCTGTACTTTGTGCTTGAAGTATTAAATTGAATAATACAATAACATGGCCGATGCCATTCTTGCTGATGTTCTCAAATTTCCAAGAATGTTTTTTCGTCAATAATTTTGTATTTATGACATTTACAAAGGGACAATGATTAAGATGACGTCGGTATTTCGATTTCCTATGATATCAAAGACGGGAAATTGGAAGGGCTCGATTTGCGACAGGAAACGTTATGATAATAGGCATTAACAGTTGGGCTGTTGCGACGAAATTACTTTCATATAGGAATAACTGTTATTATGTATTGGAAAGTCATTTAGGGCCCAATTACCATAAGAAATTGGGGATGTTCTTTGCGTTTTGAGGGCTCCGAACTTCAAAAGGGAAAACGGAACCTAACAACACTTCGTTATACATCTGTCTGTCTGTCTCACATCTCCCTTTGTCTCGGGAACGCGTGGACGTATCGAATTGAAATTAAATAAATAAAATAAATAAATATCTTGGGACAACTCACACACGGCTATCTGATCCCAAGCTAAGCAGAGCTTGTGTTATGGTAACCAGACAACTGATATACATACTTATATAATTTATAAATACATACATATTATAGATAAATCACACCCAGACAGAACAAACAATCATGCTCATCACACAAAGTTTGTCCTGGGCGGGAATCGAACCCACGACCTCCGGCTCAGCAGTCAGGGCCACTAACCACTAGACCAACAGGCCCGTCAAATTAAAACCATATAGTCAAGTCTGTGGACCCTTGAAGTTGTGAGTCCTCTGAATTACCACAGACAAATGATATGGCCGTTAATATCACAAGTTTGTAAGGAACCGAGTGCGCGAGTTCTGCTCGCAATTGACCAGCGTTTTCTTCTCTATATTAAAAGTATGTAAGAATGGTACTCAGTTCGTTTATGTGCTGGTAAAACAATAATGATGCCTCTTCTCGCTTAGAGAAGGCACGGACTTTCATCGCCATTTTTAATCTTTTACTTTTCATTTGTCTTCCATACCCTTTATATGTAGTCGACTTACCAGTGACAATACAATAAAAAAAAATATACAACCGAATTGAGAACCTCCTCCTCCTCCTCTTTGTTTTGAGGTCAGTTAAAAGAAAAAAACAATAAAAGCTAATGAACCTCCGTCAATTGACCATCATTAAGGCTGATAATATTATGTATCACCAAGGAAATTGATTGTGTAGCGATTGTCTTTCGTCAGACAATCAACCTAAGTTTGTTAGTCAGTTTGTTTAACAATTACTTGTCTGGCTTTACAATAATATTTAATGTCATAGGGCAAATCATCCGCGAGACGACTCCCGGCCACCGTAGATGTGGGTCTGTGGTCGGTGAGCAATGGGTAGCTCACTCTCCGTCCGTCCAGTGACGACAGGCCATGTCGACTTCACGTCAGTGTTCCACGCGCGCTTCAAAGAGATGTTAGCAAGGCAGCCCGCTGGGGTTGCGGGTTGTTTGAAAGAGATACCGCGGCCCCGGAACATAAAGGGCAAAATAAGGAACATGTGTGGGTTTAAGTCAGTACAAGTCTGTCACTCCCCCGCTCCGTTCAAAGCGGGGGAAGTTTTTTGGTGAATTCCCATCAGCAAAAAAAGGCCAAATAATACATTTAGCAGAAAGTATGTAGATATGCATACATATGTAACATGCATACATATGTATAAATATGCAGTATGCATAAGTATGTATAAATATGCATGAAAATATGTCATGTCATGTTGTGACATATTTGCCAAAAATTAGCCAGTTTTTTTTCTGTTTTCCATAAATTTTGTGTTGTTACTTACTGTTTAATTTTCTTTTGTTTTCCTTCACCTATGTACATAGACTATCCTCATTTACCAGTGACTAAACAACTCAGTAGACGGGTAAACTGGCACACATAGGGATCGCCTCATTTGTGCCAATATACAGTGATTAAGCTCTGTCGTGTAATTGACTGGTGATTGCGAACATTAATCCTGATGCTAACGATATGGGCAGGATATTTATGTGTATGTGTGGGAGTATGTTTACATACATACCCTGTTTGAGGAACATCATGGAACAATCATTTAATGAATTCTGTATAACGTTACAACACGACTATAATTCCCGAAAGGTTAGGCAAAAGTGTTCCTAATATGTAGTTCTGTGAAGGTTTTAATTAAATATTATAGAGTGCAGTGTCATTAACAAAGGGTCAAAAGTCCACACCCGGGGTCTGCCAGCGAGCCATGGAACGACGCATACAGAACGTCAAAATTTCCGACCGTATAAGAAACAGTATGCTTCTCCAAGACCCAAATAGCAGACATTTGCAACATAGACACAAAATTAAAGTGGGACTGGCCACATCTGCCGTATTTTGCAACAATATTGGGCCAAAGTAACAACTGATTGGGTTCCGAACAACAGGACCTGGCGACGCGGTAGGGTCAGAAGGAGATAGCGTGACAAGCTGGACTTTTACACGTAGGATTGGGCCCGAACAGCAAACGACAGGAAAATATGGAAGGAAGGAAGAGAGGCCTTTGCTTTGCAGTGGGACACATCTGGTTCATAATAAAATAAAATAAATAAAGAGTGCAGGCTAGTTTGCAAAGACGTTCGATTACTCAGATTGTATAACAGAGAGAATAGAATGGCTTTGCAATGATGCGACATGTATTGGCAGATTCATAAAATAAAATGTAGTCTTAAAAGTACACAAACAAAGAATATGAACAAATTCCTACAGTGCCCCCACATTTTACCGTTATGTTTAACTCCTATGTAAAAGAGGGTGAGCCGATTGCCATCAATACAAATCCGGGCTCCGTGGCTGCTGAAATATTCCTGATGGCGAACTCTAATAACGATTCCCGATCTGAGAAGCAAACATAAAGGATTCTTAAACCGATATATTATAAATATTCAAAAAATAATCACTGAACTTAATTGTGTGCGCTGATTTCATTTTATTTCACAAAAAAATTGCAGGTCTCAAAATTTCAAATCTTTTTAATTGTGATATGATAGTTTCACAAAAATTCTTATCGAGTATTCATTTTTCTTTGCTGTTAAGAGGTATTAGCATATTGTAAATTAACATTAGAAGAAAAAAATATGTATTACAGAAGAGATAACTTATAAATTATCCGAGCAATATCCATAAAGTTTAAATGAGACCCTTTCGATTATAAAATAAAAAGAATTTTTAAAATCAGCCCACAATTGACGGAGAAATCGCATAACAAACATACAAAACAAAAACAGAACCTCTTCTATTTTACCCGACTTCAATTTTTTATGTATTTTCACCGATTACTCAAAAACGCCTGGACCGATTTGCCAAATTCTTATTTTTTTTTATTATTGCTTAGGTAGTTTTTGAGTTATCGTCTATAGTACATATTTTCTCTATGTCTATATAGATGATCTGCTAATCTTTTATAGCCAGAACGGACAATGAATACTCGATACAAATTATGTGAAATATCATTATAGGTACCATAACTAAAAATGCTGACATAAAAACTTTATTGTAAAAAATAAAACCAAATTCCAAAAAAAAGTGGAAAAGCTTTACTTTCGGAAGTCGGTGACTTTTGTTGGTTTAGTTGACTATAAAAAAATTGTTTGAAGTCGTTTAAAAAAATAGTAGATAGATAGTAGATGTCACAATAAACGGTATGCCTTTATTGTGACATTCCAGATAAATATTCAGTATTCCCGAAAGCTTAACAAGCGATGTATCCTTTGAATATCGGGATTGGCTAGTACCTAATTGGGTTTGAGATCAGACGGTTGTTGCTCTTTGTGAAATATTGATATTTAATACCATCTGTCTCGACTATATAGCTACTACTACTGGAATAGTTCAGAAAGTTTTAGGCATTCTAAGCAAGTCATGCTTGGTTAAAAAAAACAGCCGTGTGTGGGTTGGACTTGCGCACCGAGGGTTCGTGGCCATATATTTTGACTGCGTAGACTTAGACCGTTGATTTTCCTTTAAAAAAAAACAAAAAGAGGTTTTTTTAAGGTTACCTAATTAATTTACAAATTCCTAAGACCAATATTATCATAAAACGACAAGACAAAATATCACAGTTAATTAGAAACAAAAAAAGAATAGTAAAAAACAAAACTTTAAAAGAAAACGAAACAGCAGCACCGAAAGCAACGTATTTCTAATACATTAAACAACAATTAGGCAAATAATTTCCTTAATTCCCGAGAACGGTGCGAAGAAGAAATTCGGTGTAATAAATTCTGCGTAATGCCGCTATGCGAAGTAAAAATGATTTAACACAGTCATTACGCTCTGCTAATTTAGAATTATTGTCCTATGAATTAACACCTTTCTCTCTCCGTCATTTCGTGTTAAGAAAATTATAGTGTTGTTGAATAAATTATGGTATTTTCAGGGTTCGGTACCGTCAGAAACCGTTATAGTACCAATTTTTTTTGTTTGCGCCACATTTTTCCTGTATCTTGGGTGTTTAAAAACATTTAAACTCACATACACAAACACCCAGACCCGGAACAACTACCTGTAGGTCATAGAAATATTTGTTCCGTGCGGGAATCAAACCCACGACACGCAGCGCGGCAGTCGATCCCTCAGCCACTGCGCTAACCGTGCCGTCTATCTTTGTTGTCCGGCTGCGTCCGTCAAGACCCTGTAATAGCAATGCTAAATTTTTCCCTTTTCTTCCCTCTTACTCCCTCATTTCTCACTTTTTAAAAAAAATAAGTTAGCCTATGTCCGTCTCCAGGGTCCCAACTATCTCTTTACTAAAATTCATCAATCGGTTTAGCCATTTAGGCGTGAAGACGTAACAAACAAACAAACTCACTTTCGCTTTTAAAATATTAGTTAGGATTATAAGGAATTTCATTTTCTGGTTCAGCGTTAAACCGGAGGGTCCCAGCGCATAAGATTCTATTAATAGTCAAACCAGATCAGTTTTAGCTTTAGTTTTCACACATATTTTCACGCAACCTTTTAGGTAAAGGCAAGGGGTAGGATGCCTTTTATGTAGAAGGTAGGTATGCTGTCCAAGTTTCTTACATGGCTACATATTATATGTGCGGCCAATGTTAGCGGAGATAAGCCATACTCAGCCATAGGCGCGGGAGATAGTATAGTGCACAAGTATGTGTGCAGGCACAGGTGCGCTCTCTGTTATCTTACCGTGAACTCCCAAATTTCGGACTCCTACTGAGATATTTCTAAAGGAAAAACCCAATAACACTGTTTGCCCGACCCGCGGATCGTACCCAGGTCGAGCCTGCGACCGCGAGAAAAAACGGATCAGTCTAATATTCAGCTACATATTATAATATACAGCTACGGTATTACTAGTCTGGCTACACATACCTTTAAAAGAGGTTAGTTTTTACGAAAAAATATGGTTACTGTTTGTATTAGTGAAATTTTGCCGTCTGTTTTAACCGACTTCTAACAAAGGATAAGTTTTCTACTATATTTTTTGTTCTGTGATTACTAACCCGATTTTCGTGTTTTTTTTTACATTTTGTTGAGGAAATTTGCGCAGTGGTCTCATATAAATTGTAAAAACTTTATTTAGAAAATTTATGATTTAGTAAAGGGTTTACAAAAATAATTGCATAAAAAATAAAATTTTAGATTTTGCAATAATGATTTTTGGTCTAAAAGTACCTCCAAAAAGCAGCTGCTACGTATATTTTTAATCAAAAACAAGACCCAATACCTTATCGTCAATTACGTGAACCTATTTTCTCCGAAATGAACCGGACTCTTGGTAAGAAAACCTTGTGCATTTGAGCTTGTAAAGGCCAGTTACATTGCTACTGAGCAATTGGAAGTCGGAGCAATTTCCCCTGTAGCATTATGTGCACGTCCCTAGAGACTGGCCAATAGCCACGAGTAAGGGAGTGGTTACACAAGCTGGAAGATTTTTAGTTTTAGTTTTCATGCTATGCCGAGAGGTCTGGTGAAGGTAAAAGTTTAGCTTACCGACCGGCCGTCTATTGACGACGGCGCGTTAGTGCTTCACGGGCGCTTCAAAGAGATGTCAGCAGAGGGGCCTGCCAGGGCCTCCGCCTGCCGGGGTTGCGGGTTGTTCGAAAGAGATACCGCATTCATTGTTTTTATATAGGTGGAATTAAATCAGTTGTTACAATTAATATTTAAGTATAGCTGTACCAAACCCGAGAGGTGTAGAATATTTACATGATACTTTCATTAAAAAATAAATTTAATTAACGGTTAACCTACTTCGGACCAATATTTATCTGAACGTCTGACAACATATTTAGGATATGAGATTTCTATAGCGGTATGGAAAGTTTAAATATGTCAACGAACTGGATTTATCTACGATTTGATCTTTTACTTTTCCTAAAAACAAATGACTGCAAAAAAATCTCGATAATTTCTTTATTGTTATGTTTTCCACGTTACATCAATTATTCGGGGATTACTGCGCCAATCTACATGATTCATGATGGATGAAGCCCGCGTGGTGGTCCCATATTAGTAGTATTAACTTTGCTTCGGCAGCTTATGAGTTATTCTCTGTAATATACAAGTGTAAAAAGTGAAGTAAAAGAGGAGCTCGTGGCTAAATAATAGCATGTAAAATACTGATATTCAGCTGCATCCGGTTAGACTGGAAGCCGACTCCAACATAGTTGGGAAAAGGCTAGGCAGATGATTATGATACAAGTGTAAAAAGTCAATAAAGTAAAAAAAAAGCCACCGACTTACAAAAGTAAAGTTATTTTCAAAATTTTAGTGTTTTTTTTCCAAAAGTTAACATTAATGTAAAACCTCCTTTAAGATAAGTTTTTGATCAAGCCCTCATTACTTTCGCTGATCGATCTCCCGCCCTAATTCAAGACGTCACGTGAGTAGTAAGGTGTACGCACGCTATAGCCATAGACACATCCGTCGAGATGAAGTTGAACGATGTAATTTACGTCGGGCACAAACTCTAGGGACTTGGAACGACTCAATTTGCGTGTCGTGAAAAATGAGACACGGGTATTCGGATAATTCGTATATTCGGAAATTCGGATACGTTCCCTAATAAATTATGTACTTTCGTAAAAATAGGTATAAGTCCCGTTTGCAGAACGAGGGTAAGGTCAGTATTTTTGGGTTCTTTCAACGATGTTTAGGGATATTAATGGGGCAAATAGGAGGCATTTCTGCACGTTAAGTTACAGACAAAAACGTTTTATATTAATAAATAATGCATTTGGGTAGTTCCTTGCGACAAAAACCGGTCTATTTGTTTATTGATTTTCTTCTTGTCGCCCTATTAGGATATAGTACAAGAGAATTTAGTGTAATGGAGAATAGAGTGTGATTTATCATAGGAATAATAATTTTATCAGTGTAAATTCAAAACGACAAACACGAGAATTTCACATACTTCTTTCTTTAAAAAGCTCAAAATAATGCGGCATAGTATTAATAGAAAATACAGATTGTTATAATCTGAATAAGAAACATTAATCAAATATATTCTTAAGAACAAACAATGGTAATTAAAAAAAGATGCAGCAAGAGCTGAAAAAGCTTTAAAATGAAAAGAGTCCAATCCGAATTAGAAAAGTTTTAAAAATAAGTGTGCAAGGAGCGTAGCATTGTTCTGTGGTTTTTACCTACCCCTTTGGTAAAAGGCGTGAGTTTATGGGAAAAGTTTTAATATATTTGACACGGCGTTTGTCCAAATCATAATAAAAGTTGCGGGTTGTTCGAAAGAGAGGCCCGGAACATAAAGGGCAAAAGAAGGAACATGGGTTTTAGTCAGTAAAAGTCTGATACTCCCCCTAAGTTATTTTAAAAATTCCCATGGTAAAATAAATGTGTAACAGCAAATGGTATAATTACCAAGAACCTCGACCAACACCTGAGGATGCTCTCGTTAGATGGCTAGATCAAGGGTTTGATACAGAAAGCGGTACTCCTGGCAGCTCGTATCGTTAGGAGGTTCCTCTCTCTGGAGCAATGACCTAACGATAGCTTGGACCCTGTTCCTGATACCGGTGGGCTACTATTTTTGGTATTTTTTTTAAAGAAATATTTAAAAATATAAAAAACTTATGTGAAAAAATAAATATTACTATGTATTAAATCCGTCACAGACACTGAGGTGATTGATAATCGATAGAACCTGCTCGTAAACCTTGGGCTAGATCTGTCATACGGATTCCTGTGTATACCTGCGTAGGTGTACCTTTTGTAATACCTAATCTTGTAGTCTACGGGCAAATGACCTAGGTACACTTTTATGTTTGTTTATGAAAACACTTTTAGTCGTTTATTATAAGGGGATCCGTACCTCAACAGAAAACTAAACCCTTTTTTTGCGGATGGAAATTCAAAACCCACCATGTTTCTTCTATTGCCCTTTATATTCTGGGGCCGTGGTATCTCTAAAACTAAACCCTTTTTATTATTGGGGTGGGAAATCATTAAATAACTTCCCCCGCTCCGCCCAGAGCGGGGGAATGTCAGACTTTTACTGACTAAAACCCACCCATGTTCCTTCTATTGCCCTTTACGTTCCTTACGGGCCGCGGTATCTCTTTCGAACAACCCGCAACCCCGGCAGGAAAACCTAAACCCTTACAGGATCACTTTGTTATCCGACTGTCGGTCTGTCTTTCAGAAATTTCAAGAACGCGTGGAGGTATTGAGTTGAAATTAAAACCATTTAGCCAAGTTTTTGGTCTCTTGGAGCTGTGATGTCAAAATTCAACCCTCTAAGTTTACGCAGCACAAAGATACGACCTTTTAAGTCGCAAATTTATACGGAAACATCGGCACGCGAGTCCGACTCGCACTTGCCCGGTTTTTTGAATTATCCGGTACTTATATTGCATTCCCAATGTCGATTTATTCATTGTAAACTAAATTACTTAATCGATTTCTCGTATAAGAAAATTTTATTAATCCGGCTAACAGTGAAACTTGCTCCGTTGAAGTTGGTTTCATAGAGTTTCGTCTGGAATAGTTGATTAACTCGTTGCTGGAATATGGCATTATAGTTCAATAGCTCGAATGTTTAATTAAAATTTAATTGATGCGCTGCACTAACTCTCATTTTCAATGTCTAACTGATAACTGCAATACCCATAACGGTTACATTAACTCTAATCTTATTTCCCAGAAGCCATAGGAAATGTAAACAGCCCTCATGTAGTGACTGCGGGTTTTTGATTTTGTTAATTGTTTCTCTATAGTGTTGCGTTTATTTCACGAAAGTATTTTTATATGAATACTGAACCGATAACTAGTTTGTTCAGTAAAAAGTAATTTCTATTGGACATAAATTGGGTAGATATACGCCTACCCAATTTATTTCCATTGGAAGTTATTACAAAACCTACTAAATAGTTATGGATAAAAAGTCAAACTCAGTGATATAAAATACTCTTAGCTACAATAAATAACAAACAACGAATAAAACAGTTGCTTACAAAAGAACAACATCGGAAAAAGAACCGCAAAAACAGGCTATTATAAAAGGTGGGCGTTAAACAATAAAGGGAAACTTACTTAGAACATTTTTCACGGATCCCCGCGTGTACTTCCAAAGGAAATGAAAAAACCGAGCGAAACGTTCGCACAGGGTGATCCCGGTCGCCGGGGCCGGCTCACTGTCTGAGAACCTAACCCTTTTCTTGCTGCGTTTGCCCTTACTCGTTTTCCCCGACCGTTTATTCTTCAAGCTAGACTTCATAATTTTCACTTCATTTGCTACCACAACACTGACTTCGACGCTCGTTTGTTCGTGTTTTTTGCTATCGTACTCTTTGTCGACTACATTTTTACGGTTTTGGGTCTCGACGTTCAACGGTCTCACGCTGACTCCGCTACTTCGCTTCCACTCTTTCAACTCCGTACTTGTAATTTATGAAGCGCGACGGCTATTTACACTGCACAGTGTGTTTTGTTTACGCGGCACACAATGATACTGAAAGTACTTATAGTTATGTTGCGTGTGATTTGCACGGCTGAGGTTAGTCTACGCGACACTTGGCTAAGTGACAATTCGCCACAATGAAATCATTAAAATATCCACAAACACGAAACATACATGATGCACATCAATGTAAAAAAATGATTACTTAAACGGCTATTCACTAAAGTATAGGTATGTTAGGAACGTGCTTTGAAAGGGATCCTTCGACAACTGCAGAGGTTTAGAAATAAAACTGATGCGTGCTTGGGCACCTGCCAGCGTTTATTAAGAGACATTTTCAATGCGTTCCAATTATAATTCAGTCTGATTGTCATGCAGCATCTTTAATTATGTGTAAACGAAAACAGCGGTGCATTTGCAAGTTTAAACAGCATCTGTCACGATCGGTTTGAAACGCGTCGGTTCCGATAATGTTTAGTGAGGTTGTTTATGTGTTTATGTACCTACGTATTGTGTCTAGACGAATCTAAATGAATCTGCATATTGAAACAGTTCACGTTGAGGTAATTGATCTGTTAACGAATTGGTAAATGTTTGTGGAAAAATCTTGGTGACGAGATAGATGCACATAAGTACCGCCATGTTTGCATAGTTGGCGTTATTAGAGCACATCGGATATTGACGGAATTAATTCACGATGTTATGTATAACATCGTGAATTAATTATAATATTCGACAAACATTTGGCAAATACCCGAAACCAATAGAACCATTTCGTTATGAACTCATATGGATGTCGACATGTTTGCAAACGGCTTGAATTACACATCAGTTTGATTGCTTTCCGGTACATTACTGCCTGTTGGATGTTCAGCTGATTACTAATGAAAAATACGATTGAAAAACACTAATGAGTTTTCGCGATAAAAATCCAATTAAACACGAGTGCTTTGAGAGAGAATTTCCATAAATTGACAGAATTTATGAAAAAAATCACCGACGTTTAATAACTTTCATTTCTGTGAAGATTCGACGGTTGCGATAAAGGCACTTTTTTCATCGAAATCGTCTGCCAATTGAAAGGGACCGACACGGAATTCGTAAATGAACAATTTGCGTACCTACCGTCGTATACTTTAGAGAGCTTTCTTCGTCAAAATTAACTGATTCCTAACGACCCAACGAGGTTTCTCTGATGTAGCAACCTTAAGGCTAAATGTTCAACCATTTTCGACCATTACGTTGAAATGATTGCTTAAAGCAAAGTCCCTTACATTTTAGAATAGTGCTTTCAGGAGATTCAAGACAGATATTATTGTTAAATTTAATAGAGGACAGAACATAATACAACAATTACTTTTGATTTTCTAAACGTCTCTTTGTGGGTTTTGGACAGAAGTACGTTGCCATTCGAGTATTTTTAGGGGTCCGTACGTCAGAAGAAAAAACGGAGTCCTTATTGGATCACTTTGTTGTCCGTCTTTATAACCCTGACCAAGATCTTTTCTAACCCCGTGGTCCCTTTGTGCTGTGAACATCCCTGACTCGGTCTTGGCCGGTTTTTTTTTTAAATTTGCTGAAACGTGCACAATGTAAAACGTAGTTTTGCAGCGGAAGGTAATCTGCTTATCTTCTCGCACGAGTTGTGAAACTGCCATCCATTAGTGCTCACACGCCGTTGATTTTGTTAAAAAAACAGTTTTAATATCTGGTACATAGACAACAGTTTTGCCTGCTATTGTTTGTTTTAAACCGAGGGACGTTTGCAATGTACGTTACTACAGTCATAGAATAAATAATTATGTTAAAGGTTAACCCCCTATGTTGGTTGCAGATGTGTTAAAAGGTAGGTATTGAAAAAGGATTTATACTCTGGACTCTAAAAAAAACTGGCAAAGTGTGAGTAGGACTCGCTCACCGAGGGATCCGTACAAACTTGCACCATAAACGGCCATATCTTTTAATTGCGTTAACTTAGAGGGTTGATTTTATTACGGCTCCAAGGGACAACATTTGAGGATTTTTTTTGGGGTGGAAAATCATCAAATAACTTTCCCCGCTCTGGGTGGAGCGGGGGGGGGGAGAGTCAGACTTTTACTGACTAAAACCCACCCATGTTCCTTCAATTGCCCTTTACGTTCCGGGGCCACGGTATCTCTTTCAAACAACCCGCAACCCCGGCAGGCGGAGGCACTTGCAGGCCCCTTTGCTTTGCTGACATCTCTTTGAGGCGCGCGTGAAACACTAACGCGCCGTCGATACGGCCTGTCGTCAATAGACGGACGGACGGTCAGCTACCCACTGCTCACCGTCCACAGGCCCGCGTGTATGTTATGTCTTAGATAAACTTTAGGAAGTACATAAGTTATTTGATGATTTCCCACCAAAAACAAAGACAAAACATACATGGGTGAAGGAAAACATCATGAGGAAACCTGGACTTATAACTATTATAAATTTGAAATTGCCAACCCGTCTTGAACAAGCGTGGTGATCAATGTTCTTGCCTTCCATGTATGATAAGAGGCCTTTGTCCCGCAGTAGGACAATTATAGGCTGTTTTTATTATGATTGATATCTTAGTATTACATTTCCTTGTTTAAACTCAAACTTCACTACTCTCCTCCCACTCTCAGTTGTTAAGCGCCAGCGTCAAAAGACACTTCGTGGTAAAGCACTTACAAATTTCTTAATTTCGTACTAAGTACATAAGACTTCCGATGTAAATTACTCGACAATGACAATATTGCTGGTATATAGAAAGTAATTTATCACTGACCAAAAGTAAGTTGCTGCAAGTATTATACTAAAAGTTTGGAAATTAAGTATCTTGTCGCTGTTGCAAGGATATTTAGGAAGTTGTTTACCTGTTCTTATTACTGCTTACAAAGTAAGTTGTTATTAAAATACTACCTTGGTGGTATAGTGGTTAAAAGCGCGACTGTTAAGAATAAGGTCTTGGGTTCGATTCTGGGTCGGGCAAAGTGTTATTGGGTTTTTCCATTAACTAGTGGAGCTTAGATTTGTGCCCGGTTGATGGCAATAAGTTCACCCCCTATTACATATACCTTAAATAGAACTGGCGAAATGTGGGTGAACTATTAGAAATAGCATTGCCTAACTATTTAGGGATTACAGGCGAGATAATTTGTTGTTTTATGTACGCGTATTTGATAAAATAATCATTTTACCAAGTTTTTTCGCGTAGAGGTATCGAGTTGAAATTAAAGTGAAGTAAAGAAAAATGCAACCCTCGAAGTCGACGCAGTTAAAAGATATAGCCGTTTATGTCGCAATTTTGAACGGAACCCTAAGTGCGCGACTCCGACTCGCACTTGGCTGATTTTTCTATTGTTTTCTATCTGTATTTTTACTTTCTGGAAGTAAAAATTACAGCGTGCAATCTCATGTTTGCTTATTCTACGCTGAAGCCAACAGATTGTTATGCTACTTCAAAAAACAAACAACTTTCTTGGAACAGAAGGAAAATATTGATTCTTGTTCGTTCGCAACATTGATAAAATACAAAAATAAATTGAAGAAACAGTCTCGTTAACATTTTTCTAAGAGAAACGCTAATTCATTGGAGATTTATTATTTTTATCTCGCAATATTACAATACGTATCTCACATCTGTATTTATCTACACTTCCAAATCTATACTAATATTATAAAGAGGACTTTTTCCTTTTGTTTTTGCTTGCGCCGAATAACCTCCTAAACTACTAGACGATTTTAGCCATTTTTTCGTCAATAGAAAGCTAATTTGTCAGAAAATAACATAGGCTAACCTATACATATTATTATATAATCACAAGTCAACACTTAAGATCTGAGCAGGGCACATCACAGTAATACTATAAAGAGGTAATGTTGGTAATTTTATATTGAAGGAACTAATCTCTTAACTACTGGACAGACTTTGAAAATTCTTTTACCAATCTCATATAATTATTTAATACTATAATTTAAACTGTTTCCATGGAAAGATGCGAGCAAAGCCGCGGACACAAACTAATCGTGAAATACAATAAAATCGATTAAATGAACTGTTCTGTTTATTCGGGATTAATATAAAACTATCTGAATGTTATACTCGTAAAACCCTTTAGTTTTAAAGTCTCGAGGGTTGTGTATTAAAACTTGTGATTCTAAAACTTAAAGTTTTGATTGGATCCTGTAATTTCATACTATGCTAGCGGCCCGGTCATGCTTTGCATCGAGATTTCTTTATTTAGTGTAATTTAATTTTGATGTGACAAAATATAAAAAAAAATGATGCTTTAAATTGACTAACACTCTCACTCGCTAAGCTAATTAGAGGAACAACAGGAAGAACAACTCATTTTGTGTCCGTCTGTATAGAGATTATAATTGAAGGGTTTAGTGGACAAAGGTCACTAACGTATTTTAATACAATACGTTTTAACAAATACGTTTTAACTGATGATGAATATCTTGAATATTGTTTAATATTTTTTTTAAACTATTAGATTTAATTGCTAAGATGGTTTAATCCTTACTAATATTATAAAAGCGAAAGTGAGTTTGTTTGTTTATTTGATACGTCTTCACGCCTACATGGCTAAACCAAATTTAATAAATTTTGGCACAGAGATAGTTGGGACCCTGGAGACGGACATATACTTTTTGTTAAAAAAAAGTGAGTAATGAGGGAGAAAGAGGGAAGAAAAGGGAAAACTTAACTTTGCTATTACAATTAATAAGGCGCTAGGGCAAAAACTACAAGTAGCAGGTACCTGCAAATCAGGAAAGGGGTACTGTGTTACCCCGAATTAAACGCGAGTGAAGCCGCGGGAAAGTGCTAGTTATTTATAATTTTAACTACTCATTACTAATTTGAATCTAAATAGTTTAAAATTAGTAATGAGCATTTAGCACATAGGTACTAGTTAATACCTTTTTCCACTATTGAAGAATTCCATAATTGAAGTATCATCTCTCTGGTATCATCGCTTGCCATCTGGCAAGTTGCGGAACAAGTAAGCCAATTTATTAAAAAAAGGCTTTTAATGTCTATTTTGCAGTGGGATGCTTTCAATTTCACAGCTGTCAATATTCCAAGCGTTACACCACATCATGAAATTGATAGTAGCATTGTGGTCACATATTCATAAATATTGGCATTATTATTGGTCCACCGCAGGAATATGAAACATGCTGTGAAATACTGCACACATTGCAGTCTGTTGTCGTAACTGCGCCGTTGACATTTACCATCGAAATACCAACGAATATATTTACAATCCGCGATTTTATTTAACGTTTAAACTCGATACTGTTCTACAATATTTTATATAATGTTTGTTGTCTTGTAAATTATTACAAGACAGATGGAAAGCTTCAAAAAATACGATCACGTTCAGGTAACAACTAGGTTAAGATACATGGTAATGGCGTTTTGAGGTTACATCAGAAAGGTTCCATGAGACCATCTGGGCACAATTGCCCATAATACCCGAAAATCCCCTTGATTACCTTCCCAACGTTTCGCAGTATATTATTTTAATATAACAGCCAATAACATTGGAAATAACGAGCTAGTAAGGCCTACCGACTTTACTAGTTCACCTACACATTTTATGGTTATGTTATGAGGGCCTAATGTAACAATGATGAAAGCCCTACGTTTATAAAATATAGAGTTATTTTAATATTTCATGTACTTCTTCTTTAAGTTGATATTCAGTAAGTCAGTTATTCGATATTCAGTTTTACGGTAGTGGTTGTAAGAATACGCATAAAGTTAATCGTTTTGGTTGTATATTTTATATGTTATACAATAAAATTGATTGCTCCGAGTTAATTAATAATTTATTCTACGTAGTACCCAGAACAGTTATACGGCGAGAGGTACGCGTCTACCCACTCTTTGCTACGACACCCTGTCGTACAAACGCGGGTGAACGGGCGCCGCTCCATAGGATAGTCAAAACTTACAATAAACATTTTGTTGATATAGACATATTCGCTTCAAACCGCCAAAAATTTAAAAAAATGATAGTCAATAGTTTGCAATAATGTAACTAGTACTGTGTGTGTTGCCCTTTCATAATATTATTTCTTATTTATAATTATCATTAGTTTATAGATAATCAATAAAGCATGTACCATTAGCCGTAACATAATTTAAGTTACGAACATTAATTTGATCTTCTTGTCTTTAATTATTATATAAGTCCTTTTATTTGTTTTCTAATGTTATTTTATTTAAAATATTGTGTCTACACTGTATCTCTTTTTTTCTTAGTAATATGTGGAAACGTCGTGGATTGTACACTAGCCTATTCCGAATATGTTGTAATATTTTTTTGTTACATTTATTGTACAATTGTTTGTTTTCCCAAAATAAATAAATAAATATTTTGTCTGGATTAAAATTTGCGTTGTTTAATTGTTGTATATGTGTTTTTTTGCGGATGGGAAATCATCAAATAACTTCCTCCGCAGTGATTTGAAGTCAGTTTTATTTCTTCGGGTGGTTAACACAATTATAAAGATTTATCGATTCAACCGCAACACAAATAAGAGGGCCTCGATATTGTGATATTAAATTGGTGATACCGTAACAACAAGTCAAAAAACGTATTGGATTGGACCTGTGTAGGTCCGGGGAACTAAACACAACAATATAAAGAAATAGAATACAATATTTTCGGCAAAGCACCACATCAATTTCCTAGTTCCGCAAAGAAATTATTTATGAGGTCATTTATTACTGTACCTGCACACGAATCATTTACCTGAAGTACCTCTGTGTACGAAGTAAACGACGTTTGCCGATCTCTGACGAAGTACTCAGTGTACTTTAGACCACGTACTGTAATAACGCGTTATGGCCACGTAGGCCAATAGCGGTTATCGGTCTAATCCTTTACTGTTCGATGTGTGCGACCTTCGCCATGATTTTGAGGTTTAAGGCGCGGCAATAAGCTAATCTTTAGGTATTCACGAAAGTGACGCTAGCTGCATACTAGGCATGGTCTGGCACAAGTACACGACAGTATTGCATCGAAAGAATAGAAATAAAGTCAAAAATATTTCGGTGTTTGATTTTATTTGAATATCATGTCCACCAAAAAGTAAGTCATTTTGCAGTTTTTATTGAATATAAAAAAAAATACAGCTCAATGTTTGAAAAATTTTAGATATCTCTTTAGTATATACAATTTTCTTTGTTATAGATATAAAAAATATGATGGTTGTCGCTGAAAAAATTAAGAATTTCGAGACGAAAAAATTTTTTTCTTGGTCGTTTTAAACATTTTTTTTTTCGTACTACTAGACCCCTTTTGTAAACTTATTTTGTTTAACTCTTTACTTTATATATTGAACTATACACGGTATTTTTTTTTTGGCTATTGGCATGTACAGATACGGCTAACTTTGTGACGAAAAACTAGACGTTTTACGAAGTGTTTGCTTTGTACAGCGCCTTAAGTAACAGGTGGCGACACCGCTGTTTTCGGTTAAAACCTTGAGGTTTTCGGCAATGGTTTTCTAAACGGGGCGTGCAGAACATGGACGTTAAGTTGAAAGTTCTAGGTATAACTGACACAAATGGCCGAATGACAGGTAACTGAGGGTTGAAGAATAAAATATCTTCGTATATAACTGTGTGCGGTGTTAATCGATAGGTCTTATATGTATAGATAAAGAGGTTTCTTAGAAACTTTTTTTCAGGTAAATCTTTGATGATTTGTTCTAAAATTGTAAAAATTGTTCCGCCCTTTAAATTTTAATGTAACAAAAGGAAAATGCTGAAAATAGATTGGTTTGTAGCATGCATAAAAATCCTACAACACAAACAGTTATTTTTAGATATGATACTTTTTCATTTCACCGTAATTTTGTTTTTCATTAAGAAACTAAGAAGAACAAATTAAGTTTTCGGTTGAGTGTAAATTTCCATTTAATTTGAATGACCGTTAAAAATATTGTTATAGTATTGTTTGATACTACTAGACCAGTTTTTTTTATATTCTTAATACTTGAATAGATGCCAATAGTGACAAAGCTTTGATTTCATTACCACAACGATGATCACCGTGTAAAAAAACATTCGATTGTTTTTCAAAAGCATTATCCTTGTCCTGTCATTGTCTTTTGTTTTTAAAACCCGTTTGTTGAAAAACACTTCATACTCTGACCTTTAAAAATAATTGTTTCGATCCCACAGAGTAAACCTTCACCGTTTACCAAACGACAAAGAAAAAACACGATGTATAGACTTTTCATAACCAGGAAAAATGTTTTTGTACTTTGCCGTCTCACAATTTTCTATAAGAACGTATTTTAGTAAGTTTATTTCTTATAACCGTATCTACCGGTTATTGTGTTGTATATAATAAAAGGTGGGTTCTGCGATAACAAGGAACCCAATCGTAAGTAACCGTTGAGATATTTTTATCAGAAGAATTTTATTCGTATAGGTAAGCGAAATTGACTTTTTAATTTATTGTGTATATATGTTATTTATTTTTGTAAGTAGGTTTTGTATACTTTTTTTTCTTTGTCAATGTATGTGTGAACTTTTTGAGGTATTGCGAGATATTAAAGAATCAAACCTTAATGAAAATGACGATACGGTTGGCGCAGTGGCTGAGCGATCGCCTGCTACGCTGCGTGTCGCGGGTTCGATCCCCGTACGGAACAAATATTTGTAAGGCCTACAGATAGTTGTTCCGGGTCTGGCTGTTTGTGTATATGAGTTTAAATGTTTGTAAACGCAACCACGATACAGTAGTAATTCCTAATGTGGGGCAAAGTTTAAAAAAAATTATAACTTTTTGATTAATCCCAAATTGTTATGCCAACACTTTCTGCCCTTATGCCTTATTCATTTGGGTTACATACTTCTTAATTATTTATCATCGCATCAGGCACTTTCTTCATTAATTCTTATTTTTATAAAATATAACATTATGCCTATATCCCAGAAGGGCTAGGCAGAAATGTACCTAAAACTACACTCACATTTAGCCATTATATATTTAAGTCCAATGGGTGCGAGTGTGACTATTGCCATCAACACAGAAGGCACAAGTACGGACAGACCTGCTGCTGAAAAAATCCTGAAAAATCAACTTCAGAAGCTCACGCTCAGCAGTCATGTTTGCGGTCTTAAGAGGTCGCAACGTAGGTGTCTGGCTATTGACTACATAAAAACAATCGAATAATTCTAACATTTTTTTTTATTTCGTGTCGATGGTACAATTAGTTTGATCTTTTAGGCCCAGAAGGTCGCTGCACCATGTGCAGGTCAAGTTCGTGATAAATGTGTTTCCCTAAACAGTATTCCAGTTTATCATATGTTTCTAGAGTATTGTTCAAGTCTCTTCACAATAGCGAACATTTAACGTTTCCCTGTTGCTATATCTCACTTGAGAAGCGCTATCTACCTTCGCGGGACATTTAACGCGTTGGATTATGTACGCATAATAAATTCTCCTCCGGGCTTCCAACCTGATAATAAATATCATTTTGAGGTGTACCTTGTCGTATTTCTCAGTGCGATGTATTCAAATTACAAAACCGTAAGCGGATCAAGATGTCTTTGCAGTTTACATAAAAGAAAGTCGGCTTATACCTATTGTAGTATATATGTATTGGTCTGATAATCATATCAACTACTTCATTCAATTCCTAAGTAGAGCAAGTCGTTGTTTTTGGTCATGTTTAATTGAAAGGCGTCCGATTCCATAAAAACAACATGACAACTGTTCCCTTTTGTACCAACGTAAATCTTTGTTATCGATTTTTGCAGGAAAACCAATATTTAATCAATAGCAAGTTTCTTTTATTGCCCAAAAAACTATCGGCACGAAAGGAACATAAAAGTCCTCGCGTTACGTGTCAAATACACGTATTCAGTATAAGTTTCAGCTCTTCAAAAGTTATTCGTCTTTATTCTCAAGCGTACAGTAAAAGCAGAAGGGAGCGCCCAGAACATCAAAGACGCGACGAATCTTACGCTAATGTTCGCCTCGACCTTCCTAATATTCGACCAAGTGTAAAGTTGAAAATTCATTTCGAGAAAATTCGACTAAATGCTCAGCTTTGTCCCTATATTACGAGGCGGCGGCGGCTCGAATAACTTTTGTTCGGAGGCAGTTTTATACCTAAGAGTACGCCTGAGTTTTATAAACAGGCGTACGTACTAAATTACTTACGAGTTCACCCGAATATGCTTCGTTGAAACTCGGGTTTTAGTGAAGATAGACTAAAGTTTCGAATTAAGTTGAAGATCCGAAGTATTAAATAATGATTCTTAGATTGAATTACACAAGAGTATGTACTCTATTCTGTGAACTAATTTTCATAACATTGTGAAGTTTATAGTTTGATTTAGTTTATAATGCGATGTAATACTTATCTAGCGCGAAGACAATTTCCCCGCTAATTCGATAATGGCTTCGCGTAACATTTTAAGGTTTTATTATGCCAAGAAGTTAGGGCATGGCAAAGCTTAAGTTAACATCGACAAGTTACGAACAAATTGCGAACCTCCTGCTGCAGAATTTAAAATTTAATTTTTAGAATGTCAAGTGACTGATAGTCCAAGCAACTGTCTGTCCTAGGGAATGTCAGTCCAAGCGACTGTCACTCCAGTCACGTCCACAATTTGTACATAGGTACCTATTCGAAAGAACTTTTATCTAGTCTATAAGTAATGAGTTGATGGTTAAAGGTGAAAAAGAAAAGCATACCTAATGCAAACTTGACGCCAGTCCACGCGGTGCGAACATAGTGGAAGAGGCGGCGATAAAGCGGGCGGTGGCGGCGCCGGCGCACTGGGGCCTCCGCGTCGGGCGCGGGCGAGGGCGCGGGATCGTCCGCCCCGCCCGCACCGCGACCCTCCACCGACGACGCCGTGGCGTTCCACACCCAGCTTTACTCAAAACGCTCCCGCTGCGCTAATGTAACCGCACCCTTACGCACACAATCCGAGCACCCACATGCATTTCACTTTTCACTGTACACGTGTCGTGTTAGTATTTCACTTCGGTTATTGGTACTTTAGTGCTGATGAAATTCCATGAAGTAGGGATATTAGAACTTAGTAGCGCTAATGTTTTAGCCGCAGCCTTGAGGGTCTTAGAGTGGATATTAGGACCGCCTTAATAATTTAGAGGGCATCCATAACTAGCGGTCGAATTCTAGGCGTCTACTAAACTGCTACTCAATATTAACGTTTGTCTCAATCTTCGAAGTTTCTGAAATAATTTTGGAATTTCATCGACTAACACAACTCACTGTGAAGGCGAATAAAAAGTAATTAGTGTAGCAGTTTTAACTTTGTAGTTACTTTTGTTAAGTTTTCCAATAAAGCAAGCGTTAGAGAAGAAGCCGGGAATCTGTGAACAAAGAAAGGACGATTGTTAGTCTTGTTAGTAGCCGGTGACAGGCTGTATTAGTCCTTGTTAGCAAGCGCTCGGTTCGTCCATCAGAGTTTTATTATTTATAGCTAAGTCGGGCGCAAATAAGGAAATCAGTAGAAAATGGCAAAATGTCGACCTTTTCTCTGCAATCTATTTACATTTATCGCGCCAGTTTTTCTTTGTATTGTAGGCTTTAGTATCGATTGTTTAGATTATAACTTATTGTATTCTCCGTCATCTATTCTTTCTATAATGTAATTTTTCTTTCTTCCCTTTAAAAGGCCGTTTTAAGTAGTTAAAGTCGAGAAAGTTAAACGGGATCAGGTTTTGGCTGATTGTCTGTACGATACCAGTTTATAACACAATAAAGACAAGGCTGCTGATAGTAGATTTATTGTTTTTTCAATGACGAAGGAGTTTTATCTCTTTTCTTTATGTGGCCATTGAGTTTATCGACACTATTATTTTAGCTTAGATTCGATAGAACATTTTTGTAGAATATGTGTATTTGTATATGATGTATTTAGTTAACATACATATACTAGGAGAGATAATTGATATATCTTGTTATCTATGACATTTGAGTAATTATATAATTAATAATGATGGATGATAAGAGTAAATTAATATTAATATCTACAATAGCTTTCATGATATCTGCAAATAATATAGTCGTGTAATTTATGTTTAATCAGTATAACAAGATCTTCTTCGTCGTGTGTTCCCACTGCTGGGACACAGACCTCGTTTTCATGAGATGAGAGGGAAGCTATATTCCTCCACGTGTGGGCAGGGAGATGTCACTCATGTCTTCTAGCTAGGACATGCCAGTTTCTTCACGAAGATTTCCTTCACCGTTGCAATTAGATCTTTTCGAGGGTTGAAAGCTAATAGCTAAGTATTAAGAGTGTAGTCCTATATACATAGTTATTATATCTGGTTCCTATATGTTTGCTATACGGGACCACACACGCGTTGACGACATAAAATCACCAATCGAATCTAACACTACTAAAATATCTGATACTATGAATAATATGAACAATATGTGTAATGCTCTAACGCCCGGTTCCAATAAACATAAAACGATTCGTTTTGCTTAGGGATAGTAGTATTTTGACATAGGTACGTCTCGTAGAAAATACTACTATCCGTAAGCAAAACGAATCGTTTTTTGTTTATTGGAACCGGGCGTAAATCATGAAAACGGCTCTAACAATTTTGATTAGAGTTCCAATATCAGAGTTTACAGGGGTGAAAAATCGATCGAGTTATGTCTCATATCTGATAAATTTTGTTTTCTATATTCTTACCCGAGCATAGCTTGGTTCCCAGTTACTTATTGTGATGTATTCATTTATGTGGCAAATTAACAACCGTACATACTAATAGGAATTATACAATAGTTTAAAGTACTGGTATGTAATACACGTGTTTGTCAAATAATCTGATACCAGAAATAATTATATTTCAGTACATCATCATCATAATTATATTCGCCATCGTGTTTAAAGGATTCGTCAATCGACTACAGTCCACTGAATCTCTAAACAAACTTGGAACCCAAGTCGATCGTAGCAGACACAATCTTAACAGATGGGGGCATGGACGGGTCAGCTCTCAAGTGCGTATGCGGCACCTCCCCACAGACAATAGCCTACTTCTATCTTGCACCGCATGTCTGCGTTTAATGATCTATGTACTGTATCTGTCAGCGAGGTTCGCATGACTCAGTTTAGGGCTTTGGGCTAAACACGTTTTGAAAAGAAAATTTCTAACAAGAAGATTATCATCAGCCTCTTTTAGTTCTTACTAGTCTAAATTTAATATACAATAATATCATACCAGCTTTATTAGTGGTTTGACTTGTGAGTTAAACTCAAACCTTAATTCCATACAAAGGGTGTGGAAACTTCGACATAAACTTAGGGGATTTCATACGGCTGTAGTTACGGGCAAGTCGTGAATAAGGACGTCGGTACGTGCGCTATTTACTTTGGATTTATATTACTACTAGCTTCCGCCCGCGACTTCGTCCGCGTGACATAGTTACTTTGGGCTAACGCTAACTTTAACCGCGTGATGATCAAAAAAAATCTTTCCCTGCCCTTTTGTTCCCTCTTTCTCCCCCTTTTCTCACTTTTTTAGCCTATGTCCCAACTATCTCTGTATAAAAATTCATCAAAATCGGTTTGGCCATTTACGCGTGAAGACGTAACAAACAAATAAACTCATTTTCGATTTTATAATATTAGTAAGGGTTTATTTTATTAACATAAATATACAATACAGATATATACATAACAATTATTACATATTTGCTTTTAAAGAAAATTTGTTACTTGGGTACTTATTTTATTTACTTAATTTACCGGTTTCTGGACGAAAAAATATGAAAGATAGATTCTCGATATCACTACACAATATTCCTTCCATACATTTACATAACAAATGCTTCGGGATCGCTCGAGTTGGAAGTCATGCGAATGCAAAAATATTGTTATAGTGTGGGTGTATTTATTTTACCCGTGGGAGTGCAAATAAATCGAGGTTTATCGAAACGTGATGATCAACTGTTCCGTACCGTGTGACGTAGCAGGGAGTATTTATTCAGTTGGGTGTCACGGGAATAAGTATAACTCGGTAGTGACACATAAGTCAAACTGAATAATAGCCAAGAAAATGAACTTACGTGAAATATAAGCAAACTAGGTGGCGCCTGCGGCTTCGCCTGCGTGATAATTTGAAAAAAAGTATTCTATGTGTTATTCCAGACTATAATCTAACTCTGTGGCAAATTGCATCAAGATCCGTTCTGCCGTTTTGAGGAAGAATAACAAACATCCACACATCCGTCCTCACAAACATTCGCATTTATCCTTACTAATATTATAAAAGCGAAAGTGAGTTTGATGAGACGATTTTGATGATTTTTGGTACCGAGATAGTTGGGACCCTGGAAACGGACATAGGCAATTTTTTTCTTAAAAAGTGGAAAATGAGGGAGAAAGAGGCAAGGAAAGGGAAAACTTAGCTTTGCTATTACCATCATTAAGGTGCAAGGGCAAAAACTACAGGTAGCAGGTACCTGCAAATCAGGAAAGGGGAACTGTGATACCCCGATTTAACGCAAGCGAAGCCGCGGGCAAAAGCTAGTAATATTATATTATAGTAAGCAAATTTAAATGCAACAGTGATCATGTGTTGTTGACACATGTGATGGGTTTGAACCCACTTTTTTCGTTCATTTATTCTTTATTACACACAAAATTTAAATATATAGCGCCCTGCCCAGTTTTCGCACGGGAGCTATGTAGATACTAATTTAATATTATACATATGAACCTTCCTCTTGAACCACTCTTTCTATTGCTGCAAACTGCATTATTCCATCATCAAATCCATTGATCAGTTTAAAAGATCTAAGCAAACAGATAGCGGAACCGATTTCTTTTTATACTATGTAAAGATAAAAAACACAAAAATTGCAATAATGTGAACTTTATTCACAACTGCGTGTGAGAAAACTGACAGCACCAACAGAACCGAAAATTTGAAGACCTGCAATGGTTGTGTTATGGTTTACAACTTGAGGGGTTCGGTGGGAAAGTAGGCTAGTCATGATTACTATACAAGGAAAATATAAAACCCCTATTCCCCGAAGGGATAAGCAGGCTTGTACCTCCACCCACGCTTCGCCAGATGCGTGTAAGCTCTATGTAGTGCAAGCATCTAGATCATGGCTGTCAAAGAGAAGTTCCCAGTAGAAAAACCCAATAAAGATTGCAACATTTTCACTTGATCTTGTGGCTATTAGATCAACGATTCGTTTATTAACACAACTAATAATTAAAACATAATTCAAGTAATGAAAAGCAAAATGTAAAGCTGTACTAAGTACTATCAGATAACCTGTCATCACTAATATAAACCGCCAAAAATACAACTCACAAATGTTCAGCCGATGAAAATATTTCAATTAAATAATTTGTGCTGGCATCTGTATAATTCCGATAGAGACCAAACCAACCTTTGACCCGAATTTAAATTGGGAACAGACGCTAAATATGTTTTTAACCTGATTTCTCAATTTAGATAATCGATTGCAATGCAGCAGGGTTAATTTTTTACGAAGCAATCTAATGAAAGCCCGTAGGCTTTCAGGCATTTATGATGAAACAGCCGCAGAAAATATCATAATTATGTTTCTTTTTTTTTGACTATTACAAAATTATATTATTGCTTATTTGTTAGAACTATTCCGAAAATGTAATAACACAAAAGACTTCAAAACCACTTAAACGATAAGAAAGATTGCTACAACCTCATTGCTACGGCTACGGCGTAGACATCTGGGGTTGACTTGCTACGCCGTATGCCTTCATCACTTGAACAGACTTTTTGTTGTTATTTTTTTTTTGATATTCTGCATGTTATGAGCCCTTTTTCTAAAAAATAAACTATACGCATGTGTTGCTTAATATATATCATGGCGTGAAGAACTCACTCGACTAGCCGCCTGTCGCAGTTTTATATCTGCGGGGACAATGGGCTGGCCGAGCGCGGAGTACAAACTTTTATCTCTACGTAAACAGACAAAATTAGGCTTTATGCAGTGGAATAAAGAATGTTTAGATGTGCAAAGTAAATGTTGTGAGTATATAAATTAGACCATGCGTCACTGTCGCGGCAGAGCGGCAAACGAAAGGATGGCTCGTAATAACCTGTGAAATGAACGTTTGATGACCACTTCGAGCCAGGCCATAGAAGTTCTAAGTTGCCCGTATAATTGCGTGCTTCGGCAAATCACGTGCAATTAAAGTTGCTTGATTACTGGCGGAGGGTTAATTATGGGAGTTGGTGAAGAAATATTGAAGTTATGTCTTTGTTGCTTTAGTATTAAAAAAAGGTCATATGAAATTTTAGCGTCCTCGATATGCTTGTAAACAAATAAAGAGAAAAAATACGCTAAGTCCTTATTATTAGTAAAACAGAAACAACAAGTTAACAAAATGATTGAAACATATTGTCATGAGATTTAAGTTCGTTACACCAAGTTAATACGCGCCTCAGACGTGGAGTTGCGGACACCAGCCCGTTATACAATACAATACACCAAGTTATTATTTCTTTCACATTAATTATCATTTACGAATTTCACGAACGAAACTGAACGCGATCAATAAATTAAGATCAAAACCTATTTGTATCTTACTCATGATGATTTGTTAAGTCCGTCTTAACATGGTGTCTTTATTTCAACTTTACCTACGTAACTTCCCCTTCCCAAGACAACTGTTTTTCTGATCGCAGCATATTATATTTTTATTATTTACTAGCTTTTGCCCGCGGCTTCGCTCGCGTTAAATTCGGGGTAACACAGTTCCCCTTGCGCCTTATTGATTTGTAATAGCAACGCTAAGTTTTCCCTTTGCTTCCTTCTTTCTCCCTCACATCCCACTTTAAAAAAAACCCAACTATCTCTGTACCAAAATTCATCAAATTCGGTGTAGCCATTAAAGCGTGAAGAGGTAACAAACAAACTAACTCACTTTCGCTTTTATAATATTAGTAAGGATTAATACCAAATAAGAAAAATCCCGGCCAAGAGCGAGTCAGACTCGCGGATCGAGGGTTTCGTGCAAACTTACGACATACACAGCCATTTCTTTTGTCTGCGTAGACTTAGAGGGTTGATTTTTTCACAGCACAAAGGGACTACAGAGTAGGGAGTATATGGTTATAACTTTAACTCGATACCTCCATGCATTCCCTAGACACGTTCCGGTCTTGACAGACAGACAGACAGTCATCTGTCTGTCTGTCTGTCAAGACCGGAACGTGTAAACGTGAAACGGAACCCTTGTTGGATCACTTTGTTGTTCATACAACAAAGTGATCCAACAAGGGTTCCGTTTCTGCCTTTTGAAGTACGGAAGCCTAAAATGGTATCATATAAAAGACTAGCTTCCGCCCGCGACTTCTTCCGCGTGGCATAGTTACTTTGGGCTAACGCTAACTGTAACCCGCGTCATAGTCGAAATAAAATATCTTTCTCTCCCCTTTTCTTCCCTCTTTCTCCCCTTTTCTTACTTTAAAAAAAAATAACTTTAGTCTATATCCGTCCCAACTATCTATACCCTAAAATTCATCAAAATCGGTTTGGCCATTTAGGCGTGAAGGCGTAACAAACAAACAAATTCACTTTCGCTTTTATAATATTAGTAAGGATTAATACCAATGTCGTTGCCGATAGGAGTATTATAGTAATAGTGGCCAGTGATTTATTTTTGAACGACTTTTAAAAAAGGAACACATTTTTTGAACTCGTTAAAATGGATGTGAATGGGAATATAATATATTCCACAAGCATCCTTTTTTCATCTCCACCTTTTTCTCCGTGGTTAGTGGGCCGATTTACGTAATTCTTTTTTCATTTGGTTGGGGAAACGCGCGCGATATGGCCCCATATAATTTAATTCACTTTACTTGAGTAGTTTATGAGTTAGCTCCTTTATAATGTATTTTTTTCCATGCGTATATTGATGATAGAATAATGTCATAATAACTTCTAGTTACAATGTAAATATTATGCATAGAAATTGTGAACATCATACCGTAACGTTTTTTTTTATTTTTAAGAGTCGTTTTTTAAGCACTAGGTAAGCTCAATTTTACCTAGTGCACATGACTAAGTAACTAAAAAGTACTAATGTATTTCGTCTACTTAAAACATTGATTGTTGAAGTGACACTCTATAGCCCTCTTCAACTCACACTCTCTGAACACTTCAAATAAGAACTAAGTACACTCACAGCGCTGTACAAACTTTCCTGCTTTCTATGTTAATGTTCACAATTCGACGCGGCAAAACAATTGACGGCGCCTGAGAATTACGACCAACATAAACCCCAAGTCTGAATACAGCTTTTATACTAAAGTGTATATAGTATATTTGTGACTGTGCTCGAATATTTGGGTGTTGATTTGGTTATAGCGTAAGGTTTTGAAGAGATATGCAATGTAATGTACTGAGATGTGTAATGTTTGTTTTACTGTTATGGTTCTGAAATTTACAAATTTGGATTAGGGGCTGCTCAAACGTAGACAATTTTTGTTATCGAAACGCCACACCATCACAGGAAACTGTAGTTTTTCTTATCAAATATTTGATTAATAAATAGCTTGTAGCCGACACAAAACTACGTTTGCGTAGCGCCATATAAATCGAATATTCATTGGTAGCTTGTATCTGACACAAGACACAAAAATGTCTACGTTTGCGCAGCGCCATTTCTATTATTTATTAATTTATGCACACACAAGAGAAAACACAGGAAAACATCATAAAAAACAAAGAGTACAAAGGCACAGCTTATTTCTAAAGAAATTTCAACCAGCAGGCCTGCGAGAGGAAATATGAAGAAAGAAACGTAGACGTAGTGTGTGAGAACAGGAAGAGAATAGTAAGTAAAATAATAATGTCTTAACCTAAATATAAGTGCACATACATATATGCATAATAATATTTACCTGTATACATACATAACACAAAAACATAGAAACAGATATGTAAATACAATATTAAAAATATTCACAATTGAGAGGAAAGGTAATGCTCTTTTAATCTATTTGGTATTTGGTTATTTCTATTTGGTATCGATGACTAAAAACCAATGTGATTATTTACTGGTTGTTTTACTAGTATGCATTTTTTTTAATAGCTCAAAAAATCATAATACTATATCTTCTGAGACAAAACATAATGTATTATAATCGTCAAATTGAAATAAAAAGACATTCATCACTGTCCATATGTCCAATTCATCAATAAACTGTTCAATAATTTCGTATGACGCTCAGTAAAATCCGATATAAAAGAAAATAAACTTTAAAAGGAATCAGAACGTTTAAATGCCGACTACAAATTGAGTTTACTTCATGACGATGTAACTGTAAGTTAATTCTTTAAAATGAAGCATTCAAATTGCTTCAGTTTTGTGTATTCGTTTAAACTATCCAAATTAAAAATGACTTTTTAACGAGTTTCATTCTCGTTTCGTGATAAATGCATGCTTCCAGGATATTTAAATAAAAGTATTTAATTTTGGCTGTGCGTGAAAAGAACCTCAATGTGTGACGATCACTTTGAAAATACAGCAGAACCCTAGGCAGTTAAACCTAGCAAAGCTGTTCTAGCTATCTGGCTCTTATTTTGAACACGTTCCATATAATTTAAGCTTTTAAGTACAGCTCGTTTTAGGGTTGGGCAAACGTGCTGTAAGGTTATTAGGGGTCCGGACCACAAAAAGAAAAAAAACGGAAACCTTATGGGATCACTTTGTTGTCCGTCTGTCTGTCTGCCTGCCAAGACCCGTTATCTCGGAAACGCGTGGAGATATCGAGTTGGAATTAAAACCATATACTCAAGTCTGTCCCGTTGTGCTGTGAAAATCAACCCTCTAAGTCTCTAAGTTTTATGGAACCCTCGGTGCGCGAGTCAGACTCGCTCTTGGCCGGTTTTTATTTTACAATCAAACTTTAACATTCGGATACTCAAAGTTTCAAAGAATTTGAATTTGGAATCATTTATAAAATATATTGTTTATGATATGAAATTTTGCGTTTAAAAGAGTGGTCAGTTATTTAAAGTAAACCAGAGCCATTACACCTACATAATTACAGTACCTACCTACATGTAGTTTATTATTTGTATTTAGGTCAGGGCCATTGCAATCACACTAGAACTAATCCAAACCCGTAGCTGCTACTGAAAACAATCTGATTGGAAAAAAAAACTCCAAGAACACTTTTGCCCTACCTGAGAACCCACACCACGCCACGGCTAGCAGTTGCGATTGCCACGACTAGGCCATCGAGGCATTCATAAGAAGGAGATTTCAAATAAATGATTTATCTATCTATCATACCAGAAATCTACAATTAGCATAATTGATGAAATAAGTATTTAATATCATTTATAATATATGAAACGAGATATTTGCTATGGTTAATATTTATTGTAAAGTTCCGATATGTATCTATATCCGATGTATATCTTGGTGTGAACATGTAATGAGGAGAGCTGAACAGAGCTGAATGAGACAATGTGACTAAAAAGTGATGGATCTAAGTGTAGATGGATAGCGAGGGAGTGGAAGGCCAAAGAAAAGATGGAAGGATTGTGTAAGGAAAGATATGAAAGAGTAAATGATGCCGATGCAGCAGATTATGGAAGAAGAAAACGTATTGTGCCGAACCCAAATAGAATGGGACAAGGGGAAACGACATAATTATGGTAAATATCCCGTTTGAAACGTCATTAATAATTATAGTGGCCATGTTAGTAAAAAAAATATTAGTTACTAGACAGTACTTAAATCTTGTTTTGAATGCAACTGAGCGGTAAAACCGCAAACAACAAAATACGAGATTTAAAGTTTATGTTTGTGCATACTTTGTGGTCGCGGTCTCGACTGCCAAAGATATCAAAAGTTTTCCGTGAAAAGAGAAGACTTTGATATTTGGTATGAAAATTATTTTATTATCTTACTGTTTGGTTTGGTTATAAATAATACTAGCTTGTATTATATTGTATAACTAAGTGGTGTCTACGTCCAAGGCGCGTACTTTGCGTCCTTTTTTCTAGACTCAAATAGAAGGATGTGACCAGCTCAATCAACTATTGGATCCATCACGCCTGTCTGACTTTATTGTAGTACATATAACTAAGCCGTTGTGCGAAAATTTAATGATAACATTTAAAATAAATTTCAAAAATAAAATGCTTTTTAAATTAACATACTACGCGTGTTATAAACCGTTGAGGAGTTTTCTTGTAAAGAGGCGATCCTGGCTGTAGGATCAAGTCTAGTGTGTCATAGAAATAAATTGTCCCAAAACCCATTTATAAATTGTATGCAAGATTTCAGTTCAAACTGGTTTGAAATGCAGTCGTAAGATTTGACCAATACAGACTACTAAACTTAATATCAAGGCAAGTTAAATCAAAGGTTGTGGGTTGTGAATATAAAAAGCAAAAGAAGAAAAAGGGTTTTAGTCAGTAAAAGTCTGACACTCCTCCCCGCTCCGCCCGCGGGAAGATATTTGACGATTTTCCATTTTCAAAAAAGAGGCAATTAAATGAAAGCTTATAATTATTATGTAAGCAGATTTGTTTAACTTGGTTCGATACAAAACAAAAGCATATGCGCCGTCACTGTGGTATGATAACTTTTTCAAATTATGTTGTTCTCTAAGCATATCTCATTCCAAGAAATAATACTGTCACATAACATTATTCCCAGATCAGCGTATCCTAAATAAACTTCTGTATTCAGTCTGCATAATGCAAGAGATCCTCTTTACTATACTTGTATTTACAAACGCGAACGAAACTTTATTCGCCGTCAAAGATAAGGTAGAAAAAAGTCGAGGGCCGTAAATCTTCGGAAAAGATAGTGAATTGTAGAAAATTATGGAAAGCATTGCTCTATGTAAAGATAAAGGTTTCCCTTGGGACGAGGATCCGACTAAAGTTATTTGATTTCATTACCTATCTGCCGACCTTCTGGTAGGATGAGAATTCTGATTCAATTACTCAGGTATTAGGGGTGATTTTCACTACGTTGGGTGGCGGACTGCGGTTTAAATCTGGGCTATTATAGCACTCGGAGTGTAATATTGTAGATACAGAATATATTGTTGATATAGAACTGGCCAGGACGGGATTTTAGTTAATGTTCTTGAAAGTTGGTGTTGTAAGTCTGTAAACTTAGGGTTGTGTTTTTACGAAATTCTGAGATTCAAGGCACTCAGATTATGGTAAATGAATAAAATCAAATATTTTTATTCCACATTGGCCTACATGGGCACTTAAAATACGTCGAGAAAAGGTGCACGGTGCGGCTTGGTGGTTTCTTATGGAAGAGAATCGGCAAGAAACTCCATGGTTATTCTTTTAATTTTTTTTTACAATGTTGTTGTTACAGCGTTAGGCTACGCTATCCTCTCATACTTAAGTAAGTATGACAGGATAGCGTAGACTCGACAATAAGTCATGACTTACTTTGTAAAACGTAAGATAAGAAATTAACAAGTGTCTAGGAATCTACAAGGCTCACAATGTCCACTCATTCACAAAGAGTTGGTAAAAAAGAATCTTTACAAGAAATAGAAAAAATATTACAAAAATGAATTAATATATGAAACAAGTGATACAGATGAAAATTGGTTACAATAGATTCTAATGTTGCATGCTGACGCACTTCAATATGCTGTTCGACAGAATTTAATAAATATAGTTGACATAACAGTTTTTTGCATTATCTGAAAACTCTTTTTTTCTTCCCTCTTTTTAAGAGAGGGTAAGAAAACAGCTGTACTTTGACGTAGGCGACCCTGGAATTGAAAAACTCGCCAACGCTCACAAAACTCATATTTTTTTAACAAAAACAATATGTTTTTATTTCACATAGGCTTACATGATACTTATAAGATGTCAAGAAAAGGTGCACGGTTCGGGTTGGTCGTTTCCAATGTAGGTGACCCGGCTAGAATCTCCATGGTTACTCCATCGTCTTATAACCTAACTTGCCCAAATTAATGACGTACTTTTCTCCTCGTGATTGTTTTTAAAATCTCACTTAATGTGCATACTAAATTAATTCACAAAAAATATGTTCCGGCTTAGTTCTCCATTTACCCACGTAACGTTCCAATTCCATTCTTTACGCAAAGACAAAACGTTTTAGGAGTTTTAATTAAAATTAATATAAGGAACGAGCACCAAATGTTACTGGCTTAATTACGATCTGTTACACAATGGATTCCGTGCACAGGGTAAACCCTTGTTACCCTCCAATTTATGGCTTACCCTTATAAAAGTGGGCTTTAAAAAGTATGGAGCGATTAAGTTCATGTGGGTTTGCCCGGTTCTGAGTGATATTAGTATGTGGAGTGATTTTAATAACGTGTTCATAAAATTCGGGTGTATTTTGTACGTGGACTCGTTATAATGGCGACGTTTTATTGATATGGTCCTCGGAGATATGCGATGCTGTCACTGGTTTCTTGGCAGACATTTACTTTGTCGTTTAGCATAAATTTATAATTTTAAGATCTGGGGTTTCATAATGGCCGCTTAAGCAGAATCATAATAGGATAATAATATGAATTACGTTCAAATTCATAAAAGTGTCACAGGCGCAGTTAAAATTGTGAACTGTCACTTTGACGACACGGTTGTCGCAGTGGTTGAGCGATCGACTGCTGAGCTGTGTGTCGCGGGTTCGATCCCCGCACGGAACAAATATTTGTATGACCTGCAGATATTTGTTTCGGGTATGGGTGTTTGTGTATGTGAGTATAAATGTTTGTAAGCGCACCCACGATACAGGTGAAATTTCTAGTGTGGGGCATCGTTTTTAAAATAAATAATAATAACTTTGTGGCCATTTTACGAATGGCCTGTTTAGACTTCTAGGGTTTGGAAGTTCCCAGTTCAAAAACCTCTAATGATGCCAAAACCCCATCTTGTATGACCTTAATAAATGCAGGGACAATACCTACTTCTTTCATCTACTAGAAAGCCATTTGGTTACACTACAGCAAGAAAAATCCTAGCATTAACGTCTTTCCAATTTCAAAACCCATTAACGTTTCGTTTAAAATCGCCATTAAAAAGCAAATAAAAGAAAATGCAGCTGACGGTGAAATTGTGTTTTCTTTTTTTTCATAATTAAAGTTCTAGCTGTATGACTAAACCATTTAAATATTTTCAATACATTATGTATGAGATGTCAAGACTTTTGCGTCTCTTCTCTCTCTATTCGACTATAAAAAGTTTCTAGCTAGCTTTAATTATGTATATTTTTTATTCTGCTGTGAGAGCGGAATTATTTTAGATTTACATATTGAACTTGCAAATGTAATTTAAATAAATACACGTATGGGATTTTAATCAGGAAGTAATTCAGAAAATGTAAACCTACAGAAGGTTTTCTTTTTTAAGTACATTTTAAAAACAAATATAGCTGGAGAAAAAACAAAATAAATATATTTAAAATTAGGATGGCATGTTAACATGTGCACGGTAATCTAACTGTCAACGACAAATGTGATTCAAATGACTCGCAAAAATACCCATTATTTTCATTTTTCATTCATTCGAGAATCCAATTTAAAAAACCTGCAGTTTCATAAAGAGAAATGACAAACTTGTCATAACTTTTCAGACGGCGCCAACATTTATTTTATTAAAAGTGATCAAGATTTTTCGAGGCAGTGAAAATAACTATTAATTTTAGTAAAAAGGTTTTCTTACTTACACTCAAGGTAACAGGAGCTCATTTGTAGACTTTATGAAACCTGAAACAATAGAAAAATAATAAATTGTTTGTCGAGAATTTGTATTTTGTTCTCATTGGTTTTTTCGAATAAACAAAGTGAAGTCTAGTATGTTGCAGAAACCATGTTGAAATGCACCATAAAGGACAATAATGTCTGTTATTTGGCAATAAAACTTTGTAAATCGCACGCCCGATCTACCCCAATAAATAAACCTCGCGAAACTGCTATTCATCAATACAACAATTACTTCGGAAGCAGTTCGAACCAGATGAAGCCGGTATCGGTGTCAATCACATTCGGGCCACTTCGGCAACTCTCGGAGGTCGACCGGACGCTCGTTATTGCATATAACCTTTGCGGTTATTGCCTTATTGCTCTGTTCAGCTCTGATCCAACGACGTGGAACTTATGCTGAGCTATTTCGGGATCAATGAGTCTTTTGATAGGGTGACGGTTAAGTAGGCATATACAATCTTCATTGGCTTGGAAATTGCATAAAAACTTTTATTATAACTATTTAAAAAATCCTAACAAATTTATTTTTGGTTATTTGCGAACTAAATATAAAAACGAAAGTTATTAGGTCCGCCTAATAACTTTCGCTTCAATATGTAATGTTTTCAGTGTTCTGTTTTTTTTACAATCATTAATAAAAATCGTATTGATTGGTTGCTAGTCACATTTACAGTTTTATTCGTTTTTGTTAGCTGTAAGCATGGAACTAATAAGTACTAGCTATAGGTCATCCAAGCAAAAAGATATCAGATGTTACCCTGCTCACATTGTATATTTGCATCCAGCTCTAACATTGTACCAACCCATTTATAGGTGTACAACATCAGTTTCATTACAATAAACAATGTAGAAAATTGTATTATTCAAACTGTTAACACTCCTTTAGGAATGCTGAAGCAATTACCTTTTCCACGAGCACGTACAGCAAATTACAATAACAGCATATAAACTATATACATATAAATCTACTACAGTTTATTCTGGGAAATATTGTGTAGAAATTAATGTTGGTATTGCATGGCTTGTGCAAGTTTTTATATCGAAAGAAAAAGTTTATATTGTATGAGTGTGTTTTTTTGTTTGATAATATGAAATTGGTATCGATAAATGGTAAAAAAGATAAATTGGCTTCTCATGAATGTAAGTGTTTTTTTTAGTTTGTGAAAGTTTTTTTCATTGATTGTGTTTTTATCGACGTTTTGGTCAGAATTTCGAGAGTCTTTTTAGGTTTAAGTTGACAGTTCCCGATACCAAGGTTTGGCTTTTACTTAGTACTTGGTAAGCTGCTATGTTTTTGTTTATTCTTAAGTTTGTAACTTTAGGTTTTTATCATTTAGTTTTTAAAATTTACATGAAATACATTCTCTTGAAATTGTAGGTATTGAATCCGCATTTTAAAATGTTAATTTAGATTTACAAACGTGATCATCGTGTAGGACAAACACTGGAATTACACCTTTTTATCAAGTCCGCAGCAGTATTATACTGCTCCGAAAGTCGTAGTACAAAATTGACAATGGATAATTTCAACACACATCCCATTAACCTCCTTTTTTGCGAATGGGAAATCATCAAATAATTTCCCCCGCTCTGGGCGGAGCGAGGGGGAGTGTCAGACTTGTACTGACTAAAACCCACCCATGTTCCTTTTTGCCCTTTGTGTTTAGGGGCCGCAGTATTCCCTTTCATCTCCTTTGTATGTATTTCAGACGGATAAATATTTCCCTGAATAATAATTCAACCAACAATCAAACATCGACTAATGTTTATAAAACTGTAATTCAGTTTAACAGTTCCGTCGGATATACAGTCACCAGCAGTAATATGTTAACACGCAGCTACTCTTGCTTTCACACAATTATAAAATAGGTTTCATTTAATTGATTTCAAAAAAGGACGAGGTTCTGTGTTCGACCGTATATTTTAAAATTATGTATGTTTACCGATTACTCCTCACTCAATACACCGATTTTCATAATTCTTCCGGAAAAAATGATATTTCTCGCTTTTAAGGCTTTTTTTGGGTGTCGTATGTAGAAATTAATATTTCACGATGAAATCACATTTGAGTTTTTCAAGGTGTATACTATTTAAACTCGTTATTGTACCTGCCTTCGGTTCATTCGCGTACGACTGACATACATCGCATCATTTCAGCCATGTAGACATCCGAGATATCAGCTTCCAACCACTGATTGACATAACGAACGTATTTTGGACTGCTGCATACCAAAATATAGGCTGAAATTCTAGATATTCCTAATTAACAGACACCTGTTATTGTCTAGCGGACTGGCAGATTGAGGGTGTTGAACATGCCAAGTTTAGCGCGAATTAACATTCGATGCATTAAATGTTGAACAATTGACGATCGATTTAATACTGATTGGGTCGTTGTTCTAGCGCTTTCAAGCGCTGCTGCTTAACACGAGGTCCTGCTTTTGATTCCCAGGTCGTGCAAACTGTACTTCTATTGCGGGTGCACCTACCCGCAAAAACTTAAGTTTGTTCGTTAATTGGTATTAATAATGTTAGTGACCATGTCAGTTTAAAACTTTATAGCATTAACAAATATTTAAAAGTCACAAACTGCCAGACCTGAAGCAACTATCAGTGGCCAATTAAACATTTATTCTGTGCGGGAATCGAATCTGCGGTTCGCAACGCAATAATTAATCGCTCAGCCACTGTGCCAATCGGCGTAATGTTATGTTTTATTCTGTGACTCGAAATGTTAGCAAAGGTGTAGGTACAACGTATCTCTGATGAGTATGAACAACGAGATCCGTTTCCAAGTAACTGTGGAGCACTTAAACCGCTTTCGACCAATTACGGACGTAACCTTAGTAGTAGACAGATAGATAGATAGAATATTCTTTATTATGTACACCATACAAGTAACAAGAATAACACTAGGCAAACTTATAAATAGGGTGACACAATGGGCGGTCTTATCGCTAAAAGCGATCTTTTCAAGACAACCTTTGGATGGATTTAAGAAGAGGAGAAACAGTAGTGTAGGTAACATTCCACATCTGTGGCATAACATTTTTCAAAATTAATTTTCAAACAATTAAAAAAAAAAAATACAAAAACAAATACTTATAGGTATATAAATACATATATTATAATATACATATAAAATAATAATCATGAAGAGCAAAGAAATATTTCATGTTGTTGTTTAAGGAGAGAGGTACCTAGTGCTTTTTGACCATAGTTTTAAAAATAGACAAGGTTTGAGCGCTCCTTGCAGACACGGGCAGGGCATTCCATAGCCGTACAGCTTGAACTGTAAAGGATCCTTACTAATATTATAAAAGCGAAAGTGAGTTTGTTTGTTTGTTTGTTTGTTACCTCTTCACGCTTTAATGGCTACACCGATATCGATGAATTTTGGTACAGAGATAGTTGGGAACCAGGAGACGGACATAGGCTAACTTTTTTTAAAACAAGTGAGAAATGAGGGAGAAAGAGGGAAAAAACGGGAAAACTTAGCATTCTTATTACAATAAATAAGGCGCTAGGGCAAAAACTACAAGTAGCAGGTACCTGTAAATGAGGAAAAGGGAATTGTGTTACCCCGAAATAAACGCGAGCGAAGCCGCTAAAAGCTAGTTATCCATAAATCGATTTTTTGTTGTGTACACTCTTTGTAGAAGGCTCAATAAAAATAATTTTATTATTTCTTTTATATTAAGGTACAAACCCAACGTAATAAAATACCTTAGAAAAAGAGTCAATCAATTCCGGGGGGTATGGGTATAAAAATATATTTATAATAAAATTCATTCTTACAAATTCGGTAACTTTTTCACGAATATCTTTTTATCATTTTGTTTTAGATACATGTGATTATACCTAGGACAAAATAAAATACAAAAATATATTTATTTCTTCACAAATATTTTATCATACATATACTGAGGCAGCCCCAGTACCTAAGTTACAATGGTACTTGTGTTGGAGCTGTCTTACTTTGCCCTTAAGTGGCATCTTCACATTTTAAAATAAATAAGGTAATGAACCAAAACATATAAAATAGTATAACATAGCCTCGCTTTTTTTTTGGTGTGGGAAATATCAAATAACTTCCCCTGCTCTGGGCGGAGCGGGGGGGAGTGTCAGACTTGTACTGACTAAAACCTACCCATTTTCCTTCTCTTGCCCTTTACGTTCCGGAGCCGCGGTATCTCTTTCGAACAACCCGCAACCAGTCCAGTGAGAGTTCCACATAAACTGGTTTTGTATAGCTTAATTGATCATAGTTTTAGCTGGTGCTATGCGGGAAGATCCCGTGTATTTATTTAAATCAAATCAAATTTAATAATTTAGTTCTCAAAGATTGGAATATGAATTAAAAGTTTTAAACATGCACTCTGTAAGGGTACTGCAAAACATATAAATACCAATAGAATAGAGTATATTTCATAATTCTTATGCGACATTTTACAAAAAAATAAATAAACAATAATGTCATAACTTTAATAAATAAATGAAAATGACATTTTAAAAAGAAGACAATTTTAGGTTCATGTTTTAAAAAAAATCTTACAATAGTGTAGATTCTGTTGTCACAAATCAAACTAAAACTACTCTAAATAAATCATTAGAATTTAGTTTACCTACTCTGAAATTGATTAAACTGACCAAACTTAACTATATTGTAGTTTGACATTATTCATCATAGTTTAGTTACTTAATTGAGAGGAAATGGTTATATCGTAATTTTGAAATTGACGTTTTTCACCAAAAATAGTGATTGTCAAGCTAAGTCTTAATATCTTTAATCGCGACTAATATAATGATGAATAAAATTAGATGTAAATAGGAAGGTATTTCATTTAAATCTCAGTCTAGTTTAATCCGGTAGTTCATTAGAGTTGGCACATTGTCTGATGTAGGTACCTGTGTACATCTTCGTACCCCTCCCACATACTTGAACAAGTATCCACATTAGTATGTACCCGATATCCCGAGATCTGCGTCTAGCAACTTTCGAACTCTCGAACGGCACTCGTCCAATTACAAGAAGGAGTTGCGCAGAATCGACTTGAAGACGGAAACGGCTACTTTTTGTTAACATGTTGTTAGGCATACTAAAGATGTGAGCTTGCCTTGGGGATCAAGAAGTTGATAGAATAGGATTTTATTTTGCATTATATGGGTAATGTACAAAAGTTCTTATAATAAATCAAAGCTCTACCACATTTTATCATTTGGCTTGCAAACTTTTCATAATTTTTAAAACATGTCAATATATTTCTTTATTTTCATTAGATTAAATTAAAAATGTCAATAATCACTAAATGTTTTCTCCGTTAGGCATTCAGCTACACTGTAGTCAGTTTTATCAATCAAAAAATTTCGTAGTCTACTCTTAAGTAGCGCTGTATTTAAATCCCTCCAACTACTTGGTAATTTTGCTTGAAATTGGTTACTGAGAAAACAAATTTTTGAGTCAAATATTTCGAGAGATAAACTTATAACATAGATTCGTAATTTTTAGGGTTCCGTACCTCCAAAGTTAAAAAGGGAACCCTTATAGGATCACGTTGTCGTCCGCCTGTCTTTCTGTCTACCTAGACCTTTTATCTCGGGAACGCGTTAAGGTATCGAGTTGAAATGAAACCACATACTGAAGTCTCTAGTCCCTTAAAGTTTTGAAAATGAACCCTCTAAGACATTCAAAAGATATGGCCATTTATGTCGCAAGTTTGTACGGAACCCTCGGTGCGTGAAACTGACTCGCTCTTGGCCAGTTTTTCTCATAACCATTCATTGCAAACATCTTTGATGCGGCCTACAAGTTTCAGCAGCTAGAATAAGCCGATCGTTTGAAAAAACCGATACTGTGCCAACCTTTTATTTACCAATTTTTTCTTGGAAAAATGCTGACTGATAATAGAAAACTGAAGAAAGAATATGTGATAAAATTAATAAACGAAAAATAAAGTATCATTAATTTGTTGCCGACTTGACTAAAACTTATTTTGATTCAATATAAAATTTGAATCTTCGATACATGAAGAAAGAAATAAGGTTCAACACCTTAAAAATAACCTTAATAGTTAGGTAACAGGCTAAAATTTACCCATTAAGCTTGTAGAGCCATTATCTCGTACAGGTAAGGTTGTATCACGGATGTATGTCAAGCGACTGCCTCTCGACTCCGCGCCCAATTACACAACCGACGGGATCGACGCGAAACTGACCAGTTTCGTTAACGTGAGGACTCAAATTATTTCACGTAGAGATTGAACTCCTGTATTTTTCTCGTTGAATAAAAAAGAATAATACGAGATCGCAATTTGAGTAAGTAAGCAAGTATATTTATTTATATAAAATGTGGTATAAAATTATCTTACAAAAGAGTGTTCCTGCAGGACCCATTCCGCCATAATTATAGCATGAAACTTCAAAACAATTTTAAATGATATATAAATTAACTAAAAGACTGATGGATCCGAATGTTGACGGACGGAGAGCAAGAGGAAGGCCAAAGAAACGATGGATGGATTGTGTAAGAAACGATATGATAGAGACAGGAGTAAATGATGCCGGGACGTCTGATAGGGGAGAATGGAAGAAGAAAACGTGTTGCGCCGACCCCAAATTAATGGGACAAGGGCAGGAAAATGATGATGATAAAAATTAACGTTACGTATCTAACGGTTATAATAACTATAATACTTATCATGTACATGATACAATTGTACATTAAACAAAGACAAAAAGTACCTACACCTTAATATACATATAAACATTCAAACCATTACACAAAACAATCATTGGAACTATCTAAATCCAACAACATCATCTGGTTTTTCCTACTATGTTGGGGTTGGCTTCCAGACCAACCGAATGCAGCTGAATACCAGTACTTTACCTGAAGTGACGGCCTATCTGACTTCCCCAACCCAGTAAGTACCCAGTAAATACGCTACCCCTTGGTAAGACTAGTTGTCAGACTTTCGGGACACTGACTACGTGTATCCACGATCTCCTCATCAATCCAACAACATAATAAAGATAATTAAAAACATACACAAACTTGCCCATTTCAAAGCATTCTCTATGGATAAAAACGGGCTAGAAACTCCATGGAAAGTCTTATAAACAAAAATATAACAAGATCATAATTACATAAACCATGTTGAGATTATACAAATATGTGAGAACGATGTAGACGTGCACATCAGTATCATCAGGAACATTATTCCTTAAGATCTGTGAGCGAGAGGAGCTCGTGGCTAAATAATAGCAGCTCGGGTCGATCTTTAGGCCAAGCCGCGCTTGCCTAGGTGGGTCTGTGGATGGGTGACCACCCGTTACATACCGAGTTTCCTCCGTGCCTCGGAAAACACGTTAAGCCGTTGGTCCCGGCTGTCATTTGTAGATCTTTGACAGTCGTTACAGGTAAGTCAGTGTACCGATAGTCTGACAACCAGTTAAAACTGGTTGTCAGACTATCGGTACACCAAGGGGTATCGCATTACCCAGTACTAACTGGGTTGTGGAGGTCAGACAGGCAGTCGCTCCATGTAAAATACTGATATTCAGCTGCATTGGGTTAGACTGCCCCAGCCGACCCCAACATAGTTGGGAAAAGGCTAGGCAGATGATGATTCCTTAAGATCTGTGTCAAAAACTTCTATCCTAAGATTTTCCAGCGACCCAATCACAATAAGCTTATCGAATCGCCGCGCAAGTCGGAACCATCAAGTTTTTGTTAAGTAACGATGGAAGGCAGAAGTTTTAATAACATGATTAGGGATGTTTCGGTTTGAGAGCGTCCTTGTTATTCGCTACTTCTAAAACAAAAATCCGACCAAGTGCGAGGCGGACTTGCACACACAGGGTTCTGTAGCACCAAACAATGGAATATCAATATTTTTAACTTTCATTTATATTAAATGGAAATTCACACTCAACCTTAAAACCAAAATAATACTTCAAAGTAATTTAATAAAAAAAGTTACAGCTGCAGTTTGAAGCAAAAATTGCTTATCTCAAAAACTAAATCAGATCTCGTTCAAACTAATTTTCGTTGAAAGTTTTTACACGTAATGCCATTTTTTTTTAGAATTTTCCGAGAAGGGATAAACTTTGACGACATTAGAAGCCAATATAAAAAAAGAATATATAAGAAAATTATTATAGATGGAGGATATTTTAAGACCTATTTATATATTTTTTTCAACTCTCAGTTGTATGTAGCGCCACCCCCGTTTGTTTTTTTTTTAATTTCGTATCGCATTTGTGTAGCGGTTCATAGACGGCATCTACTCTGCTCAAGTACACATATATGGTAATTGACGAATCTATAAGGGTTCCGTTTTAGCCAAATGGCTATGGAACCCTAAAAAGTCGGGAATGAAGTTTTTGTGAGTTCTGCTGAAAGAGATTGAGGGACAAATCTGTTGAACATTGTTTGTTTTGGAAGAATTGTCGCCCATTGTAATACATATAAACACTTACTTATGCTGTTAACATTATGGCTATCAGAATATCAACGCTGTGACATGGTTGCCCTGTTGGAGCAACATGCTGAGATATGTCTTTTAGTTTTTGTTTTTTTTTAATTGGTTTAGTTTTATTGTCACACGAGTCTAATAAAGAGTTTTTCTTTCTTTCTTTGTATAGTAGGAATATTTTATTTCCCTTCCGCAAGCGGATTCATCTGGAGTTGATAATATTATCCTGAAATTGGTGATGCATCAAAATAAGCAAAAGCGGTTTTATTTTGTACTAGCTGCATTCCACGTTTTCATCAAAGTGGACTTGGATATTATACATATGAATCTTTCTCTTAAACCACTAATATCTATTTTTTTGAACCTTTTGGTCTACAAGTTTGACGCTAACTATGAAAAATAAATTACAAGGCTCTGAGAATCTCTCCGTCTACATCTGAATAACCAATTAAGCCAAAAATGTATTCATCTATGGAACCAATCATATATTATATATATTACACTTTTAGGCTTTTTCATACAAAACGTTGAACATAATTTTCTTGGGACCAAAGGTACGATCATCAACAATAGAAAATGGCTGAATACGAAAACGTGAGTCCATCTGGACGTTATCTGAGACTTATCGTCGATTTACTGGGCAATCTATTGTCCGTATTTATATATTGGATCGTCAGTGTAATCCGCTTTGTCAAATTATGTAGTAGATATTTATGAGACTTAAAGGAGTGGTGCCTTTGCCCAGAACTGGGACAGGGCAGGCTGAAAAAAAAAGATACAGTTTTGTATAAGTATTTTTTTAAGTTCTCGATGTTGGTAACACTGTTTGCAATCGTTTTAGAGGTGTTACTGTGTCATTTGGGAACCATTTGAGCGCGGCGATTCCTCTTATATTTATTTATCTTTACAATGGAATTTCACACATCCCCATTAGTGAAAAAATACTTTATATCTTTCTTCCCATTTCGTGCTAAGCAGACATCTAATAAAGGGTTGTACGATTTTTACCTTTGGTTATTTTATTCTATAGAGCCGATTTTTCAATAATAAGATAACTTTTACTTTAAATGTAGATGTGACGTTTTGATATAACATCCATATAAAATCTGTCAAAATGACAAACTTATTCGTTGGATAAAAGATATCTGGTGATTGAAAAACCAGCGATTAGTAAATTACAAGAAGCATCGTCTGATGAATCATCTTCCATAATTATCGGACAAAAGACATCTACCTATATGATCGAGAGTTAATAAAAACAATGACATGATCAGTTTTCATCAAGTTCGTAGTCAACTGCTTTGGCAACTAAATGCATTGTGAAAGTAAAGGAACACCTTGGTTTTGCATGCGCCTTTATTTTCGACGGTGTGGTGTGTAATTTCAAGCTTTGTTCAGAAAGCTCCAATTAGCCCCCGAGGTATTGTAACAAGACAGAGGTCTGGTTGCAAAGGTTGTATGAAATACTGTTTCGATACAAGTCTTGCTAAGGAAAAGTTACATTTGAATCTTCACTAGAATATGAACTTTAAGTACAGGGATTAGTGAACATTTATGAATTGGCTAAGCACTGCTTGAGATAACGGAAAAGTAGACAAAAACCAGCACTGAAATCGGTTAATCCCTTTGTGTGCGAAACGACTGGCATAATATAACACCACCTTTTGCTTCAGGAATCCTTACTAATATTATAAAAGCGAAATTGAGTTTGTTTGTTACGTCTTCACGCCTAAATGGCTTAACCGATTTTGATGAATTTTGGTACAGAGATAGTTGGGACCCTGGAAACGGACATAGGCTATTATTAAAAATTGTGATATGAGGGAGAAAGAGGGAAGAAAAGGGAAAACTTAGCATTGCTATTACAATAAATAATGCGTAAGGGTATCTGTAACCCTGAATTTAACGCGAGCGAAGCCGCGTGCAAAAGCTAGTTGAAGATAAACCGCGAACAATTTATTGCAATAAAAATCATCTCCATTTTAAAATAAGCTCTCCTCAGTGACATCAATGCGAGCTGTGCTGCGTACCTTTCGCAGCTTAAGTGGCATTTTGCGTTCTTAGAGCACACAATTGTGCTCAGTAATAACAGCTCGCTCCACTACAGACCGTGACAACAAAGGATGACGCAATACTATAACGAATGAGGATATATATATACTCATAAACTTTGCATCTATGTGTTCATGTATAGAGGAAGCTGGTTCAAATAAACGTTGGGTTGAACCGAGTACTCACTGGTGTTGATTAGTTTTATATTTTAAACTACCTTCCGCTCGCGACTTCGTCCGCGTGGCATAGTTACTTTGGGCTAACGCTAACTTTACACGCGTGATGATCGAAAAAAAAATCCCTGTTTCTCCCCCTTTTCTCACTTTTTTACCCTATGTCCGTCTCCTGGTTCCCAACTATCTCTGTACCAAAATTCATCAAAATCGGTTTAGCCATTAAAGCGTGAAGAGGTAACAAACAAATAAACAAAGAAACAAACTCACTTTCGCTATAGTAAGGAAGTAAGGATATAGTAAGGATTAGATTTCTGAAAACAATAGCAGCTCAGCGAGTAGTGCTGTCAATAAAGATACAAAGATCCTTTCAAAGCTTCAATGACATTGACAGGGAGGCGTTAGTGGTTGTTCGAGAAATTGTAATAAAAAATACACTGTCAGTTTGACACGCACTGGCTAATGGCTGTCTCTCTGGAGAGTTAAATTATAGTCTGGAATAACATAAAACCGCGGGCGCCAGCTAGTCCTTACTAATATTATAAAGCGAAAGTGAGTTTATTGGTTTGTTACGTCGTCACGCCTAAAAGGCTAAACCGATTTTCATGAATTTTGGTACAGAGATAGTTGAGACCCTGGAGACGGACATAGGCTATTTTTTTTAAGTGAGAAATGAGGGAAAAAGAGGCAAGAAAAGGGAAAACTTAGCATTGCTATTACAATAAATAAGGCGCAAGGGTAAAAACTACAGGTAGCAGGCACCTGTAAATCAGGAAAGGGGAAATCACCAAATTTTACGCGAGCGAAGCCGCGGGCAAAAGCTAGTTGATAATATTTTGAAAGTCAAAACCTGGCTTTATTTGTAGACACCTGGTGATAGCATTATTTTAACGACGACGGCATGTAACTAGCATGTTAATAGCCGCAATTTATTGTTATTCTATATTTAAATGAACAATGGATGTTGCCGTTAACGATAAACTATTTTAGTTTAAACAAGGTCAATGGCTACGTCATAACTATGTAATAAAATAATTGTTATCAGAAACTAAGATTAAACAATTTCAATAGAAAACCACAAAAAAAGGAAAAAAGACTCTTGTTTGCTTTCGGGAACCGACTTCCGTAAGTTTTTTTTTTTTTTGTTTCAGTATTTTTAGGGTTCCATACCTCAAAAAACTACCTCAAAACCGGCCAAGAGCGACTCAGACTATCCATATATAAATAGAAGAAAAAAATGTATGATTTACTCTTAAACTACCCAAGCAATATAATAAAATTGATACGGACCGGAAATATAGGGTATATTACCGAGGTGCTTAAAAACAAAAAAAAAGAATGATGAAAATCGATCCACAGTTGGCGGAGTAATCGGTGAACATAGGTAAAAAAGTTTGAACATAGAACCTCCTCCTTTTTAGAAGTTTTTTAAAACCCGTATAGCGGATCTAAACAGGCAAAAAATCAAAAAAGCACAAATGACATGGTGAGTTGTGCTAGAATTATTTATAATGGATGGGCCTCTAGTTTCATTAGATCAAAAACCTGGGATGCCTTATATGGCCTGAAACAAGGGAAGCCGTTTGGAGTGGGATAATTAAGATTATAGTAATAAACACTGTATGGTCTTCTTGCAGAGTAAAATTGAAAGAACATCTCAAAGATTCACCTTAAAGTCGTGATTTTCTTCTAGAAAATTACGTTAGTAGGTACAAGAAACCGAACCTTTTAGATCTGCCGACTTCACACCTGATGAGATACGATGAGGGTTAACTGAGTAACTATAGCTACGCAAACGATTGGCTTGCAATCTCTCAGCGCGTATGTATTATTCATAGTTTCAATACACTCAGTGGCTCTCCCTTGATTCTGAACGCCTGTGTACCTATGCAAGGGAATATATGGTGACGACGTCGAATCTAATTGCGTTACACATAATTCACACGTGTAAAAACTGACTCTTATCTTACAGAATAAGATTGTTTTTTTTAATGCCAGTGAAATAGAAATAATCCTTACTATCCTTATCCTTACTAATATTATAAAAGCGAAAGTATGTTTGTTTGTTACGTCTTCACGCCTAAATGGCCAAACTGATTTTGGTACAGAGATAGTTGGGACAATGGAGATAGACATGGGCTAAGAAAAGTGAGAAAAGAAGAGTTTTTCGATCATCATGCTGACGAAGTCGCGGGCGGAAGTAACTTATAATTTGTTTATTTCTCTTCGAAAATCAGTACTTAAGATGTAACATTATCTATGTTACATCTTAAGTACCTACTGATTTTCTTTATTTATAGAAGAGAACAAGAACAATGTATTTTATTTATGGGAGACTGGCGCTTAAACTAAGCCAAGGCCTATATTTTAAAACACACCACTGTACACTACAACTAGAGGCAAACAGCTGCTAATAATTGAACTCATGTAACGAACTCGCCTTGGCTATGCATAAAATTATCTCTAAACAGCAATTTCATTAAACTGATAAAATATACTTTTAGTAACTTCTTAATTTACTTCATAGCGACCGACAAAACGGAACATCCTTCTAGCTTGTCAGCTTTAATACCCTGGTCAGTCAAAGTCACAGAGGCATTGGTGTCAAAGGCTTTACTACCACTAGTTTGCTTGACTTTGTGACTAGACCACCCCTTTTCTGTTTACATTTGCAACAATATTCGGGCGCTATATACTCAGCCCATTTTACCCTGTAAAATATTCTCTTCGATATTCAAGACTACAAGGGATAATATAAGCATCCAATTCTGTTTCACTCAAAGACTGAAATACCAGAAATAGCGGCCCCTATTCTATATTTCATGTTGCTAAAAGAAAACGGAAATCCACCGACAATCTCTCGGAAGAAAAGCTTTTACCTACCATTTAAAGTGCCGAAGCGATTTCATTCGTTGACTCACAACAAAATGGCTGGAGAAGACGGAACTCGATCAAATCGCTTTTAAACTGCATCCCAGTCTCAAGACAATATGCATACGAAATGTAAGTTATTTACCTACAACAGATCTTATTCTGAAGGTGTGAATTATGTTAGCGAGTTAGACTGCGCTTGTAATCAGAAGTGAGAAAGTGCTGGGGAATTGGATAGGGGACTTGGCAATAATAAGGTCAGCCGCACAATTCTGTGAAATACCTACGTGGAAGTTATAAGAACATTATCCTAATAAGATTATAAATCCTACTAATATTATATAATACAATAAATTGGGATGTTTGTGGGGATGCATGCATGTTAGTTACTCTTTCACGTCAAAACGGCTTAACGGATCTTAATGAAATTTACAGGATGTTTCTTTTCGATAGCACGCCACGGCACGGCATCCAGAGCGGGGGAAGTTATATGATGATTTTCCATCCGCAAAAAAAATAACTTCATTCGATATACATATGTACAGTTGTTTGAGTACAACCCTTACGGCGACGAAGAAATTAAGTGTCATGAGCAATGTTCACAAGAACTGCTCGGATTGGTTATATTCTAAACTTCGCACGCAGTCTGCCGACGAAGCTGGGAAGTAATTGGAATTTAAAATTAGAATCTTGGTATACGGATTTCTGATAAATGTATGTATTTTGAGCTGAAGATTCCTTTGCGTTAGGAATAACAGAATTATTTATTGTAGATACTTAAATCTTTACATAGAACAAAATGAAGTCGCTTCTTCTGTCTGTTCGCTTAGATCTTTTAAACTCCTCAACGGCTTTACGAACAACGAGGCTTGTTTAAATTAATATTTAAAAAAAGAATAATACAAAAAAGCAATTATTTACTATTACTATTTAAATGACATACAGGGAAGCTGTCTAAACATAAAACTGTAGTCCAACTTAAAAGCGATGAAGTTTCTTGCCTTCCGACCAGTTTTGGGCGACAATATAAAGTTATTTCAATATGTGTGCAAGTTTTCTCAATTCTCACTTGTAACATGTGTTGTAGAAATGTAAGTTTTCTTGAAATGAAAGTGCCCGTGTGTGAAACAGCACTGGCCGTCATCTTTTATAATATAATTCTTCTGTTAGTGTGTTTGTCACCTAATTCCTCCTAAACGCCTTGACTGATTTGGAAGAAATGTTGTGTGTATATTTCAATGAGTTCTTGGATAGTTTAGAAATACAATTGGATTCAATAGGTGGCGCTGCTGTCGGTATGTGACTAAATTTGATTGACTGTACAAGGGGCAGTCACTCGTTTTAATTTACTAAAAAAGTTAAAATTATAATTTGAGTATTTTGTTACTGACATTAAAATACCATTGACTAGCTTTTGCTTCCGGAATCGCTCCCGTTTTGTACGGGAATTAACTCGCAAGAACGCTGAAATGTAGCCTATGAAATTTGAGGGTAGTGTAGTTCCCGCTTGTAAAATAATTTTCGGAATCGGGTGAGTGTTTCCGAAGATTACTTCATACATACAAACTAACAAAAAATACCTATTTATTTATTTATTTTTATTAATATCGATTTAATCTGTAACTTGGTTGTGGACACCAATGAGGCAGTCGCTGTATGTGAATAAACAAAATAAAATAATAAAATACTACCAGTTTACAGCTGCGTTTTAGACGTCAAATAATAATTTTAAGAGCGATATTTATTTGAAATTCAAAAATCTTTAACTTTGATTGAAAGCTGACTCCCAAATTGGAGAAATTCTAATAAAAAATCAAACACTTGACAGCTTTCAATGAATAAGTTTTTTAGATATCAAGAAAAATATTTAATTCTACACAATTTAAAAAACCGTTTAAGTTTCCTTCACTAAAGATTTCGCGTGAGCGAAGAATGTTTATTCCATTACAGAAACAAAAATCCATTCAGCGTTTGGAAGTGCTTCGGAAAGTCGCAACTACTTTTAACTCAGATTCTCCGAGCAACTTGAGAACTAACAAATGCACCTATGATTTTGCAACATACAGTACCAGCTCTCCCATTATAAAAAACGAATTCAAGTTATCTCAAAGTGAAGTATCTTGATGTAAGATATCGATGTCTTTGGGTGAGATATCATCAAATATCGGGGCTCTTAGTGTCAGAGTTTTACTGACCCATCCATGTTTTTTCTTTTGCCATTTGTGTTCCGGGGTCGCGATATCTCTTTCAAACAACTCGCAATCTCGGCAGGCTAGTCCTAACTCTAGAGGGTCCCTTTGCTTTGCTGTTATTTCTTTAACGCGAGCGTGGTTTACTAACGTGCCGTAGACACGGCCTGTCGTCATTAGAATTGTATACCATAAGGACGGGACGTAGCTGATTACGCTTTAATTATTTAACATCTGTATTATGTACAAACCTATGATCCACAAAAAAGACATTGAACTAGAACTTGTTTTTGGAATTCTTACGAAATTTTACCGTATGTGATAATTTACCAGAAAATCGCTTTTCAATTTTGCTTAGTGTAGTCATTTTCTGCACGCGACTGTACGTCTTCATTTTATTTACCGTCTCCGGCGCGGGCGAACTCGCAGGCCCAGCTATAATCTCAGTGATCACAATACAACAAGACAACTTACTTTCTTTTAACAATGAAAAAGTACAAAGTATGCCAAACTTAGAGACAACGAGAAGAGACTATCTTTTGTTTCATCGTCTTATCCTGCTATCTCATTTCTTACAAAGTTCTTGCAGAATTTTCAACAGATTTAAGTATTGTTAACGTTTTTGAAATAAATCGCCTTTTATCAGGCTCCTTGCTTTATTTTATTTATATAAACGCAGTAATTTGAATTTTATTGGCTAAGTTTCAAGTCATTTATGTGTTTAGTTCTGGGGAGCTATTATATATTTTAATGTCGTTTATATACATTTGTATTTAATATGGATGAATGGAGAGAAAGATGAAGACCAAAGAAAAGATGGATGGATTGTGTGTGGAATGAAATAAAAGACAAAGGAGTAAGAGGACGGTTGACAGGCGAAAATGGTCGAAAAAACACGTCGCACCGAGCCCAAGTAATATATGACAAGCGACTTTATTTGTTTTGCTATATATAATTAACTTTATGCATCAGTGGTCAAAGACCTTAGACCTTCAATGTGACACAATCTTTGTTTAAATAAAATAAAAATAAAACAGCCTTTTGCTTCTTACAGGAAATGCTAGTTCACAAAATACAATATTTGTTTACCAAAACACTAACCAAAAAATCTACTGAATATCAGGAATTGTGAAATTTGATAGATTATTGTCTATTTAAATACAACCTTTTTTTTGCGGCTTGGAAATTATTAAGAAACTTCCCCCGCTATGACTAAACCCACTCATATTCCTTCTTTTGCTCTTTATGTTCCGGGGCCGCGGTATCTCTTTCGAAAAACCCGCAACTCCCACAGGATTTAAATAAGGGTGTATTTAAATCCTGCGGGAGTTGCGGGTTTTTTTATTTATATCAAATAAGATAACAGTTTAAACTAAAACACCAATTTCAAACACAATCTATCTCAAACCTATGACCTCTTCATCGAACATGCAATCTCAATTACCTTCTCATACATGTACTACTTGAACCCGGGTCTTGTCTACCCATGTATTACAATTAGGACAGCCAGTGGCGGCGTCTAATTCGAGCTGCGTACTCCTGAGCCCATTTATTAAGGGCTAATTGGTGCCACGGACTGAAATTAGAGCTGCTTCGCTATTCAGTCGTATGGGATCTATGTTTATGATTGTGAAGTTCAGTACAGATGTTAACAGTACATTGTATTGACGTTGATTAGTAGTTTGTTTTGTGGTTTTGGAACTAGAAAAGCAGTAAGAATGGAGTTTCATTTTTGGAACACATTGATGATGAGGGAGAGTGTCAGACTTTTACTGACTAAAACCCATCCATGTTCCTTCTTTTGGCCTTTGTGTTCCATGGTCGCGGTATCTCTTTCAAACAACATGCAACCCCAGCGGACAGATTGTGCTAGCTTAGCTTATAAAATGAATTTACCCATGTTTATATTCTTGGCATTGAAGAACATCGACATATTTAATCGACAACTCGTACAACTGCAGTTTACTGTCACAATTTTGTACTGTGACTTTAGTTTGCTCCAGGTTCAATAAAAATAAAGTTTGTGCAAGCGACAGCAGAAAGAAAATATTATAATAATGCTGATATACAGAACATTTTCACAAAGAATTTTACTACTACGAAGAAGGTAGTATAATTTATTATCTGTTCTAGAGACCAAAGACAGTATAATAAAAATGAGGACATGAATAAAAACACAGTATTCAACATAACAATATCCGTCTCTATGATATTCATTATTTGACTCATCTATTTACCTAGCCTTTTGCTAAATATTTTGGGTTAGTTTCCAGTCTTACTGGATGCAGCTGAATAGGTACCAATTGTTCTACATTAGCTCTTTGCTTGCAATCGCACGGATTTGCATTATCCTTACTAATATTATAAAAGCGAAAGTGAGTTTGTTTGTTACATCTTCGCGCCTAAATGGCCAAAAAGATTTTGACGAATTTTGGTACAGAAATAGTTGGGACCTTGGAGACGGACATAGGCTAGGATATAAAAAAAGTGAGAGTAAGGGAGAAAGAGGGAAGAAAAGGGGAGAGAAAGATATATTTTTTTCGATCATCAACTATGCTTCGCGGACGAAGTCGCGGGCGAAAGCTAGTAGTCAATATAATTTCAAATATACTCGTTAACACTCGACTATAATGTAGCTTTCTAAAAGTGGAAGAATTTTCGCAATCCGTTCAATACTTTCGAAGATTGCGCCCTACATCCAAACTTACACTCTTCAAGACTTAATTACTGAGTATTAAGGCACCATCAAAACATAATTATCATAATCGAGAATACAGACATAAACTTATTACAACTCATTTGTTATAACAATCAGCGTATATGCTTTAAAACGGTACAGATATCTGTTACAGTAACAGATACAGGAGTTACGCGTAACATGTTATTGACACATCATCCGTTCACGTTCTATGCTCGCAATTAGTCGTAATGAGGCGATACATACTTCTTATTTTTTTCGTTGGTATAACGATATTGTTTTATTAGTGGATGACAAGTATAGTTTTATTGTTAGTAAGATTTTGTTACATGAAGAAAATCTAAATTAGATTCTGCTTGAGATCGATCAATTTCCTTAAAAACTGTACAAACGGTGATATATGAAGCTAAACATTTTCAGTAAAACATGGTCTCGTTTTGTATAGAATTTCCTGTAAAATGAGAGATTTGCTCAAATTGTTTTATTACCGTGAGTATAGTTTCAGTAAATTCTTATCAAGGTGAGACACTGAGCAACGGGTTTCTCATCGTGACGACAATCCGTGTCGATGCGTTTTTGTTTCACTCGCGCCTCCAAGAGATGTCAGCAATCATAGGGGCTTGCTAGGGCTAATGCTTGCCGGGGTTATGGGTTGTTCGTAAAAGAACATGGGTTAGTTTAAGCCAGCAAAAGACTGACACTCCCCTTCCAGTTATTTAATGATTTCCTAACCGCAAAAAAGGTGCTGAGATTATGGAAGTATTTATACAGTTAAATCTGAAAAGTATGTGACATTTTATTCTCACAATAAAACGATAGTCTACACAAACAATATCCTGAATTAGCAAATACAAGAATGTCACGTGCACAACACTATCAACTAACTATCCGAAGCCAAAAGCCCACATAAAAGTCCTATTCTTTAAAAAATCTTAAAAAAAACGTTCCCTAGTTAGAATAAAACGCTTAAAAATTTCTCTGCAGAAGTAGTTCAGCATTAAGCATGATTTACGACTGCGGTTTCGTAAGAATAATTACAAAATATACCAGCTATACTTCATCTCTTAGAAAAAGAACTTTATTTGCTCGTAGCACTCCATGCGGTGTTTTACTTCTAACTGGAGATTCGTAAATTACTGCCTGTTCATGATGTCTAGTTACGCAGCCTCTATTTTTACTAATTAATAAGTGACAGCTAAATGAATGCGTAAATAATATTTCAACTCTTGGCGCTGAATCATCAATATTATCATCATTTTCCTGCCCTTATCCCAACTTCTTCTTCTTCGATACTTTTTTGTTACTCGTCATCTTCAAACATTTCGTTCATCGTTGTTTTGGTCTTCCTTTACTCTCAAACACTTTTTTTGCGGATGAGATACACCAAATAACTTCCCCCGCTCTGGGCGAAGCGAGTGTCAGACTTTTAGTGACTAAAACCCATCCATTTTCATTTTGCCCTTCATGATCCGGGGCCGCGGTATCTCTTTCGAACAACCCGCAATCCTGGTACTCTCACACCCTCGGTGCTAAGTCCGACGTTGTCAATCCACCAATTCTTCTTCCTTATCCCTTTACTTCTTATAGGCATTCATTTTGGTTTTCTAGAGTTAGTCAAAACAGGCATAAAACGCAACTAAAATTGTATAACAGAAAACACGAAAGACTCAAAATAAACTAAGATAATCCAATAACTTGTTCTATGCAAAGGTAGAATTAAAAAAAAAAAACATGTCAAAGTTAACATTACAGAAAGAATAATTGACTCAACTGCACTTACTTTAATAAGTATCTAAATAAAACAAAAATACGGTTACATCAAAACCAGTGTAGTAAAGATAATTACAGCAAAAATACTTGCAATTTATTCCTCAGAGAGAGGCAACTATGTTTGTTTGCCGCAAGCACTTCGTATGTTTTGAGTAACAAATAAGTGCAAATAAAGTGCGACTGTCGATGATATATGGGCAGCTCTTTGACTAACTGTGACAGTTCCACTTACCACCCACACTTTTATTGATTAAAAGAGGTTTATGATGTTGTTTGTGTTTTCTAAAAACATTTTTCAAAACTAGTTCTGGGATAATTTCCGTTTTCTACATTTTGAATTTGCTCCTTAATGTTTATTTGTTCGAAGCGATTCAAAAATCAAAATAGTTTTTTTTTTACTTAAAACCAGCAAAGGTTTGACCTCTCATCATATTATTATGTCTTAATAAGATATTATTTAGACTTGTAAACTTGGTAGCCAAAATATGTCATAGTTTTGTTATTATATCAAAAGTCAAACTTAATACTAACTTTAAATTAAGTTGGAACACATTTCAAAATACTGAAATTTTTTCTGAAGCCTTACTACAGCAGCTTGAAGTTAAATAAAATTTTAAGCTTTAAAATAGGGTTAAAACTTGAAGACTTATTTTTACAAATAACAGGAGAATTTATTATAATAAAAGAGTGGCGTTCAAATAAATAATAATTTATAAAATCTCTGGCTATTATTTCTCAAGTTTTAGTTGCCCAACATTTTCTATTCCTCAACCGTAATTTATATGCAAAACGAGGTTTTCTTGCGAATTTACTTTCATAAATATTTAAATTGCAGATGAATATGTACTGTACCTAATTTAGTTAAGGCTTGCGTTGTTAGTGAGGTCTTAACTTTGATGACAATTAATTATTTCCTATTACATAACATAATGATAATTATACATTGCCAAGAGCCTCGACCAATACCTAAGGAGGCTCTTGTTAGGCAGCTAGATCAAGGGCTTGATATCTGTATCAAGTCCAAGAGTACAGCTTTCTGAAGCGGTACTCTTGGACATGGCTCGTATTGTTAAGAGGTTCCTTTCTCTGGAGCCCTGCCCGCTGGTAGCTTGGTTTCTCTCTCTTTCTCCTCTCTCTCTCTCTCTGACTCTCTGTTTCTCTGTTTCTCCGATACCGGTGGGATATGGTGGGATGGTGCCGCTGATTCGTACTGTAGTGCCTCAAGCAAGTTTAACTTTACCTTTAATCAATGGCTTTGCAATATTAATAAAATGTATTCACAAAAACTAAGCCATCAATTGCAATAATACGACAAAAATCTAATGGAGTGAGAGAAAAGTGAAGTGCAAAGAGGAATATCTACTTCTCACGTTCAATAACTTCCTATTTTCGCAGTTATAGATACAACTTACATCCATAATCTTAAGAAAAAAAGTCAATGTATTAGATAAAAGCTACAAATATTCCCCAATAACATTAACCCAAGAAGGCACGGACGTGTAGACGTGAACACTGAAGTGCAAACTGGAATGGCCCACTCATCAATCGACCGGCCCGAACGCTCACTTTCAATTTAACTTCGCAAATTCACTTGGAGTTTGCGTCGGGCACTGTGAGTAAGATTCAATATTATCTATGTGTTGAAATAGTGTGATTTTGTTGACATTAGGACTATTATAGAAGTTGAGGATCGTAGTATGGACCTTTGATTGTCAGATGATATAGAAATGAAATATCAACTAAAACAAATCAACAATACTGGACTTATCATTTCAACCAAGGGCTGGCTTTTACCTTGGCCAAAGGGTACGGCCAGTCTCTTGGGTACATTACCAGCTGATTGCGTTGAGGACGAGATTTTTGATGTTTGTTACTTTAATTGTTTTAGTTTATTAGTTATAATGTTTATAGTTAGTTTAATTTCAAATAAATATTGTATTACAGCAATGAATAGACTATTCGCCAAATAGTAGAATTGATTCATTTAAATGCTCAGTGTTACGTACATAACAAGAATAACTTTAATTTATCAGTTGATAACATGGACAATTAGACATCCATTTGCCTTACTAAAATGAAGTCACTTACAGCACTACATTTATACGCTGAATGGCTGATTGTTTTTAAGCAAATTCAGGAAAAGTATCATTGTATTGTTAGCGAAAAGTTTTCTTTTTTTTGTATCCAGCAATCTGTATATATATACATACACAGTATATCGTAATGTACACTTAATCTAGCAAGTGCTGTGTAGTAACTAATCATAAACGAAATTTAAACTTAAATAATCCCCCATAAAGATCATATTCTAACACCACAATATTTATGACAATAGTATAATACAGTCACGCATGGTAATTAAACCCGGGTGCCTTACGATCCTTTTAGCATTTTAATAACATAAAATATGTGACGCCATTTTGTGCGCGGGATATCGTGCACGTCTTGGAAGTGTATGTAGATAAAATGCCGCTTGCTTGCCTTACTGAGTGCATTGGCCTATTAGGCTAATGTTGGTCATTTATTTGTATAGGATGTGTATTTTATTCTCATAGCATAATCAGACTAAACGATCCCACATCTGGGACACGAGGGAGAGGCCATAATCTACCACGCGACTCTAGAGCGGGTTTGGTGGCTCTTACTCGTGGTATGGGTTAATTCGATCACACATGAAGCAATTTTTAGAGTCAGCTCCGAGCTCTGTCGTGTCGATGGCGCGTTAGTGTTCCACATGCCCCTCAAAGAGATGTCAGCAAAGCAGAGGGGCCTGCCAGGGCCACCACCTGCCGGGGTTGCGGGTTGTTCGAAAGAGATACCGCGGCTTCGGAACACAAAATGCAAAAGAAGGAACATGGGTGGGTTTTAGTCAGTGTCTGACACTCCCCCCTCTCTGCCCAGATCAACACAACACAGAGGGACTTATTGATGATTTTCCAACCGCAAGCTCCCAGCTCTATTGAATGTATAAGTCTTGAAACTGACATGGTTACTAACATCCTTACTCCTTACTAATATTATAAAAGCGAAAGTGAGTTTGTTTGTTTGTTTGTTTGTTACCTCTTCACGCTTTAATGACTAAACCGATTTTGATGAATTTTGGTACAGAGATAGTTGGGAACCAGGAGACGGACATAGGCTATTATTTTTTTTTAAAGAGTGGGATATGAGGGAGAAAGAGGGAAGAAACGGGAAAACTTAGCGTTGCTATTACAAATCAATAAGGCGCTACCGAATTTAACGCGAGCGAAGCCGCGGGCGAAAGCTAGTTATTATTAAAACTTGAAACGGGATATTTGCTATGTTTGTTATGATTATTCGATATTTCGACAATGTTGCAAACGCCATGATCATGGATGAGCTTGAAACAAATAACAAACATTGTAAATATCCCGTTTCAAGTTTTAATAACAATGAATGAATTTTTGAATGTAGTTTTAAAGTGTAAACCAATGGCTTACATCTAGCGACTGTTTATCTGCCCAGTTATTACATTAAGTTACTTGCTGGATAACTACTGGTCTTGTTTTGTTCTGTCTTCTGGTGAAATGGAAGGAAATGTAAATTATGTTTTTTAGGAAAAACAATGAGTAGGCTCTACTGCTATTATTTATTGATTACTTTCGTTTCGGGATCCAAGACAGTTAAGATGTTTTTCTGGGACATTGTCGAGCTGCATTGGAGCAGTGGTAGCTACTATTGATTCTGACTTTATGGAGTTGTAGTAGTTTGAGAAAAATATCGGGGGCCTAAAAAGAAATGGATAAATTCAAACTCGCAGAGCATTTATTTTAATTAAACATTTATAATATGCTGCTTTAAATATCAAAAACAAAAGAAGCTACAGTTAAAGTCACAAAGAATAAGAAATTACTGTGGTTGCTCATTTCTAAGCGATACCTGAAATTGATATCATGAAAACACACCTACATGATACATTAATTATTGCTGACTATAGTTTTGTTAATCAAAATTTGAATGGAAAAAATATTTTTGTTATAAACTCTTGCTCGTAAATTTTATTGTCAGTATAAAAGTGATTATTCATGTTTTTGCAACGTGTGTTGCAGTCATCGAAATAATATTTGACTTATTTGTGCTGTTTAATTATACACTTCATTGTTAAATATATACAAAAACAGTTTTGTATTTTTATAATTTTGACGGAGTTGTAATATATAAAAATATATTGATGTAATATAGAGTAAGCACTTATGTTTGTGTGTTGGTCTTAAGCCCATCCTAAATGGGTTTAGGATGGCATTTATCGACGACAGGCCGTGTCGACGGCGCGTTAGTGTTCCACGCGCGCCTCAGAGAGATGTCATCAAAGCAGAGGGGCCTGCCAGGGCCTCCTGCCGGGGTTGCGGGTTGATCGAAAGAGATACCGCGGCCCCGGAACGTAAGGGGCAATAGAAGGAACATGGGTGGGTTTTAGTCAGTACAAGTCTGACATTCCCCCCCGCTCAGAGCGGGGGAAGTTATTTGATGATTTCCCATCCGCAAAAAAAATAAACCCATTTGGGAAAGACGAACCCTAAAACTAAAATAATGTAAAAGCAGACTATTTCAACCCATGAACATAAATATTGTCTCTCCGTTTTGCTGTCATACATCCAAAGGTTGTCTTGATAAGATCGCTTATAGCAATAAGACCGCCCATTGTGTCACCCTATCTCATGTTTTTCAGTAATTATTCCATTTGTATGGTGTACATAATAAAGAATATACTATTCTATTCCATGAACATAATATTCGTGAGCTCGTGGCTAAATAATAGCAGCCGCTCGGATCGATCTTTAGGTTAAGCCGCGCTTGCCTAGGTTGGTCTGTGGATGGGTGACCACCCGTTACATACCGAGTTTCCTCCGTGCCTCGGAAAGCACGTTAAGCCGTTTGTCCCGGCTGTCATTTGTAGATCTTTGACAGTCGTTACAGGTAAAATACTGATATTCAGCTACATCCGGTTAGACTGGAAGCCGACCCCAACATAGTTGGGAAAAGGCTAGGCAGATGATGACAGGTAGTCAGTGTTCCGAAAGTCTGACAACCCGCCTTACCAAAGGGTATTGCATTACCCAGTACTAACTGGGTTGTGGAGGTCAGATAGGCAGTCGCTTCATGTAAAAGACTCTGTAGCCCCTTTGCGTTGTGAAAACCAATCCTCAAAGTTTACGCAATCAAAAGATATGGCTGTTTATTTCGCAAGTTTGTACGCAACCCTTGGTGCGCGAGTCTGGCTCGCTCTTAGCCGGTTTTTTTTGGTAGCTGGCAACTACTAATTACGCATTAATGTTTTTAAAGGTAATATATGCCTGTATTCCGTACAATACTCACTATCTCTAAGGTCACAGTTTCAATTAGACCACGTCAAGGCATTGACATGTCAATAGTGCGATTGTTAATTAACCAGTCGAGCCTGCGGTAGGGAAGTAGTACTGTTTGCAAATAAACCAGTAGGTACATCACTTCCCATTTTCATGAAAAGTAATAACTTGCCCGCTCTGGGCGGAGCGGGGGGGAGTGTCAGACGTTACAGACTCAAACGCATCCATGTTCCTTTTTTGCTCTTTATGTTCCAGGGTCGCGGTATTTCTTTCGAACAACTCGCAAAGTTGGACCAACCCGCAACCCCAATAGCCATAATGACTGGAGTTGTGCCTGATTTATGGCTTTGAGCTCGGGTCCTCTTACACTTAAAATCAAACAACACCCACGTGTTGTTTTGAGATCAACGCTTTGGAATGGGCAACTACAGTACTTTCACAAGTTATTATGCCTTGTGACCGGGACTGTAGATTCATTTTGTTTCTTGACATTCAAAAGTGCCTGTAATGGTCTAATTGAAATAAATGATTTGAATTGAATTGAATTGTAATCCTCGAAGGGTAAAGCAGAAGAGTATTGAGGATTACAAGCGTGATATTATGTTATGTTGAAAGGATATATAGGACCTCAATAATTTTTAAAAGATTTGAACAAATTCAGTCTCTTCCTAGATTACACAATTTGCCTTGAATGCTTACGAAACAATCTACAGAGCTTGCAATTTTAAAACAAATTGTTTTCAATGTTGACACAAAGCAAAGTTATATCTACTAGATGTAATAACATTAAGCTACCAGCAAATGCTTTGCTGTCTTCATCAAAATGAAAACAACTATTAAGAACACTACTGCATTTTGTAATGAAACTTGTGGTTAAGAAAACAAAGCTCAATTTTTAATAAAAAATGCCTACACCCATCATGAAAGATATATTTTAGGAGTATTTGACGAGCTTTTATAGGTGCCTTGAAAAGTTACTTTCGTACTATCATTCATTGTTTCGCCGACAAAACTGAATGGAAACTGACACTTTCGTTTTTGTTTTGGAAAAACAGCGATATTCTTTTGTCTCAGGTGTTGGTATTTCACTGAAACTAAAATGGATGTGGGAGGCCTTAACTAACTGTCGGGGAACACACGTCCACGGTCGTATAAAGAATGAGCCTTTAGATAAATAGAAATAGCAAGGAAACTTGTGCGATATTTTAAGAAGAGAACAATTTATAAAAGGAAATTCTTCTTAGGCAGCTTCCTTTGTGGGGTGAGCAGAGCTCATTGATGCAGTGAGAATTTCTGTTCTAGTCAGAAACATGTAATTCATTGTGTATGTTTTTTTTTGTTGTTAATTTTTCGTTTGCGTTCCGTTCCATCCTTATCCTTACTAATATTATTATAAAAGCGAAAGTGAGTTTGTCTGTTTATTTGTTTGTTACGTCGTCACGCCTAAATGGCTAAACCGATTTTGATGAATTTTTTGGTACAGAGATAGTTGGGACCCTGGAGACGGACATAGGCTTTTTTTTTAAAAGATTGAGATATGAGGTAGAAAGAGGGAAGAAAAGGAAAACTATAAATCACTAAAGGGGAACTGTGTTACCCCGAATTTAACGCGAGCGAAGCCGCGGGCAAAAGCTAGTTATCTATAAAAACGGCTTAAAAACATGGTTATAGTATGGGAGCCCCCTCAAATATTTAGTTTATTCTGTTTTTTAGCATGTGTTGTTATATCGGCAACAGAAATACATCATTTGTGAAAATATCAACTGTCTATCTATCAAGGTTCATGAGATATAGCCTAGTGACCGACGGACAGACGCACCGGATACCGGAATCAGAATCTTTGTCAGCATCGTTCTGTATTTTGTGCATAGATCGGTTTCACTTGTTCTTAAATTATTTTGTGACGGAGCCAGGATAAATTGACGTCAGACTTTAACAATGGTATTTCCTAGTAGTTTGAGTTTCCAATTAAACTCTTGGAATTGACAGAAAAACCAAGACTTCAAATTCAAAAACTAAAAATAGTCCATATTGGGTCCAATATCCCACCCGCTCGAATCGCTGATGAAACAGATGATAGATTCCATTCTGCTTCCACTCGTGCCAATTTGGCAAAAAGTGTGTTTCATATGAAGAGAATATACGACAAAGGACTCATTGGGCTGTTCCGCTTGGCTGATTGTCAAAGCTGGTGTGAACTGCGTCACGCGATGGAAATAATCATTTGATATTTTTTCTTTATTGTTTACTCGCGTATTTGTTGCTGAGTTTTGGTATCGAGTTGAGTTATACTTCCCCTGGAACTTCGTGTTAGTTTGCCAGAAGTACTTAAATTGAATTTAAAGGAAATTATGATCGTTTTTCCTTTTTGCGAATGTGAAATCATCATATAACTACCCCCGGTCTGAGTGGAGCTGGGGGGAGTGTCAAATTTTTATTGACTAAAAATAAATAAATAAATATAAATAAATATCTTGGGACAACTCACACACGGCTATCTGATCCCAAGCTAAGCAGAGCTTGTGTTATGGTAACCAGAGAACTGATATACATACATATATAATTTATAAATACATACATATTATAGATAAATCACACCCAGACACAGAACAAACAATCATGCTCATCACACAAAGTATGTCCTGGATGGGAATCGAACCCACGACCTCCGGCTCAGCAGTCAGGGCCACTAACCACTAGACCAACAGGCCCGTCAAAACCCACCTATGTTCCTATGTTCGGGGCCGCGGTATTATTTTCGAACAACCCGCAACCCAGGCAGGTGGCCATGGCAGGTCCCTCTGCTTTGCTTACATCTCCTTGAGGCGCGTTTGGAACGCGCCATCGACACGGCCTGTCGTCACCAAACGGACGGACGGTGAGCTACCCATTACTTACCGTCCACAGACCCACATCTACTGTGGCCGGGAGGCGTCTGCGTCTGCCGAAGCGTTTCCAGCAGCGGCTGAGTTGGTTGGAGGTTCTTTCCCTCAAACGTCAGGCCACCTCCTTCGTTAGCATAAGTCTTTGCAGAAGGAGCATAATCGACACGTCTTGTTTTTTATTATTTCTTTCCTTCTAATTTCTGGCTTTCGACGCCATTCATTATCTTTATCGTGATTAGGTATGAGCTACATAAGCTTGCAAAAACCGTCTGTCACGAACCAATCTAAATAATTTTATTCTAAATCGTATTCAAATCCACAAAATACGCTGAGTTGACACTTCTCATGATCCAAGAGCTGAGTTTTACTCTCGTGCAGACTGCGTTGGGAGGGGGTTTTGATGCCTTTTTATAGTTTGCTGTTTATTTCAATATTTTATTTTATTTTATCGTTTTTAATTGCTATAATGTAAAATGTAAATTGGACTGTATTCATGTAGTAGGAAATCTTTATAAATCATATCAAGAACAAAATAAAACCCGCATTATAAATATTGGTTAGTCACCCCATTCTAAATTTGCCTGATGGCTATCATTTATACCAAGAATTAAAACAATCATGTTTTCTGCGAAAGCTTTTAGGTCGTTGCTAGTTAATTTAAATTGGTTCAAACGTGAATTACAGAGAACTGAAGCTAATATTTTAAATAGTTAATAGCGAAGATGCATACAGATTAGTGCGAGATGAAAATTCATGAGCTTCAGCTATGATCGCACCTTAACCTTATTGCTTGTTGAATAATTATCATCTTGTTTACTGATGCGAGATGATAGTGATAGTTTCGTTTAATAATAGCTACTTATAACGGTGATAAAATTAGAAACGAGCTTTTTGAAATAATCTTGAGAAATTTCGAAAAGTTTTTGGGCAACGCAGACAGTTTTTCAATATTCTAATGTATAATTTTTGGTTTCAACAGAATTTGTGATGCTCCCCAAATGAAAGGACTTGCTTATTTGATAAGTGTCACTCACTGCTCTGCAAGTAAAACCTCACATTGGTTTTACAGCTGAAAACGTATTGCGTGCGACGGCGGAGGCGTTATCTTTGAAGGAGAAACCTATAATTCTCCCAGACAAATTGACGAAAACAACAATAAAATCCGATCTCGCACTAAATCCTACAACACCCAAACAAACCATGATATAACCTAACAAGTACAAGCAATACAATAAAATCCCAACATCTGAAGATAAAGCAAAAACAAAACAGGCTGAGATGAGCACTACAGCCGCTGGAAAGCTTTATGCAACCATAAAACAAAGAAAAGCTTTACAAGTCCTGTTGAATAAAAATTTACAGCAAACTCGTCATTATCGCATACATTTCCACATCTATGAACAAGAATAACGAGTGAGCTCGTCTCCTCGCGTGTGTTCGTAATTAGAAATCGATTCAAAGCCATTCGATTTTACGAACAAATTACCGAGTACACAGTATCGAGTTGTGTTTTGTTTTATCGTTTGTTAAATCTTTTGCTTGCTTACGATTTATTATGTATGAATCGATGACGTGTTGGCTATTGTAATGGTGATGTAGTGTAATTTGGACTGTTTGTTGTTTTTACAGTAATATAAGGGTTATGTTGTTAACTAGATTGTTTATCAAGTTTGTAATTTTTTTAAAATAAATCTTTATGCACATGTATAAAAAACACAGTACAAAGGCGGACTTAATGCCTTGGGCACTTTCTACCAGTCTATTTTAGGTTGATGCAGAGAGAAAAAAATATCAATTTTGTTGTCACTTAACAAAATATATATTCACGTCTGTAATTCTCAATGAGTTACGTAGACGTAGTGTTCCTCTAGTACATCTACAATTCGACAGTTATGTTTAATTGTGTAAGTCCCATGTCCCATCCATAAGGGACGAGCCTATTGCCCATCAACCGGACGCAATATAATCTAGAATCCGTGCTGCTAATAAGAAATTCCGTGTGATCACAGTTGTTGGTATAAAATAACTATCTGAAACTAATTCCAGACTTGCCCAGAATGTTCAGCTCTTTTAGGGTTCCAAGCATCAAAAGAAAAAAAAACGGATCCCTTATAGAAATGAAATCCTCACTAATATTATAAAAGCGAAAGTGAGTTTGTTTGTTACGTCCGTCTTCACGCCTACATGGCTAAGCTTTGCTATTACAATAAATAACGCGCTTGGGCAAAAACTACAAGTAGCAGGTACCTGAAAATCAGCAAAAAGGGAACTGTGTTACCCCGAATTAAACGCGAGTGAAGCCGCGGGCAAAAGCTAGTATAAAATAAGTCTGTGGTCCTTTAGAACTGTAAAAAAAGCAACTTTCTAAATCTACGCAATCAAAAGATATGGCCGTTTATGTTGCAAGTTTGTACGGAACCCTCGGTACTCAAGTCCGACTTGCTCTTGGCCGGTTTTTAATAAAAAATAGCCACGACAAGTTACTCAATTGATTTTTAAAAATCTCAGGGCATACATAGTTTCTCTCGCGTCCGGTCCTGGTCCAGGCTATGGTCCGGAGCGAGAGGGAATGGGAAGCGGTCACCTCCTTCTGCGAAGCAGTAATGCTAGTGAAGGAGGAGGCCGGGCGTTTGAGGGAGAGAACCTCAAACCAACCCAGCCGCCGCGGGAGACGCCCCGGGCGCCGCGAGACGACTCTCGGCCACCGTAGATGCGGGCCTGTGGACGGTGAGCAATGGGTAGCTCACCGTCCGTCCGTCGATTGACGACAGGCCGTGTTGACGGCGCGTTCGTGTTTCACGCGCGCCTCAAAGAGATGTCAGCAAAGCAGAGGGGCTTGCCAGAGCCTCCGCCTGCCGGGGTTGCGGGTTGTTCGAAAGAGATACCGCGGCCCCGGAACGTAAAGGGCAATAGAAGGAACATGGGTGGGTTTTAGTCAGTAAAAGTCTGACACGCCCCCCCGCTCCGCCCAGAGCGGGGGAAGTCATTGGATGATTTCCCACTCGAAAAAAAAAGGGCATACGTAGTTTCCATTATTTTTGTTCAAGTTTCCAAGACACTTAACAATCGTAAATGTAATTGAAATCTTCGTTCAAGTAAATAGCTCACTCACCTGGCAAGCAGCTAATACAGAGTTGTGTAATGACAATATCAACCTCGTGTTTAAGCCACTTACGGCTAAGCTTCACGCGCTCTGATACAAATTGGGCTCATTTGTCACTGTGACTTGTTTCAAACGTTTAGCATTTGGATATGTTGTTTACGTCTCGTTGGGAGCAACTTAAGCTGGAAGGTGCAAAATTGAAATATGTCTTTGACCAATGTGCCACTTTACAATTATGTATGTACTTATAGTCAAATCTAGGGCCGGTGTATTATGATATGAATGCGATATGATATTTAGCGACAGTTACTTTGAGTAGCGATAGCTATCATTCACAATTGTGAGTTTTTGGTAAAAGTTGACATTCACTTGTTTTGCCAGCTAAAAAAGATTTGAAAATACTACTTTTAAAGTTTACCTTAAAATCCATAGATTTATGGTACAGGTCAACACTGTTGGGAATATAGAAACATTCGTCTTAAATAAGGCCAAGGATTTTTCATACTGGGTGCGCCTGAGTCTAAGAAATGCTATGCCCAAACAAAGAGTGGTCCTTCTCAGTTAAGCAGGTGTGTCTTAATGAAAGCGTCATTCGCTAATAACGTCCCTTCGACCTCTTCTCTAAGAGAAAATCCAGGGTTGGTTAATGGTTGTCACATATATTCGTAGTAATACATGTATGCCTTTTTTGGATGGGAAATAATCAAATAACTTCCCACACTTCCACTCTACCCTTTTGCTGTGCCCTACAGGGTCCATAATGATCTTAAGATTATAAAAACTACCACCTAAGTACACATTATGGTAAAGATATTGAGTATTGACTCTGGATGGAGCGGCGGGGATTGTCAGAGTTTTACTGAGCAAATGCCATCCATGTTCCTTTTTTTGCCCTTTGTGTTCCGGGGTAGTGGTATCTCTTTCGAACAACCCACACTACCCCGGCAGGCATTGGCCCAGCCCTGTGAAAATATCAGGCTGAAATTATTATTTAAATATCCCGTCAATGTTATCATGCTTGTTTTGTTACGCTTTCAATAATAATGTTAATGTTTAGTGTAGTTCGAATACCGAACGTGAAAATTTACAATTCCGATCATAACGTACATCGTACACGGGACAATGGCACATAATGAAGGCTGTTCAAATAGGATCAGGCTGTATACACACAATGATATAACTAACTTATTAAAACCGAACTATCAATGTCATTTAGGTGTCCCGAGCCGACCCTAAAAAGCTAGACTCCATTAAAATTACAAATGAAACCACTTATCAAACATAAGGATCTCTATATTTAATTTAGATGATTTTATAAATGACTAGCAATCCTTTGCTTCGCTTAATTTTTTTTTACAAAATAATGAAAAGGTTTCTGTGCTATTTATTTGAAATCTGCCCTCTCGTGAAAAAAAAAGCTAAATGCATTGCCAAACGCATCGATGCTGCCGCATGCGATAAGCACGCACGCTTTTCCTGCTCTACCAAATGACGGTTGTGAGTGACTGAAAAGGATAGGAGTATGAAAACATGCGATTGCGTGCTGATGGGTGTAGGGAAACCCTAAAATTTCCACTTTCAAATGAAAAAACTGAACTCTTTATTGTCCGTCTGTCTGTCGGTCAAAACCCTTTAACTCGGGAACGCGCGAAGGTATCGAGTTGAAATTAAAACCATATACTCAACTCTGTGGTCCCTTTGCAGTCAAAAGATATGGCTGTTTTATAATTATATTTTTTATATGTTTATACGGAACCCTCGGTGCGCGAGTCTGACTCGCTCTTGGCCGGGTTTCTTTTTCTTATAATTACACTATCATTTGAATTGGTTAATATGAAATTAATTTGTTAATAGACATAAAAAAACCTCTGAAACGTGAAGTTATATCAAACCTTTTGTCTAGTAACGCAGTAACACAGATAGACTTAAAGCGACTTTATTTTATAAAAATGTATAGAACATAGGCATCTTTACTATTCAGACGAGTTTACAAAATAAAGATCAAGCAAGATCAATTTCGGGAGTAATTTGCGATGGAACCTTGATAAACGATGTTCTTTTATTTATGATAAATGGACCGTTCGTTCAGGAAAAAAGATACATCAATCAATATTTGTTTATTAATTGAATGTTAGAAATAATGGGACCTGAGAGTTGACTAATGAGAGGAGACACGAGACTGACAATTTGTTAGGAACATATTGAATTCTAGTACACTTTGGCTAATCAATCAGTCACTGGTGAAATAAGGCTGTAATAAGTTGTTTTCTTCATGTTTTAGTTCTATTTTATTTTCTGTTTATATGTTAATTATTCTAATTGGTGTTTTACCGTTTTAATTAACCATAAATTAATAAATAAAAGGCTTTTAGAGTTATAGAAGCCTGAGCAGTATCAATTCTCATATAAATTGGCGAAAAAAAAACAAGACCGAGTATACAACATACAGATTGTGGTGTCGATGACCTATCTACAAACGGAATGCGGACAGTTGAAGTGTTCCTATTTGAGCATTATGTTTAAGATCAATATCTTTGGTGATCTAAGGCGAGAAATAAATGGCAAAAATAGTTAGTAGCGTCTTACAGTAAATCACGTTTTACAGTAGAGCTCAATTTTTCACTCTAAATACACTGTTCTGATGGATGCATTGAATATACTGGATTTAGGGATTCAGGTATTAAAAGCAAAGTTATAAATATTAAACTTAGGCTTAAAAACCCTGGTCCTGGGTTCGATTTCTGAGTCGGACCTTTGCCTGACGATTGTCTTATTGGGATTTTCCACCAGAAATTTCTCTGTAGCAGCCGTTAAGTCTGGCTTTGTGCCAAAATATATCGCAATCACAGGGAGGACCAGTGCCTTTCGGACTCGTTAATGATAATTTTACACCCTTTATGCTGGTTATGCAAATTGTTAGGAAATTCATTCTCAGTCTCATTGCAGGGCACCGGTCCTGTGTGAGAGGAGTGAGACATCCACCACGCCGGCCCCAGGAATGTTGTCATATCTTAAAAATGTTCTGGATTCATTGGAATCATGATATCATTCACCGCTTTAAGAGCATTGGGGATGAAGTAAATTACAATTTGCAACATTTCAACATATAATTTTCACAAAACAATTGGAAGCTACAGTTTTAAACTCAATAAACCGCATGTCATTCGAGTCAACAACATTCGCTTTTGTAACCTACGTACATCACAAACCGTTTTAGCTACAAGCAATGAAAATGACTAAAACAAACACACTGTTTTAAACACACGTTTTCGGAAATCAAATACTTTTTTTACAGTTGAATAAAATTAAGGATTAAAAGCTTTGCAGGGATCACAAACAAATGGGTCTTTCAATGCGAGGCTTAGTAACGGTGTAGAATTAGTTGTTTGTGCGAAATGTAAGTGGATTTTAGATTTTTAGTATTATATTCTATGTTTTTGTGTTGGATTCAGTTTATGCATTATTTTTTACCTGCTCGAAACGTCCATGGTTATAATTTATCACAGCTGTCGGAATTCGTGATATTCAGAAAATGCGAACAAATCCGTTTTGACAAATACCATTAAACTTTATTTAAAAAATAAATAAGTAATATATATTTTTTTTTTATTTGAAACCATGATAGAAACTAACACGAAACCTTAAGTTACAAATTCATGCTGATTATTTTCTTTTCTTTTTTCACGAATAGGAGCTTAACCTCAATATTCGGCAAAGTTTTTATTAGTAAAACCTTAAACGAGGATCCTCTAAGCCTTCAGTGTTTGTTTGAAGAACTTCAGGTGTTCATGAATAAAATATTTACCGTTTCACACTCAGAGGACCTGCGGGAGGATTTACGGTCACTATAGCGCTTAACGTGAGACGGAGGTCGCATATTGAGGGTCGGAGTGACAAGGTCGCCATACCAACGAGGCAGTGTCTGATAAGTGGGTAAATTTTGCAATAGGCATATGAATTTACCTCGGGTTCGCCCTTTAATAGACTGACAAACCGTGTTGGTAGAATTCAATCACGTTACCCTCATTCACACTCTCTGATTGCTCAGACACATTTTGGTAATTCCACATTCATTTAGAATTTTTATTTTGTATTTTTTAAATATATTATATCCTTTGTTTTGTTTCCCGTACTCCCTGTACTAGAGTCGAATTGTAAAGCCTAGGGAGGGTCCTGTTGTCCTACTTCCACAAAGTTAACTTTTGTCCATTTTTTTGCATCTCTTTCAATTTAGCATTAAGTGGTATGGAGAAAATAAACGATTTTATAATTTATTATAATTATACAATCCTTACTAATATTATAAAAGCGAAAGTGAGTTTGTTTGTTTGTTACCTCTTCACGCTTTAATGGCTACACCGATTTTGATGAATTTTAGTACAGAGATAGTTGGGAACCAAGAGACGGACATAGGCATAAATTTAAAAAAAAAGTGGGATGTGAGTGAGAAAGAGGAAAGAAAAGGGAAAACTTAGCGTTGCTATTACAAATCAATAAGGCGCAAGGGGAACTGTCTTACCCCGAATTTAACGCGAGCGAAGCCGCGGGCAAAAGCTAGTTTCTTTATAATTGCTTGACTGCGCGGTTGGCAGTACAGAAACTGTGATGTGCCTATCATTGGTAAGTAGCAAACAGTTAATGATACGACGATATTTTTTCAGATATTGTATTTATGATTATATTAATATTTCAGAAAGGTTAGTAAATTAACTCAAATACATTTTATTTTTAATAACGGTGGTCTGATCCAACGAGAGCTAATGCACTAGAATGAATAAAGAACGATGGCAAAAAAAACCAACTAAAATAAGGTATAAAAGACTTCACAGAGAACTGATGTTAAGTTACGACTATGATTCCTGAACGAATAAAAAGAAAGTCAGGTGTTACTGCTGTAAAAAATTACAGCAGTAAAAAGAAAAAATATTTTATTACTTTACCTACAACTTCATTTTCATCGTGAAACCACTTGTTTTGGCACGTTGTTCGAATAATGTTTGTGCATATCCGAAGTTCTAAGTACCTACCTAAATTATTACAGTTATCGCTGTTTGAAAATTGTATTTTAGTTGTTATTGCTCCGGCTGAAGTATTTATAGGTTTCCAAATTTTTCGGCTAGTCGGTAATTCTGATGACCCGATTTCTTTGGAGTTTCAGAAAATTCTTAAATAAAATAAGTTTTGTTAAAAACCCCAAATACTCAGAACTCGGGTATTTGGGTGTGAAAGTCAAAACCCCAATTCAAATGGACCATACACTATGTTAATTTACATTTTATCTGCCTTATAGGTGTGGGCATTGCCAGTCGGTTGCGCTGGATAACAATGGCGATTTGTGACCCCACACAATGGCCCCAGTTATCAGTCGGGACAGATAACGACACAATGCAATATCGCGGTGAATGAGCATTACTAACTACATGAACGGAGGCATATACCTAGTTTAATAACTGTTAAGATGAAAAGGATTATCATATTGCCCAGTAGCTTCATGTAAAATACCGTAGTTCAGCTCGATCCGGTTAGACTGAAAGCCGACTCCAACATAGTTAAGAATAGGCAAGGCAGATAGATGATGGTGAGGTAAGGGACTATACAGATCTAGTTTCGGATGCTCGTTTTTTATGGTTTTGAAAATCAGCTATCTTTTATTAACTAAGTTTAGATTAGTTATTTAATTTCTTTTTATATTACATATTTTGTTTATCTGTCTTTCATCTGGGAATGTGTGTGATTCTAGGAATGATTTGGATTATCTTTCATAAAATGAGTAACTTGGATAGGACAGGTCTAGATATTATTATTTTACGACATTTGACTGTACTTCTGGTCTAAAAACAATCACAAACGGTGAGGAAATCAACATGTCCGGAAATCTTTCAAGATATGTGACATTCAGGAGAATGTACACAGACAGGTCCCTCGTAATGAATATGGCCCACTCTTTGAATGAACGCAGGCCTATGTTCACGCAAGACGATTCCCGGCCACCCCGGAACATAAAGGGCAATAGAAGGAACATGGGTGAGTTATAGTCAGTACAATCATCAGTACCGGTCGGTAAAACAGTTCCACACTTTTTAAATGCAAGCAGAATTAACAACAACAACGTGCCAGTCGTTGGCTGAAACGAACAATCCCTTAATATTTTTAGGGTTCTGTACCTTATCATTTCTAAGTCTTTGCAATCAAAAGATATGACCGTTTATGTTGCAAAATTGTAGGGAACCCTCGGTGTGCGAGTCCGACTCGCGCTTGCCCGGTTTTTTTTTTAATTAAGATGCCTTGTACACCTTTAGGTTAAGGCTATATGTTCATACTTACTTATTGTATAATAAAATTTGCACCATCTTTATACATCGGTTTTATAAAAAGTCTAGCTTTTGCCCGCGGCTTTGCTCGCGTTAAATTCGGGGTAACACAGTTCCCCTTTCCTGTTTTGCAGGTACCTGCTACCTGTAGTTTTTGCCTTTGCACCTTATTCATTGTAATAGCAATGCTATGTTTTCCCGTGTCTTCCCCCTTTCTCCCCATTAACTCACTTTTTAAAAACTAAGTTAGCCTATGTCCGTCTCCAGGGTCCCAACTATCTCGCTACCAAAATTCATCAAAATCTGTTCTGTCATTTAGGCTTGAAGGCGTAACAAACAAACAAACTCACTTTCGCTTTTATAACATTAGTAAGGATTGTATACCTGTAACTTGTACTCGTATATACCTTTACCAACAGAAGCCGGGGTTGCTTACTATACTTATTATATTAAAGCGTGGCTTAACAATATATTGTGCTTGCGTATAACCACCGAGCGACCACACAAAGGCTCGTGAAAGGTGACTCTTGAACGCTCTCCTATCTTAATCAAGATGAGTAGGGGTGATGTTAACTAGAAATAATTGTTTATTTACTGCAAAAGTGTGCATTAATATTTGTTAAGGTACAAATACGTTAGATTTTGCATGCCAGTTTTAAGCGGCTTATGTTTAACGTACCACCAGATATAGTAACAAATAGCAGATAAAAATAGTAAATGATCACCAAAATGAAACTCGCATTTGTAATGTAAAATTATAACCAAAGTTTAAACACTTTGCTATCCTATTTAAGCAAAATGACTCCAAATAAATCATGGTTAACCCAAAAATAGTAAATGATCACCAAAATGAAACCTACCCTAAGATCGGTCGACGGAGCCCCGCTACGCGGGGCTCCTATTTCTGGGTGGCGCTAGTCATACAATCAAATAGCTGATTCAACCAGATGACTGCGACAGCATCAAAATACTTTATTTGGCAAAAGAAGGAACATGGGTGGGTATAAGTCCATACAAGTCTGAGACTTCCCCCCGCTCCGAGCGGGGGAAGTTATTTGATGATTTACCATCCGCAAACAAAATGCGTTTTACAAAATTTAATATCTTTACGAACTTTCCTTAGGCAAGCAAGTATTGATTTCAACCACACAATATTTTCGTATAAGCACTGAAAGCTACGTCTCTAGTTAAACGTGTAGCACAAATGACGGGGATTTATCGAGTGGCCAGAGCTTACCACATTGACTAACACGTGATTTACTGGCTCTGCTTTAAAAATGTTACAAAATAACAACTTTATTTTCACGGGGTTCGTTATTTTAACGTTTTATTAGTTTTGTCGCAAATTTAAAGTTTTCTGAACGAGGCCATTTTGACATTGAACTGATATTATTGAAAAGGAACTATGCTACATATATCACGGCACGGTTGACGCAGTGACTGAGCGATCGATTGCTGCGGTGCGTATCGCAGGTTCGATCCCATAAATATAATTATAGGACGTACAGATAGTTGTTTCGTGTGTGGCACAGTTTGTATATGTGAGTTTGAATGTTTGTAGACGCACGCACGATACAGGAGGAATTTTTTGTGTGTGGCAACGTATTTTTTAAATAAAAAAGATAGAAAGAAAATAAAGATCAGACCTACATAGACCAGAGAAGTGCAGCTACATACAGAGGCTTGTGACAGCTCTATTAAAGGGAATTACAGATTGGAAGTTTCCAATAAAACCAGAAGAGCCAGCTAGGGCTACTGCCTGCCGTGTTTGCGGGTTGTTTGTAAGAGATACTGCGGCCCCAGAACACAAATGGCAAAAGAAGGTAGAAGGTAGAAGGACATGGATGGGGTTTTCTCAGTAAAAGCCTGATACCACCTTCAGCTCCGCCCAGAATGGCAGAAATTATTAGATGATTTCCCATCCAAAAAAGTGTTCATTTAAATTGAAAAAAAAACCATCATCAGTAAATAGGTAACGGTATTTTTTAAATGTTTTGTTAAAATCAGTTATCTGTTTCAAGTGATAGTGGCTCATTTAAACCAAAACACACCTTATGATGTTTTTTACTGATTAAAAAAAAGCCGTTACGCATGTCAAATTTATTTCTACTTGTTAAATGAAATGAACACCAAACCAAAATGGCAACTGGTTTCACTAAACCGCACAGAAATCACGCCACTTAACTAATTAAACCGCATTTTTGCATTCATTTATCAAGCGAACTAATTGCCTTGACTATACATTTTCATACTTAACATCAGTATAGTCTTTTTCCAACATTATTGGGATCATCACTTTCAGTTTAATGGGATGCAGCTGAAGACCAGTATTCCACTTGGAGCGAATTCCTATCTGACCTCTACAACGCAGCTACTGGATACCTCTACTCCTTTTGACAAGACTTGTTGTCAGTTTTCGAGTTTCTACCCAGTAACAACTGTCAGAGATCCATGAACACTGCTTTGTGTGCTTTAAACTCACATTAAATTTTTATTCCGTATTGGGATCGAACCTGCGATACAGTAGTCGATCACTCAGTCACTGTGCCGTGATATCCGGCTGGAATATGTAGCCTGCTTCTATTTCAATAATATATGTTTAATATCAAAATGTCCCCATTTAGCAAACTTTAGTTTTGCCACAAAACTAACAAAACGTTAAAGTACAGAGGTGTCTTTATATGTAATAAATGGTCATCTATCCACGGACCGATCCCAGGAAACGTTGCTTAACCTTGAAAAGCAACCTGTGTTATTAAACCACATGCTTCTAACTCCATACTGCCACAAACGTTATCATACTAAGGACTATAAAAGATGGCAGTAATATTTTCGAGACCTCTCCCAAGCTGCCAACCTTCTTTATAGGGGTCAAATCTCAACCAGCAATTTATTCCAAGGCCTAATGATAACCTGACCGTAATTACTTATCGCTTATATTAACCCTTGAATGTCCAAGTAGACTATTAATTTAGTGTCAGAACAGACTATGTTACTGTCTGAAGGTTATTCATTGTTGGAACTTGAATATCTGTAAAAAAAATATAGATTAAAAGCTTTTTTTCAGTAAGGTTAGGTTGTTCGAATTATAATGTTCGTGTAAAAATTGCTGAAGGTTGAGGAAAAAAGGTTCACAAAAAAATGTGTACCTATTTCTCAATTTATTGGAGCCGTCTCGATCATTTATGTGAATCAATGCTAAGGTTATTGAAATATCGAAATAGCCCATGGAAGGGCGAACAACAGTCCTCTTTTATCAATATTATAGTTCAACAAACAATCCCAATACACTAAAATCCCGAATATTGGAATCCATTAACAAACAAATAGGTACAGACAACAAAACAAAGCAATTTCAATTCCAACTTAACCCTTTCACTGCTCAACCTCAATACAGTTAATAGGGATGCCGATAGGGGAACCTGATTACCCCGTCATTATTGGGGGTAAATTATCTTCAGTTGATATGGGGTGGTACAATGGACCGGAATGTCACCACAAGATGTGACCGCTAGCCCTTGTCGATACAACACCCGTTCGGTATCGATCCATTCAAAATGTGTGGTTTGCGGTCAAGTACTGTTAAGTATTTGAGTAATTAATATATATTGCGTTACGTTAATATAATTAATGATTCTAAGATGTAGATCTGTTTATTTGTTTTGTAGAATCTGTGAAACAAAAGCCCTTTAAAAAAACCACCATATCTGCGGTAACTCTTTCTTCAAAATGCCGTATCAGACACTCATTTGCACGGTCTTCTTAGTATTTCATCAAGAGTTTAGACTTCAAAAGACTGCATGTCTTCTGAGTTTGTTTCGGTTGTCTTTCTTAGTCAGATAAAAAAAAAACCCCGTGAAAGTGTTACATAAATAAACATATTACCGAAATTTTTAAATTGCTTTCGGTTTCTGTATGATGCGGTATTGTGAAGAATACTTAATGACGAATGCTTTCTGTAGAATGCCTAAAAGTTGAGGCAAAGTATGAAATATGTATTTTATACACTTTGCTTAGGCATTTTATTGGTACAATACTGAATGTTTAGTCGACAATGTGTTAGATACGCGTTTGGCGGGATGGTAAGAGTGACTTCGGTAAGCCCTTTGATGCAACCCACCTGTTTGTAGCGCTCACTTATCTCGCATAATGTCGGTGATCTAGCCTAAAACTGTGTATGTTATTGCGACCATTTATAGACGTTCACAGTAATTTGCGCTTAGTTTTTTGGCACGCTCTTTTTAAATTTAATTTGATAATTCGATTTTATACTGAACCTGATCTCCTCATAGTGGATTATCAATGTAATGCCTAGACCATTATGCACATTGGCTAGGCAGGGTATATAATAAACGCCTACTCGAGCTCATCATATCTCATGACTAGGTATTCTATAGTATGATTTAATAACAACCATATAGCAACATAAAACGAATATTTGAATAAGGTTTCATCAGAAATGCATTAAAAATGCACAGAGAAAATAAAAAGTGAAAAACAACATTTTGAATTTTTTAATCCAATTCGTAACCGAAATCAGTAACGATGAGCATACACGAATAATGTATTTAAAATTAAAATAAATCCAAAAGTGACGCTTCAATCCGGGCAATAAACAGGAGTATGGACAAAATAACGTTGTGGAGTAATTCGAGTAAAAGTTACAAAGTGTAATCCGGGCCGCATCACGGCCAGTTTGATTGATGTTGCTGCAAGGCCTTGGGCTCAAATTAACTGTCACTTGTCAGACAAAATATGAAAAGCTTTCAAAACGAAAACTTGTATGACAAAATTTTACATACAAAACACGGGGTCTATTTTGAACGTGGTTGGCTTTGAACGGGTTAGATTGATGTTGGATTTGAAAAATATTTTGTACAAACGTGTTGTTGGTATTTTGATCTTATTGATCTTTGATAGTATCGTTTTAATTTGGTGTACCTATCTATTTCTTAAATAAGAATCTAACATCACGCCTGTAATCCCCAAAGGGTTAGCCAGAGTGTACCTAATAGTACACCCACATTTCGCCAGTTATGTTTTAGTCTCACATAATAGCGGGCGAGCCTATTACCATTAACCAAGTACAAATCCACACTCCACGGCTGCTACTGTAAAACACGATAACACTTTACCCGACTTTGGAATCGAAACTCATGCTCAGCAGTTGCGCTTGCGGCAGTCAAAACTAAGAAAAAAAACGGGTACAAACTTGCGACATAAATGGCCATATCTTTTGACTGCGTTGACTTAGAAGGTTGATTTTTTCACAGCTCTAAGGGACCACAAATTTAAGTAAGTGATTTTATTTCATTTAGCTTTTGCCCGCGGCTTCGCTCGCGTTTAATTCGGGGTAATACAGTTCCCCATTTGCAGATTTGCTGGTACTTGCTACTTGTAGTTTTTGCCCTAGCGCCTTATTTATTGTAATAGCAAAGCTAAGTTTTCCCTTTTCTTCCCTCTTTCTCCCTCGTTTCTCACTTTTTAAAAAAAAAAAGTTAACCTATGTCCATCTCCAGAGTCCCAACTATATCTGTACCAAAATTCAAAATCTGTTTAGCCATGTAGACGTGAAGACGTAACAAACAAACAAACTCACTTTCGCTTTTATACCTCATTTTTTCATATACCACTATGCGTTCCCGAGATAAAGGGCCTTAATATACAGATAGAGGAACAACAAAGTGATCCGATAAGGCTTCAGTTTCTTCCTTTTTAGGTACGGAACCCTAAAAAACGTATTTGCATCAGTCTGATTCTGTAGTATAAAATCAAAAATAGTGAACAACTTTACTTTAAATTCTGCAAGTAGCGTTCGTATCGTCAAAGTGGAATGGAACTCATTTATTTTTAAGGTGCTTCTTTATGACTTGACTGAAAACAACATCGTAATGAAACTTAATGATATTGGCGGACACCAGCGCTGAAAGCAAAGATATAGATATACAGACACTGGATACACTCTTCATAAAAAGATATATTTTGAATAGTAAAATCACGTAGGTATTACTGATAACATTGTTCTTTGTCAATTGTGTATAGTGACTAGGTTTATTAGTAGTATTAGTAGTGACTTTCTGTAATACGGATCTCAAACTCATTACAGTTTAACAACTCCCGAACTTCAATTCCTCTATTGGGAACCACTAGCTGTAATTATCTTGTATTTGTATTATTGGGACGACTTTCTTTTTATTTGTATGTATTGATACTATTTTAAATCTTATTTATTATAAACTTCACTTTTTCATTTAAATAATTTGACATATTAGTAATTTATTTGATACTAACTTTCGCCCGCGACTTTGTCCGCGTGGCATAGTTACTTTGGCTAACGCTAACTTTAACCGACGATCGAAAAAAATATCTTTCTCTTCCCTTTTCTTCCCTCTTTCTTCCCCTTTTCTCGCTTTTTTCCAACAAAATTCATCAAAAAAAAAAAACAAAAAACCGCCATTTAGGCGTGAAGACGTAACAAACAAACTCACTTTCGCTTTTAAAATATTAGTAAGGATAGTATTATGGTATTATTTAAAACCATTAATTAATGTAATGCACGTATATAAATACCTTTGTGACTTGTAATACCAATACACCCAATACCAATAATAATCTACTATGAGGACAGAGGACTATGACTACCTTTAATAGTCTTGTTCTTCTAACCTGACAGACAGATGCGTTACTGGGGACTTTGTTCCACCACTTCTTCTTCCCAGCTAAAACAGTAATGTTGACGTTCAAAAAATGCTGATTATCAGCCTAATTTGAATAAGTGAATTTAGATTTGTATTTTAAGGAAGTTTGAAAGTTGCGCCTGTTACAGAAAAACTGGAAGGGAGTCGTTTGTCTTGATGTTGGTGGATGGAGAGGGAGAGGTAGGCCAACGAAAAGATAAATGGATTGTTTATAGAATGATATGAAGGAGAAAGGAGTAACAGAGGAGAACGGAAGAAGAAAACGTGTTGCGCCGACCCCAAATAGAATGGGACAAGGGCAGGAAAATGATGATGATTTTCAGTCCCAAAACAATTCGAATACAAATAACACTGCAATGAAAAGCAGTCGACGAACACATGGTGAAGTACAAAGGCTATTATGAAGCAGTATGCAAGACACAGCGATAAAAACAGCAGACCTAAGAATTGAAACGAATACCTTTGCTATTATGCTACAAATGACACGGTAAGAATACTTCTAGTCCAGTCTTACTACCAAAAATTCATAGATTCTTCAATGTTACAACTGAAAGCGTCATTTCAAAGTCTATAAAACTGAAATATTCCGAAGAAATTCCATATTTTATCGAGTTCGGTGGTCCGATCTCTCTGAACCTAGCAATGGATTGGCACCTAAACTATTCTGAATAAAACGAAAGAGAGTTCAAGCGGATAAAGCAGAGCTTTTGTTCATGAATAACAACAAAATATGTGCATTATTATGCAAGAGCACTCGATAGATACTTATCAAAAAATGAAATTTATAAATATGTTTTTATATTATTGTGTTTCCTTCTCCAGACTTCTCCATTAACGCAAAAGATGACAAAGAAGGTATGGGCAATATACCTAAAATAAAATAGAACTGAAGAAGAAGTACGATACAAATAAACCATAAGAACTTATCAAACATCTCTAATCTAGTTTATTTTGCGAACTTCACTGTAAGACAGATTATAACCACAATTCTGTTATTCCACACATCGAGGCAAACTAAATTTAACACCACAGAAATTATTTATAGAAAACAAAACAATAATCTATATACATACCGAATCGATGAAACACCACAACAAATCGATTACTCAGCAAAATATCCCGATCTATAGAACCGATTCAAAGATCGGTGCACTAAGAACTGTTTGACTCGAGCGAAGAAATCGGTTTAAAAATCGAGATGTATCGTTTCCGTTTGTTTATTGCATTTGGAACTGTGGATAGTTGTTAAAACGTGTTTGTGTGTGTGTCTTCTTTGTGTGTGCTATGACAGTTGTTATGGCTGTTCTATAAATGTAACTTAGGTATAGTTTCAGTATGATGGAATGTTTGTTTGTGTGTGGTCTGACAGTGTGTTTTAGTGTTGTTATTTTAGAAGAAAATAATTTACCGCATATTTTGTCGGACCTAGTCCTCTCATATTTACTAACTCACTCTCTAACAATAACATTGTAAAACCAAATCATTTTAAAACAATGGAGAAGAACCGGTATCTTCTCCGTAGGAAACGATCAGATCGATTCGTGCACCTTTTCTCAACATTTTGTGTCCAGTGTGTGTCCATGTAGGTCTATGTGAAAGAAAATATTTTTATATTGCATATTGCAGTACCAAGTTACTGAGACTAATAAAAGATAGATTATAAAAATAATCTTTCAGAAAAAAGAAATCCAAAGTGTAATAGCTACCTGAGAAATACATTTGTGGGGCAAAGTTTTAGACTGTCTACATCTATAAATAAAAAAAGAAAACATAACAATTATAATTATAGAGGCGTAAAAAATCTACTTAATTTTTTAATGAAAATGCATTTATTTATTTCTCGAAAAAAAAAAAATTGCAAAGAAAAGCAAATCACTTTAAAAAGAGTAAGAAGCTAATAAATTAATACAAGATATCAAATTTATTGTGGGGAGGGACAAAGAATTCTAATCTGGATTTATCGACGCAGCGGTTGGTCGCAGATCGAACCGATCGGAAGTCTTAAAGGATTTGCCGAGTCCCGAAGATTAATGTACAAATACCTATTGTCTAAGCCTTGGGTATGCTTCGGCTTTCAACTGGAGAATGTTCCTTTATATCTGCTAGATATGGATTGGTTATAAATTGTCGGTCAGTTCCAGACTTTGGCGATTAGATATAGACTGTTGCAACCAACAGTCTATATCTAATCGACCGTACGTCAACCAACGTTGACGTACGGTCTTAGGATCTACTGTTGAGGATGATGAGGTCATGAGTTTAATTCCTTGGTTAGGCAGTTTTATTGGGAATTTTTATTAGGAATTCGCAGTAGTAGCGGTTCTTGGCGGTGCCTCTCTTGGTGGCAATAGGTTGGCATCCTACATATAACTATTGTTAGCCTGATCTGCCACTCCTGGGCAAAGACCCCATTCTTTTCACACTATATGTCGATATGATCCTTTAGAATTCAAGCTGTACGGCTATGGAATGCCCTGCCCGTGACAGTAAGGAGCGCTCAAACCTTGTCCACTATTAGAATTATAGTCAAAAGGCACTACCTCTGTCTCTCTTCCTCCCTTTATTCCATACAAAGATTGTCTTGAAAATATCACTTTAAGCAATGAGACCGCCCATTGTGTCACCCTATTTATAAGTTGTATACTGTATTTTTTGTAATTTGTATGGTGTACATAATAAAAAATATTCTATCCATCGCCTCTTCTCAATGAACGAAAATTAATATGTACTTAATAAAAACTGGAGCAATATGGGTGTTGAATGGTACACCTATGACTTACCCGTCGGAGAAACATCTAACAGGCATGTTGTTTCTTAGGTTGTTATGATTACATATTGTTTACGAGTATGTGCGACTTAACTCACGTGTTGGTATGTTATCAGGGTTATATACCCATAGTTTTAGCTTCATGGTTCGCGTGAATAGTTCAGTATTTACAACTCCGGTTGACAGTAAAGCGAGTTGAGATATCATGTCGAGATTATGTCAAATGCAACGTTTGAATTTATTGAATGAGGTTTCTATGCAGTAAATTGTTCCAGTATGCTTACTTTTTGTGTATTCACACGTTAAAAGACATTTCAGAAATTGAAGTGAAAGTGAAACTGAAGAAGGTCTTGGGAATCTGCTGGATGTGTAAAACAGTGCACAAGTAAACGTGGTGTCCACTGCTGGACACTGCCGTAAGACTGGAATAATAACGACACGGTTAGCGCAGAGGTTGAGCGATCGACTGCTGTGCTGCGTGTCGCGGGTTTGATCTCCGCACGGAACAAATATTTGTGTGACCTACAGTGTAAACGCACCCACGATACAGGAGAAATTCCAAGTGTGGGACCACGTTTAAAAAAAAGTTTAGTTTCACACTTTAAAGGCGAAAGTTTGTATTTGTGTGTCCATGTTTCTTACTCCTTCAGGCTCACGCTGACACGATTTAGATGAAATTTGGTATGTTTGAGCTTAACACTTAGATTAACCCATGGGAAACTTTTTATCCTTATTTGGATGAAAGCTAGTAAAAAATAATAATATATGGAACTAGATATATAAATAATAAATTGGGAAATATCCCCATCATTCTTGAGAACCTCAAAAAGTGCGATCTAATACAAAACATGCAAGTTTACGTATTTAAGAGGGATCCAAAGAAAAACGTTCTTTCAAATTAGTACAAAGTTAATTACGGCCCGATTGTGAAAGTTGGTGAATGGTGAATTTGCGAAACTGCTGGATTTTCACAAGGTTAGCAACACGCTTTGACCAAAAGACTTTTGCAAATTCAGCTTACTCAAAACCAGTGTTAAAATTATCTTTCTGCAGATTATTTGGTTGGATTATATTACTGGGACTGTAAAGTTTATTTTGGGAGGATCAAAGCGTGATTTATAATCAAACAAGCTTTTGCCTGCGGTTTTGTTCGTGTTATTATTAAAAAAATCTAAAATAAAGTCTATGACACTTGGGGAAAATGCTTCTGATTGGTGAAATGAAATCAGAATGGGATCAGTAGTTCAGAAAATTAGTCCCTACATACAAACATATAAGTTCTAGTATTACCCCTTTTTGAAATATTAGGATAGAACTTTTCGATAATGTAGATCCACTTAGGTAAGTTTTTTGCTAATGTTGTTTCGTGTCTGGCTGTTTTTGTATGTGCGTTTAAATGTTTGTAAACGCATACGCGATACAGAAAAAAGTCTTAGTGTGGGGCAAAGTTTAAAATAATATTATTGATAACAAAGTCATCATAATCACCAGTCGTCTTTCAAAATATTAATTACAATTAATAAATCGGTACCATAAAATCACGTAAGTAGACGAAAAAGTGTAACTGTCATCAAAAACTCATCCAAATGAGAGCTCGAATGAATCTTGAACTTCTTGAATAAAAAGGAACATTAAACTTGAAGACTCTTGAATACTTTCAGTTTCAGGGGCCAATTAGCGCGCTTCCGAAAGTTAATTTATACTAACAGTATTTAAATTAATCAGCCGATTCATTTTGGTTGAGCTAAGTGAATCTGAGCTCGTTTTAAAGCATCTGGAATATTTTATGAGCTGTTTGGAGTAATCATTTCTTGGCTCGTAGCTAAATATGGATATTTTCGTCTTCAATGAGGTTTTTTGTGAAATTCTTGGGAGTATTTATTTGAAATTAAACTAACTATTTACATTATAACAATAAATAAGTTATATTTTTGTTTATTTTATTGTTTAATAAAACTTACAAACAACAGACCATAAAAGGGCATCAAAATACTCGCCCTCAACGCCGTCAGCTGGTAATGTACCCAAACGACTGGCCGCGTTGCCACGTCGTTGTATAGCGACACTTAGCCCTTGGCCATGGTATGCCAGCCCTTGAGTCATGGGAAGCGTCAACTAAGCGATTTTATAAGTCCTCAAAAATACTATGAACACTCAAGCCCACGGCTCTTTATTAATGGGTTTAAAAATTGAATAAAGTCCGTTAATAAAAGACAATTTTCATCGAGATTTTTCCAGTGAAAAAAGTAACAGACACACATGCAGAATTCTTTTTCAGGATTATAATTTGTATGGATATTGGATACCAATTTAAAAAAAAATTGAAAGTCGACTAGACTTTTACAGGCACTTTTGAGGGTCATAAAAACAAAAAAACCTTCAGTCCCAAAAATGCTTCAGTCCCAGTTATAATGATAACTTGTGATAATATTGAAGTTGCCCATTCCAAAGCGTAGATCTCTATAGAGAAGAATAGGCAAAAAACTCCATGGAGACTTTTTAAATGAAAATGTTTTTAACAAAATCACTACTGAATTAAAAGGTCAAAATTCAAACTATTTTCCAATAATATGCAGCACTTACAGCATACAAATGACAAAGAACATTAATTTACTAAAAAAATACGTTTTCGTTGTCTCCCTATAAAGTCTCATTTTTGCATGCCACCCCTAGCTGACCCATCACTCTTTATTTCGTCCAGTATTTTTAATGTCTTATGTTTACATACGTAGTCTCTTGTTAATTAAGTACAATTTACAACAGGGTCGCTTTTAAAAACATGAGCCATGCGGATTTAATAGCGTTTTGTTACGGAGGCATTTTAAATAAGAATATTTTGTGGGAAATTTTAATATTTTTGTGTTATGCGTAGAAATGAAAGCGTGTTTTAAATGGCAAATTAGGTTGTCGCATAAATGGATTTGTATGCAAATTGGGGTAGCGATGATTTTAGTTTTTGAGCGATATTTTATGTAGATGGGCTTTAAATAATTGAATTGTTTTCGTGATGAGCTGTTTTAAAATATTTTGGGTATTTTAAACAGCTGTAAATTTTCACGAATTAAATTAAGTATGGTTTTTATGTATAATTAGGTACCTACTATGATAAATTATGTTTATTTTGCAAGTAGGTTTTTACAAACACTTTTACACGTTGTATTTTTACGACTACTCAGAGAAGAAACGACAGATACAAACTCAGAGATCATAGTCTCTAAGGTCCAGTAAAAAATCTTGGTCAACTTACTAGGACTATGTAGACTAGTGTCTGTAGAAAAAACCACACAGCTCGACTCATAAGTTAATTAGCTGAACGAGACGACGAACAAAACCAAAAAAGGTAATTTTTAGGTCGGTCGGTAGGTCGCTTATAGTTCTCGTATAGCCAAGCAACGATAAAATCAAGCGAATAAAAAAAACCGGCCAAGAGCGTGTCGGGCCACGCTCAGTGTAGGGTTCCGTAGTTTCCCGTCCGTCACAATAAGTGTTCCCACTTATGAGTTTAAAGGTGGAGGAGGAAATTATTTTGTACAACTTTTTGTCTTTTTTGTACAAAAACTGTTGTGTCAATCAAGTTCAAAATGATTTTCCTAGAAAGTCCTTATAAAGTTCTACTTTTCAGATTTTTTTCATATTTTCTAAACTTATGGTTCAAAAGTTAGAGGGGGGACACACATTGTTTTTTACTTTTAGAGCGATTATTTCCGAAATTATAGACATTATCAAAAAATGATTTTAGTAAACCCCTATTCATTTTTAAATACCTTTCCAACAATATATCACACGTTAGGGTTGAAATAAAAAAAAAATCACTTCCCACTTTACATATAGGGTGGCTACCCTAATAAAACATTTTTTTCCAATTTTTATTTTACCACTTTGTCGGCGTGATTGATATACATATTGGTACCAAATTTCAGCTTTCTAGTGCTAACGGTCACAGAGATTAAGCGAGGACGGACGGACGGACAGACAGACATGGCGAAACTATAAGGGTTCCTAGTTGACTACGGAACCCTAAAAAAAGGGCCTCAATGGTCCTCACATTCACAACAAACAAATAAAATTAATAATTACTTTGTTTTTTTTATTTAGATCAACAAAGATGAATGTACACTCAGTTAAAGGGAAAAGTAACATTGTTGTTTTTTCACTTGGAAACCGATAAAAGTTTTCAACTAAAGCTTAATTTATTTAATTAAGTGCATATTTTTAACAAATATTTTCAACTTTGTTCGAAAAGATTCATAGTTTTTGAGAAAATTTTAACTGAATTTGACGATTTGGTTATTTATCCTAGCTGACTGTACATTCGTCGATGAAATTACGAATGTAGATCTCGAGCATCGTAGAAATAAATTGTTACTGAATATTGTGTTCTTGTAGCCAAAGAAGGTTGAGAAAGTAAAAGAGAAAATCTTTTGATTAACTCATATTAATAACAACTATTGTTTAGACTAATGGCGTCGACGGCAACTTTCCAAGCACCCTTCTAACCCATGAGTTACTTTCTCCCGAATAAAATACGTCATCTAATCAAAGGAAACGTGCCATCCTAATCTTAAGATCAAACCCTTGAAGGTCACAAACAAAAACCAAATCTGTTGCAACTGCCTAGATTACATTTTCAATCGACACCGCGCTCCAGTAATTTCACACCATCGATTGGAGATTACATCCAGCCTTCATTTGGCATCTAACTGAATCTTGAGGCGCACGTGACGAGAATCTTGATAGGCCCTACCAACTAACTTTTTCAATATATTCGTTAGTATCCTTTTATCTGTTTTTATTACTTTCACCCCAAATTTGTTTTTATAGAAGTAGAGTGGGGGTGAATAAGTAGTTATAAAGTCGCTTTTTACGGTTTTGTGAAATTTTATAGGTTTCTCTTTGTGGTCGGGTAATGGGAAGTGAGGTTGCGTGTTGGACACTTCAAGTTATGTCTGTGGTGTTGTGTTTATTTTATTTTAGCTATAAATTATCATTTTCTTTTCTTTAGAGGTTTAAATAAGTCACAATTGAAATATTTCCGGATTTTTACTATAAATATAGCTAGCTGACTTTACGATGACGGGATATTTTTTTTATGAAACTCTTGTTGTTTCTTTTAGATTATTTAAATGGAGTTTGACTTCGTTTTGGAGGCCAGATAAGCAATTGTTTCATGTAAAATACTGAAATATATTTGTATACTAGACTTGTAGATTCTAAGCGAATCCTAACATATTAAAGATAAGACTAGACATACGATGAAATAGTTTCAATAGAATTATAATTACGAAGAAAGATTATTTTTAACAAGGTAACGAACTCGCCCCATATTGTTATTCATCCAATTTCTTTGCTGTCAATCTTCATCATATTAATATTCATTACTAAATCAAAGCTCAGCTAAAATAGTACCTACCGCCAGTTAAATTTAGGGAAATCCGAGGTTTAATTATCGTTTCAATTAAATTAACGAAGCGTTATTACAGAAATTACGTCAAAATGGAAAGACGTGGTAATGCCGTCAAAAGCTGGAGATAGGGAAAGGAGTATATCTATATATATTTATATATAGGGGTAGATGTAACGAGCCCTGATGAAATATTCGACGACACCGCGCCGCGTCAATATTTCATCCCGCCGCGAGAATATATAGAGTTAGGAATTAATAGACTTCCTCACTTACAATATTATACTTAATATTGATTTTAAAACCTTCACTAGTACTTATGTGTGACTAAATCTATATCAGGTAGAAAAAATATTCGCATAACTCAGCAGAGGACAATGAATATAGAGTACGAATATTAAATAAAAATGTATATTGAGGTAGGTGCTATGTATATCTATGTATGCTAGAAAAGTACAACTCCAGTTTGATTGAACTGAACACCATTTTTTCCATCGACACTTCCCCTCCACACCATTCTAAAACTACGGTCATTCCTGTAAGTCAGAATTAATAGTGGCGACCTTCAGAATTTATTTTAGTCAAAAGTATTTATTTTAAGTAGGCCAGTTACAGGCACTTTTGAACTGTCGAAACAATGATAGCAATAATTCAGTTGAAGTCCCAGTCACGAGGCATCATAACTGTGAAAGTACTGTATTTGCAAAGCATAGATCTCTATGGAGTAGAACGGGCAAGAAAATGCAATGAAGCTTGATGAATTCCCAGAGAAAAATTTTAACGGTCTTGGATCGCGCAACGAAATGAATCAGAAACAAACAGCGCAGGAGTAGGAAAAACAATAAATTCCACTCACCTGCATATCAGCAGAAAGCAGAACAAAACAACGCCAGTAAGCACAAAACGTCGTTTACAATTAGGATAAGCCCAGTTGCCTAGACCTCACAGTTAAGAAAAGGCTAGGGTTGGGATGATAACGTAGGGTAGGGCTGTTAAACTCTAATTGTATCATATCAGCAAAAAGGTTTAAGAGTTAAGATAACCCACCTTTTACCATCTACACAGTTTATATTCAGTTTATAATCAGTTTTTGTAACGTTTTTTGTCCCATCGCTGGGCATAGGACTCCATTCCATTCTTTTCCTTTCCTTTATTTTTCGTTATTTCAATAAAAAAATTATGACACTAAACATAAATTTCAGAATGGAAATCAAAATTCCATTTACATAATATCCATATTGTTGAATGAATAAAAATAATGAGGAGAAGTCTCGTAAATCGGTTTACTTACTAAATTTATTTATTTATTAAAACTTTATGCACATGTATAAAAACAATGTACAAAGGCGGACTTAATGCCTTGGGCATTTTCTACCAGTCTACCTTGGGGTGATGCAGAGAGAAAACAAAGTAGTAGTATTCGAAAGAATTATATATATAATTACAATTAAAATATAACTATAAATACTTATATACATACATACATACAAAACAAAATAATAATAAAAAAAGTAAAGAGAGTTAAATATACAAAAATTAATTAAGAAAATCTAAATCAATCAATCATTTAACTTGGAGTCGAATCTGCCAGCTTCTTCAGCAAATGTTCCCGAGCTTTTACTTTAAAAGTGAACCGACTGGTGGCCAATCTGGTATCCAGAGGGAGCGCATTCCAGAGGAAGACTGCCTGGACAGGGAAAGAAGTAAATTATGTAAGATTTTTTAGTTTTTATTGTAATTGCTAATTTTTTATAAAAAAAAAACATATTATTTAATTAGCAAAAGCAACATTCATCTGAAAAGGCAACATAAGAAAAAATACCATAAATATTTTTTTCTCCTTTAAGTAGATTTAAAAATAAACATTGTAAAGTATGGATTAATACTTTCTATTTTTTTTAAAATAAACTTGAACTGTATTTAAAATGAAATGGAAATTAATCGCGGTTGCCTGTAAAAAACTGCAATTTTCACTTAACCTGTCTTATTTAAGAGATTCTTTGCTCTACGTCTCAGACGCGACATTTTTTCCTCACAGCTGACACCAAAGGCCTTTAATTCCTTTCGCACGACGTGTTTTCTAAAGCGCAACATTTATCATTTAACCCTTACTTAGGGTAATTAACTTAATTTACAAGGTTAACACATTAATTTTAGAATAAATGGGTAGTCGTAAAAGTGAGAGTTTTAAGAAGGCAATTGGAACAATAAAGTCCTTTTTATAGGTCTAAAATGAGTTAATTAGGCCTTTTAGACCTATAAAAACAATCTGCGTTGGGTTTGTTTCAGTCGTCCGTTTTAAAAACAAGTCAAGTCTGCTAGAAATCACAAGTTTTAATTTGTTCGGTACTAGCTAGCGCCCGCGGCTTCGCCCGGGTGATATCGAAAAAAAAGCATCCTATATATTATTTCAGCTTATACTACCTCTGTGCCAAATTTCATCAAGATCCGGTTAGCCGTTTTGACGTGAAAGAGTAACAAACATCCATACACCCTTACAAACATTAGCATTTATAATCTTTTGTAGTAAGTTAACTGGCGACCGCGGCTTCGCCTGCGTCACGTCAAAACGGCGTATGAAAGGAAATGGCTTTTTTTTTTTTTTTTTTTTTTTCGGGTGGGAAATCATCCTATGACTTCCCCCGCTCTGGGTGGAGCGGGGGGGCATGTCAGACTTGTACTGACTAAAACCCACCCATGTTCCTTCTATTGCCCTTTACGTTCCGGGGCCGCGGTATCTCTTTCGAACAACCCGCAACCCCGGCAGGCGGAGGCTCTGGCAAGCCCCTCTGCTTGCTGACTCTCTTTGAGGCGCGCGTGAAACACGAACGCGCCGTCGACACGGCCTGTCGTCAATCGACGGACGGACGGTGAGCTACCCATTGCTCACCGTCCACAGGCCCGCATCTACGGTGGCCGGAAGTCGTCTCGCGGCGCCCGGCGCCCTGGGCGTCTCCCGCGGCGGCTGGGTTGGGCAGATGTTCTCTCCCTCAAACGCCCGGCCACCTCCTTTGCTAGCATTACTGCTTCGCAGAAGGTGGTGACCGCTTCCCATTCCCTCTCGCTCCGGACCATGGCCTGAACCAGGGCCGGACGCGAGAGATCTCCGCCGCCGATCGCCTCCACGAGGGCACGGCGGTGCTCCGCCCAAGCTGGGCAGACCGCCACTGTGTGCTCCACCGTGTCCTCCGGGCGATCGTCACAATGGTGACACCCGGGCGCTTCCTCCCGCCCGATGATGTGCAGGAACCTCCCGAAACTTCCGTGTCCGGTGAGGACCTGCGTCAGGCGGTAGGTTAGGACGCCATGACGCCTCTCCAGCCACTCCTCAAAGAGGGGACTTATCGCCGCTATTGTGGCGTGCCCTGCACGGGGTTGCGACAGTCGCTCTCTCCATGCCACCATGAGATCGCACCGGAGGTCTGCCCGCCGAGCGGCAACTTGCCGTGGCAGCGGGTTTTCCCCCCGGTGTAGTGCCTCCGCGCGCCACTCAAACAGGCGCGCGAGGACTATCGCCTCCAGATCCCACGGTGGCAGAAAGGAAATGGCTGGATCCTGCACTGATAATGCACAGTAATGATTAATATATGAAAATTAATTTTGAAATAAAAAATAAATAATCGCATTAATTACATTTTCTTAAAATAGGCGAGAGAAAATGCAAAAAAAAAAAATATATGTTTGTTCATTGATTGTGTGTTTTATATTCTGAAATTGCATTGATTGACATTTATATAATGTCGTCTTGAGTTGATTTTATCACGTATTATCGTACTTTGTTACTATTGAAACTAGACCACAAACTATCGTTTTCGCTTCTAATATTAATATTCTGTTGTGCTTATTGGACTTGCTAGTTTGAGTTACATTTTACAAATGTATGTGGGTATCCAGAGAAAAAAAACACATTTATTAAACTGTCTGTAACATTTCTATTAATTTAAAAAGCAAAGCTAAAAATGTAAATCATCCTTACAGGATCGGTAAATCTACAATCATGATCACATTCCTGATGGATGCCAATCGACAATTAGTTTCAAAAACTACAGGAAAATTAATCTGGATTTCCGGAACCATTTCACACTACTTTATATTATTATATATTATATCACTTACATTACACTACTATTTTTTTCACTCTTGTAGTGAGCTTTGATCGCAGCGACGACTCCAGACGTCTCTCTATGAAACTTGACGCTGCGGAAGAATAGCACGATAGCTGTTTGTATTATATCGTCGTATCAACGCATATTTGGCCTTACTGGTGGAATTAGTTCTTTTTTATGGATAGCCTAGTCTATTTACTAAATGGCATCTGAATAGTCTTACTCGTTTTGTTACGCCTATAAAAATCTGAATGTTTGAATCATTGCTATTCAAATTGTCAAGGCGCTATTTTTGTTTCTTATTTATAGTGTCTTTCGCCTATTCTCTGATCATAAAACATAACCTAATGTAAAGCCCTGCGTGTAAGCTTTAAAATGACGTACTGTACATCAATGTACATGAATATTTTTTTGTTAGGGCATAGCTCTATACCAATTCCGGCCGTGTCATTTGGCACAGAGGTTGATAATGCGCGGGCGCCAGCTAGTTCTCTATATTTATCTTAAAGGCATACTTTACGTGTGTTGTGCTCATAAAACTGAGTATAATTTGCTACAACAGATTTCTATTTCTGTTTAAGTCTCAACCTCGACTTAGCATAATAGGTTCGCACTGTTAAGGTTTCAGTTTTGCATGCTGCACGTGAAATCTTTAGCATTAAATCTAACAGCGTGACGGTTTTATGCTAATAGAAAAGGAACTTAATCGTTATATATATATGGCATTTAATAATAGTGGAAGTAGATGGCTTGATTACGTTACTTGGCTGTGGGAACGACAAGAGTAATTTAATAGTAATGTCACCAAGTATTATTTATAGGCAGGTATGCTTAATGAAAATTACTGAATGTAACATTGTTTTTTTTTTGAGCGCTAACTCGAATAAGAATAGTATTATTTTAAAAATTACATTTATGAGCTGAAATCCGGGGGTGGTAGGCGTGCGCGTTTGTCGCGAAGAGTAAGGGATGATAACCAGAGCTGTATCTCTGGTTCATCATACCTTACTCCTCATATTATTTTTCGTGATTTTTATTTTTATCTAAACGTGTTACAGATAGTCATGTTTACAGATTGCCAGGCATTATAAATATTAATAAACCTTAACCTTAACTTTCTTTATTAATTTTACCATACACTAGGTATTTCTCCTCCATCGTGAGTGTGTTTAAAAACATTTAAACTCGCGTACACCAACAGACAGACCCCAAACAACTACCTGTAGTCCATACAAATATTTGTTCCAGGTGAATCACCCGCGACACGCAGCGCAACCGCCAATCGCTCGACCATGTCCAACTGTGCCATCAGATATCCTTATCAATGTTATAAAAGCGAAAGTGAGTTTGTTTGTTACGTCTTCACGCCTACACAGCTAAAACTATTTTGATGAATTTTGGTACAGAGATAGTTGGGACCCTGGACACGGATATGGGCTAACTTTAAAAAAAAATATGAGAAATTAGGGAGAAAGAGGGAAGAAAATGGAAAACTTAGCTTTGCTATTACAATAAATAAGGCGCCAGGGCAAAAACTACAAGTAGCAGCACCTGTAAATCAGGAAGGGGAACTGTGTTACCCTGAATTAAACGCGAGCGAAGCCGCGGGCAAAAGCTAGTTCTTATATATTGCATTCGGTTGTGTTCCCGGTGTAAAACAAAAATAATTTTATTTAAAAGTTAGCTGAGCATTGATTCAATTCCCAGGCCACGTAAAAAGTTTTTATAATAATAATAAATCATTTATTTGCATGAAATATGGTGCTTACAGATCTTGAAATACAATATAAAGTATGCGAAATATGAAGTAATGTATCTAACATTACTTCATATTTCGCATACTAAAATAACATGCAAATTTTTGGATGTGCCATGTTTCTTATTGATTGAATGACAATTATATTAATTTGCTCAAAATAGTTATAAAATAGATAATAGATTTAACAAAATAAGGAATTACAAATGTCAAAATAAGTATACAGGCATGTCAAAATTTATAAAATAACACAAATTTTAATGTCTAAATAAAAAACAGGTATGTCAAAATTTATAAAATTACAGAAATGTTAAACTCAAACTCAAACTCAAAGCATTTATTTCAATTAGACCATTACAGGCACTTTTGAATGTCATAAAAACAAGAACAAAAAAATGATGCTGCTACAATCCCGGTCACAAGGCATAATAACTTGTGAAAGTACTGTAGTTGCCCATTCCAAAGCGTTGATCTCTATGGAGAAGAATGGGCAAGCAACTCCATGGACACTCTTTTAAATTATAATATTTTTACAAAATCGTATTTACATCATTCGTGTTGAGATTATACAAATATGTGAGAACGATGTAGAAAGACGTGCACAGTAAGAGCGTCCAGAGTAAATAAAAAGCAAAATTCAATTTAAAATCTAAATAAGTTAAAAAAAAAAAAATGACCGTGGTAGTTAAAAAAATGACCAGTCCCAACTGACAGCGCCCGTTCACGAACATGACGTATGGATCAGCCCCATTCAGCTCGACCATTTTGAAGGGAGCTAAATGACCCGACACACCCGCCACTATCAGCGAGACATTTAAGTGAGCATGACACTATTAACCACCAGGGCCTCGTCAAGTCAATGATAATACATAGCACTCACATATGGGCTTAATAATTATACAATACTAGAGAATTGATTCTATACATTGCAAAGATAGTCTTACAATCTTCTGCAGCTTCCACTATAGCTTCGGGTACTTATCAATGAGTTTACCCCTATGCTTGAGGAGCAGGACCAGCATTGAGCCAAGCATTTTTATCATCAATATAATCCCCCAACTTATAATATGCTTGCCTACATAGTGTGCGTTTAATACAAGATTTAAATTTCGTTTCATTCAGTTGAAGAATGTGGGGAGGTATTTTATTGTAGCATTTCAAACAGTACCCCATGAAAGATGAGTCTACTTTAGCTAACCTGAAACCCGGCTGAACCAATTGGTCCCTGTTTCTAGTATTATACTTGTGTCTATCACCTCGTTTACCAAATAGATGCAATTTTTTTCTGACGTACATGATGTTTTCATAGATATATTGACAAGGTACTGTCATGATGTTAATTTCCTTAAACTGTTCTCTTAGAGAATCTCGTCTACGTAGATTATAAATGGCTCTAATGGCTCTTTTCTGCAGAATAAATACAGACTCGATGTCTGCAGCCCGTCCCCAAAGTAAAATACCGTATGACATTATACTATGAAAATAACTAAAATAGACTAGCCTCGCGGTATCTACATCAGTAAACTGACGGATTTTTCTGACAGCATATGCTGCTGAACTAAGCCGTCCTGCAAAAGATGTTATATGCGGACCCCATTGTAGCCTTGAATCGAGCGTTATCCCCAGGAAAACAGTTTTATCGACGAATTCTAGTTTCTCTTGATTCAATACTATGTCACAATCACTACTTTTGACGTTTGGCAGAGCAAATCTTATGCACTTCGTTTTTTTCCCATTTAATACCAAATTATTGGCGGTGAACCAATCATTTACCTGTAATAGGGCGTTATTTAAGTCGTCTAGATTTGTGGCACGTCTATTTATCTTAAATATTAAAGAAGTATCGTCAGCAAACAACACCATTTGTGGTTGGTTTTTAAATAAATGGGGTAGATCATTAATATATACTAAAAAGAGGAAGGGACCTAATATCGATCCTTGTGGTACACCCATCTTTACATTTAAACCCATTGAATTGACACCATTTATTTGCACTTGCTGCTGTCTATCATTTAAATATGATTTTACTAAACTAAGCGCAAGTTTTCCTAGGCCGTAATGTTCAAGTTTCAAGAGTAGGGTTTCGTGGCTAACACAATCAAACGCTTTTGAAAGGTCACAAAAAATTCCTATGGCATCCTGTGCCTCTTCCCACGCAGTAAATATGTGTTTTAACAAGGTAACACCAGCGTCAGTCGTACAACGTCCTTTGGTGAAACCATACTGTTTTTCATGTAAGATCTTATTGGTGTTAAAGTGGTTGAGCATTTGATTAAGCATTACCTTTTCAAACACCTTGCTGAAAACCGGCAAAACGGATACGGGTCTATAGTTATTGGTGTCTTTACTATCCCCAGATTTGAAAAGGGGTATAACTTTACTGTATTTCATAAGGTCCGGAAAAACTCCTTGGTCCACACACAAATTGAATATTATGGCTAAGTACGGTGCTATTGTCTCAATAATAGCTTGACAAACTTTAATAGACATTCCCCAAAGATCTTCGGTTAATTTGATTTTGATTTGCTTGAAAGCTTTAATGACTGCAGTGGGGTTAATATGCTTAAATTGAAACTCAACCGGACATGGTGAAACGTTTGCTCTTAATAAATCAATGGAAAGCAAGGGTGAAGAATTTAATGTTTCAGTAGTTTTAAGTGGGATACTAGTAAAGAAATCTACAAATTCTTGAGCAACTTCGTTTTTAGTGGTTAGAAGACCACGCGAAGACTCTAGTGTGATCTCATTATTACATTTTTTGTTTCTGTTAGTTTCACTATTAATGATTTTCCAAACCGTCTTAATTTTATTATCGGCGGATTTAATCTTGTTGCTAATGAATAAAGATTTAGCTAATTGGCAGGTGTTTTTAAAAATTTTTGAGTAAGTTGCAACATAGTGATTGAAAGTTTCTGAGTTGAAGTAAGGCTTAAGGCCGTAAAGCTCAAACAATCGTTCCCTACTTTTTCTTATACCCTTAGTTGCCCAATCACTAAACATAAACTTTGGGCTAATAGATTTAGTTTTAATTTTTAACGTATCATTGAACTCTGTGTAGACCACCGAAAAGAATTCCTCATAAAATTGATTTACATTTTCAATATTAAATCCCGTAGTGCTTAAATTACTAATTAAATTATTATTAAATTTATTCAAATTGCTGGGTGTTATTTGTCTAGATTTTATCTGGGTTTTTTGTGACGGTGTGTAAGACTCGAAAACGACGGTTTGACCGCTGTGATCAGATGGAAGGTAATTTACAATGGCTTTATTTAAGTAGTCGCAGCAACAAAAGACATTATCAATACATGTAGCAGTGTCTGTAGTAATTCGGGTAGGCTCCGAAAAGACATTTATCAAATTAAATGATTTAAAAAGATGTAAGAATCTACTGCTATTTGAATTTATATCTAAAATATTAATATTAAAGTCACCACAGATAACTAGTAATTTATTACCTTTTGCAAGTTTTGCTAAAGCATCTTCCATTACTGACTCAAATACAGAGTAGTTTTGATAATTTGGGGGTCTGTAAACGCACACTATGACATGCTTATCTAGCTCAACACAAGACATTTCAATATTATGTTCAACCGAAAGATCAATTATATCATTACGAGTTTTAAATTTAATGCCATTTTTAATTAAGATAAGTGAACCCCCACGCATCTTAGATTTGCGGTTAAAGGAACTGCCTACACTGTAATTCTCAAAGTTAATTAACATTTCATGATCTTTTAGCCAATGTTCGGTGAAACATACAATATCAAACTTGGTTTTTTCTAAAAACAATTCAATCTCTAGTTGTTTCGAAGAGAAACCTTGAATATTTTGATGGAATAATTTCAAGGAATTCTGCTTAGCCCCTTTTTTAAATTTAATTATTTGAGAGCAAGAAGGTACCTTGGTGTTAGTGAGTGTAACACTTATGTTATTTATATCTTCTGTTGTCTTACTAGCTAGTTTAAATGAGCCGGAGTGAGTGACAATACTCCCCCGCCTTCCTTGTAAAAAGGTATCTTAGTATAAGTACTAATAGTCGCAGTGTTAATAATAGAAGAAAACATAGACATAATATTTATGTCCGAGTGAATATTATAAGCTAATAGCCTAGCTATTTTGTGTCTACAACTAGTAGGTAGAAACACATTACCCCGTGTCGACCTAAGTTTATCAACAACATTGTTAATATCCAGATACATGAGTTTGTCACAATAGTGACCTACCAAAAAATGAACATGCTTATTCAGCATGTGAATATAATTGTTAATTCGTTTCGATAATCTTTCAAAATATGGAAAAGCACACAATATTATTTTACGACAGTTCAACTTTAACAACTCAGTTACACTATCTGTGATGTCTTCTTTTGTAATTTTTGAACTATTTCCTATAAATATAGTTAAATCAGTATTTTTACTATAAACATTTCCAGTTACTAATGCCATTATCTGTTTATAATTTAACCCTGGCATACAATTATTTTGACTGGGAAAACTCAGGTTATTACTTAATAATTTACCTACACCCCTTCCTATACTATCTGAAAACATTACGGAGTGAGAACATTCACAACTATCATATATCTCAGTTTGTACCACTTGTAAATTATTTTGTGGAATATTAACTGCATCTTGGTTGAGTATACAGTCCAGAGGCAAATTCTCAGCCTGGGACGGGTCCTCCATTACCTCAGGCTGGGTAGTGTCATGGTTGGAAACCGTATGGCAACTACATTGACTCATTACCAACTCATTTGCTGCAAGAATATGTTCCCTTATTTGGTTTTGAGAACTCACATATTTACTAGAAAGGGAACGAAGTGAGTCCTGAAGTACCTCTATTTCAGACTGCAATTGCTGAGTATCTATATTATATATTTTAATACTGTCTTCTAACTTTATTTGATAATTTTTTAATTTGTTCACTAAATCAACACGTTCTTTCCTTAGTGGAATGTTTTTAGAAAAGTGTTTATATTGTTTTTTAAATTGATTACATTTTTTAATTAGTCTATTTAACTTGGCATATTTTTTTATTTTCTTATTGCTTACTGAATAATTTGGTTTTAGTAAGGAATCTTCAGTCAAATCAATAGTTATTAAGGAAGGGGAGGTACAATTACTATTTAACAATTCCTTATATAAGTGGTTAGTTTCAATAACCTGAGTAGTTTGTCTTTCTCTCTGTAACTTTAAAATACAACTATTGGCATGAATCAATTCATCTTCTAGGTCCCTAATCCTACATAAAGCCTCCTCATATAAATTACTGCAATTGCTGAAACCATCTGTGACCACCTTTAGCTGATCCCGTTCATCAGCAACGTCCAAGTATTGCTGATGAAGGTCTACTAACTGCCTTTTCAAGGAAGAGTTTTTGCTGTTGACTTTAACGACTTCCACCTCACTTTCTGTGAAAGTTAAATTACAGGAATTTCAAAGTTAATTAAATTACAAGAATGTCAAAATTAATTAATTTACATTTTTCATAATGTCATTTGTATAATATGTATATGAAAAATTTAAATTAATTTATTTACATTTTTGATATATCATTTGTTTATATTGGGTTTTTCCATCAAAAATGTCTCAGTAGTAGCTACGAAGACTAGATTTGATCCGTCCGGTTGATGGCTATTGGCTCGCCCCCTATTACATGTGATTTAAAACATAACTGGTGAAATATGAGTGTACCATAAGTACACCTCTACCTTACTCTCCGGGAGTTAGAGCCGTGATGTTATGTTAAAAGTTAGACAGACAAAGTTATTCATCTGCGTTAACGGTTTTATTGAACCACTGTGCACCGATTGATATGCAAACTTGCTTCCTTAAGTTTCCTCTTTACTTTCAATCTGCGAATGCTTTTAGAATCTGTTCAACGTTCAGTAGACTTTGCTTGATGTTCAGGTGAATGAAAAAAGTGATTGAATAATGAATATTCCTTTTTATTCAGACTGATAAGCAGAAAGGTTGTTGTAGTAGGTAAATGGTTAAGTCTAATACAAATAAAAAACGTTTGATTCCTTTAAGTGTGTGAGTGCGTGTAATAAACTTTATTTTTTTGGCAAGTACTAATGTGACTTTTTCAATTTACATGTACCTTCTTTTCTAAAAGTTTATGTAAGACATCACAGACCCGGGGTTGCGGGTTGTTCGAAAGAGGTACCGCGGCCCCGGAACGTAAAGGGCAATAGAAGGAACATGGGTGGGTTTTAGTCAGTACAGGTCTGACACTCCCCCCCGCTCCGCCCAGAGCGGGACAAGTTATTTGAAGATTTCCCACCCCAAAAAAAAGACATCACAGGCATCAGTGAAGGAAATCATCGTGTGGAAACTTGCGACTTATATCCTTACTATTCCTTACTATAATATAATAATAAAATTAATAATAATATTATAAAAGCGAAAGTGAGTTTGTTTGTTACCTCTTCACGCTTTAATGGCTAAACCGATTTTGATGAATTTTGGTACAGAGATAGTTGGGAACCAGGAGACGGACATAGGCTAACTTTTTTGAAAAAAAAAGTGGGATGTGAGGGAGAAAGAGGGAAGAAAAGGTAAAACTTAGCGTTGCTATTACAAATCAATAAGGCGCAAGGGGAACTGTGTAACCCCGAATTTAACGCGAGCGAAGCCGCGGGCAAAAGCTAGTTTAATATAAATCAGAATTGCCAAGCCAACTTGAGCAAGCGTTTTAGTCAATGCTCGTACCTTCTCTGGCCTTTGCTCAGTTGTGGGACAGTTATAGCCCAGTATTATACAATTTTTTTTTCGGATTTGAAATCATCTAATAAATTCTCCCGTTCCCGCGAGTGTCAGGCTTTTACTGACTAAATCCCATCCAAATTCCTTCTTTTGCAATTTGGGTTCCGGAGCCGCGGTATCTCTTTCAAACCAAGGTATCGAAAATACAAAGTTACATTGAGGTGCGATCATTTACCTCACGAACCGCCACTAACTACTAACGGTCATACTAATTCGCCTTTTATGTCCCTGTGAAATTCAATAGGTGACAGGCTAATGATGGACCTTCCATTTAAGCCTGTATTAAATAACGACACGCCTTAGCATTAGAGGTGCGGCTGTAAGGTTGTAACAAAGGAGGAATAAATACGAGTCTGATGTCAGTGTGTTGGGTGACAGGTTTTATTTTAGCCATTTGGGTGAAGGCTTTGCTTGCGTCGATAAAAATAAGGTGAGAAAGCCTGGTTTTTGACATACTTAAAAAAATTGAGAAAGACTATACATTTCTTAAGTACTTCAGCTAACCAGTAGTTGTATTTATTTTCTTGATAAGGTCTCCTAACATTACATAATTTTGTTTTATATATGTATATCAGTATTTATTCTTATGTTTTTGTTATAAATAAAATCTAGTTTCCTTTTTCTGTTGTTGCACCAATAGCTAGTTCGCCATTGTACAGTTTTTATTGTACAAGTTTTGATCAATAAACAAATTTAAATGACCCTTAGTAACGCCTTTAGTAGTAACAGGTCTGTCTTGTCGTAACATTACATAGATACCTAAAATTACTTTAGGTTTTCCCAAGACTTACGAAGAATCTGAAACATTACAGTAAATGAGAGAATGAAATTTGTAGGTGTTTTCTTCCGAAGGCGATCTAAACAATCGTGAATGTATGTACAACTCGAATTACAAATTTAAACTTTTCCGAAGGGTTTGTTTTAGACAGCTACTAATCGATCTATCTATTGAAAGATATAATAACCTCGAAGACGAGGTTTACAATGTACGCTGGGATATAACAAACACACCACCGTTGAATATACAAGTGTCGAAATATTTAAATCTTTTGTCTACACGATAGGGATAGTCTACACTTCTACACAACAGTAGTGTCGCATAGAATGACATGCAACTGTACTAAGCGTGTCACCCATTTCCATGCTTTTGCCGTGTCATGTATTCTGTGCTTTATTTTTCTATTGTTCTCTATGACAAACGGTTTCTAAATGGACGTGTTTGTGGGTTCGCTGTTTTGTAATTCGGATTCAATTTGGAATGTTTTATTTAAGTTTAGAATTCAAAGAATTATAGTAATTAAATGTCATCACTGTATAATGGTAAGCAATACCTAATCTGTAACGTTTTTTTGTTCCTTACATTCTTTTTGCTATTGACGGTAGTGTGGTTTCCGTAATACGTCCAATAGTGAACATGGATAGTAGCTAAAAGAACCAATCCATCAACCTTTAGCTGACTGATGACCAACCCTTAATGGAATAGTCCGCTACTCGTATCTAATCTTCTATTCCATATGTCATAAGCAATTTACTGGCATTGGCAATCGTTTTCTGTTTACGTTATACTCATTGAACATAACTCGGATCTATTGAAAATAAAAGCCAAGAATGTGAGTCTCACGAGATATTTGCAGCCTTGAAAGAATTGCGTAGAGCTCCCAAAATCGGTTTGTCTAAATTTCCTGTGGTCAACACCCCAGTGCATAAACTCAAATTATTTATTTCAAAGATGCTGCTATAGTCCCAGTTACAAGACATAGTAACTTGTGAAAGGACTGTAGTTGCCCATATACTTTTAAGAGTCGGTAGAGTATAATTATTTATAGCATACTATATTTTGAATTTCTGTAAAATCTTGAATTTTTCTTTTAAATATAAACGAATAAAAAGGTACTGAGTAATTTTTTTATTGAAATAAGACATCTAACACTTTAAGCGTAAAAACAAGCCATTCAGACTCTTTGAAACTTACATGTAATACAGACTATCTGACACCGTCTTTATCTTTCACCATCAAACGAAGTTTCAGCTAAACGAATAAAAAGGAACGATCCTTTATCAGCCATTCACGTAACACTCGGTTATTAAGAAGTCGGTTCTTCGTTCATCCATTCATTCGTTCACTCGCAAGCCTTTTAGTTTTTGACGTCTCAGTTAATAAAGTCAGATTTGTAACTTTGTATGAAAGAAAAAGTTTGCGATATAAATTTTACTGTAATTTAGTATCATGTGTGTTAGTGGAACTGTTTTGCTCTTATTGGGGGTAGTTTGTCAAGATTTCAAAAGTGGAATGGGAAGGGCGTGAGTCGGATTAAATTTGTATCAAAGCTTCTTTTTAGGATGGGTAATCATCAAATAACTACCCCGATCTAGAACGGGGTAGTTATTTGACATATCTGACACTCTCGGTCCATGTAAAATACTGATATTCAGCTGCATCCGGTTAGACTGGAAGCCGACCCCAACACAGTTGGGAAAAAGGCTAGGCAGATGATGATGTACAACATGACCGAAAAATTCAAACAATTGTCTAATTAAAAGAAGTTATTAAATAATGAACATAATACTTAAAACCGCGACAAGTGCGAGTTTGACTCGCGTACCGAGGGTTCCGTACAAACTTGCGACAAAAACGCCCATTGTTTTTTTTCACAGCTCCTTATTACTTTTTTTGAGGTTCACAAAATAATAAGAAAAACTTATACTTCAACATAATTAAGCTTAAATTCTTACACAAAAATCAAAAATCTTTTGTTAAAATTCAAGTCAAGTTTAATCAAATTGCTCATAAGCTAATCAAATTAGAGGAGGCTTAAGTAAGTACTTTGTTTCACTTTTATTTATCACTAGTTCATTTACCCATCACCAGATTAATCTATGTCCAGAAATAATTAATTTTATAATATTGGCCGTACCTTCGTCTTTAATTAAACCGAATTTATTTAAAAATAGCTTAAATAAGCAGAACGCTTGAATAAAGTTTGAAGTGATTATGAAAGGAATTTGAATTAGTCCGTTATTGACCTTAGCGATAGGTCACGATGGGGAACGTTATTAAAAGTCAACACCGTAGCTCGTAGCATTTCTCGTAGCTGCTACGAATAATTAGTTTCGTAGACGTCTCGTAGCTCCTTGAGTTATTACTGTTTTTTTGCTTGAATTTGTGAATACTTTGATGCTTTGCAAAAATTATGTTCAGTTTCTTGTAAAATGTTATATTGCTGTGTAGACTGGGTTTAATGAGCTTTGACGAACCTAACGAAGCCTACGTTTAATAGGGCACGCTTTAATTGCAGCATTTTTTTTCCTTATACAACAGTCCAAGCTAAACTTAAGTCATAATTATCATCTGCTTAGCCTTTTCCCAACTAAGTCATCCAGCTTCCAGTACAACAGGGGGTCTAAAATGGCTGCTTTATCAGAATCATACTCGTAATGGGATAATAATATGAATTAAGTTAAAATCCTCACTCACTTTGTAACCATTTTACGAATTGCAATGTAATACATATTATTATGCCGGGGTTGCGGGTTGTTCGAAAGAGATACCGCGGCCCCGGAACGTAAAGGGCAATAGAAGGAACATGGGTGGGTTTTAGTCAGTAAAAGTCTGACACGCCCCCCCCCCGCTCCGCCCAGAGCGGGGGAAGTTATTTGATGATTTCCCACCCCAAAAAAATATATATTATTAACCTATTTTGATTCTACTTAAGCGGCCATTTCAGACCTTCAGGAGTAGGAGTATTTTTCATGGAACGACTACCTATATGACCACCACACCCTTTTTTTACGGATGGGAAATTATCAAATAACTCGGGAGAGTATCAGACTTTTACTGACTAAAACCCACCTATGTTCCTACTTTTGTCCTTTGTGTATCGGGCCGCGGAAAAACTTTTGATCAACCCGAAACCCCTTTCTTTCGAAAAGTATAGTATTAGTATATAGTAAAAACCCTTACTTTATACTAATACTATACCCCTTTCAAAGACTGGTTGACAGTCTTTCGAATTACTGACTACCTGTAATGACTGTCAAAAATCTACAAACATATTTTTAGGACGCAGTGGAAACTAAGTATGTTATGGACGGTCCACGAACTTCCCTAAAAATGGACTCAGCAGCTGTAATAATTTAGCTATGAGCTATTCTAATAACACTTACCTTTACTTGAAATACAAGACATAATAACATTTTAAAAACCACTCTAATATCTCAGATAGCCATTCTCTATCTCATCCCCATTACAGCTCTATTAAGAACACTGTCTAACTCTACTAACAGTTCAGAAACTAATTCTAGAACTTTCCGTGCTCTCGGAATAGTAGCTAGTAGAAAAAAAATATTACTAGAGGAGTGCATTACATGAGTGAAGTTTGAGGTAAACTTCGTCCCGATGTATGTTAGTGAAGAGAAAGAGCTAATTGCATGTCAAGTGTTGCTTTGAGAAATATATTGTTTGAGCAATAAAGTATCGTAGTTTTAAAAGATGCGACCAAGATATATTACAAGATTTTATTAGATGAAAGATACATTTCAATCTCGTTTTTTTTTACATTTTCGCAAATGGTTATTTTGGTGACAGCTGTATTTAACGATACAAGCACGAATTTTCTTTCATACTTTGTTTTTAATCTGTATCATACACGAGACGACTCCCGGCCACCGTAGACGCGGGTCTGGGGACAGTGAGCAATAGGTAGCTCACCATCCGTCTGTCTAGTGACAACAGACCGTGTCGACGGAGCCTTCGTGTTCCACGCGCGCCTCAAAGAGATGTCAGCAAAGCAGAGGGGCCCGCCGGGACCACTGCCTATTTGGATTGCGGGTCTCTCGAAAGAGATACCGCGGCCCCGGAACAAAAAGGGCACAAGACGAAATTTGATGGTTTTTAGTCAGAGTTGATACGTACAAGATAAATAATATGTCACTATCTTTCATGGATGCTGATGGGTGGAATATATCTTCCCATAGACCAAACGATTAAAATGATTTTGATGACACGCTATTTTTAAACAAATTGAAAAATACTTCATAAATCGCACGACTGTCTTATAATCCTGGCTTGGCTTCCCAAAGAAAGGACATTTTTTTTTGTTTACCTTTACCTTTAAACATCTGAAGAGAGCACTCCCATGTCGGAACCTTCAAAAATATTCGTTTGTCATGCTAAGTTGGATCATCATTCGTGGGCTTATCTGAGAAAGCTCACATAAAACTACATAGCTATTTACATTTTAAGCCATCTCTATTTGCCATTTTTAGTTACGAGTAGCAGTAAGGATATCCTTCTACGTTTAAAAATCTAAAGCAGTTTTTATTTGAAATTTATATAGTCAAATTGAATAAACAACAAAACATTACCGGACTTGGTTTTGAATTTTAATTTTTTATATTTTATTGTTTATGTGAGAGAGGTGTGTTTTATGAAGTTTTTGATGAGCATAATATCAGATTTCTTTAATGTTAACATTTATTATTATTTTAACTCCACAGATACATATTTTTAATTACGATGTGACTGTGAAATGACCAAGGCCTAGAAATATAATATACACAACATAAATCATAATATTATGAAACCAACCTACAGAATACGAATCTCATTTACTTTAGTTAAGATCCACATAACCCTTAAAATATTCACCCATCGCGCAAACTGTGGTCGAATATTTACATCTATGAATATGTATGACAACCATGCAATGAAAGTTGCTCATATTTTTTTTTTTTTTTTTTTTTTTTTTTTTTTTTTTTTTTTTTTTTTTTTTACAACTCACACACGGCTATCTGATCCCAAGCTAAGCAGAGCTTGTGTTATGGTAACCAGACAACTGATATACATACTTATATAATTTATAAATACATACATATTATAGATAAATCACACCCAGACACAGAACAAACAATCATGCTCATCACACAAAGTTTGTCCTGGGTGGGAATCGAACCCACGACCTCCGGCTCAGCAGTCAGGGCCACTAACCACTAGACCAACAGGCCCGTCGAAATTATTGAACACTTTCATCTCATCCCTTCTATGTTCATCATACAAAGAACTATAACTGAGGCGCACTCTAACGGCATTCTCAATCCTTACTAATATTATAAAAGCGAAAGTGAGTTTGTTTGTTTGTTTGTTTGTTACCTCTTCACGCTTTAATGACTACACCGATTTTGATGAATTTTGGTACAGAGATAGTTGGGAACCAGGAGACGGACATAGGCTAATTTTTTTTAAGAAAAAGTGGGATGTGAGGGAGAAAGAGGGAAGAAAAGGGAAAACGTAGCGTTGCTATTACAAATCAATAAGGCGCAAGTGGAACTGTGTTACCCCGAATTTAACGCGAGCGAAGCCGCGGGCAAAAGCTAGTTTCTGCATAAAAGCGTATGTAAACGTTCATTAAAAGTTTTTAATTGTGGTTCTAATTTAATTGGAAAGTGCATGAACTATAGCTGGCCTCTGTGTTGCTAACCTCTACGTGAATTTCTATTAGTCTTATTGTTAGAGCAATAGTTATTTCAATAGCTATGCATAGAATGTTTGTATTTTTAATGTAAATTTATTCGAGAATGCAACATTTTAAATTATTATTACTGAAATAAATGATTCTGACTTAAACGCATTTGTTAGCTAGCGGTGGATGAATATCGTCCTTTTAAAACACAGGCAAAAAAGGCAATACTTTAAATTGGGTGTGGTTTTGTTTGACAATTATTACTCGAAAATATTCAGAAGCTGAAATTCTGGGAACCATTCCTTTCATAGCTTGACGACTTTTCCGACGAACATACTTTTAAAAGGTACTCAGTCTGTGGTATTTACCAATTTATATTGATGTCAAATAGCAGTCAGGACAAATTAAAAAAGAAAACGTTTTTAACACGCTTTTAAGTTTATCGTTTATTGTTCACCTTTTGCAGAACAATGTAAAACAAACTAAATACAAAAGAATTTTGCATGCATGTTTACTTTGAATATCCAAAATGGTGGTCGCCCGAAGATGGACCGACCAAACATTTTCGATCTTTTCCATGATATGGGTATCAAATCAAAGGGACAAACACAAAAACACGAAAAGTAAAATAGCGTCACACAAAAAAAATCACCCGTTTTTAGGGTTCTGTACCTCAAAAGGAAAAAAACGAAACACTCAAAGGATCACTTTGTTGTCCGTATGTCTGCCTGTCAAGACCCTTATCTCGGAAACGCGTTTAGGTATCAGGTGAAATTAAAATCAAACACTCAAGCTTTTTGTCCTTTGGAACTGTAAAAAAATCAATCCTCTTAGTCTACGTAGTCGAAAGATATGGCCATTTATGTCGCAAGTTTAAAAAGAACCTAGTGCGCGAGTTCGATTCACACTTGCCCAGTTTTTTTTATAGCACGGACGGGCCTGTTGGTCTAGTGGTTAGTGGCCCTGACTGCTAAGCCGGAGGTCGTGGGTTCGATTCCCACTCAGGACAAACTTTGTGTGATGAGCATGATTGTTTGTTCTGTGTCTGGGTGTGATTTATCTATAATTGTATGTATTTATAAATTATATAAGTATGTATATCAGTTGTCTGGTTACCATAACACAAGCTCTGCTTAGCTTGGGATCAGATAGCCGTGTGTGAGTTGTCCCAAGATATAAAAAAAAAATTATAGCTAGTGTATAAAGGCGAGCTTAACCAAGAATTAGATACTAGATTAGATACGGTTTAGACTAGAATAGACTAGACCAAAACAAAATTGTGAAATGTTGTTTCTTCACACCGTCTTTTCCCTGCCATTAATTAATTATTGTTTCCCCACGATTGGGCCTAATTCCTTCGTCTGCTCCTTCAACTTTACACAAAAATGGCATCTTTAAATTAACACCCGGTTTTTCAAGTGTTACTGTTCATTTGGGTCCCTCCTGTTATTGGGAAAGTTAATGGAGTGTTTTTCCGGTTAATGGGAATTGGGCAAGTAGCAAACCTTTTCCTAGTTTATTAGGGTGAGAGATATGTTCGGGTGCCAGAACAGGGGCCTTAGTCTGCTATTACAATGGTGTCAGAATGGTCGATCACTGATCGCATAATGGTTGATTTTGACAAGTTTAGTATGTAGTAGATGTCAAAATCAACCATTATGCGATCAGTGATCGACCATTCTGACACTATTGTAATAGCAGACTAAGGCCCCTGATGTTATGCTTTGTTCAATTGACTGGGAGATTATTATTACTTCTTATTGTTGATTAAATTGATTACTAACTAAGATAAGAACAAGTCCCAAAAAATGAAAATAATTTTAGGGCGTCAAAAAATTTATATCTTTTTTAATTTCGGCACGGTTGGCGCAGTGGCTGAGTGATTGACTGCTGCGCTGCGTGTAGCGGGATCGATTCCCGGACGGTAAAATGATTTGTATGACCTGCAGATAGTTGTTTCGGGTCTGGCTGTTTGTGTATGTGAGTTTAAATGTTTGTAAACGGACCACGATACAGGAGAAATTCCTAGTGCGGGGCAGAAAAATAATTGGGAAAGTGCCCAGGAGGCTAGCAGCCCGAAATTCTGGTCACGTGAAGAGTTGACTAACCGCATTACGATAACCAGAAAAACTAGATGAGCACTCGGACCCCAAGGCCCTTGTATTTCAACCCCATGCGGCTCAAACACATAACTACCAATTAAGTTATTATATATTCGCCGTTTGAGGTTTTCAGCATCAGCAGCAGCTGCCCCAGCATAGCCCGACGTGCTAGGAAAATGGGATAGCGCAAGGGTGTCGACACATGTTGCACCACAACGGCCGTCCCAACTTCCCAACGTTCCAAAAAGAAGAAAATATTGCACCTTGTCTCGACGTAGGCCTATGTGAAATAAAAATAGTTTGATTTAATTGATTGATTGATTATGCCCTGACTCCAAATAATTTGCTATAGGGGTAGGAGAATGTGAGTAGTGATATTAAGTTAGATTGACACGTGTATAAAATTAGGAAGAACTAGTCGGTCATGACGGACTGAATGCATACTTGATTCATCCAAATTATTATACTAATTGCAATAGGTGCATTTGGTATCAATCATTTGATTAAAAACAAATGACTTTTTGGTTTTGAGCCACAGATATTAAAATCATATCATCATCAGAAAGCACCAGATTTAATAAATTCATTAACACGATATCAAAAGTGAGCATGCACCTTTATAAAAACCACTATGATCACCACCATAGTCGATGGATAAATTTAAGTCTTATGTGGGCAAGCTAGTGGCCATTAATCTGATACAAATCCAGCCTCTGTGGCTGCTGCTGAGAAATGAATGATAGAAAAACCAAATTTAACATTTTCCGACCCAGGAATCGAACGCAAGACCTCACGCTCAGCAGTCGTACTTAAAACTGATAGAACAAAGAGGCAGTTATAAAGCGCCATCATTTAATTAAAGACAAAACAACGTTAACTGTATTTCAGGGACATTGAACTCTTAATAAACTAAGTATGAAAGGATTAATAGTCTTCAGAATAAAACAATCTTTGACCACAGGATGAAAAATGAGACAAAATTACGGCTACTAGATATATTATTACCATAATACGGCCACACTTAGAGAAAGACAATCACCAACACAATGTAATGTACATACATAGAAAGTACAAGCAAACATCGAAATGACATGGAAACCAAATACAGAAGGTTTACTTCTTTATTTTTCAGTATACTGTTGTATGGTTCTATGAAATTCAAAATTACTTGCAATTTACTTCTAGTTCCTTTTCTAATCCTTACTAATATAATAAAAGCGAAAGTGAGTTTATTTGTTTGTTACGTCTTCACGCCTTAATGGCTAAACCAATGATGAATTTTGGTACAGATATAGTTGGGACCCTGGAGACGGACATAGGTTTTTTTAAAAAAAATATTGAGATATGACGGAGAAAAGGGAAAACTTAGCATTGCTATTACAATAAATAAGGCGCTAGGGCAAAAACTACAAGTAGCCGGTACCTGCAAATCACTAAAGGGGAACTGTGTTACCCCGAATTAAACGCGGGCGAAGCCGCGGGCAAAAGCTAGTAACTCATAAAGTTTTTGGAAAAAGAAAACATAATCAACTTATCCACGTCGGACTTTCTGTTACCATGTCGTTCGTTGTCCGTGTCATAATACGTCATCCACATGGTATCGAGGTCAGCACCACGACCGTGGTAATATGTACGAGTTAATTCTCAGTCCCATTGTGTTGCTCATACAATAACATAAGACTTTTATATCAGTTTCGGGTCACTTGTAATGAAAGGACCTTATTATGACTTTAATTAAGCATTTTATAGGGATCGTTGAGATTTTGTTAAGTATAGTGTTTTGTTTTGAAAATGATGAACACGGATTTGTGTAGGAGAATGCTTTGTTGACTGAAGAACGACGTTAAAGTGTAAATGTGAATAAAGTCTATTGTGAAAATAATGTTTGTTGGCCTTTATTTAAGAAAAGAAGCAGACAGTATAAAAATCAAGATTTTTTGTTAAAATAAATGTTTCAAGCATAAAAAAAATACCTAAGCAAATATTAAGAAGGTTTAAAATGATCAAAAACTATGTTTCCGCCCGGGATCGAACCGGGGGCCTTCTGCGTGTTAGGCAGATGTGATAACCGCTACACCACGGAAACTTGATATTGTGTCCCAAAATACACCGTCACACTACACGTTGTCCGACGTGAAAGTAATCCAGTTTATGTTAGCACCGAGATAATTATCAGCGTTTGTTCATAACCGGTATCAGAAACAATGTGTCACACAATAATGATCTTAATTTTATTAGAGATAAGATCGTAATATGTATATGTAGATACGGCAAAAAACAATTTCTGATAATAAATTTGTATTTGACCTTGTAACGTTCTAGATTTACATAATAAGACTACCTGTGCGCAGCGGTTTCACCCACTGTTCGAGCCACCCTTATCACTTAGGGGTCTGAGAAATAGATGTTGGGCGAATATTAGACCAACCCGATATGCAAACAAAAAAAATCATACAAATCGGTCCAGCCGTTTCGGAGGAATTTGGTAACAAAACAAGGCATTAATAACTAAATTCATTAAATTTTGAAAACCTAAAGTTAATAAGTATTGGATATCACATGAAATTAGCAGATAACATTTATATGAATTTATATTTATATAATCTTCCAATTTGAAGGCAAAATAATAGTATTTACCTACATCATCATCTGCCTAGCCTTTTCCCAACTATGTTGGGGTCGGCTTCCAGTCTAACCGGATGCAGCTGAATATCAGTATTTTACATGGAGCGACTGCCTATCTGACCTCCACAACCAGTTAATACTGGGTAATACGATACCCCTTGGTAAGACTGGTTGTCAGACTTTTGGAACACTGACTACCTGTAACGACTGTCAAAGATCTACAAATGACAGCCGGGACCAACGGCTTAACGTGCTTTCCGAGGCACGGAGGAAACTCGGTATGTAACGGGTGGTCACCCATCCACAGACCAACCTAGGCAAGCGCGGCTTAACCTAAAGATCGACCCGAGCGGCTGCTATTATTTAGCCACGAGCTCCTCCGAATAGTATTTACCTACATGTAGAAAATTAATCCTTATGTAAGTATATTATATTATTAATTTTAATACAGTCTGTACACTTGGCTGGGTAAACAATTAAACATATTACGCTAATAGATATTGTATTATTCGCGGTTCAGAGAAGCTCTATAAAATTAATAACATTTCTATACCGAAAGTACACGACGACACATCTACCTTTACAAAACTAGTTTATGCTGATCTCTCAGCTAGGGATCGTACACCGTAGATTTTCCGTACGATGAGAGACCAGCATAAACTGGTTTTATTATGATGTGCCTTCGTGTATACCTAAGTCATCAATATGAGAGGTAACACAATTTTGGAACAGTAGTATACAGGGTAGTGCGAGTACCGAAAGCAATCCTCCATTCTTGCACACGCAGATAGATAGAGAATAATGTTAAGTTAAGATGAGTGTTTTAAATTCTTGGAAAACCTCACAACTTAAAAAGAACATAAAATATCACGCATGCCATCCCCAAAGGGTTAGGCAGAGTGTATTTTATAGTACACCCACATTGCACCAGTTGTGTTTAAGTTTAATGTAATAGGGGACGAGCCTATTGCCAACAATCGGGCGCAAACCCAGTATCCGTGGCTGCTATTGAGAAATTCCTGACGAAAAATCCTAATACCAATTTTTTCGACTTGAACGAAGACCCCATATGCTCAAGAGTTGCGATCGTGACAGCTAGACGAGCGAGTCAGTCTTTTTTTTTTAAAAAAAAAAACAACGTTGCCCCATACTAGACATTTTACCTGTATCGTGGGTGCATTTACGAACATTTAAATTCACATACACAAACAGCCAGACCCAAAACAACTATCTGGAGATCATACAAATATTCGTTCCGTGCTGGCATTTAACCCGCGACACGCGACATAACAGTCGATCGCTCAGCCACTGCGCTAACCGTAAAATTAAAAATTTGATAAATATCAAAATGAATATCTGTAATAATTTACTGTACCTTATTTAGCATAAGTAAAAACCAAGCAAAAGACAAGACAAGTAATTTAATTTTAATCTAACTTCAGTTCAAGTACCTATTGATGCTATTTATATCACACACATTTAGAATGTACATAGGGTCTATTTTATCCAAAAAAACGTGTTTGTCTCTTTAGCTGTGATGTCTGATTACTTGTTATCGCAGACACTTGATTCAAAGCGACTACGAAAGATTTATTCGAAAGTTCAAATTGAGAGTTGATTATTATCAGGGACTCACGTCGACATATGAAGGACGTTTCGTTTCTAAGCCCGATATAGATGGCGCATTGTGTATTTGATTCTTTCAAGAGGAATTTTCCTCAACTTTCAATGGTGGTATTTCGTTTGTACTGTGGCTATTGACCTGCTCGCAATTTTTACTTCTATACTTTGTTGCCCGAACAGTGATTTTTTTTTATCTTATAATAAACTAGCTTTTGCCTGCGGCTTCGCTCGCGTTAAATTCGGAGTAACAGCTACCTGTAGTTTTTGCCCTTGCGCCTTATTTATTGTAATAGCAAAGCTAAGTTTTCCCTTTTTATCCCTCATTTCGCACTTTAAAAAAAAATTAGCTTATGTCCGTCTTCAGAGTCCCAACTATCTCTGTACCAAAATTCGTCAAAATCGGTTTGGCCATTTAGGCGTGGAGACGCAACAAACAAACTCACTTTCGCTTATAATATTAGTAGGGATTGAAGGGGGAAAAAATGTTTCATACATAGTCCTTCTCAAGACGCGCAGAATTTTTTGTTACATTAGAAGTGTTTAAGTACAAGCACTCGGTATTTCTTGTCTTTTAAGTGAAACTAGAGTTTGCGCCGTTGAGATCTGATCCTATGTTTCAGGGAAAGAACACGTTCTGTTTAATTCCTTTCCAAGTGCAGAGATTTATGTAGGTACTGAAACAACATATGCTACTCTTGTAACTGAAAACTCAGTAAGTTTGAAGTAACTCTGTTTTCAGTTACAAGGGTAGAAATCATAGAATGAGTCTCGAGATAAAGGGAATTTTCCCTTTTCCCTAATACAAATTTACCCTACATCATATTTCTGGCATCAAAATGAGTTGTTTAAGCCGTTCCCTAACCATTGTCGGATCCGCGCATCCCTTGTTACGCCTTTTTGCCAATAAATTTCCGATAAGACAAATCGTTTTAGGTCTCAGAAGCTTACGTATGAATTCAGGGTTCTTTTATCAATTTACGTTTTTTTTTTAAGCTTGTGTATCTATCGGCGTACAACACATATGTTTGAGTTGACGTGTATAAGCAGAATTGTCTAGCATACGGGAAATTTTGCTCCAATTGTATCGAGCCGAACCGAACTTCACTCCGCGATGGAAAATACCATATACGATAAACAAAGAATAAATAATAATAAATAGTAAGATTGTGGAACTCACTTCCGCCTAGCATTAGAGACTTGAAAAGCATTTCAATTTTTAAAATTAGATTAAAAGAGCCATTACCTTTCCTCTCAATTGTTAATATTTATAATATTGTATTTACATATCTATTTATATATTTTTGTGTTATGTATGTATACAGTAAAAATATTATTATGCTAATATGTGTTTATATTTAGGTTAAGGCATCCTTATTTTAGTTACTATTCTCTTCCTGTTCTCACACACTACTGTCTACTACGTTTCTTTCTTCATATTTCCTCTCGCAGGCCTGCTGGTAGAAATTTCTTTAGAAATAAGCTGTGCCTTTGTACTCTTTGTTTTTTATGATGTTTCCTGTGTTTTCTCTTGTGTGTCCATAAAATATTAAATAAATAAATTACCGATCGGCTGTAGCCAAAACTTGTGGAACTAGTTATTGCTAAGTGTCAACTTTCTTGTAGAAAAAAATAATGCACGCCGAATGTGGCGACTTAAAAAAATAGTAGCAGCCCTAAGCGTGCTTCTACTGGCAAAATGGAGTCCGATATTTAAACGAAATACGGTATATTCTCAGAAAAACAAAACGGGGATCGCTAAATTAAATGATATTAAACTTCGTCGGGTCTGTATTGTGTTTCTATTACTCTGTAACTGTTGGGGCGTATTTTGTAAGACAGATGAACTTGTACCGTTTGATGGAGGGAATGGACTTTGGAAGAATATGACTGGCGGAAAAGTTTGAGAGAAATTTTGAATAAACTTGTAATAATAAAAACTTTTAGTGAATATATACCTACTTAGTAGAAGAGGAGCTCTTGGTTCAATAATAGGAGCTGCTCGAGTCGATATTTAGATTAAGTCGAGTTTTCCTAGGTTTGTCTGTGGATAGTTTACCACCCGTTACATACCAAAGTTCCTCTGTGATTCGGAAAGCACGTTAAGCTGTTAGTCTCGGATGTAATTTATAGATATTTTCCAGTTCTTAGCTTATTCAGTGTCTCGAAAGTCTAACAACCTGTCCAACCAAGCGACCAAGATGCGAAGGAGTATTACCCAGTATTAACTTGGTTGTAGGTCAGATAGGCAGTGGCTGCATGTAAAATACTGTTCAGTTCAGTAGCATCCTGTGTCTAGCAGAAAAGGCTAGACAGATGATGATGATGACTTAATGTGAGCGCTTTTATGTATCCTTCATGAACAGTTAAGCACATATTAACCAAATAATGTCTCTGACAGAATTGTTTTGACCTCTACCTGACCTTTGTTTGAGCGTTTATTTCAATAGGGTATTTATTTCAATCCAGCTTTTTACAGATTGCTATTTGTGTGTATTCTAAAGGGTCACTAAATTATAAAGCTCGTCTTTGTTTTAGCAATTACGTCGAAGCTTTCGCTAGAGGGGGTTGGTCCCAAAAATCCACTTATTCGAGGTGTTGAAATGCTTCGCTGCAGACGAAGATAAGCTTATTAAGAGCTATCCCGGCGTCGACTGAAATTAGCGCCATCTTCTTATTTTATCAACTCTCTTCAGATCTTCTGAAAACATTTGGCTTTTTTTGCAAAAATATTTTTATTAAACACTGTATTTTTTGGCCAATATTTCAGTATGAACAGCATACAACATTTCTCGCTACTGAGACGGTTAGGCTGGGAGGTGAAGTTTAAAATATCAAGCGAAAGTTTCTTCTATAATAGTTGCGTCAAATTGACTGAAGTTGATGTTTGTTGCCTCTTTATTAATAATTTTGCTATTATTATTTAGTCACAAAAGTTTGCGTTAAAGATTTTACGATTAGAATTAGGGTCATTATATTAGCTTTGATTTCAAACTTGTTGAGTTTATTGTTGAACTCGTCGAGTTTATCTGAGATATCATTGTCTAAAAAATATATTACTATGTTCAGTTTAAGTCTTAGTTGCCGCAAGATATAAAACATTACTAAGAAACTGCGGAAACTGTAAGGAAACAAAGATAAATCACAAATAATCGGCAGCACGCAGTGTGAAAACTTAATGAACTATGCTCGTTTTGCACAGTTCGGGATGATGGGATCTCTTTTAGCCATAAAGGAGATGCCATCGTTCCGAACTGTTATAGTTCTAGATGAATATCTCTTGTGAATAAAACCAATACTTTCCAATTAGTTATCTTCCAAAACTTACCACTCATTATCCTGTTAAAAACTTCTCCCTCGTTTGTTACAACTAATTCAATTGCCAACATAATAGTAGCACTTAATAAATGTTTTCACGGCCTTACAAAAGCTATGGAACTAAGCAAACGAACTTCGGGTTACAGACAATGGTTATAAATTGTGATAGCGACGGTTTTATTGGTACCCTAATAAATTACATTAGCGAATTCTGCGCAGACGACGGAGACGTAGTCTGAAGCGGTCAGCAATTCACTCTTTGGACGAATGCCCCCGATAAACTTCGTTCCGTATCTGTTTGACCGTAGTTCCCCCAAGCATTGTACCACACAAAGTTGATGTTATCGGCCGGGCGGCCATGAATATTTTCGCACTCTTCATTTCTTACTTATCTATCGGTGAATCTGCTTTAAGAGTTATAATGCTATCTTTATAGAAATCGCGGTTTTTGTTTAGCATTTTTTTTGTTTTTAATTTAATATTTTTTGATGGGCGTCAGCGATTTGGATCGATTATTTTTGAAGAGGTAGTGACAGTCTTAGTTAAATGAAAGAAACGAAAACCTTGTTGTTTGTTTTTGGCCTTAAAAAATAAAATTATTATTTTTTTGTGACTTTCTGATTAGATATCATAGAAAAGTAGCCTAAATTCAATTCTAAATTAAACAAGATTTGAATTTGCGCTTTGAACTAAGATTTTAAACGGAACCGAAAAAACTATTTGGTTTCATCAATTTAATAATTGAATACTTAGAAAAAAATACTTAAACGTAGAACAAATTTCCATAAATACTGTACAATTGTCGCTAGTAATTATGTTCGTTAATCTTCAAAAACATAAATAAATAAACAACTGTAGCCAGTTAGACATTCTTTTATCGTAAACACACTCAATGTTTTCATAAAACACGATGATGTTGCAGAGTATAGGAAAAAATATTCCATTATATTGATAGATACGCTTCGTCAGGAAGTTAATAACCAAAGTGATTTGTTAGGAGGGCGTCGATTTTGTTGCTGAAAACTGTACAAAATTAACTTAGAGATGGCATATGAATGCATATGTAAAAATACATTTAAAAGGTCTGTAATCAAACATTCATTTTAAAGCCATGTTTTATTTTCTGGCTCTAGCAACTTGATTTTATGATTAATAAACATTCTTTAAAACTGTACTCACCATAACCGAGTCTACATGACGTAGCATCCCTTGTGAATTGGCATTACCTGTTAACATGAAATTAGCAACATAAGTATATATGTTAGGAAAACTGTCTGTGCGTACGTATTTGCAATTAGTTGATTAAGTTAGTGCTTGTCTTTATTCGTGCAAACTAGTAAAAAAAAAGGAGAACTTTTTACTGCTAAATAAATGTGACTGCTTCGCTAGTCTAGTACTCGCAAACGCGACTACCGAGCATAAGGTACTGGGTGCGATTCCCGGGTTCGTGCAAAGTGTTATTGGAACCGTTTATTTTAATATTATTCTACTTACATAGCTTAATTTTCTCATACAAAAGAGCAGACTCAAAGATTAAGTTAAAATTAACATATCTATTGATTTAGCAAGTTGCCTCGTGATGTAATTGATTGCGAATCCACCCATAGAAACCACCAATGTGAAAAACGGGGCAAATTGCAATGTAAAATGAATAAATAGTGGTTAGTACGTATATTATATATACATACACACAAAACTAAACTGTCTGTCACCTATTGTGTCATTCTTTGTAAAATTAGACATCCGATATCTCAGTTAAAAGAAAACATTCTTCTTTTGCAATTTTAAATTTATTTATTTTTTATTTTATTTTCAATTTTTATTTTCATGTAATTTTATTTAAACTAAACATTTGAAAAATGTCTGTGCCGTGCATACCTGTAAGTGACAAATTCACTCCAGATTCTAAGAATGATTGTTACTTCTAAAAATGTATTAGTGAATAAGTCGTTGGAGTGCCTTATTCAAATAATAAAATTATTAATCTTGATATTATCTAATAGTTAAAACTAATATGTATAAAATCAACATAATTATAAGTATAGTTTAGTTTAATAATTTTAGTTTTTGTTGAATTTGAAATAAAACCTTACCCGAGTCATAAAATAAACTAATTATAAATTTAAGGTTATCGAAGTACTCCTCCACATCGCTGTCATCCGGAAACGTGCCCAAAAATCTAGCAGTTTTGCCACGTTAAAACAAAATAAAACAGAAACCAAATTGGTTATAGTCTTCGATTATGTCGGTGCCTATGTATTGTATGATGTTTCCAGTAACTATGAAATATTGCTAAAACGAAACACATTTAGACCTCGAAAGACCGAACATCTTATAGGTATTGTTTTGGTCTACTAACTCCATTATTTATATTACCCATCCATTCTTACTGAATCGAAGAAGAAATTGTATCAGGAATGTACCTACCTAACAGCAAATGTGTGAAAATCAAGCCTTGTAGATCTGGCACGGTGCCAAAGGATCAAATCGGGCTTGCTTGTCGGCTAACCGCGACTCGGGCATAATATCCGATTTAAGTCTGGTAACCCGCATGGACGCGGGAATGCTTCGACAAATATACTGCGCTTAGGTTAAGGTAGTAAATGCGTTTTGTTCTGTAGGATGTTCCTGTGACGTGTGGTGTAACGCATTTAGATAAAATAAGCATATTTATATTAAGAGAAACTGCCACTGGCGTTGTTGACTGAACACTTATTTATTTAAACTTCATGTCATGTCATTTCTTGAGGCGCTCGTGGCTAAATAATAGCAGCCGCTCGGGTCGATCTTTAGGTTAAACCGCGCTTGCCTAGGTTGGTCTGCGGATGGGTGACCACCCGTTACATACATATTACATACTCCGTGCCTCCGAAAGCACGTTAAACCGTTGATCCTGGCTGTCATTTGTAGATCTTTGACAGTCGTTACAGGTAGTCAGTGTTCCGAAAGTCTGACAACCAGTCTTACCAAGGGGTATCGTATTACCCAGTACTAACTGGGTTGTGGAGGTCAGATAGGCAGTCGCTCCATGTAAAATACTGATATTCAGCTGCATCCGGTTAGACTGGAAGTCGACCCCAACATAGTTGGGAAAAGGCTAGGCAGATGTTCTACAATTTCATTTCTACCAGTCAAGTTTTGGGTTAAATACTAAATATATTGTAATAGGTTACAAAAATATATAAAAGGAGTAGACATAAGGTAAATTGAAAATATTGTGCTGATGACTTCTCATTGACATGGACAGGAATCACCACTGACACGATAATGAATAATTATAATGCTTGCAGTTGTATAGACGTATATGTAATGAAGGTCCTTATTAAATCCTTTCTGAAATCACAGTCAACGGATTGAGAATACAACAGGTATTGAGAACAGAGCGATTTAATTATGCGACAACAGCGGATAGAATCCAAACAGCAATCTAATTTTACGAGTCACGAAACTCAACATGGAGAGGAAGGCTATACAATACATATTGTACAAGAGATAAAGTAAAGACTCTACATAGTCGGGACTACGGGTTGATGCGAAAGAGATTCTTCTTCTCGGTATAAAAAGCCAACAAACTTTATTCATTTCTGCATGACGTCAGTTTGCAGCGACGAAAACAAACGCCCCTTATCCATATGCTTTAAACTGGGCTAATTAGGCTCCAAAACTTGTTCCAGCTACGTGATGCTACATACATTTTTAAAACTCGTCCACTTGGCTAGCCGGCGGGCAGAAAAAAATACCGATCTTGTAACTTTAAAGAATTTTCATTAAGCTCACAGAGTTGTTTTTGCAAAGTACATTATGGTAAACTGTTTAGAATTTTTAGTGACAGAATAAGTGGTTTTTTCATTACACCAAATAAAAGGAAGGAATTTTTCTTTTTTGAAAAACGTAAGAATAGAATAATTATTTAGTTTTTACACATCCTTTTTAGGGTTCCGTAGTCAACTAGGAACCCTTATAGTTTCGCCATGTCTGTCTGTCCTTGCTTAATCTCTGTGACCGTTAGCACTAGAAAGCTGAAATTTGGTACCAATATGTATATCAATCACGCCGACAAAGTGGTAAAATAAAAATTGGAAAAAAATGTTTTATTAGGGTAGCCACCCTATATGTAAAGTGGGAAGTGTTTTTTTTTTTAATTTCAACCCTAACGTGTGATATATTGTTGGAAAGGTATTTAAAAATGAATAGGGGTTTACCAAAATCATTTTTTGATAATGTCAATAATTTCGGAAATAATCGCTCCAAAAGTAAAAAACAATGTGCCCCCTCTAACTTTTGAACCATAAGTTTAGAAAATATGAAAAAAATCTGAAAAGTAGAACTTTATAAGGACTTTCTAGGAAAATTATTTTGAACTTGATTGACACAACAGTTTTTGTACAAAAAAGACAAAAAGTTGTACAAAATAATTTCTGGACTAAGTTTGTAGTATAATCGTATATGCAACCATTTTTTTAACTTCGTTTACATATTTTATTATCCTGAACGTATCTTTTTTAAAACAAAAAAAGAATTATTGAAATCGGTTCTCGCAATCCAAAATTACCACTGAAAACTTCTTGCACGTCTTTGTATTAATTAGTAACCCAATTCCCCGAGAGATGGCGCTGTAGGTACTTATTACATTGGATCGGGTATTACCGAATTGTTCGGTTGGTCTCTCCTTGGCATTGGCGGTATCTTATAACTACATAAAACTTCTATTTAGAACAAAACTAAAATTAATTTTTTTACACCATCAAAATGTTAAGGTAAAAACCAGTTCATAAATGGTTCGATAGATGGCGTTGCGAAATGATGTCATTTTTTTAAAAGTCGATGTTAAGATTTTCCGTGCTTTCATGACCTACCGTGGTAAAGAACACTTATTGTGACGGACGGGAAACTACGGAACCCTACACTGAGCGTGGCCTGACACGCTCTTGGCCGGTTTTTTACATACTTTTTATATGTAATAATACTTTACAAAATACCAAAAATAGTAGCCCCACGGTATCAGGAATAGGGTCTAAGCTACTGGCGCGGTGGTCAGAGATCCAGAGAGAGATCCTTCTAACGATACGAGCCGTGTCTAGTTTCTGAATCAAACCCTTGATCCAACTGCCTAACGAGAGCCTCCTCAGGTGTTGGTCGACGTTCTTGGCAATTGAGCCACTGACTGTAACTGTTGGCAGAACGATCGCTGAGTCCACATCTCACATGTCGACAACCTCGCTAACCAAGTCAATATGCTTAGTAAATAAATGATAATTGATGGTTGTGGGTTGCTCAAACTAGGAATACCTCACAAAACAGCCATGCAATTACCTATAATGACCGGTAACCTACCTGTAGGTTATTTTTTCCGTGTGGGGATCGAACCCGCTACATGCAGCAAATCGCTCAACCCATGCGCATATACGTCGCATACATAATATTATTAGTTCTACTTATAACATAAATTGTTATAAGTAGAACTTTTCATTAAATACGAATTTCAATATTTTACATTTTATTTAAAATAAGTCTTTTTTATCGAATCAATTCGTCAAATTGTCAAAAGTCAATTCGTTTATTTATTGAACTCATATAAAAGTAATGTAGGTAATAGTCATTTATTATGATTTATTGTTTTTATGAAACTGAAGAATAATTCATACAATTATAAAAGGTTTTTTTTTTTAAGAACGTGCGTTGTTCTACTTATTCTTTCAAGTGAGGAAACAAAGAAACCCTGCAAGTAATTGGCCGTGAAATACATTGCGCACGGAGGCGCGACGCGACGTCTGTTGAAAACCAAGTGTTAGGAACGCACCAACTTAAATAGCTTCTGAGATTGCTCTTATTCGTGATAGGTCTGAATTTATTTTATTCAAAGACGGGTTTTACACGCACGTGTACACGTAAATCCTTCAGGGAAAATAGTTAAAAATCTGTCGCTTTTCTCGAAATGTTATTTTACGATAATGTAAATGTCATAAACTTAACAAACCATTATCTTTTGGCAGGCGCTTGGGACATTTATTTATGAGAGAGAAAAAGTTTACATGAGGCACGTAATTCTGGCCGTGTCAACGGCGAGGTCGTGTTCCACACGCGCCTAAAAGAGATGTCGCGGCCCCGGAACATAAAGGGCAATAGAAGGAAAATGGGTGGGTTTTAGTCAGTTCGTAGTAAGTCTGACAGCGAGGGCTGTCTTCTTGCCCTTCCCCCCCACTTCCCCCGCTCTTGGCGGAGCGGGGGAAGTTATTTGATCACGTTGTGTGACTGGGTTGTTTGATCTGTTTGTCTTATTTTTTAGTGTAGGAAAGAGATGGCGCTAGAGAAGCTGTATAATTCTATTTTTCTCCCACACTAGAATGACAATAAAGCAATCCTCCTTTAAGATCTATGTTAGGATCAGCTCCTAGTCGGACCTGACACAGCTCAGTATAGCAACTGTCTATCTGAACTCCAAAACCCAACATACCAGTATTTGTATAGACTACTAACATACTCAGGGTTGTTCTAAAAAAAAACCTGTTACATTTTAATCGTACTAGCCAAGTTCGTTTACAGCAAGACATTTTTATCTCCCCACATAAGTAACGTGCTTAGTCTAGGGGGCTCTGGGGAGGAACGTGTTCATGTGTTCCGATTCCCGGGACGGGAATGTGCTGGGTATTCTACAGTTCAATTAACAGAAACCGGTTGTTTGAAAACCCGGTTTTACTTGCTAAGGTTGCTCTCCGCCAGAGAGGGAGAGAGAGCTTTTCTACGTCAGTGTGTTTGTATGTTATGGAATCAGGTGTTACTTTGTGGAAATCCATTACAGCATTACCGAGGCCGTGGAGTGGCTGGAGGTGTACCCAATAGTACCCCAACCTTTTGGCAATTATATTTAAGTCGTTTTGGTGGATTTTACTCTGGAAGCTTTTACTGTGCACGTCTTTCTACATCGTTCTCACATATTTGTATAATCTCAACATGAATGATGTAATTATGATCTTGTAATAATATTATAATTTAAAAGAGTGTCCATGGAGTTTCTTGCCCAGTCTTCTCCATAGAAATCAACGCTTTAAAATGCTAAACAAATTGGCATTTATTTGAGTCCATTATTTTTATTCGTTGGGATTATTCACTGTAATTGCTGACGTAATCATTAAGACATCCCAGACCTAATCTCTCAACAAAAGTAGGACGATAAGTAATTTTTTAGGATTTATATAGGACGTGCTGAAGATGAATAGATGAGACACTATGTTGGTTACAAGCATAGCGTTATTTTTAGATCAATGAACAACCTTCACCCTTCTATTTCAGACACCTACTCACCCAAGGATTATTTACCTGCACGTCAATAACCGAACATAAGCGGACAGCACATTATCTGAACAAATAATCTTTATTTAGACAAGCCCAAAGATTTAAACCGATAGATCTGCCCTCGTCGTACTTAAGTAGCTTGAAAAACATATCCACAGTTCAATGAGAAGGTGGTCTGGTTGGTGTTCTAATGTTTTAAATTCAAATTAATTTATTTGTGGAACAAAGGTGATACATTGGTGCTACATAATTTAAAAGCTAGCGTCTCTATGCTCTGCCATAACCGGCGTACAATTTTTCAATTAGATTAAATACATTAATTAGTTTTACTATATTTCATTATATTGTATTGATTAAGAATTCAATAAAGAAGTCGGATAAATCTCATAATCTCATATGACGAAACTGTCACAAATTTTGCGCAAAACGACATACACAATGTTCATTATGAGTGACTGGCACAATACTTTTCGTACTGTTAGGATGGTGCTCCGTGGGTCCCCTTTTAATCGAAACACTTTACTTCTGCTGCACTGAATTTATTTAAACTTGCACACCAAAATTACATGAGTCGAAAAATATGTTATTTGAAGGAATTTTGTAGGTTGACTGCGCTGCGTGCATGGCGAGCAGTTTTATATAATACATAAATTCTCAAATCAGCAAAATTAAAGTAGTGGGTTTGGAAATTATTTATAACATCTTCCCCCTTAGACGGAGCTTTATAATATATAAATTAAGCGAAGGATAAAGTACAAGAATTAAATTGCTCTAAACGGAAAAGTGAGGGTACAGAAAATCGTTTCACAAATTAAAGTTAAATAAGTAGTAAATATAGACATTACAAAATAATTAAAATTATGTCACAAATTAAAGGTAAACATAGAGTGAAATTAAAATTACAAATAATTAAAATTATGTCACAAAGTGAAGGTGAACTTAATTAGTTTTAACATTACAAAATAATTAAAATTACACAAATAGGTACAAAACAGGAAAACACATACAAATAGATATTAACAAAGATGATTAAGTAAATTTAAGGAAGTTCCGAGATGGAAATTAATAACAGTATTGTTTTTTTTTCGTTTAATAATTACTTAAGTTTCGGCTAGATGAGGCTCTGTCTAAAGTTCTAAAAGCGACTCTATTCTTATTTTTATTAAGTTCCATTTCAGGGAGACTCCTGATCGACTTCTTGTCGCATTCTACAGATTCATTTTGGATATCCGTTAGCTCGACTGAGGTTACTCTTGTGGCTTTCGGTTTCTCTGGTGTATTTTTCCTAAAACATTGTTTTTGTAAGGGAATGCAACAAGATGTATATTTATAAAAGCATTTTAAATAAACTTTATAAATAATATAGCAAGAAATAACAACAATTACAATTATAGTGAGTGTTGAATAGTAGTGTCCAGATTTGACGATGTGAGACTGATTTTCAGCTTCATGAATTTGGTTTTCTAAATGGTCTAGTTTATGTGACGCTAATTTTAAGGACTCTAAGTCAACGTCAGTTAAGGTTATTGGAGAAAGCATATGAGCACTACTATTTACAATTTTAATTTCACAGCAATCGTCATCAATAATATTAAAGTCGATTTTTAATTGGCTTGGCAAGGAGGTTTTAAAAGCGTGAGATGGATTAAATTGCAAAGTTTGGAAAAATGCAACACAGTCTTTTTCTAACGACAAAATTCCAGTACCTTTCAAGGTGTAATCTTTGATTTCATTGCTATTAGAACATTTAATGGTTAATTTGTTGGGCTTTGATTGTATATAAACGAATCTTCCATCATTAAGTTTTTGCCATAAGTTTATATTGCCATAAATTATTTTTGAGTCACACACTTCAGGGAGTGAGTGTGTTACTTCAGTTATGAGTTTAATTTCACAAGAAGGATTATTAATAGTGGATAATATAGAGGGTAAAGGACATATTACATAGTCGTGATTAACATTCTTACATTCACTTAAACTATCTAATAATGCGTAACTTAATCTATCATCAGATACAGCAATGTATAATTTAGTGGGATCAATAAGGACATATGTCTGTAAGTTATTGTCATCCCGTGGTGTGGGTAGCGGTAGATTTTTATAGATACTATACTTATCCGGATTGATGAGAGGTATTTCGATAACAAATACTATTTTATTATTATAGTAGTAAGAAGTCAACTTAGATAAATCTATAATACTGTGAATGTTCTGTAACGATAATGAGACGGGAAAATCTAAGTTTCTTTGAGTCATTTTACTTTTAGAAAGTTCTTTGAATAAGTTGGTAGGAGTTAAAACATACGGATGTAGGATATTCGCTTTTGCGAATAAAATAGAATTTAAAATTGTATCTAAAATATTGGAAATAGACAACAATGAGCTTTCTATCAGATTAAAAATGGAGTTAATTTTTGCGATGTTATTTAAGTTAACAGTATCTTTAGTACTGTTTATGATTATATAGTTAAGTTTTTGTAATTGTTTATTTATTCTCAATTCGTTATCGTTTAGTTTACTAATTGAATCATTGAAGTTATTAATAGTAGATTGTACAACATGAATGTTGTCTTTCATTAAAGAAAATATTTGATTTTCGTTCTGTTGACAAGTCGTAATGGCTTCGTCATATTTTCTGGCATCATCAGCGTCTAGAGTGCCAAAGAAGAATTTAAGTATTTCCCCGCCAAACTCAATGGCTCGGCTGAATCGACTCGGAGCATTTAGGGAAACAAGATGGGAAAGTGAATTATACTTAAGATTATTAGCATTAACTAAGATTTCTAGGGGGTTAACGGTATCTTTACAGTCTATATTTAACGTAGAGTAATTATGAGTTTTGTTACAGAAATCGGAAATATTTAGAAGAGTATCTTCAATTTTATTCAAATAAGGCTTAATAGGTATAAATTCGATATGAGTAATTACATTCCAGTAATCATTGTAAAAATAAGCTCTAGAAGTCGGGTCAAAATAAATTCCGGGACTATGTTGGATAGGTTCAATCGGCTCGGAAGTGATTGGGCACGCGAGACATCTGAAACAAATATACATATCTATTCAGACTGGTTTTATTTCATTAACGTGGTATTTTATGCGCTTTCTATTAACACATAAGGTGACGTTTGTTTTTCCGTGTGTTTTCATAATTTTGTAAGGTCCCTTCCAGATTGGGGACAAAGCTTTACGCAGTCTATGATGCTGTTTTAAATATACCATATCTCCAGTTTTGTAATTTTTTCCTTTAGCAGAAACATCATAATACCTTTTTGATTGTTCCTTGCTCTTGTTCATGAGACCAGTGGAAGCTAACATCTTTTTTTAATAAGGATGTCAGAGGCTTTGTAATATGGGAGAAATTCTCAATAAAACGACGATAATAACCCGTTAACCCAAGAAAAGATTTTACATCTTTGGGGTTTTTCAGTGTGGGGAATTGAGAAATAGCCTTCACTTTATCTGGATTTGGCGAAACACCGTTATCTGTGATAACATGTCCTAGGTAAGCAACTTCTCGTCGCAAGAATTCGCATTTATCGGGCTGTAGCTTTAAGTTTGCTTCTCTGAGTCTGGAGAATACAGCTTCTAGCTTCTGAATATGAGATTCAAGGTCATGGGAGTAGACGATACAATCATCTAAATATATATAACAGTGGAGACCTTGTAATCCTGAAAGGACTAGGTTCATCATTCTCTGAAATGTAGAGGGGGCATTCTTTAGTCCGAAAGGCATTCTTGTAAATTCAAATTGACCTGAAATGCTGTTAGTTGTAACACTGAATGCAGTTTTTTCAGTGTCTTTTGAGTCCAACAATAATTGATGAAACCCTGATGCTAAATCGAGCGTGCTGAAATATTTTGAGTGCCCTAACTGGTCTAAGATGTCAGTAATGAGAGGGAGAGGATGAATCTCTGAAACAGTGACATCATTCAGACGTCTATAGTCAATGACAATTCGCCATTTTTGTTTACCGGAAGCATCGAGTTTTTTCGGGACTACCCATACAGGTGCATTCCAAGGGGAAGTTGAAGGGCGAATAATATTCTGATCAAGCATTTTCTTGATTTGCTTCTCAACTTCGTCTTTATGTACTTCAGGGAAACGATACGACTTAACGTGAATAGGGGCTGCATCCTTAGTATTAATAGAATGTTTGATCACATTCGTATAAGTTAAAAATTCATCATCGAGATGAAATATGTCTGTATATTTAGAAAGACAGTTCATCAAAGCTTTCTTTTCTTGCGGATTTAAATGGGAGCACCTAATCTGCTCAACAACCTTTTGAGACCGGTCAATAACTAAGGAATCTAATTGATGAATGAATTCTTGTTGAGTGTCATCTAATTTGGAAGGTGGGAATTTAAAAGGAGTTATTTGGACTTGAAAATTATCAATTTGGACTTCAGTTTCGGTGGTATTAAGAACAGAAACGTTAACTCTGTTATTCGACTTTAAGTTAACTATACAGTTTGCTAAGAATACACCTTCACTTATTTTATGATCTAGTATCAAAGCTTCTTTTAGATCGGTAATCTCTGATAAATTGGAAACCGGACACTCAATGACCATTTCTGACCGCGGAGGTATGACATATGATGGCTTACTACAATAAATAGGTATTTCGTAACCCTCTAACCTAAGGGTGTTGGTTGAATATTGAATATCTATTTTAAAATGTTGTATGAAATCACTACCAATAATACCATCGTAGTGTAAGTTGATCGTATCGTCAATCGCGTGAAACAAATAGTCAAATATTATTTTACTTTTTGACGAAACGCGATAATCAAAATGGACTTTAATAGACCCCAAAGATTCGCAATAGGAATCGTTATCACTTAGGCCTTTAAGTTTTATAATTTCAGGATCAAGAACTGGCTTATTATGCAAACTGGAATGTTTGACAATAGAAATTGTAGAACCAGTGTCGATCAAAAAGCACAACGGCTTATCATTATAGTTCGTTTTTAAATAAACGTGAGGTAAAGAAACTCTGTCATTAATGTAGTTTATAGTAAAAGTTTCCTCACGCAAACAATCCCTAGAAGAAAGATTCGATTTTTCGAGAGATGAGGGACTGTTTTTAAAATCTGAATTAGAAGACTTGTAAGTCTTTTTATGTGCACTAACCTGTGTCTGAGAAAATTTAGGAACACAGTTTGAAGGACTTTTAATACCTTTAGTAGCACTAACCTGTGTTTGAGAAAATTTAGGAACACAGGATTGAATAAAAACGTCTTTTGTGTCATTTAAATTGATAACATTAGATTTCGGCAGACACGGAACCGAAACCCTGTTTAGTTTAAAGTATCATTTTCATTAGAAGTGTCGACATGATGCATATTAGAGCGATTATTGCTTGACACGTTATTTGAACTCGGTGCAGTTGCACTTGATAGAGTAGAGTTACGTGGATCGGTCCGCAAATTGTTATTGTTTTTCGCTTTAAGTTTACGACATTCGCTTATTAAATGACCACGTTTTTTACAATAAGCACAAAATTTATTTGGATTAAAATTAGGATTAAAATATTGATTAGAATTTGTGTTAGAATTATCTTGTTCGTTATTATTTGCTGTGTTTACATGATAGAAATTAGGTGAAGAGCGCTTATTTTTATTTTTATAACACTCTGAAGCAACATGGCCGCTCATATTACATGTTGCACATTGTTTATTTGAACGAGTTGAAAGTTTTAACAAATTAAATATTTTTTCTTCTTCAGTGGCATTTGTTATCGCTTCTGATAAAGTTTTAGGATTCCTGCACCGCACAATATGGGAAAAATTAGAGTTCAACCCTAACAAGAACGTATTAAGAGCCAAATCTTCCATTGCGGCTATACGACCTACAAGTTCTTTGTCATTTTCGCAGCTATAATGGATGTCAGCTTGTAGTCGTGTTAAACATGATTCAATGCGGATAGAAAATTGCATCACGTCTTCGGAAGGCAACTGTTTGCATTGTTGTAAATCGACTAATAAGTGAGTGGAGTGCTTTTTTTCTCCAAAAGTGGTTCTTAGGAATTGTTTCATCTCTGACCAACTATTAAATTGTTTTAAACAACAAGCTAATTGGGCTTTGCCTTCCAACTGCGAGATAATATATTTACATAAAAACTTCTGCTGTTCTGTAGTTGCTAGACCAATCGCATTTTCGCAATTTGTTAAAAATGCGGGCAACGACTCACGGTCCCCATTATAGGGTTTGATGAATTTTGTGAGGACAGAGAGGGTAATTTTGTCTGCCATTTTAGTTGCTTTTGGTTTTGGTGCTGGACTGTCCTCTGAAGAATCTGAATGAGATGAAGATGCAATGTCTTCGGAATTCTCCTTTTTTAGAGGCATTAAAATGCTGATGATAAAATTATCGTAATAAAGCACTACAGAACATCAGACACACATAAATATGCAAAAATTATAAATACAAAATTGTGTACAAAACTTGAACTTAAAAGGTGTAAAATAGGGTAAATCTAATTTAAAGAGGGTTCTAGGAAAGTAAAGTTTTCATAAAAATTTGGGAAAATTCACTTCACAAAAATAGACTTGAGATCACTTTCACTAGATAAATAGATAGGAAAACTTACAGTAATAGTGATATGGCAGCAGTGCACGCGAACATTCTGGAACGATGACGTCACACACACGTAGTGTGGCGAGACACGGCGCGCGACGTGGCGACCTGGCGATTCAGCGAATCGTATTACGGGTCGTCGACACGACACGTTGCGTTCTGCTTGCACGTGGTGCGACCACGTAGGTGATGACGGATGATGTGCAGTTGGAGGTCTTCAGTGAGACCTTAACGGAGGGTCCTCTTGTGATGCGAGCTCGCACTCGGAAGTGGAGACTGACAAGGCAGCAGGAGATTTTCCGGGGTGATGCGGGCTCACGCTCTATAGCGGAGGCTGATCGTCGATCACGGGCAGCAGGAGGTGTTCCGGGGTGATGCGGGCTCACGCTCAATAGCGGAGGCTGATCGTCGATCACGTGGAATGCAGTAGCGCGGGCTTAGGCTTTTGAGGAACCTAAGGCTTATCGTCGACCACTTACCGAAAGGACTACTAGGCCACGGAGCCAACAATTGTTAGGTTGCAGACGAGTGACAACGAATTGACGACGCCTACACCTATGGATCCCAGTACTCGATTTTCCTGAGAAACTTTCCACTTCTGACACCAGTTTGTTAGGATGGTGCTCCGTGGGTCCCCTTTTAATCGAAACACTTTACTTCTGCTGCACTGAATTTATTTAAACTTGCACACCAAAATTACATGAGTCGAAAAATATGTTATTTGAAGGAATTTTGTAGGTTGACTGCGCTGCGTGCATGGCGAGCAGTTTTATATAATACATAAATTCTCAAATCAGCAAAATTAAAGTAGTGGGTTTGGAAATTATTTATAACAGTACTCTACAATCACTATGAGAATTAAAAAATAAATTGATTAATAGTTCTCGAGAATCTAATGATTTAAATCCTTGGCCAACCCTATAGCAAATTACGCTTAAATTGCGACATAATCTATTAGTACCGCATACACTGCCGGTCGTGTTTATTAAGCACAAGTAGGACAGTTATTTAAGCTGCAATGTAATCGTAGCGTGTCGTAGTCCCAGTGGACAAGAAGCTCGGTGCTAATTTTCCATATACATAGTTAGGGGCTCATCCACGGTGCTGGCTATTTGTGTAATAGATATTGCGCTAGAAATGAGGTTGACTACTTCGTAGTATTTTGTTTCATTATAATAATTGTGTTTGGGCGTCAGGGAGTTTTCTTCTTGAGACATTTTGCTCGTAGTGATATTTCTCTGATAAATATTCGTATGATAAAAAAAACTAAATACCAAAAATATGGCGGTGATTAAAAATAAATTGCAAAGTAGGTAAACGATACAATTATTAGAGCAAAAATAAGATATAACGCTATTATTATTATATCTTTTGCAAGTATATGCAAAAGATATAATAATAATAATACTAGGCTATAATTTGTCTCAATGCTGGGCAAAGGCCTCTTCTCATACAGTGAAGGCACGAGCATTGATCACCATAATTGCTCAAGAAGGGTTGGCGATTTCAAATTTACATAAATTTTAAGTCCAAGTTTCCTCACGATGTTTTCCTTCACCGATGGAATAGAATAGAATAAACTTTATTGCACACCAAAATTGAAATAAAACTGTTTTACAAAAAAAATGCTATATCTATGGTTACAATGGCGGTCTTATCGCTAATAGCGATATCTTCCAGACAACCTTTGGATGGACTGTTCGAATTTTAAAAATACAACGGGGGGTAGTCAATGGTGTACCTACTGCTAATACTACACAAACAATTAAAATAAAGTTATTTATTCAAAATATATAAATACATAAATAAATATACATAATCTATTTATAAACCATGTGTTTTATAATATTATGCGCTGATGACCGATGTCTGTGATGTAAGATAAAATTTTAGAAAGTACATATGAATTGAAAAAGTGACATTGGTACTTGCCTAGATTTGAACCCATGACCTCATGCACGAGACGCGAGGCGCTTAACCTCTGGGCCATCACAAATATAATATAAGCGAAGTAATACTATAAATAAAACTAGCTTCCGTCCGCGACTTCATCCGCATGGCATAGTTACTTTGGGCTAACGCTAACTTTAACCCGCGTGATGATCGAAAAAAAAATATCTTTCTCTCCCCTTTTCTTTCCACTTTCTCCCCCTTACCTCACTTAAAAAAAATGGACTATGTCCGTCTCCAGGGTGCCAATTATCTCTGTACCAAAATTCATCAAATTCGCGTGAAGACGTAACAAACAAACGCAAGATATTTAGTTTTGAGTAAGCAAAAAATCCGTCAAAGAGCGAGTCAGACTCAAGTTCAGAGGGTTTCGTACAAACTTGCGACATAAACGGCCATATCTTTTAACTGCGTTAACTAAGGGTTGTTTTTTTTTGAGACTTGTGACTTGAGATTTATGGTATCGACATACAGACAGAAGGATCAAACAAGGTGATTTAATGAGGGTTTCGTTCATTTTGAGGTACGGAACCCAGAAAATGCCGGTGATTGGATGCAGGATAATAATAAACTCACAATCAATTAGTACACATACAAAAGTACGTGTTCACGGCATTTTTTTATTACTTCATCAATATTCACGTTACATTCAACCACTATTTGATGTTTTCATCTCTTTTCCACTCACGTGGGATGCAGATCATGGCGATTGTTTTTCTTGTGAACGTTATTCTACCTCGCCGTAGCTCGAAGTGGAATATCGTGTTGTTTTTGTTGGAAACACCCAACACCCACACACACTCATACAACCCTATCCCTGTTGCACACACACACATATAGACAAACTCTCCTACAAAACATGTTGTAAGGATGTAAAACAAAATGTTGACCCAGTTTTTGTTAAAGTTCACTCGTGTTAACTTTCACTGAAGACAAATGAATATTATATCATTTCGTCTTAAAATTAATACTTTACAGAGTTTTCTGAGAATATGGAGAATAACTTTTGAACTTCTTGTATTAAAATGAGCTGAAACTTTTTAGTCGTTTCCGATTAAACATAGCAACATACAAGTTCTCGAAAGTCTGTAAGCTTATTTCGTTACATGTACACATTTGTTGAAAACGTCAAATTTCCAAAGAAAATCGTCTCGAGACGACTTCCGGCCACCGTAGATGCGGTTCGGTGGACGGTGGGCAATGGGTAGCTCACCGTCTGTCCATCTAGGTACTGCAGGCCGTGTCGGCGGCGCGTTAGGCGCGCCTCAAAGAGATGTCAGCAAAGCGACGGGGCCTGCCGGGGATGCGGGTTGTTTGAAAGAGAAACCACGGCTCCGGAACATAAAGGGCAAAAAAAGTAACATGGGTAAGTTTTAGTCAGTAAAAGTCTGACACTACACTCCACTCCGCCTAGAGCGGGAAATTTCTCCTGTATTGTGGTTGCTTTTACAAACATGTAAACTTACATACACAAACAGCCAGACACAAAACAACTACCTGTAGGTTATACAAATATTTGTTCTATGGGAGGATCGAACCCGCGACACGAAGCGGCAGTCGATCGCTCAGCAACAGCCTCAACCGTGCCGTCATTTGCTCAGAACTGTACATTGAGATGCTACTGGACTTATAGCCCTTGACTGTAACCGTATAAAATATATAAGAAAGTATAACACTTCAGCCTTAATGTTCCAACGAAGACTACAAAGTACGGACAGTTGGTAGTGGAGTTTAGTGGAGGCGTCGCATCGACAAATGCCGAACTAGTGAAGTGAAGCGTAGGCTGGTCAGGTACGTGCCGGGAATGCAGGTACGATGTGCCACGAATCATGTCGGCTTGCAGCTATGTAGAAATGTTGTGGACTAGAACTCGACTTTAAGTTACCTGGACCTAGAGTACAGTTTCCATTTCAATTAGCCTTTAACGGCATCTTCTATGACCGCACAGTTAGCACAGTGGCTGAGCGATCAACTGCGGTACAGCGTGTCGCTGGTTCGATCCCCTTTCGGAACAAAATAATATTTGTATTACCTACAGGTAGTTGTTCCGGGCCTGGCTGTTTGTGTATGTGAGTTTAAATGATTATAAACGCACCCACGATACATGAGAAATTCCTAGTGTGGGAAAAGAAAATATTTAATGATTAAAACTGACCAAAAGACTGCAACCAACCAACTCACCACTTTAATTAAACCTAAAATAAGTAGTTGAACTAATCTGTGTTTTAAGTGTATAACTTTATAGTGTATTTTACTATGTTTAGCAGCAAATGTATCTGCGACTATTTATAACAGTACTGTGTCTGGTGGGTCAATTGACATTTTGATTTCATAATGCAGGGTTTTGCAGGATGGTGCATAGTTCCATGTGGCGTTGTTGATGAGGAGGAGTTATGGCAAAACTGCAGAATTGAAACTTTTAATAAAATCTCTATCTTTTCTTAACTATTACCTATTCAACAGGCAGATAACAATAAACTGTGTATATTTGGTAGCTTGATAACTGTATTAAAGATACGAGATACAGTTTTATGTGACTCGTGGCGATATGAGAAAAGAAAAATGTGATAAAACTGTAACGGGTACGTCTTTCGTAGAGCTGCTACTATAATTTTACGGCTAAGAAAACTACCTAAGCACAGGACCCTACCTCGCACCATTTTTAGGGTTCCCTACGTCAAAAGGAAAAAACGGAACCGTTATAGAATAACTTTGATGTCCGTCTGTCTGTCTGTCTGTCTGACTGTTAGTCTGTCAAGACCCTTTATTTCAGAAACGCGTGGAGGTATCGAGTTGAAATTAAAACCATATACTCAAGTCTGTGTCCCTCTAAATCTACGCAGTCAAAATGTATGGCCGTTTATGGCGCAAGCTTTTACGGAACTATCGGTGCTCGAGTCTGACTCACTTTTGGCCGCTTTTTCGAATTTAAAAAACATGGGATTAATATAATTATTTTAAACACATAATTAAATAAATGAAGATTACAATCGCATCAAAATTGAAATTGAAAATCAACACACTCAGTATTTGAGACACGTCAAAAGAATTCAATTTTCAAAAAAGGTTAAAGCACATAACGTAATGCCTGAAATCCCCGATGACTTAGGCAAAGACGTATCTTATAGTGCACAGAAATTCCGCCAATTATGCTTAACTCCCATGAAATAAGAGGGGAAGCCCATTGCCCGTTTATCCTGTATATTTTGAACAATAATTACAAAATAGAAGATTATTAATACCAGTTGGAAACAACCCATTTTTTTACCTTTCACAATTTTGGTAAAACAAACACAGAACGTAATTACAAAAAAAGAAAACAAACTACGGAACTTGAATAATAAACATTTTTCTTTTTGAGGTTGTTTTAAATTCTTTGTCAGAATTTCGTGTCCAATATTTTCGGCACTAAATGAAGCTTACGACTGGCTTTGTCCTAGTATCTGTCGGTAAAATAATTTTGTCGAAAGTTCTTTGATAAATCGACTATTTAATTAGTAACATTGTTAAAAGTATCTTTTATTATAGCAATTCGAACAGCATTGACAGCAATAGCCTTTTCCCCTCCGGGTTTGCGGGTTGTTCGAAGAAGATAGTCTCCGGAACATAAAGGGCAAAAAAAGGAACATGGGTGGCTTTTAGTCAGTACAAGTCTGAAACTTCTCGCCGCTTTGCCTAGAGCAGGAAAAGTTATCTGATGATTTATCATCTGCAAAAATAAAACCTTTTCTAACTATGTTGGGGTTGGCTTCCAGACTAACCAGATGCAGTTAAATACCAGTATTTAACATGGAGCTACTGCCTCTCCACAACCCACTGTAAAATCTACATTTATGCATAAACAATCTGGACCAAAGGCGTGTTAATGTTAACGTGTTTTCCGAAGCACGGAGAAAACATACATAAACATCACGCCTGTAATCTATGAAGAGTTAGGCAGACTGAGGTGTACCAAACAGTAAACCCAAATCTTGCCAGCTAGGTTTAAGGCCTATGTAATAAAAACATCAACGGACCAACCTAGGCAAGCGCGGCTTAACTTAAAGATTGGCCCAAGCAGCTGTTATTTTTTAACCATGAACTCCTGCGAGCTTACAACTGCTATGTTTGGCACTAATGGACGGATTGCGATGATTAATATCCTTAAATAAAATAAAAAAATCGGCTAAATTTATGCTATTAATTAGCATAAATTTAGCCGATTTTTTTATTTGCAACAAGGTGCTTATTTCTAAGACACACACTTTTGCACACTCATAATTATTACAAGTATTTCAATGTTTGCAATATGCAAACTCAAATTCAAAGCATTTATTTATATTAGACCATTACAGGCACTTTTGAATGTCAAGAACAAAAAGATGAAGCTACAGTCCCAGTCACAAGGCATGTCTACTTGTGAAAGTTCTATAGTACCCCATTCCAAAGTGTTGATCTCTATGGAGAAGAATGGGCAAGATACTCAATAAACACATTACAAGAACATGGTTACATCATTCATGCCGAGATTATACGTATATTTGAGAACGATGAAGTTAAACGTCCATGTTAAATAAACAGATTATGTGTATTCATTTATGTATTTAATTTATATATTTTGAATAAATAACTTTATTTTAATTGTTTGTGTAGTAGTAGCAGTAGGTGCACCATTGACTAACCCCCGTTGTACATTTTATATTCGTACAGTCCATCCAAAGGTTGTCTGGAAGATATCGCTATTAGCGATAAGACCGCCATTGTAACCATAGTTAAAGCATTTTTTTTGTAAAACAGTTTTTTTTCAATTTTGGTGTGCAATAAAGTATATTCTATTCTATTAAACGTGTACATTAAGAGCGTCCAAAATATGAGTATGAGTGTACTTGTTCATTTTCTACATGAGAATTGCAAACACGAAGCCTTATCAGATCGAAGTATACTCTTACATTTATCTCTGACCCTTGAGAGTTCTTGCAACCTGATTTTATCGATATCTCGTTAAACCAGGGCATGCATTTAGAATTGGAGTCCTGTGTTATGATTTATGATATCTGAAATAATAATAATTGTGTGAAGGTAGGCGTATTAATTGGATTGGGCAGGCAAAGTCTGCCGAAGGGGTTTCGGGTTGTTCGAAAAAGATAACGCAGTACCGGAACACAAAGGGCAAAATAAGTAAGGGTTTTAGTCTGTACAAGTCTTTTGCTGATTTCCCATCCGCAAAAAAATGTTTACTGAAACACGCCATCGTGTGAAGTTGAAGGAATAGGAAATTGTCTTTAGAGACAAAAACAGTTTCTTTTATAGATAAAAGAAACTGTTTTTAGAGATATGATGTTGATACTAAGTACTAACAGACCATCCTAATCAGGTTGTTGCTGAAAATAGATATTATTTTCACAAAACAATTTTCAATCCTGACTAACGTGAATTGAGTTGCTTTTAGAACGACTAGTATTAAAAATGTCTCTAAATAATCTGAAGTTGAGTATGAACTAAACTTTATATAGGGGTATTAAGGTTGCGTCGCAAGTTGCCCGGCTAGATGCATAGCTTGAGGTTATGGATGGGTTGTTAAGGAACGTTGTATATTATTAGGTACCTTCTGGTATATGATAAAATAGCGTTGCCATCGATAAAGACCAGCCCAGGGCGAGTCAAACTCGCGCACCGAGGCGGGCGTCTACGCAATCAAAAGATATGGCTGTTTATGTCGCAAGCTTGTGCGGAAGCCTCGGTGCGCGAGTTTGACTCGCCCTGGGCTGGTCTTTATCGATGGCAACGCTATTTTATCATATACCAGAAGGTACTTCCAATTCCAATTTTAAAGTAATGGCTCCATCGTTTTATCGATGATTCAGAAGGTACTTAATAATATACAACGTATTTTGACATATGTTCTATGAGACTTATGTCAAAATACAACCATCCGTAAGCAAAACGAGTCGTTTTTGTTTATTGGAACGGGGCATTTGTATGGATGTGTATGTGGATTCCACATACACATCCATACATCCTCACAAACATTCGCATTTATAATATTAGTAGGATAAAACTAAGGACATACACTTAAGGATTAAGTTTTTCACAGCACAAAGAAACTACTGACTTGAGTATATGGTTGTTATTTCAATTGGATACCTTCACGCATTCCTGTGATAAAGGGTCTTGACAGACAGACAGACAGACGGTCAACAAAGTGATCCAATAAAGCTTACCTTTTTTTCCTTTTGACGTGCGGAACTCTATAAACCAAACGATTTTCCTTGCAAAACAAACAAAAGTTTAGGTGGCAGTAACTTGGTAACTTGGTGGTCGTAACAGTTCAAAAGTGACCATAATGCGCTACGAGCACTTTTAAAGTGCATTTTATAACGATTTTGTTTGGTATCATATTCGTAGTTTTAACCTACATACCTAAATACTACTTACTATTGTACTTGGATTTTTATTACTTTATGCGCATGTGATACATAAGTGGACTTAATGGCAAATAAGGCATGGTTCTTGTGTCTTACAGATGTTTTTTTTTGTTTGCATTCTGTGCACACTTTTGTAAACCATGTTAGAAATTCGAGGCGCTTTTTAACTTCGAGTGTGCAAAACGCCTTATCAAGTCTTGTCTTAAGTCAAGTCAAGTAATTCCACGCATCCACCAAACCTATGGTCGGTAGCCGATTGTATATATAACCGCTAATTCACCCGCTGCACAGCTCCGTAGTGTAGTAGCGTGAAGTTATATAGTTTATTAATTTTACGAAAGAATACTTAAGCGAAATTTCAAGTCTATCCGGCCAAGGCACCGCGTTCTCCCGTATCAACTTTGCCACCCTGTATCCTTTTTTTTTGGGTGGGAAATCATCAAATAATTTCCTCCGCTCTGGGCGGAGCGGGGGGGAGTGTGACTTTTACTGACTAAAACCCACCCATGTTCCTTCTATTGCCCTTTGCGTTCCGGGGCTGTGGTATCTCTTTCGAACAACCCGCAACCCCGGCAGGTGTATCACCCCCTTACAGGATGAATTTTGCAAAATCCTGCTTTAATCAGCACCTGCGTTCTAAAAGTATCTCCCATGGAAAATTTGAGACTCCTTACACTTGTGGTTTCTGAGATTACGTGATGAGTGAGTCAGTGATTTCCTCTTTTATATACATAATTCTTACTATCCTTACTAATATCATAAAAGCGAAAGTGAGTTTGGTTGTTTGTTTGTTACCTCTTCACGCTTTAATGGCTAAACCGATTTTGATGAATTTTGGTACAGAGATAGTTGGGAACCAGGAGACGGACATAGGCTATTTTTTTTAAAGTTTGAGATGAGGGAGAAACAGGGAAGAAAATGGCAAACTTAGCGTTGCTATTACAAATTAATAAGGCGCTTGGGCAAAAACTGCAGGTAGCAGGTACTGTGTTATACCGAATTTAACGCGAATGAAGCCGCGGGTAAAATCTAGTATTAAAAAAGCGAAAGTGAGTCAGTTAGTTTGTTACGTCTTCACGCTTAAATGGCCAAACCGATTTTGATGAATTTTGGTGCAGAGATAGTTTGGACCCTGGAGACGGACATAGGCTAAAACAATTGGGAAAAGGGGGAGAAAGAGGGAAGAAAAGGGGAGAGAAAGATATTTTTTTTCGATTATCATGCGGGTTAAAGTTAGCGTTAGCCCAAAGTAACTACGCCACGCGGACGAAGTCGCGGGCGGAAGCTAGTAATATTATTAAAGGGAAAATGAGTTTGTTTGTTTGTAACGTCTTTACGCCTAAATAGCAAAACCGATTTTGATGAATATTTTTTACAGGGATAGTTGGGACCCTGGAGACGGACATAGGCTAATTTAAAAAAGTGAGAAAATAAGAAGAAATTTAATATGGGACTTTTCACAGTTTTCAAGGTAGGATGCTAAAAATCAATATACACACTCTTTGTTACCACCGAAAAATACCTGCAAATCAGGAAAAGAGAACCCCGTGTTACCCCGATGCTTTGAATTCGGCCTATGATCGTATCTAAAAAGTTGAAACAATGATGAGATTCAGGACAAAGTTTAGGTCGTCTTTATCGCCTGTATAATGAAAGTCAAAGGGCCTGTTTTATCTCTTTTTTATAGAACTATCTAGATAAATCGAGAGCAATTTCGTTTATTTTTATGAGTTTAGTTTTTAGGGCCTAAATGGCACTTGCAAGATCTAGATAAGACTGCTGCTGACCTACACTAAAATGTTGCAATGATTAAAATCAAATTATTATGGGATTTATTTATTTAATTTACATAAATATTAGTTGCTTGTTAAAAACCTGTGATTAAAACCAAATTAATAAGGATTTACGTCAATATATATTGTTGTTGGAATCAAGGAACAATAACAGGTATGATAAAAAGTTTTGAGGATAACAGAACTTTACGACAGAAAATAAGTTACCCATTCAATTTCTTTCGAGAACAACTCTAATGACATTTAATATACCATTTCAGACACTAATCTGCATAGTCCTCGTGTAAGTTGACCAAGATTTTTTGTCTGGACCTTAAAAGAGACTATGACCTCTGAGTTTGTTTCGGCTGTTTCTTCTCAGAGTAGTACGAAACACCGGCCTCATATAGTTAAAAAAAAAGACGTGTAAAAGTGTTTGTGAAAACCTACTTGCAAAATAAACATCATTTATCAGAGTAGGCTAAGGTTCACATTTAACTACTCTATGAGTTTTAATAACTAATGCATTGTTCCAATTAACAAACACTAAACAAGCAAACGCAACGTAGTTTCAAACATTACAGTCATAAAAGTATCTCACTGTAACAAATTGACCATACGGTACGAAATTAATTAAAACTATGCAATTTCAAACCGCAGGTAGCAATAATAATAAACAGAGCGGTGAAATCTATTTGGTATCGTACCGATGTACTAACGAGCAATAATAAGCATACCGATATTTTTACAACTTTATTTATTGATTCATTTTCTTACATATTTTTTATATTTTTAATTCAATTCTAATTGTAATAAAAAAAAAAACAAAAAACATTTAAAAATACAAAAAATAGTAGCCCACCGGTATCGGGAACGAGTGCAAGCTACCGGCAGGCAGGGCTCCAGAGAGAGGAACCTCCTAACGATACGAGCCGTGCCCAGGAGCACCGCTCTCTGTATCAAGCCCAAAGGCTTGAGGAGGCTCTTGGCAATTAAGCCATTGGCAGATACGACTATCGGCACAATGATCGCCGAGTCCACATCAACATGTCTAAAACCTCGCGAGCCAAGTCAATATACTTGATTTTTTACAATTAATTATTAAGAAAAAACTAGACTATTTATTATCTTAAAACTCAGATGACATTTCTCAGTCTTTTATTTATTCATTTATTCCCTGCAGATTAAGCTTAAGCGCTATTAAGCTCGCCGTTGTTCATAAGCTTTATTATTGCGAATTGTGTGTATATTTGTAGGGTTCCGTAGCTAATTGGCTAAAATAGAACCTTTACAGTTTCGCCCTGACTGTCTGCCTGTCCGTTTGTCACGGCTAATTCACTCCGAGGCTAAAATTCTTAGAATAGATGTCTTATATAAACCGCTATTTAAAAATATGATGCGAAATTATAAATAAATAAGGCCCCCATTCATGCAAAAGAGAATTGTAAATTGAAATTTATGGAGTATCTATCAATAAGTCTTTAAAAATGTTATCGAGGTATCTTAATTTTTTTTTTCTTAAGTAAATGATTAATGTGATATTGGCTTCTAAAGTTGTAAAAAGATGGTCTCCTCTAATTTCTAAAGTAAAGGTAGGAAAATTCTGGTAAAAATTAGGTCTGTAGTATCTACGTATAAGCCACTTTCAACGAAGATTGGTTTGAACAAGATTTGATATTTATGAGATTTGGAACTTTTTCAACAAACTGCAGTCGCAACTTTGTTTTTCATTAAGACACTATAAAGAACAAATTTATTGTTGCGGTTAAGTGTTTTCCATTTTTATTTTAATAAGCAATTGTTTAGTGCTACGGAACCCTGTGTATTCGAGTCCCACTCGCACTTGACCGATATTTTAATTTTAAAAATATAAATACAAGTATATTTGTCTTTTATTTTAAGTAATTTCTTTTTTTCTGTTACGGCATGTACCTGATTCTTTCTAACAAAAATAACAAGTAGCTTTTAGCTTCCAGCCAGTCCCAAGCTACTAAATGGATTCACTTATGAAGGCTTTTGTTATAAGCCTGATAATTACTAGGCCAATGTTATCGGCAGTTACATAAACGTTTAGTAGTAAGAATATAAAAGTAACGTTCATAGGTTTTATGTAAATAGGTTTAGTACTTTCAGGAGTATTTTCTCCGAGGATATTGGAAGGGAAAGGTCGAAGTTTATTAAGCTTCTGTGTTTTATAGGTAGCAATTAGTTACGTCTAGACCGTGTAATTAGGTTTAGAATTTTCTTTCTTAAAACAATAAATTCTTTTGTAAAAAAAACTGTGTCGTGTTTTGTTTTAACAACTATCCTTTGCTTTTGTTACCGAAGGCGATTATGTAATAAAAAACCGGCCAAGAGCGAGTAGGACTCGCGCACTGAAAGTCCTGTACAAACTTGCGACATAAACGGCCATATCTTTTGACTGCGTAGACTTAGATGGTGAATTTTTTGACAGCTATAGACTTGAGTATATGGTTTTCATTTCCAACTCGAAACCTTCTCGCGTTACCGATATAAAAGGGTCTTGACAGAAAAATTGTATACAAATAGACAATTAAGTGATCCTATAATTCCGTATTTTTCCTTTTGAGGTAGGGAACTCTAAAACTAAAACGGAACTTATAATATAGACATGGTAGAGCAATTGAAAATAGTTTGAGCTGAAAAAAAAACGATGGATAAAAGTTAAAATACAAAAGAAATATCCCGCCAATTTAAAACCTGTCAAAATAACAAAACTTTTTTCTGGCATCTCAAAATGTTTCCAGCCACTCCTAGAGTCAACGATAACAAGATTATTTTTCTTTTCATAACGTAAAACCTTCTTGAATAAAAGAAGGAGGAAGCATTTTTGAATTGTCGCCCTCTAGGGTTGGGACAGCTGAATTGTCGTTTTCCGTCACGTCCTTTTTGGGTCGTTTACGAACCAAGGTTAGTGTACGTGTTTGCGAAATCCCTAGCTTAGGGTTCCTAATACATCTGTAGTCAGCCTTATAAATTATTTATTCCTTAATGAACTTTGTTCCAATTTTGATTTAGTACTTAAACGGAATGGAATTTCAGCTTGAAATAAAAGAGGGTTTATTTCGTACATGTCGTTACCATTAGAAAAAGGTCCAAGGGTCTTTAGCCACTTAACCTACAGTAATTCATTGTTAAAAAATGGGTTGTCTTGAAACACTTTCGCTGCAAATGTTAACCAATTCCAACTCTCCAACAATTACGAGTGGTTTTATTCAGATTTTTGTTGTAGGATGATCCAAAAGATTTATACAATAATTAGGTTTCTATACTGAATTTACTAAAACTAAATACCAATATATCACCGCTGTTTAAACCCAAGTTTGGCGTCAGAGCTTAGTGGTCTTGATTTATAGACCGCTGCTTAGAATAATCACAAGTCTAAACGGAGCGTTTGTTAATTAAATTACTGTTTGAATTAACAGAAATGATAAGGTCGAGGGTGTACTGAAATAATACTCGAGATATAACAAAGGGTTTATATTTTGAAACGTTTGTTGTGTGGTTCTGTGCGTGTGACACCACGTGTCAGCAAAAATCAGATTATAATAATAAATCAGTTCGAGCATTAGTCAGATTTAGATTCAAAATTAATCTTTGAAGCGTTTTTTTTGCTTTGATATGTGGATTTCCTTTTTTTTTAGTTTCTTTTTCATTTTAGTTTCCAGGGTACGTACGTCTTTTAGATTATTGAAAAATAAGGGACGTAAAGATATAGCCCGTTAAAGTTACGAATGACGTCAGTCGTTGCGAAAAAATGCAGCAACGCGTGACGGACTAATATTTTTTTTGTAGGAAACTAGCCTATTAACCCAACTGACTACATCAGCTTGTTTTCAGAACATGACCTTTAACATTGAACAGTAGCCACTAAAGGGATCAATGAAAAGCACGTGGCTGTGATGAGAATATTAAGGTGAATGCAAAGTGTGTAACATGAAAAAGAAACGAATCCAATTTTTTTCACGGATCGGACAACTGTTGATGGTAACCGAATAAGCTGATTACGATTACATTTTTTATCATTTTATTTAACTAAAAATCCTGTAAAACCAATATTTGTTTAAACAATCATTTGCCACTTTACATACAGTTCTACTGACCGTTTCCGGCTATAGCAGCCAATCTTAGCGGAGATAAGACAGTTGCACGGGAGATTTTATTGTGCACAAGTGTGTGCGCAGGCAGAAGTGTAGTCTGTGTTCCCTCACTCTCGTAGTCCGATGGGATGGCAATCCGACATGACCGGGGAAAGATCATTCGCAGGACCAACGGCTTAACGTGGGGCACAGGGGGAATCTTACCGCCAACTTGCAAACTCCGGTCCAAAACCCCAATAATACTTTTTGCCCGACCTGAGAATCGAAGCCAGGACCCCGTGCTCAGCAGACGCGACCACTAGACAATAAAGACACTCAGTCATGTTAGGTGAGATAGGCGTAAAAGCAATGTAAAAAGTTACTGGACATATCATTAGTTAATTACTTATACATATATAGATAGATGACACGGTTGGCGCAGTGGCTGTGCGATTGACTACTTCGCTGCGTGTCGCGGGTTCGATCCCCGCACGGACCAAATATTTGTATGGCTTACAGATAGTAGTCCCGGGTCTGGTTGTTTGTGCATGTGAGTTTAAATGTTTGTAAACACACCCACGATATAGGAGAAATTCCTAGTGTGGGGCAAGGTTTTTTAATAAAAAAAAAATCTAGAAAAATCCATATAAACGTAAACATCTAGTATCAGTACTGTCTCTCCTCCTATAAATACATTCAAGTTTGTCTTGAAAAGATCGCTTTTAGCGATAAGACAGCCCATTGTATCACCCTATTTATAAGTTGTATATTCTTGTAATTTGCATGGTGTATATAATAAAGAAAATTCTATCATCTAAATAATCCGATCACATGCAATACAAGCCTAACAGAACCTTAATTCAATAATAATAAATTTCATGATCAATGAGCTAGATTAAACGGTTCATTAATATGTTGGCAGGGTTCCATTCCGGTTAGTGCTTCAAATTGTTTATATGATGCATTGCAGTTGCAAAACAAGTTGAGTTCTATATGTTGCTTGTTGATTATAACAACTTTACAATGTATCGGTTGTAGATTATAGCAACTTTACAATGTGACGTTACCCCCGCTCCGCCCAGAGCGGGGGAAGTTATTTGATGATTTCCCACCCCAAAAAACAAGGTCCTCTCTAATATAAATTTTACAAGTTATATTTGAACCTTTCCGGTGTCCGATGAAACTGAAACTTCGCATATGTTGAATGATAATGCTTGGTTTGCTATCAACAGCATTACAATCTTCAAATATTAAAAATAGGTGTAACATCTCATTGTTACACAAAAAGTTTTGACACAAAACAAAACACAATCAAATTATAACAACCTACATTATGACAATTAAATTGGCATTGACTATGAAATGGGGGTACAGCTTAAAAAAATTCATACTCTTAATTGGACGTGTTTTTTTTATTTATAATATTTACGTATTAATAGGGAAGTTTCCAGAGTCAAAGTAATAACATTCTATTTAGTCCGTCTTTTAGATTATTCAATAAGGGACACGTATTTTTTTTATTTGTAAATTAGACCAAAAACGATAAAGTTATAGCCCATAAAAGTTACTTGTGATGTCGCTCGTTAAAAAATGCGGCAAGGCGTGACGTCACACGTAACTTTAATGGGCTATATCTTTGTTTTTTTTTTTTTTTTAACTAGCCTATTCTGTCTGTAGTTCCAAAAAGTCGTCGAACAACACGAGACATTAAGATCTCTTACAACTAATAAAGAAATAACAGTTGCCATAACAACTCATCACATAATATAAGTATACATATATCCACATAAAACTTAATATCTTTCTTCACCAATTATTTCGCCCCTCAACGACCCAGCTTTACTCTTCAACTCTCAACGATGTAACGTGTGCAGAGTCCCCGTAAGCGACGCGTCTGGTTTAATTAAACTCTCAACTTAGTCTGAAGGTAATACAACTGTAATTAGATCGCTTCTACTTAGCATTTCAATTACGCCGCCACTATGATTTTATATTAATACTGAAATTAGTAGGAAGTTATGAGATGTTTTTGATGATACTAGTTGAGAGTTCCTTAGTTAGTTAATGTTACGTTTTTCGTGCCTCAAAAGAAAAATGGAAACCATTTTTTTCATTTTGAGATGAAACGATCCTATACCGTACGTATAGTATCATTTTGTTGCCCGTCTATCAAAATCCATTATCTCGGTAACACTTAAGGATATCCAGTTGAAATTTAAACCATATAGTAGGTCTGTGGACCCTTGAAATCTGCCCGATATGTGGCTGTTTATGTCGCAAGTTTATACGGAACCCTCGGTGCGCGAGTCCGATTCGCACTTGGCCGTTTTTTTATTTTTTTATTTTTCGTTGTCGCCTAAGGTAACAAAGGCAACTGATAGTTATTAAAACAAAAAAAACCAGCAATCGTTCATTGTAAACAAAAAAATGTTTAAAAAAAATCTACACTGCATTTGGCTGGTTTGTGTATACTTGGGAGCAAAATAAGCGCAGAAAAAGGGGAGTCTATATGTACATATATGCGTTGCGTGTCGGGGTTCGATTCCCGCTCGGAACAAACATTTGTATGACCTGCAGATAGTTGTTTCGGATCAGAATTCTGGTTGTTTGTGTATGTGAGTTTAAATGTTTGTAAACGCACCCACGATACAAGAGAAATCCTAGTGTGGGGCAACATTTTTTTTTTTTAAATATAAATATTGAAGGTCAAACTTCCAACCTTTTTCACGTTTGTTTACAAATAAAATTTTACATAAATACCGATTTCGTACCGTGTACCATTTCATCTATAAACACAATGCTAGTATATTGCGCGTAACTGAAAACAACAAAGTTTTGACAAAAACAATTGAAAGATTGTATCTTAGTATTACTTCTGATTTATAGAAAACTCAGACGTCTATTTATCAAGTCTTGATACTTTCTCTGTAATAATGATAGGACATCAAACATAGCATCTAAAATAAGGATTGTATAACCTACTGGGGAAAACAGAAAAACATGTTATTGTACATAGCGCCAATAACAAGGTATTGACATATGGGAATGTCAACATGTCTCCGTAAGTTTATCTCAAATCTTAGTTGAACTAATCCTTACTAATATTATAAACGCGAAAGTGAGTTTTTTTTGTTTGTTTGTTACGTCTTCACGCCTAAATGGCTTAACCGATTTTGATGAATTTTGGTAACACAGTTTTTCCTGATTTGCAGGTACCTGCCACCTGCAGTTTTTGCCCTTGCGCTTTATTGATTTGTATTAGCAATGCAAATTTTTCCCTTTTCTTCCCTCTTTCTCCCTCATAAACACTTTTTTTATATAGCCTATGTCCGTCTCCTGGGCCCCAACTATCCCTGTACCAAAATTCATCAAAATCGGTTTTGCCATTTAGGCGTAAAGACGTAACAAACAAACTCACTTTCACTTTTATAATATTAAGTAAGGATTCGTGATGTTATGTTGTTAATTCGTATACTCCAGTAAAGACATGTTAAAAACACGATCGATTTGTTAGGAATTTTATCTATTTCGATTAATGTGTATTAAGGTTATCTTTTTCATTCTTATCCGAAGACTAATTAAATATAGCTCAATCATTTTAATCAGATGTTTCTCGAGATTATGGTAGAGGAACACGTCAAATAAGACAGATAGTATAGTCAACAAGTGCTTTTTTAGACAAAACTTTTTAAAAGTCTCGGAAAAATATGGTTGAGGGCTTATTCGATTCGGGATCGCATCTAGAAAGTTTTTGAAAAAAATCAAGACCCGCTCGAAAAAATTGCAAAAGTTATTAACAAATTAGTAAACAAAAACAAAGGGGTTTAGTTTTTTTAATATATCCCGAAAACTATTTGAGATATTTTGATTTTAAAAAAAGATTCAAAAAGAGGAGGAAATTTCCTAAAAAAAACTTTTTACTTCCGAAATTGTAGGACCAATATTAATCATTTTTACAGGGAGCTGAAAAACGCCCGAAAACGGGTACTCGGGTTTCCGCAAGCCACGCCCCCTTCGAGCGCTTTAATGAAAAATATATTTTAAACATACATATATATAATTTCTTTTTTGTATAATTTTTTTTAGAATTCTTTACACTAAAATAAAACCGACCAATTTTGCGGAAAAAAAATTAATTCGATAATAAATATAAATATTTTTTTTTTTTTGCAAAAAGGTAATTAGTCGGTTTTATTTTAGTGCAAAGAATTCTAAAAAAATTGTACAAAAAAGAATTAATTGTTTATAACAAATTGTTTATTTAATAAACAATGAAAATTTATAAACAAACGAAATTTTTTTTTTGATTATTAAGGATGATAATAAATAATGATATTTTTTAAAAAAAAGCGTACCTTAATATTATTAACAAGTGGTAAAAAAAAATTGTTAATTAACAAAACGGTTTTTTAGCAATAATTTTTTTTAAGGATCGTTTTTTATCTTAAAATTCATAATTTTTTACGAGGAAACTATTTTCAAAAAAAAATTCAATTATCTTATAAATAATCTATTTGTTTATAACAATTTTATAAACAAAAAGAATTAAAATTTATAAAAAAATATTTTTAGGTAGCTTTTATCGATAGAAAAACGAATGATCATCGACATTGGAAAAAAAAATAATTCTTGTAACATTTATTTGAATATTTAATTTGCCGCCTAGGTAATTTGTTAATAACAAATCGAAAATTAACAATTTTTTAATTTACTCAACGGAAATCCTTTCTTTAATATTTGAAAAATAGCTCCACGAGAGGAAAAAAAATTGAGATTTCTGGTTTAACAATTATGCAACTTGCAATGTTTATAGCCCAGTCGGAAGAAATTGTTAATTAATTTATGGATAACATTTTATAAAATCGCGATAAAAATATTTTTTCTACGGCATTTCATTCTTTAATTTGTCCTGTACATGTCTGAATTTTTTCAAATTTTAATATCAACATTTAATATGTTTAAATAATATTTTTTATTAAAGCGCTCGAACGGGGCGTGGCTTACGGAAACCCGAGTACCCGTTTTCAGGCGTATTTTCAGCTCCCTGTAAAATTTTTAATATTGGTCCTACAATTTCGCGAGCTGGGAGTTTTTTTTAGGAAATTTACTCCTCTTTTTGAATCTTTTTTCAAAATCAAAATATATCAAATAGTTTTCGAGATATACCAAAAAATCTAAACCACTTTTTTTTTGTTTACTAATTTGTTAATAACTTTTGCAATTTTTTCGAGCGGGTCTTGAATTTTTTCAAAAACTTTCTAGATTTGATCCCGAATCGAATGAGCCCTCAACCATATTTTTCCGAGCTTTTTAAAAAGTTTTGACTAAAAAAGCACTTGTTGACTAGACTATTGAGGCTTGTTGAACAACAAGTTTCCAGTAGTGTGTTTTCATGTTTGTTTATTTGATTATCCCTCTAATATGAGTTGTAGATCTTAAAGTATTGTTATCAACTTGGAATTTTACTGATACAGAAAAGTATCGATTTCACCCTTACTGAATTGAGAACAGGTAGGTAAGTCCCTTTAAAAATTCCAGACATTTCTATGGTAGAAAGGCCAATATAGTTCGCAAAACCCCTCTCAAATTCCTTTGTAGGTACAGTTACTAAGACCTAAAGCCTGCCTTTTGCAATCTACTAGAAAGCCTTGACATTTATATCCTCCGAAAATTAGTCTAACAAGGGGGAATGCTAACCACAAAACCTTTTATATCTCTGAAACAATCCTATACTACGAAGAACCTTAGAATAACAGAATATCTTTATCGTAATGTATCCTACCCAAAGGTCAGACTGGTTTGTTTCGACTTTAGATTATACCCTGAGGGCGATTGAAGACAACGGAAAAATAAGATCATGTAGATGTAAGACAAACAGATGTGAGGTTAAAATGCTGAGTACCTTAAGTAACAAACGTATCTTTTTTGTCTTAGATACAGGATAGCTGCAGGTAAAGTTCCGCATTTTATTTAGAGAAAAGCTTAGATAATACGCCAACTTTAAGGAAAGAACAATGTACTCTAAGATCGATACAGGTGCTTGATTGTTGAAAATATTCTCATATTACAATTTAAAGTTAAAGCTTAAATCTTCTGTAAATCGAAACCTGAAATTGTTTAAACAAAGGATTTGGAGGGACGCTAATATAAATATCTTTGGGAACGAGGATATCCCTGGTGGATTATCCCACGAAACGAAAAGTAAAGCCATGGACTTCCCATGACGGGTCGAGTTCATAAAAATGGAAAAATATACTATACTTTGTACACAAACAAAGAAACATGTCTCTGTTTAACCCTTCGTAGTTACAGACGTGATGTTATGTATACTAAAAAAACAAACAAAAATCTATGAAAAGGAAACACATTTTTCGACTGTTCACTTAAACGACTCCCAAAGTAAGTATGAGCTGGCATACTACACACGATTTCGAACTGACATATTACACGTAAGTCGTCTGTCATATTAGATCGCACTAAAATTGGCTTGAGTAGCCAACTCCGCACAGTTTCGGTGGATAAACCTTAGCTCTATCATATCTCTTCTCCTCTCTTCTTTGCACATCTCCGCACAACTCCGCTGTGGTGAAGTCCGGTCCTAACGGTATGTATTTATAGACCGATAGCGCGTCTAAATGTAGGGCAATATTTATCTCATCTTGTGGCAATAACACGGTATTGCTCCATGTTCGATCGAAGCGACGTTGATTAATTTTGTTATTGCTCTGTGATTTATTGCTCTTATTTGGAGTTTGACGCAATGTTTAGTATGAAAATACTCATAACATCATCTGCGTAGCCTTTTCCCAACTATATTGGGGTCGGCTTCCAGTCTTACCGGATGCAGCTGAATACCAGTACTTTACTTGGAGCGACTGCTTACTGACCTCCATAACCCAGTTAATACTGGGTAATACGATACCCCTTGGTAAGACTGGTTATCAGACTTTCGGGACACTGACTACTGTAACGACTGTCAAAGATCTACAAATGACAGCCGGGACCAACGGCTTAACGTGCTTTCCGAGGCACGGAGGAAACTCGGTATGTAACGGGTGGTCACCCATCCACAGACCAACCTAGGCAAGCGCGGCTTAACCTAAAGATCGAACTGAGCGGCTGCTATTATTTAGCCATGAGCTCCTCAAAATATTCATAACATACACCTATAAAAGACTTGTGAAGCTGGTGAAATAATTGCCGCGGTTACGAGTTGTTCCGTCGGGGTGCGGGTTGTCCTGCCGGGGTTGTAGGTTATTCGATAGAGAGTCCGCGGCCCTGGAACACATAGGGCAGAAGAAGCAGCATGGATGGGTTATTCATTAAAAAACTCTCAGTCCCTTCCGTTCCGCCTAGAGCTGGAGAAATTATTTGATGATTTTCTATTCGAAAATTTGCAATCAAACGATGATGTAAGTACGTGCGTTAGTTTGAACTATTTGTATGTATTTAAATTTATGTCAATACTTTCCTATTTAACACAAAAGTTGAATGGTAAAGAATGGCTAGTGGTATTAAGCCCGTCTATGTACCACTCTTGTCTATGAAGGTTACATGAATGGCGAAGAAGGGTGGTTCTTATTAATATTTCGTCTTGTTTACAACGAAAAGGGTGGTCATATGTTTGACTAATAAAAATAAATGAACATGACCCAGGCGGTCAATATTTGGTGTCAATATTAATCCTACTAATATTATAAATGCGAACGTTTGTGAGGATGGATGTATGGATGGATGGATGTATGTATGTATGGATGTCCAAGACGTGAATGACGCGAAAGAGTAACAAACATCCATACATCCATGTATGGATATTTATTACTCTTTCACGTCAAAACGGCTGAACGGATCTTGATGAAATTTAGCATAGAGGTAGATTATGGTCTGGAATAACACATAGCATTTTTTTTCGATTTCAGGCGTGCGAAGCCGCGGGCACCAGCTAGTAATCCATACTTAATATTATGAAGTAATTCTGTCTGTCGCTTTGTAGGTTACCTTTTAACTGACAAGATCTCGGTGACAGCGGCATACAGATAACTTCATGATACGAGTGAAGATAATAAATACAGAAAAGTTTCAACAACCACGTGGACAAATCAGCATAATATATTTCTATGAAATTAAAATTACTTTTTAAACATATAAGTTGGCTTAGTAAACTATCACAAATCATCATTAATACTGTTGTACTCTTCCTTTGTTAATTAACAGTTAACTTTCTATCCGTGTTAACCTTAAGAAGCTGACCAGTTCTATTTATAGCCGAGAGCAATCATCTATACCTACTAATATTATAAAAGCGAAAGTGAGTTTGATTGTTTGTTACCTCTTCACGCTTTAATGGCTAAACCGATTTTGATGAATTTTGGTACAGAGATAGTTGAGAACCAGGAGACGGACATAGGCTTTTTTTTAAAGTGAGAATGAGAAAGAGGGAAGAAAAGGGAAAACTTAGCGATGCCATTACAAATCAATAAGGCGCAAGGGGAACTGTGTTTCCCCGAATTTAACGCGAGCGAAGCCGCGGGCAAAAGCTAGTATAGAATATTTCCAACGAATGTAATTTGATTGGGACCCAATGTTAGCTATCAAAACTCTGGTAGTTTTATTTCAGTAGATTAAATGAGTTTTAGGATGAAGTCTGTCTTGGTGCAATCGATGCTTTGTCATAGTGGCTCACTAAAACACAATGTAAGGATAAAATAAAAACAATTATTTATAATTATGTCTTGACTAGCTTTTGCCCGCGGCTTTGCTCGCGTTAAATTCGGGGTAACACAGTTCCCCTTGCGCCTTATTGATTTGTAATAGCAACGCTAAGTTTTCCCTTTTCTTTCCTCTTTCTCCCTCACATCCAACTTTTTTTTAAAAAAATAGCCTATGTCCGTCTTCTGGTTCCCAACTATCTCTGTACCAAAATTCATCAAAATCGGTTTAGCCATTAAAGCGTGAAGAGATAACAAACAAACAAACTCACTTTCGCTTTTATAATATTAGTAAGGATAAGGATTTGTCTCGAGTCATCTCGCGGCGGCCGACGCCCAGGGCGTGTCCCGCTGCGAAAGTTAACTCATAAGGTGTGAAATAAGGTTGCAAAGTTTGTATGGGAGAATGCAATTCCTTAGCCGGACCGGAAATTCATTAATGAAATTAATAGAATCTCAGTATAATCACGTTGTTACGACACTAAAGTTGAAACCGCTGGGCACAGCTAGTCTTAATACAAAAGTTCTTAATAGCGGGCTAAAAAATAAGAAACCCATAATAGGTCTAATAAACTGATACCCACAATACGTTTATTTAATTGTTGTTACGAGGCTTAAGTAAAATACAAACTTCAACACACGTCGTACTACATAAATATTAAATTCCTAAGTTTCACTTCCTATACCGGCTTAGTGAAACTTTCAGGGCTTAGGCGTTGAATCCAAAAGGCCTGGGGCCTACGAGATATGCGGCTGAAATCGTATGTAAATTTAGAGTAGCCCATTAATTATACATGTCCTTGAGTCTGTTGTCCCATTACTGTTAGTAATAGGTATGTTGTTTTAAATGCTAAATTGCGTACGTGTTTCTAATTAAAAGATTGCATATATCTAAATATAAATTAGTTTGGGATTAGAATAGTTTTGCTCTCGCATAAAGATTTTAATTAAAAATACATAAGTTTTCGTTTATTATTCAAATAACTATACGATGGGAGTTTGTATTTAATTTTGATAGTAAGCTGTTTGTTTGAAGAGGATTTTTCTCATTTGAACAATAATTCGCCTGCGGCATTACCAAGGTGATTGGTTCTCTACGTTCGGGTTTACCGAATATGTATTCCAAAGCTTTACAACTCCAGCCAGTTGGATCACGTCATATAATTCTACGTCATCTCAATGCTCCACCAAACGCTAGGTCCTCGACCATACCGAAGGACGGAAGCTTGCTCATCGTTACTTACCGTGCGCATACATCGGCCATTCCTATTTGAAATCCATCAAACCTACCAGACAGTTGTGTTGCTGGTAAATTTGTTCCGCCACTACTAACACTAGGGAGTGGCGAAGGTTGTGTGTTTTGATAATCTGTTTTCTGTAATGATTAAAAGCTTTTGATTTTGATCCCGTCAATATTATATGGTCTACATGTAAAAGCAATTTAATTTAGTCGAGACTACCAGTATCACAACTGTAGCTTGACACTCAAACATGGAATGGAATAGGATGGGAAATCATAAAAAAATACCTTCTAGGCTCTGGGCGGAGCAGGGGGGGGGGGGTGGTGACAAACTTTTACTGACCCATCCATGTACCTTCTTTTGCCCTTTGTATTTTGGGGTCACATTATCTCTTTCTAACAACCCGCAACCCCAGTAGGCAATGGCCCTGGTAGGCCTCTTTGCTTTGCTGACATCTCTTTGAGGCGCGTGGAACATGAAAGCGCATTATCCCTTGACGTAACTATTTTCATTGAATATTGCAAAGGAAATCTAGTCTATTGTTTATAATTCTATTCTATCTGCCACAGACACTAGTTGCCATAAAACGAAATTCAGCACATTTTAGGCTTTTCGTTGCTGTTTCATAGAGATAAAAGGGTACAAAATAGGCTTAAAAATTCCGTTCAACGTTTTTATGACTAATAAATCAGAATATAGCCGAGTGAATGCATTCCCACAACTGGCTGGTATTAAACAATTATTCAAATGAATGTACAAAATGAGTACGATATGCAAATTGTGAAAATGAACGATTCACCGACGCGTATTAGGGCTCAAATTGATTCGGTACTGGTAAATCATTTCTGTATGTTTTGATGCTACGAGTAATTTAACGGCACGGTTGGCGCAGTGACTGAGCGATCGCGTAAATAGAGATTCTGTGACTGTTATGTAAAAGTCACACAGTTGGGTACTTTATTTGGTTAGTCCTCTTACCCACAGTCTAGTATGCATCTTGATATAAATCGGATCGATTGAAATAGGACGACACGATTGGCCTTGTTGTTGCGCCACGTGTTGCGGGTTCGATCCTCGCGCGGAACAAATATTTGTATGACCTACAGGTAATTGTTTCGGGTCTGGCCTTTTGTGTATGTGAGGTCAAATCTTTGTAAACGCACCTATGAAACAGAAAAAAATTGCTAGTGTTAAAAAAAAAAACAATATGGCATTACGTCCCACTTTAGAAATAAGAATAAGGTAGTTTGGAAAGTAAAGAAGTAGTTTTGTAAAAGAAACTGATTATATTTTGGGAATATTATTTTATAGCACTAATTAACGTTTACGCATAAAAACAACGGCTGCATCCATATGAAGCCATTGATTTTAGTTTGGCAAAATAGCCGTATTTCTCAAAAGAAAAACAACTATGTTATGTGAGAAATGTATCATATCAAGAATAATCAGTATGCAATCAAAACAAAAAAAAAATATATTTTTAAATCCATTACTACTAAAATGATTTCAGACGTAGCATTAACTTCCAGTGCTACAGATTTGCTACGCGTCTCACAACGGACAGCTACGCGCACATGCTACGAGCTACGGCTCGAGTGACCGTAGCATGTAGATCTATGTGTGAGTGGATTTCCTATTGTCATTTTTGTTTTTGTTAAAGAGCTATTTAAAAAAAGCCAAGCAAACATGGTGAAATTTTTTCTTAAATCCCCGGAAAACGTAATTAGAGCTTACAGAAAAGATTATTTCGCGTAATACCTGAGTAAACAATGCAATTCAGCTAACATTTGAGCTTCAGTTTTAATTTCTAGAGAGACGACACATACAACTTTTGAAATTGAATTGGCACGAAACATGCGGCACTCGTTTTTAGGGTTCTGTAAGTGAAGGGTGAAAACAGGACTGTATTAAACGCGAACCGAACGTTTCTTTGTCGTCAGTATTTCACAAGGCTTTTTTAACCGTACCAGACAACCATTTCGAATTTTCAAGATTGGTTGTAGTTAAATTTAACTTTTCGTCTATTAATTAGAAAGAAATAGTTTAAATAGTACAAAACCACTAAAACGTGACTCAAACTCGCGCTTATCTGGTTTTTAGAGAAGAATTTAATTAAAATGCGCGTACGGATCTAGGAACGTCGGCAACGCTGCAGTTCTCATTATCATATTAATGAGAAAACTCTGCTTACTTGTATTTTGGCTCGTGTGTGGAGAATGTGCGGATTTCTCGCAAGAAGATACGCTTCCTTGCTTCTTTTAGCTGAGGGTATTTAATAATATAAATCCTTATTATCAGACCGTTCGATAACACAAAGTTCGTAATAGTATAGTATAGTATACACTATATAATAATAATAAATAAATAATAAATATCTTGGGACAACTCACACACGGCTATCTGATCCCAAGCTAAGCAGAGCTTGTGTTATGGTAACCAGACAACTGATGTACATACTTGTATAATTTATAAATACATACATATTATAGATAAATCACACCCAGACACAGAACAAACAATCATGCTCATCACACAAAGTTTGTCCTGGGTGGGAATCGAACCCACGACCTCCGGCTCAGCAGTCAGGGCCACTAACCACTAGACCAACAGGCCCGTCAATAAAATCAATCAAATATACTGGTAGTACTGGTATAGTATACATATATAAAACAGTCCATCATCTGCCTAGCCTTTTCCCAACTATGTTGGGGTCGGCTTCCAGTCTAACCGGATGCAGCTGAATATCAGTATTTTACATGGAGCGACTGCCTATCTGACCTCCACAACCCAGTTAGTACTGGGTAATACGATACCCCTTGGTAAGACTGGTTGTCAGACTTTCGGGACACTGACTACCTGTAACGACTGTCAAAGATCTACAAATGACAGCCGGGACCAACGGCTTAACGTGCTTTCCGAGGCACGGAGGAAACTCGGTATGTAACGGGTGGTCACCCATCCACAGACCAACCTAGGCAAGCGCGGCTTAACCTAAAGATCGACCCGAGCGGCTGCTATTATTTAACCACGAGCTCCTCATATATAAAACAGTATAAACTAAAAACACTAAATTTCTTATTTCTCTTATCTGAAAGACCATATCTGTACCACCCAGTGACATAATATTGCTGGCTGTCAGGGCTGTCGCGTATCCGACGTATCAGTGATTTGAAATCCGGAACGCGTGCATTTTCAAACATCTCCGACGCCCAACAGTATCGCAGCAAACCCCAGCATCACCCGAAACGCGTTATTATACTTGTCTTGTAGAGTATTGTACGAACCCGGTGTAAAACCGACCCACAGTGTTGTTGTGGGTTGTTCGAAAGAGAAAGCATCTCTTTAGCCCCGGAACATAAAGGGCAAAAGAAGGAACATGGGTGGATTTGAGTCAATAAAATCTGACTGTCCTCGTCCAGAGTAGTGGAAGGTTTTTGATGATTTCGGGTTTTATATCAATTTTTTTTTATCCGTTTCGGAGAAGTTTGGTAACAAACACCGCGACACGAGAATCTTATATTTAGATATACATGTGCAATGGATATTTCGCCAGTTGTTAATTAGTCAGTAAGTAAGTGAGCCTACTGCTATTAACAGCACTTCCAGATTCCGTGGCTGCTACCGTGAAATTATTAACAAGAAAAATCCTTTTGCCCAACCTGGGATCGAACCCATGCAATTACTTGCTTTCTACCATTACACAACAAAGTATGGTTAGTTAATGGCTGCAATCAATTATATGTTCACTTAATTAGGAATGCCATTTCTTAACCAAAACTAAATTATTGAGGTATTTATCAAAGCCTTTGTTAATCATTACGTTCCATTTAACAAAAATATTTCTAGGAAAGTTAATTGAAACAATTTAGAATGCTTTTTATAAACAGTTTATTTAGGACTTACTACTACTACATAACTTAGAATTTAATATTAAGTGTTCAGTTAAATGGACAACTTATACGAAAAGTTTAATGAATAGAATAGTCTTTTAACAGTTACAAGTGAGATACATAGATATAAGACTATTCTGTACTATGTTTACGACACAAATAACAGGTTTTATAATATTATAATTTTCCTGCTTGTGTCCCATTTTATTTGGAATCGGCGCAACACGTTTTTTTCGTCCGTTCTCCCCTGTAAGACGTCACGGCATCGTTTACTCCTTTTTCCTTCATGTCATTCCTTACACAATCCATCCATCGTTTCTTTGGCCTTCCTCTCCCTCTCCATCCATCAACAGACAAACAACTCCCTTTCAATTTTCTGTTACAGGTATTAAAATACAGCACTTATAAATAGGGTGACACGATGGACGATCTTATCGGTAAAAGCGATTTTTTTTACAACTTTTGGAAAGATTTAAGGGACGAGGAGAGACGATATTCGACCCTCAATATACCAAGATCTCTTTCGTTAGATTCTTCATCATTGCCAAAAACGTGACCTTAATTATTTTAACATTAGGTTGGTTTTGGGTTGCTGTTGTCAGAAAAAAGTTCTAATACTACAAATAAATAATAATTGGTCTGAAAAATCTCAAAGGTTTTGGAGTGGGAACGTTAATATTTCGTGTAGAGTAAAAACCGCACACAATGTTGGAAGCTGATACTGAATTTTGAACCGTTTTGTTTAAAATTCATTTTTGAAAACTCGCTTTTATTGTGATTAGGTTCAACATGCAATGTATTTCACACGCGTGCTTTTTTTTCATTTATGGCAACTTCATTATTTTCTGATTTCGCCACGGATAACAATATTTTTTTTTAAATCCGCGCTGGTCGCAATGACGAAGTTTCCACACTTGAATCAGAATGTACTATTACAATATTTGTATACCTAATCCTCAAAAGTTTTGAACAATTTACTATGCAACTAAAAAGTCGCAAACTGTACAACTGTTCCATGCATTTTATTATATTTTTGGCCTAGATATATTATAATAGGTATACTGCTGCGCTGCGTGTCGCGGGCTCGATCCCCGCACGAAACAAATATTTGTATGACCTACAGGTACTTCTTTCGGGTCTGACTATTTGTGTATGTGAGTTAAAATGTTTGTAAATGCACGCACCCACGATACAGGATAAATTCCTAGTGCCGGGCCACATTTTTTAAAAAACAAAAAAAAACAGATTTTTTCTCTTTATCTGGCTGTAAAAAAAATCCAGCTAAGTGCGTATATATGTATTTTGTAGAACTATTAAAACCGAAAAACTTTCATCAAAGTATGATGTTTAAAGAAAAATATGCGCTACTAAAACTGAACATAAAAAGTAAAGAAATCTTTAAGCTTTCAAACTCTTTCTTGAACCGTGAAACGCTAAACAAACTTTATATAAAGTATAGTATTTTTATTCTAGAACTTTTTGCTATTTTAGCAAAAAGTTCTAGAATAAAAATAATACTAGTAATAGAACTGCTCATTAATACTAAGTTATGGAGAGAAAAGTTTTGTTTACTTTTCAAACTAGTTATTATATTAAGATCATGTAGCTTGAGTGGGCCTTATATGGCCTGACCGCTCCGCTCCGGAGATCTGCGCGAGAGATATTATAGAGCACTATCTGGCGCCCGCGGCTTCGCCCACGTGATGATCGAAAAAAAAGTATCTAATGTGTTATTGTGTTATTACAGACTACCTCTGTGCCAAATTTCATCAAGATCCGTTTAGCCGTTTTGACGTAAAAGAGTAACAAACATCCATCCATCCATCCTCACAAACGTTCCAATTTATAATATTAGTAGGTCAGTAGGACAAGTGTGTGCACAGACACAGGTGCACTCTGTGTTCCCTCACTCTTATAGTCCGATGGGACGGCAATCTGACATGACCGTAGATAGATCAGGCGCAGGACTAACGACTTAACATGCTTTCCGAGGCACGGTGGTATTTTACTGACAACTCTCAAACTACGGGCTGCTACTGTGAAATTCCTAATGAAGATACCATATAACACTTTGTGCCCACCTTGGGAACTAAACTATGTGCTCGGCGGTCTGGCTTGTAGTCTCAGGACCAACGGAGCAGTCCTGTCAATATCAAGCCATTTATATAAAATATTAAGTCTATATTTATTTATTAAAACTTTATGCACAAGTAAAAACTGTACTAAGGCGGACTTAATGCCTTAGGCATTTTATACCAGTCTACCTTAGAGTGATGCAGAGATAAAACACAGTGCGATAGCAGAAGTAAAGGATATTAGAAAAAAATATTAAAAAAAAACTTATATATATGTTACTGTAAAAGCTCGAACTACGGTAAATCTTAAGATTTTCCAGTAAAACCTAAGATTTACCGATTATGAATGGTAAATGTCCATAAAAGTTTGGGATTCGAACTTTTACCATCATTCATTTGGTAAATCTTAGGATTTACATTAAAGAAACGGTAAATGTCGAAAAAAATCGGGTCCACCCTTTATAGCAGAACTTTTTATCTCATAATTTTATTTTGCAAAACAACGTATAGCATAAACTTAATTTCGCAGAAAATTGTTTGGCAGACATTCATTTAACATACATTCAAAACTCATAATTTTGTAAGTCAGAATTATCTCTAGACATAAATTTCATATCCATAATATTTAAAAGTAGAAACATCATATCGGAGAAGGTTTACAGTCAGAATCGTCTTTTGACATATTTTTCATATCGATAATAATTAATCATTAAACGGCAGAATTGTCATAAACATCTTTGTCATTATTTGTTGTCATTTATTTTAACTATTTATTTCTTTGAAATAATGTCATTAATTCAATAAGTAGGTAATTATCCTAATCTAAATAGTTCAGTTCCGGGTAACCTACTAAAAACAATCTCTTTTCTATTAATGCAAGTCGTTTTAGCCACTCGTCGGCCGCTGCCGCGGCAACGCTCGCTCCGCTCGCGCGGCTCGTGCGTAGGGGGTCACAGTTTTAACCTAACCTAACTTACACATTTCTTTTTTTTAAGGAATTAACCTAATCTAAATGGTTGAGGTCCGGGTAACCTACTCAAAACAATATCTTTTTTTCTATATTATTCCAAAAAAAAAATTGTATAATTGTAACTCACTGTATCAGTTCACGCCAAAATATTGGGAACTCAAAATAAATAACAATCATGGTAAATACCCCGTTTTAACCATTAATAATAATGTTAGTGACCATGTCAGTTTAAAGACTTATATGCCTATTAAAATTATTCTTAATGAAATCCTACCATCTGTATAGTATGAAAAGTGAAATTATACCTAATAATCATCGCTCTAAATGAACATTATGCTAAACGATATAATGCTAAATTTGAACTCTGCCAATCGTAATTATACTTAACTAGCTTTTGCCCGCGGCTTCGCTCGCGTTTATTTCGGGGTAACACGTTCCCCTTTTCTTATTTGCAGGCTGCTACTTGTAGTTTTTGCCCTAGTGCCTTATTTATTGTTATAGCAAAGCTAAGTTTTCCCAATTTTTTTTCCATCTTTCACCCTCATTTCTCACTTTTGAAAAAAAAGTTAGCCTATTTCCGTCTCCAGGGTCCCAACTATCTCTGTACCAAAATTCATCAAAATCAGTTTAGCCATGTAGGCGCGAAGACGTAACAAAGAAACTCACTTTCGCTTTTATAATATTAGTAAGGATTTCATTCTGCCATCTTAAAAGTAAGCCATTGTAAATTCGGAGTTTTAAACATTATGCCAAACGATAATTGTATCAATTTTTTTTTACGCCTTATTATTATTCCTAAAACCAACATTTACCAGTCCACATTGGTAAAACCTAGCATTTACTGAAATGGAAATGGCAAAAGTCCGAAAAAGTCGTCCCTTTATAATAAATACTTACATTTACCAACTCATGTCGGTAAATCTTAGGTTTTACTGGAAAATCTTAAGATTTACCGTAGTTTGGGCTTTTACAGTAACATATATACATATACGAATAACTATAAATACTTATATACATACATACAACAAAATTATATAAAGTTAGGAGCCCGTAAGAAGACAACAACCACAACTTAATCACGAGATGAATCTACCAGCTTCTTGCAAATGTATTCGCGAACTTTCCTTTTAAAAGTAAACGGACTGGTTACCATCCTAATATTCTTAAAAATAATAATTTTCTTATAGTAGGCACTTTCAAATGTCAAACGTGAAAAGAGAATAAAATTGATTGTAGTTTTTAAAATAGATTTGTGGGTTGTTGGACTACCATATCACCGACCATTGTGCAAACTATTGTGGATATTGGTACCGCCTAAAGTTAGGCATTTCAATTTATTGACTATACTAGCTTCCACCCGCGACTTCGTCCGCGTGGCATAGTTACTTTGGGCTAACACTAACTTTAACCCGCATGATGATCGAAAAAAAAACTTTGTTTTCCCTTTTCTTCCCTCTTTCTCACTTTTTAAAGAAAAAAATACTTAACTTCCTTAACTTTTTTTAGCCTAAGTCCGTCTCCAGGGTATCTCTGTATCAAAATTTATCAAAATCGCTTAAGCCATTTAGGCGTGAAAACGTAACAAACAAACAAACTCACTTTCGCTTTCAGTTTCTCTCTTCGTTCGTTCGTTTTTTCACTTTATGTTTTTTGCGTAGTATGAGACGATACTGCCTCTACCTCTTGGTTAGACTAGGTGTCAGACTTTTAGGACACTGACTACTTGTAACGACTGTCAAAGATCTACAAATGACAGCCGGGATCAATAGCTTAACGTGCTTTCCGAGGCTCGGTATGTAACGAGTGGTCACCCATCCACAGACCCACCTCGGTAAGCGCGGCTTAACATAAACATAAATTTGAGCGGCTACTATTATTATTTAACCACGAGCTCCTCCAAGAGAGAAGAGACTACATGCAAGTATTAAATCAAAGCTTGACATCAATTGCGTTTAAGGATTCTTTATTTATTCTAAAAAGAACATGCAGAGTCGATTCTGATGAACCACCGGATTAAATTAGACAGTTTTTTTTATTATTATTAATTTCCATATCGTGCAATCAGTCTTTTAACTATGAGCAGATGTGTTGTCACAGATTGAGTGGCATGCAGTCAGTTCCCTACTGGGATTGACTCTTTGTAATTGGTAGCTCATTGTAGGCAGTCCAGGTTCAGGATTTTACGTATTTACAGGCGATTCAGGGTGTCACGAAAGAATAAAATGACATACCTTTTGCATCACAAAACTCTTGTAGCGTTATTCTGAAGCCAGAATGAGAGCGGGAAGCGATTGTTAAAATTTCCGATATCAATTTGTTGCGTTTTGTCGAACGCCCTCGTAACGGATGTTGATTTATAAAAAGACTAGCTTTCGCCCGCGGCTTCGCTCGCGTTAAATTCGGTATAACACACCAAACAGACCTGCAGTTTTTGCTATTGCGCCTGATGGATTTGTAATAGCAACGCTAAGTTTTCTCTTTTCTTCCCTCGTTCTCCCTCATATCCCACTTTTTTTAAATAAAAGTTAGCCTATGTCCGTCTCCTGGTTCCCAACTATCTCTGTACCAAAATTCATCAAAATCGGTTTAGCCATTAAAGCGTGAAGAGGTAACAAACAAACAAACAAACAAACAAACAAACTCACTTTCGCTTTTATAATATTAGTAAGGATAGGCGTCCACTTGCACAACCGAGGTTGCTGTGTCATGTATTAATAATGTTCAACATGGTTTTTTTGTTGAAAACAATTGATAGACTACTACGTACTTATTATTAAGACATGGAGCCAAAGAGTGGAAATCCTTGTTTGCGTTGTTTTTTTTAAGTTTATAAATCACAGGCATTATTCCAAGTAGTTACAAGCACTTTTGAAACATCGAAACAATTACAACACTAAAATGGAGCTACAGTCCCAGTCACAAGGCATAATAACTTAAATACTGAAGTTTCCTATTTCAAAGCGTAGATCCCTGTGGAGAAGAATGGGCAAGAAACTCCATGAACACTCTTTTATATCAAAATATTGTTACAAAACCTTGGACAATGTAGCAAGACATGTACGTTAAAAGTGTCCACAGAAAATATATAAGTCGCGAGTTAATAAGATTCTTCAGGGCTAACTGGTGGAGACCAGCTAACCCTGAAGAAGCTTATTAACTATTATCCTTAATAAAGTATTATAAAAGCGAAAGTAAGTTTGTTTGTTTGTTACGTCTTCACGCCTACGTGACTAAACCGATTTTGATGAATTTTGGTACAGAGATAGTTGGGACCCTGGAGACGGACATAGGCTAACTTAAAAAAAAATGAGAAATAAGGGAGAAAGACGCAAAATAGGGAAAACTTAGCTTTGCTATCACAATAAATAAGGCGCTAGGGCAAAAACTACAAGTAGCCAGGTACCTGCAAATCAGGAAAGGGGAACTGTGTTACCCCGAATTAAACGCGAGTAAAGCCGCGGGCAAAAGCTAGTAACAGATATAACTTATTAACGTTATTAAAAGACTCTCTCTGTGCTGAGCAAAAGTGGCGTCAAGAGAAGACTCATTAAATAATTTAAAAAAATAATGTAGGTACTTTACTTGTTCACTTCGTCTTCGAAATTTATTTTCTGGTTGACAGCCGGATCGAGGAAGAGTCTAATACTCCTACTTTTCACATTTTATATAAATAATTTAGATTTTTGAATAAAAAATATGTTTTCTGCTCATTTCCATTTTATCCGTCAAACCATTATCTGTGTTTAAAACATTCCTCTAAAGGCTAAAACTGAGATTTATCTTGTTTAAATAACAAAGAAAACAAGTTCATTGCACCTCATTACGGACCTTTATCTAAGCTGAAATGCAATGTTTTACACAATTTTATTCTTGAGTTCACACTATTTAGTTCCAATATGAGGTATTTAATATCCGAGGCAGTACGTGTGAATTGCTTTGAAGCTGTTTACACGTACATTTATGAGGTGTTAAGCGTTTTTCGCGTAGAGATTCTGTGACTGGTCGAAGACACACAGTTGGGTACTTGCTTCGGTTAGTCCTCTTGCCCACACTCTAGTCTTTCATCTTGACAACACGGTTTGACGACATGGTTGGCGCAGTGGGTGAGCGATCGACTGCTGCGCTGCGTGTCGCGGGTTCGATCCCCGCGCGGAACAAATATTTGTATGGCCCACAGATAGTTGTTCCGGATCTGGCTGTTGGTGTATGTGTTTAAATGTTTGTAAACGCACCCACGATACAGGAGTCATTCCCAATGCGGTTGGTTAAAAGTTATGGTTTTATTAAAAAAAAAACATTACAATACACATTCATTAAACTGAGACATAGCTTAAGCTCAGTTCAGTCCCAGTTAATCAGAATATGAACCTTATTTGCTTAGTTTTGACTTTAGTAACCCCATTTTTTAATCATGTATGGGTTAATTTAAAAAAAAAATGTGTTACGAACATTATTGTTAATGGTAGTGCTTAACAATGCTTTTAAATTATCTGTGTGACTTCGGCCTAAGCGTAAAAGGGTGTAAGTCGAATATTATTGCGAAACATATTATTAGGTATGATTTAGCGCTCATAATTCTTTATTAGTAGCATGTAACGTGGAATGGAAAAGTAATGTATTTGGTTTTTATATTGTGGTTATTTAGATGTATGGTAAAACCATTTTTGTGTAGGTAAGTTTTATATAAAGTTTTATTTATGCTCCATATTTCATGGAACTAATATAACCTTATTTATTCATTTTAACACATATAATTTAACATTTTTAAATATTTCTAATTAAAAACATTTAGAAATATAAAAAATAGTAGTCCCACCGGTATCGGGAACAATACCTTGTAATTGTTGTATTTTTTATGGCAGTAAGTTTGTATTATCAGGTATTCTGATAAAAATGTGCTGCCTAATCTCATCAAACTGTCTCTGAATCATAATTACATTTTAGTTCATGTAATTATTTAATGCTTAGGAAACATGTAACAATAATGTTATCAGTATCAAAATTCAACCAGATTATTGGTAGATCAATTAATAAAAATCACATTCACAAATCTTGTACGTGCTACCCACATTTTTAAGAAACGAGTGCCTGGAGTGCGTATACAAATTTAAAATGACAGTCGCAAACGAGAGTTTATACCGCCGATATATTTTGTTTAAAAAAAACGTTGTCACACACTAAGAATTTCTTCTGCATCGTGGGTGCGTTTACAAACATTTAAACTCACATACACAAACAGCCAGACCCGGAACAACTATCTGTAGGCCATACAAATATCTGTTCCATGCGGAAATCGAACCCGCAACACGCAGCGCAGCAGTCGATCGCACAGCCACTACGCCAACCGTGTCCTCATTTTAGTAATGACTCTTTTGTTCCCACGAAAGAGTCGTATGTCTGATAATACCACTTATTCTTATACACGCTGTACAATAATCACCATATTTTATCCAACATAACTAGATAACTTTTCCAAGTTCAAACAACAAGAACCGATCCCCATCGAACGTTACTTAGTATCAATAACCCAAGTTTAATGAACGTCGCCCAACTTTCGCTATCACGGTTTACGACTCGTTTTACCGGCACGTGTCCAGTATTCCGGTCGCCAGCTGTCCGGTATTGGTATTACGCTAATGTGCTACAATGTCCGACATTTTATGGGTTAACTTGGTGTTTGGGATTAGTATTAATTTAGACTGCAAAGCTTACTACACTCAAAACGCAAGAACAACACACAAACAACAACAACTCAAGAAGCTCAAGCTGATAAGTTGTAAAAATGTACATTTTTATTAGTTTTTACGATTAAATTGTCATCATTGTATCAATCACAGATATAACATAACAATTAAAATTGCCAACTAGCCTGAAAAATCGAGTATCCTATGCGTGGGGAAAAGAAAATTGCGCAGGTGTGACGCAAGTACCTACTTTGTATAATGCAGTAAATGTAAGCGATTGAACTGCGCATATAACGAGACCAGCATTGCCACTACCGACCCGTACCTTTTTTGCAACCGACAAATCGGTTAGTCGTGTCGTAATGCCCAGAGGTTAAGCGCCTAACCTCTAATGCATGAGGTTGTGAGTTCAAATCCGGGCAAGCATCAATTTAACTTTTTCAATTCATATGTACTTTCTAAAGTTGATCTAAGACATCACAGACATCGGTGAAGGAAAACATCGTGAGGCAACCTGGACTTGTATAATATAAGTCAGAAATCGCCATCTGTCTTGAGCAAGCGTGGTGATCAATGCTCGTGCCTTTTCTGTATGAGAAGAGGCCTTTGCTCAGCAGTTTCCACCCTTTTCTTTCATTTAAACAAATCAGCCAGTCAAATATCTATCAAATTGCAGCCGAATATCTATCAAATTACTATTTTATACCCCTTTCTTAATTATTAATTCTCTGCATTTTCAATTTCAGTTTTCACAACAGCCAGTATCTTTAGCTAACATTTTTTTTAAATCGCGTTGACTACAAAATGTCATGCAGTGGCTCAGTCTTCAGTTGTTTTACAAGATCTAAGCAGTTTCCGGCGAGGCTTTGTTTGCGAATGTCCCCGTTCTTTGTAGCTACTCTAGTCTTTTTTTTAGCATTCTGATTGTCTAGAGGAAATTGGAAAATGCTTTGCCGACGTGTCTTTCTTTTGTTTGGAATAAACTGTTCAAAGAGACATTGGTACATATACTTACTTATTTTTTTTCGGGATTATTGATAGAGTTTATTAACGTTTATTGATGAATTCTTTTCGAAAATTTTGAAATCAGTGACAACTTAGTCACTATTCTAAATTATGACAGTTTCTATCTTTTACAACAGAAAAAAGCAATGTATTTTTAACACACTTCGTTTTTATACAAACGTTTCTGTTAAAAATAAATAGAAAAGGTTTTTGATACCTGAGATGTCCATAATCACAGGTATCAAAAACCTTTGTTACTTATACATAGATAAGTTTTAACGCACCTTATTCAGGTTCAGTAGAATGACGTCTATCTATATGATACGTCCCACAATAGAATTCTCCACAGGTCGTTGCCTATCGGATAGTCGTGGACGTGTCTTTGTTTAGACAATTCATAGTCATAGGTATTGACAATGAAACTATGTGCTGTTATTTAATGGTTTTGTAGTAAATAATTATAAAAATGTGACCTGTTTAAAAATAATTAAACTAAAGCTATGATTTAAAGGATCATTTTTGTTAACTTTATCTACTGTATAAAAGTAGTTTTGGTTAGTTAAAAATTTCATAATGCACTTATATTACCACGTTCAGCAGTTGAAAATTAGAGATAAAGTTAACAAAAATGAGCCATAAAATATAATAAAGCGGATGATTGAATAAACGTAATGTTACGTATTTTTAGGTCTGATATTGTAGGATGAAATAATCGGCCAATTGTTTTTTTTTATTATTTTCCATACTCTACTGTTGCACTAATTTTCCAACCGCGCTGATGAATTAATAACTGCCTATTATTATTTTTTATATCTGGTTGTAATAACCTCTCGGATGTTTAAATAACAGCTTAAAAAACTTACTCCCAGTGTCTATAATACCTTACTGCAAAAAAAGTACGTATGAGCGAGGTTTTACCGACACATTTTTATTAAACAATGTTTAAACTTAACAGCGAAAAAAAATTCTAAACATTCCGAAGAACCAAACAAAAAGTTCATGAATAGCTTATATAGAACAACAAGCTTACGTAATTTACCTATTTCAGTACGAGTAGAGAATTATAATAATAATTTACTGCCCAAAGAAAAGAAAAATACATGACATGTTACAAAGTTCTTTTTTACATTTATTTTTTTGTTAAAAATGTCCCCTATGCTAGGAAAATCCTGTAGTATAGGAGTTATGCAACTAAATTACGGATTGACTACGAAATATACGGATAGAATGATCGGTGGTCGGGTTTTTTGGAGAGATGGGAAACAAAATACGGTCGCGCGTAGGCCGACATCGCAAATACGGCAGAAGTATAAAATGCCAACGTGACCTTTTGCTACCTCGTGTTGAACGAATACCAATTATGTTACATCGGTATTTTTTTGCGAGAATTGAGAACACGAATAATCATGTATTTTAATAAACATGTTATTGATTTCATGATCAAAGAATTTTCGTCACGCGCAGTGTTGAAAAGTCACATATTTTAGTATGTGGAAGGTAATTATATTCTTAATGGCCTAGTACCTACGTATTTAATTAAATCACAGTCATTTAAGCACACCAAGGTATTTTAATTAAGAAATGTCTACGTTCCAACTCCAGTGAATTTTGTTACCATCAGAAGTACACAATTTGTTCCTGAAAAGAGTATTTACGGTGTTATTCTGATGCAAAAGGTATCCTTACTAATATTATAAAAGCGAAAGTGAGTTTGTTTGTTTGTTACGTCTTCACGCTTAGATGGCTAAACCGATTTTGAAAATCGGTTTAGCCAACTCCTCTGATTTTTTGGATTCCTGTGCGTATTGTATTAATATCAATCGGGGAAAATATCGTGACGAAACCAGCTTGTCTGAGAGATATTTTTCAGCGGCATGTTTAGCTAAGCCAGAGGCCATAAAAAACTATGACACTAGGTTGGGCAGAATGGTAAATTTCCCGTTTCAAATGTTATTAATAACTAGTTTTTGCCCGCGGCTTCGCTCCTGTTAAATTCGGGGTAACACAGTTCCTCTTGCGCCTTATTGATTTGTAATAGCAACGCTTAGTTTTCCCTTTTCTTCCCTCTTTCTCCCTCACATTCAACTTTAAAAAAAAAAATAGGCTATGTCCGTGTCCTGGTTCCCAACTATCTCTGTACCAAAATTCATCAAAATCGGTTTAGCCATTAAAGCGTGAAGAGGTAACAAACAAACTCACTTTCGCTTTTATAATATTAGTAAGGATGTTAGTGAACGTGCCAGCCAAAAACGTATACTTTCCATAAACTCATAAAGTCAGCTACTAAATCAAACATGGACATCACTAGTGTGTCCCCATTCTCTTCTAAATGGTACCATGTAACACGGTTAGTAATTTCATTCGGTGGGCGGTCACTAACGGGATTCGTTGTCGGTTCGATCCCGTCCAACCTGTTGGTGATTTTTGTAGCCAAAAAAATCAAGGACGGAAATTGGTCAAGACTCGAATGGGCATAATGTTTGGACATTGCAAATTTAATAAATAAATAACCACTTTTACATTAAAAGCGATGCCGTTTTTATTTTCGAATGGGAAATCATGAAATAACTTCCCTCCCTCTGTTCCAGGAGCGGTGGAGAGTGTCAGACTTTTACTGAGTAAAACATGGGTTTTACTCAGTAAAAGTCTAACCCTCCCCCCGACATGCAACATGGATGGCCATGTTCCTTCTCTTGCCCTTTATATCCCAGGGCCGCATTATATTTTTCGAACATCTCGCAACCCCAGCAGGATGGATGCATTCTCTAAATAACTTTTATGGTTGAACAACCAATGTAATTGAAGACGACAAATAAGAAAATATTCTGCTACGACCATTCTCAGTTCCCGGGCAGCAAAAACTAAGTTTTGCGATAACTTACATCTTCTGGTCAACTATCCATCATTGAATAAGACTTAGAGAATATCCGCGACCTTGACGAAGCTGGGATACACGTAGACCAAAGAGGTCTTGTTGATATTGATACCGTCTTTTTGCATATTTTTAGGACTCATTTTAAGCTTGTGGCTTGGTCTGTGTGTTTCATACAATCTTCTACTTATTTGAATAATTAAGATCATTTTTACAATAAAAAAGTGTCATTTATTTGAGTTCTGAATTCAAAAACATTCGAATATCTTATTTTTGATATTAGGCTGTTTAGCGATGTCATGCTATTGTTTCTTCTTTAGTATGAGAAGACAAAGCTCGGGGAAAAAACTAATTAAATAATAGTTTCATATTACTTCATTTCTCGGAAGTGTAGATAAACGTCGTTTGATTCACGTTCGAATTTGTCACTGCTGTTCTCAGCTCAATAATACTCTTGCTTGGCAGCTCGTGCGTAAATTAGCCTTAGCTGCAATGACAAGTTTGCTCACTTGAATCAAAAATACTATTGGCGTGTTTTCAACGCTAATCACATATCGATACTATATCATGTTATTGACTTTTTGCTGTTATGACATGTTCGGCATCTATGCACTGGAATATTTTTTGCAGATTTTTCCTAATGATAATGGCGTAGGTAGTTAAACCTTTGTATATTTTCCATAATATACATTTTCTACCATTTCAAAGTTTTGGTGACAGATACATTCATAAACATAATACAGGCAACGCAAATATTTTTATTACAAAAAATAACCTAAATTTGACGTAGGTCGTCCCACGCACTAAGAGTGCTTAACAAAGCAATAAATCGTTTGACTTTTCTAAAAACGAACTTATTGCTTGGGGGCATCAATATTTAAAACAAGCTTTACCTTTCCTCAAGGTTGATTCTAAACTCGCCGTCAGTCCTCCACAATTACATTACGATGATGTAAATTGAGACTGTAGTGATCTAAATAATTAATGAAGGCAGTCGGTTGATCTATTATTGCCTGTAAGCTGAGCAGTATGCCTAACATCATTAATATTCCGTTTGAGCCCAAGCACTGCCACTGTTACTCTACCATTGAGATACGCACCGAATTATATAAATATTTGATGAATTTAGCTATTTATATTATTCCGCTTTTCAAGGTTCAATGCTAAAATAAGTGTAATAAAATTCCACAATAATCTTCTCTGGTGCCAGTAAAAGTTATACAAAAATAATTCATTATTTAATTACGAATAATTATAAATAATTAATTATTTTTGTCAATTATTAATTATTTTTGTAACTACCATCTAGGCTGCGATGCGATGCGTGGCAGTTAGATGACAGGGAAAAATTATAATTAAAATATATTTGCCCATTATTAATTATTTTTGTAACTACCACGCATCGCAGCCTAACTAGGTCTAGGCTGCGATGCGTGGTAGTTAGATGACAGGGAGATAGCTCGTGCAGGTTACTTGTGTCGCATCACATAGCCTGGGTTGATAAAAGCAAACATGTTGACAACAATTCCATAACTATTAACGATTATGATTATATTTTTTATGAAAATCAATTATTATTCTATTCTTATATTCAATTAATGTCTATATCTTGGTTTTTATTGACATCATGTTTTCTTTTCCCGCTTTGTTATGATTTTCAATCATTTTAAAATAGTTTCAAATTTTGGCTTTATAAATACTGTTGTTAACACAGAAGTGTTAACACCTAGTTATATGTGCATGCTGTGGTCTCCTATAATGAAGGCACACACTTAAAACAATACCTATTGTATTGTGTATTATAATGTATCTGTGTATCCTTTGTTGGAGATCTAAATAAATAAATAAATATTATCAAACCAATTACTCCGACTTGCCCCTATACCTAACGATAAGGTGGACGATGGATCACTCTTGAAATACATGTGCGGCATGCATACGGCTCTACAAAAAACACTACAGCAACATAGTACAAAACAGTACAACGTAATTTCTCATAAATAAAGAACTAACATCAAAACTCTGAATCGCGCTATTATAGTTAACCATGACTTAATTCTTCATATAAAACCCAATAGCAACTGTCGGGCAGTAGCCAGCACTATACCGCACCTATAGGTAAACATACAGCAACCACACACATAAGCGCGCGTAATAATACAGGTGCCGCAGGCTGTAGTCAGTTAACGGCAACCCGCAAACGGATCTCGTATTAACAGGCCAAGGTATAGCAACCGCTGCAGAAGGGTGATGTCCTGTAACCGCCTGTCACTCCCCCTTGTAAGTCCACTGATCGGTTAGCAGCCCACCAAACACAACACCTGTCTGCTCGGAAGATTCTCTCTTTTCAATAGGGTATGAAGAACTTTATACCCTGTTCTTAATCCCCATATGTGGACTTCATCACCGTAATAGCTGAAAGATCCTCAAGCATCGTCATATTAACGGGTAATGTACTGAAATGATATGACATGCTTCCATGTCGGGTCATTTTAAGTCATCCTACTTATAATGATAAAAGCGAAAGTTAGTGAGGATTTATGCAAGTATGTTTGTTGCTCTTTCATGCAAAACCTGTGAATGGATTTTAATGAAACTTCAAAATAAAATAGCTTACAAACTAGAATAACACATAGGCTACAATTCAAAAAGATATATTGTATATTCTATCACAACTCGAGTGAAACCGTGGGACGCAGCTAGTCTAATATATAAAATTCTCGTATCGCGGTTTTTGTTAGCAAACTCCTCCAAAACGGCCAGACCGATTTAGATAAAATTTTGTGTGCATATCGGGTACGTTTAAGAATCGGTCAACGTCTATTTTTCACACCCCTGAGTGATAAGGGTGGCCTAAGTAGCGGGTGAAATTGTAATTATGTAAGTACTAGCTTTTGCCCGCGGTTTCGCTCGCGTTAAATTCGAGGTAACACAGTTCCCCTTTCCTCATTTACAGGTACCTGCTACCTGTAGTTTTTGCCCTTGCGCCTTTTTTATTGTAATAGCAATGCTAAGTTTTCCCTTTTCTTTCCTCTTTCTCCCTCATATCTCAATCTATCTATCTCTGTACCAAAATTCATTAACATCGGTTTAGTCATTTCGGCGTGAAAACGTAACAAACAAATAAACAAACTCACTTTCGCTTTTATAAAAGTAAGGATTTAAAATGTATGTATCTATGAAATTACGCTCTATAGTTACTTTTACATATATTTTTATGAAAGGTTACGTAACTTAGAAATAGCTTTGGTCAGTCTGACCTATAAGTTCCTTGAACCCTGTTACTCAAACAGTTTTAGTAAAATAAACTGCAAATCTACTCTCAAAGGTGCCCAAATAGAACATTATCATTAACTTTTGTGGTTCCAAACAAAAGTTTTTAATACACTTAAATGTTAATACTAATTAAACGAAACACGTAAAACTATGTTTTGACATTCGAGTTTAGTAAACTAATTTATTACTTTAACTAATGATATGAGGTGCGTCGACAGGTATTAAAATAAATATAAACAACATACTACTACTTATGTTTACTAAATAATCGTAATACTAGCTTTGCCCAGCGGTTTCACACGCTGTTCAGGTCATCTTCTGGAAAGGGCCACCCCTATCACTTTGGGTCAAAATAGATGTTGGCCGAATCTCAAACCTACCCGATATACACACAAAATTTCATACAAATCGGTCGAGCCATTTTGGAGGAGTTTGGTGACAAACACCGCTACACGAGCACTTTATATAATACTAGCGGACCTGACAGACGTTGTCCTGCTTTTTTGGGCTTATTTGTGAATCTTAACCATCCAGGGCTCCACCCAAAGGCATTCAAAAAACTCATTCAAATCGATTCAGCCATTTAGGAGTTCAGTGACATACACACGTACAGCAGATTAGAGATTTTATTATAATACTTTTGCTAAGTGCTCTCGCTTAGTATATCTTTTAAGTTTCAGATTTCGTAAAGCTACGTTGCGACATGTCTAGAAGAGACTTGATCAAGTAGTTTTCAATTGGGGTGTTAGCTCTCAGACTTTGGAGTTTCCGATAGCCAGAGTACTTACAACAACTATCAAAGATTTGACAATGACAGCTAGGCCCAACTCAACAGGGCCAATCAATGAAGGTACGAGATGCAAATTAAAGCTAAATGTATGCATAATTTAACTCATATTCTACAGTAGCTGTGACTACACATACTACTGCGTTACAATTTCTTTTTTTTTATTTAATTTCTCTAACAGTTTTTGTGTGTTTTTATACACTATTAACTTGCCTAACTTTACATTTTGTTGGCGAGATGCGCTAGTTTCTTATAAGTACAAATAAACCTTAGACTATCTTACTACCTAACATCCATATCATATAACTTATTTTGGACATTTTTCCAGCTGATTTAAACATCGACATTTTACTATAGGTGCCTTTTTCTCGTCTGCTAGATGTTTATTTTCGTTAACTAAAGTACGGCCAACGAGAAGCGATACCAAATGTAAACAAAACCCATGCTAAAACCCCATCTAAAATGGCCGCCCGAATGTTGGCGAACCCGTCTTAACGTTGTCATGTTTTTGCCGGGAGAACGAGACATTACGACAAAGGCACAAGGTGGAAAGAGATAAATATTAGATTGTCAACGCCACAGTTGTTCTTTAGGTTAATGACCTTTCGTATCGCTTCTCGTTGGCCGTACTATAAATAATATTCCCTCACCAGGATGAGTGGAAGCGTTGACATATGCCTAGCAGTGGGTTGGCTACACCTACACTGACTTGTATGAAGTAATATTACTAGACAGGACGGATAAACAAAATACGCAGCCACCTAACTGTTTTCTTTATATTAACACTAGCTTTTGCCCGCGGCTTCGCTCTTGTTTAATTCTGGGTAACACAGTTCCCCTTTCCTGATTTGCAGGTACTTATAGTGTTTGCCCTAGCGCCTTATTTATTGTAATAGCATAGCTTGGTTTTCCCTTTTCTTACCTCTTTCTCCTTCCTTTCTTTTTTAAAGTAGCCTATGTCCGTCTCCAGGGTCCCAACTGTCTGCGTACCAAAATTCATCAAAATCGGTTTAGCCATGTAGGCGTGAAGACGTAACAAACAAACTCACTTTCGCTTTTATAATATTAGTAAGGATGAGGATAACATCATTCCTTGATCACGAAAGGTTTAACTGTCGTGTATTTGTAGAACTAGTAGTAGTATGACCGTTGACTGCCAAGTCATAGTTCTCCATTTCAAACCCAAGGCCTGGCCGTTTCAACGGCGCGTTCGTGTTTCTTGCGCTCCTCAAAAAGATGACAGCAAACCAGAGGGGCCCCCCGGAACGTAAAGGGCAATAGCAGGAACATGGGTGGGTTTTAGTCAGTAAAAGCCTGACACGCCCCCCCGCTCCGCCCAGAGCGGGGGAAGTTATTTGATGATTTTTATTGTTTTTGATATTTGATGACAAAAAAAAAACCAGAGGACCCGCCTGGGCCACTGCCATCCCTGGTTGTGGGTTGTTTGAAAGAAGTACCGCGACCCGGGCACAAAAATGGCAAAAGAAGAAACGTAGATGGGTTTTAGTAAGAAAAAGTCTGACACCCACCCAGAACGTATTTGAGTGTTTTCTTCAATTCATCAATGTGACCTTATTCTCGTGAACATATTATGTAAGTTAATATGACACTAGAATATGCAATAACCACCCAAAAAAGAGATTCCCCTTTTTCAATAAAACTTTCAACTGGCCATCTTCTAAGATTACCAGAGGAAAGCTTTGCCAAATGTAGAAATTGTTAGATAAACCGTTATTATCATCATCTGGGTGTCAAGGGCAGCTTAAAAACTCAGACATTAGGCACTAACTATACGAAAACAAAAATGTATAAGAACAACTATAAGATATAAGAAAAACTATAACATACACCTCTGCCTTCTCCTACGAATTTATAGGCGTGGTATTATGTTGTAGAAGATTTCAGTACTGATAATTTTTAATATTTCATGTGCACTAAAAAAAATATATACTTTTAAAAAAATTAATACAAGTGTTTCTCTCTTTTAAAAGTTTTTTATAATTGTAGATTTTTACTAAGATATTTATTTAAATATAAAATAATATCTTTCTTGTAAGTTCTTAATTTTGTTTTTTTGCTGTCATGTTATTTGGTTTATCAATATTTGTACGCCTTCACGGCAAAACATAGCGCCCATATTTTTGTGTTTACCTTTATGTAAATACCTTTGTTTCACAAATTAAAAAATTCTGATTCTAATTTTAAACAAAAAAGGTACCCATATATATACCCATGTTTCTTGTAATATTATGATGATCAGTATTTCCTCCCCCAGACTCTCTTGAGGGTCGAGCGGAGGTATTTAATCGAGTGTGACTGCATCACGGGCAACGCCGGATGTATTCGTATTATTCACTTAATTTTTTTAAATCATCATTAAACTTATTTCCCTTGGGGAATGGAAGTAATCAGTTTGGCGTCTTCTGGCTGAGAATTTTCAGTAACGATAGTGTTATATTATTTTCATACAAGCTTTTGCCCTCGGCTTCGCTCGCGTTAAATTTAGGGTAACACAGTTCCAGATTTGCAGGTACCTGCTACCTGTAGTTTTTGACCTAGCACCTTATTTATTGTAATAGCAAAGCTAAGTTTTCCCTTTTCTTCCCTCTTTCTCACTCAATCTTTTTTTTTTAAATTAACCTATTTCCCTCTCGAGAAAATTCTTCAAAATCGGTTTAGCTATTTAGGCGTGAAGACGTAATAAACAAACTCACTTTCGCTTTTAAAATATCAGTAAGGATTCTCTTAAATTTAATCGTAGTACCAAATATTGTTTTAATTTTCTATCTGTCAATTATATAACCTACACTTTTGGCACTGTAACTGACTTTTTTCACTTTTAACTTCACTTAACTATTTTAATACCTACTAGCTGGCGCCCGCTGCTTCGCCCGCGTGACATAAAAAATACTATCCTATGTGTTATTTCAGATTATGTCTAATCTACCTCTTTGCCAAATGTCATCAAGATCCGTTCAGCCGTTTTGACGTGAAAGAGTAACAAACATCCATACATCTATCCATCCATCCTCACAAACATTCGTATTTATAATTATTAATATAGTAGGATTTTTTACCAATTTAAACTTTTGAATGACCAATTTAAATTTATATAATATAATACTTAAAAATGACTTAATGTTGGTGTGTATAGGTACACCAACCTTACCTTTAGGCAATTACATGCGTGATATTTTGTTGTGTATTTTAACAAATAACATCTTGTTGTCACATTCAATTACATTTGAGGAACTTTATTCAAATGATCTCAATAATGTTCGTTGATAAAATAGAATTATTTTCACAATAACTTCTCACGAAATTTAAGTTATAATCAGAAATTGTCAGAAAATTTCCATTTACATTCGCGAGCGGAATCTTCCTTTGTATTGATAAAAAAAAGAAAAAAAACATTTACAGCGCTAAAGTGATCTTTTTATAGTCGAATAAAATTGTCAGGGGATGTTGGTAACCATTTGTAAATGTTTTATTATGTGAAAGATATCTAAAATTGTGTTGTTCAATCAAATTCCTCGAAAACTGGTTCTTATTATTGCATCGCGATTAGGTTCAACATGCAATGTACTTCATCCTATTTTTTCTTATTTAGCACAAAACGGGGGCATTTATTTATAAAAAAAAACCAACCAAGAACGAGTCAGCCTCGTTCACCGAGGGTTCCGTTTAAACTTGCGTCATAAACAGCCAAATCTTTTGACTTTGTAAACTTAGAGAGTTTAATTTTTCACAGTACGAAGGAAACTCAGAATTGAGTATATGGTTTTAATTTCAACAAAATGACGCAAACATTTATTGATTTAAAAGCAACTAAAAATCGAATTTTAAAGTTATTTTGAAATGAATGGAGTTCTCAGGTCTAGAATAACGTGTTCTTTCAGAAAAATTGAGTCTTTAAATTATTGGTTAATGGTGTCCTCTACCCTATTGCAGAAGTTAATTAATTATGCATGTGGTGTTAGCCTTTAAGTAATTTTTGCACTTATATTTATGTCGAGTAATTTTAAAAGAAATTTAATAAATAAATAAATTGAAGAAAAAATTATTTAAATAAATGAATAAAAACTTGGTGATTAATTTGTTAACTACGACAGTCATTTTATTTTATTTTATTCGTTACGTCCAAAATACGGGAACATGTTAAATTCTAGATTTAAATGAATTCAAATTGATTTAAATCCTTCGTTCGTTTTACTAATTATTTTAGTTTGTTTTCACATTAAAATATGGTTTGTTATCAATATTTAGTTCACGTCTAACCACTGATGAAATATTAACCTTTGTTACCCCTGTCAAAGGTTGGTGACCACTAGCACAGCCCTCTGTCCGAACTATGAAGGTGAATCATTAACCATGCCACTATCAGCTGACGTGATGGGGTTTTAAAAGCAATGTTATTTATTTCTATCTTTGAATAGCAGTTTCACCCGTTGCTTATCTCCAACTGACATCCTTTTGATACAGGTTTTCTCAGTAAATTGGCTATCCATCACTAAAACAATTGTTCGATTTGATACTGTTAATACTGAGATTAGCGCGTTCAACGTGTCGCGGTTTCGATCCCCGCACGGAACAAATATTTGTATGACCTAGAGATAGTTCCAAGTCTGGCTGTTTATGTAAGTGAGTTTAAATGTCTGTAAACGCACCCACGATACAGAAGCAATTTCTAGACTGGATCAAAGTCTTAAAAAAAAACTCTTCAGCTTTACAACATTAGCATAGAGTATAGATTTCCAGTCATGTGCATCGGTAGGAAATAAGTATTCTCTTGAATTATTTGGTTAAATTCTTGAGTACGAATGCGAACTATGGCTATTTGGTACTACATTCATATCACTTATCAAATGAAAGAAAAAGCTAAAAGAGAAGTATGGAACCCCAAATAAATTGGGATAAGGAAAAGAAAATGGCGATGTTATGATACCATTCTCATATTGATCATCCTTCCACGTTAAATATGTTAGAAAATTAGAATTTACTGATCAGAAACGCTGATCGACAATGATACAACAGCATACTTGTCTTCATGGCAAGTCTTTTTTTTCATCGACTCAGCTGGTAGTACCAACATGTAAACGATTTCAATGTTTGAACATCCTATTCTATTTTTAAATGCTATCTCTATATGTAACCATTAAGACCAGTAAGTCGTCTACCCGTTATCAGCTAGCCATTGTATTCGAATATAGAATACGTTGTTCTATTATTTAAAAAAAAAGGTAAAAAGATTATAAAAATCTTGGGGACAGTCATCTCTCACTATATTTTCGTCCTAGACATTAATCAAATAGAAGAATAGTATCTTTTGTAAGGTAGTAATTATATTTAACGCCTCTCCTACCACCATTAACCCAAAGTGTTTTGTTTACAGTGGTTGACAATGAAAAAGTTATACCTCAAACTATTGTGTTAAAATAAACAGTTCCATTTCCAAATGACTCAACGAATTTAGTCATAAAGTTCCTAAATGTCAAAACGGATCGATGTTCTGTCTAGAAGTATCGTAATTTATGATTTTGTTTGTATTGTGAACGGTTTACACACACTTATTATAATCCAATACTGGTCATGGAGAAGATCCACATTTGATTAACTTGGTTTTGCGGGTACTATGCAACTGCATGGTTGCGTGCTGGCGGGTAGTGGCAACAATAAAAAAAAAGTAAAAACATAACACTCCTTTTTTGGGGCAGGCGTGTAAAAAGGGTTGAACGTTCTTGAATTCTTGAGTCTCGTGATGCTGTAGAACTCAAGAATTCCAAACAAAGGATGTAGTCCTTAATTTTAACGATAGTTGTAATGTGTGGCCTAACTATATCATCTTTACCAACACACATTGTAAGAATATGATTCTTCAAATGCTGCAAACAGATCGTGAAACACAAGACTTATTCTTCTAATACATCATATTTTGTCTCGATTATGTCCACACTAACCGCATTAAGCATGTACATGTTCACATAGAGATAGGTCCTTTAAGGTTGATAACATGAAATGAAAACCTTAGCTGAAATAAAATTGAAATGAAATGAGTATTAGAAAATTTAAATTGAAACCGATATAATGGAGCAAAAGTAAATTACAACAAGCAATTAGTTTTAATTCCACTGGGCGTAACAAATGACGACATAAAACACGCGTACTTAGATAATTGCGTACGATAACAAATTATACGGCGCCTTACTTTTTGTGTAGACAAATTACGGACAAACTAAGTACAAAAGAGTATGACAACTAAGCAGCAAAAACGATGCAAAAGATAAAAATCCAATCACAAAACTCACCAACTGTCGAAGCAGTTGAAAGACCCACTACGGTCCGTCAAGTCCGTGACAGGCTTATCTCACGCCGATAATCTCAAATCCATTGCAATTAACACATTAAACATGACATAGAGTTATAAGATACACAGTCAGAAGTATGAATAGCATGAACATTTTGGTTGTCACTGCACTGAATTTGAATGGAACGTTCGTTTGAGGTTCGTTCAAGTTGAACGGAGTGGAAAGTTAGGGAGGGGCGCGCGGGCGTTCGGCGCGGTCGTCGGGAGCACACTGAGAGGGATGCTGCTCGTTGCTACGATACGACACCCATCGCTACCCCCCTGCGGGCGCCGCCCTGTGAGCGCGCAACCTAGTTTTACGTATAACTGCTACTGTCTGCGTAATAGCTCTTCAGCAATTTCCTGATAAAATGCTTTTGATATGCTATTTGTGTGTGATTGAAATGTTATTGGAATCGATCAAAATGGCCGTTTGGATGAATATCACGGACGCATTACGTGTGGGAAATGTATGAGAATGATAATGGGGACGCATGGGAGTCAACCAATTTTGTAATGTGGACGGAGTTGATTCAGTTCGCGTTCTTATTTCAAAAATAAGTTATGTATTATAACACAGTGGATTATATGTCATCCTCTTTCGTTTATTGCAGTAAAAATATGCATTCAAAGAGATTTATAGAAAAAACTAGCTGTGCCCAGCGGTTTCACCCGCTGAGGTTTAGGGGTATGAAAAATAGATGTTGGCCGATTCTCAGACCTACCCGATATGTACACAAAATTTCGTTTAAATCGGTCCAGCCGTTTCGGAGGAGTATGGGAACGAAAACTGTGACACGATAATTTTATATATTAGACTAGCTTTCGCCCGCGGCTTCGCTCGCGTTAAATTCGGTATAACACACCAAGCAGACCTGCAGTTTTTGCTCTTGCGCCTGATTGATTTGTAATCGCAACGCTAAGTTTTCCCTTTTCTTCCCTCGTTCTCCCTCATATCCCACTTTTTTTTAATAAAAATTAGCCTATGTCCGTCTCCTAGTTCCCAACTATCTCTGTACCAAAATTCATCAAAATCGGTTTAGCCATTAAAGCGTGAAGAGGTAACAAACAAACAAACAAACTCACTTTCGCTTTTATAATATTAGTAAGGATTGCCCCGACCAGATTACTGATGTATGAAGATAATAAATTGATATAAAATTCAGTTTTCTCATAATATCAATAGTAAACCAACAAGTGAGTATCGTCCATCGTGACTACGATGCAATGAGAAACACTTCCGTCGCCGAGATTGCGTGAGGGAAATCGGATTGTGCTCAACGTAAATAAATTGAAAAAAAAGGACGTACCTTCAATATAAGGTTGATACCAAAGTATAGAGATGGTATACAATAGGTAGATAGTAGAATTATACCGACCGTGCGTCTGATAAGAAAAAGGATAGATTGCAGAAGAGTTTTCATTCATATTTCAGGTACTTTTTGTTTTCCCCATATTTTCCTATTTTTTTTTTTACTTAATTTTTATTCTGTGTCTTTTTCATGTTGTGCTTAGTGCCTAAGCTGGTGTCAAAGAATTTAAACTCTGTATGACCCTCTGACTTGGGTTTGATATGTCGTCCTGAAAATTTTCTCAGTCATACTGGTTTCCTCACGGTATTATATTGTATTTGTTTTTTTAATTTTCCTTCGCAATAGGAATTTCTCCTGTGTCGTGGGTGCGTTTACAAACATTTAAACTCACATACACAAACAGACAGACCCAGAATAACTATCTGTAGATCATACAAACATTTGTTCCGTGCGGGTATCGAACCATTCACACGCGGCTTAGCAGCCAATTGGTTAACTCCGACCGTGCCGTCACCATTTCTTTCACCTAAGCAATATTTATTCAAAGGTTTAGAGGTTCAGATCGGTCGGTTTACTTAATGAAAAAACAATATAATCAAACTAATATTATATAGGCGAAGATAGCTAGCAGGTAATAGGTGGATAGCTTTACCATTGGAATAAAACGTAGGCTTTTTTTCCTGGGCCCTGCGCCATTGGAATAAAACGTAGGCTTTTTTTCCTGGGCCCTGCGTTTTCCCAGCATAGACCGGGGTATAAAGCAAATAAAAATATATAACTCGTGGTCGTGATGGTCCAGATGATAAGTGCATCGCCTCTCATGCATGAGGTTCTAGTTTCAAATTAGGGCAAGTGCCAATGTGACTTTTCAATACATATGTACTTTCTAAAGTTTATCTAAGACATCACAGACATGGGTGAAGGAAAAAATCGTGAGAATACCTTGATTTATAATTAATATAAGTCTGAAATCACCAATTCATCTTGAGCAAGAGTGGTGATCAACATTGTTTCTGCCTTCTCTGTATGCAGAAGGCAGAAACATTAATCACCACACACAAAGAGGCCTCTTCTCATAAGAAGAGGCCTTTCTTTTCGGATGGGAAATCATCAAATAATTTCTGCGCTCTGGGCGGAGCGGGGGGAGTGTCAGACTTTTACTGACTAAATCCCACTTTCCAAAAATTCTTTCTTTTGGCCTTTATCTTCTAGAGCCGCGAATTCCTTCAAACAACTCGTCACCCGGATGAGAAGACGCCTTGGGGCACTTATAAGCTGGTATTCAAATTTAATTATTTCAGAACTTCATAACTATAAACCACATACGTTTACACAGTGTTCAACTATAAACATATATATGTGTCTACATACATATAATGTATAACGTCCTGTGTGTATTCTGGTATCCTATGGTATACAGGGTGTCCCGTAAATAATGGATCAAACGTAACGGGTAGGTAGCTTACCTGATTGCCAACAACTAATTTGAATGGTTTTAAAAAAACCGTTACGGTAACAGAGATATTATTTTTTTTTCGATTTTTTTAATTTTCTCTACCAGAGTTCAGTTTTTTTTATGCTGTTGCTGCAAATTATAACATTTTTATTTATAATTTTTGTTAAACATTTCTGAATAGCTTACTAATGTTATAAGATTTTTTTTTGTTTTCAAATCGTTTTATTTGCCTTAGAAAAAAATCTTGAATTGAAGAGATTTTTTTGTCACGATGAAAAGACCAAAATTAAAAAAAATCTCCTGTAAAAAATTGTATGACACGAATAACCACCATTATTTCAAAAACTTGTCTATTTAATAAGGTTTGCAAATTGGTATAAAACTTACGTCTAGTCCTAGTCGTTACAAAGATATTGCTGTAAATGTGATGATAGCAGAAAATAAATTAAAATCAGTACTATCTAATTTTTCCCTCTTGTAATGCCTCGTGCTTGAATACTTTTAATCTAAGCAGGTAGATAAGTGCCCAGCGTGATTCCAAGCCGATGACGTCATCTTTCCGGAATCAGGGATCGCTACCTGCGGCGTAGTCGCACCTACTTAGTGTGAAAGGGATAGATTACGCCGCTTTTGTATTTTGGTTAATCGGTATGTCGTTGAGCAGTTTTTTCTTTTCTTTGCCCTTCACGTGTACAGGGCTTCATTGTTTTTTGAATTTATTAGTTTAGTTGTGACTAGTCACTCTTCGAGTTGATACGTACGTCAGACAACTTTCGCTTCCGCTTGGTGTTTTCTTCTGTGAAATTGGACTTGTGCTGTGTATTTGGATTTTGCTTTGCCTATCGATTTGGAACTATTAGTGTATTGGACAAACGACTTGGCGATCCCACGGACTTCGAAAACATTGTTTGTGTGTGGTTGTACGTGTGTGCAGTAGCGCTGAAACCTTACTCAGTGTAATGCCTCGTTACGAGTACACGCCACGGCAGTACGCCGAAATGCATTTTATCTACGGAGAAGCAAGAGGCAATGCCAGGGCGGCCGCAAGATTGTACCGTGAAAGATACCCGAACCTGGTTCGTTACCCCGATTATCGCGTATTCATTAGAGTGCATAACGCGCTTCTTGAGGGAAGAATTCTTGGCACCGGAGTTGGTGGTGCCAGTGAAGGACGACCGCGACAAGTCAATGACGAAAGCATTCTTCGAGAAATCGAGGAAGATCCGTCGGTCTCAGTTCGCGTCATAGCGCGACGCATCGGTATCCCAAGATCAACGGTGCATCGAGTGCTGCAGAGGTACCGGTTTCACCCACATCACGTGCAACGTGTTCAAACGCGTCACGTGATTATCAGCAAAGAGTTGAATTTTGTCAAAGGATGCTTAGAATGATTCGGGCGGACCCACAGTTTTTTAACAAAATTTTATGGAGTGACGAGTCTTCATGCCGCCGAGATGGATATTTGAATTTGCATAATTTGCACCGTTGGCAGCTGGTGAACCCACATTTGATGCGAGAGGACAGAAGCCAACATCAATTTAAAATAAATTTATGGGCGGGAATAATTAATGGGCAAATAATAGGGCCCTTTGAACTACCAGAAACTCTAAACGCCCAATACTATCTGCATTTTTTAAGAAATGAGTTGCCAACTTTATTAGAAAATATCCCAGAAGACGTACGGCAGGTAATGTGGTTGCAAAATGATGGGTGCCCCGCTCACTATACAACAGCAGTAAGGGCGCACCTTGATGAAAGTTATCCGGAAAGATGGATCGGGCGATTAGGACCAATTTTGTGGCCTCCGCGATCTCCGGATTTAAATCCCCTAGATTTTTTTTACTGGGGATGTTTAAAAGACAAGGTCTACAAACAACCGATAACGACAGAAGAAGAGTTACGTCAGAGTATCCAATCTGCTGTATCAGAAATAAATCAAAGCCATTTTGTCCGACGGATAAGAGCTTCCTTTATTAGGAGATGTAGACTTTGCATTCTCGTAGGGGGAAGGCAGTTCGAACATTTATTGTAAAAACAAAATAAATGATTAATTTGAACTTATTGTTTTTTTTTTCTAGTAACTCCTTTAATAAGCTGAGATGCCTAATTAATTTAATGAACATTGCCTTTTATTTGAAATGCTACACATTTTGAAGATAAAAGTTTAATTGTGCACACTTTTTATTGTTTTTTTTTTATTTTGATGATTTAGCACCTCTCTCAGGTTCATAGCAATATCTTTGTAACGACTAGGACTAGACGTAAGTTTTATACCAATTTGCAAACCTTATTAAATGGACAAGTTTTTGAAATAATGGTGGTCATTCGTGTCATACAATTTTTTTACAGGAGATTTTTTTTTAATTTTGGTCTTTTCATCGTGACAAAAAAATCTCTTCAATTCAAGATTTTTTTCTAAGGCAAATAAAACGATTTGAAAACAAAAAAAAATCTTATAACATTAGAAAGCTATTCAGAAATGTTTAACAAAAATTATAAATAAAAATGTTATAATTTGCAGCAACAGCATAAAAAAAACTGAACTCTGGTAGAGAAAATTAAAAAATTCGAAAAAAAATAATAACTCTGTTACCGTAACGGTTTTTTTTAAAACCATTCAAATTAGCTGTTGGCAATCAGGTAAGCTACCTTCCCGTTGCGTTTGATCCATTATTTACGGGACACCCTGTATAACAAGGGTTTATCAGTTCATCTCAATTGAGTTAGCATGTCTAAAGTCTATGTACCGAACATAATATGCTCTTGTGTACTATATCTACATGTTGAGTGTAGATTTCGGATTCACATTGAGATAATTAACGTTTGTAATTAAGAGACACGATTTGAAGGCACTGGTGGTGAAATTTTCTGCTGAAATATTTGGATAAGGCCGCATTCATTTGCTATTAACCTGAAAAAACTAGTTCCGAAGTAAAAGGGGAGAGGTGCACTTTTGATTAAAAACGTTGCTCAACACTAGGAATTTCTCCTGTATCGTGGGTGCGTTTACAAACTTTTAAACTCATATACACAAACAGCCAGACCCGGAACAACTATCTGTAGGCCATACAAATATCTGTTCCGTGCGGAATCGAACCCGCAACACGCAGCGCAGCAGTTGATCGCACAGCCACAGCGCCAAGCGCAAGAAGTAAATAAGGCTTTTAGACATGGTTTAACAAACAACATCTAATAGACTGAGTTCTTGCAAGTGATATTAGTTTATTATTTGTCATGTATTAATGTTAAGATTTAGAATAAATAGTAGTAATACGAATGCATATTTTATAAGTAAATTAAAGTTAAAAGCCTTTCAATATTTATATGTTAGAACTGATATAAACATTAAAGGACTATCATGATTTTACACAAAAAATAAAAAATTCTATTTTATAATTCTGATTTTAAGATTAAATTTTAATAGACACAGTTTTAAAATATAAATAAAATTTCAAAACTGTTTTTCAACATAAATATATCGTGGCTATAGTTCAAGTATACGAGGAAAGCATTATTTTCAAAATTCATTGTTTTTGGTTAAATTCAAAGAACGGACAGACCTCGGTAACTATCATGTTTTGCCCGGAGTTAATTGGAATTAATTGATTGCTTTTTTTGCAGATATAGGAAATCATGAAAGTACTTCCCCGCTCTGGGTGAAGCGGGGGGTGAGTGTCAGTCATGTCACCCATGTTCCTTCTTTTGCCCTTTATGTTCCGGGGCCGCGGTATCTCTTTCGAACAACCCGCCTAATGGCCTCTAGTTTTTGTACTGTTTTCAAGGAATAGGTCGAGTTTCCCTGTCACCCTGTATACCTAGATACTCTTTATTTTAATGTGCTGAATACTAGAAAGTCGTCCAATAGTATTAATTTATCGAATTCATCTTCGTCGTGTTCTTTATCTTGCAGGTGTCGACCAGGACATCTGACTGATAAGACGTTTCATCTATCTTCGTTGATACTGGCTTCAGAGGTACTCATCGCTTTTAGAAAATTTCTTTAAGACTAAAAGTTTTTTCAAGAACAGATTTTTAATATTGGTTGAGAGGTTTCACCTTAGTACCACGCATTTATCGCTATCAAAAAAAAAATAAAAAAAGTTGTCTTTTTCTACAAACTTTCTGGTTTTTTTAGTATCTTGATTGGTTTATTTGATAACAAACCTTATGTGCGTATGAAACCAAATTAAGACAAGAAAGACGTCCATTACTGGTTAGAATGTAAATTCCACAAATACATCGGTCCACGAATAAATATTGTAGTGTAATTCAAACTGTATTGCTATGAGTTCCAAACGATTTTTAATGCCAATAACTGATAATAACACAAAATACCGGCCAAATGCGAGTCGAACTCGCGGACCAAGGATTCCGTACATACTCGCGACATATTTTTTAAAGGCGTAGACGTAGAGGGTTGATTTATTCACAGCTGCAGGGACCTACAGACTTGAGCATACGGTTTTGATTCTCGAAACCACCACGCGTTTTGAGCTAAAGGATCTTTACACACTAAAATGATCCTATAAGAGTTCTGTTTTTTTTTACTTTTGAGATGCCTAACCCTAACAAAAATGCCTTACCAACTCAAGGCAATGTCCCAAAACCTCTTAAAGTCTCAAAACAATAAATAGCCCGCGACAAGTTGCTAGGCTATTGTAACGTATAGTCTACAAGTGCTATAATAGCCAGCGTTTCTCAAGCTCCTCATAAAGCACTTGTGTGAAATGGCAGCCGGCCAACTTGTACGTAATTGAAATACTAATCTGCTTACCGAACGCTATCGGAATAGCTGTTTCTTGTGATTTTAGTTTGGTATTTCTTGAGAATTTTCGTATGCCAGAAATAAGGCATTTTAATTAGTTAAAGGGTTTAATATTTTCAAGTTGCTTGGAACGTTAAGTGCTAAGTAGTTCTAAGACTCACTCAGCAACCAGCGGGAGACAGAATGGCGTGATTTGCATCACACCAATCTGTCTCCCGTTATCATGTGTAATGTTTTTCTTCTATCGTTCTGTGAGGTACAGAACGATAGAAGAAAAACATTAAAAAGGAACCTTTATAGGATCACGTTGTATCATCTTTATATCAAGACCCTTTATCTCGGAAAGGCGTGGAGGTATTAATTTTGGAATTAAAACCATATCCTTAAGGCTGTGGCCTTTTGGAGCTGTGAAAAAGTGAACCCTCTAAGTCTACGCAGTCAAAAAATATGGCCGTCTGACTCGCGCTTGGCCGGTTTTTTTTTAATATTAAGGAGGCATTTGGCCGCAACTCGCCCGATGTGAAGCAATGACGAGGCCTAGGATGGAGCACGTATGTATTTTCTCCATCCCCATGGACCAAAACCGTAATTGCGTCAATGTGTAAATGTATCTTTTATGTATTGCTCGCTTTGAGCGGTTGACGGGCCTGTTGGTCTAGTGGTTAGTGGCCCTGACTGCTGAGCCGGAGGTCGTGGGTTCGATTCCCACCCAGGACAAACTTTGTGTGATGAGCATGATTGTTTGTTCTGTGTCTGGGTGTGATTTATCTATAATATGTATGTATTTATAAATTATATAAGTATGTATATCAGTTGTCTGGTTACCATAACACAAGCTCTGCTTAGTTTGGGATCAGATAGCCGTGTGTGAGTTGTCCCAAGATATTTATTTATTTATTTATATTTGAAGAGGTTTGATAACTGTTGGTAGCTACCAGGATAAAAAGTAACACTATGTGTTTATCCAGAGTTTAAATTTACCTATTAAATATCATCCCAATTGATCCCGATGTTTGGTCGTGACACATACAAACTTTCACCTATAAAATAGTTATTAGACAGAAAGGGCATTAAAACAAGTTATTTTGTTTTCAATCATCAAAATCGGTTCACCCAGACCAGAGTTATGAGGTAACAAACACAAAAAAAAAATACAGTCGAATTGAGAACCTCCTCCTTTTTTGAAGTCGGTTAAAAAAAAGAGTTTCGAGGGAGAAAACGGGAAGAAAAGGGAAAAACAAAGCATTGCTATTACAATAAATAAGGCGCAAGGGCAAAAACTACAGGTAACAGGTACCTGTAAATCAGGAAAGGGGAACTGTGTTAGCCCGAATTTAACGCGAGCGAAGCCGCGGGCAAAAGCTAGTAATATTATAAATACAAATGTTTGTGAGTATGGATGTATGGATGTTTGTTACTCTTTCATTTCAAAACGGCTGAACGGATCTTGATGACATTTCGCTCAGAGATAGATTATAATCTGGAATAACACATAGGATACTTCTTTTTCGATCATCACGCGGATGAAGCCGCGGGCGGCAGCTAGTTGATAATTTTATTAATATATCTCTAGCTCTTATCTTCATCTTTAAAATGTTAGGGCACTGCTTTACCCTCTGTGTTGCTATGTTAAATGATTTAAATAGAATAAACTACCCAATTTCTTTTTTTAACAATCGGACGATTAATGTCGACATCGTTTTAATAACAAAACATAAAAGAGTAAGTTAATTGAGTGATTATTGAATTGGAATGACATAAAAGACCTTCTGAAGAACTTTGCTCCTTTTAATAACCATTTCTTTCGTTTCAGGTGACTTTCGCAATTTACATCACATACGATCTTCAGGCTTGTCGAACTTTTAAAGTACTATTGGCAAAGTTTTCTGCTGAACAAAGAATGTTGACTGACGGAGAAGTAGGTTAGGGAAGCGAAAAGTGATGGAATTGGAGAAAATGGAAATTATTATTTGAGTAACTAGATGGATGAATGAGATTGGCCATCGGATTGAATCATTTATTTATTTATACCAACAATTAATTTCACTAATAATATCTTAAAAAGCATTTCATTCTCCAAAAAGTTGAATAGCTGCTTAAATCGCTCAAATAAAATTGGGTACATGTCAAGTTTGCAAGAAAAGTTTGCACTATGAAAAAATATAATATACATGTAGTATTAGTAAAAGTATTTAGTAAGAAATAAAATTGTGAACAAATTGAATGTGGACAAACAGGAAATTAGTCCACGTTCTGCCAAAAACTTTAGGTATATGTTCAGAGAGTTAAAAGTCTATAAAACTTGTCTATCATTTTGCAAGTACGCTCTTAATTTTACAAAACGTTGCCAAATACTTTTTTGGAATAAGGTACTGAATTTGTGGTAATCGTTTATGAGCTGTTTTTCCTTCCACTCTTTTTATAAATAACAGTCAAAGAAACAGAAAAAATCTCGTCCTCTCCGTCATTGCGATAACTTTGTTCTAGACTATACCTTACAGTTAGGGAGATATTGAGGGTCAAAGTTATAACTAACAAAAATAAAGTTTTGTGTACCCTTTCACCCGTACTACCCGTACTATTAAATTTATCTTCCATGAGTATAATGTTTTAAATGAATAACATTGAGTTCCGCCGTAAAACATGATTTTTCATCCACAGACAGCTCGATGTTGAATTTGAAATAGACAATGCATGGATGACGGTTTTGTGAAGAGTTTGTTCAAACCCTGTATATATTTTTTTAAATAAAACGTTTCCCCACGCTAGGAATATCTCCTGTATCGTGGGTGAGCTTACAAACATTCAATCTTACATACACAAACAGCCAGACCCCGAACAACTATCTGTAGGCTATACAAATATTATTTTCGTGCGGGGATCAAACCCGCGACACGCTGCGCACAGACGATTGCTCAGCCACTGTGCCAACCGTTTCGTCTGTATATAACGTTGCTTCCATTATTATCGATGTAAAAATGTACTTTGTACAGTCCCACTGCCTGGTAGAGTTAAACGTTTAAGCATTATTTGTTTTGTTTTAACTAAACCGCAAAAAGAATTTAACAAAGAGTTAGCCTAAGCCTATAAACAAAATCTAACCAGTTTATTTTATGCTAAAACAAATAAAAATCTCATACAAAACTGCTTCGTACACTTTTAAATAAATTCGTTGTTTTTTTTTAATGTTCGTTCATAAAGAATTTAATTACAAAAGTCAGCTGTCTGCGTTAGCATCTTGTCAAACAGTACCGACACTGTGTAAGCCAAAATTACCCAAGACGGATAGAAGGTTCCGCCAAAGTGACGTGTTTAAATGAGATTTTGATTGATCACCAATCGATTGGCCTCCCTCTTAGCTGAACTCTCCGTGTTTGGGCATGCAAAAATATGTACCGCATGGCCTGGATATTGCGTAGATGTTTGTCAAAACTTTGTAGTTTGTTTATGGAAAGTTTGCATTTTTTTATGTAGTATATGGCCTATATAGGAAGTCAGAATAAACTTCTTGATATTCTGATGCAAGTAAAACGACTGGCGTATTTTTTATTGCTGTGGGTGGAGTGGGGGGTAGGGACAAACTTTTCGTGTCTAAAACCAACCCATGTTCTTTCTTTTGCCCTTTATGTTCCGGGGCCGTGGTATCTCTACCGACTAGTCTTAAGTATTATTTTATGAAGTTGACTTATTTTTATGTAGCCCTATTCTTGATCTTAATCTTGTCTAAAAGAGAGAGATGAGGTCAACGATGGAACGAGCAACACCCAAGAAAAGCCTATAAGTCGCGACTTGAATATAAAAAAAAACCGGCCTATATGAATTCGGGAACACAGACGCAGGCGGGCCTTCTACTCCTTGGCTGAGGGCGTAATAAAGGATGCTGCAAAGCGCTTCGTGAATGTGTGGAATATCGATAAGATATGGGTCATCACAGTCAGTACGTCTAGGCTAGCTGGAAGAAATGGTGGAATAAGCTAACGTAAATCTGATGATTATTATTATTAATTGTTACTAAAATAGTACAAGAATCTTTTGGCGAAAGGCAACATCAAAAATTTAAATCTTTTTTATACCATTCCTGAATTATTATTTGTTAATAGAGGTTATAAATTATCAACAAATCGAATTGCAATACTACGATTTTATACACTCCAAATGACGTAAATGAATTTTTGTTTCATTGCACTTTAAATACATATCATACATTATGTCCAATTTTCAATTATTTCAATTCTCATAATGAGCCCATATATTTTCATTGCCGTTTCGAATAAAACAACGACACTAAAAATAAAAGTTCATGCAACAGCATACGCCATGTAAACTTCAATTTCGATTGTAACAATAGAATGAAACGAATTCGGTACTAACTTTTTATTCTCAATGTTGTCCATTGCAATGGATGTCAGTTCTGCGACAGATGTTCTCCATTGATACTTTAGTCTGCCAAATCTGATAGATATTCCATTTATTTTCATCAACGATAAAAAACTTGCAAAAAATGTAAGGCATATCTGCACGACGGTAAAAATTTACTTGACGGTATAAATTGCTGTTGATCAAACGCATGCAGCTTGTATGTATAACGTTTTTACTGTTTTACGCGCCTCCTCTGTGTTAGTAAGCCATAATGGACCACATAGGCCCTTTTTTGGGATAGGAAGTTATCAAATCGCCCTACTCTGGACGGAGCGCGGGGTGGTTGTTAGACTTTTATTAACTACTAAAACCCATCCACGTTCCTACTTTGGCCCTTTGTGTTTTTGTTCCAGAGCTGCTATCTCTTTCAAACAACCCGTATTCCCGGCAAGCAGTGGCCCCTCTGCTTTACTGACATCTCTTTGAGGCGCGGGGGAAGCACAAACGCGCCATCGGCCAGCACGTGGGCCCTTCACGTACGACATAGGCCACTAGTACTATTGTTGAGATAGTTTAAAATGAGAGTTTTATAAACAGGGATAAAGAAGTTATAAGGTTTATTTGTCATGGGTCATCATCATTCTCATGCCCTAATAAAATTAAACTGTACCTACACGCGGGCTATCTAAATAAACTGCATAAACAACCCTGAACGTAATACTTACCATACACTCACACTATTACATACATTCACGCACACACACTCACGCAATCACCCATACTCATAATCACACTCGCATACGCCACACAAGTGCGCTACCTTTTGTATTATAATATTTTTTTTATTTTTTGTATTTTTTTCTTTATCTTTGCTTTGTTTTCAATTGCATACACTGCTTAATGTGAAGTGGAGGAGCGGAGTCACCTAACACAAGCATCTCCTTGCTTAAAAGGTGATCTCCAAAACATGTATGTTAAAGTTTTATGTAATTGAAATAAACCTTTTTATTTTTATTTTTTAATCCCAATATATTTGGGGTCGGGGTAGCATGTCTTTATCTTCCATACTTTTCTTTTACTCGTAATCTCAGTAGTCACCTCCTTTCTAGCCATATCATCCTCCACATTGCTCATATATCGTTCCTTTGGTTTTCTACTCTTTTAGCCATCTAAATTCATACTCAAAACTTTCCTCACTAAATTTTCCTCATTATTCCACATCACATATCCATACCACGATAACCGATTACCATACAAATTTACTGTCAACGGCGACACTTTCAGGCTTTTTCTCATGACTCTTGGTTTATTTGTCATGAATATAAGAAAATATGATAGTAAACTTCTCATACAGGTGATGTGTACGATGAAGTTCATAATTTCATTCATTTGCCCTTGAACGTGGTAACGCTACGCTACGCAACATTTACATTGTAACTATGAGCTTCAATCATTCTCCTAAAAGTACTTAAGTGAAGGCGATGCCAACTCTCCTTAGAAAGCAAATTGATGATCGCGCTTATGACGTTTATTAGACGAGAAGCGTAGGCTGCTACGCCGTAGCGAGTGGATACGCTAACAGAAAGTGACGGGCTGATTTTATTCATAGCGAAGAACTAAAATTTTAGCTAATTAGTTATATTTGTTTCTTTTTGGACAATGTTTTGAACATGTATTGTTAGCGTTTGTGTCTAGATTATTTGTTTAATGTTAGTGATCATGTCAGTTCAAAAAGTTATTATTTGTTTTTCGCCTCGGCTTAGTTTATACGCCTGTCTCCCACATAATACATTTTTATGCATGTTTTAAGTACTTCTTTTTTTTCTTTGTGACAGTGGACTGCGAGTAAGGTACGAGTGAGTTTAAGAACAAAGTGCTGAAGAAAAGCTGACCAATATAATATGCATCAAACTTCAATATAGATGCTCTGGATCTTTAAGATATTTCCTCAATGATACAAAATAGATTTAAACTAGAGCCATGCTTGACCGCACGTCTTGCTCAAGGCTTATACCGTGCAAGGCGTTCGACTAGCGTGCGCTACGTCTTGTACACACTTATTACTTATACATTATGTGGATTGTTCAGGAGCTAGTAATACAGAAATATGGATCGAGTATGTCGTACTACTTATTTTGAATAGGTATCAGCATGTTTACACTTTTAGATAAAAGGCTTCTTCACTTTTTTATTTTAAAATAAAATTAATAGCACTATACTTTACCCCACTTCGTATTATTGATAAGACTATTTCTTCCTGACGCAAAACGTCAACACGACTGCCAACGAATGAATGTCAACTACGCAGAACGTCAACTTCGTAAGATATCTACTTTAAAAAAAATCGAGGAATATATGTTATAGAAAGTATATAACATAAAACCAATGTGTGGGTTCCCAAGCACATCTTGTCATTCATAGGTGAAAAGAAAAAGAGCCACTATATTCTTTGCAAGGGTAACGCAGATATTATTAGATATCCCAAAAGAGAATGTATTTCTTTGATATTAGTGCCTGACAAGTGGCAATCGCTGTTAAGCTATTTTGTCTCTTTTTTTTACTTTTAAGTAAAAGTCCAAAAATAATCTAATAATAATTTATTTTGATTAATGGACACAACTAGGTTAGAAGGAGTAAGGACATGGTTCGACGTAAAATATACGGTAATTAATGACAGACAAAAGCATTAGTGACTTTTGTATCACCGTTTTCACTTATTTTTTGGATTTCCATATTCCATATTCCACATTCCACACGAAAGCAACTCTTATATAACAAAATATGTTCGCATCAGTCTCATCGTCCTCCATGAACAATTTACTCCACGTACCATACATAATACATCTACAAGTACGGATAGGCAACGTAGCAAGGACATGCAACAGAGTTACCAGGTTTAATTGAATTTCTTGGCGAGGGTATGAAGCTGGCCACCGAGTGTTTACTTTGGGAGACAAATTGGAGGCCTTCTACTATCTAATTAGGCCTCCACGGAGATAGTGTGAAGTTCACCTGAGATAGATGATGTTAGGAAAATATTGGAGATATGAAATGTGTATTTAGTCACGCAAGCTGAACTTAGAGGACCAACGAAACTTTTTTTTTTTACTTTGTCCTACACTAGTAATTTCTCCTGTATCGTGGTTGCGTTTACAAACATTTGAATTCACATACATAAATAGCCAGATCCGAAACAACTACCTGTGGGTCATTGTATTGTATAACAGGCTGGTGTCCGCAACTCCACGTCTATCTAAGGCGCGTATTTTGCGTACTTACGTACCTATAGATCATACAAATATTTGTTCGTTCATGGATCGAACCCGCGTCAATATAAAAGTTAGTTATCTTTTTTGGTGGGAATTAACAGAAGTATCTGCATTACCTTAGTTTTAGAAATTGTTTATTAACTTGCAAAGAGCAAGTTGTGCTATGATTCAATCAAGGGCGTTATTGTTGTATTGGTCAAAAATTCGAACAGAGATTTTGAATGAATATTTTTATCGTAAAGCCAAGGAAAGAATGGATAGATTGTGTGATTCATGATGTAAAGGAAATGGAGTATAAGATAGCGTGACGATTGACAGGGGAGAACGAAACAAAAACATTTTGTACCGACCCCAAACAACATGGAACAAGGGCAGGAAGAGATGTAAGACATTGCAGTATTATTGACGCTGTTACTGCTTAAGACGGAAAAACCGAGCATGTGCGAGTCAGACCCGTGCTCCGAAGGTTCCGTACAAAGCGACATAAACAACCATATCTTTTAACTGCGGAGACTTAGATGGTTGATTTTTCACAGCTCTAAGGGACTACAGATTTTATGCATATGGTTTTCTTGATACCTCCAAGCGCTCCCGAGATAAAGGGCCTTGACAGACACGCAGACTATCACTGTTTATTCTTGTTTCACTTTCTACGAGTTACTAGTATATAAAACATTCCAAAATATAATATTACTTGCTTAACTCGATAGTATTGCTACAAAATGAAGAAAACGTGCAACAGTACTCATATCGAAAGCGCCTCCAGCAATAAAAACTACATTAAATTATAATCGATCGTAAATACACGTTGACCTTTACGTTTTATATCACACAGTTGATATTTTACGATGTACGGATAATGAGACAAACAAGTTACGCTAAAATATAAGAGAATTTCTGAATTGCACGTGAAAACTCGTAAAAATGATTCCACAAATCGAAAAGGTCTGAAATAATACCCGCCGTAAAGTTGAGAAGGTAACTGTTTGTTCAGAACAATTCGGGATTTATTTGTTTACGCCTCAGTCGTCCTTATAGGACGTCTGTGAACTTAGGTAGGTAGGGCACCTATATATCTTCCTTTTGCGTGTGATACGAATGGGTGAACTTTGATGTCTCCTATTTTTCTTGCGCTGGTAATTTTTGTGATCTAGGCAGATATTTTCTACTGTTGCTACCTATTTTTACTGAATCTTAAAACAAGGAGGAGGTTTTCATATTTTTATGTATGTTCGGGCTGAACGCCTTCATTTAGAGACGGATTGAAAGTTTTTATTTTGGTTCGAAAGAGGTTTATTTCATAATGGTCCCGTTTTAATGTTAATGAAAATAAAGGAACAATTATGTAACGCACTCGAAGCATTGTGTTGATGAATGCATTGGCTAGTGCAAGGGTCGGGGAAGTATTTCAAGTTATGTCATTAAACTCCTGTATTAAAAAAAAAACTTACTGAAAAAGGAACTTTGATTCCTAATATCCCCGTAACTGGAAACTTCCCAGGTGTGATCTAGAACACAAAAATGATCGCAATGACGTGGATAATAAGTCCCTTTCGGCTTTCATAAGAGTACGGGCCTGTGGACAGTGAGCAATGGGTAGCTCACCGTCCGTCCGTCTATTGACGACAGGCCGTGTCGACGCGGCGACGGCGCGTTCGTGTTTCACGCGCGCCTTAAAGAGATGTCAGCAAAGCAGAGGGGCTTGCTAGGGCCTTCGCCTGCCGGGGTTGCGGGTTGTTCGAAAGAGATACCGCGGCCCCGGAACGTAAAGGGCAATAGAAGGAACATGGGTGGGTTTTAGTCAGTAAAAGTCTGACACTCTCTCCGCTCCGCCCAGAGCGGGGGAAGTTATTTAATGATTTACGACCGCAAAAAAAAAATATACATACAACTCCTATTTTATTATTAACACTTAAAACGGGATTTTTACCATGTTTGTTATTTATTCTGAGTTTCCGACATTAATAAGTGATTAGTAAGTAAATAAAATATAAAGATATAAGTAACAAACATTCCGTTTTAAGTGTTAATAATTATGTAAGTGACCATGTCAGTTTAAAGACTTATACCCTATTTTATATTTCGCTAATGCAACACTTTACCCGTAAAAGAATGCCAGCATATACCATTGACTACATTATCATTTATTTGCCTTGTTAAGGCCACGTCCCCTACATTGCCTCGCTTGTGGCACAAAGATTGACTTTTTTACATAATTATCTCAGTGAAAGAGAGAATTTAAACGAAACATTTGCAAGTTTGATCCAAGAGAATAAAACCCAAATCACTTGGAATTCCTTTCAGAACAAAAAGTGCCTAGGAATAAGATCGAAATTCAAATGTCAAATCTATTTGACGTTTGAATTTTGAATGTACTTATCAAGAACATTCAAATGAAATTCAGGCCCAGTGGCCCAGTGTCTAAGTCTGTGACTTTTTTGTTCGTTTTTTGCCCTTTATGTTTCGGGGCCGCGGTATCTCTTTCGAAAAACCCGCAACCCCAGCTTAAACAAAACCTAAGTCTCACAAGTGAAAAAATTACGGGCTGATTGTAATTGTACTTAAGTAAAACTTCCTCTCAAAAGCACACCGCAAATGTGAACTCATTGCGAAACTTCTGGATCAAAGTCATATCAGTTTTTTGACTGAACGGCTACTGAGTAAACGAAAAACCCAGCCTTTGGGAAATCAATTATTTTCTCTTTGACTTTGAGTTCGTCTTCCATTATTCAGTTACATGTTAGGAAGATAAATAAAATAGGTTCTAACACTCTTTGTAACTTTGCGAAAATATTTTTAAATAAAAATATCATGTTCATTTACTCACCTTTTTGCTAATGAAAATTAAAGTTTGAATACTTTTTCCTTTACCATTTTGTCAAAGATCAGTCAAAGTGGTGTACACAATTGTGAAAATTATGTGGACACTGCCGTTTCTCAGTACCTTGATGATCTGATAAGATTTTTATTATTTTTAGGCTTCCGTACTTAAAATGAAAAAAAAAGAAACCCTTATTGGATAACATTATTGTCCGACTGTCTGTGTGTCTGTCTGTCAAGACCCTTTATCTCGACAATGCGTGTCAAGCCTGTGGTCCCTTTGTGCTGTGAAAAAATCAACCTACTAAGTTTTGTTTTAGATATGGCCGCTTATGTCGCAAGTTTGTATGGGACTCTCAATGCGCGAGTCTGACTCGGTCTTGGCCGCTTTTTTTTAGTACGGTTTTATTTTTAATTTATGGTTGCCAGTACTAAATTGCTTTCTAAAAGCATCTATAAATAATTCTACAAACACAACGTTGTCCTCACTCAGTAATCCTGCATTAAAATTAATTGGACTCACATAGTTAACTTATCAAGCTAAGTCCGTCCAGCGAACAAATTGCACGGCATGCTACCGGGATAATTACAATGCAGATTAGACAAACTGTTGGGACCCTGCCAGCGACGTGAGTTTAACAGATTACTGACAACCCTGGCCTGGTGAGGCTTTGACGGAAGCGGCTACGAAAATGGTGACTGTAGTTTAAATTTTCTTAATGAATGCATATGAAATATATACGACACTACTTTTAAATTTGTTTCTGTCTGTCTATTTTTTTCGCCTAATTTCCGAAACAGCTGGATCGACTTTGAAGGGACGTTTTTTTTTTAATAAAAAGTACCGTGGAAAACCGTGCAAAAAGTTAAAACCCATGGAATAATTTGTCAAATTCGATTTAAATAAGAGGAAAAATTCCACACTGCCGAAGGCCGTGGGTATTTATTTACAGTATGTTTGCGATTTATTTGCATGGCCACACAGATTTAAGATTCCGTGACCTAATATAAGCCATTGGAATGAATCAGCGTCTCGGCACAATCAAGTGTTTAACATTATTGGGTCACTCGCTTTGTTCAGGAGTAGGCTTGTACTCTCTGTGTGTTATCGGCCTTACTGTTCACAAAACACGATATAGTATATCCCTATTACATTTTTAATTTAACCTTTAATTAAGTTTTCAATCGAAATTGCGATCACGAATTCAATTTTCCACGGCTATTACGGATTGATTTTATAGCTCCACTAGCTTTTGCCCGTCACTTCGCTTGCATGGAGCTCGGAAATTATTCTAAGGGAATAATTATACAGTCGGAAAAGGTCAGTGTTAAGTATAAAATTCAGTCTCCATTCTCCATTGTTACTCCTTCGCGCTCAATCGTCTCCACCGATTTGCATGAAATTTGGTATATAGATAGTTACCCTGGATTAACACTTATGTTTTAAGCGTATCAGGCATAGACTTTTTACCCCAGTCCACGCGGCTGAAACTGCGGGGCGCAGCTAGTATATAATCATAATTACTGATCCTTAGTTCACTATCGTTAGCAATATAACGTGATCTCTCTAATTGGAGACGCACCAAGTTTCTTGCCGGTTCTTCTCCATAGGAAACGATCAACCCGAACCGTGCGCCTTTCTCGATATTTTATAAGTGGCCATGTAGATTATGTAAAAATTGTGGTTAACCTGTAATTGGCAATTGTATAAGTCCAATACTATTTTTTTTTTATATTTTGATACCGAAGCTGTTGCTGACCATCGTTAATAAATAAAAAAAAGATTTGGAATAAAATACGCACGTGATGCATCTTAATTGTTACGTGTTCTTAGAACTTTAATAGTTTGTTGATCGTCTCGTCTATAACTCGATGAATTTAATATTTTTGAGAATTATTTACTAATTTCTTAATACAGTATAGATACAGTTTTGAACAACCACAACCCGCAGCGGCATTCACAGTGGTCGACCTTAAAAATACTATAAAATTTCCAAAAAGATAGAGAACAAATTAAAACCAGACTCTGTAGATGCTACTGAGAAATTCCTGATGAAAAAACCCAATAACACTTCGCTCGACTCAAGAATCCAACCTAGGATCTCTAGCAGTCCCTAGCCTACTACAGTTAGGGTAGGCAGGTTGGTGTTGGTAGGAGGCAATCCTAAAAATAAATAAACATTTTGTTGTTCCTGACGTATGACTTTTTGACGTATGTGGTTTAGTCTCACGACCCTAGAATTACTTACGTAAGGTGTAAAATATTTTGATTTATTTCTCGTTTTTCATTAACAATTTATAAAAAAATGCACCCGCATTATTTAGGATCTCCTCCAGTTTTCGATTAAAAACCCACAAAAAAGATACCTTAAAAAACAACCTGTATCATGCTGTCACGCGCCAGGTAAAAACAAAACACGAACGACTATCTCGTAAAAACTCGTCTAAACCGTCTGTCTCGAACAGATACAAACTATCTACACACGAACAGTTACTAAGGATTTACAAGGAAAGGAGAAAAAGTGATATTTCTCCAACAAAGTACCAGTGTTTCTGAAAGTTTTCCAATCTTGATATAGCGTAACAGGTGACGCATATACTTGTTAAGTTGTTTAGAAAAAGTGAGCAGTTTTATGTCAAGATGTATCGAATACGGACGAATAAATCGGTTTTGATGTTTAATTTAAAATGTTGTTGGTTGTCATGCTAGAGGTACCCAAAGGAGAATTATTTGACAATCGTTGGAAAAAGGCTAGGCATATGCTGAACGTGTAGTGCCTTATCACTTTCTCAGGCTTATTATCTCCGGGGTTAAAGAGACACCGCCGTACCGGAACATAAAGAGCAAAAAAAACATGGGTGGGTTTTGGTTCGTAAAATTCTGATACTTCTCCCCGCCCAGAGCGGGGGAAGTTATTTTATGATTTCCCAGCCGCAAAAAAAGGCTTATTATCTTGCTTACAAATATTGAATATAATATATTCGATACGCGTAATCACATTTTGTTTCGGCGGATTGTATGCATGAATGCGCTTCTTTTCTTATTTGTTAGCCTCTCAATTGTCCCATTTCTGGGCAAAGGCCTCCCATTTTCCTTCCAATCCTCTCCATCCTATGCGATATCGTCCTGTATATCAAATAAGATCCCCGATACTTAACCTTTAAAAAAAAACAAATACATGCATTAAAAAGGCTATCTACAAATTAGAAAATCAAAAATGAAAATCAAAAGTTAGGCTGATAATCAGCACTTTTTGAACGTCAGATTACAAGAGACAGTCCCACAAAAACGCCCTGCCCTTCGCCACTTCCTAGTGTTTTAGCTGGGAAGAAGAAGTGGCGGAACAAACTCCCCCAGCAACACATCTGTCTGTCAGGTTAGAAGAAACAGATTCTATACAATTCCGTTTATCACAAGAAATTATAAAAAATATTAAGAAATTATTCATTCATTGTCACTTGTCAGCTAGCAAACACCAATTATATATAAAAAAATACACAAGTCTAAATAATAAATTCACCAGTCTAACGGGTGTGCCCGCTTACATGTGCAGTGAAGAAGTATCAGGTGATAAACTAGGACCATAGTGCAAAAGAAATAAGCTAAGCATAAAAAAGATTTACCAATAACAGTAACAAAAAAAAAACTTGGTCAACAAGACGACCAGTCACCACAAGCCATTAACTCCCTCGCCATATTTGAGGGACGGAGGTAACCCGACCCACGACGCTACCGCAAGCAATGACATCTGAGGGAGAATGACGAACTTGCTGCCGGTTTTTGAGGGCAATAAATATAAATAATTATATTCAGTCAAACTCTTTGTATAAACAATAAATTCACATTAACAAAGACTCCGCGTCTTTAATCCCACCCCGTCACCACTGGGGCTGATACCGTAATTAAGCGTGCTCTGGTTAAGCTTCGACCCTATAGGGGTTATACAGACGAACGTCTTTATCAGGACCATCGTGAAGTCAAAGTTCACAGTACTGTAGTAACTTGGGTGATAAACGTAATTGAAAAAAGCATAAAACACTTTTAAGAATATATTTTAGTTCATAATTTTTTGAATACGTGTCTCGTCAGTCCAAAACTATCATATTATCTATCTAAACAAGCTGAGTATTCGAAATTTCGAACATCAACGCAAACCAGCCTGCACTGTTGAAGGTTTGCTTAAAACCTTCACAGTACCTACCTAACTTAAAATCTACATGAAATTTCTATGTCTTGGAAATTAAAATTTTAAATTCCCTACATGGTTCCAAATAAAGTACAAATGTATGAAACCTTGTAGTCCCTGTCCATCTAAACATAAACAAGGTGTAAGACAGAAGCACTGATGATACAAATATATAAGTGACCATGCGTCAAACCAAAGACAAAGGATTTCATTTATTTAAGGTACTGCGAACTACTAAGATATGTGAGTATAATATTGGAATTGGTTAAAAACTTGATCAATCACTTTTGTCGGCAATTGACGGAAATAACACTGCACTGCACATAAAAAGGTCGTCTAGGTTACGCACATTGTACGCCCCAGTGTCACATTTAAGTAAACTTATTGTCTTATCTTAGTTTACACGCGCGTAAACTTTACTACTTCCATGTTCCGGAACGTACTAGTATATTTTATATAAGGTGCAAATTCCCTCGAACTATCACAGGGTTGTTAAAAGTTATGCGCTCATCTCGCGCTTAGCGAAACTCTAGACTAGGGTCTGAAGTTTAAACTGTTTCATGGCTGTAATATTTATAACTATTGGAAAGGTCAGTATTTTATAAGGGTTCTATAAAGTAATTAAAAACTGTGTTCGACGTATTGTAAACACAATAACTATATCTAGATACACAGTTTCAGGATATTAATTTTAACAAATGTCTGGAACCTGTTTCACTGCTGACAAAAATGCTAGCTAAAGACGATCGTCTCCCTTAAAACACGCACAAAAAGTGAAAATCCTACGTAAGTAATAGAGATAATTTAATAAATCGTCAGTCCCTGACTGTTCACACCACCACTGGCCAAAACAACCTAAACCAAACAAAATACTCGTTTATATTCTACTCGCTAAGGCCCGATTTACAGTGGTCAAGGACAGTGACTAGTAGCGACTACAAAATCAGTTGCGAGTGACGAAAACTAAGCCTAAAGGTAATGGTGAGCACGATCTCCGGCGAGGCGGCGAGCCTCCTTGCCGGATTGCCACCGTGAGATCTGGAGGCGATAGTCCTCGCGCGCCTGTACCTACGAGTGGCGCGTGCGGGCCTGTGGACGGTGAGCAATGAGTAGCTCACCGTGCGTCCGTCTATTGACGACAGGCCGTCTCGACGGCGCGTTAGTGTCCCACGCGCGCCTCAAAGGGATGTCAGCAAAGCAGAAGGGCCTGCCAGGGCTTCCGCCTGTCGGGGTTGCGGGTGCTTCGAAAGAGATTTAAAGTTATTTGATGATTTACCACCCCAAAAAAAAAAGGCAGTGGTGAAGACCAATTGGACAGTAGCGAGTCACTGTCTAGGTTTTCGCCAGTGGGGAGCTTACTGTACTATATTTACTCTTCTAAACACTGTAAAGCAGGCTGGCACCGGCGGTAGCACAATTATGTCCACTTTGTGTATAAAATCAGATCAGATTCAGAGAGAATCAGATTAATACAAAAATAATATAAAAAAAAATCATACGTCGTGTTGACATATTTTGTGAGCACCTGTGGTAACTAGACTTCGACACAAAAACAAACACAATAAGACCTTCTTTCGAAAAATAAAATACACATACAGAATACATCTTTGTGGCTTGTAGGCCCATGTGAAATATACTTTGATTCTGAAAATAGGTCTAATATACATACAAATATCAAGGGAAATTGGTGTCGCACATGGCGCCTATCTCTATCATCGTATTTGAAAAGAAAATAATATTAAAGTAAAATATCATTCTATGACACACCCAGCTGTGCACTCATGGCAATTTTTAACATAATTTCAGATCATACGAGTCGAGCAAACACACTCGCACTTTCATCTGGATAAGGAATATTACACTTTTTCCAAACCACTTAGGGTTCCAAATAAGTTTTTTTTGGTCATTGTTACTGCCGTAACTATAGCAACAAGTGGTTCCCTCACCGCTGACTACCCTCCTACCAAGCTAAGCTAAACCTGAGTTATTGCCTAGATCGTTTAATACAAGCTGCTTCTAAATAGTCTTATGTATTTTAAATGCGTTTTTTACAGCGCCATTTCAATTTAAAACGTCGTTATAGAAGTCTTTCAATTAAAACTTCGATTAAGGCTATGTTACGATAGGTTTCTTAATTAAAGTCTTTGTGTGAATCAATCTAATTTGTTATTTATATATTACTTTAGTGTAAGTCGCCCTAGGTTTTATGTTTCAATGGTTCATTCTAGTTGTATAATTAGATGATTGAATCATAAAAATAAATATACCTTTGTATTACCTATGTACCTTCTTAGTTTCTAAATATTCTTAGAGAATTTAGTCGGTACATTAACCCCATTACAAGGTTTTTTCTTAATCTCTGGCTGCTGTAAAATCTGTAGTGCATTCATTAAACCAAACATTAAGCCCTGAAGTACTACATGCCTGGTACACAAAATTGACCAGAAATAAAAATAAACTGCAGTACACTAAGTGGGCAGTCCGTCAGCAGAATATTGAATGGCATTTACTAAATCCGTAGAACTTGAGCGATGCGGATAGACCGCAGTGCGGATATAGCTGTAAGGCAAGTGGGTACACCCCTTTACAAAGTAGAACACAGTTTAAATATAGAATAAAGGTTTTAGAAGAAAATTGTTTAGGTATCGGTTTGCGATTGGTTTAATTGGAAGTAATGATTAAGTTTTAAATTTAGAATGGGTTATTGAGACACTGCAGAGTGAACATTGACAAAACAGTTATGAGTTACAACAAGATATGTGCCGTAAATGTACCCCTTGTCGACGTCGAAGTAATGCAGATAAATATTAGTTTATCTGTTGTTAAAATCAAGGTGACGTCCAATGTGTCGTAAATGTACCCCTTCGATTTATTACGTACACATACATAATTGAGAGATCGTTTTAAGTTAGAAAAGAAACAAAAAAAACTGATTGATTTATTACTGGATCAAAGCAAACAAGAATCAAGCAAAACTCAAAGTGGAAAAAAGATGAGTGGAAGTTATTATCGCGGTCAAATGGCACCCTCATTCAATGGCTCCCGTTTTTTAAATGAACTTCAATTAATTTGGTTTTAGCCGAATATTTTACCGATTCCATCTGACTGTGGGATTTCATCGAATGAAAGTTTGAAGTATTGAGTGGCAAATCTAATTTTGGTTAACGAATTGATACCGCAGCGAAATTTAAGCTTATATTTCAACCCATGTGAAACTTTTCAATAAGCTTTAAAAATTACAAAAAAAAGCCTGAAAGTGTAAGATATAGTTAGTGTTAAGTGTGTTGTGTTTAGTGTCCTTTTATGTAAAACTTGATTCAATTAAGCAACAGTATAAATTAATAGTTACCTAAACTATACAAATCAAATTTTGATTACACGATTTTCAAAATGTTGTTTTGTTCCCATTACGTAACGAAAACAATACAGCCTTCTACATACCGGGAAAATACAAAATAAACTAAGTATCTAGCTCCGAGCAAGATTTGTTCAGAATACATCGAGACCTCTTTCAGCAATATGTTAATTTACTCTGCTAAAAACTTAATGGGCTTTATATACTCAATATCTTTATTTGTTTTACCATAATGTGTACTTAGGTGGTCGTTTTATAATATTGTGATTATTATGGACCCTGTAGGGCACAGCAAAAGGGTAGTTATCCCCCCCGCTCTGGGCAGAGCGGGGGAAGTACCTAAGTATAAGGGGAGATTCAGACTTTTACTGACTAAAACCCACCCATGTTCCTTCTTTTGCTCTTTTATGTTCCGGGGTTGAGGTATCTCTTTTGAACAACCCGCAACTTCAGGTACTATATTCCTTTGGTATGTAATTTGAAATCCACCCGGACAAAGCCGCGGGTAACAGCTAGTAGAAAATAAAAATTCTATGAGTAGTCATCCGCCTAGGTATGTTGAGGTCGGCTTTCGGTCTTAGCGGATGCAGCTACCAGTATTTTACATAGAGTTACTGCAATAAGACCTCCACAACCCAGGTAGTACTGGGTAACACAATACCCGTTGGTAAGACAATAATTCCATTAGTAGTATACAATAAAAGTCACTTTTCTTGTAAAAAAACAATACAAAATTTGTCTATGTACAGTATGATTCAATAAAACCGAAACACAAAATATTTTTACCTACCCTCGTTTGTAACGTTGATAAAATAGGACATTTGATTAATCGTCAAACTCAGTGTTTCGCGCCTTTCAGCTGAAACCCGAACAAATTACCTTTGTCAAGATATTTTTGTGATGACACAATTATGTTTTGGAAAAGTTAAAAAATAATTTGTAAATAAAGCATTTAGTGCTTTTCTACTGGCTCCTACAATTGAATGAATCGAATTTAAAATTTTGTATTAAACGCACACTATGTAGGCAAGCATATTATAAGTTGGGGGATTACATTAATGATATAAATGCTTGGCTCAATGCCGGTCCTGCTCCACAACCATAGGGGTAAACTAATTGATCAGCGTCTGAAGTTATTGTGGCAGCTGTAGAGGATTGTAAGACTATCTTTGCATTGTATAGACTCAATTTCCTAATATTTTATAATTGCAATGCCCATATGTGAGTACTATGTAGTTTAATTGACTCGACGGTTGCCCTAGTGGTTGAGAGATTGTCATGCTCACTTAAATGTCTCGCTGATGGTGGCGTGTGTGTCGGGTCATTTAGTTCCCTTCAAAATGGTTGAGCTGAATGGGGCTGATATATGCGTCATGTTCGTGAACGAGCGCTGTCAGTTGTGACTGGTCATCTAATAGCCGCCACGGTTTGTTTTAATTAATTAATTTATCAATTAAACTCTTGTTTTTGCTTTTACTCTGGACGCTCTTAATGTGCTAGTTTTCCTACATCGTTCTCACATGTATAAATTATAACCACAACATGAATGATGTAGGTATCCATTATTTTGTAAAAAATATTATGATTTAAAAGAGTGTCCATGGAGTTTCTTGCCCATTCTTCTCTATAGAAATCTATGCTTTGGAATGGGCAACTACAGTACTTTCACATGTTATTGTCTTGTGACTGGGACTGTAGCAGCATCATTTTTTTGTTTTCATGACATTCAAAAGTGCCTGTAATGGTCTAATTGAAATAAATGATTTTGATTTGATTTGATATGAATGGGGCATCATCAAATAACTTCCCCCGCTTTTAAAGGAGCGGGGGGTAGTGTCAGACTTTTACTGACTGAAACTCACCCAATCTGTTTTGTTGACATCTCTTAGAAGCGCGCGTGAAACTCGAACGCGCTGTCGACATGGCCTGTCGTCACTAGACGGACGCAGGACGAAGGACACAGATCCGCATCTACAGTGCCGAGAGTCGTCTCGCGGCGTCCGACTCCCAGAGCGTCTCCTGCGGCGGCTGGGCTGGTTTGAGATTCTCTAACTCATATATCCGGCCACCTCCTTCGCTAGCAATTGGCTATATTTTATGTTGCTGTTTAATCAGTCCAGTAGTGGACCTTAGGCCCAACCTTAATTCCAGTTTTACAAGCCATATACAATGTATAGCTGTAAGCAGTAATTTCGAAATACCAATCACTGTATTTAATTTAACTTTTTGGCTAACTCATTAATCGGATTATGAACTTTTTCACAGCAATATTCATAGAATAAAGTGCTTGGTACTCCTAAAATTATGAATAATGAATGCTCTGTGAGTCTATCAAAATGATACATGGATTCATTAATTATTTTCAATGTCAAATGGATAGCCTTGCCACTTGTAGTTCAATGAACCAAACTAGCGTAGCTGTGACGTCAGCGACCGCTACGCCGTAGACGCAAGTCGTAGACATTCGTAGCATATTTTATAACTACTGCAGAAAGTGTGCACTACTTTCATATCTATTTGTATTACCGTAATAAGGCTTATCTTGATTTCGTGTGAAAAGGACATGACTGGAGGCAGAGTCGAGCAGACATAATTGAGAGAAGCCATTTTCAAATAAAAAAGTGAATGATGATGTTTGGAAAGATGTCATGATCAAAATAGTGTCTGGGTTTGTTCTGAGTAACCTAGGACTTACAGCTGATAAGTAACAACCGATTCCGCTGCAGTCATTGAATAAAAATACCCGCCAGGAACAAGTCAGACACGCGCAAGGAGGCTTCCGTACAAACTTGCGACTTATAAACAGCCATATCTTTTGACTGCGTAAACTTAGAGGGTTGATATTTTCTTTGAGAGTTGAGAATCTGATAATTTTAACTTGATACCTCCACGCGTTTCTGAGATAAAGGTTCTTGACAGAAAGACAGACAACAGAGTTAATAAGGGTTCCGCTTTTTCCTTTGGAGGTAAGGAACTCTAAAAAGTTGATTGGTTTATGAGGCTGTTGAATTATGAATGATTTTACAACAATATATTATTTCTTCACCCAAAAAAGTAGATCTCGAATCTAAATGAAACCTAATGAAAATAAAGTGAATAAAGTTTGAAAATACGGACAACAAAATAAAAGTTCGCTTTAGTGTTCAAAGGAGAGGTGAAAGTCAAAACCATTTATTTAGTCGAAGCTTAATACAAATGGCCGCCTTCACTTTAAGTCAGAAAAAAGATTCATAGTTTCGAATTACGTTGTTTGTGAGAAGCCTTACCTTAGGGTACGGTCAGATAAGACGGAGTGTCACAATAAACAGAAAAGATTAACATATTTTTATAATCTATATTTATAAATAATAATTTAAAAAACACGCTTTTAGCACGAACTAAACAATCCGCCATCTTGGATGTCCGCCATGTTGGATTTAAGTCACATAATAATTTTTTTCGTATTCCTGACAGCAAACCCTTTCATTTGATACCCATATCATGCGGGTGGATTTTAAACAGTCAGTCTGCCATCTTGGGGAAGCCACCATATTGGATTTTTAATAACGTTTCTTAGCTAGCAATGTATTGTCATCAGAATTCAGAGCGTGTGCAAAATTTCATCCTAATCGGAGACCGAGAAGTGGGTCAAATTATGATTCCAAGATTTTCTTAACATACATAGTTACCAGTGATAAAAGCGTGTTAATAAAGAGAAAAAACAATCACTGAATCACTCATCACGAAATCTTAGAAACTACAAGTGTTAATAATCTCAAATGTTGCATGGGAGATCCTTTTAAGACGCAGGTGCTCACTAAGACGGGATTTTGCCTAGGCCAAAATTATTAAATAAAAATTTAAAATATCGGATCTGAGTTTTTGATTTACTGTGTGTGTTTATAACGGCTAGTTAAAGCTTCGAAATGAAAGACTGACATTAAATAACCGTGAGCTCTCTAATTCAAGCTTTATTGTATATCGGTTTAGTTTCAGATGCAGAGACGTGTCTCTCATGCTTGGCCTCCTCCAACTGTTGCGCGTAGGTACATAAATTGCGTTCGCAGCATGAACGAGCAGCTGCACACAACATGCAACCTTATATTCATGGGGCTAATTCTAGTTTTCACTAACTCAAGGCGACATCTCTATGTATTATGTAGATACAGATTAAAAAAAAGACAGCCGTCCAAGTGTGAGTAGAACTCGCGCACCGACGATTCCATACAAATTTGCGACATGAATGGCCATTACTCTTGATCGCGTAGACTTAGAGGTTTGATTATTTCACAGCTTCAAGGGACTACAAATTTGAGTATATGGTTTTAATTTCAAAACCTCCACGCGTTCCCAAGATAAAGGGTCTTGATAGACAGAAGGACAACAATGTTATTCTAAGGGTCCCGTTTTTACCCTTAGGCAATCACTTAAGTTATTATAATTAAAGATTGCGTAACATTTACCATCATTTTGTTAGTAACCATGTCAGTTTAAAGACTTAATATATTTACCATAATGCTTGTAATGCCCGAATGGTTAGTGGTGTACTTAACTCCCACACTTTGCCAGTTATAATTAAGTTCGATGTAATAGGCGCGAGCCTATATGATAGAATATATAACAACACAACAGTATTATGTAATTGACTAGCTTTTGCCCGCGGCTTCGCTCGCGTTAAATTCGGGGTAACACAGTTCCCCTTGCGCCTTATTGATTTGTAATAGCAACGCTAAGTTTTCCCTTTTCTTCCCTCTTTCTCCTCACATACCACTTTAAAAAAAAATTGCCTATGTCCGTCTCCTGGTTCCCAACTATCTCTGTACCAAAATTCATCAAAATCGGTGTAGCAATTGAAGCGTGAAGAGGTAACAAACAAACAAACTCACTTTCGCTTTTATAATATTAGTAAGGACTATATGCCTTTGCCGCGTGGGCCTGTCCTAAGCTTTTCCATTCATCTCTTTCGTGATTGAGATTTTTAGTAAGTTGTAAAATGGGTGTGGTTGCTTACAGATCTGGGGTCTAAAATAGCAGCTTAAGCAGAATCATAATAGGTTAATAATATCAATTACTTTGCCATACGTAAAATGGTCACAAAGTGACAATTCACAATATTAACTGCGTCTGTGACAATTTTAAGAATTTTAACGTAATTCGTATTTATTATTGTATTATAACTCTGCTAAAGCGGCCATTTTAAACTCCGTGCTCGCGTTAGTCATTAGTTTCCTAACTAATCTTGACCTCTGAAAACAAGTATAAATTATAAACGCCGCATCTGTCTGAACCTTAACCTGAATTATAAAGAAAGTTTTTTCTCGTCGGAAATGTATTTGGGTTGCTACAATGAAGATGGATACTTCATGTTTTTTGACGGACACAGCTATTTGTATAAGTGCGACGTAGTTGTTTACTTTGTGTGGAATAAAACAGCTAGATTGTAGTTTCGTTTTTTGGTATAGTTATATTCTATTGTTAAATTATTCGTACACCTACTTTTCTTCTGTAGGCACAACTTTTCCTGCTGGGGTTGAAATTTGAATATTCTTCAAATGAGATATCAGAGAGGAACATGGGTGGGTTTTAGTCGGTAAAAGACTGACACCCACTCCGCCCACAGCGGAGGAAGTTATTTGATAATTTAACAAAAAAAGGAAGACATTACCCAAATACATTCTTCCGAATTCGCAGCCAAATTCAAGAAAAAAGACATCTTTAAGGAACCAAATTCCTGCTAGTCTAAAGATCTGTGAATTTGGGAATTCTGGGAATCGTATTTGCGACGAATTGGATTTTGTTTTTCAGCATGTTGTTTTCTGAATGAGACGATCTGTAACATTAAATTATTATCTCGATTGTTGGGGATTATAAGACTCAGACAGAATTGGGCACATTTAGGCCCAAGTCTTCGTCGAGTAGTTGAGCTCCTTGAGTTATGAGTCGAGCTACACGATAATTGACTTTGCAAATGTTTGCACTGACTAGATAGGTACACTCAAATCTGTGTGGTGCTTTCTTAACAGGACCATTTCAGACACTAATCTGCATAGTCCTCATGTAAGTTGATTAAGATTTTTCCTTTTGACCTCTGAGTTTGTTTCGGCTATTTCTTTTCAGAGTAGTGGGGTACGAAACACTGGCCTCATGGAGTATTAAAAAAAATAGACTTGTAAAAGTGTTTGTAAAATCTTACTTGCAATATAAACATAATTTATCATTTAGACTTTGGCTACTACTGAGAGATCCCTGATGAAAAAAGTCCTATTGGGAACCCCTCGTCCGACCTGGGAATCAATCCTCGACCCCGAACCCCATGCTCGACAGTCCCCCTTTTTTAACTTTGCCCCACACTAGGAATGACTCCTGTTTCGTGGGTGCGTTTACAAACATTTAAACTTACATACACAAACAGCCAGACCCGAAACGACTACCTGTAGGTCATACAAATATTGGATTTGTGCGGGGATCGAACCCGCGACACGCTGCGCAGCAGTCACTCGCTTATATCGATCGTGTCGTCAAAATACACTTTACACTTTAACAGTTAAATCGGTGCACACGAAAGCTCTGATTTACTCTACTTAGCATAAAACAAACGAACAATGTTTTGTTTTAATTATCCTCACACATTCTGTTACTTTTCTTACCATAATGTTGTTTTAGGAGTTACCTCTACGTCGTGGAATAATATTGTTTTCAATGTTTTATTTAGTAGCTTTTCTATGCTCTACTTTTGTGATTTTTCATTGATGTTTTTATTTGGTAGAAGTTTTATGAATGAGATGACTGATTTAATTTTATTATATGGGTTTGCAAGCATAGTAAAAACAACATTTATATTAACTATCCGTGATTTGAATTGCGCTTGTTCAAAAAAAAAAAGTAGTAGTAGCAAGTTGCTTAAAAATAGTTACTCTAGCTTTAAGGTATGCACATTAACGTTGCACTTTCAAACTAAGGTTTGGTTTTTCTCTGATGTTGACGCTTACGCCTACGCTGACGCTACCGCTACTGCTACCGCTACTGCTACCTCTACTGCTACCGCTAACGCTAACTCCAATGCCAACGCAAACAACAACTCTAATGGTCCATGGGCGTCAGCAAGACTTCTAGCAGGCCATCGTATTGTACCGCATTGCGAACGTTCCACTTTAATTTTTTTCAGGCAAACTGGGTTCATAAAAATCTTGTACGACAGAATGATAATCCTATCGATTAGTATAATAAAATAGCGAGTATTTGTTTTTTCTCAATTTTAGAAGTTTCAAGTCCCGGGCGAGGCAAACGAGTTTTTAGAAAATCTTTGTATGCACTTTTGTTTCTTTTTAAAAATAAAAGAATGTCTCCTTTAAGTAAAATGAGCCAACTTAAGGATTTAAAGTAGGACCCGACTTATATTTCCACACTGTTTATTTTTAGCAGTGGATGAAACGGCTTGGCATAGCTAATTTACATGTATGTAAGTTAACATTCGAAAATGGACATGTTGGGCTTTTGGGTTATGGACACATGATAATTTTAAAATAAGGTTGACTGGTAGAAAATGCCAAAGGCATTAAGTCCGCCTTTGTACAATGTTTTTGTTACTTGTGCATGAAGTTTTAATAAATAAATAAATAATTATATATATAAAATATGATATAATAAATAAATTTCACTTAGATACATCTAAGTGAAATTATTCACTTAGATACATATTATGTATTATATACAGTATTCTATTTCTATTTCTAGATAAAACTGGTGGTGAGGTTATGACGTAATACTACAGTATTACGTCATAACCTCACCACCAGTTTTATCTAGAAAAAATCAAAAATAGGAAAATTTTGCTAATGCTCGCGGTGAGGGAGTGTTTTAACGTTCAGTTAATTCCTACTCGCAGTGTAGGGGTCGTTCGCGGGTCGTAGAACAAGTCTTTACTAAATTAAAAAATATATTTTATTATGTAGTGTAATTAACAAATTGCCTGTGACATCATTTGGCACACGAACACGCTAAATTAATTAGAAAACTTTCATATTATGAATTTGAACATTGATTTAGGTCAAAAGCGACCGTACATCCTATTCCAATCGACTACTATAAAGTACCACAAATCAAAGACAAATAACATGAAAGTATTTATTTTAATATGATAAAAAGGCCAATTAGAATAAATATACTTTAAACTAGGACATTTCCTAAGAAAGGACTAACTAGACTAGCAATTACATTTAAATAGTAATTCGATCAAAAACTACTAATATCTAAACTAAAACCTTTTTCTTCGACTTCGACTAAATAATAGACTAAATAAGGTGCTACTAACTTTGGCATTAGCAGTGATAGCCTAGTGCTGTGATCATCGGATTGCCGAGTTAAATATAGGTCTTGATTTCGGACCCAAGACCTATAGGTGGTTCGGACTCATGTGCATATTGTATAGTTATATAACATTATGAGTATACCTAAGAGATATTTCTCGACAGCCTGTTTAGCCAGAGGCCCTTTTTTGCAGATGGGAAATTATCAAATAACTTCCCCCGGAGTAGCGAAGCGGGGTGTCAGACTTGTACTGACTACAACCCACCCATGTTCCTCTTTTTTGGCCTTTATGTTCCGGGGCCGGTGTATCTCTTTCGACCAACCCGCGACTAGTTACAAGCCTAGACTAGACCAGAAGTCCAGAAACTCCAACACCAAGTTAGACACAAACACACGAAAAAAAATACTAACTTTAGCGTACACTCATGATTCTCTATTAAAGCTAAAATGAAACTATTAATAGTAAAATACTGATGTCTATAAACTTAATCAAAAACTCTTCACTCCTCATCATCCTCTGCAGTAATATCTTCATCCATAACAGTTGTAGTGGTGTTAAACAGCGTCTTGATCACAGCGTTGATGGTGTTTCTGGCACTTTGGCGGAGTAGGGTCAACTTGAACTGCATCAGCACTATCAGGTAGGTTGACATAAAAGAGATGTTCTGAAAAATAGGAAATTATTCGTTAATCACACTAGGAATTACTCCAGTATCGTGGGTGCGTTTACAAACATTTAAACTCACAAACACAAACAGCCAGATCCGAAACAACTAGCTGTAGGTCATACAAGTATTAGTTTCGTGCGGGGATCGAACCCGCGGGATAAAAAAAACTGAACAAAAACTGCCTCAGAAACTGAAAGAGCAGAAATATGCTTAGATTGATCATATCAATATTACTTAATATTAAATTACTGTTAAAAAATAGGTATATCATTCGGTTATTATGTGGAGATAAAAACAAGCTTTTTCAATGTATAGTTAGCAATGCACTCTGAAGCATCAAATTCAATTTTGAACAAGGCTGGACTTTCTGTATTAGTTAGCAACCAATGGACCACATGCACTTTGAGTTCGCCCATTCCTCAACAAGGAAGTAACTCGGAAGCTAACTTCTGACTCTAATTGGAATATAACTAATGACCCTCATGTTGAATAGATGGAGCATTTATTCCGGGTCACCGACTTTATCGATGATATCTACTTTTATTAGTACTATCTCCAATAAAAGTTAACGGTTCTATAAATAGAGCTATTCTGTTTTATTGACTGCTTTTAAGCAGCTTGATCGGATCATTAATGGTCTGGATACCATATTTTGTAGAAGATAAACTAAGAATATGTGTATTCGTCGACATCAGAAGCATAAAATTGGAGGAACAACACTCTCTATTAATACATTTAACATTATGCTTCTTATGTAGACATTTTGTTGAGTTTCTGACATGTATATAACAACAAGCGCATTTGTGGATTACCAATCATCCTTGATTTATTTTAAACCAAGGCTTACAAAAATTTTTTGCCGATGGAAAGAAGCTGAGAGGGCGTTTATGTTTTTCAAAATGTACTGTAACAACCAGACGTTAGTTCTAATTTTTGCCATGCTCCAAGTGATTTTCGTCCAAATCTTGAATGAATCGTAACATTGTTAAGCCATTGACAATGCATCGAAGGGAGGACGGGGTCAGATTGATGAAAAAGAGGGTCGAATTCAGGCCAAGCCCCATTAAACAGATCAAAAAGAAAGCGAAAGTCGACAGTAGTAATCAATTAACAAGAATGGAAAACGTTTCACCAAAAAGAGGTTAGAGGATCCAGCCCGATCATCGCTTTCAAGCGCTTCGTTTTTTCACAACAACACAACCAACCCTTTAAATTTCGATTAAACACGCCTTATAGTGACGTCATTTGTTTCTCGTATTCTTCAGCAAACTCTTTGATTTGACAAAAATCTATTAAATTAATTAACTAGTCTAGTAGTATATTGGATTTAGAACGACTTCACATAGCTTACTATGTACATTCAGCCAAATTTAAGCTGAAATGAAAACCGGGAAGTGGGTCAAAAACTTCCAAAATTGTTTTAAATAGTCAGTGACATGTGTTAATACAATAAAATAGCCTTTATATCGGACAAACATACATCTATAATTTTTATATTTAAAAAAAAAAAACTGCAATATGAGAATCGCACAGACTAGGAAAGCATGGCACATACAAGAGGTGGCTACTGCTGAGTACGTAGTGGATGTAAGCTATTTAATGACGATGATTTTTTTGACGTATTTATTTATTTAACGATTTATGTACATACACACTGAATACAGAAAAAAGACAGGAATAGAAAACAGGTACAAAGGTAATGCTTATTTCTATAGAAATCTCTTCCAGCATACCTGCGAAAGGAGAGTAAATAAAAAGAGATGTGGACACAGTGCGTAAAAAGAATACATAAAAACAAAAGCAAATAATGACTAAATACAATATAAGAATATACTAACATACATACAAGTACAAAGACAAATATATAATATAAATAAAATATAATAATAAAAATATTATATTCGATCAAGACAGGTCATATCGCCATGTCAACGGCGTGTTAGTGTTCCACGCGCGTCGCAAAAAGCCGTGGCTGTGCGTTGTTCGAAGGAGATACCGTGGCCCCCGAACATAAAAAGCAAAAGAAGGAACATGGGTGGGGTCAGCCCAGAGCGAACTTATTTGATAATATGACAGGTATGTTTTGTGACTTAAGACCCAATTTATTGTTTTTTTAGATTTAAAATTAAATTTTGCTTTTTATTTACTCTGGACGCTCTTACTGTGCACGTCTTTCTACATCGTTCTCACATATTTGTATAATCTCAACATGAATGATGTAAATACAATTTTGTAAAAATATTATAATTTAAAAGAGTGTCCATGGAGTTTCTTGCCCATTCTTCTCCATAGAGATCAACGCTTTGGAATGGGCAACTACAGTACTTTCACAAGTTATTATGCCTTGTGACCGGGACTGTAGATTAGTTTTGTTTCTTGACATTCAAAAGTGCCTGTAATGGTCTAATTGAAATAAATGGTTTTGAATTTGAATTTACTACAGCAATGAACATACAAACTGTTGTCACAGAAACACACAAATAAAACACTAGACCCCAAAGTGGCTTGCATTGTGGTCCTCCACAGACAAATGTTTACTTGACGAGAAAAGTTTAAAGCTACCTGTTGTTTTAGTTCTGAGTGTTTTGAGTTGCAGTACAATGTTTATTGAAATTGATTGCGTTTTTTACTTTTTACAAGCAGCTAATCAAATTATTTTGGTGGATTGATGAATAACGGTTATATTGATTTGCATACAGGGTTCTCAATCATGGAGCTTATTTGAGGTTCTTATTATTTTTATTAGCAGACTGCTTGCTATGGTCACTTTGTTATGATTATAAATCCATCAAAAACACATGTCACGGCCACAACCGTGTTTCATTTTGTCTTTATTAGGTTACTGTACCATGAACCAAACATAAAGCAAGTCTCATCACATAGGGAGTAGGACCCTATTTTTCGGTTGGAAAATCATCAACTTCTTACGCTCTGGGTGGAGCGGAAGGGAGTGTCAGACTTTTACTGATTTAAGCCCACACATGTTCCTTCTTTTGACTTTGTATTCCGGGGCCGCCGTATCTCGTTCGAGAAACCCGAGGCATTTGCCCTGGCAGGCCCCTCTGCTTTGCTGACATCCCTTTCAGGCGCTCGCTAAACACAAACGCGCCGTCGACAAGGCCGGAGTAGGACTCTTACTATCAGCAGCTTTAACCTCGATCAAAAATATATCTATATATTTTATACATTCATAAAACTGTACTTACAGCAGCAAACAGTTCCCGGTTGATATTGGTGAAGCCGTCGAGATTCATGATGGGCGGGTTCTTGGAGATAGCCACGAGGAACATCTCCACTTCACGCTGTGTGCTTCTGTCTACAGCTCCCAAGTTCACGTTCAGAAGACGGACTTGGAACTCTAATCCAACCTAGAAATAGTCCATCATAAGGGATTTGGGGCTTTGATAAACTGCTCTTTTTGATGGAGCATTTTACACATAGGAAAAAAAATTGTATCTCTTATTTTCTTATACTTACTACGTTTGATTTCAGGTCATCTGGCAGTTATCACTATCGGCGATACAACCGCCATTGTAACCATAGAACAAGCAATATTGTAAAACAAATGTATATTTTTGTACAATAATTTACTTTACCTGACTATTTGTTTTTCCTATGTATTTCTCCTTTTACTTCTATTGCATCTTTTGTTATTGCATTAAATAAATGATTATAAAATAATATAATACTAATACATATCTATCATTATAAAAACATATTTGAAATGACAAATTTACAAATGACACTCTAAGAGATAAGTACCTAGTCTTAAAATATTACAAAGGACTAACCTTCCTGGAAGCGTGATAAGCCTCGTTACAAATAATAAACAGTAGAGTCATGCAGTATCCCACGATAACAAATAGACCCATTTCTTTGTAGCTCAAACCGTGTTCCAGAATCTCTGATAACGCACCGTAGAGAGAAATTGTGGTGGTGAAGAAAATCACCATGCAGTAGATGCCGTACATGTTGGAGTATGCGCGACCTGTGGACAAAATAAAAAATGCATTTTTGGAGTTCTGTTGCTCGAAGGGGAAAACGGATTCCTTATAGGATCACTTTATAGTCCGACTGTCTGTCTATCTGTCTGTCAAGATCCGTCATCTCTGGAAAGCGTTTAGGTATGAAAACCTACAAAAAATCAATCTAAATAAGATATATATTAGAATAGTAAAGGAAAAATCCGAAAGCCGTAAATATAAAGATACACCACGAAAATTAATTTAAGGGTAGGTATTTATAGGTTAAGCAACTTTTGCCAAGGTTTGGAAATGGATTGGCCATTTCCAAACCTTGGCAAAAGTTGCTTAACCTGGTCGGTAAGGGAGCCCATCCATTTCCGAAACTTGGCAAGAGTTTCTTAACCTGGTCGGTAAGGGAGCCCATCCATTTCCAAACCTTCGCAAGAGTTGATTAACTTGGTCGGTAAGGGAACCCATCTATTCCCAAACCTTGGCAAGAGTTGCTTAACCGGGTCGGTAAAGGAACCCATCCATTTCCAAACCTTCGCAAGAGTTGATTAACTTGGTCAGTAAGGGAACCCATCCATTCCCAAACCTTGGCAAGAGCTGCTTAACCTAGTCAGTAAGGGAGCCCATCCATTTCCGAACCTTGGCAAGAGTTTCTTAACCTGGTCGGTAAGGGAGCCCATCCATTTCCAAACCTTCGCAAGAGTTGATTAACTTGGTCGGTAAGGGAACCCATCCATTCCCAAACCTTGGCAAGAGTTGCTTAACCTGGTCAGTAAGGGAGCCCCTCCATTTCCAAGCCTTGGCAAGAGTTGCTTAATCGAAAGCGTTTTGTGCGAATTTGTAGAATATTGAAAAAGTATGAGTGATGACTCTTGATGAGAGAAGAAGATCGATCGAAAAAGAAAGCATAAACGCAATACATGCTGTTTGGTAGTATAAACGGTTAAATCTTATTAGTAAAATATTTGTCCCAAAGACGGACTTGAATGGTTAACTAAAGATTAAGTGACTTTCATCAATACACATTTGAATGCCTTGTTGGTCGATTGTTAACAAGCGCGACTACCAAGGATGTGGTCTTGGGCTCGGGTCCCTAGTCAGGAAAAATGTTTTTACATCAGGAATTTTTCACTAGCAGTCACGGACTCTGAATTGGGCCCATTTGATGGTAATTCGCCGCTCTTTAATACATAAACTTCTACTACTACTAGTTTTTGTTGAATGTATGGTACTACCTGTACATGAGAAGGTCAAGTACTTGCTGGTCCAACGAGTAATTAAAAGTATATGTGGAAAATAGGTACAATACTAGAAGCGTCAGAGAACGTAAACTTATTCGAACACCACTGAAAAATTACTATGGCAAACGAACCAACAAGTATTTGACCCCTACACTTTTCAATAACCTCAACTGGCTAAGAAAGGATAGGTAAAATGTGTTAACGAATATTAAAAAACAAATTAAAAGCTGTTCTCCTTAAAGGTTGGGGAAAAATCCGATCCACTAATTATTTTTTTATGTTTCATAAGTTTTTGTAACGAAGTTTCTTATCACGCGTTGCGTAACGAAAGTGTCGTTACAACTTTTGGTCTTAATTTTAAGTAAGCCGAGTGGCGTGCGCGTGTTTCTCTGTCTGTCTCTCTCTGTCATAGAAAGCAAGGTAGTTATTTTCGTTTCGTCTTTCTATTTCGCATTGAACAGTGTGGTGTCGCGACGATTATTTTTGTTGAGTGTATACAGGTTTTTGGACAGAATAAATAATAACTTCGTTTCATCCGGGTGTCCCCTGACACCTCTCAAGTTTTTGTTTATATATTTTTTTAATTAGATGGCATGTGAACCAATGCTACAAACAAGTGCTAATCCCGTCGACAAACTGTTACGCAGTTTGGCGGGTTTACTAAATGTGCAACAATTATTTATTATTATTATAAGACTTGCATTACTGACGAAATGTGGGTGTATTATAAGTACATTTCTTCCGTTATGTAGGTAATACATATTTCATGATACTTTTATTTTACTCTTGCACCTTAATGTGCTTACCGTCTAATTGGGCTACCTAAAAGAACGCAATATTATAGGACTTACGAAACATCAAACGCTACATGCAATTAGTATTTGTTATCTAAATCATCATCTGCCTAGCCTTTTCCCAACTACGTTGGGGTCGGCTTCCAGTCTAACCGGATGCAGCTGAAATAAGTATTTGTTATCTAAATAAAACTTCAAAAATTAAAAAATCGGCTACAATAAAAGTGTAATTCGGTAGAAAAACAATACTTTGACTGTGTTTACAAATAAAGAGGAAAACAAAACATTGAATGAATTGGCTGGTCGTTGTTCATATTATGTGAATGTATAAAGGTTGTTCGCATTTTGTTTTCCAATAATTTCATGCCAACTATTTATGTTTGTTGGATGATTGTACGAGAACAGTTTGTTAGTTTTAAATGGGAAAAACAACTGTCATTTGTTGCAATACAATATTATTTTTATTTTAACATAAATTTTATGAGAATGTTACACGTTATAAATTTTAAATTAGGTTTTTTTAAATATCAATATCGTTATTGCTTATACTTAGAAGTGGTTAATATTAAATAAATAAGCAGGTTCTTGTGTGCTTTTCTTCCTCAAAATTAATGTACTTATTTATGTAGTATCCATCATGCTAGCTGATGATAAGACTTTTAATAAAAAAGGCGAACCCTTTCTTATCAATTATTATTCATTAGCCCTCAATGTCGTAATTCAAAAATATTTACGAAATTAACTAAATATACTTTTAATTGTTTTGACGTGAAAGGACAAAGTCTTCTCTAAGTCTTCTTTAATCCCCGAAACAGCGTCACTATTAATTACAAAATTATCGACAGTTGCCATCAAATTGTAAACTTTCTCTCTTAAATAAACAATTTTTCGAAAGTTCAGCAACAATATAATCCTTACTAATATTATAAAAGCGAAAGTGAGTTTGTTTGTTTGTTACCTCTTCACGCTTTATATATAGATAGTTGGGAACCAGGAGACGGACATGGGCTAAATATTTTATGAAAAAAGTGGGATGTGAGGGAGAAAGATTGAAGAATAGGGAAAACTTACACGCACTTAAACTTTAACGCGAGCGAAGCCGCGGGCAAAAGCTAGTTATAATATGAGGAAATAAAACAATTCTATTACAGCGTGAAATGTTAATTGAATGTAATGGCTGGCGCTGTACGAAATGTATGGAATCTGCCTTCAGGAAAAACTACACTGTTAGCATGGTCGTTGAAACAAAAGAGCAATTCGTGCCAACAGGCATGAAACAATAAGCACAGGGCAATAAAGAGCAATTTGTTAAACTTGTGAATGGATAGCTGATACATTTTTATTTGGAGCTATTTATATATTTTTACTTTCTTTTTTAGGGTTCCGTAGTCAACTAGGAACCCTTATAGTTTCGCCATGTCTGTCTGTCCGTCCGTCCGTCCGTCCGTCCTCGCTTAATCTCTGTGACCGTTAGCACTAGAAAGCTGAAATTTGGTACCAAAATGTATATCAATCACGCCGACAAAGTGGTAAAATAAAAATTGGAAAAAAATGTTTTATTAGGGTAGTTACCCTATTTGTAAAGTGGGAAGTGATTTTTTTTTTAATTTCAACCCTAACGTGTGATATATTGTTGAAAAGGTATTTAAAAATGAATAGGGGTTTACTAAAATCATTTTTTGATAATGTCAATAATTTCGGAAATAATCGCTCCAGAAGTAAAAAACAATGTGTCCCCCCCCCTCTAACTTTTGAACCATAAGTTTAGAAAATATGTAAAAAATCTGAAAAGTAGAACTTTATAAGGACTTTCTAGGAAAATCATTTTGAACTTGATTGACACAACAGTTTTTGTACAAAAAAGTCAAAAAGTTGTACAAAATAATTTCCTCCTCCACCTTTAAACTCATAAGTGGGAACACTTATTGTGACGGACGGGAAACTACGGAACCCTACACTGAGCGTGGCCCGACACGCTCTTGGCCGGTTTTTTATTAGTATTTTGTATCACGTAGCAATAACTGATGTGTTTTAGAGTTACGCACGTCATAAGGAAAAAACATGTTGTTGTCCATGTGTCGATCTGTTTGTTTATCTGTCTGTCAAGACCATTTATCTGAGGAACGCGTGGAGGTATCGAGTTGAAATTAAAACCTCATACTCAACTCAATAGTCCCTTGTACTGTGAAAAAACAACCTTAGCAGTAAAAGGTTATGGCTGTTTATGTCGCAAGTTTGTACGGAACCCTTGGTGGGCGAGTCTGACTCGCTCTTGTTTTTTTTTTGCAGAAGGGAAATCATCAAAATACTTTCCCCGATCTGGGCGGAGTGGGGGCAGTGTCGGACATTTACTGACTAAAACCCACCCATGTCTTACTTCTACTTCTTTTGCTTTTCTATGTTCCGGGGCCGCGGTATCTTTTTCGAACAACCCACAACCTCGGGAGGGCAATAACAGATGTATTTTTGAGTTCTGTGTTGACTGTTTTTAATGAGTGTTTGATTGAATGACACTTGGATATACCTATAGATTACGTTAGTTAGTAAGTTCTGAGGCTGTAACCACAACATTATAAAACCAAATGATTTTCAGAGAATCAAAAAATGGAGTTTCGACCAAACCGAACCGTGCACATTCCTGCCGGGGAATACTAACAGAAATCTACGAGTAGGTACTTGATCCTCATATTACACGCTTTTCCGTCTTACGCTTTTTATAGAACTAATAAAACTATAAAGCCACGTACCCAACTGTTGCATGATATGCGAGGGATCGGCCCGCAGAGGTCGGTACTGAGCTTGGCAGAATCATAATAATATGAATCACGTTAAAATTCTTACAATGGCTATGCAGTTAATATGAAGAATTGTCACTTTGTGACCATTTTACGAATTGTACAATTCACATCATTTTCCTATTGTGATTCTGCTCCCCCAGGCCCTGGGAAGCGGTATCGTGCATTGATTTGCCAGGCCCGTAAAAATCCCCTTTACAACTGTTTAAGACTCACGCCAAAGCTTTTATTATTAAAAATATATTATGTACTATTAATTGATTGATTGATGTTAATATTATAAATGCGAATGTTTGTGAGGATAGATGGATGTATGGATGTTTGTTACTCTTTCACGTCCAAACTGCTAAACGGATCTTGATGAAATTTGGCACAGAGGTAGATTATAGTCGAAAGTAACACATAATACACAGATACTTTTTTTCTCTATATCACGCCGGCGAAGCCAGGGTCACTAGATAGTATACAATATAGATGGATTAACATTTATGCAATTTTTATCTAGGTCTATGTGGGTGAAACCGCGGGGTTCATCTAGTAAAACTATTAAGCCACTAACCCAACTGTTGCATCATATGTGATAGATCGACCCACAGATGTCGGTACTGCGCCACTTTGAGCGCCGGGTGCTCCGCTTCTAGCGCCTTGTGCAGATTCTTCGCTAGGCCATGGGATGCCGTGCCGAATGCGTTGCAGTTTATGTACCTAGTTTGAGAAAAAAGATGGAAAGAACTTAGCACTATATTACTTAACTTAAGAAAGGGTAAAAGGTGATACTCATTGGACGTTAAAACTGATAGAATTTTTGACTGACTTGAATGGTTAAAAAACTCTGAGCTCTGTTTATGCCGAGGTCTTGCTAAATTATGTTGTTGCATTGAAAAACTAGAATTGGTGTGTGTGTGTGATCTATAGAAATAAACTGAAAAAAAACATAAACATTTAATTGTAATCACAATGAGTATTTACCGTTGTTACAAGAGAAATTTTGCATATACATTAGGTTTAGATGTCAATGCATGGCTAAATAAGTCACGCCATTCCAAATCCAATATGGTGGACTTCCAAAGATGGCGAATAAGTTATTTTTTATGCAACCCCATGATATTAATGATGATTCTTCATTCTTCAATAATAAGTAAAAAAAAACAAAAGTAAAGGACGTCACATCCATTTAAAATCTTATTTTAACTTTTTTTTTTACTAAAAGTTTGTTTATGATTAGAAAAATACTTATCTATATTAAGACTAGAACTTATATTAATGTATATTGACTATTCTGTAGCCTAACAGGTTGCCAAAGGTCAATGTTTTGTTTTTTTAGCATTTTCTGTTTTTAACATCAAAAATATACATTTCAATACCCACCACAATGAACAAAATCCATCCAACATAGCAATAATATGATAATATGCAAACGAATGCCACAGCTCAAAGTCATCCTGAAGGTAATGTTGAGACAAGATTACGGCAAAGCTGAGACCCCAGGAGAAGACGCAGAGACCCCAGGTCAGATAGTACAGGTTCGGGAACACTATCGGTGTGCCTGTGATCTTGAGGTACTTCAGCTGCAAGTGAAATAATGTAATAGCTTTTGATTAATTTGAATGTAAAATTTGAATTTTACATTCAAATTTAAACATTTTTATGAGAGAAGTGTCTAAGAGTCAATAATTGTGGGGCAAGATTGTAGCGTAGTGATTCTCACTTTTTTATCGCGTTTGGCCGCAATTCGCTTGATGTATATTATGGAGAGTACCTCTGTACCAAAATAAATGAATGTCGAAGAAGTCAACCACGTGCATCAATTTTGGCAATTGTTTTTTTCAAAATATATGTCGTGCCTTGCTCCTATACCAATCTTTTGAAATTGGACTCATCGCCACGCATTTTATTAATGACTAGAACAAGCCTATAAATGAAATAACATATGTTGGTAGTTCTATTACGTTGAGAAAAGCTTGTGGCGTTAGCCTTGGTTGGTTCATGGATGAATAAATAAATATTACATATCGAATTTCTTCCGTGCCTCGGAAAGTACGTTAAACCATTGGTCGCGGCTGCCAACTATGACAGACATTCGTTTCATGTAAAATAGGTATTCAGCTGCGTCCGGCTAGGCTGAAAGCCGACCCCAACATAGTTGGGAAAAAGCTAAGCAGATGATGATGACAGTTCTATTAGGTGACAACTTCAAATGCGTCATCAAATTGAATACGAAGCTTATAACATAAAATAAAAATATATAAACCACCATTCGACCTCACATTCATCGTTCAGGATCCTTTATTCATTTGTTTCCGCACTAGTTAAGTTCTAGGTCAAATTTAATGATTTGGTTAGGCACCAACGAGCTTTTCAAATATTTAATACTTCAATTCGATTCCAATAAAGTCGTTCTTGTAAAAGTGAACTGGAAATTTATTGACTGACGTAATAATTATAGGCTTATGTTTCAAGGGTGGGCAAAAGCCATGTTAACGGCACGTTCGTGTTCCACGCGCGCCTCAAAGAGATGTCAGCAAAGCAGAGGGGCCCAGATCACAGAGGGCAAGAAAAGGAATAAGGGTGGGTTTTAGTCAGTAAGAGTCTAACAATCAACCCCGTTAAAACAAGAGTGGGTAAAAGAATACTACTAGCATTGCCAGTTTTGCTAACTAACTTTGTTTCCCGTTTAAGCCCGTTCGATTCAAATCAAAGAATGATGGACTTCAGAAACGTCAGCTCTTTTGGTACAAACCAACATTATAAAGGTGAAAGTTTGTATGATCTGTTTATGTTTGTAACTCCTTCACGCTTAAAGGGCTTAACCAATTTGGATAAAATTTTATATTTAGATAGCTTATAAAAAGTAGCCTATGTTAGGGAGTATACGTTACTTTTTATCCTGGTCTACGTAGGTAAAACCGCGGGGCAGTGGTATATTTTTGAGATGAATACTATTTTTTGTTTCACTGTTTTGTCCTGTGCGAATCAAATACGTACTTTTTCTTTCTTTCAAACTAAATCACGAAACTTCTAATGTTACTATTTACTTCACTAACTTCTAAGACTTCTAAAGAAACATCCTTAAGGCTCACTAATGGAAGTATTGTGAAAGAACTGAAACTTAATACCTGTATTAGTCTAGCTCTCAATACAAGAGAATCCTTTATTTACAAGATGGATGGCGATACAAAATGTCTGCAACATCAACGATCGGCCGGCCTGGTCGTGAACTAAGTTATCTGTAGATTACGTAACTGGAATTCTTGAGCTTTGGTCTTGAAAGAGATGTGTTAAAAGAGATGCGACTACCTAATAATATAGTTTCATGTGAGGCTTTTTTTGCGGATGGGAAATCATCAAATAACTTCCTCCGCTCTGGGCGGAGCGGGGGGAGTGTCAGACTTTTACCCCTAAATGTTCCGGAGCCACGGTATCTCTTTCGAACAACCCGCAACTCTGGCAGGCAGTGGCCCTGGCAGGCCCCTCTGCTTTGCTAACTTCTCATTGAATCGAACGTGGAACGGAACACGAACACGCCGTCGATACGGCACATGTAGGTCTGTCCGTTAATTTATTTTTTAGGATACTGTTGCAAAGTAGCTAAAACGGAACTCTTATGGATTTGCCCTGTCCATATGTCTGTTAATTCGTTCATATATTACGCCTATTTTATTTCGAGACTGTTGTCAACACACAGTTGAAATTGGAAGAATAGGTGTGTTATATTAACCGCTACACCAAAGTGAAAAAAACGGACATTCTTATATAAATACATGTTAACCCTCAGTGGATTAGAAAAAAAACAATACAATATATTGTTTTTTGGTGGTGTGGAAAAATATACCGAACCTAAAACCGTATAAAATCTGCTCTACAATTTCTATAGTAAGACGAGGGAAATTTAAAAAAAAATAGGTTTATGAAATGTTAAAAAAAAACAACAAACTTGTTATGCATGCACCAGTAAGTTTTTTTTTCCACAAACTTACTATTAGAAACAAATTTAGTTTTACTATTCATACTGTAGAAAACCCACCTGATAATGTGTCCACATATTCTTGAATATAGCCACTTGCTGCCCATGCCTCCATGACGCGATTGGCAAAAGAAAATGCGGGATCAAAATGCTCAAGAATATAATATTATAGATGACCTCATCAAAGCGCTTATTTGCACTGCTTTGAAAATTCGCTAAGCGCTCTCTGCCCACTGAAAAGAGAGTTCAGTTATAGAAAATTGTTTCCTGACTTTTCAAAAGGTCCACAAAAGTTCTTGGCAAAATTAGGAGCAATTAAAAGTGATTGCTACATTCAAGCCTCGGAGACCTATACATACTTAATGCTTTGACTTTTCGCCCTCTTTGATGAAACAATAGAAATGAAGTTAGAGAATATTCGAATAGAAGTATCAACTGGAATTGTCATTGAGAATGACCAAAAATGCCAATTTCTGTAGTGCCTCAGCAATGTTTGCACGCATAGTAAATTTTGGTGCGTTGTTGCGAAAAAAATCTGCCTCGCTACTAGGCTATTAGGCTACGTGACAATCCCAACACTATCTTGCAATTGATAGCTGACCTGGCAGACAGCCCGCTAATGTAATCACACTCGATCTCTTCTAGTTATTAAGTACTATCATAGGCTAAATCACATTGTTACTTACACACTGGAACAGTCTGTAATAGTACATTACGATATTAGTGCGTTAAGATGGTTATAACATGCGAGTCGGAATTTCAGCCCGAGCCGAAGGCGAGGGCGAAATTGAGCCGAGCATGTTATAACCAATACGCACGTATATCGTACGACGTTTTTTAACACATTTGCGAGGAAACAGAAAAAAAACATTTCATAATACAAGTACTTACAAAGAAAAGAAAATTTGAGAAAAATGGCGCGAGGATTATTTTCTGCCGTGGCTGCGTGAACATGTTGGCAAAGACACTAGACTTCACTAGAGCATGCAGCCAAGTTTTTAAATTACCGAATAAACTGTTTTTTTTTTTTAATTTTAAATAAACTCATTCTGTGAATGCACACTGTTGCTTTAAAATGGCGATTAGTTCGAAATTTGAATAGCAACAGCGCGCTGCTCACTAGCTGGAGTCGTGCGGCGGCGATCAGTTCCAAATTTGAAATGGCAAATAATACTGTTATGGAATTTGTATGGACTATAACTTAACTATTTGCTTTGGTAACACACGCGTTTTTTATGACCCTCTTTACATATTTAAAACCGGTGGAATTACATCAGCTTTACGAGCAAGGGTGTTAAAAAATAAATAAATAATATTTTTCATTTTAGTATCATTGATTTGTATTCAAACTTACATCAACACAAGTTGAATAAATACTCTGTACTGTTTTCGCTGTAGCATGGTGCTGTTGACATTAGATGTTGAGACATGTTTTGTTTAGTGATGGGATGTATTGCTTTGATGGGTAGTCTTTTATGGCTATGCTATTCAGGGTAAATCCTACATTCAGTCATGATCGTAAATCGCGGTAACGTTCTAGTTTGAAGAGACACGGTTCATCTAATTAATGTCACCCGCACAACATGCTTCAACAAAAACAGTTTAACTACAGATTTTGCTACAGGTGAATTTAAAAAAAAATATAATGTTTGCCCCTCACTAGGATTTTTTCCTATATATAGCATATAAAACACCCACGTGTTTTTAGAAACATTTCTCAACTCACATACACAAACAGCCAGACCCGAAAGTACTACCGGTCTCTCTCTTTCAAATATTTGTCCCATGCGGGGATCGAACTCACAAACGAACAGCAGTCGATCGCTCAGCCACTGCGCCAACCGTGTCATCCGTTTCAGGAATGTTATTCTACTACCATTTACGATTTTAGTTCTTCTTACCTTTCACAACGATAATGCATTCCAAGCTCCATACTAGATAAGCCCATATTGTTGCCTTCGATATCCAATTGAAAGTAGTCCGCTTATTTGTTTGTGCATCTGTTTGAAAATTAAACAGTAGAAGTTCTATATAAAGGTTGTTATGCTCGACGAGTTTTGGAGATGAAGTGAATCCTTTATAGGCGAGTCCTATCACCCACACAAAAAACTACACACGCATAACACCACGCCTTAAATCCACGAAGGGCTAAGAGGTGTTACTAATAGGTCACCCATATTTCGCCAGTTATGTTTAAAGTCCCATATAATAGGGGGCGAGCCTATTGCCATCACCCGGGTACAAATCCAGACTCCGTGGCTGCTACTGAGAAATTCCTGATGTAAAAACCCAATAACACTTTGCCCGGCCCGGGAATTTAACACAGGACATCTTGCTCTGCATTTACTAAACTAACGAGGTAGTCAACAAAAAGCTGCTGTTTATTTTATTAAAGATACGTGCGTTATGTATAACCCCGAAACACGAACCTATATTAACTTGTTAATAATAGAATAATAGTACATTTTACAGTCTCGAAACACAACAAAAACTAAATCTATAAAGTACAATTAGTTAAAATGTTTGATGGTTGTACAGCAGCACATAATTAATAGACAATCTACCAAACTCCCAAACTCGGAGTTCGTGGTTCTTAATATAATATACAGGCACAACCTTGTAGCTGATTGACCATACATCGAATTTAGACCCTGTCAGTCAAATTATGACTGTTAAAAAACAATGCATTGATGTTGGTGGTTATCGACTGTGAGTGTGGAAATTTGGACTTCATTGTTGTATTGGGTTTCACACCTGTAAAAATTATGTATGTAAGTGGAATAACAACAAATAAAAACTTAGCTGACTTTTGACAAATGACGCCACATATTTTTAATAAGATATCTTGAATCGCAAGAATTGACTATATGTGCGGTAACTTTGAAACACTCATAAAGTCAAGTTCTCTCGAAACTATACGACATTACAGAAAAATATAACAAAATAATATAAAAGCTCGACTTCAACGGACAAAATTTATTATATTTGAAGGCTTTATGGCTCACCAAGTACAAGTGTGCACTCTAACGATCCAAACATTGTTTCAAAGTTATTGGATTCTGAAAAATTTCAACAGTTTCTTTTGAAAACTTTTCAAACTTTGTATGTGTTAAAGTTAGAATAAAGTTTCATAACCGCATTCTGTCTGATGAAGATGAATGCCGACATTTTAAAATTTTAAACAGAGAATATTGTTAAACTTTTTCAATTCTTTTGTTTTAAATTCAGCACCAGACATGTTGTTGCTGCACTAACTTAGACTGACATTCGTTCTTCTTGAAATAAATAAATTGTGTTTTTATTTTTTCACTTACGCAAAATTATGTATTGTTTACTTAGGAATACAAACTCAAAACATTTATTTCAATTAGACAATTACAGGCACTTTTGAACAGACACAATGTATAATAACTTGTGAAATTACTGTAGTTGCAAATGTAGAATATCTATAATGCTAGAAGCAGTGTTAAAAATACTTTAAACTGCACACAAAACATAATTAATAGCCTTGTCTTATAACCACACATACATTCACAATTTAAATATAAATAACACAATTAAGTTTTATCTTTTAATTCTGTTGTTTTTTTTACATTCATTGAATGCGCTTTGGAATGGGCAACTAAAGTACTTTCACAAGTTATTATGTCTTGTGACTAGGACTGTAGCAGTATCTTCTTTGTTTTTATAACATCAAAAAGTGCTTGTGAAAATTGAAATAAATAATTTGAGTTTGAATAGAAATAACTCACGTTTAGGCACTCTCATGATCGGCATTATTCCCATAATTTGGAACAGTACAAGCAAGCTCTTCGTGGTAATATAAAAACTATCGTGGGCATCAAGAAGAGCACCATCCTTATCAGTTATCTCCGGACCATAAAGCTCTTTAGCATCGAACTCTGAAAAAAAAGAAACAAAATTAAGAAAAATAAAAGATTTATTATGATGATTAAAATGCGGGCCATCATTTATCTCGATGCTGGAAAATTAAGAGGAAAGAGTTTCCATTATTAAGATAAAGGGTTTTGTTTCATAATTTTATTTTTGTGGCTTGTATTAAGACTGAGTGGTTTTATCCAAAGTAATTGACAGTGAAGTTCATTAAATGCTATGTTAAATTATTAGCAAGCTAAAATTTTGTACTTATCATTTAACTGTTTGATCATCAAAAAGCAACGAGCTTTCTGTAGCTCTAGTAATGAAAAAGGATCTGCAATTTTCACTTAAACTTTGGACATAAGACAATTTAGGGTAATAGATATAACAGAAAATAATTGTTTCCAAGAAGAGTATCTAATCGAGATATATGTTAATCATTTTTAAGTTTATATATTTATATCTTTCATCAGGACACACCCAAATAAAGCTATATTAGAAATATATATGAAGAATTTAAAGTTACATTTCCTTCCGCTCCGCCCAGAGCAGGAGAAGTTTTTTAATGACTTCTTATCCAAAAACAACCAACCATTTCCTCTCTAGATCCGTACAAACTTGCTACTTGCACAACCATATCTTATCACTGCTTAATGGGTTTTTCGCAGCTTCAAAGGACCACAGATTTGAGTACATGCTTTTAATTTCAACTCGATACCTTCACACGTTCCCAAGATAAAGAATCTTAACAGACAGACAGAAGGCCTGCCGGGGTTGCGGGTTGTTCGAAAGAGGTACCGTGGCCCCGGAACATAAAGGGCAATAGAATGAACATTGGTGGGTTTTTACAAGAGGGGGAGTGTGGGTGAGTGTTAGAACTCACCCACACTCCGCCCAGATCGGGGGAAGTTATATGATGATTTCACATCCGCAAAAAAAAAGACAAACAGGACAACAAACTGATCCCACAAGAATGTTTTTTAAGGTTTTGAAATACAGTACCTACCCTAAAAATGATGTATAAGCGTTTAAGAGTGAGAATACAAATTGTCTGCTTTATGCAAATGTTTCTCTAGAAAACACGACTAATATAATATTGATAAACTCTCACCTTTAATACCATCTCTCTCATCAATCCTCTGAAACATTTCCCTCCTACGAGTCTCATTGTGCTTAACCGAATTGGGATTGTAAACCCGAAACCCATACTCTTCTTTGTTCATCTTGACGCTTTTGTTCCCAAATATAGAAATGGGTAGTCCCTTGGTACGACCGAACTGAATGGGGCTTGTGAAAGCTATGGCTAGCGAATAGGTAATAATAATCAATCATACAACCAACCGTCTCAGCTTACTTGTTTATGCCCGTTTGTCAATAAAGTGGGGTGGAGAGGGTCAGTATGGTTTTTTTAAGTTTTTCTGAACAGCGCTTTTACCCGCTGCTCAGCTCCAAGTGTTAAAGCGTTATATTATGTAACCTATAATATAAATGAGATAATAAACACTAAAATATTTTTTTAAATCGAACCAGCAGGTTCTGAGTTTTTAAAGCGCACACAACCTTTGTCTTGCTTATTTGTTAATTCAGAGCATAAGCTATGTACCTAGGGCACGCCACAACAGTGGCGGTAAGTCCCCTCTTTGAGGAGTGGCTGGAGAGGCGTCATGGCGTCCTCACCTACCGCCTGACGCAGGTCCTCACCGGACACGGAAATTTCGGGAGGCACCGCCGTGCCGAGGGCACGGCGGTGATCTCTGAGAGGATCTCGTGAGAGGCGATCGGCGGCGGCGATCTCTCGCGTCCGGCCCTGGTTCGGTCCATGGTCCGGAGCGAGAGGGAATGGGAAGCGGTCACCTCCTGTTGTGAGGCAGTAATGCTAGTGAAGGAGGAGGCCGGGCGTTTGAGGGAGAGAACCTCAAACCAACCCAGCCGCCGTGGGAGACGCCCCGGGCGCCGGGCGCCACGAGACGACTCCCCGCCACCGTAGATGCGGGCCTGTGGACGGTGAGCAATGGGTAGCTCACCGTTCGTCTGTCTATTGACGACAGGCCGTGTCGACGGCGCGTTCGTGTTTCACGCGCGCCTCAAAGAGATGTCAGCAAAGCCTGGCGGGGTTGCGGGTTGTTCGAAAGAGATACCGCGGCCCCGGAACGTAAAAGTCTGACACGCCCCCCCGCTCCGCCCAGAGCACAATTCACACAATTTCACTACGACTGTCTATTGAATGTCGTCATTTTCCTGCCGTTCTATTTGGGGTCAGCGCAACACGTTTTCTTCTTCCATTCTCCCCTATCAGACGTTACGGCATCAATTACTCCTTTCTCCTTCATGTCATTCCTTAAACAATCTATCCATCTTTTCTTTGGCCTTCTTTTCCCTCTCCATCCATCAACATTCATATCTATCACTCTTTTGGTCACATGCGCATCGTCCCTCCTCAATATATGTCCATACCAAGACAAACGACACCCTTTCAATTTTTCTTTTAACTGAACCTAAATTGTAAATCAGACCTTTTTCAAAATATACTATACTTTTAGACAGCGTAACTTAGATTACTGGTCAACAGTCAAGGCAAAAAAATTACAAGCGCCACCTAAAAACTTTTCAAGCATACTCCACAGCACTTTCTATTCCTCAGACACCTCTTGACGCCTTATACCGATGACGCCGCAGCGTCGCTCCACCGCCATTAATTCACATTTCACTCTAACGCCTCTAATGGCGACTTTCGAAAACACTTAACGACCCCTTAAGTGAGATGTAAGCAAGACCTTGTACCGAAGCGTTAAATATTTAATATCAAATTAAGGGCTTGAATAAACCGCAACGATGTGGAATTCACTTTTCATTTTTAGGGTTACGGGATATTTGGAGATCAGTTGTTAATGTAATTCGGATTTGATTGTTTTGTTTATCTGTTTAAAAATGGACTATTTTCTTTTGTACAACTAAACATTATTCTGGCTTTGATACAACTTTATGCTTTTTTTACGAATGGGAAATCATCGAATAACTTTCCCCGCTCTGGTTGGAGCGGTGGGAGTGTCTCAATTTTACTGACTAAAATCCACTCATGTTCTTCTTTTGCCGTCTACGTTCTGGGGCCGTGGTATCTCTAACTCCCCGCAATCCCGGCAAGATAAAACTTTATACTTGCATTGAAATTACACATGAAAAAATACAACCAACATTTAGGTTTAAGTGAAATTCTGATTACATACATACATATTTAAACTCACGCCTCTTTCTCATGGGCGCCGGAAGTGACAACAGAACCACGAAACGCCACCTGCATTAATCCTTACATACTCTTTACGCCTATTCTGCGTTCATACACATACATAGTCATACATGCACTCCAAAATGACAAATTATAGACTTTGATGAACCTTGTGACGCCATCTAGGGCTTGACATGGTAACTACATTACATGGATCATTACGATGTGAAATAATAATATTTTAACTTCTAAGCATGCTGTTTGAATTTTTTCTTAATACGTCTTTTTTTAAACCATGAATTTCTCGATTAATCATCCAAAGTTACACCACACGTGCCTCACAAGGAACGCCTTTCCACAGCATTAACTCTACCTTCATGCCTCGTTTGCTACATCCAAAATTCACTTTCATACAAAAATGTAAGCGCACCACTGCGAACAGCCTTTTTTATATCAATTGGATGGTCACAAGTGCAAGTGTAGCACTATGCTCTGTTTACCCGAATTTCGTCTTTTCTCTATATTTGAGTCAACCTATTCACTTGCTCCACACATTTCTTTTCACATCACACCGATACATCAACTTTAGTCGTCTTTACGTTTAATAATGATTAATTAATTACAGCTCCCTTGTCTCGCTGACGAAACAAGCAAATCTTAATCATTCGTGCGTTATCTATCAGACCGAGAGGATAGAAAAGTCATAAATGCACACATATAAAAATGAAAAAGATGTCGAAAGTTAAGTCAAGTCACGCGAAAAACCTTAAAAATGATAGTAATTGTTTTTTTTTTGGGCTGGGAAATCATCAAATAACTTCCCCCGCTCTGGGCGGAGCGGGGGGCGTGTCAGACTTTTACTGACTAAAACCCACCCATGTTCCTTCTATTGCCCTTTACGTTCCGGGGCCGCGGTATCTCTTTCGAACAACCCGCAATGCCCGGATAGTACTTGGTTAAGGCTCTACTTTTACAGAACAGACAAAACGAGACGAAAATAAAACATTTCACTATAGAAAAATGTTGCATGTTACAAACAAATGAGTGTGTGCACCTTAAAAAAACATCATTCGACCTCGTCGAATGCATCATTTATAATGCAACAGACCGAAGCCACTTGCATACAAAGAAAATGGCGTAGCAATAAGTAATCGTATTACTTAACCTTGTGTTTTTTTCGTTAATAATAAAGTTGATATATACTGTTTCTGTGATTTCATCGTGGCTTGGGCTTACAAAAGGCTTAAAAACGTTGTTAAGGCTCACTGTGACATCGACGTTAATATTAATTAAGCGATTCGGGTTAAAGGTCCGCTTCTCTTGGTACTTAAAAAGTACATGAGAATTTTTTGGCCTGTCCTCTACTGCGTGAGGATGAAAATAAAAAACCATATGTAAGTATAAAAAAAACTATCTTGCAGTAACAATATCTGTGCGCAGAGGTCGTTTTAACACGTTCGTTCCATTACGAGATCTATTAAATCTGTTGCAGGAATTTTGTACTGTGCGTTGAATAAAATCGTGTTTTTTCACTCCTTGCCGGACGATCTAACGTGTAAAAGTATGAGAAAACTGTATCTTTAGGAGACTCATTAGGTCTCATACGCACCAAAAGGTTAGTAAGTTTAGAGATATTTTAGGCCTCCAAAGCACCAGCTGCAAGTTCTTTGAAAATGTTGGCGCAGGGAACGTATTAACTGCAGTTTTACTGGTTTCTTACCCGTCAGAAAAACTTTCCATCTGGGCCCACGTTACCATAGCCGACTTGGAAATCTCTAAGCAGACTTCGAACCCAAGTCAGTCGTAGCTAAGATCTTTATAAATGGGGGTTCATGGACGGCTCAGATCTCAAGTGCGTATGCGGCGTCTCCCCACAGACTATGACCCACTTTCCATCTTGCACCACTTGCCCGATCACCTGCGCACTCGATGATCTATATACTGCTTCTGTCAGCGGAGTATGCGTGGCTGATTTTTGGGCTAAACACGTTTGAACGTTTTGGCATCGATAAGTTAAGAAGAAGCACTGTGATACTAATTCAAAATTGCCATCAACTGCCCAGCCTATTCTCGAAAATGTTCGGGTCGGCTTTCATCTCTATCGAATGCAGCTGAATACCAGTATTTTACACGTAGCCGCTGCCTATCTGTCCTACATAACCCACTTGGCACTGGGTAAGACTGGTTGTCAAACTTCCGGGCATCTGACTACTTGTACGACTGTCAAAGATCTACAAATAACATCTGGGACGGCTTAACATGTTTTCAGACCCGGAACAACTATCTGTAGGCTTAGGATCGAACCCGCGACACGCAGCGTCGCAGTCGATCGCTCAGTCACTGCCCCAACCGTGTCGTCAAACACACAGTTGGATAATAAAATATTTTACAATTAAGGAAGTGATCTTAGTTACTTAACATAGATTAAGTATTGACAAAAAGGGAATTTCACAGTTTTATAAAAAGGAACGTGGTTCCTAGAGCCGAATTGCCAGTTATTTAAATTTAATTATGGAAATGCTATTTAAATTTAATTATGGAAATGCTATTTAAATTTAATTATGGAAATGCTTATTACATTTGCTAGTTCAAGCACTAACTAGTGCTTGAACTAGCAAATGTAATTACACTAACTAGTGGCCTTCTTTAGTAGGTAATAGACGAATAATATCCATTAAAGTTGGCCATGTAAGAGAAGTGTATCCCGATCCCGACAATCGTAACCATAAACCGAAACGGCAAAACCGTCTGACTTTTAAGTTCAGAGAGAACGAAAAACTGCGCGAGCGAATTAATAGCTGCATTGAAAACACGACCGTGTTGCCATTGTTTAATGGCACGTTATCGGATCGCGAGCATCAAGGCGACGTTTGATGTCCACATCGATATTCAAATAATTTTATCATAGAAACAGTGGTATTACGGTCCTATTTTCAATGCAGCCAGTAAATTGTGACAGGTTTTCTGTCTGAACTGACCGAAATACAGACCGCAATGATGATTTTATATCTGCTTGGAAAACATTCGTGCCACGACGATTAGATGGTTTCAGTTCTAGTTGTTGACATTGTATAATATATCTTAACTTACTTAATAACATAGCACAAAATACAACAACTGCAGCTTGCATAAAAGTATGCAAGAGTAGTAAGTATGTAAAGTTTGCAAGAGCAATGCCATGCCAATTGCATGGCATGCTCCGTAACTGCTTCAGATCGTTTACAAGGCATGCTAGCTACTTGTACTCTGTCGATTAAGTATTTACTGAAATACAGACGTGATGTTTTGCCATATTTCTATAGCTCCCTTACAAACTCTATGGGCTGTATTTCCGCCTGCTTGCAGCAAAAGTCTCAAAAAGTCAAGTCAAGTCAGCCTTCCTAGCCTTTTCTAAATGACCTTTGCCGGTGACACCGCCCGTCCGTCTATTGTCCGTCTCGACGGCGCGTTAGTGTTCCACGCGCGCCTCAAAGAGATGTCAGCAAAGCAGAGGGGCCTGCCAGGGCCACCGCCTGTCGAGGTTGCAGGTTGTTCGAAAGAGATACCGCGGCCCCAGAGCGTAAAGGGCAATAGAAGGAACATGGGTGTGGGTAGTACAAGTCTGACACTCCTTCCTGCTCCACCCAGAGCGAGGGAAGTTATTTGATGATTTCCCATCTGCAAAAAAAAATCATCTGCCTAGCATTTTCTCAATGACCTTTGCCGGTGACTTTCTAACGGCTGTTGACAATCTAGAAAAGACAACCGGGACCAACATCTTACCGTACTTTGCAAGGCACGGAGAAAACTAGGAATTTAATGGGTCGACACCTATTTACGGATCAACCAAGGTAAGCGCCGCTTAATTTAGAAGATCGACTCAAGCGTAATCATTATTAAGCCACAAGTGTACCTAGTAAGCAGTCACTTGAAACAACAAATATCAGCCTTTTTGTCGGACGTTAAATCATCAAATAACTTCTTCCGCACTGGGCGGAGCGTAAGGAAGTGTCATACTTTAACTAACTAAAACCCATCCACGTTCCTTATTCTGGACGCTCTTAATGTGCTCGATTCTAAATCGCTCTCACATGTATGTATAATCTCAACATGAATGATGTATCCATGATTTTGTAAAAATATTATGATTTAAAAGAGTGACCATGGAGTTTCTTGCCTATTCTTCTCCATAGAGATCAACAATTTGGAATGGGCAACTGCAGTATTTTCGCAAGTTATTATGTCTTTTGACTGGGATTGTAGCAGCATTTTTTTTTGTTTTTGTGACATTCAAAAGTGTCGTAATGGTCTAATTGAAATAAATGCTTTGAGTTTGAGATCGCCATTATGTTCCGGGGCGCTATCTCTTTCAAACAACATGCAACCCCGGCAGACAAACGATAGGCTACAGTTAATATAGGCTGATGTCTCAAGTACAAAGTGGAGCAAAACAAATTATTCACGTCCCAGCAGATGATCAAACATGCTTACGTCAATTTATATTCAATTAATCCTCTGTAACGATGGCAATGAAAGCGTCACGGTATTTATGTTTATCAGGCCTTCATAATCAGCTTTGTTTGCACTTAATTAAATAATGTTGCCGTTTATATTGACTTGATAGTGTTGATTATACCTATAAGTAGTTTATTATCAATTTTTAATATGGTTATGTATCTGTTGGAACAAGCCTCTAGCGATAATGCTAGTGTTTAATGCAGTCAGAGTAAACTAAGTAACTATATAGTTAACTTCTAGCTTACAGGGGTATGAATAAGAAAGTGTAAAACCCCTTAAAGCTCCATAGTAGCTTTATCTTCCGACCCAACTTCCAAATGGGTGCTTTGTATGGTTGTTTACCCGATAGTGGATTTTTCTTGTCACGGATAACTTTAATAACGCGATTCAGAATTTTGATGTTAGTTTTACCTTTATGGCATAGATGGCGTTGTTGTACTTTTTGATGTTTGTTGCTGAAGCGCTTTTTTTTACAAAAGTACAATGAAGTTACAAGTTTTCTTTTGGCCCCTACAAAAATTACATTGAAATTAAAAGTTACTTTACATACAAAAATAATTAATGAAACAACAGCAAACAGTGTTACCAGTTTCTCATTAATTTACTGAAGTGGTATTAAATGGGCCCGTTTTACTTAAACAAGGCCTGCTATGAACGCGATAATTGGATGTGCGTTTAATATTACATTGAATCGAATATTTATTAAAACGTTTCAAATAAAAGAGAAAAAATATTAAACGTCATTTACGTTACATAATCTTGTTCAAAAACCTGCTTTGCGGTGATAAATTAAATTATAATATTGTTAAAAAAAATATTATTATTTCAAAGATAATAAATTAATTTGATAAGGTAGGTTAATTGAAACCATCCATTAATCAATGTAGTTAATTGAAAATTTCAATTGCAAGACGAAAATTGAAGAGATCCTTATTTTAGATCGTCGTTTGTTTGTCAACAGCGATTGTTATGCAAACAGTGCTCCCTACTACTGTTTCTGAATTGAATATTTAGTTTGTATTGAGGGAAGAGAAAGAATAATTTATTGTAGTTAAAGTGAACATCGTTAGTTATACAAGGTGTAAAATAACAAACAAAAATTAACATAACTTTTGTGTTACGAGTTTTTATCATCATCATATCAGCCTACTGCAGTCCACTGCTGAAAAATACTTCAAATTAAAAAATAAAATATAAATCATTTAATAAAACTTTGGGACTTCTCCTGTATCGTGGGTGCGTTTACAAACAATTAAACTCACATACACAAACAGCCAGACCCGAAACCTGTAGGTCATACAAATATTTGTTCCATATACATAATAAAGAATATTTTCTATCTATATCTATCTATCTCAGCTTAATGCCAACAGTTCAAATACCAACATTGCAATTGTTCCTCTTTTCCAAGCTCACCTTTTCAATTAAATTTAAATAATTAAATAAGAATGACATTAACCACAAAACATCACAAAGTAACTTTTGCATGTTAACTGTTAATTAAACATTTCACACAGCTAACACCGGCTAGACCTACTTACTTCCAATCCCACATATTTCACTTCCTAACTTCCACCTATTTCACTTCCTAACTCCCACCTTATGCAAATACTTCACGTGGTAGGGGCCAGCCTTAGGGCTTCCAGAAGCTGCTCTAACTACTTGCATTTGTATACGTCGTGCCCCTTCCGTTCTTATCTCGGCGCTTTGTCATAGGACAAGGCTCCTCAACGCTGAGCATTTGTTAGAGGGCATATATTTTATTATGTTGGTATACTCGTAAAAATATAGAAATGCTGCTCGTGATACGTTCATTAGGTTGGTAATAGGTGAATAAAGGAATAATATAAAGAGACTAGTTGCGCCCCGCGGTTTCACTCGCGTGGTGATAGAATAGAAATAATCCTTACTAATATTATAAAAGCGAAAGTGAGTTTGTTTGTTTGTTACATCTTCACGCTTTAATGGCTAAACCGATTTTGATGGTACAGAGATACTTGGGAACCAGGAGACGGACATAGGCTATTTTTTTTGAAAAAAGTGGGATATGAGGGAAGAACAGGGAAAACTTAGCGTTGCTATTACAAATCAATAAGGCGTAAGGGGAACTGTGTTACCCCGAATTTAACGCGAACGAAGCCGCGGGCAAAAGCTAGTATACAATATATCTTTATTAATTGTAGTCTATGTGTTATTCTGCTGTAAAAGGTATATTATTGTAAAGTTTCATTAAAATCCATTCAGTAGTAGTTCAGAGTAACAAACATCCATACAACCGTACATCCATCCATCCAAACAAACTTTCGCGTTTAAAATATTAGTAGGATTTGCTTAAACAAGATTTAAACAGACCGTTCACGAAACCGTCAAATAGAAATTCTGTATACACGGTATAATTCAATGCAAAGCACTTAGAACATTGTGCCGGTGTTTCATTATTTTATTTTTGCGGATGGAAAATCATCAAATAACTTCCCCCGCTCTGGACGAAGCGCCCCCCCACCGCTTCGTCTAAATCAGTGTCAGACTTTTATTGACTAAAACCCACCCATGTTCCTTCTTCTGAACTTTATGTTCCGGGCCCTGGTATCTCTTTCGAAAAACCCGCAATCACGGCAGCCGATGGCCTTGGCTGGCCCCTCTGCTTGGCTGACATCTCTTTGGCCTCAAAGAGATGTCAGCCAAGCGGCGCGTTCGTGTTCCACAAGCACCTGCTAGTGGAACACGAACGCGCCGTCGACACAGCCCTGTGTATGCATTTAACAGTATAAGGGAAGAGGACTGGAGGATGGAGGTATTTTAAGTAAAGTTACAGGATTTAAAAAAAAACGACCAAGTGCGAGTCGGACTCACGCACCGAAGGTTCCGTACAAGCTTGCAACAGAAACGGCCATATCTATTGATTGCGTAGACTTTTGAGTGTTGATTTCACACCTCCAAAGGACCACGAGAAGGACGAAGGACAAGTACTATGGTTTTAATTTTAACTTGAAACTTTAATGCGTTCCCGAGATAAAGGGTATTGACAGACAGACAGACGGACAACAAAGTAATGTTTCCTTTTAAGGTACGTAACCCTAAAAAAAGGAGCTTCTCCTTCAATATGATCATTTATTTATTCATTTTAAACATTTTATTATGCGACGGGCACAACGCAGACACTTGCTGGAATGGCCAGGTATTTGATAATATTTTTAGCATTCCGATTAAACAGTGAAGGATTTTGAATTACTGTCTTGTTCTACTCAATATGTGACTTGAAAAGGGCAGAAAAACAAATTAGTTCGTGCAGTTGAACCATTCAAAAAGTCTTTGATAACACGACAAAGATGTAGAAATATAAAATTACCTTCCTTAGAGAGATAAAATAAATTAAATTTCCTTATTTCCGAAACATCTTTGGGCACAAATCAAATCGGATTCACAGTACAATACCGGCCATTTAGGATTATAATTTTTTAGAATTTCCCAAATGGCCCAAAACTTTTTAATGTGATTTAGAGACCTCGGAACTTCCACAGAATTATTCATGATCAATGTTGGCTTTACAAATCTGATTATAATAAGAGTGATTTGGGGAAAAAGGAAGAAGACAACGTCTTTGTTGGTCGTAATTCTAAACGTTTTATTGCTTATTGTTACAGTGCGACCAGTTTAAGTGTTAATATCAAGGTAGAGCTGCTTGTGAAGATTAAAACACTTTTTATTTATTTTAGTTTTCCGTTTAACCGCCTGCACAGATTTGATCTACTACACACATCAAAAGTATCTAGGGATCAACATATATTTTTGCAATAACTTTTCTCCTGATTGATATTAATTAAAATTTTCTTTAAGGATTCATCAAATAAAGTGTTTTCGTTTGTCACAGTAACGATAAACCAAGTCACCTTTGCATTAATAAAGAAATTTGCCATTTTCCTAATAAAGGGATTTTTGACATTTGAACCACTAACATTAAAGTTCGAAAAAAAGACTGAAATAACAGTTTTCTTTAAAATTTTATTGGGTAACTGAAACAATTAATAATCCGTGTTTCTACCGCGAACACTAACAACACAAGAACATCGGTTTGGCATACTCAAAATGAGTTCATCCAAATCACGCTGTGGAATGGCCGCCCATGTTCGTTGCAACAACAAAAAAAGGTCTTCTTGCGACTGGATACCCTCCATATTCGGCAGAGCTCTTCTCTGTAGCATATCCCATGCATGCTCAATCGGGTTCAAGTCTGGCGACTGAGCAGGCCAGGGCAGGACATTGATGTTAGCTGCGGCGAGAGTCTGTCTTACAACTCTTGCGGTGTGCGGTCGTGCATTATCATGCATTAACTGAAATAAGGGACCGATTTGCACTTGTAGAGGAACGATGACGTCTGATACAATCGTCTCAGCATAAATTTGAGCGTTGAGGTTGCCTCTGATCCAAATCAACTCAGTTCTTCCGCCGATCCAAATACCCGCCCATACCATGATGGTTCCACCACTATAAGGATGGACTTCCTGGCAGGATTTTAATCGCTGTTGGCGTCCAGGGGTTTTCCAGTGTCGTATACGTCTTGTATCCGGTCTCATACCAAAACGAGACTCATCAGAAAAGCACACGAAACGCCATTGTTCTTCTGCCCAATTTCTGTGTTCAAGAGCCCATTGATATCGAATCCTACGATTGTGCATTGCTATAGGTGGTACCCGTAGCGGTCTTCGGGAATGAAGGTTCACTTCATGCAAGCGGTTTCTGACTGTTTGGTCGCTAATTAAGTTCCCTGAAGAGTGATGAAGCCTCACGGCTAACATCATGGCGGTTATTGTTGGAGCTCTTCGAGTTAAGATTTGAATGTATCGGTCTTGTCTCCGTGTGGTGCAGCGATACCGTCCTCCATGGCGCTCAGCCACGGTACCAGTGCTTCGGTAACGTGTCCAAAGTCGACTGATAACACTCTGACTTGTATTCAGAGCTAAAGCTACAGTACGTTGCCGGGAACCAGCTTCTATCATTCCCACGGCTCTGAGCATTTCTTCCCTGCTTAAATGACGTCGCCGCTCCATAATAACGTTGGTTTTAATCAGTAGTAGGGAAACAGTAGCACTAATAATGTCTTCAATGCGTTGTATGTTTTTATAGGGAAAATATTGACAGCTTATTTTCATCTTTTACTCGAATTTGATTGAGAGTTCCTGATTCAAATTATGAAATGCACCAAAAAGGATCCATATAAATTTATAAAATCATAAATTTATTACAAAGCCACATCTCAATTTCAAGAAATCCGCATAAAAATGCTTGATCCCTAGACACTTTTGATGTGTGTATATAAGATTCTTGCGTCACAATGTTCGTTCTCATACTCCTCCGAAACGGCTCGACCGATTCTTATGATTTTTTTATGCATATTCAGTATGTCTGAGAATCGGTTACTATCTATTTTTCATACCCCTAAGTGATAAGGGAACCTGAGCAGCGGGTGAAACCGCTGAGCACAGCTAGTGGTCGTATTAAATTGCTGACAGTCAATGTCTGTCAGCGCCTTACCTTGAGTAGTTAAAAAATTTGCTGATCCTAAAGCATCCATAAAGGGGCTTAGTAATCCTGTTCATAATTAGGAGGTGGTGAAGATGGTGGACACTGTGGCGGTCTGCCCCGCTTGGGGGAAACACCGCCGTGTCCTCATAGAGGTGACTGGCGGCGGCGAGTTCGTGGTCAAAGACAGCATAGCAGAGGCTTCCGTTAGAGCCACTGCCTGCCGGGGTTGCAGGTTGTTCGAAAGAGATACCACGGCCCCGGAACGCAAAGGGCAAAACGAGGAACATGGACGGGTTTTTGTCTGTACAAGTCTGACACTCACTCTGCCTAAAGCGGGATAAGTCGTTTGATGATTTCCCATCCGAAAAAAAGTGGCTTATGCATCAATGGCTGATTTTCTTAAATACACCTTCACAATTTTACTGCGTTGCATCCTTTCCTAAAAATGTATCATTATTTATATTCTCTGTTTACAATTTGCGATGAAAGGAATAAATATGTCATATTATTCTATTGTTAGAGTAAATACCAGTGTTTACTGTCGTATAATGCTACAGAGTAGAAGTTGTGCGGAGGAATTATGACTATAGATATATTTCATGAAGAAGGTTACTGACTGTATGTGTGTGTGTATGGGGAGGGTGTTTGTTATCGTTTCAAGTAAGTCAATTGCAATAATTTCCATATGAACTTATCCTATTTTCAATACTAAAACTTTTCTGTCACATTACACATAATAAGTTTTGTCACCCTTAAGTTGACTGGTAAAAATTGCGCTAAGCGTTAAATTCACTTTTTACAATATTTTTTTACTTGTACTCACGACTACATTTCAACCTATACAAAACCAGTTTATGCGGATCTCTCACCGTACGGGAAATTTATGGAGTTTGATCCGTAGTTGAGAGATAAGCATAACCTGGTTTTTTGTAGCTTGATGTGTCGTCGTGTGTAAATAAAGTTTTAAGAAAGAAAATCCACTTGACTAAGATATCTTGGGTTAGTCCCGCTATGGTATGGTCCCGGTATGGCACCCTCTTAAAATACCTATCAAAAAGTCCCGCTATGGTACCCTTCAGTTTTTGGTACTGTTGTAAAGAAAAGTTATTTATTTTTTATTTATTTATTTATAGTTAATTAAAACGGTATAACACCAATTACAATAATTAACATACAATGCGTTATACAATGCGTTAAGAAAAAAATAGTATTAATAAAAAATATCTTTTCTTAACTATTATAGTTAAGCAAGATAATATTTATTAATACTATTTTTTAAACAAATCACGCTCGGTAATTGTCGTTTCACTTCAGGTAGTTACCTGACCAACCGGTTTTTTCGTAAAACAATAGAGACGAGCCCTTCCTCGAATTCGTATCTAGCTCTTCCCTTTTGTTTTTATGAAAATAGAGAGAGACAGTATTATTCCGGGTTTAGTTTGCTATTTGCAGCTGTACTTTTGCGATATGAGTAATTAGGATAGCTTGTTAGTTTATCTATTGCAATGTCTGGGTCAAGTAGTTCTCGTGGTGTAAATTTAATAATTATTGACAGTCGACGCGGTGGAAAAACTTTATTACGTGCCGGACATAAATATATTAAACGCAGAGAAAATAAAAATTCAAGTACTTGGCATTGTGTAAATAGGAGAAATAGTATTAAATGTAGTGGATATATAACTATTGAGAATACCAATAATACAATAATTAAAGATTATAAACACAGTGATCAGTGCGTGCCACATTTTGAAGACAATGAAGTTCAAATGGCTATAAGTGAGTGCAAAAAAGAAGTAAATTCAAATTACGGATCAGTACAGAAAATTTTCGAAAAACACATGGGTAACTTAAAAGACAAAGGGTTACACCTTACAGGAAATGTTCCTGACTATAAAAAATTAAAAACAGTATTATACAGACACCGAAATAAGTCGTTGAACGTACCAAAAACACAATTTAAGAATGTGGAAGAAATTATAATACCAGAAGAATTTAATAAGTATGTATTGGCTGATTATTGTAATGAAGACTGTAATCGAATAATTATATTTTCCTCGACAGAAGTAAAGGAATATATAAAATGTGTAACGCATTACTTTGGTGATGGCACTTTCGACGGCTGCCCAAACCCATTCGAACAAGTTTATGTCATTCATGGAGACATGGGAAGCACTGAGTTATCCACGAATGTAGCACCATTATTTTATATTCTGTTAAAAAACAAAGAAGGGAAAACTTATGAAAAAGTTTTCGAATTGATTAAACAAACTTTGCCTGAATGGCGTCCATCGAAATTTACCTTCGATTATGAAATAGGAGTAATAAATGCAGCAGCGAAGATTTTTCCTGATATCAAAATAAATGGATGTAACGTACATTTTCAAAAGAACGTTATCAAAAAAGCGAAATCTTTAAATCTCATGGAACACGAAGAGTCCTCGAACCATGTTAAGCAATGCATAGGCTTGGCGTTTTTGCCAAAACAAGATATTGAAGACGGCTGGCTGCATATAATGGAAAATAGGTATAATATCTTGGTTACTTTCCAAAATGATGTTTGAGTACTTAACTCTAATTATATGGCAAAAAAGTAAAGAACAACAATATCAGTAAGGACCTGTTAATTTCATTGCTTTACAAGTACGAACGTTTAATAAGTATTTTTTTCAGTTTCGACGATGAAGCTATGACCAAATTCAATGACTATTTTGTCACTCAGTGGCTTGAATATCCAGACCTCATTTGGTGTTGCCATAATGAACGCCATAGAACAACTAACTTGGCGGAATCATGGAATGGCAGATTCAACAAAATTATTGGAAAAAATCCCAGTTTATTATTGTTTCTGCAAACAATTGGCAACGACACATGTCACTTTGATATAGAACAAGCCAAGTAAGTTGTATTTTTTTAGACAATATATTAAGCAGATATAATATTTTTAAAAGCAGATTTATATTTTTTTACATAATACGAGTACATAGTAGAATTTGAAAATGGATTTGATTTTATTTATTTTGGTAGATATTATTGGTTGTCGCCTTCTATTACAGACGGTTACTGAAAAAAATATAGCTTAACTTAAATAACTGATGATTTTTGTTATAGCTTTCGACTAAAAAGATCACCTATAAATTCAAGAAAAAGAACAAGTATAGAAATCGACCGCCAGATTCAAAAGCTAACAAAAAGTTACGAAAATAAAGCTATCTCCATTGGTGATTTTCTGATTAACATATCAAAGTCAACATTTCGATCAGAACATTTAAAAAAATAGTTTATTTTAATTTTGTTTTTAGCCTATTAAAATGTTTAATACTTTTTCTCGATGTTGATTATTTTTTGTAGTTTATGTTTACAATTTGCGCCTTTTTCTCCATGTTGATTATTTGTAATTAATATATTTGTCTAGTTGGTTGTTGATTATTTTTGTAGTTTATATAAATTTACAATTACTGCCTTTTCTCAATGTTGATTATTTGTAACTAATATTTATGTCTGGATGTTGTTTTTATTTGTAGTTTATAATATTTACAGTAATACTTTTCTGAGATGTGGATTTTTTATATTTTTTTTATTGTTGATTATTGGTAATTAATATTGTTGATTATTTTAAAAATTACATTGCAATTAATATTTCGTTTTACTGTTTGATATTTTTTTATAAATATTTTGAATTAATAAAAGACTGATTTAATATCGCAAACAGACGTTTTATTGATACACTCCTAAAAGTATTTATTTATAGATACACTTTTCTTTTCAGTTGTACCTTCTATTGTCTAACGTAGATCTAAAAGATGGGTACCATAGCGGGACTTTTTGATAGGTATTTTAAGAGGGTGCCATACCGGGACCATACCATAGCGGGACTAACCCGATATCTTTCCAGTCACCGTCAAGATTTTATGACTAAAGATTACGAATTTAAGATAAATAATAATATACTCTAATGCCCTAACCACTCGGTAGCTTGGACCCTGCTCCCTATAACAGCAGAAATGTATTTTTATATTTTCAAATGTAAATGATAGAAATTTTTAAAAATGCAAATGATAAGTATGAAAAAATTAAACCACAGTTAAAGTGAAACTTTTTTCACATGATAGACATTTAGACGTTCCTACTCCGCGGCCGACCGTCACGCGACATGCAACACTCAGACGAAAAAGTTTGAGACGATGTAATAGAAGTTTCACTTTAATAATAAAGAGATATAATTATGAACTTCAATGAAAAATAATCAAAACCAAAAAAAAAATAGGATTTTGAGTATCTACTATTCTAGATAACATATCCCCAAACATTGCAATCAGATTCCAATTTCATCATATCCAACTAAAAGCCACTTTCCCGAGAAGTACTAACGAGAAAAGTACCCACACCGATAAAATTGTTCAAGTTACGCATTTAACTTAGAACGTCTCCAACTTCGAATGAATAAACATTCGTCTTTGCCTCTCCTAAAAGGCAAATAATACCTATTTGTGTTTACAATTGAGGGTTGAATTTATTTTATGGCCCTGTTCCAGATTTAATTGTTTTCTAACGGCAGTTCTAAAAGGAAGAAAAGGTTTATTAATTCCGTTAAGACTTTTTGTGTAGAGTTATTAAAGTTTCTGAAAGGGTATTTTGTTACGTTTTCGCTTTAATAATAGGTAAGTGCTTTCCCACCGTTTCAATATCCTTGAATCAAAAAATTGGGTGAAAAATCTCGGTAGTTCATCGATGTGTGTCCGACTTTGGGATTCGTCTACAAAGCCTATCCTCTCTTGGACGCAAACAAATATCGCAGTGAGTGAAGCGGTTACACATCGCGGTGAATGTGCGCTAATTTATCTAAATCAAATGTCATTTATTTAAATTAGGCTGGTAATCAGCACTTTTTGAATGTCAATTAACAAGAGACAGTCCCACAAAACGCTCGCTCTTCGCCTTTCGCTTTCCTCTATGCCTGTGCTCCAGTTTATTAATTTATAAACGTACGTAGATACCTACCATACCTACCATAATTCGATATTTTATTTCCCTCGTGGCTCATAAGTGAAATTATTGTCATATCTTATCATCCTTCGACTTTTAGACACAATCGTCTGCTTTGGGTGTAATCTTTTAATATCAAGAGTGCTCGGTATCCACTTCAATTGTACGAGGATGACTAACCCAAACTAAAGCCGAAGGATGTCACGTAAATCGATAAAGTAACGTAAGATTATATCCAATAGAAGATATTATAAGCGTCAGGCTGCTGACCTACGTGGCCCATTTGCCGTCGATTCTCACAATTTATGGCGAGGACAAGTGCACCGGGCGATCGTGCGATGGAGTTTATTTATTTGGTAGTTTTAGGCGGGCGTTATTCTAACTGGCAAGGATTGTGGGATAACACGATGCTTTCTCGACGCACTATGAATTTATACGTACATATTTATTTATACTCGCGAGCATAGGCAATGTATCGTGTCATCGTACGATCCTTGCCAAATAGGTTGGCTCCTTATTCTTAAAAGTGTTTTCTGTATAGGTAGGCATCATCATCATCTTGCCCTTATCCCAATTTATTTGGAGTCAGTTCAGCATATCTTTTTCTTCCACACTACTGAGTTACTCGCCATTCCATCAGACACCTTCTTTATTTGTCATATTGTCCTTCACGCAGTCTACGACCTAAGACCGTTTCGTTGGTCATCCTTCACTTTAACTTTGACTAAGAATCTGGATGGGTCCACATTCATAGTCAAAAGAGGATCTCATGCCAAGCCAACCACACCACTTTTCAGTCACCGATACCACTTTCAGATATCCTTTTATGTAGGTACTCGTTTATTATTTTAGCCATTTTTATAACACCATACCTCCTACTTAGCATTCTTATCTCAGCTATGTCCAAATGCCTAGCCAATTAAATAAATTGTTTCAATCAACCTTCATAGTTCTCTCCTTCCCAACTAAGTTTTAACTTACAAGTACTATTAGTACCAAAAACCATTGTATGCATTGTTACAAGTCGAAATAGTTCCAGAGAGAATCACAAGGTACCACAGACAAAGTTCTAGAACAATCCGCAACTATCTGAACTTATCCATTACCAGATCGAGCTTAATCGATCTGCTTGAAACCGGTTCTGGCCGGTTATCAAACCTGTTTGTATAGTACTATTGAAGATTGTGTTTACTGTTCAATGGGTTTGTGAGACAATTGTATTTGGATGGATATTGTTATATCTGAGTGGTTGTGATTGTTTTGAAAATGGTTTTATAAACATTTTTTTTCCATTTCAATTTACTGAAAGTAATAAAAACGTATTTAGGTAGCAGAAACTTGGAACCTTAGTTACAAAAAAGTTCTATAACTAAAAATATTTTCTATCTTTTGTTTAAAAGCAAAACATCGATTAACTCTTTGTACAATACAGCCTTAGTACTTTGTATTCCGGGATTGCGGGTAACTCGAAAGAGATCACGCGGCCCCGGAATGTAAAGAGCATAAAAAGGAACATAGGTGGTTTTACTCCGTAAGTCTGACACTGACACAAGTTATTTGATGTATTCCCATCCGCAAAAAAAGTACTTAGTACTAGGGATGTGGCGAATATCCATATCCACATCCCCAATTGCGGAGATGTCGCATCAAATTGGAGCTCTGCATCAGCTACATCCCTACTTTGTAAATGTACCCCGGGTACATTTGATAAGCGATATTATAAAACATCATCTTCTAGGCAAGTCACCCTAGGCAGCATCATCGCTTCACGTCAGGCGAGTTGCGGCCAAACGCTTATAAAGTATAAAAAAAAACGTGCAGGAGCGAGTTAGACTCGCGCACCGAGGGTTCCGTACAATCTTGCGATATAAACGGCCATATCTTTTGACTGCGTATACTTAGAGGGTTGATGTTGATTTGACAGCAAAACGGTTCCCGAGATAAAGGGTCTTGACAGACAGGCAGACAGATAGACGGACAAAACAGTGAACGGAACCCTAAAAAGTGTAGATAACTTTCTCATAATATAAAATTAAAACAGATTCCAAAGTCAAAAAATCTTTTAGTAAAACAAAAAGAAAGGAAACCAACAGCAAAACTGTAGCGGAAAAGCTTAGAATCTAAATCCTCTATTCCCGGCGTCATACATTTTCCGCCTCGCTACCGCCTGCCATACGGTGCGACAACTGTTACAATGATCCTCAAAATCTTTTATAACCTACATTTATTTCACTCCGCACGAAAATATGTTATTTTTGTTCTTTTGTTATATTGAGTTAGGAGGTTCTTGTATGTTGTGAAAACTGAAGTTGTGCGCATGTTTTGAAGATAATTTTATTCGACTGCAGCGAAGGTCATTTCCACAGTCATGTTTTCGACCTGTATGTATATTTGTTTGTATTCATTTATTTGTTCCCTAATAACTCAATTTAATAATTAAACGGATGAACCAATAAAGCATACGTTGTTAGATCCGTCTTGGGAGCGCAAGTGTCACAGTTTGAAACGAAATGATTTCTGTTATTTTTAGGGTTTTCTGCATCACTTTGTTGTCCGTCTGTCTGTCTGTATGTCAAGACCCTTTATCTCAGGAAGACGTAAAGGTATCAAGTTGAAATTAAAACCATATACTGTAGTAATTAAGTCTGTAATCCCTTAGAATTGTGGAAAAATTACATATCAGTGGGTTTTAGTCTACGCAGTTAAAAGCTATGGCCGTTTGTATCGCAGTTGTGCGCGAGTCCGACTCGAACGTGGCCAGTTTTTTTTTTATTTTTAAACTTGTCATCAAAAAATAAACACACAACATATTCAATTTATTTAAACCCGGAACGCTAATTGAATGAAACGTCATACGCCAAGCTATTACAGGAGTCTTGACATAAATAATTCTGCCAAGCAACCCCCGGGGTACTGTTCGCTGTTCTGACAAGTCTTAGTTTAGTGCAATTATGAATTATGTTGTGCTATTTTAGCAGTGATGATTTTAGGGATGAAATGTGAGATTCATTTTGTTGTGTATAATTACAATTTAATGTTTAATTATACGAAATTTTCTGAAGAGTCTTTATAGTATTTCAGGTGTTACCAACGACTAAGGGACAATGAATTAAAGTGACACAAATTAAAGCAATCGCGATCGCTGTGTCGACGGCGCGTTGCCGTGTCGACGGCGCGTTGCCGTGTCGACCACGGTGCGTTCGTGTTCCAAGCGTTTACTCAAAGATGTCAGCAAAGCAGAGGGGCCTGCCAGGGTCTCTTCTGCCGGGGTAGCGGGTTGTACGAAAGAGAAACTGCGGCCCCGGAACATAGAGGATAAAAAAAGGAACATGGGTGGGTCTTAGTAATCGCGATTGGCAGCAGCACTGTACAGATAGTTCATGGACATGATTAAGATGTGCCAAACTCGCTAGTTAAAGAGTTTATTATGTACTAGCTTTTGCCCGCGGCTACGCTCGCGTTTAATGCGGGGTAACACAGTTCCCCTTTCCTGATTTGCAGGTGCCTTCTACTTGTAGTTTTTGCCCTAGCGCCTTATTTATTGTAATAGAAAAGCTAAGTTTTCCCTTTACTTCCCTCTTTCTCCCTCATTTCTCACTTTAAAAAAAAATAAGTCCGTCTCCAGGGTCCCAACTATCTCTGTAGCAAAATTCATCAAAATCGGTTTAGCAATGTAGGCGTGAAGACGTAACAGGCAAACAAACTCACCTTTTATAATATACAGCTTTTATAATACATATTATAGTAAGGATTTTATTTGTTATTGTTTTACATGTTCACATTATTACTTAAATATTAATCGCTGTCATACTTTACTTTTAATTTATGAATATTTTGTATTTTAATTATGGATGCATAAATTGGTAGAACACAGTGAAGTACGCATTCACATAACATCCGCAAATGTACTTTGTATTGTATTGTTTATCGGGCTGAACATGTACTATATAACTATATTGTGTTAAGCAATAAAGCTTTAATTTTTTTTGTACAGAGTAGAAATTTCTCCTGTGTCGTGGGTGCGCTTACAAACACTTAAACTCACATACAAAAACAGCCACATACAATAGAGTACATTTCCACCCGTGGATGTTTTTCTAACAACAACAAAAACGTTTTTTTTTGCATAACATTTAATGTCATGGATTTCCGCAAAGTCTCTATTCAAAAACATTATATCTTATATGTGCTATTCCCGGTAGTTTCACCCGCTGCTCAGGTACCCCTTATCACTTTGAGAAATAGATAGTAGCCGATTCTCGGACTTAAGAATAAGAATCGGTCGAGCCGTTTCGGAGGAGTATGGGAACGAACATTGTGACACGAGAATTTTATGTATTAGATAATACTAGCTTTTGCCCGCGGTTTCGCTCGCGTTAAATTCGGTAGCGCCTTATTGATTTGTAATAGCAACGCTAAGTTTTCCCGTTTCTTCCCTCTTTCTCCCTCATATCCCACTCTTTTAAAAAATAATAGCCTATGTCCGTCTCCTGGTTCCCAACTATCTCTGTACCAAAATTCATTAAAATCGGTTTAGCCATTAAAGCGTGAAGAGGTAACAAACAAACAAACTCACTTTCGCTTTTATAATATTAGTAAGGATATATTCGCATCTTTTCTGACAAGACAAAACGAAAAACAACACTTACCGAACACTGAACAACAACGTTTAGAAGACATTCAGTAACATATTTTGCAATGCACTTAGTAAGCTAGTAACAGTTGTTTAGTGATGTGCACATTATTACGACATTTGGGCAAGATATGTTAGTATTTTGGCTGTTGGTTATTTTGGTATATTACTCGTGGAAAGCTTTCCACGAGTAACATCAGGCAATTTAAGTCCATTCAGCTGAATGGACTTAAATTGCTGCGGCAACATGTTAGGTTTTAAGCAAAGCTCGTGGAGTTTGAAATGTGTTTATATTGGCTAAAATATGACTGTGTTGTTAATGTACAACAGTTTAGTTACCGATATTATGAAGTTTTTATTTAATTTACATCGTTGGGTGGCGTCTTCTTGTGTATGTGTCCTATTTCGTGTAAGAACTTTTACAGCTGAATGATAATTATATAATTCTATTCAGTAGTTAATTTAACAAACAGATCAATAAAACCTTAATGATACCTACATGTCAATAATAATGTTGGTTTTGTCCACGATGTAATGAATGAAATTGAAGTTAATTTATACTTTTGAAGAATGTCCTTTTTATTTTTACACACAACGCACAAAATCAAAATCTAAATAAAAATATTTTATTTCACATGGGCACTTATAAAACGTCGAGAAAAGGTGCACGGTTCGGGTTGGTCGTTTCCTATGGAGAAGAACCGGCAAGGAACTCCATGGTTACTCTTTTAAAATCATTTAGTTTTACAATGTTGTTGTTACAGCGTTAGTACTTAAGAACACAAAACTGCTTAGAAACAATTTGACAAGGAGGTTACTTTAAACTACTATTCTTAGCAGACAGTTTAAACATATTACCTACATTGTCTTCCTAGAAACATTTCTGGATTTAATAAGATCACTTCTCGGGGACGTTTCACGTATTCTGCTTACCCAAATTCAGTGAAATAAATAAAGTAGAAAACTGGAAAGAATTAAGAGAGATAACCGTTTGAATCAATATTTTGAAACACGTGCAAGTAATAAATGTCTGGAATTGTCGTGTTTCTTAGTTTCTTGACAAAGAATACATGTGACATAGTTTTTAGTTTAAAGTCGTTTCAATGTTATGGTTTTGTTTGTCCAGTAAAATTTATTAACTTGTTTCATAGTTTTAAGCTCTCGCTTATGTCACGAACAAAACCTAAATGTTTTTGATACCGTACTTTTCTAATGTGTTCTAAAAACTAATGGTATTTCATAGTGTAGAAATTTAACGTTTATGGTCATTTTAAAGTTTGTGGTAATAAAATTCCTAATAATTTTATTCATAGTAAGAAAATGTATATTGAAATAGATTCAGTCTGGATATTTATCTCAAATCTATAACAAATATGCTTTTCATTTTCGACGATCCAAAAAGTATATACGTTTGGCTAACGTCAACATATATACAATACAATTTGAATATAAAAATTACCTATTTCCTAATGACCGAATAAAATATTTTATGTTATATTAATAATAATAAAAAAATAAATTTTTAATTATATATAAATTGCAAGAGTTTAAATAAATAAAAGTCTCTAAGTTGCAATCAATCTTGACTAACCGAAAAAACATATAATTATGAATACATAAACAAAATTACCTGTCTTCTTTTAAATATTCAATACGAATGCTAAGCGAAATAAATAAATATCTCTAATGTGATTACTTAGACATTCAATTATTTATAATGCCGATATGTAATTGAAAAAAAGAAAACTTGTCCATTTTCTTTTCAATTATTTGAAGTATTTAACTGTTCAGATTTTTTCTATGAAATTTATTAAATTCTACGTCACATTTATGTCGCGCGATATATATTTTCGAGACAAAATACTAGACACCGTAGCTTGATGTATCGAATAGAAACCTACCTCCCTTACTCTTGGAATAAAAACTAGACGATTCGCTATAGTTATATATTTTTTCTAGGGTCATCGAAATTATTGACTAGGTATATAAATTACTTTGACAACGATGTCGCAGTTACAGCTATCTGGTAACATAAAGTCTTATTTAAAGTGAGAAGTTTTATTTTAATTTTGATCCAGTAATAAAAAGAAATGGCACTAGACATTCAAATTCAATTATATAGCTTTGTCTCTTTCTCACACTAGAACAACATTTAAACAATCCTTCTTTTGCCCTTTATGTTCCGGAACAACCCGCAACCCCGGCAAGCGGTGGTCCTGGCAAGCCCCTCTCCTTTGCTGACATCTCTTTGAAGCCCTCATCCAACACTCGCTCGCCATCCACACGGCCTGTCGTCATTATACGGATGGACGGTAGACAGCAATGGGTACACAGGTACCCAGCAATGGGTACACAGGTACCCATTGCTCATATTCTACAGGCTCACCTTTTGCCCCCCTGGAATTTGCAATCATCAATCTGTATTACATGGCTAGCTAATTACAAAAAGTTTAGTTACCTGGTTGTTTTTACAATAGATGCAGTCAATTGGCATTACAGTTTTTTTTTGTAACCACACATTCAATAGAAGAAAGATGATGGATCCTGGATTTTCTGTTCCGTGTTTTATCTCTACATGCTGCTTTGATTGCCATACTTAAGCTAGATTACCTTCTCCAAGAGCAATTGATAAGAAATAAGGTTATGTTTGTAGAAATAATGATTTGACTGCCATGTTGGTTTAGTGATCGCAAGCGCGACTGCTGAATATGAGGTCCTGGGTTCGATTCCCTGGTCTAACAACGTGTTATTTCTTTTAAATAAACGTTGCCCCACACTAGGAATTTCTCCTATATCGTAGGTGCGTTTACAAACATTTAAACTCACATACACAAACAGCCACACCCGGAACAACTAACTGTAAGTCAAACAAATATATTTTTCGTGCGAGAATTGAACCCGCGACACGCAGCGCAGCAGTCGATCGCTCAGTCACTGCGCCAACCGTGTCGTTGAAAGTGACATTGGGTTTACCCATCAGAAATTTCTCAGTATCAGCTACAGACTCTGAATTTGTGTCCGATTGATGGCAATAGGCTTTTCCCGTATTATATAGGACTTAATCATAACTGGCAAAATGTGGGTGTTCTATTAGACACACCCCTGCCTAACCCTCCGGTGAATACAGGCGTGATAATATGATGTTACAGATAACAATTTCAGTATGTTTCAAACATACTGAAATTATTGGGTATGCGTATATTTTTACATCTCCAATTAAAAGATAATAACCTACCGCGGTCGTATTAAAAAACTCCTTCATTCCATGCACCTTTTTATTTTTCTTTTACGCTCTGCAGTTGGCAGTACTGGTATTCTTGAAAAATACCTTTTGTGATGCTAAAAGTTGGCTCTAAAGAAAACTCCGCTAGTTTGTGAAGAGTTCAGGAGTTTGTGTAACGCGATCCTCCACGTTTGGCGACTCAGTCATTTGTTGAGTTCTTTGTAAACATTGTGGATCTTGTAGAAATGTATGTCGTTGAAGGAAGAAGGTTGATTTGAAGACGTTGCATGTTGCGACAGATTAAATACCATTATTTGACGATATATATATATATATGTATATGTATTTATCTTTATTTGCATTCCATAATGTGTGCTGATCTCACAATGGGTTTTTTTGTGGATGGGAAATCATCAGATAACTTCCCCCGTTCTGGGCGGAGCGGGGTGGAATGTGTCAGACTTTTACTGACTAAGACCTACCCTGTTACTGACCTACCATATTCCTTCTTTTGCCCTATAAGTTCCAGGGCCGTGTTATCTCTTTTGAACTACTCGCAGCCCCGGCAGGCGGTGGCCCTGATAGGCCCTTCTGCTTTACTGTCATCTCTATCAGGCGCGCGCCGTCGACACGGTGTCACAATAGGCTTAATTCTAAAGTACCTACATATATTAATACATTGGAAAAAGTAAATATCTATAGATGTCTGCGGTCAATTTGCTTTAAAAAAATACCGACTGAAATAAACTGAAATTTTTTTTGCAAGATATTTCTCCTTTTTTCCGAAATATCTAAGTACTTCAGACACATTCCAGTACAAACTGCAAAATTCAGCCGACCATTACAAATTTTTTGAAAAAAAAAGTCTCGAGAAAAACCTTTGCAACGCGCTACGTGAGACTCCAACTTGATTTAAAAATTCACTCGCGTGGCATCTTCGTATAAAAATAAGCATTCACGTGTGACTTTTAGAACACTATTTTATTATATTCCATGACAAAGAAAAGGTTGAATGTAACTCATGAATAATTCATAAGTCTTTACATAGCACAAATCTAATATGACGTAAACGAACCAAGAATTTTCGTGAATGAAAATACGTTGGCAATAAAATGTTCTGAATTCTTAAAATAGAGACAATTTTATTGAATATCCTACTATATTATAAATGCGAATGTTTGTGAGGATGTATGGATGTTTGTTACTCTTTCACGTCAAAACGGCTGAACGGATCCTGATGAAATTTGGCACAGAGTTAGATTTTTTTTCGATCATCACGCGGGCGAAGCCGCGGGTGCTAGCTAGTATGTAAATATTGTTTTGTGTACATATTTGGTTTCAGTTTTATACCTGTGTTAATAATAAATACTGCTGATGACTGTTCCGTTGGTTTCGCGGTCGCAAGCGCGACTGCAGAGTTCAAGAGGTCCTGGGTTCGTTTCTTACTTCGGGTAAAAAGTGTTATTGGGATTTTCCATTACGAATTTCACAGTAGTTTGAAAGTTGCCGACTAATCGCCCAAGTCGTACTTTCTTTCTTAACGTGCTTACCGAGACACGGGGATATCTTGATATCCCAATGCTTCGAAAAGCAAGTTAAGCCGTTGGTCTTGTGCCTGATCTCCCTCCACTCCAGTCGTGTCGGATTGAGAGTGAGGGAACGGAGTGTGCACTTGCCTGCGCACACACTTGTGCATCATAATATCTCTCACGCAGATGGCTAATCTGAGATTTGCCACCGTGGGTGGCTGAAAAAGTTCAGGTAGACTAAATTAATAGATGCTGTCCCACCTAAGAACCTGTTTTAATTATAGTAGCAGGACGGCTAATTTTAATTTAGTTTTCTCTTTAAAATAGGTTTTTTTTTTAATAGCTATTCATAAAACTTGGCTTGATTGATGCGGAGGAATGAGGAAAATATCGTGAGGAAAGTTTTGAGTATGAATGTGGATGGGTATTTATTTGACCGCGGCTTCGCTCGCGTTAAATTCGGGGTAGCACAGTTCCCCTTTCCTGATTCGCGGATACCTGCTACCTGTAGTTTTTGCCCTTGCACCTTATTTATTGTAATAGCAAAGCTAAGTTTTCTCATTTCTTCCCTCTTTCTTCCTCATTTCTCACTTTAAAAAAATATAAGTACTCTTGTCCGTCTCCAGGGTTCCAACTATCTCTGTACCAAAGTTCTTCAAAATCGGTTTAGCCATTTAGGCGTGAAGACGTAACAAAAAAACAAACTCACTTTCGCTTTTATAATATTAAGTAAGGATGAGGGAAGCCAAAGAAACAATGGATCGACTGTGTAAGGGATAATTCCGAAGAAATGACTATTAATAGAAGAAACTGAAAGAAGACATGCTGTGCTGACCCCAAATAAATTGGGATAAGGGCAGTAGAATAATGAAAACTGTTGGTTATTTTAACCCTTAATTTAAGCAAAGGTGTCAAGAAATAATTCCTGGGCGCAGAATGAAAAGCAGGTTATTTGAACGAGTTTGATAGGCTTTTTTTAGCTTTGCCCAATACTAGGAATTTTTCCTGTCACATGTGTATGTTTCCAAATATTTAAACTCATATACACAAGCAGCTAGACCCGTCATACAAATATTTTTCTATAAGGGAATCGACCCCGCGACACGCAGTGCAGCAATCAATCGCTTTGCGATAACAATGTCACGCCAAGATAATTTTTAATTTCCGATGTAAAAAGTTTAAGTCAATAATTTTTAAATCTGTATTTCAAAACATAATTCCCAAAATTATTATAATATTAGTTGTGAATCTAACAGCAGTACTGAAAGCTGAAATTCTGTTTCAGTAGTTAGGTACTAATTTATATAAAGCTCAATAATTAATATCAAAATCACGAAGCTGTTTCTAGTAATACTGTAAAGAGTTTGCGATTATTTCGGAAAAATCAATTTGTAACATTAGTTTTATTGAGAACATTCATTCATAACAGTGGTGCTTTCTATTAAATTCAGGAACAATTTGTGTAATCATCACTAGGCTAATAACATTATCAACTGTTAGTGTATGTGTAGTATAATATTGTCACATCCATTAATTAGTGTATGTTCAATAATAGGAATAAGCTGTGGGTATATTCAACTTTATCTATATATGGCTACTAGCTGTGCCCAGTGGTGTTGCCCGCTGCTCGGCTCCTGGTCTGGCGAAGAGTATGAAAAATAGATGTAGGTTGATTCTCAGACCTACCCGATATGCAGACAAAATTTCTTACAAATCGGTCCAACCGTTTCGGAGGAGTTTGGTAAAAAATAGCGCGACACGAGAGTTTTATATTTTAGATACTTTGTACGAAAGATTCTCTTTATTAAAAGCTGTAATAAAACTGAACGTATTATTAAATTCATCCTATAATGATTCGTATCCAAGAAGCTCTTAATTTAAGTCCGGCAGGTAACTGAAAATTAAGTAAATACTCCCTTTCCCTGTAGTTTGAAATTTTGGAGTTCGACGAAGAGATTAATTAAAGTTAGTTAATTAAAGCGCCTATAACATAAATAAAAGCCTATTTTAGCATTAACAGTAGCTACATTTTTGTTAGAACACTTTTTGTTTCTATTGTACGTTAAAAGTCTTTTAGCTTTTGTAATTAACACTATCTTAGGTACTTGCTTTTTGACTTTCTCTTTCGAGTGGTCACAAGCGCGACTGCTGAGCATAAGGTCTTGTGTTTGATTTCCGGGTCGGGCAAAGGGCCCTGGTAGCTTATTAACAGCACAAAGGGTCCTGGTAGCTTATTAACAGCAAATTTGTGGATGTGTAACTGTTCTCAATCTTATTTTTTTTGTGATATCTTTAATCTTTTTTTATAATAGTTTTCTAGTTTCATATTTATATTTTTTTTGTTCTGAATAGGTACTGATATCAACATCTGTGTAACTTCTTTCGTAATGTTTTTTTTGCAATTTTTTTCTTTTCTTGTATGAAAGGACATTATTGGCCCTGTAGATTCTTAAACGCTTGTTTACATTTTATCTTATTTTACGTTTTGTAAAGGAAGCAATGACTTATTGTCGGGCCTACGCTGTCTGCTCATAGGTACTTAAGTCCTAACGCTGTAACAACAACATTGTAAAACCAAATTCTTTTCAAAGAGTAACAGTAACAAAAAGTGCCGGTTCTTCTCAATAGGAAACGACCAACCCGAACCGTGCACTTTTTCTCGACGTTTTATAAGTGCCCGTGTAGGCCTATGTGAAATAAAAATATTTTGATTTTTGATTTAGTGCTATAGAGATTTTCCATCAGATGGTTTTAGTAGCAGCTACGGAGTGTGGACCTGTGCCCAAAAAGCTTATCTTTAGCTTTAGCCTCGACCCCAATTAGAATAGGACACGAGGCAGGCCCTGCACGAGTTGACGTATCGAATAATATAAGTCAATTTTAAAACCAAAAATACGTGTACTTATTGCAAATAATTCAACTCAAATGCCACAAGATAATTTAATTTTCAATTAAAGAATTGACGAATTGGTATGTTAACGTCGTGACTTGTTCTAGGGCTTTTAGCGATAAGACAGCCTTTGTGCCACCCTATTTAAAACTTCTATGCTGAATTCTTGTAATTTGTGGTTTGTACATAATAAAGAATATTCTTTCTAATTATCAAGGGCCTAAGGTCATGAAGCTAAAGTATACTAATAATTAAAAAAAAAACATTATTAATGGTACTATCTAAGGCTAATTTAACCAACACAAGAGTATAGACATTATGACAAGTTCTCAATTCTTAACCCTTTTAATACCACACGGAACTGTCTTAAAAAAAAGATATGACTTAATGTTCTCTCTGTGTACATCGTAATTGGCGTAATGTTTAATTTAATAATTTTATGTTAATGTCCTATAAGCTGTGAAGCTACTTTTTATAATTAAGTAAATATTATGACACGTGGCAACTTTTTGACGACACGGTTGGCGCAGTGGCTGAGCCACTGCTCACCGCTGCGCTGCGTGTCGCGTGTATAAATAATAAACATCTGTCGAAGCTCTCCTTAGGTGGTTGGATCAAGGGCCTGATTCAGAAGGCAGTACTCCTCGATACGGCCCGCATTGTGAGGAGGTTCCTTTCTCTGGAGCCCTAACCACCGGTAGCTTGGACCCTGCTCCCGTTACCGGCGGAAACCTATTTTTATATTTTTAAATGTTTTTTTTTTAATTTATTTTTTAAGAAATATTTAAAAATGTAATTTTAAGATGCGAATAGAATAAAGGACATAATAATAATAATAAAATAATAAATATCTTGGGACAACTCACACACGGCTATCTGATCCCAAGCTAAGCAGAGCTTGTGTTATGGTAACCAGACAACTGATATACATACTTATATAATTTATAAATACATACATATTATAGATAAATCACACCCAGACACAGAACAAACAATCATGCTCATCACACAAAGTTTGTCCTGGGTGGGAATCGAACCCACGACCTCCGGCTCAGCAGTCAGGGCCACTAACCACTAGATCAACAGGCCCGTCAGGCCGTGACCTACAGATAATTTTTCCGAGTCTGGCTGTTTGTGTATGTGAGTTTAAATGTTTGTAAACGCGTGGGGCAACGTTTTTTTTTTTTTTTTTTAAAAAAAACCTGGTCTAACCGAATCGAATAATAATTTTCGCAAATAAAAAGCCTGTTCAAATCTTCTTTCACAATTTAACAAACCGTTCTAGGCTAATCCTTATCGCCAAATGCGCTACAGCTTTACAGATAGCTCCACAAAGGGATTTAAGTGTGGCCCACAGGGATTATTGACAAAACTGTGAGCTGTATTGACTGAGCGAAAGTCCAAACACAAGTCTGCGATGTAAATTTGCTTGGGTATATTTTATTTTATATTATATAATTGATGTTTGCTAGCTGCCATGTGAGAAAGAATGAATGGATTCTTAAATTTAACTTGTCATTTTAAATTGTATAAAATTTGGTTCTTCTAATCTGACAGACAGATGTGTTGCTGGGGAGTTTGTTCAGCCACGTCTTCTTCCCAGCTTAAACATTAGGAAGTGGCGAATGGCAGTCGTTTTGGGGGACTGTCTTGTGTAATGTTGAAAAGTACAGTAATAATCAGTATACAGAATGAAAAAATATTTTTTTGATTTGGGAAACGTACTTATTTATAGTATTCCCCCATTCCTCCCACCTTCAAAATTCACATAAAATTAAAAAAAAATCGGTCAAGCCGTTTCGCAGGAGTATGGCTCATAAAACTGTGACAGGGATTTTTTATAAATATAAGATCTATTCTTCTTATATAAGTTAAGTGTTGGCAGAGCCTCAATTTTCAGATCCAGATGTTTAAAATGAACCAATGTTGGCCATTAAACTTTAAACAAGTTCGCCAATTTCTGCGAAGTATTTCAATTTATCTTTTTAGAAAAAATAGATTGACATCTAGAAGAAAAAAAAACTTGATTTATGGCAAGTGAAAATATGAAATAGTAATCAATTTCGTTGCGAAGTCGCCCGCCGCACTGGGAGGGAAGTTTCATTGTTTTATCTTTCAATACAATTTGTTTTTGGTCTTTTGGGAGCAGTGTCGTCCTTCTTATCAAGTTCTCGGGAGTGGCAAACTAGAACGCCTTAAGATATTTTCTCTCTTCATTGGCACGTAGGTATAACTAATAAATACAAATATGAAAATAACATTATTAGATACATAATATATATTATGTTCCATTTTGAGAGACTGAACTCCATACTAGGACCCTGTGTGATCACATTACCTACTTGTTGTTTTGGTGTGAAATTATCTCACTTATTTATTTTACCTAGTAATCTAAGGTCTAAGTACTGAAGCTACAATACTAGCTGCGTGCCCAGTTCCTGTTTATATGTATTTAAAATTACATACCTATTTGTACAGATAAATAATGTGAATTAGAAAGTCACATAACTTAAGTGAGCGCCATCTCTTATCAACTGGAACATTTACTAGAAGATTCTATAGTACCTCCATCTAGTAGTTATTAGTGAAACCATCCACGTTTACGGTATAAACGTGTATTTCAAAAAGCACATCATAGATGGCATATCGGAAGATGGAAGCTTCAACATAGTTTTTCTATGATGTGTCGTAACAAATCCATAATTTTATCACGGTTTTCTCAATATTGCACACACACAGCTATGTTGCTACTTCCTACTAGATGGCGCTGTATACGTACACTAGTTTTATTGTTAACAAAATATTCTTTTCGAATTTGTTTTTTTCGCCACCAAAATTATACATTTGCGATTCTTAAGCCTTTATGCCTGAATCTTGTGTTCAAAAAAGGGCCTATTGGATCTTCTAAAAATGTAGGTAGGATCCTCATAATTAAAGAAAACCAAGGTAGGAAAGTAACTTTATTGATTAATGAAAAAAAAATATTATTGTTTATATGATAAGACGTACAGACGTAAGACGTACGTTACAACAGTTTAGATTTAACAGTACGTAGGAATAAGAACCTTTTTTTGATGGGATATTATCGAAATAAATGAGTCCTCCCGCTGCGGGTAGAGCGGAAGGCAGTGTCAGACTTTTACTGACTAAAACCCACCCATATTCCTTCATTTGCCCTTTTTTTCAAGGCCACGCGTGCCAGTAGTATGACACAGGATTATTCCAGACATTGTGGTCGAAGTTGCAGGCCAAAGCTAGCAGTTCATCCACTATGTTTCCATTAAAACAAGGTTTCCGATGTACATTTTGGGAGACACTCACTGTGTTTCAATCTGCAAAAGTAAACGGAAGTGTAGCAACACCACGAACACAGTTTTTCTTGCATAACAGACACCATGATACCACCTCAACGTTCTCCATCAACAGACGACCAAATACCAGCAATTTAAAGAAATATGCCACATCAAAGAGTCAATTATCTCAGCCGCCATTTCTGCGCCTGCGCCGCCTCCCAGCGTCGACCAATGCGCAGGCGACGCTGGCGACGCAATCTGAACATAGGTAATGACATGCAAAATTACCCCTTTGAGCAAAAAGAACGTGCGTTAAATTATACCTCTGTTATGTACTGTCGCGGTGGTGAAATGTTTATGTATTTAGGTCTGTGAAGTTGGTATAATAATACATCATTATTTATGTAGATAAATACTGATGAATTATGGACTAATTTTCTAAAGACAGTATACTTGCTAATTTCCTGTGATTTTGTACGTAAATCTTAGAAAATGTTACTTATCAATTACTTAATTTTTTTTTTAAACTTCATGCATGCATTAGTGGAGATTAGCCATCGGCGCGGGAGATAGCACTCGCCCTTGCGACCGCGAACCAATCGCGGGATCAATTTAAATACTCACACATTTTGCTATTACATCCACGGCCATCGTCATCACCCCAGCCAGACACTTCTAAACAGTTTTCTTACCCATTATATTCAAAATCAAAATATTCATTACATATAGGCCCTACATGGGCACTTATAAAACGCCGAGAAAAAGTGCACGGTTCGGGTTACTCGTTTACTATGGAGAAGAACCGGCAAAAAACTCCATGGTTACTCTTTTCAAATTATTTGGTTTTAAAATGTTGTTGTTGCAGCGCAGCGTTAGTACTTAAGTGTGAAAAGACAGGCCCGAGAATAAGTCATTGCTTACTTTACAAGACGTAAAATAAGATAAAAAGTTAAAGTTAATAAGCGTCTAGGACAAGACCTACAATGTCCAACAAAGAATTGGTAAAAGAATATCTACAAGAAATGGGAAAAATATTACAAGACGTTGTCATTAGTAGGTACTGTAACTATTCAGAACAAAGGTTGTATAAAGTGAAGGCAGAGTCAGTTTAAAGATCTCTAAGTTTTTGTCTGACGGACTCGCGAGGACCCATTTTAATATGAAACTGCAGCAGTGTCAGCAGAACGCCATAAGATATAATACTGTGAAAATAAGCATAGTATACTAAGCTAGCCGTGTCTATATCAATTATATCAATTAACTGCCTTATTTTCCTTACCGCTGCATATATAGTATATAGCTGAGCCTACCCGAAAGTGTTCTAATGTGCGAGCCCCATTGCAGTTTTGAATCGATAGTCATCTCCAAGAATACAGTTTCCGCTATAACATCAAGTTTTTTGCCGTCAAGATTTAAAATTAAACATAGTGCATTTGGTAAGGAGAACTTCAGACATTTTTTTTTATTCGCATATACTAAGAAATTTAAAACAATCTCTACACATGTTATATCTATACAAGTCTAGGAGTTTCTACATCTGAAATGAATAATAATCGAATAGAAGATAAATAAATAGGTTGGATTTATTGGAATTGGCACTTGAAGTGGCGTCTGACATTACTTATATGTGAATGTGACTCTTGGCGTTGGTTCTGAATACCAGGATATGAATCAGTTCAAGCATATAATGCAGTAGATTAAAGCATTACAATCAACAAAGCAAACGACTATAAATGAACCCCGTTCAATATAATTGGTATGGTTTGCCTTTTTATCTTTGCGAGGTAAAGTTTAAGTACTAGGCAAAGTCTACCTGGTAGCACGTCTCTGAAAATGAATTAAAGAACTTAGATAGATACCATAGATTTTAACAATAACATCTTCACACGTGAACATTATAAAAATAGGTATTTATATTTTTATACATTTAGTTCTAGTATGAAAATTTTAAATTTTCATATAAATAATGGTGTGTATAACGAATAACTAACTTTATAATTTTAAGACCACCAAGGAAGGACACGTAGTAATAAGGAGCTACAGTAGAAAGACTGTTGTATATGAGTGGGCTAAACTCTATACCTACAGTAATAGTACCTAATCGAAATCACTTCCAATTTTCAAAAGGATATTAAATCCCTTACCGTACCTTTTTTGTTTCAACCTAATTTTAGTTTATTACCAAGCAAAACCATCGCTTTTCTTAATTTTTATGTGTTGCATAGAAGTGAATAATTTTATTATTTTTGAGCGAAATAAATTATCTTAAAGCGTTAAGCATAAAATTTGTAAAAAAAAACCTTGATGGAACTTCTGAAGGTTTCACTGCTATTCTATCCACTTTCTTTGAGCCAAAGCCCGCTTTGCAGTTCCATTGACGACTTTATCCCCTACAGAAGAATACCGTCAAAAAACTACATCGCACGGTTTGGAGACAGTAGCCTTAAGCTGAAAAGGCTTCCTCCCCTCATTAGCCAACAGAAACTAGTCGTCATCTTAGCCTGAGGCAAATTGCTTGGTAATTCTGTCCACAAATGACACGTATCGGTTGGAATGTCATTTTGTAAATTACTGTGCGTTATTATTTGTGGTAATTGGATGGGGTCACGCAGTGGTAGGAATGTCGGCCGGTTATATTAACGTATGTCTCATTAGATGTCTCTTTGTGTTATTTTCTGGATTTCTTGATTGGGACTGGGGAGCTGCTTTGCAATGTGCAGGAAAGGTTGTGCTAAAGTGATTTCTGGCTATCGGTGTCTTCTAGGCAAACGTACTACACCCTAGGCTGCATCATCGCTCCACATCAGGTGAGTTGCGACCAAATGCAACCCTGTTCAGTATATTCAAAAATATTTTGTCTATAGGTTATTCTATTTATTTCAATATTTTGGACGGTTCGTTTTAATACTGGTATTCAGCTGTATCGACGTTTGTCGATTATCAACTCTGTAGTATGAATTATGTTGTCGACCACATTGAATTCTTGTAGCGTGAGTTCGAGTCTCCAGCCAGTTGTCGTCGTAGTCAGTTCCAGAAGTCATCGTTATCAAGGAAAGTACCACTGAGTTTTTCTTGTCAGTAGCCTGAAGTTTGAAAGTTGGCGGCATGGTTCCCCTTTTTTTGGCGTTGGAAATCATCAAATAACTTCCCCGTGGGGCGTGTCAGACTTTTACTGACTAAAATCCACCCATGTGCATAGTACCCCTTTGCCTCGGAAAATGCGTTAATCCGTCGGTCCTGGGCAGATCTTTCTCCGATCGTGTTGGGTTGCCAACTCATGGGACTACGGTGTTATTTTAATAACACATCGGTGTTAAAGTACTGCCGTTATGGAAATCGGTATCATATTATTCATAGTTTGATTGTCCAATCAAAGTGAAAGGCCAATCAAGGTAAAAATTAACTCTCTAGCTGTTTGTTTTGTAGCTGTCAAATCTCTTGTTAAGTATCAATGGAGTTGTTCATAATCAGCTACTTTGATTTGATCATCTTGGTAGTTGACAGCGCTGTCAAATCTTAGTTAAGAATTACATGTCAAACGACATTTTTAGTTTGTGGAACGCTAGTTACACCTTAAACACAGTTGATTTATCCAGGCGAATTAACTAAAAAATGATATTGTTTATTTACGTGTACCTAGTGGTATTTCGGTAGATTATTATTTCTACGGTATAATACTTACGATTTTATAGCATCAGTTGATTCCCTAATGCTAATGGTACAGTTGCACATACAGCAAAATACTCTCCTAGTGGTCCACGAACAGAGCTGTATTGAAACAGAAAAGGATACTTTTCTCTAAACATCCAGGTTATGTATGTTATGTTATATGTTATGCAATGTAAAATTAAACATAATGCATGTAATTTGTCAGTGGTCTGGTCTGCACATGACACTACAATCATTATAGTTCCCATTTTTAGGTAGATTTTGATAAAGGAGTGTGGGAAGGTTTTGAAAACAAATGTGTCCTTGCAGATTGACAACATTTTACGTCCATCAACATAATGTATTCTCACTTGGTGTTCATGGCTTAAAACCTATCGCACACAAAGATAAGGGATACTGCGGAAAGATTCTTTGAGGATTTAAAGAGACGCTTCACTTGTTTGTCGTCGATGGGGTTTCGAGTTGGGGCTTCAAACTACAATAAACTTTATGGTAACCTGTTACATATTGCAATTTTTTTTTATTATTTGAAATTGACGGATATGTTGTCAAGAATATCGGTAGGTGCTGTTTTTTTACCGGTTTGATACAAGGTGTTTTGATACTTTTTGACAGTTAAGAATGAACCATTGAATGATAAACTAAAATATCTAACCAATATGACCATAGTTGAAAACAATTCACATGTCTAATCAATATGATCATAGATTAGTTAATTCTTAGCTAAACATCGTTTCAGCAACCCAAACAATTTCGACACAGCTGTTATGTTCACAGTTGTATTAGTTGAACCACAGTTTAAGGCGCTGTACAAAGCAAACACTTCGTAAAACGTCTAGATTTTCGTCGCAAAGTTAGCCGTATCTGTACATGCCACTAGCCAAAAAAAATTACCGTGTATAGTTCAATACATAAAGTAAAGACTTAAATAAAATCAGTTTACAAAAGTGGTCTAGTATTACAAAAAAAAAATGTTTAAAAAGACCAAGAAAAAAAAAATTTCGTCTCGAAATTCTCAATTTTTTCAGCGACAACCATCATATTTTTTATATCTATAACAAAGGAAATTGTATAGACTAAAGAGATATCTAAACTTTTTCAAACACGGAGCTGTATTTTGTTTATATTCAATAAAAACTGCAAAATGACCTACATTTTGGCGGACATGATATTCAAATAAAATCAAACACCGATATATTTTCGACCTTATTTCTATTCTTTCGATGCAATTACTGTCGTGTACTTGTGTCAAACCATGCCTAGTATGCAGCTAGCCTCACTTCTGCGAATACCTAAAGATTAGCTTGTTGCCGCGCCTTAATCAGTCTTTCAAAACCATGTTTTTGTCTATTAACATATTTATATAAATAGAGACCATGCAATACACAAATACAAGCCACACTAAAAAACCGTGGCATGACAATAAACAAAAAACATAATTAATTGAGCATCGCAATCAATAAAATTCAAACCTCCGACAGTGATGATGGCAATAAAAAAGATCATTAGTTACTCAATGAAATCACTTCACTCAACTATGACATGGCTAAAATCTTCAATAAACATTAACTAAACGACATTGTTCAATATAACTTGATACTTTATGGTTGTGCAGGGGCCTAAGTCTGCTATTACAATAGTGTCAGAATGGTCGATCACTGATCGCATAATGGTTGATTTTGACAAGTTTAGTATGTAGTAGATTACCAAACTTGTCAAAATTAACCATTATGCGATCAGTGATCGACCATTCTGACACTATTGTAATAGCAGACTTAGGCCCCTGTTAGTTTTAGAAAGAACAAATAGCGTGTCAAATATTTTGGTGCATGCATATCAGATGCCACTCTTTTAAATACTAACATTTCTACTGGTTACAACTGGGTTGTGGAGGTCAGATAGGCAGTTCCTCCATGTACTAGTATTAAGCTGCGTGCGGTAAGACTGACAGACAAATAAGTTGGGAATAGTCTAATCAATTTTTTTTAAACTTTGCCCCACACTAAGAATTTCTCCTGTATCGTGGGTGCGTTTACAAACATTTAAATTCACCTTTACAAACAGCCAGACCCGAAACAACTTTTTGACGACACGGTTGGCGCAGTGGCTGAGCGATTGACTGCCGCGCTACGTGTCGCGGGTTCGATTCCCGCACGGAACAAATATTTGCATGGCCTACAGGTAGTTGTTTCGGGTCTGGCTGTTTGTGTATGTGAATTTAAATGTTTGTAAACGCAACCACAATACAGGAGAAATTCCTAGTGGGGCAACGTTTAAAAAAAAAAAAAACTATCTGTAGGCCATACAAATATTTGTTCGAGAATCGAACCTGCGACATGCAGCTCAGCAGTCAATCGCTCAGCCACTGCGTCAACCGTGCTGTCAATAAACATTATAAGATTGGTCCGGTCGAGGCTTGATGAGCTCCTCGGAGTGACTCAGCAAGTGAGTAAAGACACTTTAAAGTTGTCGGCATAAATAAATTTGACATCTAGCAAAAAGCTACACTCAAAAACCTAGGTACCTACTGTAAAATCTGGAAGCAATGGCTGAAGCTGTACAAAGAATAAAATAGGCTTTTTAGAGGCTTTATACTAAATTTTACATCAACATAATTTTGACAACTTTATCATTTATTGAAAATCCTAATCTCATTTTTTTTCATAGTCTCTATTTTAACACTTTAAGGATTTGACCGTTATTACAAAAAAAAAGGTTTGATAAAGGGAGGTTTTAAAAGTTCAACAGTACCTCTATCTTTAATAATTAAAAAGCTATTTGTGATGGATAACTTCACAGATGGATTACAGACACTCCTGGATCATATGAGTTTGAAACCAATCTCACTCTGGCAATTAGCCAAGAAAAACAGACTAAAGATGATTCAAATTAGATTTTGAGCCTAGATTTTTTTCATAGCGCTGTTAAAAGATAATTTATAATGAATGTGGGTTTGTGTTACTTACGTTACAAATAAACATCAGTAAGAAGTGGTTATTTATCTTTAGTCTATATTTGCTTGTTGGATTCAGACAGTTGAGACCTTGCTTCTATTGCGTTTAAAATAACTCCACGTGTAACGATTTTAAAAAGTAACCTTGATATCTTTTTTTTATTACGGGATAAAATAGTTAGTGTATCATATTAGTGTGTGTGTGTGTGTGTATGTAGCAGGTGGGCCCAGTGTGGGTTGGTAATTTTCATCCTATCCTACTTTATATATTTACTAGCTGTTCCTCGCGGTTTCACCCACGCTGCTCAGCACCTGTTGGTCGTAGCGTGATGTTATATAGCCTATAGCCTTCCTCAAGAAATGGACTATCTAACACTAAAAGAATTTTTCAATTCGAACCAGTACTTCCTGAGATTAGCGCGTTCAAACAAACAAACAAACACTTCAACTTTATAATATTATAGTATAGATTTTTTTTTTATTTTTTTTTTATTTTATTGCTTTTGCCCGCGGCTTCGCTCGCGTTAAATTCGGGGTAACACAGTTCCCCTTGCGCCTTATTGATTTGTAATAGCAACGCTAAGTTTTCCCTTTTCTTCCCTCTTTCTCCCTCACATCCCAGTTTTTTCAAAAAAACATTAGCGTATGTCCGTCTCCTGGTTCCCAACTATCTCTGTACCTACCAAAATTCATCAAAATCGGTTAAGCCATTAAAGCGAGAAGAGGTAACAAACAAACAAACTCACTTTCGCTTTTATAATATTAGTAAGTAAGGATAAGGATTATAAATACGAATGTTTGTGAAGATGGATCAAAACGGCTAAATCTTGATGACATTTGGCACAGAGGTAGATTATGTTCTGGAATAACACATGCATACTTTTTACGACGATATCACGCGGGCGAAGCCGCGGGCGCCAGCTAGTGTTATCATATTCGTACTAGCTGCGCTCCGTCGTTTCACACGAGTAGACCGGGATAAAAAGCCTAGCCTATGTGTTAATGTCAATCCAGGCTATAAACTATCTGCGTGCCAAATTTCCTATGTCCATTCAGTCGTTGTTGCGTGCAAAAATAACATAATATGTATTTATAACTCTCTTTGCTTTATGTTGTTTGTATGTATGCATATAAAGTATTCACCGTTAAATTACTTTAAAAAAAAAAAAAAACGTTGCCCCACACTAGGAATTTCTCCTGTATCGTGGGTGCGTTTTACAAACATTTAAAGTCACATACACAAACGGCCAGACCCGAAACAACTATCTGCAGGTCATACAAATATTTGTTCTGTGCAGGAATCGAACCCGCGACACGCAGCGCAGCAGTCGATCGCTCAGCCACTGCGCCAACCGTGCCGTCAAATTTGTTAATGTTTTGTCAAAAACTTTCTATTATGCACCCTGCACCTACTATGTTTCTCTCTGCATCACCCTAAGGTAGACTGGTAGAAAATGCCCAAGGCATTATGTCCGACTTTGTACAGTGTTTTTTATACATGTGCATAAAGTTATGATATAGTACATTACGATATTAGTGCGTTAAGATGGTTATAACATGCGAGTCGGAATTTCAGCCCGAGCCGTAGGCGAGGGCGTAATTGAGCCGAGCATGTTATAACCAATACGCACGTATATCGTACGACGTTTTTTAACACATTTGCGAGGAAACAGAAAAAAAAACATTTTAAATAAACTCAATCTGTGAATGCACATTGTTGCTTCCCGCCATTTTAACAGCGAGCTAGCGCTGCCTACTTTCGAATTAGTTCGAAATTTGAATAGCAACAGCGCTAAGCGACAAAACCCTTTATATGAATTAAAGAAAAAGAATAGCAACAGCGAGCTGCTCACTAGCTGGAGTCGTGCGGCGGGGCGATCAGTTCCAAATTTGAAATGGCAAATAATACTGTTATGGAATTTGTATGGACTATAACTTAACTATTTGCTTTGATAACACACGCGTTTTTTATGACCCTCTTTACATATTTATAACCGGTGGAATTACATCAGCTTTACGAGCAAGGGTGTTAAAAAATAAATAACAATCATCCATCCATCCCCTAGCTGCCCTCTGCCTTACCCTAGGGGGATTAGCGCGATATTATGTTATGTAGAAGAATAAACCAGGTAATCTAATAAAATAAAGTCATACAAAAAAAACACTCTGCATAGCGGAGGTAAGAGTGGAGGTATCGAGTTAAAACCATATTTTTAAGTCTGTAGTCCCTTGGAGCTGTGAAAAAATTAACCCTCTAAGTCTACGCAGTCAAAGGAAAAGTCCGTTTATGTTGCAAGGTTGTACGGAATCCTCATCCAATCAATCCTCAGTACGCGAGTCCAACACGGTTTTGTCTGTTTTTTTTAAACGATACGATCATCATCAATCGATTCAATTCCAGCTGAGTCACAAAACAAACTTCCTTTATTATTTTTAAATGACCTATTAACTGAACAGTTTACTAAATATTGATTTTCTTTCACGATGCCATTGTTACGAAGTTCCTCAGACACGTTGACGCCAACTATTAAAAGTGAGGGTGGTTTCCAAGAAACCACACAAACTATCAACGTGTAGCTAGTAGTATAAACCCGTTTTTTACCGCAAGTGTTGGTAATCATTTCCTATTGTTACTTTGATTTCGTTCTTGTCGACTGAAATAGATATATATGAAATAGATTTTTTTTTAATGACGCCACTCTGTCTGATGAGGTCCAAATGATTAAATCGGTTTGGTTCACGGCGGATCTTCGAAGTGATTGATGACAGATGAGGGAGCAAAAAAACCAAGATGTAAATGGTTTCCGAGTTAAATAATACCTTTAACTGTCCCACTTGGCAAAGGTCTTTCTCACACATAGATGGCTCGAGCATTGATCACCACGCTTGCTCAAAAGCGATTAAAAGTAGGCACCAGACATAACAGCTGTGTGGTCGGAGGGGGGATCTAGTACAATAAATCACCTATATGAGAATCCAAGATCGTTATCCCCTGTTCTTCATACCCCTAAATATATAGAGCATTATTTTTTTCTTGTTTTTTTTTTCTTTTAAGAACAATTCTCGCCGCAAAAGTAATGCCAACGTTTGATATCACCAAGTATATGTTTACTACTCAAACTTGAAAGTATAGTCAGATACGGGTAAAATTTTCTTAAAAATCCGTCAAATAAAGTTATTTTTGTTTTAATTAAAAACAAGCAGTTCATAGAATAAATTAAAGGCGAACGGCAGGATTCGTACCGCATACTTTTTTTGTTGTTTTGTGATACAATTTGTACCACTTATTAAGGCAACTAAACCATTCATTTTCATGTAACGTTAGTATTTTTAGCACACCGCATTAATGAATTATATCAATTAAAAGATTTAATTAATTAAATGTAATATAATCTTAAACTGAACGCAACTAAATGTGAATATGTTTTTAGAAGTTGCCATTTGTAAAATATCACGAGGTTTAAAATGATAAATGATTATTTAAAAATTGAAATAAGCGTAAATAAAATTAACCTATTACACATTATACCTAACAATGAATAATTATTGCATACAATCTTAATTATTAACTATTTAACTATAGGAATTATTTTCGCCATCAAAGTTTTTTTGTATTGGCAATTTTTTTGACAGGATAGAAAAATCCCGAAAATCTTTTCTTGTGCTGTCAATGCTGTCATGCTGTGTTGTTATGGTTTCAAAGACTACTATAGTATACTGGGTATGGTTTGTAGTTTGTAACTGTATCTGAGCTACAAACTACAAACGAGAGATATAGCAAATTATCTGGCCATTTTTACGTTGAGTTGAGCTACTGGTGCTCCGTACTCTATCTGTTGATAGTACTTTCGCGAAAGGACGCTGTATCCGATGAGAGTGAAGCTATCGTCAATACTAATCGGCTGTGGGTATATCCTAGAGATGTAAGTAGTTTCCAAATAACATTTTGCGTACGCGTGTGGCAGTTACGTTAAGTGATAACTTTTACGTGTTAAAAAGTAGTCCTTACCATTTAATCTACGCGATATGATACTAAATAAAACCGTTTAAAATAAAATGTGTATACTAAAACAAATCTAAACATTATTTGAAAAAATAAACACTTGTGGTTGTATAAATATTTACATTTTGTCCTATATAATGTGTCCTATATCCTGTATAAACACTTGAGTGATCGTTTACATGTATTGTTTACTTGCCTGTTATAATAGTTATTACTCTGTTAGTATGACTGTCATAGTGTCATAGTCATATAAAGCAATGTTGTAGTGTCATATAAAGCAATGTTGTTCACTCAAAATCACTTAATTATTTTCAGATAACACCTGCTGACTCACTCATTCACATTCTTCTGATAATATGCCGAGGAGAAGCATAATATGCCATCTAAGTGTTTGTGTTGTATGCGGACAATCCATACTATGAATCAGTTGACGCAGGATTTTGATTAAAGATGCAAATGAAAAGAACAAATAATGGCTAACACAGTTGCTACATGGATCCAACCACGAGAGGTATATATCATTTACACATATATCTTGATTTGATGTATGTATGTGTTAAAACAATGTAAATTATTTTCCACTAATACCATGCATTTTTAAATGCAAGCTATTCTTTATTAATATTTTTTATTTTAGCTTCATTCTGAAGATGAAGCTTGTGTACCGTGTTGTCCAAGAGCTAGAAGAACTAGAGTTGTTTCACCAAATAAAAATATTCAACCCATTGTGCCTGATCATCTGGAGGGTGATCATTATGATTTGATGTGTGCTGTATGTGGTCAGTCTATCCACCCCAAAATCAGATCAAGAGTGGAATCGCAACAACACATAATTATATTTATAGTTAATTACTATAAATATAATTATGCTTATAAAAATGTGTCATGCAAATGGCAATTACTATTTTATGTTGTTAAATCTGGGACAGTCATGATGTTGGCTCTACTATCAACAAAAGGATACTGGTTTTTCCATTGTCACATAGCCCTTTTTCTCATATTAACACAACATACATATTTTTGGTAAAGGTTTTCTGTAAGGTGAAAACCAATCATTGGATGTTATAAACTATTCTGTAGCTTGGTCATGATGGGCGCAATTTATATCTTATCAAACTTAGTGTTTAATTTGTATTTCATCAATGTTATTTATTTACAGATGTCATCCATGAATGAAGTTTGTGGAGTTTGCTGGGGCCAAGCTTGAGATTTGAGCTTCTATGTTCCAGATATATGAACCAGAAGAAAGACCCCAACATATTGTATTGCCCAATATAAGAAGAGCAGCTGAAACACCAAGACACTGCATTTTCCAAAGAGTGCTTGGAACCAGAGCCAAATATTGTGCCTAAAGAAACCAGGCAAGCTGTATTGGTTAAGTATCAATATTTTGTACCAAGAGGAGCTCGTATTTGCTCCTTACATAGACAGGACGCTAATTATGAAAACCTGTATACTGCTGAGTATAGCCTTAATAGCTTTACTTCCACACACAGAGGAGATCATTTTTATTTTAATGGAAGGGTTAAGTAACATCTCTTATGAGAATATTCAAAACTACCCCGATAACCAAGTACAGTACTTTATAGGCATAAATAAACAACATCAACAAATATTGGATGTTACACCGAGGCTTAGGAATATGCATCGGGATAGTTTTGCATTAACAGCCTTATTGTGTAAATTAAGGACTGGGGATTCAGAGGACAGATTGTCATATCTATTTCAAGTTCCGATAAGGACCCTAGAGACATTAATGTCTGTAGCAATAAATATTTTGCTAACTGATTATGTTCCAGGATTTCTTGGTTTTTCTCATTTAAGAAGGGAGCAAGTGGCAGCAAAAAATTCATACATTGCCGATCACATTTTTGTGAGCCTAATGCACCAGCTGATCAAAAACCTGCAATCACAATAGCTGATGCAATATAAATATATATACAAAAAAGTAGTAATTACTTATTCCAAAAGGATACATATTCCCTTCATAAATATAGGAATTTATTAAAGTCATTTGTCCTCTATGCCTCTGATGGATATATTATAGATGTACGCGGACCATATAGTGCCACTACAAATAATGCCACCATAATGAGTGATTTATTAAACGCAACTGAATTTAATGATTTTTGTAACTGGATGGGATGCTGCTCACATGTTATGAGCATTATTTGGTACCTTAGTAACGCTTGCCATGAAGGTATGACCCGACCTGCCCCTTTCTTAGATAAAATAATATTAAGAATCAATTAGGTAATTATAACAACAATAAAATTAATGTAAGTTCCTGCAAAAACAAAGTTGTTTTATTTACCCACACTCAAAACTGCATCAGCACTTCATCATTCATCATCATCAAACTATTGCAGACCACTGGTGGACGTAGGTCTCCTAAAGCACTCTACTGAATAGGTACAATTCTCATGTCAATTTGCTAACTTAATGATAAGTAAAACATTACAAAGATAGCACCAGCTACCTAGAACATCGTTTTTCACCAAAACAATGTTTATGTGCTTACACATAATAATATTTTTTAGGACATAACCTCAAAAATAAAACTGGTTTAAAAGGCGTTTATACCTTTAAAATCATTTATTCATAGAACCACTCATCAAATACAATAGTACAGTCTATCAGCACAACATACTGAGACGAGATTAACAATATAGGGCTTTCGCGCACAACCCGAGAGTCGCGGAGACACTTCTTCCGTCTGACCTCGTTGGCGATCGGGGGTTCTCTGCACAGAGTACTTTTACTATACGGGTAGTTCTCTGAGTTCTCTCTCTGCGTCCGCGGCCGGCGCGGGCGCTTTGCAGCCCGCGTGCGGCGGAGGAGGGGTGTGTCACGTGGCATGGCACAGCGTAACAACAGCAGCTTACAAACCACAGCCTACTTAATATTATTCCCCGCGTTATACTGGTTATAACTTTTAGGTCCCAATTCCTAAAAATCTAAGAATTTCAAAAGGGCTTGCCTATCGTATTGACTACCAATTGAAACAAAAATATATCCAAAACACGATATTTTATTAGGGGTACTAAACTCCCATACAACCCTGCCATTCGCCTTTGAGGCAAAGACGTTCATCGGTTTCTAAGCAAAAAATCTGACAAGCCTGGTAAGTTATCTTTTTTGCTGACTGTACCAGAACATTAATCATATGAATCGAACTTAATGAGTGTTAATTAATAATGTGAATCTACGGTTGTTCTTACCACTCCGTTCATAATTATGTTTAATAGAATCAAATGTACCTATGTGAGGTGTGCGCGTAGGCGTTTCGTGTTTTTGTTAAAAAACAGCCAGTGTGTGTGTTTTTTTTAATTACTATCGTTGTGTAGTCTGTTAATGGTGTTTTAAAAAAGGAAAAAATAAAAAAACTTTGTTATCATGCTTGTATGACTTTCATAACTGGTTTGTGACTCGGTGAAGAAGTCTAAAAAGCTAATTTCTAAATTCGTTTTTTTTAAGATTGTTTAAAGTTTTGTATCCGAAAATTTTGAAGAGGCGTTGAATGTCTGCTTCACTTTGTAAATTACAATGATATAAACTATACATAATAAAAAAAATTATAAATGTTTTAACTACAATACAAACAACATCAAAAGCGCTTCATGCACGTTTTAAATTACATTAAGCGACATCAAAATTAATGCCAGGATTTTCAACGTCCAAACGTTTGATCCAAGACTGCAATTTGTATATATCGGACATAAATTATTATGGTCTTACAATAGGCAAAACATCCGAAATTATGACACTTCATTGTTCGGCCACTCTCTAGACTTCTTAGTACCTACATTTGCCAAAACATTTAATTACTATTGCAAAGATGTTACATGTAAATCTAGAGTTGGTCTTGAGAAATTCCTGACGGAAAACTGAATAAAACTTTAGCCAACCCCTTTTTTGGATTGGATATCATCAAATGAATCACTCTTCCCGCGCTAAGGTCTCTTTCGAAAAACCCGCAACCTCGGCAGGTATTGGACCTAGCAGGCCTCTCTGCATTGCAGACATCTCTGTGAAGCGCGCGTGGAACACGAACGCGATGGTGAGCATTACCTGACTCCTAACTGGGCAACATAATGACTAGAAAGCCGATGGATGATGGACCCTGTTTTTTTGTGTGGCATCTCACCGGTCAACCTAGAGGTTGTTAGCCGCTTAGCCGGCCTATCATCCTAGAAGTTAAAGCTTCCAGACAAGGGTATATACTTATAAGCTGAGCGCTCCCCCTGGTTTACGAGCCTAGTCTTAAGGCGTCGCTGAGGGAGGACAGTAAAGGGCCAGGCCGTCTCTAGTTGGATGGACTGTACATTCGATGATGTGGTTTTGGAAGAAGTGAATCACGAAATGACTAGTAAAAACGAAGGAAAAGAAGAACACTTGATAAAGGCAAATATTGTGTATGTATTTTTCTAGATATTTTTGTTAGTGTTTGTGTGGGTATCAGCAGTACACCATAGGTATTTTCTTACATCAGCGAGAAGACCGCCATTGAACCATAGAGTTAGCATTATTGTACAACAGTTGGTTATATTTCAATCTTGGTGAACAATAAAGTATGTTCCGTATAAATTTATATTAGTTAGATAAAAAGAGGCAAAATAGTGTTACAAATGCAAGTCTATCAATTAAGAATTGGTAATAAGGTTGATGACCGAATCAGTTCATCAATTAACTACGCTTCAGTTACCAAATGATACCAATTAATTATTAAAAAGATTCGGTAATTGCAAAAAGTGCATAAATTAACACTTTTGTTTTTTAAAGATTTTTACTAAGACACTTAATTTTTTTTCTTACACGTAGGCACGCGTCGTAGAAAGTAAGTTGATATTTTTAACATTAAGTACCTACCATTTTTTTTGCGGATCGGAAATCATCAGATAACTTCCTAGTGGGCGGAGCAGGGGGAGTGTCAGACTTTTACTAACTAAAACCCACCCATGTTCCTTCTTTTGCCCTTTATGTTCCGGGGCCGCAATATGTCTTTCGAACAATCCACAACCCCGGAAGTAGGTACCTACCTAATGCTGAAAATAATTGTTTAAATCAATAACTTACCGACGCTAGGGAACTTAATTGGTTAGCAAATCGACTAACCAATTTGCGTTACAATGAACAAAAAGTAAGAACAGCAAGCAAAAGCAGTGAGTAACCAAGCTCGCCCTAGAAAGATATGTTCTTCTAGGGTGAGGCTATACTGACCTTATCGGTGAGGTTCTACAGAAAGATCAGGTGCGTAATACCCGCAACTGGCGTCCATGAGTCACCAGATGAATGAATGAATGAATGCCAAATAAGTATGTAAGGGTTGTAGCTTCGCCGTGCCCTCGTGGAGGCGATCGGCGGCGGCGATCTCTCGCGTCCGGCCCTGGTTCAGGCCATGGTCCGGAGCGAGAGGGAATGGGAAGCGGTCACCACCTTCTGCGAAGCAGTAATGCTAGCAAAGGAGGTGGCCGGGCGTTTGAGGGAGAGAACATCAGGCCAACCCAGCCGCCGCGGGAGAGAGTGCCCAGGGCGCCGGGCGCCGCGAGACGACTTCCGGCCACCGTAGATGCGGGCCTGTGGACGGTGAGCAATGGGTACCTCACCGTCTGTCCGTCTAATGACGACAGGCCGTGTCGACGGCGCGTTCGTGTTTCACGCGCGCCTCAAAGAGAGTCAGCAAAGCAGAGGGGCTTGCCAGGGCCTCCGCCTACCGGGGTTGCGGGTTGTTCGAAAGAGATACCGCGGCCCCGGAACGTAAAGGGCAATAGAAGGAACATAGGTGGGTTTTAGTCAGCACAAGTCTGACATGCCCCCCGCTCCGCCCAGAGCGGGGGAAGTCATTGGATGATTTCCCAACTGAAAAAAAAGGGTTGTAGCTTTAGCGTTCGGTGGTGTCTGCCCACCCGCGTAGTTTAGGTACGTAAATATTTTTACTGAATATCCTACCCGCAGAATCAGACCAAGAACTCCAAATTCTTGCATATTGATATTAAAATAATGTACGTACAAATAATTATTTACATTAAAAATATATTTTGATAAAACATGTTTAAGAACGATCACTAAAAAACCTGTATTCAATTAAAAAACCACACCCTAATTGGTTTATGCGTTTAAGAGCTTTAATGGTGCTGCAGACAGACATATAAACACATAGCTGCTAAACTTATAATACCCTTCTTTTTGCGTCAGGGGTTAAAAATTACCTCTTCCCTACAAAAATAATTACCTTTTTTGAAGTCGGTTAAAAACGGCACCTAAATCATTTACTACTTACATAAACTGAAATAAGTAGTTTACTCGTATACCCAGTTAGTAAAAAAAAACAGTTCCAATTCTATCATAGAAAATATCAGACAACAGATACACCCAATTCTGCCTCATATCGCGTGAGTCGACCTCTTTATACGTATGATGACGTCACCAACACGCTCGCACTTGACCGGTTAGTCACTTTAGTGGAAAGTAGCGTTGAAGGTCGCTCGTGAAACGATTAGAATCTAACCTAACCTATATGCTGTAACCTCATTGCATGACCTGGGGTCAATTCGCGTGTGTGACCGTTTTATGGGCGAGTGTTATAATGATAGGGTTAAACATACCGCCAAAATCATAACCCTCCTTTTTTATTCGCCGTAGTTGGGTAGAAAAAATACGATGTTTTTTTTTAAACCAGTAAGTAGGTAATCATTATTAGCACATTTGAAACGGGTTTCTAGCATGTTTTCAATTTAAGGTACTTACATAACGTACATCTAGACTGATTAGAGAAGCAATAGAGATGTGTTTGAACTGTCAAAAATCTGGAATCCAGTGGTTCGATTATGTAAAAACCAAAAATGTGCCATAAAAAGTTCTCGACGGATACAATGAGTTTCGTGTATTGATAATAGAATCGAGTTGTAAGTGACAATGGTAGCGCAAGTAACGAATCGATACATAGTAAAGTAAACGTGGTAAATATTCTGGCCAAGATCCCGGATGGCAACGGTGCTGAGGAGGCATGTCGCCGGTTCAAACCCCGCACGGAACAAATTTTTGTAAACGCACTCACGATACAGGAAAAAATCTAAATGTGCGGCAATGTTTTTATGAAAAAAAAAATAGGTAATTTTAAGCATTAGTACTTAATAAATATTTTTTAGTTTTTAATTTAGTTTCGGGTTCAAATGTTATTAATAATATTAGAGACCATGAAAGTTTAAAAACTTATTAAATAAGTAGGAAATAGTTCATAATCGTCACCTAGTTAATTAATAAAATACTAAGTACTTCAAACTGAGGCACCACTAGTAGTAGCTCGCGTAGTACCTACATTTAATTGAAATCGTCCGCTATATTAATTAGGTTTTTCCAGTACTGAACAACTTAGATTCATAGACACTTTTACCGCATTGCAACTGCAATGAAGACAATGTCTGAGAATTTCTTACATATTCATAGATTGTGTAGAATAGATTTCAATAAATCACTTTTGACGGTGAATTGCTTATCGTAAGTGGGTAAATGCAGTGACATTCATACACATCAAAGCACTTTTCAAGTTCTTAAGACTGCATTATCTCTGACTCTCTGTCTAGTATCTACTATCTTATGGTCTTATCATTTGATAGATAAATTGAATACCTACCAATCTTGACATTTCAATCCAAAAATAACATGCTAGCGAAGGCCCGGAATAAATCCTAAGGCCGTGAATACTAGGTCCTTACATTTATGAAACATGAGATTAAAAAAACCATATTTATATTTGTTACATTTTTGTAAGAGTATGGTAAAAGGCTACTACTCAGTTAATTTTTGATACATTGTCGATGAATTATCATTTTGAATAATACTTCGTGGTATTTCTATAGGACATAATATCACCATAAAAGTAATTTGGAAAGTATTCCCCGAAACTCAAACCTTCAAACTGGCAGACCGTTCATAACTTTATGTTTCAATAACATAATGACATACAAACAAAGCATGCTAACAAAAACCTATACCTACTAAAAAAAGCTAACAGTTTCGAAACTGGCAGCTTTTAGACAAAAAAAAATCAAATAGAGAATAGGTACCTAGCTAAGATTCGTAATTATGTCGCAAATAAATATGTAAATACATGGAATTAGTAAGCACTAAACGTCAGTAAAAAAAAAAACAAGTGAAGACTGTCCAGACGGAACAAAATTATCACTTCTGGAAAGAGAAGTTCAGGTTGTTCATCAAATTTCCACGGTTCAAGGAAAACACGTAAATTGTTACAAGAATGTTTATTGATTAGGTGAGAGGACATTATTGTAAATGTCGGCATCTAATTGCTTCATTGTATCATAGGTAATCACCTTTATTTTGCGGTTTACGTTGCATCTCCGAAGGTTGAAGCTCAATCAACAAGGAAATATTTTCAAAAAGGTAGTGCGTTACCTCATTCTTAAGTCATTGCGGTTATCATGAGGCTATAGAGATCATCATCAAAAATTAAATGGTTTTAATTTCTACCTTCACGCGTTCCCGAGATAAAGGGTCCTGACACACGGACAAGCAACAAAGTGATCCGTTTTTCCTTTTAAGGTACCTAACCCTAAAAAAGAACGTACGATTCGCAGTGGTGTAGTTCCGAATACGTGCCGCATTCCAGTTATTAATTTAATACATTTTCATGCAAAATTATGATTTATTAAGTAGATCTGAAAACTATGCAAATATATGCAGCATCAATTAATATGTATTTTGAATAAATAGCTCTGTCAATAGGTAATAATTTATAAGCAATTGTTATGGATTTATTATTGTTATGAAGTATCAATAAAAATAACTAGTATTAAAATAAGAACACAAATGCATAATAAAGACTCTTTGTATATTTAAAAAGAAATAAAAGAAGCCAGACTTAGGTCCCAGTATTCCAGCCAGTTAAAAAAATTAAATAAAAACAACAAATAACAATCGCTATTCAAATGAGAATGCCAATCAAATCGATTACATTCGATTCCGACATGCAAATTATTCCTCTTATTTTTTTTACACTACATTAGTATTGTATTTGCGACAACCTTGCATTCAGCCTTGTAAGGCCTCTGCTTTGTCTTATTATCACCTCTGTACCGACATGCAAGACTTGATACTTGATAGGCCTCGTTTTAGAAAATTGAAATTACGTATTGAATTTCCTTAAAAATATTGAGTTCATGGGTATTGCTTTTGAAGAATTATATTTAAATTTGCTTTATTTGATTAAATTGTTTGTGTACCGGCTAATTTTTCATTTTCCAACGATTATTATAGTAATGAGCAAACATTCACCAATCATTCCCCATTCGCGGACGCGTACGGATATTTGATAACTACAAACTGAACTTATATTGACTTTTGACATGTACGATCGTGTAGTCTTGTATTAACGTCAGCCTTGATCTTTTGTTGGACTGAACGGTCTTGACATTGTTTACATTCCCTGAAATCAACTTCACACATTAACGTTGTGTAATTTTTATAAATATAGTCTATGAGTTCAACGCGCACATAAGCTTGTGTGATATTTTCATACTAGACATGAGGCTTTAAAATAGATTTTTTACAAGGAATTCCTTCTGTAATAATCTCTGGTTTAAAAGCGTGTAGGTTTTGATTCAATGATCATTTGAAGACTACGAATACGAGGAAGTTCTGAAAAATTTAACGTTTTCAATTTGATATTCCTACTCATAGCGTACTCGCTTTAAACATATTAGTAGGTAACTTTAAAGTTTCAATATGTGTTATAAAAACAAAAAAGTGGCTCTGCAACTACTTTATCATTGTTTTAGAAAGGCAAGTTCAAGTTCAGGTCAAAACATTTACATAGTTCAAGGATATCAATTATTGCAAAAATATTTCTTGATAAGGTTACAACGTAAGTGCATAATAATTTTCATCGGTAGCTAATTTCTTCATTGTGTCATAAGAAATCACCAGTAACAATGTTCAATTATTTTTGATTTTTACAAATATCTTGAGATCCCTCAAATTAGACAAACAGTTCTTAAATCAAAAATTGAAGCATGTCCCACATAGGTATTAAGGCGAAAATACTTCAGCAGCTCCTAGAATTAGCACTTTAAAAATAATAGGTTATTTATACATGAGAACCACCAAACTTGTTTGATAGTTGGTTGCCATGCACCATTGATGATAAAACAAGCCAAACCTGTCGGACGGTGCCAAATTAAATATAACTCATGTTAAATTTAAATTTAACAGATCTTAGAAATAAAACCGGACTGTGTATTATATAATTATGTTGATACTTTATTCGTTAGAACCAAATCCAACAACTTAACATGTATTTATAGTTGATTCAGCTAGGCGGCTTTACATTTACAGTCAGTCAGACCATTAATCAAATATTTTTAATACCTACATACTATATAATGCGAATACATACTACCTAAATAAACACAACGGGAAAAATGCAAATCGTATGTATTAACAAGAAGCATACAATTCAAAACCAAACGACACATGAGCCAGATAAATAATTATGAAAGAACTAAATTCTATTGTTTTTAAAACTTAACCCAAGAGACGACAACGATCTAGTATGCTGGACGCGACTATTCGCGGATCAAAATTACTACATCGCGCTACACGGTGTATAGTAACGACCGCAGAACGCTTCGAACCTGTGTTTAATTCACTACCAACACTATAGGTTGACTATAGTCGGTCAGACGAAAATAAATAACGTATAGAGCGAGTGCCACGAGCCGGTCCGGTAGTATTGGAGCGAAAGCCCAGACCGCTTCTCGTTTGCATTACGCAACAGTCTGTTTAACAAAAGTACAAACAGATATACACAAGACTGGTTTTGGCGCCTATTTTCGCTACTATTGTGGCTGGTCATTAAGATTACGGACGTGTGAGCGTTATATTAATACGCCTATGTTAGTTCAACTGCGATAACAAAACGCGGACGACGTGTTTTGAAATTTGAATTCGGAAATTCACTTCTCCCGCGCGAAGTGATAAGAATTTCGAAATTGACATTTTTCTATTCCATTTTCGAGTTTGACAGTTATAGTGTTGTGCGTGCATTTTAGTGAGAAGTGATTATTAACCTCGACAGTGTGAAACTGGATCTAGATACGGTGAATGGAACTTTTTATCAGTGTCACGCAAGTGATAAGGATTTAAACTACACACATAAGATTTTATACTTTGTTAACTAAGTGTTTTGAAATCGATATCGCTAATCCGACATATGAATAATACATAAAGGAAGGAACACGCTACGCCCTGCTACAAGCCAGTTAAATAGTTTTAATCGTGCGTGTAATTTGAAAGTGAACCGTTTGCATCGAAATCATCGGTGATTGATTGTCTACGGTAAGAAACTTGTTTATTTGATGTACTATACTGATGATAATTATGAGCGGATTGTGTACATACATGAATAAATTATCGCTTTATCTACAGTCACTATATTCTCACGTTTTTCATATAATATAATATAATAAATGTAATATATGTTGCATAAAATGAAGTGTCTGCCTTCTTTATTTATAACAGCTGTTAATGTGCCGACTGTTTTTTTTTGCGGATGAGAAAATCATCATATAACTTCCCCGCTTTTGGCGGAGAGGGAAGGCGGGGGAGGGTCACACTTTTACTGACTTTACGTTCCGGGGCCGCGGTATTTTTTAAAACAACCGGCAACCCCAGCAGGCCACCGCCCCGCCCTGGCAGGCTCCTCTGAGTCTGATTGAATAAATGCAAGGCAACTACAGTACTTTCACAAGTTATTATGTCTTGTGACCGGGACTGTAGCTTTAACATTTTGTATTTTTTTGACATTCAAAAGTGCCTGTAATGGTCTAATTGAAATAAATGATTTTGATTTGATAATAGGTCAAATTAAAGTACCCACTAATTTGATGAATACGGTGTTCTAGTAGCCGTAATATCATACGAATAAATATTTTTTTTTTGCAAAATTTTACCACATTTTACTGTTTGTAATTAGCAACTTGATTTTTATTTAATTAACGGTAAAGTTGAAGTCCGCATTTATTTTGTTATTTAGGGAGGTAGCATCAACAAACTGTTTGATGGGAACTTCACTCCCAAACTTTAATGTCACAGCTAAACTTTAATTTACTATGAGTTTTTTAAATTCTAACTCAGTATACCTACCCCTTCATTACGATATGTGGCAATACAACGATTCTTGTTTAAAATGTACAGACAACAAGGGATTTAAATTTAATTTGACGGCACGGTTGGCGCAGTGGCAGAGCGATCGACTGCTGCGCTGCGTGTCGCGGGTTCGATTCCCGCACGGAACAAATATTTGTATGACCTGCAGATAGTTGTTTCGGGTCTGGCTGTTTGTGTATGTGAATTTGAATGTTTGTAAAACGCACCCACGATACAGGAAAATTCCTAGTGTGGGGCAATGTTAAAAAAAAATAACCACTCTTGGCCACAGTTGCAATTCTCTTAAAAATCCATTCAACGTTTTCGAGTAGAGTTAAATTTATTTGATAGAAAACTAACAGTTCATTAAATAAACTAAATTTGAGTTGAAGACGTCCATCTATTTCTAAGAAAAAATCAATTATATCTGGTGAGACTGGTTACTTATCTTCTTTGCTAAGGGTACTACTGATGGTAGAAAGCTCTCCTGAAAGAATTCTCTATTTCTTATCAATGGCATACAGTAACTATGTTCCACTGTTATGAACGCTACTAACACAAGGTATTAAGGTCAAGCCTTAATAGTGTGTAAGTTATAAGGAAAAAGCTTTAGTTTTCCTTAAACTTTCTCAGTGGTCACAGAGAAATTCTTTATGTTCTAACAGTTTTTTTTTTACAAATTGATGGAGTTATTAACTAATTTGAACGTTGTTTTGAAAGCGGTATTTTAGTCACCCCGTTTCGTTCATAATTATTAGTAACAACTTAATATTCCAAATATTCTGGACGGAAATTTGTATTGTTTAATGCCTTATTCGAGGCATCATTATTTTTATTAAATTATAAAAAAAATATCTGCATTTTTTCCACAAATGCTTGAAACATAATTTCAATTCCGACTACTCGTATTGTTATATCACGCAAACCAGTATCTTTTTAATTGCCATTCATTATCAATTTCACCAGAATACATTTATCTGTACTTATTAGTATGTCAGTGAGTAATTTATTATAATTATACTTACCAGTGTTGATAAGGTCAAATTCCAGTTCAGCAGTAGACTAACTTAAATAGTCAAAAATCAAGAATACCTACATCATTATATTATTGTCAGTATAATGACTTCTTTTTCTTCATTACAATATTCTCTCGGGTCGATGTTTAAGTTAAACTTGCCTTGGTTGTTCCATGGATTCGTGACCATCCATTGCATACTAAGTTTACTCCGTGCAGTAGCGTGCGTAAGCAGTTTAAGCCGTTGGCTCGGCTGCCATTCGTAGATCTTTGACAGTCGTCAGAGGTAGCCAGTGACCAGAAAGTATGACAACCAGTCTTATTTAGGGGTATTACCCAGTACTAAATAAGTTGTGGATGTCAGATAGGCAGTCGTTCTGAAATACTGGTATTCACCTGCATCTGGCTAGAATGGAAGCCGATCCCCGAACATAGTTGGGAAAAAGCTTGGCAGAAGAATAACTCTTCTTATAATAATTTGAACTCATCATCTGCCTAGCCTTTTCCCAACTATGTTGGGGTCTGTTATTTATTGATATCGAAACCATTAAACATTAATGTTATCTGGTGGCAACACCGAAGAACCTGTAACCTTTTATCTCTAATAATATCTGTGCAAGTCTATGAATGATAATCTATTTTTGTCTGTGGATTTTCTCTCTGTTCCGTGTGTCTTTTGTGAGTAATATAGCTGCGTTAAAACCTAATTCGTTTTATTATTTATAATAGGTTATGGGCCCAGATTGCCAATATTTTAGCTAGGGACAGTCGTAATTTTCAGTTTTAGCTCAGTTTTTAGCGTAGGTCGCGAGTGATAAACCAAAAATATCATGTCGACGAACTACTTGGTCAATGTACCGAAGCTAAAAGGGCGGGAAAATTTTACGGAATGGTGCTTCGCCGCGGAGAATTTTCTGATCCTGGAAAACATGGAGCATTGTATAAAGCCTGTTACCGGGAAGACTATAGAAGCCGCTGATGATGCGAGGACGAGGGCTAAATTGATTCTCACAATCGACTCGAGTTTGTACGTGCACATAAAAGAAGTTAAAACGTCGTTGGAGCTGTGGAATAAGCTAAGAGCCTTATTCGATGATTCCGGTTTTACCAGACGCATTAGTTTATTGAGAAATCTTATCTCGATTCGTCTAGAAAATTGCAGTTCTATGACAAGTTATGTGACACAGCTAGTGGAAACTGGACAGAAGCTAAGCGGAACTGGATTTCAAATCAGTGATGAGTGGATCGGCTGTTTATTGTTAGCTGGTCTAACGGAAAAATATTCGCCGATGATAATGGCGATCGAGCATTCTGGAATCGCCATCACCACCGACGCCATTAAGTCAAAGTTGATGGATTTAGATGAAAACAATGATGGCGGCGCCGGCGGCGCTAGCGGGGCATTTGCGAGTTTTAGAAAATACAAGGTTGGCAGCTCTGGTCACGGCGGAACCAAAGACAACGTACATTCGCAAACGTCAAAGTCAAAGAAAGTACCGCGGTGTTATAGATGTAAACAAACCGGGCACTATCGCAACCAATGTACTGTTGACAAGGATTCTTTAAATACGAAATCAATTGAACGTAAACAAACAAACGCGTTCAATGCCGTCTTCTTGAACGGCAGTTTTTCGAAAGATGATTGGTATGTTGACTCAGGAGCGAGCGCCCACTTAACCTCAAACGAAAATTGGATCAAAAATGTCTCGATGGAACATTATATTAAAGAAATTGTTGTTGCTAATGAAGAAAAGCTTAGCGTGAAGTGCTCGGGTGATGTGCATATTGTGACGGTTACCGACGACAGTGAATATGACGTGATTGTCGAAGGAGTGTTATGTGTGCCCAAATTAACCACAAATTTATTGTCTGTCAGTCAATTGGTTAGAAACGGTAACCGGGTGGTGTTTACTACCAGTGGATGCAACATTTACAACAGAAATGAGCAGTTGGTTGCTGTAGCGTCATTGACAAATGGTGTTTATAAGTTAAGAACTTCTGAAAGCACTCAGCTAGCTACAACTTTTATATCTGTAGATACATGGCATCGCAGATTAGGTCATGTAAACAGCATGTACTTAAATAAGATGCCTAGTGCAGTGAGTGGTATGGAGCTTGAAAAGAAAAGTGATATTTCCCAGTCGTCATGTATTGTTTGTTGTAAAGGCAAGCAATCACGCCTTCCCTTTGGACATGCTGGTTCAAGAAGTGGTGAATTATTGGGTATAATTCACAGTGATGTTTGTGGTCCTATGGAACATGCTTCGATCGGTGGGTCCAGGTACTTCATTTTATTCATTGATGATTACAGTCGGATGACCCACATATATTTTATGAAGCAGAAAAGTGAAGTGTTTCAACACTTTCAGAATTATAAGGCCAAAGTAGAGAACCAGTTGAACAAGAAAATTAAAACACTACGCACTGACAATGGGAAAGAATATTGTAATAGAAGTTTTCATGATTATTTGAATAAAAATGGCATCATGCACCAGAAGTCAAACCCTTACACGCCAGAGCAAAATGGCCTGGCAGAGCGTTTTAATCGCACAATTGTGGAGAAGGCAAAGTGTTTATTATTTGATGCCAAGCTAGGCAAAGAATTTTGGGCTGAGGCATCAAGTACAGCTGTCTACCTGCATAACCGAACTGTACTTCCAGTGCTGAATGATAAAACATCTTATGAAGTTTGGACAGGATGTAAACCAGATATAAGTAATTTGCGAATTTTTGGCAGCCGTGTCATGGTGCATGTGGCAAAGGAAAAACGCCAAAAATGGGACAAAAAGTCAGAAGAGCAGATACTTGTGGGTTACCCAGAAGACATAAAAGGGTATAGAATATATTGTCCTATCACTAAGAAGATTAGTACCAGTAGAGATGTTATTATTATGGAAGAAGTGTCTATGCCTGTGACAGAAAGCAAAGTATGCAATGAAGAAAGCCTAGGTTCAGTGGGGGACATATCTTCAGGAGACTCAGAAGATACCATGATTGAGAGCTATGTTGACGAGTCTGATGTGACATATATTCCAAGTGAGTATGAAGATGCTGAATCGGAAGAACCAGGTAAATCAGAGCATAATGAAAGACATGTCAGGTTGCGCAAGAAACCAGAGCGGTATGGATATTCAAACATGTGTGCTGACTCTAATGTGGAAGCATGGGATGATGCTGCTGATGATCTGAGTCTACAGGAAGCATTGGTAGGACCGGAGAAGAATCAGTGGTTAAGTGCAATTAGGGAAGAACTAAACTGTTTTAGTGAAAATGATGCATGGGAGTTGGTAGATGCTCCTAGTGCAGGCACGGTAGTGAAGTGCAAGTGGGTTCTTAAAAAGAAATATTGTGACAAACAAGTGAGATATCGTGCTCGGTTAGTTGCGAAGGGATTTTCGCAAAGACCTGGTGTAGACTATGATGAAACTTTTTCTCCTGTTATAAGACATTCAACTTTGCGTTATCTATTTGCATTGAGTGCGCAGTTAGATATGGACATAACTCATCTGGATGTAACTACGGCATTTCTCAATGGTCATTTAAAAGAAACTATATTCATGCAGTTACCTGAATGTTTCCCTAATGTTGATTGTAACAAGGTTCTTAGATTAAAAAAGGCTATTTATGGCCTAAAACAGGCTTCTCTTGCCTGGTATGATAGAGTCAATGAAACTTTATGTGATTTAGGTTATGTCAAGAGTAAAGTTGAGCCTTGTGTGTTTTTAAAGAATTGTCATAATGATAAAAAGGTGATAGTTGGTCTTTATGTTGACGATTTCCTAATTTTTTCAAATGTTAAGTCTGAAACTGATAAGTTAATAGATGCTTTAAGTGCTAAATTTAAAATTAAAAATCTTGGTGATGTCAAACAGTATCTAGGCATGAAAGTTAATGTTGATAGGAAAAACTGTGTTGTAACTCTTGATCAGGAGCATTATATAGAGCAGTTGATGCAAAAGTTTAACATGACAGATTGTCACACAGCAGAAACACCTATTGAATGTAAATTAAATGTTGAAAAATCTAATGTATGTAAAGATAATATTCCTTATCAAAGGTTAGTAGGATGTTTAATGTACCTTGCTGTGTTGACTAGACCTGACATAGCATACTCTGTCAGTTATTTATCACAGTTCAATAATTACTATTCAGATGTTCATTTTACTTATGTTAAAAGGGTACTTAGATACTTGTATAAGACTAAAGATTACTGTTTAAAATATTCCAAAGGAACAGCAGATTTGGTTGGTTATGTAGACGCCGATTGGGCGAGTGACGCGTTAGATAGACGGTCATATACCGGTTTTTGTTTTCTGAAAAGTGGGTCTGCTGTTTCCTGGGAAAGTAGAAAACAACGCACAGTAGCGTTGAGTAGCTGTGAAGCAGAATATATGGGTTTATCGGAAGCGTGTCGTGAGGCCATATATTTGCGTAAGCTGGAAATAGAAATAGTTGGATCTTGTAATAAAATAATCTTGTGTAATGATAGCCAGAGTGCGTTAAAACTGGCCAATGGTCATCAGTCACACAAGAGGTCCAAACACATTGATGTGCGTTACAATTTTATAAAGGAAGTTATTAGTAAGGAGATTGTTGAAACTAAATATGTTGGGACTTCTCAGATGCCTGCTGACTTATTGACAAAGGGTTTGCCCAGAGCAAAACATTATAAATTCATGGAGAATTTAGGACTTGTTAAAATTTAGTTTTGTTTTATGTAATACAGGTTATAATGTGTGTGTGTATTGAAGTTAACTGTTTAATTTTTATTTCGATATAGTGGGGGTGTTATTTATTGATATCGAAACCATTAAACATTAATGTTATCTGGTGGCAACACCGAAGAACCTGTAACCTTTTATCTCTAATAATATCTGTGCAAGTCTATGAATGATAATCTATTTTTGTCTGTGGATTTTCTCTCTGTTCCGTGTGTCTTTTGTGAGTAATATAGCTGCGTTAAAACCTAATTCGTTTTATTATTTATAATAGGGTCGGCTTCTAGTCTAGCCGGATGCATCTGAATATCTATTCAAATTATTATAGTTCAAATTATTTCTTACTAGCTTTTGCCCGCGGCTTCGCTCGCGGTAAATTCGGTAGCGCCTTATTGATTTGCAATAGCAACGCTAAGTTTTCCCGTTTCTTCCCTCTTTCTCCCTTATATACCACTCTTTTTTAAAAAAAATAGCCTATGTCCGTCTCCTGGTTCCCAACTATCTCTGTACCAAAATTCATCAAAATCGGTTTAGCCATTAAAGCGTGAAGAGGTAACAAACAAACAAACAAACTCACTTTCGCTTTTATAATATTACTAGCTTTTGCCCGCGGCTTCGCTCGCGTTAAATTCGGGGTAACACAGTTCCCCTTGCGCCTTATTGATTTGTAATAGCAACGCTAAGTTTTCCCTTTTCTTCCCTCTTTCTCCCTCACATCCCACTTTTTTAAAATAAAAATAGCCTATGTCCGTCTCCTGGTTCCCAACTATCTCTGTACCAAAATTCATCAAAATCGGTGTAGCCATTAAAGCGTGAAGAGGTAACAAACAAACAAACAAACAAACTCACATTCGCTTTTATAATATTAGTAAGGATAATAATTTGAACTGCGGTAGAACATTGCCTCTCTCGTAATATTTTGCTCATAGCACAATTATGTTAATTATGCTTGCCGAACTCTCGCTAATTATAAAGCACAATAGCTTATGCCACACAAGATTCAATCTTGTGCAGAAACAAGTGATTGTTACGAATACAAGCAAACCCGGCAGGCGTTGTCTTACCTTTGTACAATAAATTAAATTTGGTGACACCACATACCTATACACAGCAGCCACTTATCGAGTCTACTTATGTTTTAAAAAAAATCATACTCATAAAATCTGTTGAAATATGCAAAATTTCTTCGAAATCGGTCCATCCGTTTAGGAGACAAACACCCGCGCAGATATTATAAATGCGAATTTTTGTGACGATGGATGGATGTTTAAACGTCAAAACGGCTGAAGGGATCTTGATTAAATTTGGCACAGAGGTAGATTATAGTCTGGAACAACATATAGTATTTTTTTCGATATCACGCTGGCTAAGCCGCGGGCGCCAGCTAGTTATATGTATATATTAAGATACTCATACTGAAATGCCTGGTTCTTTACACTCATGTAATCTTCACCTACGCACGTCGTTGGCAATCTAAATTGTGTCGGCCCCGAACTGAGACAAGAGTTTGGCGTTTTCAATAGCATCCTTCAGTTCCTGCAATGAACATACAAACAGTACCACATTTACTCTCCAGGGCAGAGGCATTAATAAGCCTCCAGGACAGAACAGGTTCTTCTTGCTACGCCCAACCTAGGTCCGAAGACTTATACCTAACTAGCTTCCGCACGCGACTTCGTACGCGTGGCATTTGGCTAACGCTAACTTTAACTTTTGTGATGATCGAAAAAAAATATCTTTCTCTCCCCTTTTCTTCCCTCTTTCTCCCCTTCTTCTTTTCTGTAACTACCCCTTTTCTTACTTAAAAAAAAATCCTATGGCGGTCTCTAGGGTATTCCCAACTATCTCTGTACCAAAATTCATCAAATTCGGTTTAGCCATTTAGGCGTGAAGACGTAACAAACAAACTCACTTTCGCTTTTAAACTATTAGTAAGGTTAGTAGTATTGTTAATAAGCGACTGTGAAAGATTACTACGTTTCTTCTCAGAAAATATATAAAGAAAAAAATTACTAAATGATGTTTATTATGCTAGTAGGTTTATACAAACACTTCTACACGTCACTTTAAATTAACTGTGGGTTTTTTTTAAACGCTGATAAAATATTTCGTAGAAAAAACAAACAAATGATAATCTGCAAACCTAACTACAGCAGAGATATCTACTGGCATTTGTTTTTACGGGTCCGGGGTACCAGAACAGGAAACAATGAACAGAACAGCTACTATGATGTCTTAAAGCAGAACTTATTCCACTGAGGGAAAGAGACAGAGCTATACAGGGTGTCTAGCACCATCTCTTTCCCTCAGCGGAATAAGTTCTGCTTTAAGATGTCATGGTAGGCCTGCAGGAACACTTTATTGTACGTCTTTCTGTATGTCTGTCTGTCAAGACTCTCTATATCTCAGAAAAGCATGGAGGTATCGAGTTGAAATTAAAACCATATATACTGAAGTCTGTGGTCCCTTTGTGCTAAAATCAACCCTCTAAATCTATGTAGTCAAAAGATATTATGGTTGTTTATGTCGCATTTTTGTACGGAACCCTCGTTGCGTCAGTCTGACTCGCTTTTGACCAGTTTTTTTTTATCCAATTCAACAAAACAACGATTGTTGGCATAAACAGAGATAATTAATTAACAAAGTAAAAATCAATCTTTTTTGTAGCGTCTGGAACAGATTTAACTGTCTTGTATAACTAACACGCAGGAAGCATACAGGCGTAGCGAAAAATGTTAATTTCTTCTCCGAAGAGTCAATGATCTTCAATGAGACTAACATAACATAACACCACGCTTGTAATCCCGAAAGGTTAGCTAGAGATACACGCAATAGTACCTTTTTTGCGTCATAATCGTCAAATAACTTCTCCCACTCTGGGCGAAGTGGAAGAGAGCGTCAGACTTTTTTATCTTTGACCCACACTAGGAATTTTTCCCGGTATCGTGGGTGCGTTGACAAACATTTAAATTCACATACACAAATAGCCAGACCCGGTACAACTATCTGTAGGCCATACAAATCTTTATTCCATGCGAAACAGTCGGTCGCTCAGCCACAGCGCCAACCGTGTCGTCAAAGACTTGTTCTAACCAAAACGCACTCGTGTAGGGCAAAAAAAGAATCTTTTGCTCTTTGTGTTCCGGGACTGTGGTATTTCTCTCGAACAACCCGCAATCCTGGCAAGACCTAACAGTACCTACACCCTATTTCGCCAACATTACCGCCACGTGTATTTCCAGCGTCAAAGTAATTACATTCTATTTAGTCCGTCTTTTAGATTATTCAAAAATAAGGGACACGTATTTTTTTATTTGTAAATTAGACCAAAAATTACAAAGATATAGCCCATTAAAGAAACGTGTGACGTCACTCGTTCCGAAAAAATGCAGCAACGCGTGATTATTTATTATTTTTAAATAATCTAAAAGACGGGCTACAATTTTTTTAAACTAGCCTATTATGTTTAAGTCCCGTGTATTATGGAACAAGTCTATTGCCCCCAACCAGGCACAAATCCGGACTCTATGACTATTATTAAGAAATTCCTGATGGGAAAACACTAACACTTTGCCCAACCTAGGAATTGAACCAAGGTCCTAGAACATGCATTTTAAAATTACAGGATTGTATCAATTACCGCCGATCAAAGAAAATCAGCTTGCATTTGCTTACAAGTACCTGAAATAATGAGGTACCTTTCCGGCTTCGCCCTTATCCGGTAATAATACGGAATGCTAAGAACTTATTAAAGTATAGTTGCTCATAAGGAAAATGCATTTATTATTTTTAGGTGGCAACTAAATTACTGATTAAATGCAATTAGCCTTGTTATTCGGCATTATCAAAAATAAAAAAAAAGTTCGGATTATTTGATTAGTTTTGTCAGGAAGTTAGTACAATCGTTGTAAAAATAATGAAAATAGCAGCATAGATATATCAGCCAAGCCCTCGCGCTATCGACCAAGCCTTTTTTTTTAAACGGGCCAATTGCGATTAAGACTCTCACTCACAGTGTCCCGTAACATCAAATAAAACAATAAGAATACTTTTAACGCTCATTCAAATTTATTCAAAATTCAAATTTATTCAAAATTTACACGCAACTGCAAAGCTAAATATGTTCTTCATAACATCTTAATGAAAAACAAACTTACGGCTGCAGTTTGATGAAAAAGTCTTATATCTCAAGGACTACGCACTTGAGAGACTTGAACGCATCCTCTGGCACGTAGTAAAGCAATAGAATGATAGCTTTATCGTGTTCTTTACTGTAAAATCATAAACATTTACTCGAAAGAATTGTGCCACGCGTCGACATCGCATCGATTGCTTTGTTGTCCTAACTGGAAACGATCACATGCCCTGGCTGGAGGCCTTACTATCAAGGCACCCGGACACAGGATAACAGGGTTGCCCGGTTAAGCAGATGACAATCTCATAGGTTGATTTGTACGATGCTTTTTTGAAAAACAAAATGGGTCAATGAAACATTGCCTTTGCTCTGAAAACTGAACACACACGTCCACGCCTGTAGTGCGATGCAAAGTTGCACTCGCGCGTTTTTTACTGCACGCGCGAAGGGATCCGTTTTTGCATTTGGCTACGAAGTTCTAAACATATCTGCACGCAACTAATACCATTGCGTTCCCGCATTTAAGATACACAATCAATTTTTCATTGAGTCATCGATATGGTTTCCCAGAATAGCCGATAGTAAAATTCTTAGAACCGCCTAACTCGACGCTTGTGGTTAATATAAAAGTCTACGCGCCTCTTATGAAGGATGTATTTGAAAAGTCGGCGCGGGCGCCATAGTTACTGTTTTATAGTGATTAACGCAAGTGACTTCTGACGTTAATTTGTCGCGGTTCTGCAAAAGGTACGTCACATATTTACGTTTTATTCTTGAACACGCTTTCATAATTCAAATTTCATGGTTTTGTAAATTATGAACTCGGAAAAGAACCTTTATTGTAACCAAAGGTTAACAACCAAAATACTAAAAGACCTTACCTTTAACATTTTTTTTGGGTAATTATTGTTTAGCATTATTTTCGATTCAAAAATCGTCGTAGTTATGTCACGTTTATACCAAGTGCCTCTATCTATTTATCTCATCACTTCTGTATAAAAATGACTAGATGCTATTTGTAGGACAATTTTGACACGGAAATAATTTTAGAGAAGTTCATATTTTCGCAAATAGAAAATGTAGGAAAATGATGAGCAGTCTGTATTTGAAAATCGATTAGTGTGATTGTTTTTTTTATTTCGGTATTTTAAGAAAAAGTTTTATGCCAGGATTTTTCATTAGATGTGGCCAGTGTGATTAGTGTGTATAGGTTTATTTTGGTCCGTTATGGAATACGTCATTCCTTTCAACTCTATACCGCAAGACCGTTATTTTTATTTAGGTTAGTGAACTGACTCACATACAATGTGTTATAAAAGTTAAAGATAAAGGATACATAAAGCCGCGCTTGTAATCTTTGAAAAATTAGGGAGAGATCATAATTTACCATTTGTGTTTAAGTTTCATGTACTTAATATGGGACGGGACTATTGTTATCAATTAGGCACAAATCGAGACTCTGATAAAAAGTATACTTATATCGTGGTAAACAGTCCTCGAGATCCTTCTTCTATAAGGAACATGTGGGATTTGGTCGGGAAAAGTTTGACACTCCGCCCAGAGCCGGTGAAGTTATTTAATGATTTCCCAGCCGCAAAAGAAATGGAATCCATGAACTCAAAGACAAAATCGAAGATACGCGGGTTCATGAGAAGTGAAAAGAATGGTTGGGACCTTTGCCCAGGAGTGGGGCAGACAAAACTAGAAAAAAAAGTTAAATCTTACTTCTTACTAATATTATAAATGCGAATGTTTGTGAGGATGGATGGATGTATAGATGTTTGTTATTCTTTCACGTCAAAACGGCTGAACGGATCTTGATGAAAATAGGGACAGAGGTAGATAATGGTCTGAAATAACACATAGGAAACTGTTTTTTTAAAGCCGCGGGTGCCAGCTAGTAATTAATATTTTCACAAAGTAAGTTGCCGCTCTATAGAAAGATAAATAATCAGGCTACAAGTTAAAGGGGTATCCATTCAAGAAACATGTTGGCGGCATTTTCTGATGACGTACATATTTAGTAGTCTTATACTGTTTACAGTGGTGTAGAACCATTTGTGTGCGAGCCCCAGTGACCTTGATGTTTATTTACGTCTCTTAATATTCAATGTTTCAGCGAAATTGTCCAGTTGATTGTTACCAAAACGTCTACTCGAATATTTTTTTGGAGTTTTGTATGTCAACATCGAAAATACAGTTAATCCTTACTAATATTATGAAAGCGAAAGTGAGTTTGTTTGTTTTTTTTATTTGTTTGTTACGTCTTCACGCTTAAATTGCTGAACCGATTTTGACGACTTTTGGTACAGAGATATTTGAGACCCTGGAGACGGACAAAGGCTATTTTTCTTTAAAAAAGATTGATATATGAGGGAGAAAGAGGGAATGAAAGGAAAAACTTAGCATTGCTATTACAATAAATAAGGCGCGAGGGCCAAAACCACAGGTAGCACGTACATGTAAATCAGGAAAGGGGAACTGTGTTACCCCGAATTTAACGCGAGCGAAGCCGCGGGCAAAAGCTAGTGGTGAAATAAAAGAAAAAATACCGGCCAAGAGCGAGTCAGGCTCGCGCATCGGGTTCCGTTGAAACTTGCGACATTAACAGCCATATCTTTTGACTGCGTGGACTTAGAGGGTTTTTTCACAGCACAGAGGACACAGAGTTAAGTATATGGTTTTAATTTCAACTCGATACCTCCTATGCTTGCTACAAATAATTGAGTTAATACTACAGGATAAGTGTATTTTTAATTTAAAAGTCGACGTGTTTTGGTAAGTCAACGCGAACTTGTAAAATATGTTGTTACTAAGGAAATATGTATGTTTACCTATTACTCTGCTAACTGTGGACCGATTTTCATAATTCTTTTTTGTATTGCTTGTTATAATTCGTTTTTATCCTCTTATCAATCATCCTACTAATATAAAACACACCCATGTTCCTTCTATTGCCTTTACATTCCGAGGCCGCGGTATCTCTTTCGAACAACCCACAACCCCGGCAGGCGGTGGCCCCTCTGCTTTTTTTATTAGTTTTTTAAAAAAAGTACTTTACTCTTCACTAGGATTTCTCCTGTAACGTGGGTGCGTTTTCAAACATTTAAACTCACACACACAAACAGCTAGACCGGGAACAAGTATCTGTAGGCCTTACAAATATTTGTTCCGTGCGGGGATCGAACCCGCGACACGCAGCGTAGCAGTCGATCGCCAACCGTTTCGTCATGCTGTCTTTGCTGACATCTCTTTGTGGCGCGCGTGGAACACTAACGCGCCGTCGACACGGCTTGTCGTCAATAGACGGACGGACTGTGAGCTAGCCATTGCTCACCGTCCATAAGCCTACATTTACGGTGGCCGGGGCATCTCCCGCGGCGGCTTGGTCAGATTTTCGGGTCTGACCAAGTGCTATTGGATTTTCCAATAAGGGATTTTAAGTAGCTGCCACAGAATTTGCATTCGTGCTCGGTTGGTGGCAATAGGCTATTACAATAGACTTAATTACAACTGGCGAAATTTAGGTGTACCTACTATTAGGTGCACCTAAATTTCGCCAATCGTTACATGGATAAAAGCGAGCGCAAGCGTTATGTTTTGTTATGTAAATGTGAAGATTTCGCTTTTTTTGGCAACTTATTCAATGGATTCTTATCACATTTTAACTTAAGAACTCTTTTTGAAACCGCAAAGTTACAGTACATATTGAACAATGAATGAGTAGGAGTGCTTAGTCAGTACTATGGAGTTTTTTTCTGAAGACAATAGGTTTTTTTTAAACAATCGTTACATAGTACAAACTTAAGTAGCAATTTGTTATTTTACGTATGGTTTTCCTCAATCATGATCATGACATAGTAGCTACTTCTATACTTAATCTTCTAATATACAAAAATCTTGTGTCACGGTGTTTGTTACCTAACTCCTCCGAAACAGATGGACCGATTTGTAAGTAATTTTGTACGCATACGGTTTCACCCGCTGCTAAGGTAAGAAAAATAGATGTTGGCAGATTCTCAGACCTGGGTAGGTCTGTGAATCTGCCAACATAATATTTGGGCTGGAACATCTAGCTGGGCACAGCTAGTTATATTATTTAATATTATAAAGTGTAAAAAAAATATTTGTTTGCTTGTCAAGTACCAAATAGGCTCCGAAACTACTGGACCGATTTTAGCAATTTTTTCACCAGTCGAAAGCTAAATTATCAGGAAGTACCACAAGCTATGAAACATCACGCTACACAGTTAGGCATAGGTAGCTATTCTTGTTTGAGACGATAGACGGTAGGTAATCGTAGGTAGTAGGTGCCTAATCGGGTCTCGTAGGTAAATAACCACAACCACGTGGGGCGATATTCAAGGTTAAGCATTGTTTGATATGGTTGTTTCGTGAATGAGTATCATCATCCGCCTAGCCTATATAAAAATTTTGATGCCCTGTAATTGTTTTCTCTTTTTGGGACTTGTAGATTATTATTTTAGTTAGTTACACTCAATTATTATAACGGGTGATTTTTTTGCTGGTATCTTTTTGGCAACACTGTTTTTGACAGACCACGCGTGAATCGTGTCTTGTGTCATTGTCAAACTTGTTCAGTTTGGTCTATAATTTAACCATGAATCGACTTACGAACGAACATCATCAACCGGTGGCATCATCGGGCCGTACTTTTTCACAGACGACAATGGCCGAAAAGTTACTGTGAATGGCGAGCGCTACCGTGTGATGATTGGCGATTTTTTTATGCCCAAAATGGAAGAATTGGACATGCCTGACATGTGGTTCCAACAAGACGGTGCCACATGCCACACAGCACGCGAAACAATGGCCCAATTGAGAGCCGCCTTCGGTGAACAGTTTATCTCACATTTTGGGCCCGTCAATTGGCCGCCTGGATCGTGTGATCTAACGCCTTTGGACTATTTCTTGTGGGGCCATGTTAAGGCTCATGTCTACAGGGATAAACCAGCAACGATTGACGCACTGGGAGCCAATATTGAAGCATTTATTCGTGATATACCGGCTGATATGTTGGAGAGAGTGTGCCGAAATCGGGCCTTGCGAATGGGCCATCTAAACCGGGGCCGCGGCCAGCATTTGCATGAAATCATCTTCAAACATTAAATTATATTGATCGTTCTATCGATTCCAATTAAGATTTCACCAAATTTTTCAAATTTTTTGTGTTTTTTTTGAAAATCAAATCCTATACTTACCTCTTAAAAAATCACCCGTTACATTGTATTTTGGTTTGATAAAGAGAAATTTACAATAAAAAAAATATTTATCGGGAAAAATCAACATTCATTTATTATTCCCAAACTGGGCACAAAAATATTTCATATTTTGCCAATGTCTTTTTTGACGTATGTAAAACTATCATATAATTTCCGCGCTCTGGGCGAAGCGGGGGGGAGTGTCAGACTTTTACTGACCAAAATTCACCAATGTTCTGGGGCCGCGGTATCACAATATCTGTCTTGAGTTTGTAATTTCAAGATTAAAATGGTGCAATCATATCTACGATTTGTAGGTTTTATCATCAAATAATAATGCCTTCTATAATGCATAAAGATAAAAAAGATAGCCAATATCTGCGTTTTATCTGACTTGCGCGTGTAACTTTGCCCGCGGCTTCGCTCGCGTTAATTTCGGGGTAACACAGTTCCTCTTTCCCGATTTGCAGGTACCTGCTACCTGTAGATTTTGCCCTTGCGCCTAATTTATTGTAATAGCAATGCTAAGTTTTCCCTTTTCTTCCCTCTTTCTCCCTCATATCTCATTTTTTTTTAAACATAGCCTATGTCCATTTCCAGGGTCCCAACTATCTCCGTACCAAAATTCATAAAAATCGGTTTAGCCATTTAGGCGTGAAGATGTAACAAACAAACAAACTCACTTTCGCTTTTATAATATTAGTAAGGATAAGGATTACAAATTCTTTTGATGGCAGTACGCTCGCCTTCTATTATACATGGGACTTAAGAATAACCGACATAACGTGGGTGTACTTTTAGGTAGATAAATAGATAGAATATTATGTATTATGTACACCAAACAAATTACAAGAATAACGGTACACAACTTATAAATAGGGTGACCCAATGGGCAGTCTTATCGCTAAAAGCGATCTTTTCAAGACAACCTTTAGATGGATTTAAAAAGGAGGAGAAACAGTAGTTAGTCTGTGGTTTTTCATTATTCAAAACGAATAGCTACATTTCTAAAAACAAATACTTTATATCCTTACTATATTATTATAAAAGCAAAAGTGAGTTTGTTTGTTACGTCTTCACGCCTACATGGCTAAACCGATTTTGATTAATTTTGGTACAGAGATAGTTGGGACCCTGGAGACGGACATATGCTAACTTTTTTTTTTAAGTGAGAAAGAGGGTAGAAAAGTCAAAACTTAGCTTTGATATTACAATAAATAAGGCGCTAGGGCAAAAACTACAAGCCGGTTCCTGCAAATCAGGAGAGGGAACTGTGTTACCCCGAATTAAATACGAGCGAAGCTGCGGGCAAAAGGTAGTAAATAATAATTATGAAGAGCAAAGAAATATTTAATATTGTTGTTTAAGGAGAGAGGTAGTGTTTTTTGACCAATTCTAAAAGTAGACAAGGTTTGAGCGCTCCTTACAGACACGGGCAGTACTGTAAAGGATTTGTCGTAGAAACTAGAAGAATGCACCGGCATCTCCAGTCTCAGCTACACCGCTGTATAACACTTCGAAAATTACAAGCATGATGTCGTGTTTAAAAGTGTAATAGTAATATTTCTACGCGACTTACAAATCCATATACGACATCCATACGCGACTTACAATCCATAACCGTCTTATTGTTGTTTACCGGTCAACATTTACCTGCATGGTACATATTCTTTGTGACCGTGTATAGTTCATGCCGATTACTGAACCCACAAACAGCACCTTCAAAGTAATTATTAGGTATACCTACCTATAGATTATATTCACAATTGCTACTCGACATAATATTACAAAAGGTGGAACTAATTATAACCAGTCATAAGTTAGATAAGCATAAAGTGACTATTGAGAAGAGTTGCACGATGCATGTATTTGAATCGATTTGGAACTCAACCATTCGATATATTTTATCGATTCTCCAAATTTCGAATAGTATTTAATTGTTATCTAGTCGTGACGTACTTTTTATAACTTTTAAGAGTCGAGTGCAGGACTTCATAAGTTCTTATGTAACGTATTAATAGTAACAAATTCTTACTGGAACAATTTGGTACGATTCGTTTCATTTATTCTCGTTTTTATCGATACCAAAAATCGGAGTATCGCATCAGGTTGTATCGATACTGTAAAGTGTCGGATCCGATCGTGGATCACTACTATGCATATAAGTATTGCAGGTAGGTACTAAACACACGTCTTTACAATATTCTTATCTGTATCTTCACGATTACTTTAATGATTAACTGTTCAAATACGGCTTTTGTAGCAAATAGTGTGTGGCTATGTCCTCCACGATAAATGGTTTTCCATTGCCATATAAGATAAACAGAGTCAAGAGCACATTTTGTAAGAGTGTTTTAATTATTGCTGAACGTTATGAAATAAAAATGTGAGGGAAGTATGATATTTATTACCACAAGTCAGAGTCCCATAGTCGGTTTAAAAACTCTGACATCAGGGGCAGTCACTCACCATACGATAAAAAACTTCAGACATGTTGCGCCAACCCTAGATAATTTTGGGATAAGGGCAAAAGAATAATGATGATTAAGACCGTGGTTGTGTAAAATGTGTAACATGTTCTTTGGTTGAAATATAACATATTTTTTTTTTGTAAATACATATTTACAAAAAAAATTATGAGGTATGTACCTAGTTTTCGAACTAGACTTTTCGGATTTTTGTGCGTATTGTATGATTTATCACTTACTTCGGTGAGGGAAACATCATGAGTAAACTAGCATGCCTGAGAATATTTCTCTACCGCATGTTACTCTGAACTACACGATTAAGAAGAAGAATTGTAACAAAGTATATTGTATCATTTCGCTTTTCAATACCTATTAGGATAAAATAATTCGCCAAACTAAAAAAATATTTAATTAAAATCGATTGAATATTTCAAAGGTCGGGACAATCACTTACTTTAATAATTATTGTGTTGGGAATAAATCAGACAGGTTTCAATTTCAAGACAAGAACTACAAAAACAACAATTCTCATTTTAAGGTTTTTACAAACGAAAGGCAGACTTGAAGGCTACACTAAAACTGAACCAACGACCCTGAGGTGAATCAAACGCAACGTTTCACTATCCGAAAATATCTCAAGACAAGCTTCTGATACGAGTCATATGGATGAAAGAAGATCTCTGGTAGAATTCCTCACACCAGACACCCAGTTTATTTATCTTGGAACTAAACAAAATTGTTTAAGATTACCTATGTGGGTGTTTATGCGTATAAGTATTTTTGTATGAGAATTTGTAATGTGATTTTCTTGATCCTGGGTCTTGGATTCAATTTTCAGATCAGGCGAAGTGTTGTTAGGAGTTAACATCAGAATTTTCACAGTAGCAGCAACGGAATCTAGATTTTTGCCCGAAATGTGGGTGTGCTATTAGGCAAATACATCGCTGCTTAATCTTTTGAGGTTTACAAACGTGACGTTATGTTAAAATTATGGATAATTACTGTTCCCAATATCCATGAATTGTGTTATGAGTTTCTTTCATGATTTGATGACGTACCCACTTTGTTTAAAAAAGTGATTGCTTTCTATTTTATCCATCTACTAAGTTAACCCCATTTGTTCCAAAATAAATAAGTAACAAGGAATAAGTTTATTCATCAGAAGAAACAAAACAGAATCAACATTGTCGGTGAGCCACAAATTAAGCAGCGTTTGTATCTTGTGGTTCGGAATGAATAAATGGATGATGTATGTATAGTCTATATGTAGCAGTCCACTGCTAGACATAAGCCTTTTCAATCACTCGAATCTTGGCAACGTTCATCCAGTTGCTACCAGCTAGCATGCGGAGACCGTCGATCCACCTGGCCTAAGGGCGTCTCACTTAACGCTTGCCTATTTGCGGTCTCCACTGTACATGTATGCGAGAGACTGGAGGCTTTATTTATGCTTGGGTATATTTTTATTATATATAATTGGTGTTTACTAACTGACATGATTCAATAAATAAATGGATTCCTAAATTCACCTTGTAAAAAAATGAAATTGTGTGAAATCTGGTTCTTCTAACCTGACAGATGTGTTGCTGAAATAAACAAACAACAAGAAACTTGTTCCGCCACTTCTCACCAGCTAAAGCGCTAAGAGGTGGTGAAGGGATTTGAGGCACTATCCCTAGTCATCTTGACGTTCAAAAAATGCTGATATCAGCCTTATTTGAATTAATGAGTTTTGATTTGATTTCACACTAGAACACTTCTATCGCAACAGTCGTCGGTTTTACGGCTACTACCAGTTCATGGCCACTTCATCTTACTTATTAGATCGTTATTATAACTACTTATCTATGCAAATATAGGAAAAATACTTCGAGGTCTCTCCTTTTAAGTACCGAACTCCAATATTGAAGTAACGCTGCATAAATTAGACACATTGTGTGGAACGAGTTACCGAGCACATTGAAATCTATTGGAGTTTAAGTTTGTATGCAAATTGTCGGATATCATTTTAAGTAAAGAGTTGACCGGCTGGGTCGCTTACCTATTCTCATGAATATTTAGATGTAATTCTCTTATTCTTCTTTGGTATCGATGGTACGTCTCATCAATTAAGTCAAATAACTCTCATTAATTAGTCTTTTGGTTGGAAGGACCACTCACTGGACGCCTGAGTCATCGCGCTTGGTCGACCTGGGCAAAGTTGGTGTGACGATCTGGTCATGTTCGTAGGGCAAAGGTAAAAATGTTAGGCCTTGTAAGCCAGTACAGGTTCTGACACTCCCTTCTGCTCCGCCCAGAGCCGGAGAAGTTATTTGATGATTTTCCATCCTTTATTACTTACGTGTTTTTTTTTTATCTCAGTCTCACCCAAAAAGTCGGCCACGTAAATTACGTCTAGCTGCAAATAGTGTCACTAGACATGCTTACCTACTTCTGCTAGGAAAAGAAAATCCAAATGCGTTCTTGTTTGTAGTTCTCCAATGCGTATGTTATTGCGATGTTTAATTGAAATGACAGATTCAAATATTAATGTACATTAATAAATCTTTTAAAGTGTGTAGCCAATATTCATCACTGTCTAGCCTTTTTCCAACTATATTGGGGTCTTTCAGTCTTACCTGATTCAGTTTAATTGCAGTATTTTACTTGAAGCAACTGTCTGTTTGATCTTCACAACCCAGTTAATAGCTAGGTAATACTCGATACTCCTTGGTATACGATACTCCTTGGTAAGACTGATTTTCAGACTTTCGAGCCACTGACTAGGTACCTGTAACGACTGTGAAAGATCTAGAAATGACAGTTGGGATCAAAGGTTTATTTATTTATTAAAACTTCATGCACAAGTAACAAAAACATTGTACAAAGGTGGACTTAATGCCTTGGGCATTTTCTACCAGTCAACCTAAGGGTGATGCAGAGACAAAGACATAGTAGGTGCAATGTGACAGGAAATATCAATTTTATTATTAATAAATACATATATACATACATAGAAAATATACAAAAGTAAAGAGAGGTAAAAACTACTAAATATGATGAAAAACTGTCAACTTTTTAATTTTGAGAAGAGTCTGCCAACTTCTTACGTAAGTGTTCGCGAACTTTTACCTTAAATATAAACCGACTGGTAGCCGTCCTGATATTCAGAGGGATCGCATTCCACAGGAAAACCGCCTGGACAGAGAAGGAATATTTAAGGAAACCAGAGCGATGAGTAGGACATCGTAGACATGTGGGTTTATCGAGCAGAGAAAACAAGGTGGTCAAAGCCCTCAGCGCTCGTCGTTGTCTGATGGGTAACCATTTCAAGAGCGACCGATGTGCCGATACATGGTCATATCTACGAAGATTGAAAACGAATCGAATGCAGTTATTTAGAAGTCGGTCAAGTTTGTTGAGGAGATCTGCATTCAGGTCATAGTAACACACATCACCATAGTCAATTATGGGGAATATAAGTGACTGAACCAGCATTGCCTTAATGTGACATGGGAGAATATTTTTTAAACGATAAAGCGACCGCAACGTTTCAGTGACCTTTTTGCTCACAATCGCGACCTGCTAACGCCAGTCTAAACAAGTGTCAACGTGCAAACCCAAATCCTTGACGTCGGAGCTAAACGGGATGACTGTGCCATCAAAACTAACCGGTGGCATCGTTAACCCATTCAGCCTTCGTAGACTATAGGGGCTCCCATAATGATAGCCTGACACAAAGTTGGGTTAACCGCTACTCCAAACCGATCAGACCAATTATCGTGCTTTCCAAAGCAAGGCAAGGCAAGGAAACTCGTTATGTAATGGGTAACACCCAGTCGAGCACTAACCTAGGCAAGCGTAGCTTAACCTAAAGATCAACCCGGGCGGCAGTTATTTTTTAGCTACAAGCTCGCCCTCTGTGTGTAGCCTAAAATATTTACCAGACAACAGGTTCGCTTATTTTCCACAAAATAAAGCAAATAGCATATTAAAAAACAGACAGCTATTAATTTTAAAACATCAAATCCAGTTCGTCAACTTGACTAGACGTGGCTTGTTCAAACTTTTAATACTTAATATACTATTAGGGTAATAATCGCGATGACCTCAATATTTTTTATTAATTAATGTCGTTTCAAAAAAACACAATTGTCTAATATAATTGTCTCCCGATTGATTTTTTGCTTATTATTTTATTTTTATCACATCGATCATGTATTGTAGCTTCGTAGGTAAAATCTGAAGTTGACCTTAGACCACTGACCACAGAGGTTCCACTAGTTTCTTGCTACTCTTTGAAAACGCTTCCGCAAAAGCTTCTTTGGAAGTGACATTGCGGTCAGCCATGACTTACGGTTCAGCGGCCTTGACCTTTTCGTATGGGAAAACATCAAATGACTTCATCAGCTGTGTTCGAAGGAGAAGGGAGTGGTAGACTTGTACTGACTTAAACTCATCCAAATACCTTCTTTTGTTCTTTGTGTTCCGGAGCTGCGGTATCTCGATCAAACCATAGGCCTTAACACGCCCCTCTCATGCGTCGACGCGTTCTGTCGTCACTAGACGGACGGTGATCCGTTTCTCAACGTCCACAGGCCCGCGCCTGCGGTGGTCGGGAGTCATCTCGTGCAGCTTTGACCCTGCGGTTCATAGTCACTGAAGCACACGAGGTGCGCAGACGCAACCGTCGCATTAATTTTATTCGGCAAACTTGATTGTGTTGTCGGGCCGACAGAAGTCGCTTGTCCAGTTTCATAAGTAAATAGCGATGATCTAGTAGAGGTTAAACTGGTTTTAGAAAATATCTACTTACTCACATGTAAATCATTACCATCATCATCATCATTCTGCCCTTATCCAAAATCATGTGAGGTCGGTGCAGCATGTCTTCTTCCATACATAGGCGTGAAGACGTAACAAACAAACTGACTTCCGCTTTTATAATATTAGTGAGTATTAAAATTAGTTTTATGTTTTAATTTTTTTGTAGTTTCTGACAACCGATGATACCTGTGATAAAAAATACTATTCGTAATAAAAATACCTTTACCACTCATGTGTTTATTGTTTAATGTGGTAGATAATTAGATGTTCTCAATTTGGTTAGTTACTCCTTATTCCAAAAGTAACCGATTAGAATACATTTAAGGCGCGTCAAGGTTAGAAATTAATGTATGATTCAAAAAGTGTGGGCGATCCATAGCGACCACACGAAGTTCATAGCTATAAATAAGAGCCCGCAGGGCAGTCCGGGCAGCTAAACCCTTCTTAACGACACCCGAACTAGAAAATGCGAACGCAGTCAACACATCCCAAAATCACAATTAAAGAATGTCAATAATTATAAAATTAATTATATAATTTTTGCACATTATTGAAACTATTTTTATTGGTGGAATCGGTCGCAGACAGATCCTATAAGGAAAAATCCCTGCTAAGCTAAGAGTCTACAGACAAGCGTTCTGTTGTCACGCAGGAGAACATAGGTACTTACCAATGATAGCACGGAATATGTAATAATTGAACTAAGGTACCAACTGATAGTTAAATTACTTCTCCAAATGAAACATTAATTGACTCGTCATCCATAGATTGCGTTGTGGCGAAATTATACTCCGATAAAATTATAAACAACTAGCTTTTGCCCGCGGCTTCGCTCGCGTTAAATTCGGTAGCGCCTTATTGATTTGTAATAGCAACGCTAAGTTTTCCCTTTTCTTCCCTCTTTCTCCCTCACATCCCACTTTTTTAAAATAAAAATTAGCCTATGTCCGTCTCCTGGTTCCCAACTATCTCTGTACCAAAATTCATCAAAATCGGTGTAGCCATTAAAGCGTGAAGAGGTAACAAACAAACAAACTCACTTTCGCTTTTATAATATTAGTAAGGATTCCGTAGCAGCGATACGAAGGGAAAGAATTATTTATATTGTTGTTAAGATGTGTTAGAGGTATACCTATCTAGGTCGACAGCATATCTATTTACTTTTTTTTCGCGAATTGAAAATCATCAAATAACTTCCCCCGCTCTGGGCATCGGAGGGAGTGTCAGACTTTTACTGACTAAAACCACCATGTTCCTTCTTTTGCCCTTTATGTTCCGGGGCGGCGGCGGCGGCGGTATCTATTTCGAACAACCCGGAACCCCGGGTAGGTATCTACTTACTTCAGGATACACAAATGTCTAAAAATACTTTTGTACTGACTAACTACTAATACTTTTGTATTAGATTCTGGTGTTGACTTTTAGGAAAGTGATTTTTATCTTAAAGATTTTTTTAGATTCCTGTATAATAATCACCGAGGGTGCATGAAATGAAAAAGCTCGGTGAAATAATTCGCAAAAAAACAGCCAATGAATAAACACTGCAAATGCTGATTCAATTGACGTGCACGATATGAGTCCACTTAAAACAAAATTTAATTAGCCCTAAAAGACCCATTCAAGTTTGATTCAAGTCTATCACAATCAAAGGTTAGTTTAAAACAAAGCAAGTCTACTACTAGTGTACTCTGTAGGTGAATGCTAAAATTAGAATAAGTTTCGCCACGAAAGGCGATACCGTCGGTCATGCCGAAAGTTTGCTACTTTTAGTTTTGCTATTCGCCGATAGATGTCGCTAATTATTCTGATAGCTGTCGTTTTGTTCATATTTGATCGTTTATTGATAATAATTTCAAAATAATGTTTGGCATCATTTATAATTTAAAAATGTTAGAAAACAAGCCTTTCTAACTTTTTATTGAGATTTAGCTACTCACTAATAGATGTCGCTAAGTATTCTGATTTTTTGTTTTGAAATAATCGTAGGTAGATGTCGCTACTAATTCACAAATGTTTTAAAGACACAAGAAGACCTTGCTGAATGTTACACAAATTCTTTTATAACCAAAGTATTGCTGCTTATTTTAACAAAATTTAAATAATGAAAAAAAATATGATGATATATTAGGTATTTTTATTTATTTTTGCATCTTTTCTTCACACTGTTCTACACGAGTTGCTAATATTATTTTATTGAAAAGAGCAATCGGTCGATATCTCGCTTACCTACGTAGGTACTTAAATCTAATAAAAAAAGCAAAGGAAATGAAAAAGATCATCTGCAACTAAAATTATCATAATGCAAGGGGGCATGGGAACACCTGAGATGAATGAATCAAAAAAGATTCCACAACCCAGTCAATGGGATTCTATAACTTCTCAGTATCCAAGCGTGACGGAATCGTAATCAAGATGATGGCGAACTAGTCAGTACCGTAAAACCCCACGGGCGGCGCTCTTGTCGCCGTGACGTTTCGATTCCGCGGAAAATGACGCCGCAGTCCTACGAAACGTGCAGCATGACGTGTTGCGGTGACGCGCTGGCCAAGGTCAGTCGATTCAAGTATACTACGATTATGCGGTTACGTTACATAATTTTGTAGTTTTATTTATAAACTTGAATGTTTGTTTTGGATTTCCGAATTGATTTTGGACTTTTGATTTCATTGATGACGCAAAAACTTTTAGTGATTACTTTTTGTTAAAATTTATGGGAAACCGAAGAATTTCAAAAGATGTTTCGATAACACAAAGGAAACTCCTTATAAATACATATTTAAAACATAATAAAGGAGGCTGTTAATTATTCATATTTTTTTATATCTGACCCGATTAGCACTTATTAATGTTATTCATGAATGATTTTCTAACGGCATAAAGGTCGTTGCCCCGAGGCATATAAATAAGGATAATCGTGTGAATAGTATAAAAATAAACAAGCTACAATTTCCTTTCTTTCCTTCCTCTATATTATGACACAATTACTGCATTCATTGTTGTCGCTAGGAATTAAATGTCAAGGTTATAGAAAGTAATTGCAACAATCAAGGACCATGACATCTTGGAAATACCGAATTTTGCGAAACCCTATCGATTTATGCCGTTCAAAGTTATGGTTAACGAAGGTCGAATTTTTTTCATCCAAATATCAATTTCATCGAAGACTAAGGAAAAATGGGCATTATGCCTATGTTTAACCCAGTCAAGCTCAGTTAAGGTTAAGTGAGATTATTTAGCAGCATTTATTCCAAAAAGTTTACATAGGAAAAATGTGTGAAATAAATTGAAAGGAATTGACATGACATTGAATTTCAAGAATATCAAAACCCGGTTTATTGGGAATTTAAAAATTAAAAAAAAAACCAATGAACCCTATGGTTCTACCTTGCTGACAAGTATGCGTATAATCGATAAAAAGCATAGCCTGTTATACGTAAAAGGTAAGGTTGGGCTGAGATAGGCCCCTCATTAACCCAGTTATGTCTAGGGCCCTATGTAAAACGGGGCGAGCCCATTGCTATCAACCGGGCACAAATCTACAGCTCAGTCAGAAATTGAGAAATCCATGGTAGATAAACTAACATCGACGAAACGGTTGGTGCAGTGGCTGAGCGACCAGCTGCCGCGCTGCGTGTCGCGGGTTCGATCCCCGCACGGAACAAATATTTTTATGGCCTACAGATAGATGTTCCGGGCTGTTTCTCCTATACAGGAGAAAATTCCTAGTGTGGGGCAAAGTTTTTTTTTTTTAAGTAAAATCTTATAACATTTTGCACAACCTGGGATTCCATCTAAGACGATGGCGATTACTATTATAAGGCAATCGACCAGCAATGGAAAAATATTTTAAAAATTATATAAATTGATATGAAGGCTGTCTGGCTTAATGATCGTGACTCACGTGCGGTTATAGTTCATATAATATGCATTAAGATTTGCATCACTGAGTGAAACGGAACGGAATTTTACGTTCGACGGGCTTCCCGTACACCTCGTGGAATTCTTCAGGCTTGTAATATTCCTAATGGGGCGTTTTTGAGTAATCCATAATGAGTGAAAAAAGGCGGATATTGTGGTAAACGGAACCTCTTACAATCAGTAATATAAATCAATGACAGGAAAAGCCATTCCATGAGGCATAAGGGAAATAAATAAACATAAAAACCTAGTGTAGACAACCGTGTGTGTTATCTTTTTTCACCTTAAAATTGGTTGTGCGTTTTCTGTGGTGACAACAGTTATAAAGTAAAACACAGCCTCCACAATTCAATGACTGTTAAAATACACTAGTTTTAAAGTTCAGATATTTGAGACTTTAAATGTACTTAAATAAAATGTGACGACACGGTTGGCGCAGTGGTTGAGCGATCGACTGCTGCGCTGTGTGTCGCGGGTTCGATCCCCGCACGGAACAAATATTTGTATGACCTGCAATAGTTGTTTCGGGTCTGGGTGTTTGTGTATGTGTGTATAAATGTTTGTAAACGCACCCACGATACAGGAGAAATTCCTAGTGTGGGGCAACGTTTTTTTAAAAAACAAATAAAAACAAACAAAAAAAAATAAAAAAAACATCTTTGCTAGTCTCTCAATTGTCCCACTCCTGCTCAAAGGCCTCCCTCCCCTTTCCCCTTCTAAACCTCTCTATTTTGTGCGATAAGTGGCCATGTTTACCTAACAATAATTATTTTAACTTTCTTTCCTGATTCTGACAAACCTTTACGCTATAAAAAACCTTGTCAGTTTAGTTATATCATCTTGACTTGGCAGCTTTTCTTGATGCCTTCTGCATCGCCCTGGTTACTAATTTTTATGGCGTCAACGGGACTGAAATGAAGTAAAAGCCTCTTTCAAAAATTCAGGGGTTACGTAGATTTTTAACCAACTTCAAAAAAAAGGAGGAGGTTATCCTTGTTACTTTTGATGTTCGGGAAAACATAGTTACCTATATTTTTTTATGGACGCTAAGTACTACTATTTAGTAGTGTAGTACAAATGAGTTAGACTTATATACTATAAATGAGTTTTCAATTGTTCATGCATTTTACAAAACTAAAGTTCATAAATCATAATGAATCACACAGGGAAATATTTTTCAATAAATAAAGACATTATTTTGCTGCAATTTTAAATATTTAACGTTTATGGTTTATGAATCTTAGTTATTTGCCAGTCATTCTTGCAATGAATGATGGTTTAAAGTGTTTTAATGGCATTGCTCTAATAACCTATGTCCTGTGACATGGTAATTCGTGTCCTAGAATTATTACGTAAAGATTCCATACGACGTCATGGGATGGCATGACGAATTTCAGGGCTATTTTAATTGGAAATCATCAAACTACTTCCCCCGCTCTGGGCGACGCGGGGGTGAGTGTCAGACTTGTACTGAATAAAACCTACCCATGTTCTATCTATTGCCCTTTATGTTCCGGGGCCACGGCATCTCTTTCGAACAACCCGCAACCCCGGCAGGTATTTTAGATGAGTATGTGGAAATTTTATGCTAGACATTTTCTAATAAGCTAGACTGTTAATTCTCAAAAAAAAACTTTTTCCCACTCTAGGGATTATGCTGGTGAGTGTGTTTACCAACTAAGAACTCAAACACAAACAAAAAAACCCAGAACAACTACCTGTAAGTTAAATAAATAAATATATTTAAAATATAAAAAATAAAATATATAAATAAAAATAAATAAATAAATAGCTGTAAGTATAAATATTTCCGCGCGGTATTTAAATCCGCGATACACAGAACAGTAGCCAGAATCCCAGCCACTGCGTTGTTGACATAAATTCATTATCAATTTATAGAGCTTTGGCCCGCGGTTTCGGTCGCGTTAAATTCGGGGTAACTATAAGTTCCCCTTGCGCCTTATTGATTTGTAATAGCAACGCTAACTTTTCCCTTTTCTTCCCTCTTTCTCCCTCACACCCCACTTTAAAAAAAATTGCCTATGGTCGTCTCCTGGCTCCCTACTATCTCTGTACCAAAAATTCATCAAAATCGGTTTAGCCATTAAAGCGTGAAGAGGTAACAAACAAACAAACAAACTCACTTTCGCTTTTATAATATTAGTAAGGATTTATCATTAAGAATCATTTCTGGGCGATATCATGTGATATTTATAATATAAAAGCATCAATATATTTTAATAAATTTAAAAAATGTATTGCAATATTGCATTATTTTTAAAATCATTGTGGTTTAAATGCCGAATTTCATGTTTTTATTGTTAACTGAATTTTGTGAGTGATCCGAAGAAAATTGTAATCACATTTTAGTTTGTAAAGAATAGTATTTAATTAAAATTAAAACCTATTCTTTTACCTATACAATACCTTACAATCTGACATTTAACAATATTGATATACCTAACAACGTGGTAAACACTCAAAATGCAGGCATGGAGACCAAACTAGTGCTATTGCAAAAGACCCCTTTTCCTGGGAACTTAAATTTACCAGAAGTAATGTGGATGCGATGACGGGCACAATGTTAAGTTATTTTACGCTATAAATGATCTGGAGTGATGAGAGTGATGGAAGTCATTGTCAGACAGTAACTACAATCATCAGGTATCACCGTATCCCTTAAATAACCATTCTTTACAGAGACCAGAGATATTTACCAGACAACTTATAATGATAGATGCAAATCTATCATTATAAGTTGTCTGGTAAATAATAGGTTAATTTAATTGTTGGCTATTTAATTATGCAAAGAGTACTTTGCTTTTCTAATGGTGTTCTAATTAAGAAATTTTTCTTAAAAAAGAAATTGATGGTCATTATTTTTGTAGCGTGATTTTTCAACTGTGCCTAAAAGTTTAGGAGAGCGACAAATCTTTTTGTTTTCGTGTCTAATTTTAATTTCGTGATTACTGTAGAGTATAAAACGATTGCATAAAAACAATTATTTTCGGACTCCTAATGAAAATCAAATATTTTCCACTAGTGGAAAAATATTGAAAACATTACTATATATTTTATAATGCGATTGTGTTTTACGTTTAGCTATAGCTTAATAAATATAAGCCATTGGTTTGAATTATTGTATGACGTACTACAATAATAACGTACTACCTACCAACGTGCTGACATACATAATAATGATGTCAAAGTTCATTCATTAAGTTGAATGAGATTCTTCTCAAAACTGATATCACTTAGTCATTTTATGTTTTCTAGTATTTGTCCTCAAGGTTTAAAATGTTGTTGATCATTTGTCCTACTGCCTTTAAATAGTAGGTCAAATGAGCAACAAAATACAACTGATTGTAGTGTAATATTTAATATTTTGAATTTTTAGAAATCTTTCATTTTATCAAACTGGAATTACGATATGTTTTTTTAATTTTTCCCTTTTGCAATTTTGTATCTATTTATGAACTAAAAACAGAAAGATTTTTTGTACCGAGTTATAATATATATTTAAATTTTTCCCTTTTACAGTTTTGTATTTATGGACTAAAAAACAGAAAATTTGTACCGAGTTATATTATACAGAATGTATCTCTTTTTTTAACTTACCCCCCACTTAAGCAATTTCTCCTGTATCGTGTGTGCGTTAACAAACATTTTAACTCACATACAAAAACAGCTAGACCCGGAACAACTACCTGTAGGTCATACAAATATTTGCTCCTTGCGGGGATCAAACCAATCAAAAAAGTCAATGAAACTAAATAACTTCTGTTTTATGACTTTTAATAATTCATAACTTTTTACCCAACTGCCGGAGGGCAATGCGTTTAGCAGGCTTTTTTAGGTATGTATGTCTGTCCCTTTGTGGCACTAAAACCACAGAATACACTCTAGCCAAACGCGTGGGCTGATATTGATGATTCAAAGCTCAATCAATTTGTCTTGATTTGTTGAGTATCAGTAAAGACATCACAGTAATCAAAATTAAATATGGCAACAATTAGACGCAATAGTTTAAAAAAGGGAAGTTGACGGACTATGTCTATGACTCATCATCATCTGCCTAGCCTTTTCCCAACTATGTTGGGGTCGGCTTCCAGTCTAACCGGATGCAGCTGAATATCAGTATTTTACATGGAGCGACTGCCTATCTGACCTCCACAACCAGTTAATACTGGGTAATACGATACCCCTTGGTAAGACTGGTTGTCAGACTTTTGGAACACTGACTACCTGTAACGACTGTCAAAGATCTACAAATGACAGCCGGGACCAACGGCTTAACGTGCTTTCCGAGGCACGGAGGAAACTCGGTATGTAACGGGTGGTCACCCATCCACAGACCAACCTAGGCAAGCGCGGCTTAACCTAAAGATCGACCCGAGCGGCTGCTATTATTTAGCCACGAGCTCCTCAGACTATGTCTATGACTATGTAGGTGTAATTGAAAACCGTCTTTAAATTTTTCATTTCATGTTTCGTTTGGGATGACTATTTAGGATCAATCATTTATTATTTAAAACTAGCTTTTGCCCTTAGATTTTTGGCTTCGCTTGCGTTAAATTCGGGGTAACACAGTTCCCTTTTCCTGATTGAAGGTACCTGCTACCTGTAGTTTTTGCCCTTGCGCCTTATTTATTGTAATTGCAATGCTAAGTTTTCCCTTTTCTTCCCTCTTTCTCCCTCACATCTCAATCTTTTTTTTGATAAAAGTAGCCTATGTCCGTCTCCAGGGTCCCAACTATCTTTGTACCAAAATTCATCAAAATCGGTTAAGCCGTTTCGGCGTGAAGACGTTACACACAAACAAACTCACTTTCGCTATTATAATATTAGGAAGGATTATATAGTTGTAGAATTTTGCTGCGTTGAAAGATAATTTTAATAATGAATACCAGTGTGAAATGATCTGAGTAGGAATAAATAATTCCCACGATAATAACTCCATTTTTTTTGTGTCGTTGGCACGACTAATTTATATTGTGTTACTCCATCAAGGTTATAATAAAATAAAACAATAATAAAAATCCGGTGCCCTGACTGCCGGTAGCGTGGATCCTGTTCCCGATACCGATGACCTACTTTATTCATTTCTTTTTGGATTTTTAAATTTTTATAAAAAAAAAAAATGTGTAAACAATTATTAAACGAAATATAAGTATAAAGAGTGAAATTAAAAACCAGATTGGCTAAAAAAAATATAAGAAAAAACAAGTCCAGTACTCTAGTTTGTCGTCAAGTTATATTTAATGCTGAATGAGGAAAACACAGTCACAGTTATCAGTTTGTATGAATGAATTTATGTCATAAGTTCATGCTGCTGGTATGCTGGTTTGATTTTATAATAATTACTATTTACTAACTAGCCTTTATGTGGTTTTAGAACATGTCAGTTAATTAGGATTAAATGCATGAAAGATATTGAAATCCTGGAATTATTCGTTTTCAAAATTTTCCGTAGGGAAAAACAACAGAATGATACCATATAATTATATTATTACAAAAACACAATACAGAACGTAAATTAAATCGTACGAAATTAACAATCATTTTACTTTAAACTAGCTGGCGCCCGCGGCTTCGCCCGCGTGAAATCGAAAAGAAAGTATCCTATGTATTATTCCAGACTATAATCTGCCTCTGTGCCAAATTTCATCACGATCCGTTCAAGAGTTTTGACGTGAAAAAGTAACAAATATCCATCCATCCTCACAAACATTCGCATTTATAATATTATACGTAGGATTAGTAGGATTAGCTGTGCCCAGCGGTTTCACCTGTTAGCTCGTAATGCGTCTGTGATCATTTTTGATCCCCTGGCCGTGTACGCAAGCCTGCGCCGCCAGTTGCGGGTACTACGCATCCAACCTTTTTGAATTATTAGTATAATTGCTCTTAAAACTATGTTGGGAAAAAATAACAAATACATAATTGACAATTGACGGGCCTGTTGGTCTAGTGGTTAGTGGCCCTGACTGCTGAGCCGGAGGTCGTGGGTTCGATTCCCACCCAGGACAAACTTTGTGTGATGAGCATGATTGTTTGTTCTGTGTCTGGGTGTGATTTATCTATAATATGTATGTATTTATAAATTATATAAGTATGTATATCAGTTGTCTGGTTACCATAATACAAGCTCTGCTTAGCTTGGGATCAGATAGCCGTGTGTGAGTTGTTTATTTATTTATTTTAATTTATTAGTGATAACAGTTGAAAAAAATAAAACACCTAAAAATAGCGCAAGTTAACCCTAAAATGTACCATAATCCACGTAATCAGTGATTTCATCAGGGAAACCCAGTGAAATCAGTAAAGTAGCTACCGGTTAGTCATACGTCATAACATCATCACATGTTTAATTGTTCAAACAACCATGACGATTACAATGAGCTACTTATGGTGATGTATCGTGAATCGTATCAGTTGTATATAAGGTTGGTTTTTCCATGTTATATAATGAGTAGTTTACTTGTTCATTCAAGATCCTACTGAAGCCATGAATGGAAGGAGTTTTCAGAAACATGCGTCAAGAACAGAATCATTGGTTTGGTTATTGAATAATTAAAAACGGAATATCCCTGTATACATGTCATGTCTGCCTAATAAAACGTTCACACAACACGTAAGCTTAGCTGCAGCTGAAAATGAGAAAAGAATCAATGAACTGAGATGACAGAAGTATTTTAGCGTTAATAGTTAATTATATTAATATTTTATATATGTTTATTGATTTTATAAAGTAATATTTATAAAATAAGGTTAGACAATGAATAAACGTAATAAATTTAATATGGAACCTTGTGTGTTCTCTCTGAATCTCTCAGTACTCTTACCAAAAACATGTATTAGACTTATTCTTTTGTAATAAAGTTAGCCAATCGTTGTCAACTCTTAGACTACCTGGCTGGAACTTATTGTCGCACTGCAACTGCACCTGATTCATCGCCATCCTTATCCGGTCCGTCTCTTTGCCCATCTTGCACTGGTTCTTCATCTGCTTCACTTCAGCTTTTCTTAAATTTATAACCCTGACCAAAAAACTAAGCTAGTAATTTAAAGAAAAACCCGACGCTCCTCAATTTTTTGTGCCATGCGGCCTGTCGAAGCAACGACGCAGGCTTGAATTAAAATTTTCTGTTTTATTAAACGAAAAGGGAAGCTATTTCGATATTTCTTGTCGGGGTTTTTTTTTTAATTATTTTGGGTTTGGGTCAGGTTTTCATATTGTCTGCTGGGGTGATTGTGTAGAATGCATCCCCGCATCCCAGCCAGAACTGTCGAGAAGGAACACCGTGTGGTTTTAGTCAGTAGGAGTCTGAGAGACCCCTCCGCCGTCATATGGCGGAGGACATCCATCGTGGATTTCCACATGAAAGAAAAAGTGTTCCATATTGTGATGAATATTTAATAATTGGACAACCGTATACGGGCCAACGGTCATTGGTCAGATAGGCAGTCGCTCCATGTAAAATACTGGTATTTGGCTGCATCGCATCCAGTTAGACTGGAAGCCGACCCCAACAAAGTTGGGAAAAGGCTAAGCAGATGACATACACGGGTCGACGCATACCGACGTCGTCGCGACGTTCGGTAACATTGACCATCGACCACACTATAGACATACACAACAGGTGATGGTTCCAAAGTCCATGTCTCTGACTCAGATGACCTGACTCATTCATTCATCTCTGGTTCTGAATGAAAACGTAAGCCGGTTTGTAATGCGATATTTTTTGACAGAACTACTGAAATAGAATATTTCACGGTTTTAGCTAATAAATTACGTTTTCGGATATTTAAATTTTAGTAAAGATAGTGTTTCAAATTTCGGATAAAAAAGTACATTTAAAAAAAGGATATTCTCAGATATTTAGGGTCTGTTTTTCAATGCGCAAGCCATATCCAACGGATTTACTGTAAATAAATAAATAAATGCTAAACAACAGTATTCAATTATCAATGGGATATTTAAACTGAAACTTATACAAACATTACTAAAAGAAGGACTAGCGCCCCGCGTAGACCATGATAAAAAGCATATGTGAGCCAAATTTCATAGATGCGGGCCTGTGGACGGTAAACAATGGGTAGCTCACCATCACCACCATGGCCATCGCCTACCGGGGTTGTGGGTTGTTCGAAAGAGATACCACGGCCCCGGAACATAAACGTAAAGGGCAATAAAAGAAACAGGGATGGGTTCTAGTCCATACAAGTCTGACACTTCCCCCGCTCCGCCCAGAGCGGGGGAAGTTATTTGATGATTTCACATCCGCAAAAAAAAGCCGAATTTCACCCAAACCCGTACAGTAGTTGTTTCGTGACAGAGTAACAAATATCCACACAAACTATCACATTTACAATATTACTAAATTTGTTTGGGGAAAATAAGACTACAAAATAATTGTTATGATACAAATCAATGTTGTTATATGTGTCAGTAACCGTTATAAACTGGTTATTTATTATGTAACAAAGTTATGAAGCGCTGAGAATGATTAATAACGAGGAAAAAATCCTTTTTCCGGCCTTTAATTTTAATAAACAAATAACGGGATGAAGTGTTTTATAATAAGATTTTCCTCCAGTGGTTTTACTCGTGTTCTTTTAGTTACTTATCCTACTGCTCAACCCCTGTAGCTGGCAACATTTAAGCCTATGACTTGCACAAATAACGCGGATTTCTATTGGTAAAAGAATTTTATAAATCGGTTTTTTAGATCCAAAAGTCACCGACTTCGGGAAGTAGATTTTTAGTGTTTTTTTGGAAGTCGTTTTTATTTATTTATTCGTATCGTAATATCTGATTATACCAGACAAGAAAGAACCTTTCCTTGCAACATGAATTCCATGGTACTAAATGTCTACGTGAAAACGGCACGCAAATCTCCTAAGATGAACTCATTTGCAAAGGTGACTAATATTTATGTAATTTGTGACTAACTGTAGAGACAAGGGGCTCGTGTGGAAACTAAATATCTACGTTCAATTGCATACGAAGTAGTTAGTATTACGTCTTCGCTCAAAATATGTTTCATTTGTAACCTCTCAGATGGCTTCTAACACATATTTTTATCCAGAAATCCGTTTTCTGTCAAAACTTTAATTTAGAATACTATAGGTATACTGATCTATGCCTTTTTTGCAGATGGGAAATCATCAAACAACTTCCCCCGCTATAAGCGGAGCGGTGGGGAGTGTCAGACTTGTACTGACTAAATCCCACCCATGTTCCTTCTATTGCACTTTATGTACCGGAGCCGCTGTATCTCTTTCGAACAACCCGCAACCCCGGCAGGCGGTGACCCTGGCAGGCCGCTCTGCTTTGCTGATATATCTTAGATACGCGCGTGGAACACTAACGTGGCATCAACATGGCCTGTTGTCAATAGTCGCCCGGATACTGATCTATGCCATATTTGCATTCAGCACTCTTAATACATTCTACGAAAAATGTCATCCAAAATGATGCGTAACCTCTGACCAGGACCTAAAAATGAAACAATTAACAAGAATTTGATGACTGGTAACAGGTCAACGAAAAATCCTATTTTCGTCGTGATATTTAAACCACAGAATGTATTGTATTTGCTATTCCGGTTAATCGTAGTTACAATGACGGAGAATAGACGTCATGAATGACCGCAGTCTCCATATCGTGACAAAGCAAAAAGGTACAGGGCCTGTACCCCACCGGTGTATTATATCTGAGATTATACTTCGAACTAGCACGTCATGGGTTTGCGTTGCACTTTATTCAAATTAGCTCACATATTATATCCTATACTACCGTTAATGAGAAATCTGATTCATAGCATCCTAAAAGTAAGGCTATTGAAATACCTAACTTGGCTATAAGGAAAATTTTATTCTTCTACTACATCTGCAATAATTTCTTAGCAACAGATTAACTGTTGCTAAGAAATTATTGCAGATGTAATAAAAAAAAGCAATTTTCTTGAGAATGTTTTAAGAAACCAATTTATAATAGATTATATGTGGGTTAAGAAAAAGGATACAAAATTATTTTTAATACAACAGTATTGAGATCAAATACATCCAATATTTAACATTCTCGTATCGCTGTATTTGTTACCAAACTCCTCCTAAAAGGCTGGTCCGATTTGTATGAACTTTGTATGCATATCGGGTAGGTCTGAGAATCGGGCAATATCTTTTTTTTTATACCCCTAAGTGATAAAGAGGACCTGTGCAGAGAGTGATTGCTGGGCACAGCTAGTGCTTAAATAAAAAAAATAAAAACATGTCTGTGTTATCATAGTTTTCATACAACAAAAAAGAATACATATTTAATAAATAATTAAAACTGCTCAACTCATCATCTGCTTAGCCTTTTCCCAACTATGTCAGGGTCGGCTTCCAGTCTAACCGGATGCAGCTGAATGCCGCAGTATTTTACATGGAGAGACTGTCTATCTGAGTTCCACAATTAGTACTGGGTATTACGATACTCCTAGGTTAGACTTGTTGTCAGATAGATGAAAGCCGGGACCAAAACTTATCGTGCCAAGTGAATAATTAAAAGTATTATAATCATTTCATGTACTCCTCTTACTACAAAAGGGTGACTGTGTGGGGTGCCTATCGATAGCTCTTAAAAACAATATCGAGGTTTTGAAAACACTTTTTTTCATAAATAAGTAAGAAAGTTTATGTGTACTACTAACCATTAGACATTAATAACGGTCTGATCATTACATCATTAAACCCATCTGATAAAGCAGCAGGAACACTCACAGCCTTCCCAGTCAGAGCTTTCTAACAAGTGTCATTAGTTAAACATGCAATAAGTAAAAGGCGACAGTTCACATTCCCTGATTCATTGGAAGCTGCGTCAGTGTAGACTTTAGACCGCAAACCGTTCAGATGAGCACCTTCTAAGAGTTCAAGAATGTCCAAAATTACTCAAAGCAGGGAATCCCAAAAGTCATACAAAATATTTTGAGAGCAACTCATAAAGCCTTATTAGACCCAGGGCTTTGACTAACTTTATTTGCACATGCATACAACGAAATATCAAGCATTACCAGTAAAACCTGACCTTCAACCTAATAAGGCTTTTGGTGCAATGAGAGGACAGCTTTTACTGGGTTGTATAGCTTAATGAGTCGTCGTGTGTATACAAATTTTCCGAAATTTGTGACAACAATTTTTGAACGGATACGAAAGTTCGTTCAACATTCTTTCATAATTCGGGTACTTTTTTCTCTGGGTTTTCCTTGTTACCTTTTAAGGTTGTGTCCTTCGCAAAACCCCGTAAGGTTGCACTTGGAAAGTTTATAGAAATGTGAAACGACATTGTCAAGGAAATAATTGTGTGTAATTACAATTAAATTGTCACTATAAGCAGTATAATCCATTACTATGTACAGAAATAGATTGTATGCAAGCTCTGGGATTTTCTTTAGCGTCGAGTGTACTTTTAACCTTGGTGTATTGTCAATTTGCACTTTGTGGTACAGAACTTATCACTTAGTCTACATCAAATTTCATGGTCCTGCATGCAAGTGAAGTGCAAAGCATCGTCTACCTTATTTCATTTGTCTTCCTCGTTTTGATGTCATTCATGGTTGGTTATTTACCTGTCTGCAACGAAAATAATGGAGACTTTTATTACAACGCCGATCATTAATTCAAATCATCTGAACGACCTGAACTGTCTCAAAAACCTTATATAGTCATCTTCTTCGTGTCGCTGGTACCACTATTTCATATTTTGCCCAAAACTCCGCCATATCCGTCGGTGGCAGCAGAGATTTTGGCTGCAAGCTTTTGAGCAAAGATAGCAGGATAAGGTGAAGCACAGTTTGCGGCACAGTTCGTCAACCACATCTTGCTTATATGGTTCAAAAGACAGTCGGTTTTTCATTGGAGAAAATAATAGCTTCCTTCCGTAACTATGTATGTCAAAACGATATAACAAGAAAAAGAAAGTTAGACGTGAATCAATTTTTCGCGGTTCTGTCACAAGTTTGATGATGTTTGAAAAGTCAGGTGTCCGAATACATGCGTGCTATTACCCACGTGGAATTCGTGTGAGTTTCTAGCTTCTATATACCGTTTCATAACATTCCGCATAACATACGGTGAATCATTAGAAAGCGACCTTCACATTCGCCGCGCGGCCGAACAAACATACAAAAACAAATAATTATAATGTAACATTGGCACGCGTGACTCAGATCTGATCTGATCTGAATACGGTTCCATTGGCACAAGTTTTAATTGGCTTAACAATGATATCATTAGACAAGCATTTACGATGATATGAACTAAATAAATATGTCGCCTCTGTAGATACAGCGTTGCATTCCTAGATATTCTGTCTCCTTGTTCTACTAGCCTTAAATCGCAAAAAATAATGATAGATTTTTCTGCACATGTCCGCATGTCAAGTACAGTTTTAGATCGGACGTAGGAGTATATGATATGAGGGCGACGAAAGTCTTATTCTGGTTGAATAAATAATTTGAAAGGTACACCTCTGTCTGAGAGTGTGTTTTATATCACGTATGTTTACGGGGAAAGTATAACTGTAGTAGCTTTACTGTTGGCTAAGAATAGGACGCCCACGACTTCCGATGGGAGTGGAATCTGCTTTATATGGAATAAAAGTATAGATTAATCTGCTTTGGATGAAGAATACAGACTGATTAGACACCGGCTTCCTCATCGCAAAACGTTGTAAACCATGATCTATAACGACGGCCTAGTTCGCGTTGGTGGATAAAAAAATTCTGCAATTATTATAAAACTTTGAGGGGATCCTATCCCAGAAGAAGATGAGACATTTGTTTCCAAGGATCATTTGAGTATACGGTACATTTCGTATATCCTAGTTCAACGAAGTATTCACGGGAATACCACATATTCGTTCCTCTCCAGTGCGTCATCTAGATCAATTTTGATGACGTGCTGCCAAAGAATTCGGCCATTTTTTTGACCTTTTATTGTCTACCGGAGATTTCAGTCCAAATGTATATCGATCGCAATAGTTTTCACGGAACGGAACTGAATGGAATAGCTTCGTGATTTCTGAATGAAAGGTTTTGCTTATAATTTGCGTCATCGGTTTTTAGATTCTGGGTGTCCCAGATCGTGAGTTTTCGATAAATAAAGTGACGTCATTGTTAGTACGTTGCAATCAGTAATGTCTACGAAATATTATTGTTAACCTAAGCGGATGTGCGATATTTTTTTGTGTAAACTTTGATACAAAATTCCTGTTGTTTGCGTTTTTTTTTTGCGTCCTGTGAAATATATTATTTTATGACGTTGCAAAGTTAACAGGAATAAGTAACAGGAAGTGTTTTCGACCATGTGTGTAAAAATGCTTTCCGTCTTGTATTATAACATATTAACACTGTGGTTTGAAACGCAGAATTTTCCAAGGCAGTTTTTATACGCAGAAAATAGAAACCAATTTTTATTACATGACCATTGTATGACGACAATTGTTGACAAGGACGCTGTGTCCTAACGACATTTTCTTAGAAAATCTTTGTTCCTTATAAAAATGTTTTCCTACTGTTACAGTATTTATTTATGGGCACTTCCTCTCTGAAGCGTCTTGCACTTGACCTTATGTTGAGACGCCTTCGATTAGTTCGATATTTATTTTTAATGTTTTCTTCCTTAAGCTTTCCTTTTTTAGGGTTCTGTCGGCAAATGGCAAAAACGGAATCCTTATAGATTTGCCGATGTCCGAATGTCACAGCCATTTTACTCCAAGACTTTTGGCACCACGTAGTTGAAATTTTGAGAGTAGCCTTCTGTCCATGATGCTAAATTATAAAAATAAATTAATAGAGGTAACTCTTCATACATAGAAATGAGGGCGGAAAAAAATATCTTTGTATATAACTGTGAGAGGTGTATATCGATAAGTCTTAAAAATAATATTGAGGCATTTTGTATTTTTTTTTCAAGTCAATGGTTGACGAGATTTTTGCTTCTAAAGTAAGAGGAGGCAAATTCTGAAAAAGAATGTAGTCATTAATCATTTTTATATATACTAATAAAAACCTCCAATGAAAATTGTTTTGGACAATACTTGATATTTAGTTATTGAGCTATGGAACTTTTTCATCAAACCGCAGCCGTAACTTTGTTTTTCAGTATGCTACTATGAAAAACCACTTAAGTTGCGGTTGAGTGCACGATAAAAGTATTTTATTGTTTGTTGCGACGGAACCCTATGTGTGCGAGTATGACTCGCACGTGGTCGCAATGTTCGCATCCGTATTTTCTTGCGCAGAAAACTGTTTTTATTGTAGTTGTAGCTTTTTTTTTGTATTATTATTTGTTTTAATGAGAAAAACACAACTTTAAACTATTGTTAGTCTGCGCACAACAATATGTTGATGATAGCAGTAAAAGTTAGTAGTTAAAAAAAAACTGTGTATGTTTTTTGGGAATAAAAAAGGGTTTTATTTAAAAAAATAAACTCGAAAAATCAGCTGCTCTGTAATTTATGTTCGTATTACTATTTTGTCACGATTACAGTTTGTTCTGTAATAAAAGTTGTTCATGTTGATAAGGAAGATTTATGATGAGATTTTCCATACAGCGGGAGCTATTGTTACCGGCTTGTTAGAAATTAGTAGGTATATTAGTAGTTATATGGGTCCTCCTGCAAGAAACGGAAGTGTGCTTGGCCGGTATACCTTTTCCACATCAGTAGCATACTTAATTAATATATTTTTCCTTCACAAAACGGCTTTGCTATTTCTTCTAATAAGGGATTTCGATAATGAACGTTTATGACTAAAATAGGAGTCTATAAATACAGTTAAAAAGAATAATAAAATCCTTAGAAGCACTATGTTTTTCTAAGAAATGTTATCTAAAGCAAACGTTGATGCGGATAATACACGGTATCGTGTGATTGTAAATAGAATTTTACAAAATCCGTGAAACAATTGGTTGTATCGTCTTTGTACTTATAAAACCACGGATTTATTATTAACTAGCTTGCACCCGCGGGTTCGCCTGCGTGACGATCGAAAAAAAAGCATCCTATGTGTTATTCCAGACTATAATCAACCCCTGTGCCAAATTTCATCAAGATCCGTTCAGCCGTTTTGACGTGAATGGTTAACAAACATCCATACATTCATCCATCCATCCTCACAAACACTCGCATTTTATAATATTATAAGTAGGATTGACTAGCCTGAACCACTGAAAATAGAAGCTTATGCCTTGTCTATTTTAGGGATGGATCTTAATGACACATTTTCGTCACGGAATGAAGCGTAAAACTTGTAACTTACTGCTGTTAAGCTCAGCCCAGCCTCTGTGAAACAATTTAAGCATGAGACTTTGAGCTCCTGTAGCTGTATGTTAAAGTGTAATTTTGTACATTTGGTTCTAAGCTAACAGTGACTGTTGTAAGTGTTTGTACGTAAAAAAGTCTATGACTTCATTTCTTAGCTAATCTAAACTATAACCAAAAATGTGTAGCATATGACGTCAGAAATCCTATAGGAGTGTTAGTAAACAAAGTCGCGAGTCAGACGTTTATCTGTTTACAATACTTTATAAGGCGTTAACTTAGATAACTGTCCGTACTATATGTACCTACAGACATACGTATGTGTATGTGTGAGCGAACAGCGAAAGTCCAGCGGATTCGACTCACGGAACTATTGGTACTTATTTACGTCATATCCGATGCTCTTGCGTACGCGGCCTTATTTAGTGATGTATTATTCCATAGATACGAGTATCGCTAAGTATTATACATTCATGCAAGATAGTGAGGTTCATACTTTTTAAATTACGAATTGACATTGGCGCCATAGGATTCACGAGTTTGGAATGCAGTTATGAATAAAAAAGGAATTTGTGAAAAAAGTGTTTTTTATTGCTTGTTTACTCACTGTATATTACAATGTTTGCCAACTCCGCAAAAATACATAAAATCCGAGTATTTACATAAAATAATTTCAGATTTTTGTTTTCCAATTTAGTCATCAAAAACAAATAACAAAATATTGAAATTCACAAAGTTTCTATGAAATAGACTAAATGGAATTCTCCTGCGCACTAGATAAACAAATAAAGAGAGACTTGACCCAAACACTTGCCAAATAGAAAAGCACACTCACTAAATTGTTTATTAGAAAATATTATTACATATTTGCAAGTTCACGCGATGACAAATGTTCCGCTCGTGCCGTGATCTCTATAAAATAATATCATCTGTTTGCGCAAAAAATTACTCACGCGCATACATTTTTGCCATACTTTCAGACCAACGATTCCGAACTCGTGAATCAATAGGATTTCGATTTCGCCATATTTTTGGCACATTTTTGTGATATGATAGGGTCCACTTACAGTAATTTATTAAATTGTCTGTTCTTTTTCCTCTAAACTTACATGGCACATTTAATAAAGAACAGTCGCAGAAGGATATGGCGTCAAAACTAGGTCCTCAATCAGCTTTTTGTAACATTGACACTAGCCTTAGTAATTAAAAAAAGTCAAAGCTCTATGCAGTTCCGTAAACACGCAACAAAAAACTTATAAGCGGAATATTTTTCCCCATTAACAAATCAAATAGATATTCTTATTCAGAAGTTCATTGCTCCATATCGAACGTTAGCGCTTCGATAACAACCGCACTCAAGGTCCTCATTCATTGGGCGATTCGTCAAGTTCATTGATGATTTTCGTTAGTGTGGGTACGTACGTTACGCGCTCGCGGTTCAATGTATGTACGTGTCGCAGCGTACACACGCGATTACACGCATGTGTGCGTTATAAACGTGTGCATGTGTACATTTCTATATTAATTTCTAGCGTTCCCGTCAGTGTGTGCGTACACGCATGCCTGTTGGTGACAGGACGCTCAACAATAGCCGGAATAGGAAGCGACAACGGCAAAATGAGCGTGCAGACTGGCTCCCCAGACAAGATCCGTAAGCAGGTTCTTGCCACTGGACTCACTTTTTGTTGATTAATTGGTTAATTGAATAAGAACAATGCCAAGTCAAAAAAACGGCTTTACGCATAAAGCACACTGTGCTCTGATTGCTTAAAGAGTTTTAAGTCATCGGAAATCCTGGTTCATACTAGTTCATGGCGCGCGCGGGAACTGATCGCATCGAAGACGACAATAATTTGCCTAATGATCGATTGTTTCAGTGTTTTGTATTTGCATTGAGTTTTTATTGAATGTTGCAGGATATTATGTTTAGTTCCCGCCTTACACAGCAACACAGCATTGACTTGTAGTTTTTGCTTGTAGATTTTAGTCTAAAAATAGATCTTTTCAAACACTACATTCTAAAAAAAATATCTATATACTCATCATCTGTCTAGTCTTTTCTCAACTTCGTAATCGTCGGCCGCCAGTTCAACTACATACAGCTGAATACCAGTATTTTATTTGGAGCATCTGCCTTTTTGACCTCCACAACACATTTAGTACTGGGTAACCCCTTAATGACTGTCAAAGATCTACAAATCACAGCCGGGACTAAGGGCTTAACGTACTTTCCGAGGCACGGAGGAAACTGCGTGTAAAACTATCTTACCTAAGCCTATAAATAAACAACAGTGTGCGATATAATATGCACTTTGCCTACCCAACGAATGTCTGGTAAAAAAACGGAGCGATAAGTATTGGCATGCTGACATGACTGAAATTGATATAGGTAATATCATTAGAATGTCATTGACACAAAATTATTATAAAACTGTATAGTCAGTAGGTAAGTCTGTTTTCATGAACTTGGCCAGACATTTTTACAGCTCTGCCAGTAAAAGTATCGCTTTGGGATTATTAGAGTTCCGTACCTCAAAAGTAAGAAACGGAACCCTTATTTGGATTGGAGAAACGGGACCCTATCTATTTGTCAAGACCTTTTATCTCGGGAAAGCGTGGAAGTTTCGAGTTGAAATTAAAACCAAAAACTCCCTTTGTGCTGTGTAAAAATCGACCCCCTAAGTCTGTGCAGTCTAAAGAGTACGCGAGTCTGACTCACTCTATAGTGTTTATCTTTTTGGAAACGATGTTGTGGCTTAAGAAACTTTAAAACAACTGGGGAATACGGCGATAGGAAAAACAACGATGAGACAACCATACCGTTATAACCTTAGATTCATTTAGTTTTTATCCCTAAAAAAACTTTTTGATCAAACTACCACTGTAATGTATTCCCTGAAAATTTGACAGAGGTGTAGCTCATAGTTCACCTACATTTCGCAAGTTATATTTTACCCTCATGTAATAGGACCGAGTCTATATCTATTAAGCGGCACAAATCCGGGCTCTGTGGCTGCTACTGAAAAAATCCTGATAAAACAACCCAATACAACACTTTGCACGACTTCATGCTCAACAGCCGCGATTGCGACCACTCGACCAACGATTCAGTCATATATATAATTCGATTTTTTTATTTCAATATAATATATTCACCGGTGCCTGGCACCAAATAGTGTGTTGAACTGAGTATGACGTTAATTACTGCTATCACCACGCCGTCCAGTATTTCCGAGATAGTCCATCTGGAAATGAAAAACAGATCATGTTACTTTATTTACTACGTAATCACATGTATTATGCGTGAACATGACGTTGCTATTTGTTTTACTGTAGAAGTTCGAAGTGAGAGTAAAGCACAACGATACTTCTTCCCATGGTAAGAATGGAACGGACTGCCATATTGTGTCTGATAGAATTTCTTAGGGTAAAGTCGGGATGGACACTTCTGAACACGGTACGCATATTTACGAGATACCACTCTCAAGAAGCCTCTGGTAGCTCGGACCCTGTTCCCGATGCTGATGGGCTACTATTTTTTTTAAATGTATTGTTTTAATAAAATTATTAAGTATTATCAAGCCGTATCCATGTCGTTATTCAAGTACCCATTAACAAATAAGGAAGACTCGATGTGAGCTTTAGCTTATTAATCCAAAGCTCAACTGACATTTTATATCATAATTTATGGTTCGGTTTCTCGATACCAGTGTTCTTCTATCATCATCTGCCTAGCTTTTTTCCAACCGTGTTGTTGCCGGCTTCCAGTCTTACCGGATGCAGCGGAATACCAGTATTTTATATGGAGCGAATGCCATTCTGACCTCCGCAAACCAGTTAGTACTTGGTAATACGATACCTCTTGAAAGAATGGTTGTTAGACTTTGGGGTAACTGACTATTTGTAACGTCTGCCAAAGATCTTCAAATGACAGCCGGGAGCAACAGCTTAACATGCTTTCCGAGGCACTGAAGAAACTCGGTATGTAACGGGTGGTCAGCGTGACTTAACCAAAAGATCGACCCGAACGACTGCTATTACCCAAATGGCTGCTATTTATTATATTCATACTTATTGTTTCTTTTTCCTTTTGAACGTTGCCCCACATAAGGAATACCCACATACTGTATCGTGGGTGCGTTTACAAAAATTTAAACTCACATACACAAACAGCCAGACCCGAAACAACTACCTGTAGGTCATACAAATATTTGTTCCGTGCAGGAATCGAACCCGCGACACGCAGCGCAGCAGTGAATAGCTCATCCACTGCGCCAACCATGCTGTCAAATATAATATACATATGCTTTTACGTTACGAGTTAGTAGTTACGAGTATCTGTTAGATAAGTATAATCCGTGCACTAGAGCTTAAAGCTCGAAAATGCATTACTAAGCTTGACTTGCGGATTTATAATGCACTAGCAGTGTCCAGCGGTTTTACCTCTGCACTTAGAAGCAAATTTTATATTACTTCCTGATAATTTAGCTTTCTGTTGAAGAAAAATGGGTAAAATCCGTCTAGTATTTTCGGGTCCTCTTCGGTACAAACAAACAAACAAAACCTTTTCTCTTTATAATATTAGTCTAATAAGTTATCTATTGAATTATTTATGTCCTCCTTGACGTGTCTGTTTTTATCTCAGACAATAATGGACAAAAAGTAATTGCTCCCTATTTATTTATAACGAAAAACTTTTGTAAGTTTTACCATAGTTTTTTGTCATTTTTTACCAGCACATAGTTTCCATTTGTTTAATAGGTTTGACAAAGAATATATATCACATGTGTTTTTTTTGCGACTTAAGCATTTAAAAACTATTATTGTTTTTACTTTTTTTCTTTCATGTCTCATAGTAACAATGATTTGTTATGACCTTCTCTTGTTCCTCATGATCGTGTCTGCAATATGACAGGTTGTAATTTCGATATTACTAACCAACACTGCAAGAATCACATCGTGCATAATTGACGAAATATATGCGACCTTATTACGTGTCCGGATAAGGCTGAATATCCCTAAACTTTTATGACCAAGGCAATTTGGCCGGAGATCTGAGTACAGTGGTTGTATGTTCAAAAAGATCTAGGTCACGAAAACCATTGCTTGCAGCCCCCAGGCCTAAACATCGGACCTAAATACTAAATTATCGTCAAATGCAGACTAATCATTAGTTTAGGATGCAAAAAATTATTTAAAATATAAAATTGACTGTATATTTTTAAATGCGGCACTGTCTTGTGTAGTCATGAGTATTTCGTTTAATATTTTTGCTCTTATTTTCAGGTTCGACGGTGAGGCTTCTAAGGCGCCGTAATCTAAAGGTAAGAAGTTTTTTACAAAATATTTTTTGTTTGCAAACTCAAAGCTTGAGTTCGAAAAGTAAACTTTATCATTATTTTTTTTGTAATTAACTAGGTGTCTTGCGCGGTTTCATCCGCGTCTTTAGTTGCTGCCCTGCTCCCTTGGGTAGTATCGTGATGTTGTATAGCCTATATTACTTCCTGACAATGTAGCTTTCTATAAGTGATAAAATGGTTAAAATCAGTCCAGTAGTTTTGGAGCCTATTCGATACAAAAAAAAAACAAACAAATCTTTCTTTTTTATAATATTAGTATAGACAAGCTAGGACAGTCTGCATTGAGTATTGCTGTTTCTTGCATCACAAACACTATACTCTAACACCATCAACGTATGAAATGGAGAATGTAAAATAGTTTAATTCAGTCCAAACTACCTTTTTTAATAAATTCAGTGGTACCTTTAGAAAATCTCAAAATATGCATAAATAAAACCCAAATAAAAAATATCCATATTCTCTAAGAAAGTTTCAGCATACATTGCATCCTCTTTGTGAAACATTTTTTTTTTCTTATTTAAATCGGTTTGCGGCCATCTAGTTTGTCTATGGACTAAATCAATGTGACATAACACGCTGACTTTATTTGCTTTCACATCACTTTATGTAAATGTGAAATTTCGAATTTGATTTTTTAATATTTTTCGTGCATCTATTTTTGAAGAAATTATTTATTTATGTGAGGTCATGGTAAAATATCATGTGTTATAAATTGTCATCGGAAACAGTGGACTTTGGATCTTTGGTTAGGTGCGCCGGGGAGATCGTTGTGTTGTCATCATGTTGAACGAATGGTTTCAGCGAAGAATAAAAGAAGTTTACATAGAACATTTTCAGGTATTTTTATGATATTATTAATACGGTTGATAATTATAGGATTCATTCTTCGTTTCAAAATATTCGAAGCGAAATACGAATATAGCATTCATTTCGGGCAACTGAAGATGGAATCGCTGTTTTATCAGATCCTGCTTTTCTTATAGGGCCTTTATTATTAGGCTTTAAACAATATTTTATCAATCAATTACAGCTTTTATAATTAACTAGCTTTGGCCCGCGGCTTCGCTCGCGTTAAATTCGAGGAAACACAGTTTCCCTTTCTTGATTTGCAGGTACCTGCTACCTTTAGTTGTTGCCCTAGCGCCTTATTTATTGAAATAGCAAAGCTAAGTTTTCCCTTTTCTTCCCTCTTTATCCCTCAATTCTCACTTAAAAAAATAGCCTATGTCCGTCTCCAGGGTCCCAACTACTTATGTCTGTAACGAAATTTATCAAAATCGGATTAGCCATTTAGGCGTGAAGACATAACAAACAAGCTTACTTTCGCTTTTATAATATTAAGTATATATAAAACAATATAAATATATAAACAATATATATATTATAAAACTCTTTCATCACTCTTCAATGTAAAATTTGGAATAAAAATTTTAATAGTCATCGTTCTCCAGCTCTTATCCCATTTTATTTGGGGTCAGCGCAACATGGTTTTTCTCGTGTATTTCTATATTACTCGTCGTTAGTTACCTGCATTCTAGCACTACCATCTTTCACACACTCCATCCACAGTTTCTTTGATCTTTCAGTATAATTATGTAAGTCCCAATGACATTTACTGATTCGTAATTTTTATCCAGGTATAATAATTTCAAAGCCATTAATTGAAAACTAATTAATATTAACATCACAATTCAGAGCTTCAGCCGAAGAACCGGGTATTTTCCCGGACTGGTACCGTTACAGTAATGACACCACACATGTCGACAAGCGAGGCAACCGATGGGTATTTTCACACAGCTCCGACATGTCAGGACATAGAGCATATTTGTGACAGAGGCTACAATTTCTTTTTTTTTATTGAAAAGTATTGTATGTCTAATTAATAGGCAAAGACCTCCCTCATACTCTTCCAGGGACTTTTCTAGTACGCCAACTCGAATCAATCAACCCGAATTTGCCTTCCATGTCTTGGGAATTAAAGGTAGACGTTGGTACCTGAATGTGTAGGTATTTGACAGTCGTTACGGGTTAAGTCGAAAAGCTCGAAAGTCTTTAAGCCTCAATAAATATCCGATTTCAAAATTTCTTTGATAAACGAAGCCATTCCGTTCATTTTCCAGAAACAAATTAGTTTTTTTTTCTGAAATTTTGAAAAACTGATAGTAATTTTAGGTGTGAAAACTTTGGAATAGTCTCTTAAATGAAGTCAATTTTGCATATTAACAAGATGTAACTAGCGCGGTAAATTGTACTTCTTCAGTATTTTGTAACTGTTCAAAGCTTTAAAAATCTTTTTCAGTACAACACTTTTCATAGTTATTGTTTACTTAGTGATTCTCCGTATTTAGAATAGCATGAGTTTATACCTGTTCTTTTTTTTGTTTCTTTTTCGTCGGCGCGACATATCTTCCATATTTCGCTATTACGAACTCGGCATTCACCCTCCATTCTAGCCATATTTTTCCATTCTAATCATTGGCTTTTTAAATAAATCCCTATTTTGCGCGACAACACATCCGAACCAAATAAATCATACTACGAAGGTTGTCAACTCCATTAAAATCCCACTGAACAATTCATTAATAAAATGATTTATTTATATCCCAAATCTTCTAACAATGGTCAATAAAGCAGCGTACATACTTATCAACTATTCTGCTCCTATGAATATTAATATTAAGTGCACATTTCCTCGAATACAGGCTAGAAACGGAACTCGATTTGTTTGCTTAAGCTTAAAAATTAGGTGATTTGCATCGTGTTTTCCGCTTGGAGGCTAAAACGACATTTTGTTAACAGTTTCCTGTATCAATGAAGTAGTTAAATAGTGTGATTAGTTTTATAAATGAGGTCTTTTATTGACAAAAGGTAAAGTGTTAGCGGTAAATGTAATTGACTAGAGTCAACTTTGGTAAAACCTCAATTGGTGCTTTTTTTTAAGCAGAAGTGGATAGGCAAAGTGCCTATATCTACTTACATACTGAGATTACAAGTGTGATTTAATGTTAATGTAAACTTTTTGCAAGTAACTCAACTATAATTACCAACTGGAAAAACTAGTGGTTTTTTTTTGGCCCTTGTTATGTTTTCTTCTGAAATTGTTATCGGGTTTTCCATCAAGAATTTCACGGTAGCAGCCACGGTGTCCAGATTTGTGCCCGATTCATGGAAAAAAGCTCGCCCCCTATAATATGGGACTTAAACATAACACGGTAAAATGTAAGTGTACTATTAGGTAAACCCCTGCTTAACAGATTTCGGATTACAGGCGTGATGGTATATTTAATTTTGAAAACGTAATCAGTAGGTAAAATAATAAGCTTTATTCTCTCTGGACCTCAACTCATCTATAATAACAGCAAAAAGAGGATCACTTCCCACTCCAGTTTTTACAACCATAATGACCTTCGATTTTAATTGTCCAGCTAATTACGACATAATTTGACGATGGCAAAGTAATGTTTTAATTGTACACCCTTCTTTTCTTGCCAATTAGGATTTAATTATTATATCATCAGTGTTTATACAGTTAGGAAACTTGTTGAGACGAACTTATTGATCGGATAGTTTTAAAAACTTTAAGAAATGGCGTGATGATGGTAGTATGGCGCTTATCTGGACCATCGCGTGTATCCTGGGGAACAAAGGTTCCCGATCGAGCATTGTTTTCGCACAGTTCAAAATTTTAAATTCGAAAATGGATGGCAAAAAGATCGGTGAAGGGCCAACCGCCGCGGCGTGCCCACCCAGTCGGCGGCGGTACCGGCTCGCTACATCGCTCCACCGCGGTCGTTGGCGAATACCGCCAATTCCTTCGCCATTCCTCTCCCTAGCCCAAAAGGCTTATAATCACCGCCAACTCCCTTTCAATCTCCACTTTATACCCCCAGGTTTTAAACCTAAATTCCCTTGCACACATTTCGACTAATTTTCTGACAGAGATAATGATTAAATTGTTTCGGCATGTCAAATCAAACGAAATTATGCTGTTATATCTTGTTTAATAGCGGTACGCTTATGTTTGTGTCGTACATACCTACGTGGATACCCCAAGTGAGATTTCTCCTTTAATGGATTCTTTAAAAATATTTTCTTCTGTTGCTAAAGTTTCACGGGAATTTTCATTTTTGTTCCTACTTAAAACGGTACTGTAAATATCTATAAGAAACAAGCAAACACAAAAGTTTCAGTTAAAGCTACCCGTGGCAACTTGGGCTTATTTTACAGAATAATTAATTGTATTATCTTTTGAATACAGTAGGTTGGCGAAAGTTTCCACAGCCATATTTCGACTTAGTTTTAATCTTGTCTGTGCAAACCAGCCTTAAAATCAACATGAATTCTTTTAGACGGACGGTCGTTTACCACAGCATGTTGCACTTTTACATTACACCTAAGCGATTTTCTATAAGACATACAAATATATTTCTGTGTCATTGGGTGAATAGCATTTCAAGGTCCCTAAAAGAGTACGTGACCATAGGAAGGTTTCCGTATATGATCTTGATTCATTCGCGGTCCTGATTGTGGATCACTGACCAAAAGTTCGTTGTACTAATTTAATTAGTTTAACACAATTTTGACCATGTAAAAGAGAAAATCACAGACTTAGTCATCACGAAATCTTAGTAAGTACAAGTGTAAGGAGTCTCAAATTTTGTTTGGGGGATCCTTTAAGGACGTAGGTGCTCAATAAGACGGGATTTTCTAACCCATAAACAGGGTGGCAAAGTTTGTATGGAGGAACGACGAAGTCCTTGGAGAATTTAACTTGAAATTTTGTATAGGCATGCTTTCATGAAATTAATCTTAATATATATAAATCACGTGTCACATTGTTTGTCCGCGATGGACTCCTAAACTACTTAACCGATTTTAAATTAAATTTGCACACCGTGTGCAGTTTGATCCTACTTGAAAGATAGGATAGGTAGGGTGGGTAGTAGGTAGGGTAGGTAGAAAATTGCATTGCAACGCATGCCGGAGCACAGCTAGTAGACTATATAACATCAAGCTACGATATTGAGGAGCTGAGGAGCGGGGTAAATTGCTGGGCACAGCTCTTGTAGGTATATAATAGGAACCAAAATATATTCAACCGTATTTTCATAACATGTCGTAAAATTTTAAGACTGACGATTTTTTACCCAAAATATCGCACGTGCCATTACATAAGTTGTATCAGTAATGATTTAACATTTCGTTAATAAAATGAGTCATTCAATTGAAGATGAAAATGAATTATTAATGAGCAGTTAAACAGAAAGATAAATATTACCGCATCGTAATATAAATAAACTCATCACCAGTATGTTAAATCAGTAATGACGATTGCCTATCGAGTAGTTCCATGTATACGATGTAACAACAATTACCTCATACCCATGACCATGACGATTCCTAAGATTCGCTAAGCAGGGAAACACCAAGATATATTCTGCATATCTTATACAGGTGACTAATAAACTCTTTACATTCAAACTTTTTAAGACACGACCTCTAAATTGAGCAATACCCAGCCTCCATTTTGACGTCACTATTAGCAATTGAGTCAACATAGACAAAAGTGTAGTAAGTAATCGTTGCCGTATGCGTAATACATTGCTACTTGAGAATTCAAGTTTTCAATAAAGCATCAAGTTTTCCACGCAATGTGTTCGAAGGAGGTCGATAGTCTCACTTTATTTGGATTGCTACGGTACGTGACACACCGTGCGTAGTAACAGGTTATGTTATAATAGTTCATTGAGATGCCAATTCCGGCCGCTGAGTCACTTGACCTCAAATCGATTTTATTTATTTTCACCTCGGAATTATTGCGATTGATTGTGTAGTTGCCTGTCTCTTCCTATCAAATTGTTGGCTACGTCATAAGTTTTTTCCTGAAAATATAATAGTCCGTGTTGTTGTTAGTTTCATATTATTATTATAAAGTTAAAACTTAAACTGCCAAAAATAACTGTCTTATTTAAATACACAAACAGGCGTGCGTCGGTTCTAGAAATATTATTAAAAGAGAGATGTGCCGCTGCACACCCCTCGGTTAAGATCGATATACTAGCCTATCAGTTCGTAGTAAATTATTGCGTGAAAGTAAATAATGACGCAGTAAAAGTAAAAACCAATACACAATAATCAAGCTAATCCGGTTTGAGTAATCGCCGCTTAAATAATCGAATAATGTGCGTACTACAAGCACGCAAGTTGTATCACGAGGTGAATGAAGCTTGCATAATTAGTGGCATCCGTCCCAATTTCATTGAGAATATCCTTAACACGTGTTTCTTAGGTTTTTGGTTCATTATCACGGATCAACACAAAACTTGCACCACGTCATGCAATAATGTGAAAGCACATTTACCTATACACCCAAAAAAAAATCGTAACTGCAAATGGGAAATTTTGACGAGTCACTAATAGTCACCATCTCGCAACCTGTGTGATCTGATGCAAATGCGTGACTTTATCCATGTAAATGACCGGCCTGCCTAAAAGCCTTGAAACTGCCGGTCAACCTTAACCATGACATCTATCGCCGCATGTCGTAACAAGTCTGACATCTTAACTTGCGTTACATTTTTTCTTCGTCTCTAGCACCGGAAAAGGGGGCGTATTGTTGACGCACTATTTATCAAACACAAACATCCCATGATACGTCTATTCACGCCGTTACAAAACGAAATTTCACGGCTCTCCTCTGTTGCAAGTTTAATTGTGTTGCGTACGGACTGCGCTCATTGTGCGCGCGTCTTTATAGAGCCGCCGCGCACGCTAGACAATGTCACAATTGTGAAATTTAAGGCAGTCGCACGCTAGTTTTTGTCACTTTAGGACCTCCTCAGAGCGGTCCGAGATCTACTACCGTTAAGATGAAAACAAAACTTTAAGATGGCACCTTTTAAATGGGTCTAAGTTGACAATACAATTTATTGCATCATATATAACGTAGTGAAAGTTGCACGAGTTTATTGTCTCTATTGGCTCGTTAACGGTAAAACAAAACGATTCGGCAACGGGACAAAGGTTTCGTCCTTGTACAGAAGTCGGCTATTTTACAAGTCAGTAAACAGTTTGCGAAATTTTAATGGGCGTTTTATGGACTTTATATTTATGGAACGCAATGGAACGCGTTTTAAATTTCACGGCTCGTCCTCGTTATAAGTTATGTGTCCAGACGTATATATCAAATACCTATTTTATAATTTAGATATCTATTGGATCTTAATCTGAATTTAATTCAAATTCTGTTTTATTTTAAACAATATCGACATCAATAGATCGCAGTCAAACGGTCGTAGCATAAGAACACAACTTTTAAAATTATAATTAGACTTATAATGCCCACCTGGAATTTTCATCAGCTTCTTTTAAAACCTCAATGACTACCAATTATCAGTCAAGTATACTTTAAAAAAACACTCCTTTTATACTAGTTTTGTATGAAATCCTGACACAGCAGGTATTTCTTCACCTTTTCGAATACATTTATATTGTTCTTCGTCACTTGAAGCTTCTTTAAAACTGTTTGCATATTCTATGCACAAATAGAGTCATCAATTCATTGGAATTGCAAAAAACATCTTGATGAACATAACGTACAAAGATTATAAAAACTATCCAATAGATTCTTTTTTTACACGACTGCCCCATAAAAGGAGTGTTATGTTTTAGGGTTCATGTATGTTTGTATGTATGTGAGTTTCTTTATTCCATCATAACTTCTAAACGCCTGAACTGATTTACATGTATGGGGTATCGTTAGAATCCTTGTGTTAATTATTGATTGAACAATTGATATCTAAGAGAACAATATAGCAATGATATCTATCTATATTTACAATTTATTAATGTAAAAGTTTGACTGGATGTTTATTACTCAATCACGCCAAAACGGCAGAATGGATTTTAATGAAACTTGGCTAAGAGATAGATAATAGTCTGGAATAGCACATAATTTACTTTTTATTCCGACAATACTACATCAAACTTTAACCCTTTGATTCGTTGGTGCTTTTTTACTGACGATGTATTCCCGAAAAATATTCCTAATAAAATATCGGTGATTCAAAATACACTACAGTGGCTCTTTTTGTAAATAGTGACGTAGCAGAAAGTATGTCAAGAAACCCTAATCTATTCCAGTCATGATTTATGATAAGTATCCCGTCAGCAGTTCGTCTTATTGATGGACGGGGGAAACCTACAGACAGGATGTCTAGTTACTGGTATTACAGCACAAAAACAGTTTATCAGTAGGCTAAGTAAACGTGTCTTTGATTACAAATTCTCATAAACTAAGCGTCAATAGCGTCATACATTGTGATGTAGTTTAGTTTTCCGTAATAGTGAATTATTCCTTCACAAAATATCGTTTACCGTAACTCGGGATGACAGTACCGTCTACGTATTATATTACTTATATTGTTCATACGATTTTGATTCATAGTAATGCACTTACGTATGGAGTGACAAACATAATTCGCTTGGGATCAGGTGAGGCCCGAATTTGTCACGTATACAGAAAAGAGGTTGCTATATGGATGGACTTTGCTTTAGACCTTGTACTAGAATTCATAACATAATATAAAATAACATCACACCTAATAATCCCTGGAGGGTGAGTCAGAGGTGTACCCACCAGAAAATCCACATTTCGCCATAATAGGGGCCACACTATTGGCATAAGCTGGGCACAAATCCAGAATCTGTGGCCGCTTCTGAGACATACCTGATATAAAAACCCTATAACAGTTTGCCCGACCTGGAAATCGAACCGTCCAGGCAGTAGAATTCATCATCATATGTATAACCTTTTTACAACTCTGTTGGGGTCTCTAGTTTTACTATGAATAGCTTTACTTTGAAGCGAGTGGCTGACATTTCTCCATAACCAGGTTACTACACAACACGATATTATACTCCTTGGTAAGACTGGTTGTCACTTGTCGGATTTCGGACAACAAGTAAAATTAGTACTAAATTGGCAAAAATGCATTTGCCTATTTCTAAAATGCAAAAAAAAAATTGAACTACTTTTAACTCGTGTCATTTATTTATCTGAATATTACGAACCAATTTCATGAATAAATTACACACACTTTAGTGAGTATTCTCTTACTAAGTTTTTGTAAAAGAGCAGAATCATAATAAGGAAAATAAAGTTGTTTAGGGAAGAGCGTTCCGTAAATATTTTTTCACTACTCTTGCTCAAACAGTCCGTCATTGTAGTACCTATACCAGAGCGAGAAAACTTCCTCCTCTGATGGAAAACTAAAATCCTTACTAATATTATAAAAGCGAAAGTGAGTTTGTTTGTTACCTCTTCACGTTTTCAAGGCTAAACCGATTTTGATGAATTTTGGCACAGATATAGTTGGGAACCAGGAGACGGACATAGGCAATTTTTTTTTAAAGTAGGATATGAGGGGGAGAGAGGGAAGAAAAAGGAAAACTTAGCGTTGCTATTACAAATCAATAAGGCACAAGGGGAACTGTGTTACCCCGAATTTAACGCGAGCGAAGCCGCGGGCAAAAGCTAGTTGTTTATATTTTTTGTGCACTACCAACGAGCCTACAAATACTATTAAAGTAAAAAGTATTTATTCATAAGTAGAATAATCATGAATGAAGACCCGACTTCCCAAATCAAAGTATTTTTTTTTTGTTGTAAATATGGTCATTTAAGTTCCTTGTTTAACAATCTACTACTGTGTAAAGTCTAGTCGGAAAAATAAAACAGATCACAAATTTTCCTCGATAAGTTGATGACATAAAAGATTATAAATTTTTATTATGTAAATAAACTTTAATAGACACCTACAAGATAATAGCAGTAATCAGACTTTAATAGGTGCTAATGACTCAACTTGATTTTTAACCTAATACGTTATCGTGTGCATTCCAGTTAGGTATGATTGTTTCCGGAATATTTTCAATGCAAACATTACCAGTAAAAGTATATTGACAAATATTTTCTAAGAATGGTGTTACAGTTACACGAGAAATTGTTATCTCATATAAAACCTCCTTGTTTACCTTATCATTGTTTCTTCTTATCTACATACGCAAATGGCTTACATTTTTATTTTTTCCAAAAAGTAGATATGATTATCCAATCTTTCCATCTTCCGGAAAAATCATTTCAGGAGCCACTAAAAATAGGAGAGAAGTGCATTCATAGTATATGCCACTTTCTGTATAATGACTTTGATTCAACAACCTAACCTGCTCTACAAGCCAAGAATTTGGATATCAATAAAATTTGTTTCACAATATTTTTTTGCTAAAATGTGTTTTGTATCTTACTCACGGTATTCTGCAAAAACTAAAGATCAAAAAACTTAGTGGTCCTGAAAAGTAAAATAACCACATCTCATGAAATAAAAATTAAATTGAACCTTAACTTTATTAAAAGTATGGTTTAGAGAAAGAGTTTCAACCCGAAATCTTAAATACTTTTCATAACCTATTATAAAAAGTATTTAAGATTTCGGGTTAAAGCTCTTTCTCTTAATAACTAATGTTATTTTATTGACTTCCGAATTCACGCCACCGATTCGCGAAATCCGAAGATACAAAATCACTAGAAGTAAACATGCCAGACAGCACGACTCCATGTTCTTATCAGCATACATTGCTAGCTCCTACATAATGTGCTAGTGATGTCAACAGGAAACTCGGCGCTGATTTAGCACAGGTGTTTCACTTTACACAGAACTCGCCATGTCACATTCTGTAACCGAAAACTAGATCCGTTGCTCATTGAGCTTTACGTGTATTTGCCTCAAGATGTATGGGTAGACGTATGTTGTGGTTGGTTGAGTTTCTGTGAAAGGATGGACGAAGGATGACTTTTTATTTTTATTTTAAAGTATTTTTAAATGTTTTAGTAACAAATTTACTATAAGGAATGGTAATTTGTCTGGTATGTTTCAAATGTATTCGCAAATGGCTATAGCCCGTGGTATCTTGGTTTGGATTTTATTGAAATGTGGATGGTATGGAGTCATGAGTCATGCGCCCGCTGGTGATGGGTTTTACTTGGAGTGTCTTAATTGGAAAGATATTGCATAGCGTCATCCCGGATTCTAATTGTACCTTGTACTTTTCCTACGCCCTTTGCTTGGTTTGTTACACATACCACGATGGACTAGGCCATGGAATATTATATATTTCTGGAATTTTACCAAACGTTCCATGGGAATATAGTATTCAACCAAAATTACTCAGAAGCCTATTCAACAAGGTTTATGTTAATGATTGTTTTAAAACCCATTAAGAAGGACACGTCGCTACTGGACTTTTTAACAAAGAAAGTTGGGAATAAATTTAACAATTATCTGCCAAAGCAACCGCAAATTATTTGCGAGAAACTCGTTAGATTATACAAATTAGCAGTATTAAAAAAAACTCCTTATAGCTGTAAATTATGAATTAACTAATTATTTTGCGTTTGATCTATTGCAAAGGACATTTTATAAAATACCGGTAGGAATACGTTAGCTTTAATGAGTTTTATAAATTATAGGATTTACAAGAAGCGCTTGGGGAATTGCAAAAAATACATGAGACAAAATTTTAAGTTATGTTCAACGCTCGTTGTCGAAAAAGGGTCGAAAATATGACGCACTTAACATTACTATTAAATTTAACTATAAAAACCTTACAACAGTGGAAACAGATAGGCTGCTTACTTAGTAGGCATACATTACAATGACTCACATAACTTGTTATCAATAAAATATGTGTATTTGCTATACTGTGATATATGAGTTTTCCTTTACCGGAAAACTTTGAAAATTACTTTCGATCTTTACTTTATATCCGCTGAGATCTGACTCAACTGAAATTCAATGAGTAATTATTATGAAGCGTGCCCGCGTGAGTCAAGATGAATCAATCTGGAGAAAATTTTCATTGATGCCAAGTAAAACTTAACCTTGATTGATAAGAATAATAGATATGTGACTAAATCATAGTAATGGATTTGTTTAAAATACAGTTTTTTATGAGCTTTTTGCTATTTGTTTAGAATATAGTTTTTTTTTTCGTAATTTCTTCCAATTCATTTTCTCCAACGCCCAATATTGTCAAACATTCGACGGTGAAAAACTTGAATTTAAAAATAGAAGACAAGCAAGCATAACAAAAATGTAGGGCAAGGAAATCAGTGTTTATCTTGAGTTGAATGACTTCGATGATATAATACTATATTATGTGAACTTATTATATTAGTATAATCATTCTATGACCTTACGATGACTTTATACATATTATCATAGTGATCAGACTCAAAGATTATTTACTAACGAGCAATTAACACTGCTAATTTAATAAAAAAATAACATAATATTAAAAGCAGAATTATTTTTTTTACAACAATTATACAAAAGAATCAAAAAAATATATATCTCAAATGATACAACATAAATCTATCCGGATATGAAAAGTAATCAATCAACTAATGTCTTTTAATAATTAGGTCATCAAGTGTTGTGATGAATTAGTTAAAATGTTCTACGCGACCGAGTGCCATATGTTCTGTGTTATCTACTATTGTTTGTTTTTTATTAATTAGTTCGGGTATTATTTCGTGATTATTTGATCACGTCAGCGTTATGACGTCCTGCACATAATCGGGCGGGAGGAAACGCCCGGGTGTCACCATTGTAACGATCGCCCGGAGGACACGTTGGAGCACACAGTGGCGGTCTGCCCAGCTTGGGCGGAGCACCGCCGAGCCCTCGTGGAAGCGATCGGCGGCGGCGATGTCTCGCGTCCGGCCCTGGTTCAGGCCATGGTCCGGAGCGAGAGGGAATGGGAAGCGGTCACCTCCTTCTGCGAAGCAGTAATGCTAGTGAATGAGGAGGCCGGGCGTTTGAGGGAGAGAACCTCAAACCAACCCAGCCGCCGCGGCAGACGCCCCGGGCGCCGGGCGCCGCGAGACGACTCCCGGCCACCGTAGATGCGGGCCTGTGGACGGTGAGCAATGGTTAGCTCACCGTCCGTCCGTCGATTGACGACAGGCGGTGTCGACGGCGCGTTTGTGTTTCACGCGCGCCTCAAAGAGATGTCAGCAAAGCAGAGGGGCTTGCCAGAGCCTCCGCCTGCCGGGGTTGCGGGTTGTTCGAAAGAGATACCGCGGCCCCGGAACGTAAAGGGCAATAGAAGGAACATGGGTGGGTTTTAGTCAGTACAAGTCTGACATGCCCCCCCGCTCCGCCCAGAGTGGGGAAAGTCATTAGATGATTTCCCAAACGAAAAAAAAAAATTATTCTCGCATACCCGGTTTACCCATTTCATTAAGTTTTATTAGATTTAACGAATGTGTTGTTATAACTCATAAATAAAAAAATATTGATCAAAATCAGAAAGTGATGTCGCTATTATAAGCCACGGTTAAAAGTACAAACAAAAATAAAATCACATTGTTATACCATGAATGACACTTTCCCAAAAAAGAACGATTCTAATAATTAATTTCAAAATACCATTTCGACCTTCAGGAATAATTATATCAGAAATGGTAGATTGTCAAATTTTTAAGTTACGTTTAAAATAGCACAGACATTTACGTTTACTCTATCTTTTAAAGGAAAATATAATGTTGAATATTTATTTTGATTAATTGCACCCACATATAAGTTAATATATTATAAATTCAAAATATTTTTAATAGCTCCCAACTGATCCCGGAGTAAAGAATCATCAATAGGCATTTAAAAATGGAAATACAATAAAAATCAACCCTTATCTACCGGGACGCGATACAAACGGACCCCTCGGTGTACATAATAGTAGTGCAACTGGGTGGGATCGGACCCGCCTCACTCCGCTGCCGCGCACACCATTGGCTGCGTCGACCCGACATGGGAGAAACCCACCTGGGTACGTTCTACCGTGCCCCACTGTGTTCGCACGTGGCTCGGTGTACCTTTATCTTACGCGCGTTCAAACGAATTCATTTAGTCTCTCACACGACACGACGCGTGCGACATCGAAACTTTTTGGGGGATGTCAAGTGCGATCTTCTGTTATGGATCACAGTAGTAAACCAGCGTGTCCGTTACATTGTAATACAGGCACTGTTATAGTAAGACTGAAGATGGATGTGAGCACCAGTTGTTGCAAGCTTGAGGAGTGTCCGGCGTCCGGGTGTCCGGAGCTGGTGCATAGGCCGTCCGGATGTGAACAATGTACTAGGACTAGATTAATTAGCCAATATAGTGACTGTGATAGTGATGTTGTGGTTAAATGTCGTCCCTATAGATCGAGTGCAGCCAGAAGTAGTAAGCGATATTTTTTTATTTACTTACGTTTTCTTTAAGTGCTTTTAATTTTATGTGGCATTTTTTTTATATTTGTCATGCAAAATTATTTGGCATATTTTTTGTCTAAACTTAACGATATAAATATTTTTAGCGGAATGGGACTTTATAGTAATGAAAATAATTAATTTAGAGCCCTTAAAAAAATCCAAAAACCATGTAATCATCCGTTTTGCATTCAAAAGCATATTTAAGAAACGTATAAGTTTTCAATTCGTTACCCTTACAAAATCAAATTAAAAAATCTTTGTTTAAAAAATTAAACGATTGAATGTTTACTTGTACCAGTGGAAGTAATAAAATGTCATCCGAACCAGTGCTCAATAACTCTTTGATACAAACTTCATAAGACAATGAAAGCTCACAGCGCGTAATAACAATAGGACAGGTAGAGTCCCGCGGCGATAAATACTCCTTATCATAATAAAAGCTAGCCATAGACTAAGCATTATTTATTTATAAACTAAATATCCGGTCTGTACGAACGCACGCCTATTCTCATCCTCGTCGCATTGTCGGACTGTACTGCCTCGTCCACCGCGGTAATCGAGATTACATTTTCATTACGCGCAAAAACTTAGCTCAGTCTCCCTTTACAATGTTAAACACGAAGATCAGAGCTAACTAACTAGGCTTAAACTGTAATTAAAGTAACGTACTGTTACCGGAATGACATATCTGACTAAATGTTTCTATCCTTTAAGAGCCGGACAGTTACGTCCAAGCGGCGCGCAGAGGGTTATTTCGTAATTAGTACTATCGCTTGGTCGCTCTCTATATAGGGCCGAGAAATGATTTAAGCGTCGTGCAATAAAAACCTATGCCTATTAGATTACTTGCAGGAATATTTAACTCCTCTTTTTGTGATAGAATTGTGTTCTTTCGTTGCTTTTGTATGCATATTACCACCTCATAACGAGCTTAAAAAGTTTTAATAACTGGTATTGAATTTAAACCTTCTCTATCTACTCTCTACTCAAATTAAAAGTAAATACAAGGAGTATCCATTAAGAGTGAGCTAATTGTCAGGCTAGGAAAGGTTCTTAACATTGTACGTGTTGCGGTTCTATTTATATAATGTTGATGACTTCTACTTCTAATAAATCTTGCTGCATTTACGAGAAGTGGGTAAATCCGATTTTTACACACGAGTGCATAATAGGTTTTTCATGAAGGTTGTTCATTTATTCTTTTAGTTAAAATAAAAAGCAGTCAAATTTGTAGAATTTACCAAATTTTTGTTTTCCAAAATTACTTAAATAAAAGAAACCAATTAATCTACCATTAATTAAAAAAACATATATATATCTAACTAAAGTATTCATAAAGATCCGCATCAAGTGGCTTGTTTGAATCAAAAACTCAGCCCTTCCAATTAGGAAAATCGATTTAAAGAAAAAAACGCATTTGATTCCAATTCTTTAATTGCCGTAATATTACATCATGAATATGATATAATCACGATGATGTATTGGACTTCGTCATCGTTAAGACGACTATCCAAATTATATTTAATGAGTAAGAATGTCAATAAAAAGTACATCCTGGCTTTAAACGGTGACGTTATTTTGCCAACGGGTGAATCTAAACTAATTACGCTGTCAAATTATTTTTACTAATAGATTGATGCAATTATTGTAATTTTTTTTTATGTAAATCTTATCCAATCTGAACCAAAAAAGTTTTCAGTAAAATGAAATAATTTTAATTTAGACATGAGAACTATTTCTCTCCGGAATATATGTATACAGAGTATAACGAAACATTAAAAACATACTGCAATCAAGGAGGTTGTATATTTAACATGGTTTTAATCTACGTCAGTAGATTTATAAAAATAAACTGGCCATGGTTTGCCCCTAGCCCTTAAGAAAAAAAGTTAACAACTAAGGTGAATAGTCCTTTAATGATACAATATAGAGTAAATTGCCTTACTGCCGGTAACTGCAGACCTATCTAAATGATTAAATAACGATTATTCTCGATATGATGGCGGAAAATATTATCAACCAGAGCTGCATAATTATTTGCTCTGAATTATCCCGGAAGTTATAATTGTTACAAGATTATCAAAGGTTTTTTAAGGTATATTCGAATCAAGAGAATTTTAATGTTAATATTTTTTGAAACCTATTTCAAATTAATGTACTTCATTGCTTGTCAGCTAAAGTAATCATTAAACATTCACATAGGAGCAACAAGTTTTTATAAAATATTGTAAACAATAAAATTCCTTACCAACACACCTCAATGTTTACCATATTGTCCTAGGACTTATCTATAAGAAAGCTATGTCATAATAATTAAAGCGAAGTACACGCACTAAGCTCGATTTCATGAACTATGTCCGCATCATTAAGGCCGCGATCCACTCCCTCATTAGCAACATTTTCACATAAAACGTTGTTCATTTACGCAGAGTAAGGCAGCCCGCGTCAATTATAAACAGTTATTTCAGTGAGACGGGAACCTCATAATTGCAGTGTTTAGCTGTCACTCATTTAGTGAGAGATGTCGATCCTAAGCTAAGACGTGCCTAATTAACTGTTTTTACACCACAATGCATATAATACATAGGCCCTTACCGGGACGCCGATAAGGACTGAAATTACACCGCTGTAAATACTTTTCAAAATATTCCGTTTAAGTTCGTCCGATAAAAAACAGTTACTTAAAATACATAATATCAGTTGGTACCTTATTAAAATTAATTCAAGAAAAATTTGCGCTTGTTTCGTTAATTTCGAACGGACGGGGTCGATCAACGATCTTCTTCGCGACGCTATTACCATTTAGAGCGATTTTCAGGTAATGAAGAGTGGTATCACCGCGTATCTTGTGATACGCACCGCCACGCGCGTCTCTGAGCGATAATCGCCCTTATTATGCGCAGTCAAATTTTACGAGCACATCGGTTGTTAACCGGCTACTAACAAAATGATGAACGGACTCAAATTAAACCTCTATTATAGCTAAAACATGACGCCTTTTTCTATTTAATGTCACGAGGACGGGTATCGGTAATCCCGTTAATGATCTAGCGCTGCAACCCCATCGCGCCTGCGCTCCACTCTCAAGTAAACAACACAGATATTCGAAAAAGATAACCCGTCAAATTATACTGACGGGCATTTTGTAACGAGCCGCTAAGATGAAGCCCGCTACTCTCATCCCAATTTTTTTACCGCATTTATAACAATAATAATCTGAATTTACATAATGATTGCGCAGGCGCCTGCGACGTCCGGTGCGCACAACGCCGCGGCGAACTTTTCTCGGTTTTCGAGTCGAAATTCTAGTTAGCGGGCGCGCGATTTCTTTTTAAAAAGGTTAACAAGATGGTCTCGTTTGGGTCGTTTTTCGTGCCGCGAAGCCTTCTTTTGTGAACGGGCGAGCTGTTAAAAAATAAACGAAGTCTTTGTTTCTCGGGTAGTCGGTCCGACCTCCGACGCGGTCCCTACTTTTTTATGCCCCCTTATAACCTGTGTATTACCTACGTGTAGGTATCTACGGTTTTTATGGTCGCCCGGTCAGTTCTTCAATGGGCTAAGGAATTCGATCGAGTCTCATTGTTCATCTCAAATATCTCCACGTATAGGTGGTTGGGGATATAAAGAGGATATCAATTACTCGCCGTCCCTTTAGAAAAAAAAACATTCATTTGTTTTAATTATAGTTAAGTACCATATCTGAAAATCAAGGCGGCTACTGACACCGAGTAAAAAAAATGTTCTCTTTTTTTGCACTTATGCTTCCCTTTTATTTCTTCTGTTTTTGTTTTCTTTTACTATAATAAACCCTTAAGTTTCTCTTACTGTCAAGATTCAAATATTTAATTAGCTTCATATTTTTATCTCCATCTCATGGTTACTCAGTGAAAATATTTGTCTCACAGTGACTCTACGTCTTTTACGAGCTGACCTGTTGTTTTTTTGTACATGAACTTTTGACGGCGGTCTCGCGGTTGCTTTTGACCGGGGCACTAATAAAATGTTATGATCGTGTGTTTAACGCGTGTTGTGTGTGTCGGACCTTCCTTTTGACATGATCGTTATTGCCCGACTCCACCTTTGCGGTTACCTTTTGTAACCCAATTGGTACAACATTATTATTGTGTCAATTAGAGGGCAATATAACCTACAACTAAATCACGGCTAGTTATATGGATTGCATACTTAATGAGTGGGGTTTGTTTATGCAAATTGTTCGTTTATGTTTCGTGAGGAGATAGTACGTTATTCTTTTACCAAGGAGGGGGGTAATCGGTATCAGTTCACAGGGTCTAGTTAAATAATAAGTGGCTGAGCGCCCTATAACTATAATTTTCTTTTGTTTGTCCGCGGTGCCCGCGGCCCTCGAACGAAACAGCCAACGCTAACGAGATGATGAAAAAATCACACGCACACACATTTGTGCTAATTGTGTGAGTATATTGATGAATCTGCATTTAAATCTTTTTGAATGTACGACAGTTTGTCGTTCAGAATCCCAGTTGTACTTTTAAGATGTTTTGAGCTCTTGATCGAGTTTAAAGGCAAGCATTATAATCTGCTCAGCCTTTTTCCCCCCTATACTGGGGTTGACCTCTAGTCTAATCGGATGAACCTGAAATTATACAAAAGCAATTTATCTAATCACGAGTAAGACTTTGTTTACAATCCTCAAAAACTATTGGCTGAATCATGGACATTTGCCAAAAAAAAGTAAATTGGCAAAAAAGTAAATTCTGATATTAAAATATCATCGCAAATAACAGTGAGATCTTTACCTACGTTAGTCATTAACCGCCAGACATAACACTTGTGATTCACACCTTGAGTCAAAACACTGAAAAAATAAATAACATTCTATGTGAGTGACTCGGTGCTACTGTGATACTGGCTGTACCTTCTGACATAATTTTGCTTTGAGTTTATAAACCTAATTGATCGGAAGGATTTGATAAAACTGGTTCAATGTCAATACAATTTTTTTACTATCGGTCTGCCTTCATGCAGTATCGCTGCCATTTTTTCGCAACTTTGGAGAACTTCCTTGTCGGCCATCAGTAAAGACGTTAACTAAATATGTATTAGGTGTCCCTGTCTATAAAAAAATGTAGATGGTCGCGAATACTAAATGTTAAAACGTCTCACGTAATTGATTTTAATAAAAAAATAATCACGAATGTAGGTAATCATTAGTATCTCTGCAACGCTTTCATTTTCCTCAAGATATAAATTAAGTCATAATTTCTCGACATTAAACACAATGTCGAAGATCACCGAGTGATTTATATTTAAAACAGATAAACAATGAGAAACTCTATTTATTTTTTATTTAATTAATTGTTGATCAAAGTCAACTTATTATCTGTAGTAATGAGCGAATTGTTTTATCAAACAAACGTCAGGGGAACGCGTTGTTGTTTGATTTGACATCATAGTGGTTTTTAACACGTAATTTTTTATCAGTATACGTAATTGAACGCTATCAACTATCAGAATAGGGTTGAACTTAGTTTATTTTGTCATTATTAAAGGACGGGCTAGAGTTACTTTATATACCATAGTTAGCCAGCCGGAGGGTTTTGAACTTGTTCTGTTGCACCTTCGTCTTTCCAATGACATTTTCGATGACAGCAATGACAGCTTCTAATAAATTCATATCGACACAACTCCTAACAAGTACATTATTAAAATGATCGGACTTAAAAAAATCATACTTTCAATATCCAATTATTCAAATAACTTGCAAATCCATATTTTTTCGGATATATTGGACAGGTGATAAACGTTAACTTTACATTCAAATAAAAAATTATGTCAATCACACATCAAATTATTTCCTTAAATGTTGATAATATTATTCCATTTTAACGAGTAAAACAAATGTCAAGTCAATAAATACTCCTGCGTCGATGATCGACACCTTCTGCTGGGGACAGTTGTTAGTTTCAATTAATGTTTCTTTATCTGTTAAATTGAAAATAAGTCTCATTTACATACCGCCAGTGACATAATATTCAATTAAGTAAATACAAGAAGATAAGATAAGATGAGATAAGAGCAATTATTTTTGCCATAGACAAGTGACGCGACGAACGTGGACAACAGTTCGATTTAAGTTATCGATAAATAAGTTCGATGGAGTAACCGATCTGAAGAATGTGAGTCCGATTACCGCGCCACCGCACCGTTAAATAGAGCCGCATTAGTGATTCACACAGGTTCACTGGACAATTAGCAAAGGCTGTCCACCTCTGGGCCGCGATGTATTTATTCATCGGATGTTCATCGATTACCATAATCGATACCATCGCGCGTGCCGCATACGGAACAAGTGGCTCTTGAGCGTTTTCATTAAATGAGATGCATTGAAAAAATATGAGAGCTTTCATTCAGAAAATAATATGAATCACTTCGATGTATTGCCAGGTTTTCTATTTAAATAAACGAACGCACGTTTTACATGCATGGTAGTTTTAGCAGGTGGTGTCATTACTATTTAATAAATTAATAATTATTTATCATGAATTATGAAAATATTACTTTACTCCGATTCTTTTAGTATACGTTCGAGTCAATAAACTAATAACATCTAAATAAAAGAAAATATCTTTTCCATGACCTCTGAACAAATTCCGGGTCACAATTTTACTACAGCAGCCGAAAGTTTTAAAATCTTGATTTCATCAATGTCTCAATACTAATCCATGTTCCTCACTCAGGATACGTCAACGTCTGCGCGGCGGTTTGCCTGCTACTGTTGGTGTGCGGTCTGTCACCGAGGTCGTCGGCGGCGCCACATCGGAGCCGGGCCAGCATGGAGCGGGAAAGACGCGACGCGGACGAGGAGAACAGCCTGTGGGCTAACCCCTGCGATTATACAGATTTTCGCGTAAGAACATACACACTAATATATATGTATATATGTGTTATATAAATATAACATTATAGCTAGGAAAATGACGAAGAAAAAGGATAGATTATACACTATGGGTAGGCAAGCAATGTTTGATGAGTATACGTAGGAACATACAGAAATATATCAGTCTTTAAACAAATAGATATAGAAAATTAAAGTTCAGCAAAGAAAAATTACGAAAAAAAGCTGACAGTGTAGGTGGAAAAGCAATGTTTCGTGAGTATAGTAGTTCTAATTACAAAAACGTCGTGAAAACAGATCTAATGACGCAAAATACCATGAGTATTAAAAGGTTAAGTAAAGAATGTGTTTCGAATTTATATCAATGAAGCCAAGATTCAGAAATAACATAGTCAATCTTTAGATAATGACATAGATAAATAAACAAGAAGATGTTTCGTATTCCTGTCAAACTTTTGCGGTTGCCGGTTGGCTTAACTGACCGCAAACGCAAGCAGAAAAAATGTGGTAAAACAAATGTTAGTTGTTTAAGAAAAAAATTCACACCATCTAACAAAATCAATTTCTTTACAGTCAAAACCAAACTACTCACCAGATCAAGAAAAGAAGGCCGCGGAGAATCTCGTTAATCAAGCAAAAAACACTTTCACATCAACCGCGAGTTACAAGGAAACATTTGTAAGTACACAACACTACTCTTAAAGCTAAATTAGTTTACTGATTGCCAAATTTTTAAAGGTGATCTGTGGAGTTTTCAATCTCAGTGAGCCAGAAGAGAACGCTGAAAATTTGGACTTAAAACATCTCTCAAGTAGTCTGTGGTCATTGGCAAATTAGAAGAGTGATAGGAAAATTTTAGCGTCTATAGTTGTTTCATCAAGTCTGAATATCGAGTTAAATGTCGCTTAAAAATTTCGAAAACCTAAAATCAAAGTACAAAAGCGCGAGTACTGGCTCCGAAGGCTTTCTTCGCTTTCATTCATTGATCGTGCACGAGGCGATCGCGTAGTATTCGCGGCCACATCTATATGCCCGCCGCGTCGCTCCAAATGAACGGACGGAGCTTGCGGTCGACCAATACCAATAAAACTTAAGCCTAACGTCGACGCATGCCTTTAGCGTTTGTATCTACGCAGATATTATTGATTTATGTATGAGAGTCTGTAAGAGGTGCTATAGTATTCCGTTGACGTTCTCATAAACCCTGCAAATGGTTGGCACCGATTTTTCGTACTTCCTGTTTTGAATTATTGGGATTTGATGCAAAGTCAATTATCCTAATTTTATTGTAAATATTTGAATTGTTATTTTATCATTTTAATGTTTATGTTCGACTCAAAAGGAACAAAAAAAAATATTTGTAGTTTTTTTGCCCAAAAAAATTCAAGCTAAATTTGACCCATTCAAAATTCACGGCGTGCACGTTTTTAGCGCGGTTTTCTCACCGTGGGCAGGTGCGGGCGCAGGCGTGGTGGACAGATTGCATCGGCCGGGCGCCGTTTCGCGTCTCTATACGTCCGGCCGACCGTTTCCTCCCTTTTAATTATAATTTCGCACTGCATTTCTGTGACGCCATGTCGGTATCGACAACCTTGTCGATAAAATGCTTTATACACAGCACACGTCACATCAAATAACAATATGTAACTGATCAAATCGCATGCAATGATAATTTATCTTCTGTCCACGCTAAAATTACTCACTCATAAGCCCGAGTTTTTGCTCGATGTTGTGCAGTTTTATTAAAAACCGGTTTATTTTAAAAACAAAATGCCTATTTAACTTATCAGATGGTAACATTGTCGCATAAGAATCGCAGACAATTCAACCTACATTTAAGAATTCATAAAACATTCACGAATTAGTAGAAACAAACGTTTAGCATGTTAATACAACGATTCATATGACGGCTCTATCATTCCAATCCTAGGAATATAATAATTTCCGAATCGGAAGTAAGGTGGGCCGATCAACGAGAAATAATGCGATGTCGAAGTCGCGCCTCGAATCATTTATAGATAGCTCTTTACCAACGTACTCAGTGGCACATCGATAACCAAAGGGAACTCGTATACATTTCGGCGATTGTTGTAAATATTATCGATTTATTGAGAGTTGGGCAGTCAATGGTAGCGGAACAATGGAAGCGTTTATGTCGAATGTGTCCAGTTACTGAGTGTGATGTTCGCGTATGAGGTATGGTAGCATTGTAATAGGCTCGACGGTCGTAACGACGGCGACGTCCTGTCCGCTGCCTCCTCGTAAAACGACATTATCGACTCACAGTAGCCGGAACGAGGTACAGGACGGTGCGCGTACGCGTCGAATACTGATTGCGCATTAGTATTGCGCGACACACCTGCCCGACGATTTTTTCTGTCTCTCCCCTTAATGTCGGTCATTCGTTACTAATGTATCATATTTATTGCGATTTACACGCAAATTGTGGCGATGAACTGCTATTGTTGCTAGATGACAAGGACGCTTAGGTGTCTTTGTTTGCGCTCCATTTTCAACAAAAACTTTACCCCTATCGAAATTTTCGATCTCGTCTCGTTAAACTTAGTCATCACATTAAAGCAAGATAAATGTCTAAGTTACGTCTGAGAGACAATATATCCTAAATAAATCAGGCTGCTACATCTGTCGTCAAGCCCATTCCGTATAAATAATAACTGGCCGCGTTGTACTAAGAACGCAATAACAAATTCAACGAACTCTACCGGTACTGTGTGACTCGCCACTGGCCACCGTGTGAATGTGTCATAATATTCGTGCTTTTGACTACAGCGGTGTCATATTATCGCATCACATTTTCGACACTGGAATTCAACTCGCTTCCTTAAAAAAGTGCTCGTAAACTTTTGAAAGTAATTACGATAACAAATGAGTGGCGTATTCGCGATGTAACCCGATCGGTGATTGCGATCGACTCGCGGCATGCCGCTCGGCTCTAGCAACTCGTGTGCATCTGCTCGCTTATCTTTGCAATAGCGACGCTATATAAACATTGAATTACATAGCACATACATACAATATGTATGTACGTACATAGTACGATAGCGTTGTTCACACGGGCGACAGGCTGTCTGCGGCGGTGGGTGCGTACGTGTGCCGTAAATACATCAATGTCTGCGCTTGTGTGGGTGGATGTTTATTTGATAAGCTTCCGATGTTTCAAGCTAGGCATTCGGATGCTAAGTCGTCGAATTTCTTAGTTCATGCCCACCCACGACAAATGCAAAGCGCTGAATACATCAAATTGTTCCTTGTTTTTTTTTATTCAACTTCAAATCATGCGCAAATACAACAAATAGTCTTAACTCCACTTCTCTTGAAAAAGAAATTAAATTATGAAATCGTTTTTTATTCTGTAATTTTACTTTAACTTTCATCTTTATATAAACCATTAAGATTTAATTCTTCCTTCATATTCACCTAAAGACTGCTACCAATTTCGCAATAACAGAGTTTGCATCATTTTTCACGGCGGTCGTAATTAATAGGTGTATTAAAGTGAAGGAAGTACATAACATTCTTAACAGTGGCCTGTTAAGTAGATACGCCTTAGTTTGAACGCAAGTTCTACACTACTAGTAGGTAATGATTCGGATATGGTACGATGGACCGGACGCACACCTGTGCATTTAGTGTGCCAGCGACTACATAGCACATTCCATCTCTATACGATAGTATTACTTAAACATTCTCCACTCGCTGTTTTGTTTAATCTTCTGCACTACTTTCATGCGCCGACGATACATTTGCATTCAAAATTTTATTTAAAAAAATTTAAAGGTCTGTAAACTCTAATTTTCCTGCCAATTACTTGCCACTTCGGCAACAGATAATATCTCCGCTTTGACTCCATTCATACACCGCGGCTCGGTTTATGCCCAAAGAAATAATCGTAAATTTATTTCATTGCGCGTATTATCAGCGAATTTTATATCAACGGTATCTCAATTTCAATGAAGCAAATTAATATTTGGACAAAGTTTTCTGATCCTCACCGATAACCAGTTGCACAACGATATTTTTGGTGTTTTGTAGGATTTTGCAAAGTTTTAATTAGCCGTATTGTTGTCCAACAATATTTCTATTCTATGTGGGATACTTAACTACAACGCGTTACATCTGCCAGTTTGTCCCCGTCTGTTAGGCTTGTCAAAGCTATTTGGACTCTACGCTTAATAGGACAGGAGCAGTTGTTGTTAATTCCGCCTTCGTGATGTGTGATATAGACATATGTAGTGTCAAATTTTAATGTCAAAACGGTTTTGTTACGTGAAATGTCGTCGGCGGCGGCCGCAAACCTCCGGTTTCGATCTCATCTTTCATGCGACCTTCGCTTGCCAATTGAATCGATAATCGTATGCGTTAGTATCGAGTATTAATATGCACTAAATATCGAATTGAAACAAACCTGATGCAATCAAGTTTAGATTTTATGATCATTCTCATTAAAGCTACAAAAGCCAATTATATAGCAACAAATCTTGACTATTAATACCGATAGGGATCGCATAGTCTTTATTTGTGATTATCTAATTGAAATATGAAGTCTTGAAATAAATAGATGACAGTTAGTAGATCATGCAGGTCTAGCGTTACTTGATCTATTAATTTGAAAAAGTGTTACTAGTTCACAGATCTTGTTTTTATGGTTTCATTATCCTGAGGGCAGTAAACGTTTCTCATTTCTAGGAACAATTTGCGACAAGACAACGGGTCTCTCAACCTAGATGTTTTAACTTTCTTTGATCACATTTTTGTTTTTTACTTTTAACATCACTGATTTCTCACATTCTGGACACTTAGTACATTGTTCTTGATAACGGATTGAAGATTCTACATAACTTTGTTCTACATAGTTTTAAACTATTTAAAGATTACATCAGAAGTAATTTAGTTAGTAGTCACAATAGAATACCTTGATATTTGTCATATATATCATAATAAACAGAAATACTCACCAGATAATACTAAAAAACGTTCTATGTAGATATCCAATACTCAGTTCTCGACTGGCCACTGCAGTGCTCTTCCCACTTGAATCAAAATTTATACCATCAATCCAGGAAACCGCTCGGACTCATCGTCCGCTCAATCTTCCATTTCCATGAAAGTCAATCAACTGATTGTATTAACTCAATCTATTTCCATCTTTCATAGAATACAACTGTTTTTATTAAGCGTTGATTCACGATGATCTTTTCTTGTGTTGTGTACCCATGAAAAATACGCGTCATTCTATAATAGTGTAATGACATTAATGACTTGTGTTGTTTACCTTGAAAGTGATTTATTAGTACTTTCAATTGTTCCTTCAGTTGCTATTGAAAGAGTTTTAGAGATGCCTGTAATGGTCTAATTGAAATAAATGATTTGATTTGGTATTGAGTATTATAATTGTTGATAAATATGACCGTCTTGTGTTTTTTCATTGCATTACTAATGATAACTTTTAATTTGTTTCAGGCAAAGAAACTACATAGTTTTGACAGTTTCGACCAACTTCTTGTCTCGTGGAAATCATCTGAATATCTCCCTAAGGAATGGCTGCCTAAGGAGAAAATCCTCAACCAGGATATGAACGATAGCGATATTCCGTCGGAGGTAAGCATCGAGTTTTGTTAATCTAATCAACAAAATCGTTTTGACACAAAGTTAGCGAAACCGTCTTGTGCCAAATATAATTAAATTGGGTTATTCTAGTTGTACAATATAATTATTTAGGCTACTAAAATACCGACTTCGCCAGATTGATGTTTCCTAAATGAAAACAATCATCGAAGGGCGGCGAATTCGCTGATGCCAAAAACGTGCATCCGTATGAGTTTTTCAATCGATTTCAAAGAATCGACATCGTCGGTGGCGCTCATTGTTGTCGGTCGGCTATCGCTTACGTGAGAACACAATGGTTTTGCAATACTAACAATCGAAAATGTAATCAAATTTAGGATGATTATCGCAATTACGATTGTCCTTATCTTAGTTTTAGTAAATTCGGCAATAATTACTTTGCGCCTTTTGGTTGCAACAATAAACTTGCAACCAAAAAGGCTGACTTAGAAAACACGAAACCTTATTTCACCACAAATAGTTAAGCAAGAAAGCAGAATAATCTTATCACATTGTAATTAATGACAATAAAGCTGATTACTTCGTTTTTGTTCACAGGCAGATATCGAAAAGGTATTACCTGGGTTGTACAAGGGGCTGAAGATGATAGTTGCAGGGCTGCACTTCTTTATAAACGAGGAATTGAACCCCGACATAGTACCGACAGACGCGAAACTGAAAGACAACTTTAACGTTACGATGAACAATGTGCGAGCTGTGCTTTGCTATTTCAATGTAAGTATACTAAGTTTTTGACAAAAGTAATTTAAATCCAATAAATATTAGTATATTATACTAAGTTTTTGACAAAAGTAATTTAAATCCAAAAATAAAATAAATAAAAAAAGTGTCACAACTAAAAAAAAAGTATAATTGAAGTATTAAATTTCCATTTCCAAACACAAACAGTATTAACATTGCATTCTCGCTGTAACATTGCATGCTTTTTCTTGAAATATGCTAACCAAAATCTTTTCATTTTTGCAGGAAATTATGAACATTCGTAACCTGAAAATCGAGAAGCTTTCAGACTCTGAAATCCCCAACTTTAAGAACGACATGGGCGCTCCTCTATACATAGACACTCTGAACTACTTGGAGTACCTTACACAGGTGTTCACAAAACTATATAACTTGCCAAAGTGATCGCGAGTCAATGAAGCGACTCAAAGAAACTGCGCACCCCATGTAACTTTGGCTGTCTACTTAATTTTGGTGCTAGCACCACGAGGCGAAACAGTACTTTTCAGTATTAGTTAGCCCCAAGAAAAAACTCCTTCGAGTAGAATTATTTGCATCCTTTGGCTGTTAAATAGCGAATTAATGAATAGAAAAAGCTGTCTTTGCCATTACATTGCCATTTTGGTCTAGAACGAATTAGTTCCTTTTTTGTAAATAGTGACGAATTTAAAATGTATTATTTATTGTCTGCTGATTAACATTCTAAATTTCCCGATTATCCTAGTCAAGGTCTTATTTATTTCTCGCTTAACTCCACTTAGTTTCAATTTCTTTATTATTCGTATTATTTAATTTAGATTTTAGTATTAGTCTTCATTCCAACACTTGGACTGTTGTGAAATTGTTGAGTCGGAATATGAATGCGTAAAACGGTGTATCTTTCCTGCCGAAGTCGATAATTTAATGATCTATATTATGGCTTGGTAGCTGGAGGCTGAGACGAATAATTTTAATTGTACATTATATTCCTACTTTCCTTAGTATTACTTGACTCTTTGTTAACTATTTATATGTTACAGAAATCCAATGAAATATGACTAGCTTTAATAGAGCTGTTAATTATATTATTGTAAAAATACAGAGCCAGTGTATTTATGACTTAATCATTATTTGTATAGTTCAAATAGTACCTATTTATAACTGTGGCACAAACATAGCTTCTATGTTTGTGGAATTAAATTATTATTACATTTATTTCAATGTTTTTTATTTTTATTTTCTCATGGATCCTTTACCGCCAAAATGCTACGTAATCAGTAAGGCACACTATAAAGCTTAATAATTTACAAGAGAGGCAAATAAAGAGCAAAATTATAAGAAAGAATAAAATACAAAGATGCATTTTCAAGCTTTTTTTCTGCTAATATACAGCGATTCCGTTCTACAAATCAATGAAAACAGCATCACATAATATTCCATAAAAAGGTCTAAAACAAATATTTCATTAAAATACTCCTAAGTCATAGTCACGGATCACGCATGTTCCCATGAGTCGGGACTGGAAACAATTTCATGTCTTTACACAAGGTATTCACAACACCCGCCATATTTGCATTGGTGACTTGGTCTCGACAAATTAGTACGACCAAGACGATGGGACCTGAAAAATAATAAAAAAGTCATCGCACAACACTACTTTTAGTCCGAACTTTTCACGCTTCAACTTTATTTCAAAGCAGTATAGTTCATAATTGCTTACTTTTTTGTAACTAAAGTGCATGTTTGTTTGTGTTGTGGAACACGTCCCGCTACTGATCACAAAGCGAACTGTCAAACGGCTCCCGCCATATTTGTTTAATCTGTTGTGACGACGACGTTATAAGTCGTCAAAAAACCGCGGGTGTTAGGTTTGGAGTCCTCAGATCATACGAAAACATTAGTTTTTTTCATTTATACTCATATGTTTTCTCATTTTTTTTTTTTTTACAAAAATAAAATTAAAACAGTACATGCCCAGAAGTACTGGTTTCTGAATTAAGCCCTTGTTCAAAGCTCGATAAAAGCAAATAAATTACAAAATTGAACCTTATTAGAAAAAACAAAACTGATATAAAGAAGTTTGATTGCCGGTAATGACATACCATAAATAGATTTAATGAGACTAAATATAGGTGTAATTTAATAATTTTACACTAATTGCAGTGGGTATAGGCGAACGATTAGTAACAGCTCAATTAGCGATATATTTACTTTCGTATAACAATCGGTGATAAACTTAGTAGCTGCGACATTACTAAGAGGCTCTTGTGTTCTCTACGATGAACTGTGGTTCGAAATCAACGCTCAGTGGACTATAGGGGCCAAAATTTTCGAAATTTTCTTGTCGTGTCGATGAAACGCAAAACGAATGCCGGAACTAACCGTTCAGAAACAGACTCCGTGGTTGCGACTGAGAAGTTCCTGAATGTTATCCTTATAACAGTTTGACCAACCTAGGAATTAAGACCAAGACTTGGCAATGTTCAGCAGTGGCACTTGTCCTGCTAATATTATAAATGCGAACGTTTGTGAGGATGTATGTATGTTTGTTCCTTTTTTACGTTGAAACTGATGAACGGATCTTGATGAAATTTAGCACAGAGGTAGATTATGGTCTGGAATAACACATAGGATACTATTATTTTTTCGATAACACGCGGGAGAAGCCGCGGGCGCCAGCTAGTACAAAATAATAGTCAATTAATTAGTAGCTATTATGGAAATTGGTATTCCTATACCAATACTAATAAATAATCTGCATGGGAAATGTAAGCTAGCTGTCGGCTATCACTAACCTATTGACGGATATCTTTCCAGGGTCACGGCCCGCATTGTAAGGAGGCCTTTTTTTTGCGGATAGGAAATCATCAAATACCTTCCCCAGCTCTGAGCGGATATGGCAGAGAGTCAGACTTTTACTGACTCAAACCCACCCATATTCCTTCTTTATGTTCCGGGGCCGCGGTATCTCTTTCGAACAACCCGCAACCCCGGAAGAAGGTCCCTAGAGCCTAACCACCGGTAGTTGAAATCCTGCTCGATACCGGTGGTGTTTAAATGTTTGTAAACGCACCCACGATACAGGAGAAATCCTAGTATGGCGCAACGTTTTTTTTAAAGAAAAAGAAAGAAATAAATATTGGGGTATATAATAAAGTAACCAACTGAAAAATCTGTTTTCCCTCAAGGATTTCTTGGTAGCAGCCACGGAGTCTAGATATGTGCCCGAGTCATGGCAATAGGCTCACGCCCTATAACATAGGATTTCAACATAACTGGCGAAATGTGGGTGTACTATCAAGCACACCTCTCTCCCTTCTAGCATGATGTTATGCTATATCGCTGTACGCTGTTCGTCCTGGGCATGGTCGGGTACACCAGGCTGGCAGTAAGAAGGGACGTGGTGCTAGTCAAGTACGTGGCGAGCATACTGCTGGGTTTGCTGCATCACCCCGAGGTGCTGGCAGCCCTGTGGCTGTGCGCGCCGGGCGGCTGCGTGGGAGCGCGCCGCCGACCCGCACTTTTAGACGTGCCAAAACGGCTAGGACTAACTTGCTCAAGTTTACCCCAAATTCGCGAGCCGCCCGGATTAATAATATTGTAACACTATCGGAAGACATATTTGGGCAGAACCTGCCGAGATTTATTCATATGACACAGATCGTAATTGAGAAGGGAGCCCAAGGAGATAACAAGTCACAAGTAAGGGAGGTCCTTAATTGTGCCTTGTTATCTATAATTTAGATCCCAAACTTACACTTTGCCATATTTAATTAGATTAGGTATTAATTTATTTTTAATTTAAGTAACGTGTTTTAATTTGTATGTTGTATTATTTGGTGACTTATAGTATCGTATTGGATATGTCTGTAAAGGTGATATAAATTGGTGGTAAATCCTTACTAATATTATAAAAGCGAAAGTAAGTTTGTTTGTTTGTTACGTTTTCACGCCTTAATGGCTAAACCGATTTTGATGAATTTTGGTACAGAGATAGTTGGGACCCGGACGTAGGCTATTTTTTTTTTTAGTGAGAAATAATGGATAAATAGGGAAGAAAAGGGAAAACTTAGCTTTGCTATTACAATAAATAAGGCGCAAAGGCAAAAACTACAGGTAGCAGGTACCTGTAAATCAGGAAAGGAGAACTGAGTTACCCCGATTTTAACGCGAGCGGAGCCGCGGGCAAAAGCTAGTAAATAAATAAAATGTAAGTCTAAAGCAAAACTGGCGGCAATATCAATAGCTTGGCTAAGAGAGGCTATCTAACCCCGAACGGAGCAACATTCCGAGCACAATAGTCGTGGCTGGCACGCTCGTGTAAATGTGAAACACATATTTACACATTAACAACCGAAGCTCATTGAGAATGACCTACCACATTGTGTATAGAGTTGGGTCACAATTTTTTTCGGTAAAATTTTTTATTAACAATCTTAATTGGTAGCATTATGGGTGGGTTCCGTAATCCGTTGGAGGAGTCCGAAAATAATTCTCTTCGTGATATACAATATTTTTTTTCATTGAAATGAAAGTAATAGACACTTATTTCTTAATAATAATCCTTTCAAGAGTAATTTAAAGCTCACGCAAAAGTATTATTTGACAACAAAAACTTGACTCTATTTCTAATAATCCTTTTATGTACTATCCGTCGAAGTATAACCGCCGCCGCCGTCGATATACATTGCCAACTTATGCCCGCTAATCACCGTAAACGAGGTTTATGGGAATAAGACTAGAATCAACAGATGATATTGATATGACGGCCAATGTATGCAAGTGTTGGCACCTGCACTCTTTCTTCCCTCACCCTCTTAGTCCCACAGGACGGCAATCCCACAATACTAGAGAGAACAGTACTAGGTTGGCAAAGTGGCTGAGCGATCGACTGCTGCGCTGCGTGTCGCGGGTTCGATTCCCGCACGAAACGAATATTTGTGTTACCTGCAGATAGTTGTTTCGGGTCTGGCTGTTTGTGTATGTGAGCTAAATGCTTGTAAACGCACCCACGATACAGGAGAAATTCCTAGTATAGGACAACGATTTATAAAAAAAAACAAAAAAAACAGGCGCAGGATCAACGGCTGAACGTGCTTTCTGAATGATATTATACCACCAATTACAAAACTCCGTGCTGCTATTGAGAAATTCCAAATAGAAAACGCGACTATCGCTTTTAGCACGACCCGGGAATTCAACCCTGGACCCGCAAGTACAGCGAAACAATACTATACGACCACGTCTCATTTTTTTTAGCTTTTGAACTCTATTCGCCACTTAAGTTGCTAAATGGTCATGAAGAGAGACGCCACCAACAACTAAAGTTGTCTCAATTATAATGAACTAAATAATCAAATAAAAATATCCCATCACTAGCGAAAATTAAAAATACACGTATAAATTTTTACTAGGTTTGGCGTCGGGGGTGGAATGACGTAAAAAGGCGCTGGCGTGCAAACGGTTAACAATTTTTTAAATAAGCTAAATTCACTCAAAGAAAATGTTTATTCTTCAAGCTTGGCGTTCGTCTTACGCCGACATTTTTAAACTAGGATAGACAAGCGCTTCCAACGCCATTAACTTATTCTACAACTTGTTTGAACAACACTATAAGTACAGAATACAGAAGTGGAGTTACCATGGAGGTCCCATAGGCATTTTCTACCAGTCAACCTCTGGGTGATGCAGTAAGTACAAATTTATTAAATTAAAGAATTAATTCAATCAAGCTTTTTGGCAACATATTTCAATTCAATAGTCTTTAAGCGTATCAGTCTTCAATATCTCTGATAAAATGACATTTTGTTTAGACCTTAAGAAAGATCAAGCTACGTCCATATCATAATAGCCTTTTCCTAGCAATTTTGAGGTCACCTTCCAGTCTAACCAGATGCAAGCTACACAAGATGCAGCAAAGCCGACGATAGGCAGTCGCTCCACAACCCAGTAAGTACTGGGTAATACGATACCCCTTGGTAAGATTTGTTCTCAAACTTTCTGGACACTGACTATGCATATACAAGAGCATTGGAGATCGAGTTATTACTCTAAAGACAACATAACTAATAATAATAATAAAGCTTTTATTAACCCAAAACATCGGTTACCGTTAGAAAAAGTACATTAAGTATAAATATTATAAGCTAAATATGTCATGGCCCCTTTCGGGTATAGGCCTCCTCCAGTTGCCTCCATTTTTTCCTGTCGGTAGCTGTTTTCACCCAGTTTCTTCCTTCTACTTCTGGTATGTCGTCGACCCAGCGAGCTGTTAGTCTGCCCTTTTTTCTTTTTGCTCCAGGAACTCCAGGGCCCTTCCAAATGGTTGCTCGCTTGACCCATCTGTCTGCAGAGGAGCGGGCGATGTGTCCTGCCCATTTCCATTTTAAGCGTAGTGCATGTTTCAGTGCGTCTATCACTTGGGTCTTTTGTCTTATTTTTTCGCTATTTTCTTTATCTAAAATTTTTATACCGAGGATGCTCCTCTCCATAGCCCGTTGACAAGCGCGTATTTTTGACATATTTTTTTTGTTAAAGATCCAAGTTTGGGCACCGTATGTTAAGCAGGGCAGGAGGCTCGAATCCATCACTTTCTTCTTTAGTCTTACTGGGAGTTTAGATTTTAATATTTCCTTGTTACTCCAGTATTTTTCCCACGTCATGTTAATGCGCCTTTCTATTTCGTCTAGGTGTCTTGTGTTTTGGAATGAAATTTGTTTTCCAAGGTATGTATAGCTCTCTACGTACTCCATTGTTGTTCGGTTTATTATTATGGTATCTTTAGTGCCGTTGGTAGCTATCTTTGTCTTTGAGGTGTTAAGTTGTAGCCCAATATTTTCGCTAACAGCGCTTAGTTCTATCAGCATTTCCTGAAGTTGTTTTGATGACTTAGCAAAAAGTACTATATCGTCGGCGAATCTAAGGTTACTGAGGTTATTCCCATCTATATTTATTCCTTTTTGATCCCAATCTAGGTCTTTCATTATATTTTGTAAGACAGCAATGAAGTTCTTTGGTGATAGCGGGTCTCCATGTTTCACGCCTCTACGAATATTAAATTCTTGGCCTAGCCTGTCCAGTTTAACCCGACTTGTGCTTTTTCTATATATATCCTTGATAATATTGATGTATGTAGAGTGAAGGTTCTGATGCTCCAATGCGTCCCAGATACTTTTATGCGAGATAGAGTCGAACGCTTTCGCGTAGTCAACATATGCTATATAGAGTTTTTCCTGGGATTCTACATATTTTTCAATTATTTGATTTAAGGTATGTATATGATCCATTGTTGAGTACCCTTGGCGAAAGCCAGCCTGTTCTACCGGTTGGTTCTTTTCTATAGTTGGCTCTATTTTTTTCTCCAGGCACATAGCAAACAACTTATAAATTGTAGGCAGTAGACTAATACGTCGGTAGTTATTTATGTCCTCTGGATCTCCCTTTTTGTATATAAGAGTTATCTGTGACCTTGCCCAATTGATCGGTATTTCTTGTTTTTCAAGTATTTTATTATAGAGAGTAGTGAGCGGACCTAACAATAGATGTCTTCCTAGTATCAAAGCTTCGTTTAGGATATTATCGGCCCCAGGACTTTTATCTTTTTTCAATTTTTCGATTCTCTTTATTATTTCGGCGCTGTGGAAAGGTTGAATTGTCTGATTTCTATCTCCTGTTTTTGAAGACTTTTCGTAGCTTTTATTATCGGCAGATTTATCATCGTACAGCTTTTCGTAGAAGTTTGAGGCAATTTTTACAAGGTCTTTCCTAGTTTGTTGTTGTTTTGGCTTATTTTTTGTCTTCAATGTTGGAATCCATTTTTTCCCTGTATTTAATTGGTTATATGCTTTCTTTTGGCTTCCAGTGGAGCGTAAATGTTTTTCAATTACTTCTATCCTGTAATTATCGTATTCTTTTTTAAGTAGTTTGTTTGTAATTTTGTATAATTTTTTTTTTCTTCTTTTGATTTGTAGGATTTATATTGTAGATCGGTGCGTTTTTTAATTGGGTTTTTAGTTTCTTCTGATATTATTTCTTTCTTTGTTTTGATAGGAGAAGTATTCTTTAAACTTTCTTGTATGGATGACTCTATCTTAAAATAATATGACTCTATGTCATCATTGTCTTCCCAGCTCAATTGTTCAATTTTTGTTCTTAGGGCATGAAGGAAAATTTCTTGTGATTTCTCGTCAGATAAGTTGGTTACTGGGATTGAATTAAAGGTAGCTCGGCTTTTCTTTTGTGTATTTAGAGTTATTGTTCCTCTCAAAAGTCTGTGATCACTTGGGAAGGAGAGTTTGTTTAGGACTTCTATGTTGGTAAAGAGTTTTGAGTGATTACTCAAAATAAAGTCTATTTGGTTTTTGTTTTGTTTGTCCGGTGTTATCCATGTCCAAAGATTCTTGATTTTTTTCTTAAATATTGTGTTTATTATGGTAAATTTATTTTTAAGAGCATACTGAACAAGATTTTTGCCTCTATGATTTCTCTCACCGTAGCAGTATGGGCCTATTATTGTGTTTTCTCCGAGTTTTCTTTTACTTATCTTTGCATTCCAGTCACCCAATAATATTACTTTGCTGGTTGCAAGGCTTCGGGCATTTTCTATTTGGTCATAGAAGGCATCAATCTCTTCCTCAGTTGCGTCCGAGGTAGGTGCGTAAACTTGTATAAGTGAAAGTTTCGTTGTTACAAAGTTCAAGTTCAGCAGACAAACTCTTTCGGATATGCCTATGTAATTTTCAATATTATTTTTGTATTTTATTTAAGAATCCGACTCCATGGAGTCCTTTGGACTCCCCAGTGTGACAGAATATATGCTGATCGTCCTCAATGATATTATTTCCATTTCTTCTGACTTCTGCTAGTCCAATAATATCATATTTAATGTTCTCTAAAGAGTATTGTAGCAGTAGCATTCTTTGCGGTGATAATAGGGATTTACATTGTATGTACAAATGTAAAGGTTTTGTTTGTAAAGATTTTGTTGTAGGCATGCTGGAGGGTTATAGTCTAGAGCTCCCGCGGTGACAAGCCGTGTTGGGAGTTCGAGAGGAGGCGGCGTTGGTTGCTATTTTGAATTTTGATTAGGGGGGCTTCTTTGTGAATTATCTGGTAATGTGGGCGTAGGTTTTCTTATAATATAATTGCTTATGTTACATATTAGTCTTGTTTATCTTAGCAGGTTGTTTTTGGTTCTGTTTTTCTATGTTCATAAGGTTTGTTGTGTTTGTTGCCGTCTCTGGGGATTCTGATAGGTTCCTATTTTATTTTGAGTTTTTTTTTGCCATTCTGGATATTGATTTTTATTATTTTCACATAACTAATAGCATTTTTTATTTCAAGAAACTGAAACTCTCAAAGCACTAAATTTTAATAGACTAGTAATAGGGATTTTGAACTGACAAAAACCAGAAGTTAAAGTTACGAACCAGCCACAGGCTGAATAGCTGTGAAAAGACTGTGGTTGTCAGAACGATCTGTCAAAAACTCATTGCAATGCAGCTTGATATAGACTTCTAAAAAGAAATAAGCAAAGCCTGCGCTACAGCTCAAGACATCAAACAATTACTCTAACCGCAAGTTAAACATGAAAACATCACCACATCCAGTTGATCTCTAAAAAAGGCACAAAATATTTTCACCTTCGTTTAACGATCTGCCGTCGGCGTCCACAATGGCGTTTAGGGCGCACCGAACGGGCATGCACGCTTTATCTCGCTCACGTTCCCTTGTTTTATTTATTAGAAAGATTTATTATTTACCACAGAGCTCACACACGATGTGTCACGAATATGGGACGAAAAAACAAGGCTATGGTAATGTGTACCTCCTTCGCACGTGACTATCTGTTTTTTGATCGCCCAACTTACTTCATAATTAACTTCGTAAGCGAATGTTCATTTCCTGTATTTGTTTAATTGATACGTTTTCTTTGTTCTTGTGTGTTCTGCGGGATGTTTAATTAAGTTGCAGCTGAAAGTGGAAGAAAGGTATTAAGATGAACTTACCACACAGGGTGTGGAGATCTCGTGATTTAGCTCGATCATATATTGACCTTGGCAAAACCTTTACCTTTTACAAAGATAACAGCTAAGTGGATTCTTCTAAAATATTCTCAAAAGGTGTTGGAAAAATCTATTTAAACTCCGATTGTTAAATGTTTTTCCAGTATGCATAAGTTGTCCATTCACAATGACAGCAACGTAGTTAATACATAGTTATTTTCTCAATACTGCATTTAAGATTCTAAAGTCTAAACTACTAAACCAAAAAAGAAACTAACATAATTAACCACAACAAAAACAAGAATCCTGAATCCATAAATCATCACGGATGTTCATCAAACGAATTCTTAACTAAAATCACTACATTACAAAACACGATAAAATAAAATAATCGGCTGCTCCTAGCATGACTTCATCGACTCTGAAATACCCAGCCATTGTAATCGAATAAACTAAAATATAAAGCAAATAGGATCGAGATTGGAATCGCACTTGACCTACGTAAAACCACAGGTCTGCCGTGACCGAGAAGGAGTAAACAGAAAACAAAGAGGACCAACAGTTCATGTTTGACATGATCTGTGTACTTTGTACTTTGCTTTTGTTATGTGTGCTAAAGGGTTGGCGTGCTTGCAGTTATTAATACCTCGTTGAAATGCATCTAAATTACGTTTTTTTGTTCTTTTCTTGTGTTACTTTCATATGATTTGTCAAGAATTTTAAGGTGGAATGAAAAGTGTGTCATTATAACCCCCACATCAAGTGCATTGCAATCTTACGCTAGATTTTAGTGCTTTTGGAAGTGCTGGATAAGCAGGTTTGTAACTGCAAGGGTCTCTAGGCTATAACGCCGTTGCTTTGCTACAAGAGTGATTCTAAGATGAGAAAATCCAACGATGATTGATACATTAAAGTCTGATTCACCACAAACCAAACGGAACTATCAATTTTATTTACTCGTCAAGTCGTTCATCAAGAAGATCATAAACTGAAACTCAAGACCAACAGTTCCTCGTAAAACCTAATTCGAGGCAAGACACAAACGTATCAAACTCAGACGGGATTGGAGACAAGTGATTGCATGCAATTATCTTTTCGTCTCCTAAGGTCATACATGTTCCGCTTAAGAAAGATATGACCTCGTACTACCTAAGATGCAAAAGGGCATAAGTTTATGGATTTCCATATTGACTTAAGTCGTATTATCTCAAGCGCGACAACGCTCTCAAAACTATGACCGGAAGCGAGACGCATGCCTTTTCTCAGGCGTGCACAATCTTTGGTTACATTTTCTTTGCAACTTTGTTGTGTAGAGGAAATTAATTTTTGTGTGTAAATCGAAAAAATAATAGTAATATCATTACTTTTAGCTTAGGTTTTAGTTTCCTTAAATGATTAATGTACACCTAATACTAATTTTTTACTATTTTTTTAAATTAAGTGGCTTATATATGTATTTTAAGGCGCTGTACAAAGCAAACACTTCGTAAAACGTCTAGATTTTTGTCGCAAAGTTAGCCGTATCTGTACATGCCACTAGCCAAAAAAAAATACTGTGTATAGTTCAACACATAAAGTAAAGACTTACACAAAATCAGTTTACAAAAGTGATCTAGTACTACGAAAAAAAAAATGTTTAAAAAGACCAAGAAAAAATTTTTTTCAGCGACAACCATCATATTTTTTATATCTATAACAAAGGAAATTGTATAGACTAAAGAGATTTCTAAAATTTTTCAAACACGGAGCTGTATTTTTTTTTATATTCAATTAAAACTGCAAAATGACCTACATTTTGGCGGACATGATATTCATATAAAATCAAACACCGAAATATTTTCGACCTTATTTCTATTCTTTCGATGCAATACTGTCGTATACTTGTGTCAGACCATGCCTAGTATGCAGCTAGCCTCACTTCCGCGAATACCTAAAGATTAACTTGTTACCGCGCCTTAATTTTAATTCTGTTTCATAAACCATATTGTGGACTATTAAGCATATTTTTAGGGTTCCGTAGTCAACTAGGAACCCTTATAGTTTCGCCATGTCTGTCAGTCCGTCCGTCCGTCCTCGCTTAATCTCTATGACCGTTAGCACTAGAAAGCTGAAATTTGGTACCAATATGTATATCAATCACGCCGACAAAGTGGTAAAATAAAAATTGGAAAAAAATGTTTTATTAGGGTAGCCACCCTAATTTCAACCCTAACGTGTGATATATTGTTGGGAAGGTATTTAAAAATGAATAGGGGTTTACTAAAATCATACATTCACATACACAATTTGATAATGTCAATAATTTCGGAAATAATCGCTCCAAAAGTAAAAAACAATGTGTCCCCCCCCCTCTAACTTTTGAACCACAAGTTTAGAAAATATGAAAAAAATCTGAAAAGTAGAACTTTATAAGGACTTTCTATGAAAATCATTTTGAACTTGATTGAGACAACAGTTTTTGTACAAAAAAGACAAAAAGTTGTACAAAATAATTTTTGTAGTATAATCGTAGCAAGCATTTTTTTTAACTTCGTTTACATATTTTATTATCCTGAACGTATCTTTTTTCAAACAAAAAAATAAACTACGGAACCCTACACTGAGCGTGGCCCGACACGCTCTTGGCCGGTTTTTATTTTAATTCTGATGGATACTGTATGTTTTTTTACATTATTTTTATGCGTAACCTTCAAATATAAGTTGGTTATAAATAAAAAAATATAGTAGTTAAATAATAATTTTCTATTTTCAGAGTGCCTAAAACAGAAAATCTTAGAATATTCAGGAATAGTTGCAGAGCACACCTTGTTCAATCTTATAATCAATTGGTTTTCTGACACAACGAGCTAGTAAAACAAAAGTTGCAAGGTTTCATAGTTTCGTAAGTGTAAAGTTGTGTTGGATTGTGAACCCCTGATTGTGATACAGTACTGTAGCAACATTTATTGAGTTTAATTACCGCAACACCTTACTTCATTCACGACGTATTTGCGCGTTTTATTTATGTGTAATATATTTGCTCTAGCTTACTTTTAAAATATATAATATTAGGTACATATTTTTGATCAAAACAGATTTTAAATATGTTTTTATATTTTTTCAGTTTGTCCACTGCTGGGCAGGCTGCTTATGAACTGCCTCCAACCACGGTTATAACAATCCCCATGACATAAAACATTTTTTTAGCATATCAAGTAAGATAAATAAATGAAAAAACAGTCAAACTTTTTTAGTAAATCATGCAAATGATTCGGAAACAAAAAGTAAATACATTATGATTTGTCTACAAAATACTTCTTTGAATGGGTTCTCAGAAATACTTCAAGCATAACTCTTTCTACATAGATAAAAGTATTGCGTGCGCAGGTACTCGTAGTTAGCTTAATGATAAACAACTTACGTTCATACTAGCGCATCCTTATTGAGATAATTACTTATTATAACCGGAAGTCTTACTGGTAACTAGCACCGTAATATTTCCCACCAACCTTACCAGAAGACGTATTTGCTGACGAAATAAATAAACTAAATGTTAACGAAACTACCAAGTACAATCGGCAAAAGAGAAAGATAACCAGGCTTGTTAGTATTTTGTTGATTTTTCTTAGAAACCGATGGAAATTTTTAACTCAAATTCGATTTGTTTAATAAGCTGTTATTTTCTATCTAATGAATATAACTTTATTCGAAATTAATAACATTTATAAACTAAATTAAACTAAAATTATTAGACATAATACCTAACTTGTAAATAAATTAAAAAATAGCGTCAAAAAATTCGTCCTCAACGCTGTCATTTGGCAATGTCCCCAAGAGACTGGCCGCGTTGCCACGTTGTATGGCAACGCTAAAATTATTAATAGATTTAAAAAAAAATATACTCGATACTTCCACGCATTCCCGAGATAAATGGTCTTGACATATAGATAGACCGACAGACAGACGGACAAGAAAGTGAACCAATAAGGGTTTCTTGTTTTCCTTTCGAGGTACGGAACTCTAAAAAATATATGAAAAGATCATTAAAATATTTTGAAAAAACCCACGACGTATGTAGGTGGTCATAGTTATGGAAAAAGGAATAAATAATTTTTTAAAACCTTTCGACTGCAATTATTTAAAAACATATAATTATAATAACAAGCCCAAGATAATTCGTCGGAGCTGCCATGGCAATGTGTAACAAAGTAAACCATATTTACTTGATTTTTATTTACCAGGTTTTTTTGCAGCGCCCTCTGGCGAATCAACACTGCAACGAACCATCACCAATTAATCCTAACAATCAATTCTCAATTCAACAGTCAAAGGAAATTCTCTCAACAACTTACCCGTCGAATAAGTAACATTGCATGTTCGAAACGTAGATAAAACGAGATGCTGATTACCAGCGGGGAGGGATGTGTCTATTAACATGGACGGACTACTTTCTATCTTAAACTCGTCTTAACATACGTAGGTAATATATTTAGTTAATGATTCTTGAGGCATTCAAGTAGTTTTTTTTGCTGTTTGCAACATTGTACAGCCACGAGCAATAACATGTATATCTGTACTCTGTATCTATGTACACTTACCAAAATTCAAATTCGAGGTATCGAGTTGAAATTAAAATTGTACACTCAAACTCAAACTCAAAACTCAAACTCAAAGCATTTATTTCAATTAGACCATTACAGGCACTTTTGAATGTCATAAAAAAAAAAAAAAAACTCAAATCTGTGGTCCCTTTGTGCTGTGAAAAAATCAACCCTCTAAATCTAAGCAGTCAAAAGATATGGCTATTTATGTCGGAACTCTCGGTACGCCAGTCTGACACGCTCTTGACCTACTCTGCACTTATTTTATAATAGGCTTCCAAAATACTAGTTTCGTGGAACAGTAAAACCTAAAAACAGGAAATGGGTTTTGAATTTCAATAAGTGAGTAGGTACATTTTATTACTTACGACTGTACGAGTACCTTGCAAGTGCCTAGACTACTGAGCACAGTTGGTAAAAAGAGGTATGAGTTAAAAGACTTTTTCTAATAAAGATGTTTTGATTTATAGATATTCAAGAATGAACACAGATATTCAAAAGTAAATACTATTGACGACAATAGTATCATCTCCCTCGCTTACAGGAGAACGTAGCATCGCAATAGAATTTACATCTAAGCTAGTAAAATTATAATACAAAAAAAAAGTTTAAAGGAACACACTATTTAAATATTTATATGGTAATAGAAAACACTAAGTATGTCGCGTTAGAGTTAAAGGTTATCTTGTTGCATAAGTTGTGGTCTTTAAGGGACTTATAAAAGTGGCGTAATAGCTTTAAAGTAAAGTACACAGATTGCCACAAAATTGAACCTATATAGTTCAATATTCATCATCATCTGCCTAGCCTTTTCCCAACTATGTTGGGGTCGGCTTCCAGTCTAACCGGATGCAGCTGAATATCAGTATTTTACATGGAGCGACTGCCTATCTGACCTCCACAACCCAGTTAATACTGGGTAATACGATACCCCTTGGTAAGACTGGTTATCAGACTTTCGGAACACTGACTACCTGTAACGACTGTCAAAGATCTACAAATGACAGCCGGGACCAACGGCTTAAAGTGCTTTCCGAGGCACGGAGGAAACTCGATATATAGTTCCATATTCAATCATTCAATATTCAAACAAAATCAACATTGTTAGTACAAGCTCAACAAACCGAATCGCCTTCAACCAGTTAACCACAATGACATTCAAACATTATCATTACAGCATGACTAAAGTCAATCATTAATTAAAGTGCTGTTCTAATTTCGGCACACGTCCGGAAATGCGGAGATTCCTTACTACCGGACATAGTTGTATCGGAGGCTGTGAACAGTTCTCACGACGTGACATGACACTGATGGTTACTGACTCATGCCTTCGCCACTCTCTTCGAGATATTGCACATTAAGACATCGCCAAGTGATCTTGGCCTAGTAATACTGGAGGTATTCTCAACGGAGGTTTTTATGTTGTTAAGCTTCCAGGTTTAGTTGTAGATTTTTAGGGTTCCGTACAAATGAAAAAATGGTGGAATGGTTCAAATGGAACCCTTATTGGATCACTTTGTTCTCCGTCTGACACCTTTTATGTCTGTGAAGTTATCAAATTGAAATTAAAACCACATACTTAATTATGTGGACCCTTTGTGCTGTGAAAAAAGCAACCCTCTAAGTCTGCGCAGTCAAAAGATATGTCTGTTTATGTCACAAGTTTACGGGACCCTCGGTGCGCGAGTCTGACTCGCTGTTAGCCGGTTTTTTTTCAAACTAGTTGGTTTTACCAATTTTTCTAAACTAGTCGAAAATTCCAAAGATGTGAGAAGTAAAACATGACTTTTATAAAGGAGGTTACAGATTTGATCGACGGCAAAACTTAACAAAGTTAATCAATAGCAATCGATCTCAATTTCGTTTCGTTTCACGTTTTTAATTCGACAGAATCAAATAAGCCTCATATGTTTAAGTCACCTCAGACTTACTGCAGGAATCCTTAATGAACGAGGCGTTGAAGGAATTACATGATGAGTAAGAAAAACAGACCACACAACATACGTCTGAAAAATATTTCTGTGTCTAAGAACTAATGACGCTATAATAAGGCGAAAATGATCATTCTATAATACCTTATATGGTGTACTAAGAACTGTTTGACAAAAAATATCATTTAAATTAGCGTGTCATTTGATTGCGTACATTTAGTTTTACTTTCCAGGAACTAATTTGTGAGGATGTGAAAAAACTCGGCTGGCAACAGTCGTGTCACATAATTTACTACTGGATGACTACCTTGCAATACAAATAGTATCAAGTGGGCTTTTACTACTGATGCATGCTTTAATAAATATATTGGACAAATGAAATTGAAACAGCTAGGAGCTGCCAATATTAATACTCCATTGGAATAATGACATGAGGTGGTCTAAAATGTATATTATTATCCTATTATGATCCTGCTCAAGTGGACATTTTAGACCCCCAGTTCCTGAAGGCCCGTTAGATGTTATGAAGAAAGTAAGCACATTGAGCTTAGTTTATTCTATCTTCATTTACCGACTTCAAGAAAAAGGAGGAGGTTCTACCAGTATTTTTTATGTGTGTTTGTTACGCGATTTCTCCGCCGATTGTAGGCTGATTTTCAAAATTCTTTATTTAATCGAAATCCCATCCCATATGATTTTTATCTAGGTACATTGCTTGCTATGTTAAGAGTTATATTCTATAATAAGTACATATTTTTCTTGTAATGCCCATTGCCATTATATGGGCAATATGCTAATATCTTAGTAGCAATGAAAAATGGATACTCGATAAGAATTTGTGAAATACCATCTGAAAAAAAAAACAAATTTTCCGAAAAAACTGACTTCCAAAAAAATTATTAAAGTACTGGAAATTCTCCAATATGCCTTACTCATTTTTCACCATAGCTTGCATAGTGTCAATTCTGTTTAATTAAACCACAATCTGTAGTTAAATCATTTTAGCATTTAAATAAAAAATCCCGAATCCTACACGTAATTATGAGTAACATTATACCTTTTCAACAGACCAGTATATTATCAGTGGCGTAAATCATAAAAAAACAATAATTGTAAATCGTCTCGGTGTTTCCCAAATTTCTTTCATCATTGTTCCTAGTTCCGATACGCCAAGGTTACAAGTGTTACAACCGAATGAATGGAGTTCACTTAAACGTGAATCATGCTAAACAAGTGGAACGCGGACTGCAAAAGCGATGAGTAACGTGATCTTATTAACTGTTTGAGATACAAAATGTGTATCGGTCTGGAACCATATAGACAAGACTGTAAATTAACAACAGAAGGTTTGTTCCCTAATGTACGTACTGTATAGCACCACTGAGCCCAACCAATTTGTGACTTTAATCAACCTTGAGGAGTACGAGGAACAGGGTATATAGTTCCTCAATACTCTATAATTATAAAATGCAGGATTTTCTGTCCAGACAGGCTTTTATTCTGGTTATATTTTAAAGCCATCTTTTTATGGATGGGAAATCACCCATGTTTTTTTTAAGTTCCGAGGCCACGGTATCTTATCTTACAACCCGCAACGCAACTCTGTCTGGGTTGCGTTGCGGGTTGATCGAAAGAGCTTTGCTGACATCTCTTTGAGACGCGCGTGGAATACGAATACCATCGGCACGGCCTGTCCTCACTAGACGGAATGCCGGTGAGTTACCCATTGCTCACCATCCACTGATCCGCATCTAAGGTGGCCCGACTCCCGGCCACGTCTCCCACGACCGTTGGCTTGGTTTGAGGTTCTCTCTCAAACTTCCAGCCACCTTCTAAACTAGCATAACTGCTTCCCAGTTCGAGGTGACTTATCGCCACTATTTCTGTTTGTTAAGCGGCGATTTGCCGCGGCAGCGGTGTTTCCCCCTCGTGTAGTGCCTCCACGCGGCACTCGTACAGGCGCGCGAGTGGCAATCCGGCAAGGAGGCTCGCCGCCTAGCCGGAGAACATGCGGTAGCCCCGGATCAGCGTAATGGCTACCACTTTTTGGGGAGGATTCAGGTAGAGGGCGGTGCGCCGCCCCAATGAACGCGCCTATATTTTAAACCCTAAGTCGCAGTGAGATTCAGGATTTTGATATTAATTCTTCATGTAATCATAGATGGCGCTGTAGTAATTGTTGTACTATGTTACTGTGATATTTGTAGTGCCGCTGCAGACCAAAAGTTTACTTTGCTGGGTTGAGTGACAAGGTCTGATAGGATTTCAAGATTTTTTATATTTACAACTCACTGTTTGCGTTGGTTGTTAGAATAAGATCTTCTGTACCAATTTATTGTGTCATTTATCTTTTATTACTGATTCATACACTACCAGAATTTATTCCCGGATTTGGAAGCAGCTGTTAAAAATGACGAGGCGCCTAAAATGACGTTTTCCCTAAGGAGATATTTTTTTTAATGCGGTTTAGGTTAAATTGACTAATTGAGTTGTAACCACAATCATCATAGTGCCCTTAATTTAATATGTTTGTTTGTAGAGTTAGTCATTCGTTGTACCTATACCTAAAGAGATGACAGGTGGCCTACAATGACGTTTTAAAGCAATATTATTTCGATCCTAGTCCGGTGTTGGAAAAAAATGACGCTCAACGTCCAGGGCATCAGGGCACGCCACAATAGTGGCGATAAGTCCCCTCTTTGGAGATCATGGGTGGGTTTTAGTCAATAAAAGTCAAGACACTCCCCCCTGAGCAAGGGGAATTATTGGATCACTTTGTTCTCCGTCTGACACCTTTTATGTCTGTGAAGCTATCAAATTGAAATTAAAACCACATACTTAATTATGTAGACCCTTTGTGCTGTGAAAAAATCAACCCTCTAAGTCTACGCAGTCAAAAGATATGGCTGTTTATGTCACAAGTTTATGGAACCCTCGGTGCGCCAGTCTGACTCGCTGTTAGCCGGTTTTTTTTAAACTAGTTGGTTCTACCAATTTTTCTAAACTAGTTGAAAATTCCAAAGATGTGAGAAGTAAAACATGACTTTTATAAAGGAGGTTACAGATTTGATCGACGGCAAAACTTAACAAAGTTAATCAATAGCAATCGATCTCAATTTCGTTTCGTTTCGGCGATTTCGTGGCGATAAGTCCCCTCTTTGGAGATCATGGGTGGGTTTTAGTCAACAAAAGTCAGACACTCCCCCCTGCTTCGCCCAGAGCAAGGGAAATTATTGGATGATTGATGCAAAAAAAAGATGTCCTGTATAACTCTGTTTCTTTCCCACACTGAAATGACGTCAATACAATACTTGCTATAAAACGCCATGGTAACTAAACTATTCAGTGTCCCCGAATTTTCATGTCTCTTGTATTTGTGTAAAATGTGATATTTTTTTGGGTTCAACAAACGCCGCTGTAGAGGCTGGCCAAGGCTGTTAGGTATTTATTTTGCTAGAGCTTTGGACACAGCTAGTTTCCAATAATTAAGGGAACGCTCCGTAAATTATTGTATACTAGCTGTGTTGCCCGGTTTCGCCCGCGTCTGTAGTTGGTGCCCCGCTACCGTGGGTAGTAGCGTGATTTTGTATAGCCCATGTTATTTTCTGATAATGTAGTTTCTTCCCATTAGTGAAAAAATGGTTAAAATCGGTTTAGTGGCTTTGGAGCCTATTCAGTACAAACAAATAAATCTATCTTCTTTATAATATTACTAGTTGTGTTCGGCGGCATGCCTTGCAATACAATTTTCCGACCTACTACTATCTCCTTGTATTTTTGACTGATCTGCCTACCTAGCTACTTATTTTTTTCTTCCATAAGAACCTTCTCTTGACAATAACTAACACAACAAAAAAGTACCTAATTAGAGAAATTAGTTCAGCCGTTCACGCGTGATGCCGTGACCAAGGGAAATAAGGATTTATGTTATATATAATTATATGGATAGATGTCTGGGCAGTGAGGAGTGTTGATACGTACGGCTTACATTGGATAGTTAACATTTCTTAACAACTAGCTAGCGGGCAAAGAAACAACATTTAAGCTGCTGCGGGCCTATCGACGGTGAGCAATGAGTAGCTCACCGTCCGTCCGTTTATTGACGACAGGCCGTGCCGACGGCGCATTCCATTCGCGCCTCAAAGAGATGTCATCAAAGCAGAAGGGCATGCCAGGGCCACCGCCTGTCGGGGTTGCGGGTTGTTCGAAAGAGATACCGCGGCCCCGGAACACAAAGGGCAAAAGAAGCTACCAAGTCGAAAATCGAAGTCGATTACCTTTCAGCGTTCTGCCTTCCTTTTGAAATACTTATTCTTCTCGCACAACACATCCACCTCAACATTCTCATCATTACGGCTGAGGAATAATCGACAGACCTCACTGTTGTCATATAAATATGTAGGTAGTGCAGATTAGGTGCATTCGACATAGACTCATAGACCACTTCTGACTAACCAACCGGATGATGGTTATGACTAGACTGTTCCCATCAAAACCCCATGGCCAAAAAGTGCAAAAAAATTCAAGGAAACCTTTGATTCGTCATCCCATAGGTAGTGCTGATCGCTCACATTCCTTCTCCATACACCATAAACTTCCCGTGTTCCACACACTGAACATAATGATTCATATATAATGTCATTATGAGTCACACAAGATGTTCACCTGTACCTTAACAGATCGCATTGTCAATTGGATTACATACCTAGTAGCATAATAATAAGGGCATTTTCATACTAGCACATTCGCTGCCACGCACGAGTGCATGTCGCGTGTCTTCGATACTTGTGACGCGAACGATGAAACCTCCGATTTTAAATATTTCACAGTGCAATGTCAATACTTGAAATAAATACAAGAGATCAGAGAGGAGTACTCCTTATGATCACAATTCATAATACATTTTTAATAAGAACTTGCTGCTTGACAATAAAACGTCAAATTAGTTCATTCAATTCAACTACATACATTTGCGACAACGCGCATTAAGTCGGTACCGCGACCGCATTACTAAAACGTTTGTCATAGTGAGCACGACCCAATACATTATGAGCTCCGAACACACAATTGAACTTCATCAAATTGCCTTTTAGCCAATCATGGCCGCCGCACATCCATTCTCGCGTCATCGCTAGTGTAATCAGGCCCTTAAGTCTAGGATACGCAGACATATAACAGTAGTGTGATTCAGTGTATGCAAATACGTTGCTCAGCCGGGCCGTAGCCCATTGACTCCGTTGTTTGCTGAATGAGTGAGTATCGTAATGTTGGCTTGTTGTGCAATGCCATGCTAATTTTGTGTGTTTATGTCATATATTTTGGGATTGTTCGCGTATGAGCATATTGTATGTTTATAAAGTAAACTGAATGACTGTCTGAAATTGAATTAGTTTATTCGTGATAATTAAAATATAAGTTAGGTAAGTAATAATTAATTGTCACATTCACCGTGTTCATTTCTGAAAAGTGTATTGCATCCAAAAACAATTGTTCCGTTCCGATTTCCTTTTTTTTATAATCATAATAAAAAAAGGAAACATGGAAAGCTAATCAATATGCTGGGGTTCACTGGGTAAATTATATTTTATAAGTTATAATACCTACTGATAAAACAGATGTAACCAATAAGTCACATACCTATTACGCAAAACAATTATTATAAAGACTAAAATCCTCAAATATAACACCTTTTAAAAACAGCTTCAACGTTGACAAAAGGACTCCAAAGGACAACGCCTGCCAGTGAGAAGAGAAAATAAATAAATAGTGCGCGACAAGGTTCCCATAGCGGCGAGCGTCAGTTTGCTCAGTCCGCGATAATTGACTCGTAATATTATGTCTCGTGTGAATACGTTGTTTCCTTAAGGTGGAGTTTATGGAGAAGAAAATCGGATGATCTGTCTGTTTGAGAGAAGATGAAGAAGAGTTGGAATCATATTAATTTTTTTATTTACATACAATGTTGTTTGAAGATTTTATAATGGATTAAAGCTAAGGTACAATAATTATGGAGCCTGTTGGACGTAGAAAAACGTATAATGAAAGCCTTTCTGTTTCATAGCTTCTTTAAGTCACTCCAGGAAAATTAATAATAGTTTGTGTTTAAATGTTTTTATCAAGAAATATTTAAAAATGTAACTTATATGTAAAGAAATCAATAAATGAACGATAATTTGTATTTGTAAAATTAGCGCATCAGAAGAAATTATTGCCAAGTTACCTTGTTAAATATACGGATTATTGGTAGACAATTTCATTGAATTAAACTATAAGTTGCGGTTAATTTGTCGACAAGTTATTTAACATAAATCTGATCCACATCATCGAGTGCCACTCGATACGGTTTTAATCAAGATCTCATTGGTTCAAGATTTTCCAAATGAATTATGAACCTGATAATTCATTTTCGAGCACAATAGGTTGATAATTATTTCGCGTTTATTGTTCCAAATTTTTCAAACAACAAATAACTCCAACCATTGTTTATTCTCCAGAGCCACTAGATATCAAGACTTCACTCGTTTAAGAATTTCCAGATGATTTTTGAACCTGATAACTCATTTTTGAGCACAAGATTTTCAATTACATCGCTTTTACTGTTTCAAATTCTTCAAACATTAATATAATAATATCTTCTACCATTAGCTTATGCATTATCTGATTCCAAGCCACAATAATATTAAACAGCCACAACGCGAGTAAAGCAGCGTTCACAAGCTTGTATCTCCCACATTCGTTCATGTTTGTTCGACGTCGATGACTGTTGAGTTAGGCTGCCGTGTGCTATTTCTGTGTTACCGATTTTTTCCGTGTTTATCTTCGTTTGGCACATTTAAGTCGGAAGACCACCGACTAACGCTGCTGAAGTGTTGTTACAACTTGATCCGATGATTTGTCACTATTTTAATGACTGGTTCTGCTATTTTTGTTCAAAAATCTTTTTTTATTTATTTAAAGTGGAGTCCCTTTACTGCGTTCTCTTTTATTAAGCTCTATTTCAGCTTCTGAAATCAAATTGCTGTTAATAAAGTTTAATAATAATTTAATGAGTTCAAAATGGCAGTTATTTTTTTAAGGAAAAGCTTTATTACTATCATTTAGGTACAGTCAGCAAAAAAGAAAACTTCGAACTTCGTCAGATCTGGTTGATTTTTTCTTAGAAATGATGGACGTCTTCAGCTCAAATTTAATTTATTTGACGAACTGTTTGTTGTCTATAAAATAAATTTAACTTTATTTGAAATTATTCATGGATTTTTAGAAGAAAATTTCAACTGTATCTTGTGAGCTTGGTTACTTATATCTTTTGCCAACTGTCGCTTTTACTTTGATCTCAATGTTCTCATCGTTAAATAGGTCTGCATTTACTTGATAGATCTTCACTAAGTGAGGTCTTTCAATCAATCAAAAATAATCGTATTTATAAAAAAAAAATTAATGGCTACAACCTGATATGTTCCATTCGGCTAGTGCTTTTTCTAATTAATATCCATTTATCCGATATTTTTAACAATCATGTGAAAGTATTTCAAAATTACAAAATTACATTAAAAACCGCAAGTGAACGAATCCGGAAGGTAATACGATACTATAACTATGATGTCCTTATTGTTAGGACAAATACAGACCGACGGCTAAATGATCTGCTTATATGTATCGAGTTACGTTTGCGCACCGCCTTATGAATGAAATGTACCGGAAAAGTGGGCTTCCATATTTTGTGGAATAATTGTTTTATTTGGTTGAAAATTGTTTTCTATTTATTTTAATATCTTTAATTATAAACTCTCGACACACTTATTTTAGTTCATAAGTTAATTTGTATTTTTTTCGCTGCATTCTTCTTTGCTTTAATGTCAAGCTCGCTTTTTTCTTAGACAAAGGAATGATCCAAACCTCAATTAATATAATTCCAAAAGGAATTTTATCAAACATACAGTCATTAACTTTAAAAATGTCGTTAACCTTTTCAAACATTCTAATAACTACAAAACTAGGGGACCCGATCCGTAATCACTTAAAAACAAAAAAGTTTCGATCCCAGCTTATCGTATCATATCTAACATCAATGTATAACAAATATACGTTCAAACATCCGAGGGCACCGCAAAACACTACCCACGGGAGGAATGTCGCGTAGGTCAAATAAAAGAATTCGGTCCTTTAACAATAACATAATCGGATGCGCCGGCGCCGCAACGGCGATCGCTTAGCACAATGCCACAAAAATATTATAAAAGACATACCTATAGACGTGTGAAATCATGGCGACACCGAACACACAAAAAAAGTTATCGAAAAAATATTCAAAAGTTTTCGTTCGAGAACTGTTTTTTTTTTCTTTGATCGGCGATTAATTTTATATTGATTGGACGTTTTACGCTTGTTAGAAAGATTTTTATAAGTGGCTTGATAGTAGCGCTTTTTAAGTTTTGAATGTGGAGCAATATCACTCACTAATAAAGCAATTTGAGGCATCCTTTCAAGCTATAAAAGGTTTTATTGTAAAAGTTAAATATTGTTTTACAATAATGTTATGAGAATTTTGCATTAATTAAAAGTTCGATAACTTTTTATAGAAAAGACACCGACATTTTATGGAACTGCTTCATAGCAATAATTTAAAGCTTGAATCTTATTAACAAGTAATTAAGGTTTCTATGATTCATAAATCAAGATATATTATGTAGTTGCACAACTCCAATTAGATGACTGAACACCTTTTCAAAAAACATGCGCCCATTTTCACACTTTCTCATCAAGGCTAAAAAAGGTTCTTTCAAACATCCCAAACAAATTTAACAGAGTCATAATTCATAAAGCTTATCAACAAACGAACCGCTAAAACTGACCACCGTAACGAAAATGGCGATTCAAGAGACGAACCGTTCCAAAATTAATTGGACATAATTAATAAAGCGTCTAAAACAAACTCCTCCCTGCCTTCCGACCGATCTTGCATGTTAGATTATTTTATTTCTTTTTACCAACATAAAAATACTACTCAAGAAATTTAACCACACCTTTGTATTAATTACACAAGGTTGCATTTCCAATGGCTGGTGTAGCAGTTGACGGTAAATGTAAATTTATCACGGTGTGTATCTAAGGTTTTTTTGTTACAGCATTCCATACAAAACGTGTGTTGTAAAGAGCCCCCGACGATACCACCCATTCATAAGGACAGTGGTGACCTATTGAGATTTGAGACCGATAGCGTGTTGTGGACATGGCTCGGTCTTATAAGTAGTATCTTATATATATATATATGAGAATATTTCACGTACAAAATCTAGAGAAGCGCGTCTGTAAAACAGTTTCCCTAATATTTTCTAATGTGTTCCGAAAACATTAAAGATTTCAACCGAAATATTTTGATCGTAACTGCTAGGACTATATTAAATAATATGAAAACACTTTGTGAATCGGTGAAAATAAAAAAAAAATACAGGAATAGTGGAATGCGAAAAACGTCCTCGGAATGTCGAAAAATCGGACAACCTGTCTAGAATACGAATGTATAAAAAAAAACACATGTCTTATAATAATGAAACTAAAGTCATTGAAGGTCTGTCTTGTCCACTTTAGTTCTTTCGCACAGAGGCCCACACGCGCGTCTCATGCAGCCTCTTGTAAACTCGACTTTGGGCTTGAACGACACTTGGTCCTTTTGTTGTGTGTCCTTGACGAAACAAATTTACGATAGCACCTCGCTCTCACATAATGAGCGTCAGCACAGCTATTAACACCTTTCGGTGCTCAATGAAGATGTACGGAAATCGCAAAGTTGACGAAAAAAAGGTTCGAGAAAATTTGGGTAGAACAATAAAGTTAGAAGACGCGTATAAGCTGAAAGAATATTAAATCTTGAGAATATCGAAATAACAAACTTTTGATTTTTAACCGATTTCGAAAAAGGAGGAAGTTCTATGTTCGAACTTTTTTTTTCGTAGACTACATGTTAGTTTTTTACAGCAGTATTATATCTCTAGTCTGACTATATCTGTGATTACTTCTGGGGCTACATAACATATTACAATAATAATTATGAAGCTGACTGGCTAACAAAGCCATAGCAGCTTGAACCCTAGTGCTAGTAGGTCCTCAATACTATTAATAAAACTTGTCTTCGGTATTTGTAACAGACACATTTAGTCTCCATCACATAAATGAAAAAAAAAAAATTCAATTCGACATCATTAAGGTGTTTATTTCAGGTATCCTGTAAATTGTCATGTAAAATGAAGGTAGATTTTGATACACATAGTAATCGACAATGATATTGAAGTGTCAAACTGTGTCTTAATTTAACGTAACAAATAAACCACAGATCTTCATAAGTTCCACATATCGAAGCGTATAATTAGCAAATAGCCCAACACCAAACCATCAACATGAGCCAACTCCCCTGACAATAAATCCACTAACATTTATGATTTTTAAAAGATTTCCAACATTCGAACGAACATGAAAAAAATAACAATTTATGGTCTCTTCACCCCCGCTGTAACCATTCAAAGCCCAATAATTGTATATTCTTTTACAGTAGTGTGCCGTTTATTTTGTATGGCCGATGAAGGCCGCAAAAAAAGCATTCAACTAAAATCACAGGCGCCTTTAATCACCGCTATTGAGATCTATCCAGGGATCAAAGCTGGAGCGGCGCCGTAACGAAATAGGCTCTCAAAATATTGACATAAGGTCCAATTTACATGCACGATTGGACACGCTTTTTTGCTTAGCAGCGGATGCTCGTGTCAAACGCTTTAGTATTTTGAGTTTGTTTTGAAAATTCTTTTATCTGATGTATTTGCTGTTTCTATTGTTGGTGGTGCTTCATCTGCTACGGGGGCGATTTGTTGAGGGGGCGGTATGCTTGCTGAAAATGCTTACTGGCAATAATTTAGACGTCAAATAAGGTTTTTGTGCGGTTCGGGTGACGTGGCGATCATTTCAGTTTTATTTATGACTTTGGCAGGATATCGCACAATATGCGGAGGAATTCGCGGCGGCTTTGATGCCGATGTGCCGAGGCGCGTTGGTGGCATTTCCGTTATTGTATAAAGGCTCTTTTATAGGTAAAATGGTAATGCGAGAAAACTTTTGGCAAACAATACTTGCTTGTGTAAGTTTGTGTGTAATGGTGCGCATATTAATGGTGTTTGTTTTAACGCATCATTTGTGTTGAATCTTAACATTTTGGGGTTAATATTTTTGGTTAAAAACAAATTGCTGCATAGATGTTCGCGCACAGCGCGTGAATGCATGCTATCTTATCGTGCGTAGGAAAGACTTCAACGAGCGCATGTGCATTGCTAAAATTGACGAAACAACTTCATTTTGAAATTTTCTTTTGAACACTTAACTTTTGTTTCATTAGGTACCTATAATATGATACGGTGTTTTTTTATCTATATGATCCTAATCATACAGCTGTATCAAAATAAATAAAGGTGGATAATCTAACTTTTCTATTTTTTTATTTTGTATTATGTAGTTCCATTATTTAATTCTAATCAACAGCAATTTATTCATAAGCTATCATTTCAATTCGTCACATGCACCTGGTAATCATCTTAACACCCATATGTCACGAAGAGATTTAATCTCATTACTGTTCACGAATAGGCAGGGTGCACACGAACAATTGGCGACGCACGACTGGACAGCTGTCGGTCGCATGCGTCCGACAGGTGTGCACACCGCTTTATAGGAAAGATAGAAAGATCTTTAAGGCTTAATCTGGTCATTTTTGTGAGTGATTTAATCGTTTTAATTAGTAAATTAGGTACATACTTTTTATATGCTGGCTGAACATGAGGTTTAAGCTTCGATTCCCCGGGGTTGCGGATTATACCGGGGTTGCGGGTTGTTCGAAAGAGATACCGCGGCCCCGGAACGTAAAGGGCAATAGAAGGAATATAGGTGGGTTTTAGTAAGTGCAAGTCTGACAATCCCCTTCGCTCCTCCTAGAGCGGGGGAAGTTATTTGATGATTTCCCATCTGCAAAAAAATAAAGACTACGATTCCCAGGTCAGACAAGCTGTTATTGGGTTTTTTTATCTTGAATTTCTCAATGGCAGCCAAAGCGTCCGGATTTGTGTTTGGTTTATGTTAATAGGCTTGCCCTTTTAGTACGTTGGCCTAAGAAGATATAACTAATGAAATATGGATCTACTAGGAACACCTCTGCCTTTGAAGCAGTGATAGCCTAGTTTGGAATGTTGGACTGCCAAGTCATAAGTCTCGAGTTCGAAACCAAGTAACTCAACTCGCTAACAGGCTTTCCAGGGCGACCGCCTGCCGGGTGGTTCGAAAGAGATACCGCGGTCCCGGAAGATAAAGGGCAAATGAAGGAACATGGATGGGTTTTACTTAGTTTTGATGGAGATGGGAAAATAACTTTTCCCGAAAAAGTTATTTTTAGGAGAATAAAAAAGCACTCAGTTCTGATTTTTTTGGTTTCATCTGCATACTATGTAATTATCACTTGTTTCAGTGAAGGAAAACATTGTGAAGAAACCAGCATGCTTGAGAGATATTTTAAGCCAAGTCAGAGGCATAAAATGGACATTTCTCTACTGTTCCTACTCTGGATAGTCTAACCAAATGTCAAACCATTGCCTTTCTTGATGGTTTGACGTGACCCAATACCCGTGACCCGTGCCTTTGTCTTCACCCCAGTCGACCCGGGAGAGATCAAAAAGGTTATCCATTCTATAAAATCCAAAGCTGTGGGCTGTGATAACATCAGTCGCCGCATGATTGTGACGGCTCTTGACCAGCTTCTTCCTGCAATCTCCCATATTGTTAACTTCTCCCTTTACTCCAGTGGTTTCCCAACTCTATGGCGGAAAGCCTATGTGCGTCCTCTATCTAAAATTCCTAACCCCACCCATCCCAGTCATTTTCGTCCAAATTCCATTCTTCCTTTTTTATCAAAAGTACTTAAGGCCTGTGTACACAAGCAATTTTCCTATTTCATTCACCGTAACTCCCTTATCAGTCCTTTGCGATCCGGGTTCAGACCGGGGCACAGCACTGTTACTGCTCTCCCTAAAGTGACTGACGATATTAGGCGGGGTATGGAAGAAACTAAAGTCTCCGTCGTAGTGTTGATTGACTTTTCGAATGCTTTCAATACCGTCAGTCACGAAGTCCTCTATCTATCCTCTCTTATCATAATGGTCTCTCACGAGGTTTTGGAATGGTTTTCATCCTATTTTCGGGGCCGACAGCAGTCAGTTGTTGCTGGAGAATCTTCTTCCAGCTGGTGTAATCTTGTAACTGGCGTGGAGATGAAATACCGCCTTGGGGGACCCCAAGGCGGTATTTCATCTCCACTCTTGTTTTCAATTTTTATAGACCTCATAACTACCCAGCTTCAGTGTTCGTATCATCTTTATGCTGACGACTTATAGCTCTACTGTCAGGCAAGTGTTGACAACTTAGCGGATGCGATTGATGATTTAAACCGGGATTTGAAGCAGTCGTTAAAAACTGGTCTGATCGTTTCGGGGTGGCGGTAAACCCAACCAAGTGTCAGGCTGTTATTGTTGGAAGCCCTCATAGCGTAAGAAGGCTAAATAGTTTATCAATCTCACCGATTACCTTTGATGGCACAGTCATCCCAATAAGCTCCGACGTCAAAGATCTGGGTTTGTATGTGGACTCTTGCCTTGACTGGCGTAAGCAGGTCGCTACGGTGAGCAAGAAAGTCACTGGAACGTTGTGTGCATTTTACCGATTAAAAATATTCTTCAAAGGCAACGCTTGTTCAGTCCCTTATCTTCCCCATTATTGATTACGGTGATGTGCGTTACTATGACCTGAATGCAGATCTTCTCAACAAACTTGACCGACTTCTGAATAACTGCATTCGATTCGTATTTAATCTTCGTAAGTATGACCATGTATATGTCGTATATCGTCCATATATCGGTCACTTTTAAAATGGTTGCCTATCCGACAGCGCAGAGCGTTGAGGGCCTTGACTACACTCTTTTCTCTACTCAACAAATCCACTTCCCCTTCTTATCTAACTTCACATTTTCAATATTTATGCTCTGCTCACAGCAAGAATCTTCGTTCCTCTAATAACCGTCTTCTGCGTTGTCCTTCTCATCGCTCTGGTTTTCTTAAAGCTTCTTTCCCTGTCCAGGCGGTCTTCCTCTGGAATGCACTCCCTCTAAATACCAGGATGGCCACCAATCGGTTCACTTTTAAAGTAAGAGCTCGGGAACATTTACTTAAGAAGTTGGCTGATTCGGCTCCAAATTAAATGGTTGTTAGTTTTTCCCCATGTATTTATGTATTTATAACTCTCTTGAGTTTATTTTGTTTGTATGTATGTATTTATCGTTATATTATATTTGTTAATGTTTTCTCGAAACACTTTCTGTTAGGCAACCTGCACCTACTATGTTTTCTCTCTGCATCACCCTAAGGTAGACTGGTAGAAAATGCCCAAAGCATTAAGTCCGCCTTTGTACAGTGTTTATACATGTCATCATCTGCCTAGCCTTTTCCCAACTATGTTGGGGTCGGCTTCCAGTCTAACCGGATGCAGCTGAATATCAGTATTTTACATGGAGCGACTGCCTATCTGACCTCCACAACCAGTTAATACTGGGTAATACGATACCCCTTGGTAAGACTGGTTGTCAGACTTTTTGGAACACTGACTACCTGTTACGACTGTCAAAGATCTACAAATGACAGCCGGGACCAACGGCTTAACGTGCTTTCCGAGGCACGGAGGAAACTCGGTATGTAACGGGTGGTCACCCATCCACAGACCAACCTAGGCAAGCGCGGCTTAACCTAAAGATCGACCCGAGCGGCTGCTATTATTTAGCCACGAGCTCCTCGAGTGTTTATACATGTGCATAAAGTTTTAATAAATAAATAAAACCTCTGACACCAAGTTAGGCACTAACCACACGACAAAGAAAAACAGCTCTGCCTGACGTTTTGGGGATAGCAGGCGTGATGTGTGTTATTTATGTGTCATAGTGTAATGTGCTTTATTGAAACTTCAAAAGAAGTCGAAATTAACCAATACCTATAACCGCCATTTCCTTCCTCCAATGACGAATCCGTTGTTATGTCAAATTGGGGAAAGCCAACCCAGCTCATAATCTTACCAGCATTTTGGTACCTATTAAAACTCATTCACTTTAAATACTCCCAAAAACAATAGACTCTTGTCTGTACCTAAAAAAAAATATTTATATTCAATGTAACAACACTACACAGGGGTTAATAAGAAAATGTTTAATAATTAAATAACTGCAAAGTTTCTTGATTTATTTTTGATATGTTTTATTGATATCTCAATTTCACTAAAAAAAAGCGTCCAAGCACATGTCATGCAATATATTTTATGCTTACACTTTCTCACTTCCCACGAAACCAATTTTAGCAGTCTTTCCGCATAGACTTATAATCATAAAACCACAAAACAAAAGGGCATCTCTCAAAAATATCATGTTACTGCGCCGATAAAACCCCTGTCCAAATATTTAGTATCATAAAACCAATTCAGATATAATATATAGTACAATCGGCACACCGCATTTGTATTCATATAGAATATAAGTTATAAAAAGATTATGGTCGTCATTTTAACTTCTTTTGTTAAAAATTAAAAGGCGAGCGCTCGTTTAAGGCACACGTCACGTATGAACACGTTATAAACTGTGCCTTCAATAAATTAAAAGTGTGCGTTTAATGTTAGATATCATTTATACGACTAGACGGTAAAAAGGCAACAACCTTGCCCCAAGATTCCTGAAGTACAGGTTTAGAATTTAGACTCGGAAACTTTAAACGAAATAGAATATTTCTACGACTCCCGCCAAATACTCAATCAGCCACATAATTTAATATATTTACATATGAAAAAGCATCGCCAATAAAATACAAAAATCGATTCCGATACACCATAAAAAGGACATCAAAATCAATTTACGATGCGACACGAAATAACTCCCGATAGTCATAACAGAGGGTGCTATTTGAGAAAAATGCATCATAATCCTAAACGCCACTTGTCATACGAACTCTATAATATTATGACAATAAAAAAGTATTCATTGAGACAATAGTGAGGGTTTGAGCCCACAATAAATTCTGACGCGGTCCATTTATCACGCGAGATAATAATCGAGGAGCTTATACCGTGCACAAGGAACGAAATACTTTAGAGGTTTATTCACCCACTTCTGTCAAATTTATACGGCTAATTAAGTTGTTTGGGCTGGAATTTCTAATCTTTGTAATCGCTTGTAAGTGATGTTATTACTTAATTATTTTTGTTAGATGTCACTGTGCAGATTATTTTTAATTTATCAAGTCGTATAATTACAACATAGTCAATCATTTGAATACCTATAATCCTACATACACATAAAATAAATTTAAATAAATTATTTCACCCCTCGCTGTAAAACCCCTACGTGTGAGCCCAGTAATTGGCTCAACAAATCGAGTACAATGTTCACCGCCGAAGCGTCAACCAATCAGCGGCTCGAGCTTCAACGCGCGGCCCCTTTCACACGGGGCGAACTCCATTTAGTGAACACCAAATTATTCGATCTATTATCGTTGTACGAATATGTTTATTTATGGAGCATTTATCTTACCACACCCGTTTTTATTGGCAGTAAAGTATGAAATTGTGTATTAGGAAGCCTTTCACATCGCTGTTTCATATCAACGGAGGATATAACTCGAGATTTAGTTTTAACTGGTGTTTTGTGTCCGACCGACATGTTCAAACGTGATGTTTTTATGGAAACGTATGTTATTGCGTGAGTTCGGTACGTTCAGTTTATAGCTTTTAGCCACTTTGTGTTCAAAAGTATGTTGTGAAAAATATATTTTAAAATGGGTTTTTAGTACTATTTATATCGTAGTGACCTTTTTGTAACCGCAACTTACATGCGTTTGCGGAATTGAAAGTTTGTCTACTTTGAGAATAATATTTTAAGTATTTTTGTTTTATATGGTAAGTCAATAACAATTGTATTCAATCAATGTTGTGTATTTTCCAGTGGAACTTGCGGTTCAATTATTAAATTATCGAAAGAAACTACCTTTATTTTGTTATGCCATATAGTCCACTAAGTCAATAACTTATCCGACAAAAATAATAGATTCACAAACCACATGGGTGGTTTATGCATCTATTATTTGTTTACTGTATGGATTACAATTATTATTCAAATCCATTCTACACTTCCTACTTCAATCAAACTTGTATCACGTCCAATGGTCCATAAATTCATAAAGTACAACTAGACAATTATATTAAACTTAATGTAATATGGGTATGGCCATCAGTGCTTTTTCAAATTGACCATTTTATAATCTTACTACTTTATCGTGACGCTATTAAATATTAACTGCCACTATTTACCGCAGAGTGTGGCAAAAAACTGCTTATATGAATAGACAGCAATCTGAGACAAAGTTTGACCTTTTCTGGATTAATGGTACAATATTAAATTCAAACTATTTTCAAATTGTTCCGTACAAACTTACGACATAAACGGTCATATCTTATGACTGCGTAAACTTAGAAGGTTTAGTTTTTCGAAACACAAAGGATTCACGAACTTGAATATATGGTATTCATTTCCGAGATAAATGGTATTGACAGACAGACAGACACACGGACAACAAAGTGATCCAATAAGGGGTTCCGGTTTTTCCATGTGAGGTACGGAACATAAAAATAAAATAAATGTATGTGGCAAAAGTGCAGCTTATTTATGGGAACCCTAATTACATCAGTATAAGCTATTCCTTCTTTTAAATGACTACACAACAGACAGGTTTGTAGTAGAATGTCCTCAAAGCTAGTTGCCCGATAGTAAACCCTCTCACAGCCATCTTGACCTTAGATTTAATAACTTAGATAATCTATTAATAGTCTAGTTTTTGTCTACCGACGTTCTTATATGCTACCTTTTTTCGACTTATGGGGTCAATGATGGAAGCTCTATTTTTAGTTTCGATTCGAGTGAAAACGAAACGAAACGTCGTTTTCTAAGAGTTGAAACACATTCATTTAAGAAGTCAAATAGAACATAGAAAGAAACCTATAACTGTAAAGAATTTTAGAAAATTTCGTTTTAAACAAAACGTCGAAAAATTTTAACATTATTTCTAAGACTTAGAAAATGTAGATTTCCCATCAATCAGTGTTGACTGCCTCTCTGAGGACGCTATATATAGACATTAGAATAGACACATAGAACATTAATATACTACATAAAATACATAGCATACGCCTCCAATAAATCCCCGTGACACACAAAGCTTGCCGCTCTAATTTCGCCAAAAGCAGACGCCGCTAATATCTCAATTTCGAGAACGGACCTACGTCTGAGGGCAAACACACCGCCCATTAGAACCCCACGGTCCAGCTGCTCACGAATCGTCACTTAATTGCACTACCTAAGTGCAATAAATTAATTACGTGACAACAAAACTGTGAGAAGGTCCACAGGAGACGAAGCAAGGTAGCCCCCCGCTGTTTGAAGACCTCACGAGAACACACTGTCGCATCACACCGCTTTGTCCACCTAAATTCGCCTTCCCTTTTCGCCCGTCGAGTTTGTGAGCAACAAAAAAGAGATGAGCAATCGTCGGCGAAGCCTTTGCTCCTCGCTCATCATTTTTCACGTCTCATTCAATAACTCGATGCATAGTCGCCGAGATAGTGATCGAGTTTTGAAATATTTCGATGGGAGAGCGTTACATTCCCAAGGATATGGTGTTACTTTGCGTGCGGAATGTTTGTACCTACTTGTATTGTGCTGGACTCAGGCGAGCTTAAAAGAATGGTTGGTGTGACGTTGCATGTATGTTCAGTTATATATTCGAAATGCAACTGGAAAAGTGTTCTGTATCTATTGAAAATATTCGCAATTAAATGAAATACCAAACCAATTTGTTTTCAGTCATTTTTATTTATCCTTAAGAATGTAAATCGTAATTATAGTATTTCTATTATTAACAGTAAAACGGCATATTTACCTAGTTTACTATTTGATAACGTCCGGTTCCAATAAACAAAAAACGATTCGTTTTACTTACAGATGATGGACGTATGTCAAAATCCTACTATCCGTAAACAAAATGACTCGTTATTTGTTTATTGGAACCAGGCGTGAGACATCCAGATATTAAGGCGTTCGCGCAGTTTCAAGCGCCACGATCACGGATAAACTGAAGTTATTGCGGGTTAGTGTTGATGACCGTTTTGACTTGTTTCAAAAATAGTAACTGTATTTGAGTACATACACATTAAATTCGATGTGTGTTCTGTAATGTCATCCGAACAGCTTTTACGTAAACTCAAGCCAAAAGCACTTTATAATGTGCAACTGCCGTACGTAATGTAAAGTTGTACTATTAATTGAGTTTTTAATTTTTATTTATATGAAAAATAAACACAATAAAGACTGCAATTGATCTATATCCTTAGGTAAATCTTGTCTCGCATAAAATGGAAAAACGCAAAGACGAAGAACATTGTTCAAAATGTCAGCATCACAAAACGGATCTCACGTTTACATAAAGACGACCACAACTAGTGTAACAAGCATTGAACAAGTGAAATAAATCGGAAAATCCATTTATCACATGTAAATCGTTCAATGAAACTCCCAAAACAATTCTATTTGCATCACTGGGCACGTTTATAACGCTTTCAGAAGCGTCAAAGCGTTGCAAGTCCCGTATAATGTAATTTAATTCTATGCAGCTTACAAACCCTTTGCAACAAAGAGCCCCAGAACACTTTGTTGGCTATTGTCGGCTACTTTACAGATTACATTCATTGTAATACATAATAGTTAGGAAGCAGGTACAGTTATATTCATTGAGTGGTCTTGCACAGATGTTTATCAGAGAAACAATGCCGTAAGTTTTGCAAACTGACAGTTTTTCGAGGTTTCCCTTATCTGTGTATCTTGGTAGTTTGTCGCTTTGAGCCGCCGCGATTTGCACCTATTTGTTGAAACGAGTGTTATCTCGCAGATTAAGGATGGTGGGTTTTGGTGTTAAATTTTCTAGAGTTGGGCGTGTGAATGGTTTAGTGAATGAGCAGCTAATGACGACAGAGATCGATATCTTTGATTGTTTTTGAGGGTTTTTTTTTTGCGAAACTGTAGAGTAATACTGATTGGTTTGACTTAAGGGACTAGTTAAGGTGAGGTCGGGAGCAGAACAGATGGATACTTTTTGATGTTAAGAGTCGCTGCCAATGTTGAGGTAGAAGTGGGATTGAAAGAAGTGAGATATTTATTTTAAAACTCCATCCCCCCGCCTCAATATTCGTTTATAAAGAAATATTACCAAAGTGTGTGTGCCTTTACTTACCTTTTAATTTAATTGCCATATTTTTCACTCAGTAATTACACCTAGTTTACTCTAGTAAAAAAGAATTGAATAAATTATATTCAACATTTCGAGACGACTTTGTCGTATAAGAGTATAAAAAAAATAATATGACGACGTAGACTACTTTTTTTAACTATTAATTAATCTGAGTTCCGATCCAAAGCCATAACTATCAAAACATCTTTGCCTAAATAGCGGGCTGTGTTAATCAGCAAAAATATAAAAGACATAATGTTATGTAATTGTGTTGTAATTATTTGTTTTCATCTGTTCATATTATGAACTAGTTTAAAGCCGCTATGAGATCATAAACGTGCTATCAGAATAAAAAGACAGATAGACAAAACCTTTTAGCATTTTTATCCGACTTAAAAAAAAGGTGGAGTTTCTCAATTTTACTGGGTGTTTTTGTATGTTTGTTACGCGATTTGTCCGTCGCTTGTCGACCGATTTTCAACATGCTTTTTATAATCACAGGGGTCCCATATCAGAGGAGCCTGACGCGGTTGCGGGTTGTTCGAAAGAGATACCGCGTCCCCGGAACATAAAGGGCAACAGAAGGAACATGGGTGGGTTTTAGTCAGTACAAGGTTGATAGTCCTTCCACTCCGTCCAGAGCGGGGGAAGCTATTTCCCATCCGTAAACAAAAGGGGGTCCCATATGAAGTTTATCTATATTGCTTGTTTAATTAATGAGTTATCATCTTTAATACATCGTTTTTCTTCTAATGTATTTAGACGATATGGTTATATCTCTTAGTAGCGATGAAAAAAGAATACTCAATAAAAAAAAAAGTTTTTTCGGAAAACGGTTTTTTAAATGAGTAAAGTATGGATTTAGGACTTTATCTAAACCACAGCTAAAAATAAACTTAATAAAAGGTTGTCTGTTTTTAGGGTGTGCTTTATTTGTGTAATCAGTTTTGCTGATTATCCTGCAAGCTATTTCCTGCTTAATACGAGAACTCCAGGTATTATAGAAGTGGTTGTCATTGTAACAATAGTTACTGCTGATCATTTTGTAAAACAGTTGCAACTTGTGACAGCGTGTCGTAAATTAAAAAAAAAACATTGCCCCACACTAGGAATTTCTTCTGTATCGTGGGTGCATTTACAAACATTTAAACTCACATACACAAACAGCCAGACCCGGAACAACTATCTGTGACCATACATATATATGATCCAAGCAGTCGATCACTCAGACAATGCGTCAACCGTGTCTTGTGTTTTAAATTATGTGATTTTTAAAGTTATTTTGTTATTATTAGATCTTTGATTTTATATTTTACTAGCTGTAAAATTATTTAATAGTAATGAGGCTAGCAGACTGATCAAAAACGCGAACATCTTGTGAACGTGAACATCATCATCATCATCATCATGATACAATTGCAAGCCAAGCTTTAAGGATTTTAAAATAGTACCACCACTCATATAAAACAACAACAAAAATATACAAAAAACAACGCATACAGTTTCCCAGAAACATACATAGATCTAGATTAGTCGTTTATTTGATGCAACAACTAAAGACAATACAGGTAATCCAACATATGAAACTCACCACCACCCTAACCCACACCACACACACCACCCTCACTCATACCACACACCACCCTCACCTACACCACCCTCACCCACACCACGCAACTACCCTCCACCTACACCACTATCTCTGTAATCTTACAAGATCTTGCCAATAATCACCTTTTGTTGCTATGTTAAAGGTATGTATAATGAGTCTACTTCACAACTACTAATATCTACTTATTTTCATCCATCACTCATCATTTTGAAATTATTAAACTCAAAGCATTTAATTCAATTAGACCATTCCAGGCTCTTTTGTCATAGTCACAAGACATAATAACTTGTGAAAGTACTATAGTTGCCCATTCCAAAGCCTTGATCTCTATGGAGAAGATGGACAAGAAACTTCATGGTCACTGAAAATCATGGTTACATCATTCATGTTGAGATTATACATATAAGCTAGAATGGTGTAGAAAAACGAACACATTGAAAGCGTCCAGAGTAAAAGCAAAATAAGAATTATACTGTTTTTGCTGTGGCATGGTGCGGGTGACATTAGTAAAACCATTCCTCTTCAATCTGGAACGTTATCTCGATTTCTGATGATGACTAAAAGCGTTTAAGGCTTTACCCTGAATATCATAGCCGTATAGGACTACCAACACAGACATGTTTAGTGATGGGATGTATTATTATGAAGCGTTTAGCATTATCTTTTCGTCTAATGTCACAGACCATGCTAGAGCGAAAATAGCATAATTAATAAATGAATTAAAATAAACCGTGGCAGCTAAAAGATGACCAGTCACAACTGACAGCGCCTGGTCGAAAATTACGCATGGAACAGCCCCATTCAGCTCAATAATTTTGATCATTATACTATACTTCATGGGAGGCCAATATTCCAAAGCAAAACCAATTTTTGATGACTAAAATTCACACAAACATTTTTGCTGAAATATGAAAATTAGGGCGGCATCGGAAGGCTTTAATCCGTAAAGAAATCCACCCACATCCGGTGGCGCTTGGGAATATTTGATAATTTGAAGTTAACGAATGGTTTATTATCCCGCGGTAAGACATGAAAAGGCGCCGGCGATTTAGAGCTTTGAGCAGGGCTGGACTAAGGACGCGAGATTATTGATGCATTTACTCCATTTCTTATTAGAAGCTGAGAAATTCAAAACTAACATGTTCATTTTTATCCTTACTAATATTATAAAAGCGAAAGTGAGTTTGTTTGTTTGTTTGTTTGTTTGTTTGTTTGTTACCTCTTCACGCTGTAATGGCTAAACCGATTTTGATGAATTTTGGTACAGAGATAGTTGGGTACCAGGAGACGGACATAGGCTATTTTTTTTTTAAAAAGACTGGGATATGAGGGAGAAAGAGGGAAGAAACGAGAAAACTTAGCGTTGCTATTACAAATCAATAAGGCGCTACCGAATTTAACGCGAGCGAAGCCGCGGGCAAAAGCTAGTAATGTTATAAATATTTGAAACAATAATTTCTTAAGCTCTAAAATTTAAAGAACTTTAAATTCATTTGTAATGTTAAAAGGTAGGTATATTAATAATAATAATAAGAGGTTAGAACACTTGTACTTACTACTTCTATATCTACACTCTGTCATACTAATACCAACTTAATGAGTTGGTAACAATAACATTATTTTCTAACAAAATGTTCAAATCCGTCTCTGCCTGTTACGATGAGATAAGTCGTAAATCCACGGCTATTTAGTGGCTTGCTGTGGTAACAGATTATTTGCCATTTTGTTGGCCAAACATGTTTTGTTTTTTGTAAAGTAGTAAAACTACAAGTTTAGTACCTAATAACTGATTAGTATCGAATAGCTTCTATTTACTATTGCATATATGTATCTGCATATACTATCAATTTCTTAGAAGTTCTTTTTAAAGGTTCAAGTACAAATTAAAGTTAATTGGTACCAGAAACAGTTTTAACTCAGCGGCAACTATTTATTTATTAATAAATAACTCACTTTTATTTTCAGGCATCGGAGGCCTGATAAAAAAATACAAAAGAAACTAATACATATTGAATACATCTACAAAAAAATGTTACTTGCAATTAATCGGCGACGTATTGTGCCGAGTTGTCATGTGTTGGCTGGCGTATAGTAATTTATTTATTCTTACTTTAAATACTAATTAATGAGCTTTCTGCAAACCTAAATCCATCTCTGAACCCACTGAGAAGTTTTAGTGTCTTGTTGAAACCACAGATAATAATTTACTGTAGCCCGATCTCATGAATGGACTCGCCCACACCCTTCCCTTATCGGTAGGTTGTTTTATCACTTTGCTAATTTGTTAGTTTTCAATGTAAAGATTATTGGAACATTTGTAATTATCACTTTTAGATTAGATAAGGTTTTAATGGGATGGTTTTTTGGGATAGATAGAGATGTTTTAGCTCCAATAAGGAGGGTAAGATTTATAGTGTTAAACGATCTCATTTTAAATTGGTTTTATTTTTAGAGTCAATTATTTTCTTGAGAATTTAAATGTCTTGTCCTTTTTAAATGCAATACCTACCTACGTATTTTCGTAAAGTGCAAATTCGTGCAAATAATAAAATAAAATGTATAGGTAAAGTTCATGGAAATTGGATCCGAAAAATCTAGAAATTCATGTAGAAAGATCGAATCATGCATAAACCGTGGTTTTGTCAATTAACTCCAATTATTAATTCTACAAAAAAAAAATTATACGTATTTCCACAGAAGTGAAAATCACTATATTCAAGGCATACTGCCAATCGTTTTATTCGAGCAGCTTTTGGGTGAGTCATACCCGTCGGGCCGCTAATGTTTTACGCGTTCAATATAACAATATCTTCAGGATGTTGATGCGGCTGCCGTATTGCAGTGCGTCGTTAATGTTTGCTGAAGCTCGTACAGATGGTTACAAAGCGATATTACGCAAAAGAGTAGCTTCATTGCAACGACGATTGAGGGACAGTAGCAACGGCATCTTTAAGATGATTGCTAGGAGATTTGACTGTCCGATTCAGTACAAGTGGATTAACATTTCTACCGGACAAGTCTGACATTTTATATATGAATATTTATAATGAAGTTTTTATTAATTTATTTAGTATTATTTGACAGAAATATTTTAAATGTTAACCGCTTCGAATGATTTAAATGTAAATTATTTGTAATGAGATGTTTTTGCAATTATTATTTTTCGATTTTATCTGATTTTGTGTTGTTTTAATAGTATGCTTTTATTTTATTTTCTAATGTATTATGATGTTTATTTTGATGTTCTTTACTGGCTAATTAACTTACTTTTATTTCTACGTTATGGATCTTGTTTTCCGAAATAAAATGATTTATTATTATTTATTATTTGTTTACTCAACTTTCGTCACCAAAACAAACAATTTTTGCACTTCATCAATTTTAAATTCAAGAATACCTTTTTGTTGAAAAATAATTTTACCACTAATGTACGTAAATACTCCTTTGGATTTCAAATAAATCAATTAGTTCATAACAAATCAATAGCAACGTCTGCCGCGCCATCTAGCGGCGAGTAGCGATACTAATAGAAGCTTTATCGATAAATCAATAATAGTCAAACTAAAACGTCTAAAAACAGTAATTTTTGATTGAAATGTTAATAAGCTTGCTTGTAAAATACAATTTTTAAGATAGTTCTCTAGAAAATCATAGATGGTAAAAAGCCAACAAAAACTGTTTACGTAATTGCACAATAGATGGCGCTACTATACAAAAATTTCGCATCTATAAAAATCGATTGGATTAACGTTTATTATTAATAAAGTTGGAGTATTAAGTTACTCATATCTACATAGACAATCTTTTTATAAAGATTAGTTTAGCTCATTAGTTATTGACTTTTGAACTACAGTTAAAATGATTACAGCTCCAGGCGCGCTTTTGGTTGATAGGATAGATACATATTTTACCTCTCAAATATTAAAATACATTCGATTAAATCGAATCCTGTCTGCGTCGCTTAATTTTGCCATTCAAATCAAAATAATGTTATAATTAAGCAAATTTAGAATCACGGTATTCATTAAAATGAACGAAGCTAATATTAGCTTAGATGTACCAACGATAGCATCAATCTTTAAAAATCGCCATCCGAATCCCGTATTCCGGACTAAAGCCTAATTTAAAACGGTTCCTACAGAATCCACAGATGCCTATCACCAACAAAAGGGAACGCCGAATATACTGTCATTTCTACCATTTAACTTTTGTTTTTTCGTAAAACAACGAGTTCGAAAATGATCATTTATCTCCAATCGGCACCCTGTTCTCGTTCGACGCGAAGGTTAACACCGATTCATTAAAAAAGGAAGTCTGGACCCCCAAAAGACTGAAAAAAGACTATAAGAAGGGGAAAAAAGACTACAGTTGGTTACCGAACGGCGCCTAGCGGGTGCCGCGGCGGCGTCTGTGAATGTAAGATGTTTTATAACAAACGATCAGGACGATGTTGGGTTGTAAATTTAATATTGGGCTTTGAAGAACGGACATTCCTTTGTAATTCAGTGGCGCAGAGTTATGATAGAATAGCTGGAGGTTTATGCTGATTCAGAGCCTGCCGGGATTTTTAAGGGATGAGCCTTCCTTTTTATAGGCATTTTGCAAAACCTAAGTTTCACATCAAAAATGAAAGAAAGTTATATTTATCCATCTAATCTTTTGATTTTTGAACTTAACACATTCTCTGCCAATGTTAAACCGACCCATGTTCTTTATTTTGCCCTTTATGTTCCGGGGCCGCGGTATCTCTTTCAAACAACCCGCAACCCTGGCGTCTAAACAGCCTCACGATGTCTCTCCAACCCACTGACTTAAACAATCGTAAAGTATAAAAGCACATTTAGATGTTTGAGCTGATATTCGTTGGCGTGTAGTTTTGTTGCGCCTGCGTCGCTCGCTTGCACCTAATTTATACGCGTCGACTCCGACGCGATGCGCTATTGCGTCCACGACACTTTTGTATATGTTTACATATTCAAATTTACATGTTTTAAGCAAATGTTTAAAAGGTTTTAGTATGAGTTAAGCATGTGGCGAGGTTTCTAATAATTATTATTATTAAATTGAAATTACTTATTGACTCAGTAATTAGAGATCAAACAACGCTTAAATCTTCGAATATTAAATAATAGATACGTAATTTCATGATAATTTTAATAGCACTATATTATGTTATGTCTGTCTTTTGACAAATGCTTGGAATACGTATAGTTTAGCCTTAACTTTACATGCAAAAAAATTGCAAATTTCGATACGCCTAAGAATAGCTGGTAAAAAAACCTTTTGATTCACTGTAATTTTGTACCTACTTTATTAGAAATCACTTGAATACCTACTGTCCAACTTGTAGACTTACCACAAACAATGAATAATTTGTTTAGACGGTAAATACCTACAGTGTTTGATATTCTAAAAAAAGATTTTTTCGGGGAATGCTCAATTTTCCTTATACGGTTGTGTAAAAACTTAAGATGGCATTAATACATCATTCTGGGATTGCCTAACCGCATTATTATAATATTTATAATCAATACGTAAATATCTATTCTAGTAACTACCTACATATGATGTATAAAGACTTCAAATTTCATGCCTCATTTAGTTACCTGCGGGATTCCAAAATCCTATTTTGATTTTAATCTATCAAAGACTACTCTTTAGCAGACCGCAAACTAATTTTAAAACACAAATCGTAGATAGCTATAAAGATTAAACAAACTCAATCAAAAATATTCGGTAAACTACCAATTTACCTCATTCAGATTCCCAAAACCCTTTGTACGGGTTTTCAAATGTTAAGGATCCATTCATAAGTTGACCACAGATGACTATCAACTACACATGGGATGCGGTCACAGTGATATATCAGAGTTAACCACTTGGCCACGACCTAAACGTTCAAGCGAGACGCGTTCTGCGATAGCAACTATAGATAAAATAAATGATACTTTATAAAAACACAAGTTTCTATTGAAATGAAAACAAGAGAAATTAGTTAAAACTTTTAATAATCCTCTCGTGATGACACGATCTTGGGTGCAGGATCAAGATATATTTGTCATTAAAATGCATTGTCAATTTCAGCTCTATTGGGTGAGGAGAGGGAGGGGAGTAGTTCGAAATTCAATTTTATCATTTGACCAATACGCTAAGAAGGCAAGTATATTTAGGCTTTCATAAACGAACTTTCATAATTGCTCCAAAGAAGTCATTCCGACGGCTTTTAAGTGAAGGAGACTAGTGAGACACGTGCGTGTCGTATTTACTAAAGATGTGAACGGCTGAACAAGGCGAAAGGCTTTGAGTCTTATCTGAGCACACAAAGTCGTATTGCAAAGTCGCGTCGCAACAGTGTGGGAGAGCCCTTAATTAATATTTCGGCCGGTTATCGTTTGAAGAATGCGCAACTGACGTGAAGACATGATGGGCAGAGGTTCCTTCAAGTTAATTAGAATTAGGCTGTATTTATAGTGATGTCATCTGTCTGGAATGATGATGTCATGTTCACGAGCAAGGGAGAGGAAAATACTATGTTAAAATTAAACAAGAGGAGAAAATTATAGAATATAGGACCAAAAAGATTTATCACTTAATAAATATGGGAATGAAAATATGAAGTTTAGTCTGACTGTTCAAGAGTGCTATTGGGTTTTTTCATCAGGAATTTCTCAGTACCAGCCAAGGAGTCTATATTTGTTACCGGCTGGCAATAGGCTCGCCCCCTATTACATGTGACCTAAAACATAACTAGTGAAATATGAAAACTAAAACGAAAAACTTTGCTTTACCCTTTTTTTGCGGATGGGAAATCATCAAATAACTTTTCCCGCCCTGGGCGAAGCGAGTAGGTTTAAACCCTGGGTAGGTTTATTGTTTATTCTTTTGCCCTTTATGTTTTTGGACCGAGGTATCTCTTTCGAACAACCCGCAACCTTTTTTAACCCTTGCAAAACCTTTGACGTTGATATATATAAACTGGGAATGTGGGAGTAAATCTTAACTTAATCAAAAGCTCACTCACCGCGCACAATGTCAATACAGGAGCTATTTTTAAAATACTTAGTCAATACCGATCACACTAGTTTATAAATAATGTTACGATCGTTTAAGCTTATATTAAAATGATGGTGAGTGTTCACGATTCTCATTTTCCATTGACAGCTAAACGATAAATGTTGAGACCACCGCGCTCTTCGACGACATAACGACTCCGTCGATTATACGAATGTACACGTTAAGCAGACAGTTGTGTTTGTCTGTTTGTTTGTTGAGAACTTTTGTACAGATTTATGACTAGGAATTTCGATTTTTCTTTGCGTGCACCTTGGCGACTAGTTTTTCAAAGATTTGTTTTAATTTTGTAATTTTTTTTCAGCTCTTTATTATGCAAGTTTTGTTTCATTCTTCAATAATTTAGCGCAAACTTACTGACCGGCTTATGCATCCATTATTTTGAATTACTTTTACAAAATTCTTACCAAAATAAACTGAGTTTTCTGCTCAGTCTATTATTTTTATTTATTTATTTATCAAAACTTCATGCAGAAGTAAAAAAAGCATTGTACAAAGAATGCCTTGTCCATTTTCTACCAGTAACCTTAGCCTATTTTATTTTATTAACAGAAGAATTATTTTCAAAAATCTATGAAGATGACAAATTTTCTGCAGTAGACATAGTCACATGCAAAACCAAGTCCACCGTAAAAGTACAATTCAACAAAAATGCAATATGCACTCACAAACAAAGATGAGTTAACGTGTGTTCTCATTTTTTGTAACATCATTATTCAAACCGTAATGTCATGCGAATGCAAGTGCAATAAAATCACTTCACATCGCGTTTATCATTAGAATCAATTATTTCTCCATTTACGCGTTCGTATGTCGGCGAGCCCTCAATGTTGGTAATTTCGTGTGGACATGATCGCTTTTTATACGTTATTATGAATTCTCGAGTCGAACGCAAAATATTAACATTAAACACCTTTAAATTATGGGTGCCAGTGGTAATGGTCATAAAATGCGCAGAGTCATAAAAGGCACCGCATGTATGTCAGGAATTCGTTCACCGTCTTCGTGTTTTCGAATTTTGACCAAATAGAATTATGATTTTATGTTAATCTTTTTTTCGTTAATATTTTCCAATTAGTAGACATTAAAATTCCTGTGTATACAATTTAAAAATGTTGATAATTAAAATTGTTACTTTGTCGTCAAATAGTTGCTCGAGTTGAGAAATAAATTCTTTAATTGCTTTTGTATCTGATTGAATCAAAAAATTACTCAATACGCAATTCACATCTTTGCCATGTTTTTAATATAAAAATTAATTGATGACAGTGGCAGCTCTCGAATGCATGTCAAATCATCTAATCGGGTTCAATTTCAATGAGGCAACTCTCCCTAAGCGTAAACAGTTTTTGTACAAGAAAACTATAATTACTTTAATTAAAAAAAAAAGAACATCGAAACAAAGGAATCAACCTGCATTGAGATGGAAATATAAGGGCGTTAAACACACCCACGTACTCTACAATAAGGTGCGAGTCAAATTAGACCGGTGCCGCAATTAGGGCGATTATAGGCGACATCTGAACATCCTGTCGGCAGGATGCATGTGGGCGAAAGGTATTGCCAGACTGAAAGTGGGTTTTTTTTTATTGAGTACCTAAATGTGAACCTAATGTGTGAACAAAATCCATGTTGCTAAAATATTTTTTATTTGATTACATGCGCGTTATATTCTAAAATGGCACCTTCATTTTAGACTATAACGCGCATGTAATAAAACCCAAAACTTGGTTACGAATTTAGCGGCTTTAGAAACGTCTATCAGCCTCTCGTAATTAGCAAACTGCGGAATATTATACACTACAGAGCAGAGTTTTCTACACATTTCTACAAGTTTTTTTTTGCGTCGCCCAATGTGTTTGCAGCCTATTAAATGACTTCGAGGTTATTCAGGTGAGAGACTTTGAACATATGGAACGAATAGATCTCGCCACATCTTTAGTCCTTCAATGCAATGAACGACTGCAAAGAAAGCTAAGATCATCTTGCAAAAACTACTTAACTTCTGGCAACACTGTACAACCACCTCATCTCATAGTGCCATAAACTTTTAAAATATATTGGTAATGAATTTTAGTACAGTTGTAAAGGCAGGCGGTACCGTTCCACATTTTTTTACACGTAAAAATGTCAGCAGATTATATTGAGTTAAGGTGTCATAGGGCTCAGTCAATATGTGGTCATGACTGACTCATTTGAACATGGGTTTTACAATGTGTGGAATAATTTTGGGGTTGGTAAAGATTTATATTGATAAAAAAATATGTTTTTTCTGCCCTTTTCTTCCTTCTTTCTCCCCCTTCTGTCACTTAAAAAAATAACCTATGTTGGTCTCTAGGGTCCTAAGTATCCCTGTACAAAAATTCATCAAATTCGTTTGGCCATTTAGGCGTGAAGACGTAACAAACAAACTTACTTTCGCTTTTATAATATTAGTGAGGATTTTCGTTTGAAGTTCAATGAAAGCTCAGACACACAAAATCACGCCTGTTATCACTGAATAGCTAGGCAGAAGTGTGCCGAATAATACATCTATATTTGGCCAGTTATGTTTTAAGTAAGTTCGATGTATTAAGGTGCAAGTCTTGCCATAATCCAGACTCCGTGGCTGCTACTGAGAAATTCTTGATGGAAACCCCGATCAATTATTAAAAAAAAAACAGAAATAAGTATTATAAAGATATAACGCAACGTTGACGCGCAAAAATCTCTTAGATATAGAAAACGGTCAGAAGAAAGAATTTCATTTTCATTCAAGTGAGGAAACTTTGTCATTACGTCGGAGGCGGATTTAACGCCTGAGCCAGGTGTTGTAGACCCGAAAACAGCTCGCGCACGATGAGTTCTGTACCATCATTTATACAAATAAAAATGATGCTTCTTTGTCTTGCTAAAATTCGGGAATGGCTGAAACAATTCAGCTAAATTTGATCTTGAAATGAGAGTTTGTTTTTGAGGTTGTTATAGCGGCAACAAAGATGCATCATCTACAAAAAGTTATATGTATATTTTTTACATTGCATGTTGAACCTAACCATAGTGCAATAAGATCCAGTTTTCGAGGAAGTGTATTGAAAAAAATAATCCACATTAACCCTATTTCATGTAATACTTTTTATACCGAAACGAACGATGAAAAGACTCAAAACAGCAAAGAGTCAATAGCATACAATTACGTCATTCAAAAACGAATTATAATAAATCGCAGCACACACATTAAGGAACGAGTCTTTAAAACTCATAGATATAATTATACTTTTCAACATTACATTACCCCCGCAGGCGAAAGAGATCGTCTAAAAACGAATCATAACTTTCGTCCTTCAACAAAAGTAGGTAGACGGGTCATCGTCCGAATTAGACTCAGTTAATCGCACTCAGGAGAGAAAGTGTGTAGGAATTAATTACTATTTGCAAAGTTCGCAACGAGCAACAACAAAAATAATAAACAATGTCATCGGGTCGCGAGTGGGCGCTGCTTTCGTTATCCGCCGGCCGGCGACCATAGAGATGAATGTGAAACTGCGAGTAACTTCTAGTCTTTTAAAACTTTGACTATATTCTAGAACACAAATAATCAGAAGGTTTTCTCCCGACTCCTGAGAGAATGAAATGTTGAAAAAAATTGCAATTAATCCCGTCTTGGTTACAAGCCACCATCGCCAGAGATGCACAAGACATTTGAAAGAAGAAGGACGAGACTGTGGGATACATATAATGACGACCAATAAAAATTGTATGTGAATAATCCAAAATAGCTTTATCAGTATCCTAATAGCCTACAGCTTTAGATTTGAATTGTTTTGTAAAGCTACGTCCCACACTCCTGGTCTACACTAACTTATTTGGAAACAGTTCAGCCACTAGACTGCAAATACAATCTGTATTTTCTAGTTTAAGTTCAAGCAGTAGTATTTAACCTAAGAGTAGGTATTCACTGGTACGTAGTGGTGCAAATCAAGGATGCACAATTTGACAACAGGTTTTCATGGTTTTCTTATCGCTAAACATCCATACATTAGCATATCTTCGAATCAAAAACCACGTCGCATTCATATTTTGAGGTAAGGACCCAGTGTATAGAACCTTTTTTTGCGGATGGGAAATTTCCAAATAATTTAATAGTAGAGTCCCCTGCTCCGCCCAGAGCGGGGGAGAGTGTCAGATTTTTACTGATTTAAACCCACCCATGTTGTTTTTTATGTTTCGGGGCCACGACATCTCTTTCGAACAACCCACAACCCCGGCAAGGGGTGGCCCTGGTAGTGTACCTTGCCAGGTGACAAAGAAAGTGATACTTTTACATTTTAACAAATTACCTACATGAATAAAGACCTCCAAATTTCAAGTAATAAGTAATCAAAAAGCAATAAAAACGTTATATAAATGGATTACGTTGACAGGCAGCAGATCGTTTATAAAAGTCGAGGAGCAAACTGACACTGGCTATAAAAACACGGTATTCGTACGCCATCATGGAATCCGTCGGCTAATCTTTGAAGCGCGCTCGCTCGCAAATCACAAATCCATTCGAAGATTAACATCCATTATTTTGCATATTATTGACATTTACTACCACACTTTATTTATACGCGTCCAGAGATATTTGGGAAGTATTTTTTTATGAACATAAAAATGTTTGTAGGAAACAAAAAGATATTTTTATTTATGGTTGGGCCGATGTATGTCAATGCGAAAATTTATTTTGTTGAGAACTGATTTAGCAGTGGATGCTTTCCGTTTGATAAACGTACTTTGTATCCTGGTCTTATACGGATAATGAGCAATACTTTAAAAGATCGTAAGATAAGTAGTGTTAAGTTTTGGAGCTCCAAATGTGTATAATGAGTTTGAAAAATCTTGTTTTTTTTTTTAAAATGTCGGTGGTTGATCGTTGGTTGGTCGTTTATTGTCGTTATGATGATACAGCCGCTGCCACTTGCGGTTTTATAGCCCTTAAAGATTTTAAAAGTGATGAAATTCGAGAATAATATCACTTTGAAGAGTGTGGGGAAGGCTGTTTGGCTTGTGTGACTAATAAGGATTGTTTGAGCTGAATCGAGATACAGTTTAACAGGCAGTGTCTTTTAATTTAACGCTAATTGAAGTTAAATACATTTTTCAGGCTCTTTTATGTCTTGGGACGGCACCGTTTTAGCACCGTTTAAATTCACACCAGTGTAATAAGCCACTGACGGTTTTAAACACAATCGAATCGAATCGAAATATTGTTTACAACAGTAAACAAGAAGTAGTCGTGAGGTGATGTGGTGTGTTTTGTTATTAGGGTTCCGTACCCAAATGATAAAACGGGACTCTAATAGGTACTAAGACTCTGCTGTTCGTCTGTCACAAGGCTGTATGTCATGAACCGTGATCATTAGACAATTGAATTTTTTAGAGATTATCCACACAACAAACACGATTTTTTTGCCGTTTTTATTGATAACTTGCTTCCGCCCACGACTTCGTTCACGTAGCATAGTTACTTTGGACTAACGCTAACTTTAACCCGCGTATAGATCGAAAAAAAAATATCTTTCTCTCCCCTTTTCGTACCTCTTTCTTCCCCTTTTCTTCTCCAGGGTCCCAACTATCTCTGTACCAAAATTCATCAAAAATCGGTTTGGCCATTTAGGCGTTAAGACGTAACAAACTCACTTTCGCTTTTATAATATTATAGTAATAGTAAAGATAAGCATTATACCTATCTAACCGGGTACCGGGTACCGGATTCGTGCGCAAATCCAACTCGCACTTGGCCGGTTTTTAATTTCAGTACATTGAGAAACTAAAAGGGCGTGTACGTGTTTCTTTCTCTATTATCAAACATATCAAACAACTTCATAGTCCTTTCACCTTTAACCTTATGTAACCTTGGAGACTGACAACGACCTTCAGAGTGGTAGGTATTTATGACAAAAAAAGTGTATGAAGGATCCAGGATTGTCACGTTGACATTTGACAATCATAAATCGATCTACTTCGATACGACTTCCTTTGTTGTAAATCAAATAGGAAGGTAATCCTTACTATAATATTATAAAAGCGAAAGTGAGTTTGTTTGTTTGTTACCTCTTCACGCTTTAATGGCTAAACCGATTTTGATGAATTTTGGTACAGAGATAGTTGGGAACCAGGAGACGGACATAGGCTAACTTTTATTTAAAAAAAGTGGGATATGAGGGAGAACGAGGGAAGAAAAGAGAAAACTTAGCGTTGCTATTACAAATCCATCAGGCGCAAGAGCAAAAACTGCAAGTCTGTTTGGTGTGTTATACCGAATTTAACGCGAGCGAAGCCGCGGGCGAAAGCTAGTAGGTATATAAATTAAAAAGGTAATATAACTATTATTATTTGATGACACGGTTGGCGAAGTGGCTGAGCGATCAACTGCTGCGCTGCGTGTCGCGGGTTCGATTCCCGCACGGAACAAATATTTGTATGACCTGCAGATAGTTGTTTCGGGTCTGGCTGTTTATGTATGTGAGTTTAAATGTTTATAAACGCACCCACGATACAGGAGAAATCCCAGTGTGGGCAATGTTTTTACAAAAAAAAAAAAATGTTCTTATGTGACCTTTGTAATATTACCGTCTTCAATATCTCCTATAGGGTTATTATATTATACTAGCCTGCTCTGTCCCACGCCTGGGCAAAGCCCTCCCTCTACTCCTTTCACATCTCACGATCCCGGGCGTCCTCCTTCAGCTCTCATGGATCCGGTTTCTATTTGACATGCTCGTTGAACGGGAGATCTCGCCCGGGTTTTTTAGCACTCCTAACTCCAGGGCGAGGCTGCTCACTGTCATCAGCAACTATGCCACTGGAACCCCTGCCGCAAATGCCCGGGGGTTCCAGTGAAATTGAAAAAAAAAGGAAAAGTGAAGACGAAGAAGACTTCGTCTTCATATTTGTGGAAGGAATTAGACATAATCCTGTTTAGCTGTGATGCACAGCAACATGCTGAGTGGTGACCTACCTGTCACAGTCACGACGTGCAAGCCATTTTTTATCTTGTCCCATATATGTATTTGTAAATGTTTGTGATGCTTTGAATGTTTAATTATATTTTTTTTGTTATTTTGTGTGCTCAGAAAAACTCTTCTTTCTTTTTAGCCACGTAATTATTGCAGATGGCATACCCGGTATACCTACAAACGATTGCCCAAAGCTAGAGAAAAAGTAAGACTGAAGAACATGCAAGTAATAAAATCCTTAAATGGTTATCAACTCGTAACAGGTTGTTGTAACGCCTACACGAGATCACGAAACCTTAATTTACTTTTACTACTTGTCAGTGTAATGAGAATTTGAACAAATTGTTAATTAATGTGCACAATAAAACTTAAACCAATTATACAACTGTCATTTTTCGCAGTTAATCGGTGAGCTATTTTTAGTTTTTTCAGTGCTATACTTGGCACACCACGCGTAAGATCATTCGCCGTTCCTTATTTAAGTCTGTTAACATCGTATCTGGTCGGTACCCTTCGTAAAATTCCATTCGTGAAAAAAAAGTTTTAGACTTAATTCTTTCCGAAGGGGGTAGTGCTGCAGAGGGGCCTGCCCCCGGCTTACCGCCTGCCGGGGTTGCGGGTTGATTGAAAGAGATACTGCGGCCCCGGAACATAAAGAGCAAAAGAAAGAAAATGGATCGGTTGGAGTCAGTAAAAGTCTGACATTCCCCCCGCTTCGCCCAGAGCGGGGGAAGTTATTTGAAGATTTCACATCCGCAAAAAGGGGGGGAGCTGCACATGGGACATTTTAAGCTTTCATAGGTACTGTACCTACAGTTGAAGTCTCTTAGAGGATTTGGAACATAGACTAGCTACCTACATACAATTGCTATACAAAATGATAAACATATTTTAATTATTAATTAATTCACAATTATTATTTCACCACTAGGTCCTAATTTGGTAATCGCTTCCAAGTGGTTCCTTAAAAACTTTCTGATGATCTATTCATGATGCGACCAATAAATACATAATCGAATGAAGTAAATTAAGAAAAATCCTAATTAATACACTCCTAAACTTAGTTATCTGCATACATTTATGGTCGTCAATAAAACTAATTAATTCTTCGTCGTTGCCGACGTAAATCAATATTTAAAATAAGCACCATGGCCGTTCTCCCTAACATTAGATGACAACTAAATGCTTGCTCAAATAAAATTGCTTATCCAACTTTCGGCGCTGGTCCGAGTGTTGCAAATTCAACAACTGAGCTTATATTTAAGCATTAGTTCAGATGTTGCTTACTGTTGATGAAAGCGGGTATTCCTAACGAAGTCTGATTTAGTTCGGATGACCTCACCTGGAAACTGGTGGCAAGTGAAAGCTAATTAAATGTATATTTAATGAAGTGTCTTGTCTGTATCTTAATCTTCCTAACTAGTAGGCGACGGATTAGGCATGTTGTCTTCATAATTATAAATCGATTTCTTCTTGCGCTACCATTTACCTATAGTTTGTTTTGTGTATCGACAACACCCTACTGGAAAGCTATATTGTTTACTAGCTGGCCCCGTGGCTTCGCCGGCGTGTGATCGAAAAAAAATCGAAAAAAAATATCCCATGTGTTATTCCAGATCTACCTCTGTGCCAAATTTCATCAAGATCCGTTTACCCGTTTTGACGTAAAAGAGTAAGAAACATCCATCCGTCCTCACAAATATTTTTATTTATAATATTAGTAGGAAGTAGGATCATGCTAGTTAGATTCACAGTAAATACTGTAGTTTTGTTTTAGGTATAATTTTGCAATATTACTTGGTCATCAGCCTAGTCTTTTCCCAATCATATTGGGGTCGGCTTCCAGTCTAACGGGATGCAGCTGAATACCAGTATTTTATATGGACCGACTGCCTCCCTGACCTATTCAACTCAGTTAGTACTGAGTAATACGTTAACCTCTTGGTAAGAATGGTTGTCAGACTTTCCGACAACGGATTTGCAAAGATCTACAAATGAAAGCCGGGGCCAACGGCTTAACATACTTTACGGAAGCAACTCGATAATGGAAATTGGCAACTTGATACTCCGGTCCACAGAACAAACTAGTAAAGGTTCGACTCAAGCGATTGTTTTTATTAAGCTATTGCATAGCTTCTATCGCGGGCCTTGAGTTCGGGGACCGAATCCAGAAATTCCGTAACGAAAAAAAACCTGACGCTCCCCACTCCGACGGGCACGGAGGTGTGGCTTGTCTAACGTCGTTTACACAATACGGTCAGTTATTTCAATCCCGATTCTAATGTTCTAATAGCGTGTTTGGTAGAGTTCGGATAGTCAATCGACATTGCGCTGGATCAAACCCAAGGTCTTGTTTTTCTTTTTGCGACTTCTTTTCATTGAAAGTACTTTTTAAATATGGATGGTATTTAAAAGTACTTCAATTTATTCCCATTTCATTTACCAAATTTTACCTGTGTTCCACCAAATATACTGAATGTGCACCAAAATATGTTAATTAAAATATGTCATAACGAGCATCAGCGCACTACAATAAAAAAGTGTTATATCTTTATCCATTTTCTATTAATGCAAGTCGTTACTGTTTCTGGTCACAGTTTTAACCTAACCTAACCTACGCATTTTTTTAACATTCAGGAAAGAATATTTCTTGGGCGGAGCACCGCCGTGCCCTCGTGGAGGCGATCGGCGGCGGCGATCTCTCGCGTCCGGCCCTGGTTCAGGCCATGGTCCGGAGCGAGAGGGAATGGGAAGCGGTCACCACCTTCTGCGAAGCAGTAATGCTAGCGAAGGAGGTGGCCGGGCGTTTGAGGGAGAGAACATCTGCCCAACCCAGCCGCCGCGGGAGACGCCCAGGGCGCCGGGCGCCGCGAGACGACTTCCGGCCACCGTAGATGCGGGCCTGTAGATGGTGAGCAATGGGTAGCTCACCGTCCGTCCGTCTATTGACGACAGGCCGTGTCGACGGCGCGTTCGTGTTTCACGCGCGCCTCAAAGAGAGTCAGCAAAGCAGAGGGGCTTGCCAGAGCCGCCGCCTGCCGGGGTTGCGGGTTGTTCGAAAGAGATACCGCGGCCCAGGAACGTAAAGGGCAATAGAAGGAACATGGGTGGGTTTTAGTCAGTACAAGTCTGACATGCCCCCCCGCTCCACCCAGAGCGGGGGAAGTCATTGGATGATTTCCCACCCGAAAAAAAAAAAAAAAAAAAAAAAAAAAGGAAAGAATATTTGGTGCACGATCAGTATTTTTGGTGAATTCAAAAATATTATCCTTTAAATATTATATTTAGTTTTTTATTTTTTTATTTATTGTCTAAGTTGATAAAAACATGTTTCTTTTTGCGACTTCTTTTTATTGGAAGTACTTTTTAAATATTTTATTTAGATTGTTTTTATTTATTGCATAAGTTGATAAAAAATGCTATGCAATAGCTTTACCGCGGCAGTCCCCGAGTGCCACACGTATTTTTTTTAGCTATAATTTTGATTAATGAACAAAATAAGAAATTATCAAGTGTCACCGCAATCTGCAATTGTGCAAATTAGATTCCGAAAACCTATGAAGAAAATATTTCATGAATTTCGACAGCAAACCATAAAGAACAAACTATGAAATACGTAACCTAAAACTTAAACTATGAAAGTAAACATTCACTCATATTTGATATACCTACGTATCAACAACGGTTTTATATAACTGTAGAAGACAGTATTAAGCATTTTATTGCTTTAATCCTAAAAGAACTGATTAAAAATATATTTTCCACGCAGATATGGGATTAAGAGAATTAAATGAGGTTTGGTAACAAGCTTTCTTACTCATAAATAATCATAAATTCAAGAAGATCGAATGTTTTTTTTTTTTTAAACCAGAAACAACTGATCAACTTTGCAAACTAGGCGGTGGGTGAAACTGGCTTGAACGAAGATCTTTTTCGGTTGGTTCGTTGGCGTGCCCGCTGAACATTTGTCTAAATTGAAACTTCTTCTTCTCAGCGTGTCCATGGCTATCTCAATTGTGTCGGTCCATAACTGAGCCACAAGTTTGCTGCCGTCTGTAACTTCCAACATTTTTTGTAAAGAACAAACAGCAGGATACAATATTCAGTACTCCATCGCTTGTGCAACAGTACCACATTCATGACAAAAGAGATAAATAACCAACTCGTCAGATATTGTTGATTTTTTTATAGAAACCAAAAGTCTTTGGCTCAATTCTTACTAATATTATAAATGCGAATGTTTGTGAGAATGTATGGATGTTTCATGGATGGTTCTTCCACGTCAAAACGGCTGAACGGATCTTGATGAAAATTGGCACAGAGGTAGATTATGGTCTGGAATAACACAAGGGATACTTTTTTTCAAAGCCGCGGGCTAGTTTAATATATTTAATGAACTGTTTGTTTTCTAAAAATAAATTTAACTTTGTTTGAAATAATTCATGGATATTTAACAATTTTTCAACTGTATCTTACGAGTCTGGTTACTTTTCTTCTTTGCTGACTACTTACTATGCAACTATATAACTTATATCTGAACTGTACTACTCAGTTAGTACTGAGTAATATACGAAATGTTATGTATATATAAGAAACTCCTTGGCAAGAACGGTTGTCCGACTTTCCCGCCACTACTGACTACCTTTACGGGAGAAACTCGGTACTCGGTCCGCCGTCCAAACTACCTACCTTTCCAATGCTACCTACCTATTCGAATCCCACCAAACGTCAACATCCAAAGACACATTACACACAATCCGACGTAAACGAAGCTAAGTGTGTTGGATAACATTCGCGACAATCGCACAAGCGACTCCGCCCACGCGGCACGGTTCGCTTTTATTGGTTAGCCGGTCGAGGGTTCCGTACTAAATGATACTATTCCATTTTTACAACTATACCGCCACGTTGCTATAGGCTGGATTCTCTTGTCGTGATGGGAAGTGTTGTTTAAGACTTAGCTTGATGGATTGATGTGGTATGCAATCTATTTGTGTGGGTCTTGGAATGGATTGAACATCTGATTCTGATTTCTATTAAAAACTTCATATTTTGCCCAAGTTATGGGCACGCGTGGTGGAATATGGCCTCTATCATCAGTAAAAAGGTCTGTTGCCTTGCAGTGGGATGATTACTAACAAGCTAATTATGCTTAGCATACTTAACTACCTATGACGTTCATCAAATCATGATATCAGTCGTCGTACGTGTATTTTTAAAAGTTTTAACATTTCGTAATATGAAACAACCAATATCCCCGAATTTACTACCTCGAAAATCCTAAATCACCATCTTAACTTTCCGATAACTTCACCAAAAACACGGTTTCAATTAATTCCGCTAATATTTATAACTCACATTAAAATAAAGGAGCTCCAAATTTTTATCGATATGCTCTCATTCGGTCCCATTTGCCCTCCGACCCGTTACCTGTACCGTTAATTATCCGATCTTTATTTAAATATTTTGAATGCAGTAACGGTCGCACCTTATGCGGGACAATTAAAATGTGACGCATCTCGTTTCGCCGATTCGCTGACTCGATGCATCGATGTCATCTCAACTCGAGAACAGTAACTCGATTTACGATGTGTATTTTTGAAGTGCAATGAATCTGTTAAAAGGCGTAGGTTGAGACTCATTGTTGCGGAATAAAATTTTTTAATGTCTCATGTCTCATTGAATTGCGTAAATTGCATTGCATTGGTGGCCTAGCCAGTTGTGTAAGAAATTTGAGCTAAAGAATTAACTCGAACCTATTCCTGGCTAGTTTTATTTTGAAACTAGCTTTTGCCCGCGGCTTCGCTCGCGTTAAATTCGGGGTAACACAGTTCCCCTTTCCTGATTTGCAGGTACCTTATACCTGTAATTTTTGCAATTGCGCCTTATTTATTGTAAAAGCAAAACTAAGTTTTCCCTTTTCTTCCCTCTTTCTCCCTCATTCCTCAATTTAAAAAAAGCCTATGTCCGTCTCCAGGTTCCCAACTATCTCTGTACCAAAATTCATCAAAATCAGTTTAGCCATCGTGGCGTGACGACGTGACAAACAAACTCACTTTCACTTTTTTAATTATATAGGTAGCGATTTTCATCCTTTATTTGATTAGCAAGGATTACTGCACATTTCGATATTTAATTTATTTACTTATTAATAAATGAAATATCGAAAATTTCTTCTTTCTTTTTTAAGTCATTGTGAAACGATAACTGATTCTTTAAATATGATCATGTCTCGATTATGGCAGATGATGATTAATAAACAAATCGAAGTTAACGGCTTTACAATGCATCTCACAAATATTAAAAGTAAAAGGGTCGTTCACATAAACGTGTTCGCTATCCCGTTACATTTGCACCGGTTGCATCACTCGCGCTAATCGAAAATTCTTAACGTGTTATCTTAAATTTCAAGCCTCTCACCAAAATGAATCATGTCCCAAAATAAGGCACCGATAATCGAACTTCAATTTTGCAAGCCCCTGTACAAAGAAAGCACTTTTACTTTTTTATTAAATTCGGTTTTCTCACGGCATCGGCAGCGGCACTACGTGAGTCACGTCGCTCTCTTGCTTTTCGACGTGTGTTGGGCCCCTTAATTATGACGTCATAACGGCGGCCTGCGGCTGCGCTTTTGTTCTCTTTTCAAATTTCAATTTTTAATTTATTTGCTGACACAGAGGCTGTATATCTTGGTTTTGTCTTTTATGCCAGTTAAGTTGGCGATGTTTATAAAACTGTTTGTTTATTTGTTTACTGTAGACCGCCCAGGGTTATTTTCGGTTCTCTAAAGTATATGTTTAATAGATTAAAACTTGAGGTGAGGAAGAATATTTTTTATTGTGTATAGACTCCTTACTTCATAATACATGTATAAATGTCTGTTGTAACGCTTTGCGGATGGGAAATCATCAAACAACATCCCCCGCTCTGGGCGAAACGGGAGGGAGTGTCATACCTGTAGTGAGTAAAACCCATCCATGTTCCTTATTTTGCCCTTTATGTTCCGGGGTCGGGGCCGCGGTATCTCTTTCGAACAACCCGCAACCTCGACAGGCGGTGGCCCTGGCAGGTCTCTGCTTTGCTGACATCTCTTTGTTTGTAACCCTTTCACGACAAAATGGCTGATCGGATCGTAATGAAATTTGGCAAGGAGATTGTAACTTGGAGAAGAACAATTTCTAATTTTTTTCACACTATTACCTTATGGTGAGCAAAATGCATCGTGTCCATTTTCTCAACTGACAACTGTCATGACATACATTAGAATACAACGACTTAAGGCAAGGCAAATCATAAATCGAACGCGTACGCGTCCGGAGTCGCGGGTAACAAGCTAGTAACTTAATAATGTATGTATTGTATTCTAAAAATAGACAGCATAATCTTAAAGTGGTATAAAATTGTTGAATAAACGATGGTCCCCGTAACTAGTTCATTGTCAGTGGAAGCAGTGCCGGACGATAAGATTAAAATATTAAGTTCTCAACGGCCTCAATGGTCAGTACAACAGTGAAATATTTTGCACTCCTTTACACTGTAACCACAATAGAAGTCCGTTCCTTCTACCTACTGCGAGGATGTAGAGTGTCTAAAATTCTGTGAAGCAATTTGGGACTGAATAATTTTAATCATCTATTTAGATGTATATGGTAGATAGCTTCAAGAAATAGTTGTAGTCAAAGAGATAGTTGGGACCCTGGAGACAGACATAGGCAATTTTTTTTTAATTTAAGTTGGAAATGAGGGAGAAAGAGTGAAGGAAAGAAAAAACTTAGCTTTGCTATTACAATCAATAAGGCGCAAGGGCAAAACCACATGTAGCAGGTACCTGCAAATCAAGAAAGGGGAACTCAGTGTTACCCCGAATTTAACGCGAGCGAAGCCGCGGGTAAAAGCTAGTAATATCTATTATAAATGCGATGTTTGTGAGGATGGATGTATGGATGTTTGTTACTCTTTCACGTCACAGAGTTAGATTATAGTCTTTCCTTTAAATCTATCCAAAGATTTCGATCGCTTTTTGTGATAAGGCCGCCCATTGTGTCACCCTATTCATTTATAAGTTGTATACTGTTATTCTTGTAATTTGTATGGTGTACATAATAAAGAATATTCTTTCTATCTATCTATAAAACGTGTTACTTCACTGAAACAGACAATTTTCTTTTCCAATAATAATTTTCTTTGAAATTAAATCCTCAACCCAGAAAGTCTCAAAGGGCACGGAATACAAGGACCCAATACCGTTCCCAGTTGATGTCATGAATGGAATATTCAAGGCGTTATAAATAAATATAACTGTCGTACGCGGTCCGCGGTCTAAAGAAAGTGCTCCCGCGCAGCCAGATCGTAAACCTCAGTTACATCTCAATAAACATATCCTCAGTAGTGGTTATCGTTTTGCAAATTGAACTCGAAATGATAACTTTTATTGTTATGTTAGTGGGGTAAATGGTGATAGTAAAATGGTGATTGTGGAAAGTGTGGATACAGGCTTTTGACAATGGGAAATCGTTATTGGCTTCTTGGCTGAATGTTGGTAGATGGCTGGATCTAGCTGTAACCTGAATGAGTAACGGGCCTCATAATATTAATTACAATAATAAGTAATGTATTGTATGGTATTGTATAAGTCCAGGAGAAGATTTTTTAAACGATTCATATAAAGTCTTCGATTTTCAATTGTTTTTGATATTGACATTTCCAGAAACACAACATAGGTACATAAACAACCCGGCCAAGTGTGAGTCGGACTCGCACACTGATGGTTCCGTACAAATTTGCGACATAAACGGCCGTCTCTTCTCATTCGGTCCTCGCCGACGAAGCCCGTCGCGACGTCCCGGTACCTGCCCCACCCGTCCCTTGCTCGAGCTAGCCCCGCGATGCTGAGCCAGTAAATTTAAACCAGGCACCTAATAATATCACTCAGATCCAGCCTGTCCCTTTGCTGTCCTCCCCCAGCGCCTAAGCCGAAGCTGGTACCCCACAGGGGTTTAATTAGCGTGTAGTCGCTTAGTTTGTAAGTTTTTACCCTGGCTGGAGGCCTTAATTTCAAGGCATCCACTGGAATCACCCGCTTAAGCAGACAACAACCTCTTAGGTTGAACTGCGAGATGCCATTCATAAAAAGAAGCCATATACCTTCTAACTGCGTAGACTTAGAGGGTTGATTTTCACACAGCATCAAGGGACTACAGATTTGAGTACATGGTACTCTCACCCGATACCTCTACGAGTTCCCGAGATAAATGGTCTTGACTTGACTTGACACAGACAGACAGACGGACTACAAAGTGATTCAATAAGGGTTCCGTTTTATCCTTTTGAGGTACAGAACCCTAAAAAATAAAGGTATGGGAGTCCCGCTGTGAGATACATTGTGAATTGCACACGGCAAAATTACCCAGCTACCATTGCACAAACTTCGGAGCCAAACAGCTAACTTTCAAGTAGATAAAGACTTGAAACTTAAACATTGAAGTCTTTAGTGTATCTTTGTTTGTTCACTCAAGAGATAACACCTTAAACTTCATGACTTATGTACCTCTAGGTTAAGAGGTACATAAGTCATAAGTAACAACTTGTATTGATCAATCATTGACTTTCCGATTGTATTAATTAAATAATAAATACTAAACGCTTTGCAATAACTTAACACCTACTTCCACATACAATATTTCATTTCTATTTTACTATCACGTCTCATTTTCAATGATATTATGTAGTATAATTGATTTTCTGTGCAATATTAATTTTATAAGCCATAGTCGTAAACACTGAAAGCGATGGATATAAAACTTATCGATTCTATATATTTTAGTGGAAATTTAATGGTTTAATATTGTACACCCACGAAAATCTATAAACCGTTATCTACACAAATACATTAGGACTTAAAGTTTATTGTTGCGAAACTTATTTAGAAATGTGTATTTCATGTTGGTGGTTTTAATTAGTAGATCAATCTTAAATCTGGTTTGCAAAAAAGTGAATTTTGAAAACCATTTTTAGAAATAGTATCTATATTCTTATTATGAAGTCTAAAAAACAAATACATTAAACTGAAAAAAATACTTTTTGGCTCAGAAAACTGTGAACACAAAACCTCGCAAAAAGTATTTCATCAAAGGTTTTCAAATTTTGGTAAATTTAAAAAAAAAAACATGACAATACTACAAAGAAAAGTAAAGTCAATCTCTTTTTCGTTAGATACATTACCCACGAATTCCCTATTAGTATACCATCAAAACTGTTCCAGTAATTCTGCAAGCGTACACTCGTATCCCATGGACGAATGAACATAGTTATAAAAATCCTATTAAAACATTCCCACATCTCGACAACCATAAACCAAGACGCTACTGTTTAGTAATTGGAGTCCAGTCGCGTTCAGTGCGCTAAGGCGTTGATTTCGCAACTAGTGAGTTATGACCGTAAGACCGGTGATACGTCGCCTGTAAGTTATGGCCAGACTGGTTTCATTCAGGCATCTCATTCATGTAGACCAGGCTTTAGTTTGTGTAACAATGGCTGGCCGCTTACTAAGTATGTTAACTTTGGTGTTGGTGGGTTAAAAAACTGCTCTATTTAAAGCCAACCACCCAGTTGTGGTGTGGAGGGAAGCGACGAGTTTGAACTCTTATTACTTTGGTTTAAATACATTAAATGTCGGCACGGTTGCGAACGCGCAGTGGTTGTGCGATCGACTGGGGCCTTAGTCTGCTATTACAATAGTGTCAGAATGGTCGATCACTGATCGCATAATGGTTGATTTTGACATCTACTACATACTAAACTTGTCAAAATCAACCATTATGCGATCAGTGATCGACCATTCTGACACCATTGTAATAGCAGACTAAGGCCCCTGGTGTGCTGCGTTTCGCATTAAAAAATATGGCCTGAGATTCCCGAAGGGTAAGGCAGAGATGTACGTAATAGTACACCGACATTTCAGCAGTTATGTTTAAGTCCCGTGAATAGGGGGTGAGCCTATTTTCATCAACCAGGCACAAATCCAGGCTCTATGGCTGCTACGGAAAAAGTCCTGGTGGAAAAACATCAATCGTACCCAGGACCTAATGTTTGGTTTAGTTTTTGAAAATGTTGATAAAAAACACTAAGTACATAAATACAATTTTTTTTTCTAAGATCTTTAATTTACAATTTAAAATTAAACCTCGGCAAAACTTTATGTGAGATATCATGCCATAACTAAAAATGCTAAAATAAATATCTTTTTGTATTTAATTTAAATAAATGACTTTTGATTTTGACTTAAAACGGTATATTTACCAAGTTTACTATTTAGTATGTTTTTTAAAAACTTATTTTAAGAGCACTATACAATAATAATCTTTACCTACCTTACTAATTAATGTATAATTATAAGTTAATAAAGATCTAGAAAGTTCATCAACAGTAAGGTCAATCTAATTACGATACCTATTCTTTAATTAGAAAAGTGCTCACCCACGTCTGCGACTTCGGCGTTGAAATTGCAAACATATTTTCGTGATATTCTCCGAGAACTTAGAACACGCCACTCATGTAAATAACCGTCCTATCAAAGTCAACATGAAAATCATAATAATTCGTTTTTTCATTCTGGTAAAATGATCGACTTCATTGAGAAACAATAAAGGCTGAATCTCACAGGTTTTGTAAACACGCACACATGACATCTAAATAACATAATCTCAGCTCAGTCAGAGTCAATTCCGAACTAGTAGTATAAATAGAAGAAATACTATTGTATATTAGTATTATACAGTAGTAGTAGTACAAATAATAGAAATATATTAGGATTATATAGTATTAGCAGTAGAAATATATTAGTATGTATAATACTACTATGTAATCATAGTAGTAGTATACATAGTAGAAATATATTAGTATTATAAAGCAGTAGTAGTAGAAATTGTTAAAACTCTAATTTCTTTGGTTTTGTAACGAAGTGCCTTATCGCGCGTTGCGAAAGGCCAAAGATGGAAAAAATAAGACCAAAAGTTGTAACGATACTTTTTGCTATAATTGTAAACCGTACGGCGTGCGCGTGTTTCTCTGTCTGTCTCTCTCTCTCTCTCTAATAGAAAGCAAGACAGTTATTTTTGTTTCGTCTTCCTATTTCGCATTAAACAGTGTGGTGTCGCGACTATTATTTTTATTAAGTGTATACATATTTTTTGTACATAATAAATAATAACTTTGTTCCATCCCTTGACACTTCTAAAGTTTTTTTAAACATAAAATGATCACGCCTTTAATCCCCGAAGGGTTAACCAGGCTTGCCAGGGCCTCCGCCTGCCGGGGTTGCGGGTTGTTCGAAAGAGATACCGCGGCCTCGGAACGTAAAGGGCAATAAAAGGAACATGGGTGGGTTTTAGCCAGCACAAGTCTGACATGCCCCCCCGCTCCGCCCAGAGCGGGGGAAGTCATTGGATGATTTCCAACCCGAAAAAAAAAGGGTTAAGCAGACGTGTAGGTACTATGAGTACAAACACATTTCATCAGTTACATTTAAGTAGTCGCCGGGGCATGCCTTTTGTCTAATGAGTTGCTTATATGTAGAATTTAAGTATAAACAGGCCGACAGAGTATCAATAAGATAATCTCAACTGAATCAGAGTCGATCCTGAGTCGGACTTGTAAACTCATCCTTCCATTTTTAGAGCGATCCCACCAAAGCGTCATCATAAATCGACTTTCATATAGGTAGGTAATATTACATTTTGCGCCACCATTGTCTATCCTTACCCGAGACGCCATTATTGTGATACCAGCTGTAAAACTTTATATCTTTATGGATCTTTATTATTTTACACTTTAAATCGTTGCTTTGTGATTCAATAGTCCGAGGTGGTCGCAGTGCTTTGGTACTAAAAAACGATATATTGTAGCAAAATGGTGAGTAATCGGATCATATTTATGAGCGGCTACAACAATAATAATGTCACTGGACATTTTTTAAATAAATTTCCTTTATTCCTTTTTGTAACAATTCCTGTTTTATGCCAAAACAGTGTCTTGGAGGTTTTCATGTCCGAGTATTTAAATAAACCGTATGGGAATAAAGGTGAACACGAATGTTCAGATATGTCGTAAAGTCAGTCTCTGATCCACGTGAGGAGATAGTGCGACGACGGGTCCCGAGATTGTTGATTTAAGCCCTTTGTTTTAGGACTATGGGAAAGTACAATATGTACAAATCCTTACTAATATTATAAAAGCGAAAGTGAGTTTGTTTGTTTGTTTATTTGTTTGTTTGTTACCTCTTCACGCTTTAATGGCTAAACCGATTTTGATGAATTTTGGTACAGAGATAGTTGTGAACCAAGAGATGGACATAGGCTAATTTTTATTAAAAAAAAAGTGGATTATGAGGGAGAACGAGGGAAGAAAAAGGAAAACTTAGCGTTGCTATTACAAATCAATCAGGCGCAAGAGCAAAAACTGTAGGTATAGTTACCGGCACGGTTCTTGAGCGCTGACCTTCACTTGCGCAGAAGTGAGTTATTGGGTCCCTTTGGTGGTATGAAGTGAGGCGCGGGGGCGGGGAAAGTGCAGTGATTGGCCCGTCGCGCATCGCGTCATAGACGTCACTCGGGATTCGTTCTTTTCCGTGCTGCATGTACCTCACGACGACGAGTACAATTCCGGCCAATTTAATTGACAACCTTTTTAAATTATGTTATTCAAATATTTTATGTGATTTTTTATTAAATATACCGTTGGAATTATAATCAAAGGTGATATTTATCGAAAGCAAAACGGGGAAAAAATAATGTCAGTTTGTAATTAGCAAAACTATTTTTCAATTCATTATTTTATTTGTACTTGTATCGAAATGAATCGAAATATTCAATAGATAAAGTTTTTATCTACAACAAATAAAATTCGAAGTCAAAACTGCTAAGAAAAAAAATACGTAGTAGTTTTTTTTAGTAATTTTTGACAAACTACAAGAACTAAGTTATAATCTTAATTTAGAAATACTTGTTAATTACCTACTTCTTTGATCTCAATTTCCATTTCTCAATATAATGAATCATTATTTAATCTTTCTTTCAACCATAGAACCAGTAAGAAATTACGTAGGTAACTTAGAAAAAATAAATAATCAACGGGCGTGCGTTTTATTTGCCATATGTGTACGATGCGCAAAGCGATCCCCACCCTTCCGCCGAGCGCTCAAGATCCGTGCCGGTATCTGTACTGTGTTATACCGAATTTAACGCGAGCGAAGCCGCGGGCGAAAGCTAGTATGAAATAAAACAATTTGTATTTGTATACGTTTTGTTAGATTTCACATTGTTCTGCTGATATGGATGAAAATAAGGTATACCTAACTAGCTTTTGCTCGCGGATTCACTCGTGTTATAGCCGGAAATCAATCCACGGGAACGTTTACATATACCCTGGAATAATGTAGCTTTCTACAGGCATTTTTTTTTAAATTGTTATTTTAGTCCTAGTGATTTACAAAGTAACTCACAAACTTTACCTATTTATAAAATTAGGAATAATTGATTATTATTATAGACGTTTGCTATTCTTTTATTATTTATATTGAGTAAAGTGCCACAACTTAACTGTATTATAGTTTGACACCATTAATGATAGTTTAGTTACTCAATTTAGAAAAAATCGCAATATCACTTCGTTGTCAAGCTAAATGGGACTGTTTTTCGCGACTAAAATGGTGTGGAATAAAATTAGATGTGATACATAATAATATTATAAATGCGAATGTTTGTGAGGATGTATGGATGTTTGTTACTCTTTCACGTCAAAACGGCTGAACGGATCTTGATGAAATTTGGCACTGAGGTAGATTATAATCTGGAATAATACATATTTGCGACTTTTCTTGGCGCACGCGGGCGTAAGTTATCTTACTACATATTATGTTACCCTTTCACGTCAAAATGGTTGAATGGATCTTGATGAAATTTGGCATAGAGGTAGATTATGGTCTTTATGGGTGCCAGTTAGTGTATAATATAAATAAAATTGTGGTGGTGGTCTTTAAGTAATTGTTGCACTAATAAATATATCTCTTGTAATTTTAAATGAAATGCAACGTGTAAACAATTGTTGCTTAACCTAAATAAATAAATAAAAGAGACTGCCCGACTTGGAAATCGGACCCAGTACTTCATGCTCAGCAGTCGTACTTGCGTCCAATCGACCAACGAGATAGTCCTCTCACATAACTATGGGTCATCTGTTCTTTTCATTATTAATGTCACAAATAACCTTTAAATAAACTTATATAGTTTCATTATAGGCAATAGTTATTCCATGACACGAACACATTATGATTTTAGACGTATTGCAAAGATTCTTAGTTACATGTTATTGTAATTTTAAAACCATTAATCCATTCAATTATCTAGTAAAATGTCAGATTTGTTAATAATCCTTACTAATATTATAAAAGCGAAAGTGAGTTTGTTTGTTTGTTTGTTTGTTACCTCTTCACGCTTTAAGGGCTAAACCGATTTTGATGAATTTTGGCACAGAGATAGTTGGGAACCAGGAGACGGACATAGGCTAACTTTTATTAAAAAAAAGTGGGATATGAGGGAGAACGAGGGAAGAAAAGAGAAAACTTAGCGTTGCTATTACAAATCCATCAGGCGCAAGAGCAAAAACTGCAGGTCTGTTTGGTGTGTTATACCGAATTTAACGCGAGCGAAGCCGCGGGCGAAAGCTAGTTTTGTATAAATGTTTGTATTAAGAGTGCTTCTTGGAAATATCTGAGGATTTGTTAGTGTCACAGGTAAAAGGAAGAGTGCGAATTGTTAGACATTTTGTTAAACAAACAAATTAACTCACTTTTGCTTTTATAATATTAGTAAGGAAAACATTATCAAAACCGAATAATGTCCAAAAGTTTCAGTCATTTACTAATTATGGGTAACCTATATTAATTGTTTTCCTTTTTTTTTAACCATAAAAAATGACGGTCACTTTGAGCAGATTAGAAGCTTTTTCAAGGAAATCGGAAAACCTCTTTAAGCACTTAAGACTGCTTTTCTCGATTACTGAAAAACTATGTAATAAAAACTTGCTCCTCCAAACTCAAGAATTTTCAGCGGACACTGAAGCGAAGGTGTTAAACGAACTGATGGAGTCAGAAACAATGCCCCCCCCCCCCCCCCCCCGCGCTCCATAACTCAGGTTGCAGATGTTGGGGAAAAATCAGCCAAACTGCAGTGATAAATGATAAATGATGTTTATTTTGCAAGTAGGTTTTCACAAACACTTTTACACGTCATTTTTTTTTAAACTAGATGAGGCCGGTGTTTCATACCCGACTACTCTGAGAAGAAACAGCCGAAACAAACTCAGAGGTCATAGTCTCTTTTAAGGTCCAGACAAAATAATCTTGGTCAACTTACATGAGGACCATGCAGATAGTGTCTGAAATGGTCTTTTTAAGAAAGCACCACACAGATTGAGTGGACCTATCCAGTCAGTGCAAGCATTTTTCAGTTATCGTGTAGCTCAACTCATAACCCAAGGAGCTCAACGACACGACGAACAATACCAAAAAAAGGACATTTGTGTAGGTCGCTTATAGTACTCAAACTGCCAGACTATCGTCAAAAAACAAAGTAAATAAAAGAAATAATCCACATGGTCTTCACATTCACAATAAACAAATAAAAATAAAAAAAAAATACAAAATTAAATTAATGAGATCATAATGAAATCATAAAATGTCATAAATTAAAATAATAAGGAAAATAAAATGTCACAAATAATAATAATAAAAAGAAATGTAAAAATAAAAAAATAAACAAAGTAATGTCAAATTGTATAAAATAAAGGAATAAACAATAAATAGGTGAAACAAAGGAAAATCTTGACACTCACAGTGGCCACTCCCACTGCAGTTTGGCTGATTTTTCCCCAGGTAGTCAGGTACCACAAATACACCCGCAAATTTCACTTAAATCAATAGGCACACTCTCAAAGTCTCAACTCACCAAAACATATTCCTGACCTAGTTGTTATGTTGGATGCTTATAAATAAGAGTCCGTTGGGTAAGATACTGGTTTATTGGTAAGAGACACAGGACAGGAGATACACACCGGGCTACATCATGACATGAAGTGTGGCAGAGTGCCGCAGACCACAGATAATACATTTACTAGTGAAGACCATATTAGTAACATACTAAATAGTGATGTTACAACATCCCCCTTGTTGAGTTCAAATTAGACCCCTGACTGACAATTAATATAAGTGCTATGCTATTTAATTTTACACAAGACAACATGCTTAATTATACTTATAGTTACTTAAACTTTACTTATGACTCTATTTATAATTTAACTTAATCCATTTCTTCAATTAACCTTCTGGTAGGTTTTACAATACGACCTGACCTAGTTGTTACATTTGAGGATTGCTGAGATGAGGATTCTTGATGCCTAGACTCCTGTCTGTCACCTTCCTCTCCCCTTTGTGACGAGTTGGATTGCATGGGAGGGTTAGCACAATTATGAGAATATTTATGTCTTAAGTGTATTCTATTCCTCCTATACCTAACTCCATTGACATCCTCAACAACATATGATCTATTATTTGACAATCTTTGCTTAACAATAGCTTGTTCCCAGTTGCTACTTGGGTTTCTCTTAAAATAGACATGATCATTATGATGTAACATAGACATTGACTTGGCATTTTTATTGTAGTATTTTGACTTATTTTTATCATTTTTCTTGACAGACTCTTTGTAATCTTTAAATGTTACCACTTTTGGCTTCAACTTCTTATATGATGTTGGAATGTTATCTCTTAAGTTCCTAGACATGAGTAACTGTGCTGGTGATGAAAAATTATTTTTACCTGTATTTCTGTATTGTAACAATGCTATGTATGGATCTGATCCATTTTCTTTGCATTTTCTTAGCATGTTTTTTATGATTTTGACTGAACTCTCTGCTTGTCCATTAGACTGTGAATGATATGGGCTAGTTACAATATGTTCTATGTCCCATTCTTCCATAAAATTTTTAAAATCAACTGACTGAAAAGGAGGTCCACCATCTGATACCAGTGACAATGGTATTCCATGACGAGCAAATATGGACTTTAAATGAGTTATTACATTTTTTGATGTACTGTTGTTATTTAATAATGCAATCTCTATAAATTTTGAATAATAATCAGTGACAATTAAATATACTAAACTATCGAAATGCATTAAATCAATACCGACTTGTTGCCATGGATATTTGCTTATTTCAGAATTATGTACTTTTCAAACACCATTTGGTAGATATAAGTATTTAAGAATACCCTATGGCATAAATGCCTCGTCTGAAATATTTCAAAGAGTCATGATGAATCTATTTGGTGACATAGAAGGCGTACTCATATTCATCGATGACATCTTAGTCTATGGACCAAATGAGTCAGTTCACAATGAAAGATTACATAAAGTCATGCAAAGAGCTCGTCAAGTCAATTTAAAATTTAACAAGTCAAAATGTTGTTACAACACTAGTCTCCTCCATAATTCATAAACCAGCGTATCTACCATAATTCATGTAGCTAACCCATTCAGTTGCTGTAAGACCGTCCCAGTACCGTACGGCCGGCAGTGACGTCAGCCGTGGGTGCCGGATACCACCCACGCGACGTACACGGCTACAACTTCCGGTTGCAATTTGAAATCTGAGAGAAAATTATCCTTGTGTCGGAATATTGAGAGCGTTTTTTATTAAGGATTGTTTTGAAGGGTGAGCATGATTTGATGGGAAAGTCTCAGTTAGCGGTTTGAAATTTTTGCGATTATAGTATGCAATTATATGTTTAACTATATGTTGTAATTACGGAGGCGCCTCACCTCCGTAATTACAAAAAAAACGCATAAAACATATAATTGCATACTATAATCGCAAATTTTTTTACCAAGCTACAGACAAGTTTTCTCACCAATGTTAATGGAATAAGTGAATAAAGTATAACGAAATTATCTCAGGAAACATCAACAGCGAGCAAACGTTTCACAGTTGTGTTGTAATTAGAAACTAAAAACAACTTCAATAAACAAAACTAATTCCATACAATTAATGATATGAAGAAGAAAGGAGTGAATGATGCCGTGACGTCTGACAGGGGAGAATAGAAGAATAAAGCCTGTTGCGCCGACCCGAAATAAAATGAGACAGGGGCAGGTAGATGACGAAACAAAACTAATTCCCCACGGCCAGTCGACTCAAAGACCACTTCATATCGTACTTCATTCATGACTTCTTCCAGTCTCCCGATAGAACCTTTTTACAACAGTATCCACATTGAATTTCGAACCTTATTCACAACATTTTAAATACGGAAATCCAAATAACCCATGGAAAAGCATGGCAGTACTATAAAAAGGACAGGAAGCAAAAGGCTTCATATTTCATCTGAAATACGTTTATTATCACGACAGTGTCGCAGTAGTGAGCAATTACAAGAGCAAAACCTACTAAATCGTTGCCACCTGTTCTCACCGTGATATTGTTAATCATTTTCTTCCAAAGTTGGCAAAAGACGAAACTGACCTTTAGAAATAAGACTTTACGGTTTTCTTTCAAATGAAAATGATTTAAATATTGATGAGATTGGAAAATGTATTTTATAACTTTGACGATTGAGTTAAAAGTCCCGTTTAGTTAAAAGTTTGTTTCACAAAACGCGATGTAGGATAGCTGCCCACACGCTTTCATTCGTAGGAAATCCATATCTTTGTTTTGTAATGAAATTGTTAGTTTATTTCTTTAAATAAACGATGTTTGAGAGGGCCAGTTGCTCTGTGGTGGCCGGGTGGTCTGCTCAACGATTATTGGACCAAGAAGTTTTATTATCGTTTGATCGTGTGTTACTCCTTATTATTTCTTTATTTAGGTGGTGTATGATATTATCTGTTTGTATTAATGCTGCTTTAAGTGTGTACGTGACAGGCTTTCCAATGACATCGGAAGTATTAGGTTCCATAGCTAATAATTGCGTCATAGTTGCGTCGTTTATTCTCAGATACTTATACTTTGGGCGTCAAAAACTTTCACATCTTCTTTAGGACCCGTCTTGAAGTAACATTTTCTAGGTTTGATAAGAAATAAACATAATTATTTTATTATATCCTTAATTAAATTCACAATATATTTATTTGATGAGGGTGATTAAGTAAATGATGTGAGTAAATTATGATGACACCTATGATAATAATATTCATTGCAAACTTAACACGTACCATTAATCATTAAAATAATCCGCACACAATACAATTTAGCATACATTCAACACTTCACAAGTCAAGTAGGCGGTATGAACAACTACGTAAGTTAACGTTAGTGAAACCTCAATTCACTAATTCAATTATCATTTTTACCAAAGCACAAGTATTGAAGAAAGCTTGGGAGTTTCTTGTTCAAACATCGCTTGCACTTAATCCGTCCCGTTACAAAAGGTACTAGGCTGACAGAAATTAGAAGCAGTGTCTGTCCACTGCGCACTGCCTGCATTCTAATTTGTTTGCATAAACTTAGAACAAAAGCCTGGAGACTCGAGGGTCGTAGATTGTAAAATTTCTGGAACGGAAATATTCTATGGGAATAATCCTCGATGTTGAATAATATTGCTACGTCCGTATTCGGTTGAATATAAAATTTTCGAATGTGTTTAAAATGAACTAAATAAAACGAATATTAAACTGAAATTTGTGGCCGTTACATTGGGATTACACTTAAGCAGGCAGATTATTCCTAAACAAGATAGCGTTAATACATGATATCGTGTCTGAAAGTGATTTTAATACATCGAGTGGGATATTTCCTTTTTTAAATATATTTTTATGTTGTTTCTTCATGGTTTGAAAAATATGTACTCTACTTATTAACATTAATTAATTCCAAATGTTTAAACCCAATGCAAAAAAAAAACCTTTATCACACTGACTCATGTAAGATTTGACTCATCCATTAAAATAATTATAACGTTATATAAATCACGCAGCAATAAACATCTAATTAGGATAAAAGCTGATTTATTAATACTTTAAAATAAAAGGTCTGTGCACCCGCATCCATAAGCTTACACGCAAATAAACGATTACAGAAAATACATTTTGTTAATCTCATTTGCATTCTACATTATCATTTGTAACAAGTATTGATTCAAATTCACAAAAAGACAGCGTCTTTAGAGTTCAGTTGGTAAATTAGCATATACAGATGTATATCAAATTTAAAAAATGAATTAAAAAATCTCTGTACAAAACTGGACCTGTGTAAATGCAGTGGACAAGATAAAAACAGAAAAGGAAACTAATGGTTTTATTTTAGGGATTTATTGAATTCCAATACCGTTAGTCATTTAAAATAAATGGAATTAACGTTCAAGTGTAGGTATAAGGAAACACAAACACACACATAGAATTAAATTCATTGATGGAATTTTATCACTTTTTTTATGTTGCAAGTGAAATGGTAACGCAACTTCGCCTACTATTTGCAACTTTTTTTTTATTAGTACACATTGTTTTGTTTTTATTTCACGTAAAACCTTTCTACTTTATTACCGTAACTTCGTATCCACATTTCAAAGATCCAAGAACCATCCTACACAGAAACCTGGAGATGTTCCCGAGTTCTCTACAGCTTCAAGTGTGCTTATAATTTCGGATCACGATGTTATCTCCTTGAGAAATATTGTTGCTGTACAAACACCTTCAAAAGAGACGTTGAGGCGTTATTACTCTGTTACTTTAAAATAAATTACTTTTGTAAGGTAATGTTGCTAGGTTATATTTTTTTTTTTTAATATTCGTTTAGTTAAGTTTTACGACTTTATTTATTTCACAATGCTGACCTATCACTGCTGATTATTTAACATTATTAATGCTGTTTATATTTAGATACAATTTAATGCAAAATTAAGCCGTAAATTGATCAAATCAAGAATTAGAATCTAACTCCCAGAATTTTCGTTTAAATAATATTTTACCAGACCGTACTATGTAACTAAGTTTCTTAGGTTATTTTATCTTGCAGTGGAAGACGTAACAGTGTGTATGATGATGAGGCATGTTCTTTTTTTAATTCTAAAAAAGCATCTAAAGTGCATAAACATTTTGCCTTGTCTTTTGAGAGGTGGAACAGCTCCACAGCACTCCGGTAAATTCGCGTACAATTCCCAACCAAGATTCTTCTGCCAACGACGCGGTTTTCAGCTACTTTACCCATCATTTCTTCCCAAGTGAGAACAATACAAAAGAAACAAAAATGCTACACCCCGTTCATTACGTACCAACAACGAATACAAAGGTGCGTGTAAATATTTCAGCACAACCAGAAATCAAACAGTTTTGCCGCTCAGATCATAAACCACGTTTCAACGTCATAACGTTTACCCATATTTGAAGTTAGTAAAATTAAACTCAACATTGTCACGTACGTGTAAGACAAAACTGTAAACTACACATAAAATAGGTTACTAGTAAACAAGTACCGTTAATGTGCAATGGGACAAAATTGTTGAATGCCACTGAACAATTGGCTAAGATAAAAGTCTAGACTGGGTCTGTTGCTTCAGAATGGGAGCTTTAATCTTTAAATTCGTATCTTTGAAGATTATTTGATTTTATGGATCACAATAACATGCCCTCGGCATTGCCCGCGTATAATTTGGTAATTATATGACTAAATCATTCTACCGGAATAAGAATTCTTTTTTTTGCAGATCCCAAATCATCAAAAAACAGAGGGAGTGTCAGACTTTTACTGACCAAAACCCACCCATATTCCTTCATTTGCCCTTTATGTTTTAAGGCCACGGTATCTTTTTCGAACAACCCCCAACACCGGATTAAACATATATCTTAATCCAGGTTGTGAGCTATGTGTGTGCCAAATTTCAAGTTCAGTAAGCCATAGTAGGTATAGGTCAGTAAGTTCAGTTTCGTGAAACGGTACCAAGCATTCATACATCCTCACGAACTTTATAATATTAATATTATTAAGTATATATTTACTTATAAATATACTATGTATATACTTAAAATGTCTAATTTATAAAAAAAATACGATGGTGTACAATCAGTTGGTGCACTTTATTTCACAAGATATTCGATCCAATTCCTGAACAGTTGAATCTATTTCTGTAAAGGTCCTTCTCACATTTGGTACAGTTTGAATATTAAGTAGCAGAAGAGGAAGACTGTCTAAGTAAGTAATCCTACTAATATAATAAATGCGAATGTTTGATGGATGTAGGGATTTATGGATGTATGGATGTGTGGATGTATGGGTGTATGGTTGTGTGGATGTATGGATGTTTGGTACTCTTTCACGTCAAAACGGCTGAACGGTAAGGTAGATTATGGTCTAGATTAACACATAGGATCCTTTTTTTTTAGATATCACGCGGGCGAAGCCGCGGGCGCCAGCTAGTTGAGTATATATTGAAGATTCGATCTGAAGATTACTGGTATTCTTAAAATAAATACTTATGTTAATATCACCATTAGACTACATTTTCTAATAACGTTCTTAAGTTGGATTGAATCAACCGTTCGCTACTTCAGTATTCAATTCAAAGCATTGTCAAAGTTTATCTGACATGGAAAAGCCAGCAACATTTAGGCTACGATTAAAGGAGCTTTTATACAGTTTACAAAAATAATAGTTTCTGCCAGATAGTTTTACTATTATAAATACAAAAACTTACATCCATATTTTTTAACGCTCAAGTAAATCTAATAGACTTTAAAAAAAAAACAATTCAAAACCAAATGTATTATGAGGCGAAACTCTAGATAGCATACCACATTTGTTTTGTTCTGTCTCCTGCTTATGTGGAGGGAAGGGGAAATGATGTAATTAATTTGATTGCGGGATCCAAGATAATTAGATTGTTTCTGCAGGACTTCGTTGATCTTCATTGTCGCGGCTTTTTGTGGTGGTCGCCGCTGTTTTCAGGAGTTGCAGTGGATTGGAAATAGTGTGGCGCGCTTGTCCTAATCTCAACCACTGGAATAATATTTATTTGTATTGATCCTATTAATACTTTAGTGCTGTTGAAAACCTTAGTTCAAGTACTTAATGAAATAATGACTGCCGGGGTTGAGGGATATTCGAAAGAGAAAGTGCAAAAAGAGGAACATGGGTGGGTTCCAGACAGTAAAAGTCTGACACTCCTCCCCTGCACCAGCCAGAGCGGGGGAAGTTAATTGATGATTTCTTATCCCCAAAAAACTACTTAATGACACTTTTCACTTTTCTATATCCAAAAAATGTGCATAAAACGTAAAACTACGTCCAATACCCAGTTGTAAACGCCCCTTTACAGTATAATTTACACGACCTGAATAAATTGTCCCGTGTGATATCTCACAAAAGGCGAGGCTAGGTGTTTCTAAATGTCAATCAGCGTATATCTTTTGTTTGCACAGAACTATGCGTCGACCACTGAACCTACCTACCTCTACCTACCTCTTAGGTACGAATAAATCATTTCGACACAATTAATGGTTTATTGTCACCGAGTAGTTGCTTTAATTGCTTGGAACAATTTTGTTTTGATAATGAATTACAAGAGTCAGCTTGTAATTGTGTGGTTGTGGATTTATGTACAGATATGTGTGCCAAGTGGAAAGAAGGTGTGTTTGGTCGTCAGAATGCAATTGACGGTTGTGACATCATGTCACAAAAAAAAACCATTTTTTTTTGTGACATGGGTGATTTTCAAAAGCATGCTTTGAATTATTTTATAACATAACATCACGCCTAGAATCCCCATAGGGTTGGACAGAGGTGTACCTTAGTAAATCTACATTTTTCCAGTTATATATAAATCCCATGTAATACGAACGGAGCCTATTGCCATCAACTGCAAATGAATTTCATTCTTTTTTATAAAAAACTTTGCCCCTCACTAGATTTTTTTCCGGTACCGTGGGTGCCTTTAAAACATTTAAACTCACATACACAAACAGCCACACCAGGAACAATGTAGGCCATACAAATATTTGTTCCGTGCGGAATCCGCGATACACAGCGCAGCAGTCCATCGCTCAGCCACTGTGCCAACCACACCGTCAGACAGTCAGAATTTACACTCCGTGGCTTCTACTGAGAAATTCCTTATAGTAAAACCCAATAGCACTTTACTCTGCAGTCGAACTTGCGACCACTAGACTAACGAGTTGGTCTTAATAACATAAGAGGTATTAACTAATAAAATAAATCACAATACTTTTATTTCAAGGCTGACTTTAAGTTGACAAACGCGATGCCTGATCAGCTGACTAGATCTTTTTTTTTCATAACCTTTATATCTCTCGCCCAATGGAGAACCAACTATCATAAGTTAAGCATGAGAATCTGCGCAGATAAAGAATTCCCGACACCTTTCCATCATTTATGAAGTAAGGTAACTTTCTTGCTTTAAACCGATTTCAAAAACTGGAGGTTATTTGAATTTTCTTTCCGGAAAATTAACGAACTACTTATCCGTACTATCTGCAAGTAAGTTATCAACATACAAACCCACGATCTACTCAGATTTTAAAGCGAACTAAGCAGACAAGATGACGTTAACCAGAAGAAAATCTTGTTGCATAACACACGCACGGAAACCGTTTGAATAGCACATGCGCGTGCGCATACCAAGCTGCGCACAAAAACGCTCAGATATGCATAGCACAACGAAGATCGGAACTTAGTGGAATAGTTTTTGAAAGAGATAGATTTATGGGGTAGTTTAGTTTTAAGAAATGTGACTAAAACTTATCTCAAGTTCATCCTGAAAGAAAAATATGTGGTTCAAACATCGTGGAAAAATAAATAATTACAATTCGTTTTTTTTTGCACCATCGGAGCTTAGTATATTTTGGTGGAACCTAGAAAAGAATCAAACCTTGAATATATTGGATATCGTTTCTAGTTTCGGTTATCTGTATTTTCAAAATTGTCTTTAAATTTATTTATTTTTTGCAAAAGTATAGAGAATGATCCGATTTCTCAATCATTTATGTTTCAATTCAGTTCAATCACGAAACATCCACTTTATGATTTTACTTACCCTTTTTATGTGCACTTTTGTTGTGTGTCAAATAAATGTATTTTATTTCTTCTTTCTTAAACTGTGAGCTGAACAAAGGAGGCACACATATTTCATTATTCCTGAAAGATTTCATGTATCTATCAAATGAAGCCAATTACTAATTCCATCAATGTGTACCAGACCTAAGTCCCAGTTTCATTAATTAATGATGATTTAGAACCTGGTTCTCCATTAATATGTAAGTTAAAAGTTGATTGAGTCATTTGTCCGATTTATTAGTCAAGAATAAAGTGCATTATGTCACCTTTATAATCAGTCATTGTTATCAGTTTCTGTAAAGGAGAATACTTGTAAAGTGCATATGTAGTTTGTTCACGTTTTGCGTTGGCGTTAAAACAATATGCCGTAACCTTGCCAAATAGTTCATGTTTTTTTTTGTATAGTAGGTACCGTTATTTGCCTAGGAAAACCTAGATTTTTGTTTTTATAAATGTAGTTATTCGTTTGAATAATGGAACACCACAGACTACCTACAGTACTGTCCCTCCTCCTTCCTTAAATCCACCCAAAGTTTGTCGTGAAAAGATCGCTTTTAGCGATAAGAATGCCCATTGTGTCACCCTATTTATAATTTGTATACTGTAACTCTTGTACTTTGTATGGTGTACATGAAATATAATATTCTATTCTATCTATCTATTTTTTGAGAACAATTTAAATTAAAGTCAGTATTTATTATGGTATTTTTATTTTACAGCAGTAAAGCCTGCTAGCACTTTTTAACAAGATAATGTTCATATAACGTTCTTCTTTATGTATTACAAGCGTTCCGCCTCCACTTTGCACTGGTGTTATTTACTATCTAAAGCCTATGGGGTCTAAAACTATCCTATTTTTTTAGTATAAACCATACTCACATTTGCTGTTTAAAATCTAGTTCGAAATGTTTTAGATGACAATATAGTATTTAAAAAAAATTAAGACCCATTTTTGGGCGGTCGAAAACTAGTAATATTAATCCTCATAGCCCCTGTGTTAGTAATAATTAAGTGCCTTAACGAACTACTAAGACAAATGTCTCGACATACGCCTTAAAGTGTTCAGACTGCATACAGGTTGTTTAAATTTGTCTACTGCAGTAAGTCACGATCGTGATCACAAAATTGAGTTTCAATTCAGAATAACATTAAACTATGATATACTGTTCAAGTGTGCGCCCAATTTGGGCCAAATCAATAGTTGACATTATCCGTCGAGGCTGTATCTAGAGTAATTAACTTTATAAGTCCTAGATAAAACAGTGACTATGTATAAAGACTTGGTGCAGATTCTGACCCAATACTTTCTGGTGTAAAAAAGGTGATGTTATTTTACAACCCTAGGCTGGAAAGAGACGGATATCTACCAAATAATTAATCATAGGTACAAATTTAGTTACCATACGCAATCTCAATAAAAAAAAATGTTTTATATTCAATCCATGTAAAGAATGGCGATAAGACTCAAACAATTGTTTTTATTGTCTCACATTTGTGCCAGACTTTTGACTTCCAAGTGGCATTTGTTTTACTTGTTATCAATTTGAATACGATTGAGACGGAATATGAATTTGTTACAAATTCTATAGAATGAGGTCAACAAACCGCTAACTTAGTGACTTTGGGAATAACCGTGTTTCCTAAGAAAAAAAAAAGAAAAGAGTATTTATTCCAGACCATCAAGAATTTGATTATTTCTCCATTTGTACCGACTAAAGTATCGAAATACTTCATAACCGTTCCACCTACTGTAGAACATTTACCTTACAATGTGTTGTATGAAAACTAGGCTGATCTTGCTTAGTCCTTCCAGGTTCATCGCACCATGGCTAATGCTCAATGCATTTAATCGAAAAAATGACAGAAACTAATAGCAAAATCAACCTACTTGTTGTAAGCACACCTCTGCTTAACCGTTCGGGAATTACAAGCGTGATGTTATGTTTGTTTCGTGGAGCTCTTGACTAAATAGTAACAGAAGCATGTGTCTTTCCGGGGTTGCGGGTTGTTCGAAAGAGATACCGCGGCTCCAGAACATAAAGGGCAATAGAAGGAACATGGGTGGGTTTTAGTCAGCACAACTCTGACACTCCCGGGAAAGTTATTTGATGATTACACATCCGCAAAAAAAAGCATGGGTCTTTTAGTTAAGCCGCATTTGCCTAGGTTGGTCTGTGGAACACTCGTTACACACCGGGTTTCCTCCGTGCCTCGGAAAGCATGTTAAGCTTTGGTCCCAGTTGTCATTTTTGAATCTTTGACAGTCGTTACAGATAGATGTTGTCACGAAAGTCTATCAGTCTTACCAAGGGGTATCGTATTTGACGACACGGTTAGCACAGTGGCTGTACGATTGACTGCTGCGCTGCGTGTTGCGGGTTTGATTCCCGCACGGAGCAGATTTTTGTATAACCTACAGGTAGTTGTTCCGGATCTGGCTGTTTGTGTATGTGAGTTTAAATGTTTGTAAACGCACCCACGATACTGGTGATTTCCTAGTGTGGGGCAAAGTTTAAAAAAAAATACCCAGTACAGACTGGGTTGAGGAGGTCAGATAGGGAGTCGCTACATCTAAAATACTGGAAGCCGACCCTAATATAGTTTGGAAAAGGCTAAGCAGATGAAGATGTTTTATGTATGTTTGTTCCAACTTCTTCACAGACCTTATCTCTATAAGAGAGCCCCGAATCTACCAAGCGAGCTCCAAACGGGTTAGTGAGATTCTCATATCTTCAATTTCTTGTTTCTAGGCAGGACGGTTTCCACAAAGTTTTTCTTCACTATTTTAACTTATTTAAATGTTGAAAATACCTTCCTTGGCTATATTTTTTTTCAAGGCTACGCCGCCGTGATATCGAAAAAAAGTATCCTATGTGTTATTCCACTCTGTCCCAAATTTCATCAATATCCGTTAAGCCGTTTTGACGTGAAAGAGTAACAAAGATCAATACATCCTCCATCCATCCTTACAAACATTCGCATTTATAATATTAGTAGGAAGTAGGATTTGCCCGCACGTGACAACACTTTTTGCATTCATTCTCTCTGGTATCTGTATTGGCTTTACTAGTTCTAACAATAAACTGATATTTAATTTATTTAATAGTTGTATGATTCCAATAATTATTAATTTGTTGTTTGAGTGATAAAGTCAGCAAGCAAAAATAATTAAACACTCAATTAAGAATATACACATGTTAGGTTTGAGTCTAAATAACATTCCTCCGCGTGTAGTCTTACGAGCTTTGCTGTTAGCTTACCTTCAGAAAAGTTTATGTTATTCCTGTTTAGTAATTCATATACTCGTATTTACCATACCCAACCTATTTAAATACTGATGTCATGACTAGCCTAGAGCCTTCGATCAATATCTCTGATACACTAACGACAGGCGACGACATTCTCTACCTATTTCAAGTCTTAATTACTGAATTCGCAATTCTATATCTAGTATTATTTGACTAATCTTACATAAATTTCTGAGCATGTCGTTTATTGTTAAATAATGCTTAGTCAGCAAAAGGCAAAAATATATTTTTCAAAACACTTCCTCGCTCTGGCTTTTATCGCACAAAAATTAGGTTTAACACGCAATGTAAATATATCCATTTAGTAATTTTTTTTTGTTATACACCTACCACTGTTTTTCTCTGCATCACCCAAAGGTTGGCCGGTAGAAAATGCCTTTGGCGTTAAGTCCGCCTCTGTACTTTGTGCTTGAAGTGTTAAATAAATAATAAATATTACAGACTCTTGGTCTTTTTTAATTATTTTCAACAGGTGTCCTATTTTTTTTTAATTGCCACAAAAAAGAACAATAAAATAACTGTTCTTTGACTATTGTCGAAAGAGAAATATAATAAAAAAGACTAATTATTCTATTTCCGTTCATATTCCCCAACATGAGATTTACAAAAAAAAATGTCGACGCATTAGAAAAGAGACTATCTAAATAAAAGCACTGCATTGTTTTCTTAATGACTTTGCACTGAAAATCTAATGATTGATTTTATGAAAGCCTGACGTCACCTAGTGTTAGTGATTAAACGAGCATAAACCTTGCTTATTTAGCATCCCTAACAGGTTTGTAGCTCGGCCTATTTTCGACAGGATCTGACAATAAATCTAAGTGCCTCACACCGTCAGAATCATGTAGAGCTCATTTTTATTCCAATCCCAAGTCAAGACCAGTCATGGGATGAATTAATAAGCTAATAATTTAATCTAAACAGGTAGAATTCACATTTACATAATACGTGCACGTTCGGTTTTGATCTCATTAACAATTTATTAGCTATAATGATATTATGACAAGTGTAACTGGTAAAACAATAAATTATTTCAAAGTTCACAGGCTAGCCTAGTACGGCGAATAATTATGTATAGGTACGTAGTTCACACTATCTCGCATTACTATTAAAATTCGGCACTCCCATCAGGCACATAATTTTTTTTTCCCTGTTCCTTGTATGGGGTCTGCCAGTTAAATTTTGTCTTTCTTCCTTTTTACTTTTTGCGAATAAGGCGGCTTTTAGAACTGCCTAACTATAACGGTTTATGAGATTCAGCTTTCTGAACATCGGGTGACCGATGTTCAGAAGGTCGGACAATGGAGGCTTAGTAATAAAGTCCCATTACTAACTAAGGGATGTATACGTGCATTTAAATACACGTATACTTGTGTCAGACCACGCCCAGTCTGCAAGTAGCCTCACCTCCGCGAATCCCTAAAGATTAGCTTATTACCGCGCCTTAAGCCGTACTCATATCATTCATTATGACCATCCATTACATACCAAGTTTCTTCATGCCTAGGAAAGCACGTTCAGCCAATGTTTTTCCGGGTGTCGTTTGTATATCTTTGGCAGTCGTTACAGGTAGTCATTGACCCACAGTCAAAGTCTAAGAAACATTATTGCCAAGAGATATCTTAATGTCCGGAACGACTGCTTATTTGACCGTCACATCTAACTAGGTTGTGGACGTCAAGTAGGCAATCGTTCCATATAAAATACGGGTATTTAAGTGCATCCGATTAGACTGGCAACCGTCTCAATTATATTTGGGAAAAGTATTGGTTTTCAGCTTCACCCGATTAGACTGGAATCCCAACTTAACATAGTTAGGGAAAAGGTTAGACAGCTAATACTGTCAGTTGTTAGTGGTTCAGTTGCTTTTCATCCCATTATTTAAACTATCAACAATCATTGACATCAACGTTTAACGCTTATTTAAACACATTGGTGATTTGTGGTGCAAATGGGCCGTCTATTATTCAACGAACTTAGAAGCCTAGTTTCGGCATAATTAATTGAATTATAAACTAGTAACATTACTAAGTTCGATTATCGATATCATAATTCCAAACACGTATTATATTTTGTTATTACATTGACAACATAGATCTTACCATAGGAGAACCTGATTGATTCCTGATTGTTCTTTTTCGGATCGAAAATCTTCATTTTCTTCATCAGGTATTCTTTCTTTTTAACATAAGATGGGGTGTATTTTTCTGTGTCCGCCCGAAAAAAAAACGCTTATTGGGCTAAAAATTGTAAACTTTATTTAATGTAATTAATTGCCGTTTAATTAAACCAACACCAATAAATTCGTCGCATTCGTGAACCCTTATCAAAATAATCAAGTTGATCTAACTACCTGAATAGCCGCTCATATTGAAACAAGTCCTAATTACCTATTGTATTACAAAACAAACGGCCTCATATTTCAGACAACGCTATTAAATCCGTCCTTATTACACGAATATTATTTACTATCAAATAAACTACGATTAAGAATTATAACCAAGGCTTTTAGTTTGTATTACTAAAACGTTACCGTTTATTATATTAGTTTATCATCGCCGCATCATCGTTTCACATCAAGCGAGTTGAGGAGTTGCGCAAGCCAAAGCAAGTAAATGTTTAGAAATAATATTACAAAAAACGAGTCGTTTTGCTTACGGATGGTAGTATTTTGACTTAAGTTCTATGAGACTTATGTCAAAATCCTACTATACGTAAGCAAAACGACTCGTTTTTGTTTATTGGAACGGGGCTTAAGTCGATAACGTGCAGCACGTTCGTTTCTTCCATTCTCCCTTGTCTGCCACCCTATCATTTACTTTCATATTATACCTCACACATTCCTTCTTTGATTTCCAGGGCTTTTCTATTCCTCTCGATTCATCATTTTATTTTTCTTTTAATCAAAAATCATGTCCTCATCAATACTGACAATTCCTCAATATTAAATACCAAATATTTACTCTCAAACCTTGACGCAAATAAGCCCTAGTAATATATATGACTCGAATTAATGGTCTAGACCGCAAGTTCACAGCGTCGAAGGGCACATTTAAATTTCGAATTTGCATTCTCAGACTAGGCTGTCGATATAAATGGTTGGTCAATGACGTCACCAGTGATGTAATATGATTCACGGCGATTGTATCTGAACTGACAGATCGTGTTTATATTGAGGCTATTATTGTATAGCACATGCTTGTTAGGCGTATGTCTTTTGTTTTATGAGTTTTAAGATTGGAGATATGATGAGGGGTTTTAATTTTTATTTGCGTGAAAAAAGGAAAACTTTTATTGTTACTTTACGTTTTCTCAATGGTTTACTGGTCATTCAACCTTTATTTGTTACAGTACTAAAACAATAATTGGAAAAAAATATCAAGAAATGATATCTATTACCACCACTCAAGCAATTGGACAGGTTTGAACAACAAATAAACATTGATATTTCTGCACTTTTACCGGTAAAATCACCACTACCACGAACCAGCACCTAATAGATGTAGGGATGAGTCTAGATTCATCCATCACTTTGATTTTTTACTTGCTTCACAGTCACGTTTTTATTTAGCTGACTATGAGTAACCAGCATAAATTCAATCATATTAAACAAAAAAAGAATCAATAAATTGCCAGCTGTAAAAACAATATTAATCCTATCAAACCAATCAATGAAGAGCTTCTAAAATAGATGACAAATAATGTCATTGACCCCAGATAATGACACGTCTGATCATTATACACAAACGTTCCAAATTCGGAATTAGGTACTGCAGCTACCATAGACTTATACAGACTTTGTTTGTTGCAAAGCTCACGTTCTCAAGACATTTTGTAAGCATAGACAAGTATTCAGGTAGGGCGTCGGATGTATTTGGCAGGAGTAATAGTTTTGATAAATTGGTTTTGATTTTATCTGTGGTAGTCATCGAGTGTAAGATTGAATGTATGAGAGGTGTTTGAAGAGGCATTGTTTCGCTAATAAGTACGTACAGATTAGAGATGTGATGTGCAGATAATTTATTGATGAGTCTTCAGTGTGCAATTAGTTTATTTACGTTTTGATTATAGATGAGCCAAAATCTTGACGGATTGGTGGTTGAAACAGCAAGAATTTTGATGCCATATCTTGCTGAAGCATATTTCCGCCATCAAACTTCTTGCTATCTAGATGAAACTCAGATTAGAGGAAAGAGGACGCTAAATAATATCTTGATCGCAATCCTTGAGATGAATGTAAAAAAAAAAACTGAAAATCTGTCCCTGCAGTTTGGATGGCCATGATGTGACAATCTTCGACTGACACGAAATGCGACTTTGTTTTATACTAGGTATACTAACCTCCACACTATGTGCACGTATAGATAGGTATCGATTACCACGAAACCTTCATATCAAAAAACAGTTGACTATCGGTTATACAGTTCTATTCTGTTCTATCCCTTGTCTATTCGTTAAGTATATGGGATCTGCAGTAGGACAAACGGATCTTAGAAGTTCAACCCGACGTTTACAAATCGCTCCAACTAGGTACAGCTAATAGCTATCGGCACCAATAATTATTAAAGTTTTATTGCCATTAATAAACTTAATAGAGTGCAATCACTATAACTATTATTAAACGAATTGTCAAGAGTTTATTACTTTATAAATATAAGAATCAATGCTGTATGTACTAAGATTTAGATTAAACATAGATTTGATTGACGTATCGGTAATTAAAACCTTATTGAGTTTCTACTTGTCTGATTCTAAATTTTTAGTCTCTTTTCCCAAAATTTTTAAATTTTTATACGATACTAGCTTTTGGCCGCGGCTTCGCTCGCGTTAAATTCGGTGTAACATAGTTCCCCTTTCCTGATTTGCAGGTACCTGCTACCTGTAGCTTTTGCCCTTGTGCCTTATTTATTGTAATAGCAAAGCTAAGTTTTCCGTTTTTTATCCTCATTACTTACTTTAAAAAAAGGGTCTCAACTATCTCTGTACCAAAATTCATCAAAATCGGTTAAGCCATTTAGGTGTGAAGACGTAACGCACAAACATTTAATTTATTAAAAAAAAAAAAAACAGAACAGTCTTGATGGTTTTGAGCAATACTAATTACTTAGCCACACCAATATTAAAAAGGCAAAAGTTTGTATGTGCCTGTGTATGTTTGTTACTCATTCACGCTCAAACGGCTTAACGGATTTAATTTGGCAGCAAGATAGCTTATATTTTGGATCAACACTTAACCTACTTTAACTCTCGAGGGATAATTAAATAACTAAATTTTTTACGTCGGGTAACGCCGCGGGGCGCGGCTAGTCAATAACTTAAAGTAATGATTTTAATATAACATGATAAGTGTCTTTTAATATCTTGAAATCACAGAAGACGGTTGACAACTTTTTAAATTAAATAATCCTGAGAGAGACGAATTTGCTATAAAGTACGTCGTAGTCGTTTTATTTTCTTTTGTATAAGATATCAGAAAATCATTCAAAAGTGATATTTTACCAAACGAACATAATCTGAAACAAATTAGTATTATACTGACTTAAACAAATATGTATCAATAAAATTGTTTTATAATGACATAGCGAACCTACATTGGAGATAATTAAATCCGATACCTTTTACGTACCTACCTATATTGCAAATCTTTGACAATTATTATGGCATACAATAATTAAATCTCCGTCTGTTGTATTGGCCTTATTATTTTTAATAAGCATATTCAATTAATTCACAAGGAAGGACTTAAAGCTCCTCCATAATACTTTATCCATATTTATTTATAATATTTTTTCTGAATGACTTTCCTTCTTTCCTTTCTATCTTTCTTTCTTTGATAGAGAAAACCGTAGATTTGCTGAAACAAGATCCAGCAGCAGCGTGGGAATTTATTTGATGATTTCCCATCCGCAAAAAAGCGATTTGAAACCAACTTAACCAACAGTGAATTAAAATATGGCGATATATATGGGTATAGGTCCTATTTCACCAGCTCATGCAAGAAAGGCTTGCTTGTGCCTTCTCTGTCTAATGAATGACTACTTAATCCAAGAAAACAACTTTATTGATGCCACCGTAGACTTTTTCACGCCCCAGTTTTTCGACTTCCTTCCTGCATTCTACAAAGATGTATGTAGTATCGACAACATCGTTAAACGGGAAGTTTCTCAAAGCAGGTTGTATATCCAATACAGGAAGTAGTATTTCATATCTTAAGTACATACGAATAGATACTAAAGCTTCGCATTTGTGGCTAAGCTTGGCTTACTACTTACTGGTAGTAACGTAGGTGGGATTTAGAAATTCTCAAAGAATCACTTTGAACTCATGTTTTATGATAGGATCAGATAAGGATTCTATAGTGAACATGTAAAACTAGATTTAGACCATTGAACGACGGGTTTATTTTTAAGCGAAATAAAAAACGAATTGTTGTCATTGGCTCAAAACCATAAGCATACATAGCGAAGCGTAAGCGTATATTTACTAGACATAAATTGAAACTTTGTGTAAGCATTAACAAAAACGGCCTAATTTCACCTTCACATTTAATCATTATCCTAGTAATATGACCCAAGAGAATCTGTCAACCTGACCTAACTTGCAAGGCAATCGATTCTATTGCCTTGATTTGATTGAAATTCAAAATATATATAATAAAAAAAATGTAAATATCATTAAAAATGAAGATTTTTTATCACAGATTTATACCTACCGAGACCCAACGATGCGGTACAGACCAAACTACGTCCCAAATGATGGACTCTCCAATCTTGGACTTACGCCCGGTACATATTACACATACGCCTTATAGAACTTGTGTCAAAATACTACTATCCGTAAGCAAAACGAATCGTTTTTTTGTTATTGGAACCGGGCGTAAAACGCACCTAACAAACACCACTGATGTTACGACCGGCATTGCCACAACCTGGACCCGACTCATCAAACGCAAAAACAGCGCACAAACAGAGCACAGCTCGTAATATGTATTTAAATATTAATGCTTTAAATTTTGGTTAATATTTAAATACCTACATTTAGACCCTAAAATGTTGTCAAATAACTAGGTACAGAAAACTGATGATGAACTAATCTACCAAATCACATAAACTGTGACCGATATTGAGAACTTACTCAACTTACTTTGTCAAACTCAAACTCAAAGCATTTATTTCAATTAGACCATTACAAGCACTTTTGAATGTCATAAAAACAAGAACAAAAAAATGATGCTGCTACAGTCCCAGTCACAAGACATAATAACTTGTGAAAGTACTGTAGTTGCCCATTCCAAAGCGTAGATCTCTATGGAGAAGAATGGGCAAGAAACTCTATGGACACTCTTTTAAATCATAATATTTTATAAAATCATGGATACATCATTCATGTTGAGATTATACATAATGTGAGAACGATGTAGAAAAACGAGCACATTTAGAGCGTCCAGAGTAAAAGCAATAATTAGCAAGAGTTTAATAGATGAATTAAAACAAACCGTGGTAGCTAAGAGATGACCAGTCCCAACTGACAGCGCCCGTTCACGAACATGACGTATGGATCAGCCCCATTCAGCGTGACCATTTTGAAGGGAGCTAAATGACCCGACACACCCGCCACCATCAGCGAGACATTTAAGTGAGCATGACAATCTCTCAACCACCAGGGCAACCGTCGAGTCAATAAAATACATAGTACTCACACATGGGCATTACAATTATACAACATTAGGAAATTGAGTCTATACAATGCAAAGATAGTCTTACAATCTTCTTCAGCTGCCACAATAACTTCAGATGCTGATTAATTAGTTTGCCCCTATGGTTGTGGAGCAGGACCGGCATTGAGCCAAGCATTTATATCATTAATGTAATCCCCCAACTTATAGTATGCTTGCCTCATAGTGTGCGTTTAATACAAGATTTAAACTTAGATTCATTCAGTTGTAGGATGTGTGCTTTAGCTAGCCTGAAACCTCCCTGAACCAGTTAGTCCCTATTTCTAGTATTATAGTGATGTCTGTCACTTCTTTTACTAAATAGATGCAGATTTTTCCTAACGTACATGATGTTTTCATAGATGTATTGACAAGGTACTGTCATGATGTTATTTTTTTAAACAGTTCTCTTAGAGAATCGCGCCTACGTAGATTATACATGACTCTGATGGCTTTTTTCTGCAGAATAAATATAGACTCAATGTCTGCAGCCCGTCCCCAAAGTAAAATACCGTATGACATTATACTATGAAAATAACTAAAATAGACTAGTCGCGCGGTATCTACATCAGTAAATTGACGGATTTTTCTTACAACTATGCTGCTGAACTCAACCGTCCTGCAAGAGATGTTAAATGAGGACCCATTGTAGCCTCGAGTCGAGTGTGATGCCTAAGGAAACAGTTTTATTGACGAATTCTAGTTTCTCTTGATTTAATACTATGTCACAATCACTACTTTTGACGTTCGGTAGAGCGAATCTTATGCATTTCGTTTTTTTTCCATTCAATACTAAGTTATTAGCAGTAAACCAATTATGCAATAGGGCGTTATTTAGGTCGTCAAGATTCGTGGTACGTCTATTTATCTTAAATATTAAAGAAGTGTCATCAGCAAACAACACCATTTGTGGTTGATTTTCAAATAAATGGGGTAGATCGTTAATATATACTAAAAAAAGGAAAAGGCCCAATATAGAACCTTGTGGTACACCCATTTTAACTTTTAAACCCATTGAATTAACGCCATAAATTTGAACTTGTTGCTGTCTATCATTTATATACGATTTTACTAAACTGAGCGCAAGTTTATCTAAATCGTAATGCTCAAGTTTTAAAAGCAGGGTTTCATGATTAACGCAATCAAATGCTTTCGTAAGGTCACATAAGATTCCTATTGCATTTTGTGCCTCTTCCCACGCAGTAAATTTGTGTTTCATTAAGGTGACACCGGCGTCAGCCGTACAACGTCCTTTGGTGAAACCATACTGCTTTTCATGTAAGATTTTATTGGTGTTAAAATGGTTGAGCAATTGATTTAGCATTATCTTTTCAAACACCTTGCTGAGAACTGGCAAAACGGATATATACGGGCCTATAGTTGTTAGTGTCTTTACTGTCCCCGGATTTAAAAAGCGGTATTACCTTGCTGTATTTCATTAGATCCGGGAAAATCCCTTGATCCGCGCTCAAATTAAATATTAAGGCTAAATACGGAGCTATAGTCTCAATAATGGCGGTACAAGCTTTGATGGACATACCCCAAAGATCTTCGGTTAATTTGACCTATATTTGCTTAAAAGCTTTAATGACTGATAAGGGGTTTATATGCTTAAATTCAAATTGAATCGGGCAGGCTGGAACGTTCGCCTTTAATAAATCCTTAGATAGCAAGGGCGAGGAATTTAAGGTCTCTGTAGTCTTATGTGGGATATTGGTAAAGAAATTTACAAATTCCTGAGCAATGTCATTTTTTTTTCTTTTTTTTACAAAACTGTTGACATCAAAGTATACAAGTTTGTCACTATAGTGACCTACTAAAAAGTGAACATGTTAATAATTATTGTTTAACCTAAAAGCTCTTGTGCTACAAAATACAATGAGCAAAACAGACAAGTAAGAGAAAAAGTTATTATTAGTCTCATACATCCGGGAAAATGTAAGAATAGCACGCTTACCCGTGCCGTACTTATTATGACGTAGGTAGAAATCAATAAAGAGGGTCGTAGAGGAAATTCCACCCATGGGGCTAAACATAAAGAATAACGCATAGATAAAAGCACTGAACTTAATCAGCATCGTCTTATACACACCGTTCGGGATGCTTAGTAAGAAACTCCATACTACGATGCACAATAATTACCTATAACATTGACCAGAATTGGGATTAGCTGGTAAAAAGACCCAAGTCGGTTCTAAGCATACGTACTTATATTTTTTTTAAGTGCGATACTAACTTTGTTTGTCACCTTTTCATGAGTTAACGGCTGATCAGGTTCGGAATAATCGAACTTTATTTGCGCGATTAAGTTTAAGTTGATTAGAGTAAGTTCTTTATATGTGTCATAGATGGCGCTATAGTACTCTTTGTACTATGTGGCTGAAGTACTTATTTTAGTGCCGCTATATTATCATCAGGTGTATTTTTGGTCCGATACAATGGATCAGTGTTTTAGTACTGTTGTGTGTGATAATTCGCTACATACGCCATCACCGAATAATAATGTACGCGCTATAACGGATCTGTAAAAGGGATCGCTGTGTATTCTGTTGAATCGATATTTTTACTGGATCTAGAATACTGTCATGGTGTAACTCCGTGATACAACTACTTGCATCCACCATCGCCTAAGAAAACGTATACGATAAAACGGGCCTGTATAGCGGACTGCTGTGTGAACGCTTAGATAGTGGTCGAATATAAACATATCAATACTAAAAAAACGGCCATGTGTGAGTCCGACTCGCGCTCCTCGGGTCCCGTACAAACTTGCAACATAAAAGGCCATATTTTTCGACTGCGTAGACTTAGGGAGTGGTTTTTTCACAGGTCCAAGAGATTACAGATTTGAGCAAAAGGTTTTAATTTCAACTCGTCCTCCACCCGTTTCTGAGATTCCGTTTTTTCGGTACGGGACCTAAAACACTGTAATAACTTCCTTTCACACCTATAAAGTCGGTTTAAAACTAAAAGTTCGCCACCGAAGTTTGTAAAGGTCATTGCCTTATCAGGTCCGTGCGAAATACACAAAAGTAACACTGTTAGGTGTCTAGTTCAAACATTCATTATGTAAATTACATAATACCCACTTTATCAAAGTAGTATTTAATCTAAATTTGTAATCACAATCAGACCCGCAGACAGTAACAAATACGACTTATAATATTGCAAGTGTCAATGTTCCGTTCTCCCTATAAATCAGGATAGTAAATCAATAGTTGCAATTAAGGGAAAATAAATATTTATTAGTAGGTACTTATTTATTCAATACCTTTTATTGATTGAAAAGCGTGAGAAAAATCTGACAATGAATATTTTTTGGCATTGTCCAGTATGCACGGCACGGTTTGCGCAGTGGCTGAGCGATTGACTGCTGCGCTCCGTGTCGCGGGTTCGATCAAATATTGAATGAACAAATATTTGTAAGACCTACAGATAGTTTTTCCGGGTCTGTCTGTTTGTGTATGTGAGTTTAAATGTTTGTAAACGCACCCACGATACAGGAAAAAATCCTAGCGTGGGGCAACGTTTTTATAAAAGAAGAAAGAAAGAAGAAGTATTTTTGGTAGTCGACGCTGCCAGGCTTTTTTGCAAACGAAAGATGGTCTATGCATTCTTTAAAATAATTAGGTATGTGTAAGAAAACATGTTTTTTTTAGATTTTAGTGAAATCAGTTTTTTTTATAATATTTCAATGAATCACTGCTGGAATATTAAAATATTCTCCAGTAAATACACATTACATTCTTGGCCTAAAAATAAAAAAAAGGTTGTTTTCTTGTAACATTTAGATTATATTTAGATTATAAATATATGGCTTTTATTGTCTCCCAACTTTTTAATATATAAAAGTACATTGCCTCAGTATCAGTCAGCTATCATAGGTGTTTTTGTTTTATTTCCATCACATATTTTACAGAGGCAGCTACGGAATCTGGACTTGTGTCCAGTTAATGGCTCGCCCTGTACATGGGGCTTAAAGATAAATGGCTAAATGGGCGTACTTATAATGGTGATAGGTACACTTCTGCCCAACCCATGCCCTTATGGATAACCTTACAAATCATTGAAAACAGTCGTTAAGATGATATAAACAGAATGTTGTGGGAAAGTTGGTACATCATCATCATCATCAGGCTATATTAGTCCACTGCTGGACATAGCCCTCCCCTAATGAGCGCCATAGGGCCCTGTCTTCAGCTTGCCGCATCCAGCATCTGCCTGCAGTCTTTCTTAGATCGTCATCCCACCTGGTCGGAGGGCGTCCTACACTACTTAGCCGAGTCGCGGTCTCCACTCAAGAACACGTTTACCCCAACGGTTTTCGGTTCTTCGTGAGATATGGCCAGCCCACTGCCACTTCAACTTGCTGATTCTTTGAGCTATGTCGATAAAAGTTGGTACAGAAGGTAATAAATCTTGTGTTATTATTTTCTTATCAGAAATGCGCAGAACTTGGTGGTCATGTCTCACATACGCTCGTGAAATACGTGTTTCAAAGACATTGTTTTAAATTCATTGCGTTTATTCTACAACCAGTACATTTCCATAACAATATAAAGCAACAATGGACGCAGTGTAAATATACAACGACAATTGTAACTGATTTTAAATTGATGTTTCGGTCATTGTACCAAAAGTTAAGACAAGCAAAACTTTTACAAGTAGGTATAATATTCTGCAGACATAGGCTTGCCTATTATCGTTAGATGAGCAGGTAATCTGCAATATTTGCTGTTCATGATCTGCCTAGCGTTTGACCAACTTTGTTCGGATCAGCTTCAGTCTAACCGGATGTAGCAAAAACCGGTTTTTATTTTTTTATGTTGCCCCACACTAGGAATTTCTCCTGTATCGTGGGTTCGTTTACAAACATTCAAACTCACATACACAAACAGCCAGACCCGGAACAACTATCTGTAGGCCATGCAAATATTTGTTCCGTGCGGGGATCGAACTTGCGACACGCAGTGCAGCAGGTTGTCGGACTTTCGGTCTCCTGACTACCTACCAACTGTCAAAGATCTACAAGTGACACCCGGGACAAACGGTTCACCGTACTTTCCGAGGCACGGAGGAAACACGATATGTTATGAGTTGTCTGTCACCCATCCACGGAACAAACATTACAAGCACGGCTTAACCTTAAGATTGAACGAAGCGGCTGTTTTAAGCCAAGAGCTCAAGATACTGTTATTGGCATTATAATATAATTGCGGATACGTATGAGATGGTTTTTGTCCGACTCGACAATTTTATTGGTTATAAATTGTTTTGACGTTCGAAATAACATGATATTTTGCCTAACTTTGTGGTTTTGGTATATCTGTACACAGCGGACAAACAATCTTAACTCACATTAAGCTAATCATTTAGTGAAAATGTTTTAATTCTCAATCTGAACATATTGCAATAGACAACATAACTGTTTGATATTCGAATTGAAAAGCTTTTAGTTTTTTTTTATTGTACTTTAAATAGTGTATCATTAAGTAGATCGTTAAATATAACATCGTTAAAGATAATAAATATACCACCGGTATACAATGAAATTAAAATTATAAGAAAGACATTTTTCTCCTCAAACAAATTAATCACAAACATAAACATGCGATATTTTATAAGATGTGAGATCATATAACTGGGTCACACATTAAGCACCTAATTCGCTGATTGCGTCGCCATAGTTAGTAGGAAACCACAGCAGTGCCATGTCAAATATGTTTTAGCCTTTACACACAAAATAATATACCTAGCACCGGAGTTAATTTATGTTTAAAACATAATATTTATGTCTATTTACGTAAAGTCTGCGTCGTTTCCGCGACAATGTTTAAGATAAGCCGAAAATGTATTCGTTAACGGGGTGTGGAGTGGGTTCGGCCACCATTTATAATAGTGAGCCTATTCCACTCTTCGGACGGAAACGGAACGTATTGCAAATGCATGAACATTAGAGGCTTATCTAGTTGCATAGCAAGCCTAAAATTCGTGAGCGTTTACTGCTGCACGAATTTGGGCTGACAAAACTCGAATTTGGAACTTTATCGTCTCGATTTTAAAGTTCAGTGTTAATCAGGTTGTTAAGTCATGAATACACTAATGAGTAAATATGAAGTGTGAACTCTCTCGTTCTGTTATAAACTGCTGCGCGTTTTATAAGTTGTAATCAACATTTCATAATAACTCTTATACTAAAATAGTGTGTAATCCACACGCCTGTAATCACAGAAGGATTAGGCAGAGGTTTAAGCACCTACTTAATAGTACACATTTCGCCAGTTATGTCCAAATCCCATGTAAAAGGGGGCGAGCCTAATGCCATCAACCGTCCACAACTCGTGATTCCGTGGCTACCTCTGAAAAATTCATGTTCCAAAAACCCAATAACACTGAATAATTGATGATTTGATTTTGTATGACAAATAAATCAATTTACGTATTTCAATTTCACGAAGTTTGATTTTCCGAATGAGGTGTTTATTACTTTCAATAAATAAAAACTTCATTGGGAAAGTTCTAGGCCAGTTTTGCGACTGCATAAATTCACAAATAAAATTATAATAAACCTAAGTCGAAATGAAAAAAACTATGCAGGTGCAAACTTCAGCAAATATTAGGTCCTTACATATGAAATTGGCGTTTTTCGTACTGGCCACTTTAATCACGAATTTCTCCTCTTTGGTAAGGAATTCCAAATTCAAATTTGTACAGCTATTTACTCATGTATTTGTGCTTCGATGACCGTCATTCATTTGTTTTTTTTCTTCTGTTTTTTTCTGTTTGCGTCACTCATTTTACAAAATGGAAAATTTAAAATATCGCATTATTTACGAGTACGAGTTCCGCCGTGGCACTAGTGCTGCGGAAACGACTCGAAGGGTGAATGATGTGTATGGCGGTCATGTTGCAAAAGAAAACACAGTTCGTTTTTGGTTCCAACGTTTTCGTTCTGGAAATTTCGACCTGCAGAACAAGCCCCGTGGACGGCCTGAGACCCAAGTTGATAATGGAGAATTGAAGGCTATTGTGGAAGCGGACCCATCGCAAACCACGTCCGAGTTAGCTGCAGGCTTCGATGTTAGTGATAAAACTGTTTTAATTCACTTGAAGCAAATTGGGAAGATTAAAAAGCTTGAAAGGTGGGTACCTCACGAATTGACTGAAGCAAACCGGCAAACGCGCGTCGACTGCTGCGTTACATTACTGAACCGGCACAACAATGAAGGTATTTTAAACCGAATCATTACCTGTGATGAAAAATGGATTCTTTACGATAATCGGAAGCGCTCAGCGCAATGGTTGGATCCTGGCCAGCCAGCCAAATCCTGCCCCAAGCGAAAATTAACCCCAAAAAAGTTACTTGTAAGCGTTTGGTGGACTAGTGCCGGTATTGTTCATTACAGTTTTCTCAAATCTGGCCAGACTATTACAGCTGATGTCTATTGTCAGCAATTACAAACCATGATGGAAAAGCTAGCGGCTAAACAACCAAGGCTGGTCAATCGCTCCACGCCACTGCTGCTTCACGACAACGCCAGACCACACACTGCGCAACAGACGGCTACCAAATTAGAAGAGCTTGAATTGGAATGTCTTAGACATCCTCCGTACTCCCCGGACCTTGCTCCAACAGATTACCATTTTTTTCGCAATTTGGATAACTTTTTGCAAGGGAAAAAATTCAACTCCGATGGGGCAGTCCAAATCGCCTTCAAAGATTTTATTGATTCCCGTCCGACTGGTTTTTTTAGTAAAGGGATCAATGAACTACCTATAAGATGGCAAAAGTGCATTGAAAACAATGGTTCATACTTTGATTAATTAAATATATTATATTAAAAAATATTCGACTTTTTGTTCCTTCCATACAAAACGCCAATTTCATATGTAAGGACCTAATATTTATTTAACTCCAACTAATCAAACTCATTAAGAACGTTTACTTAGTTTAACCACAACAGGTTAATAATTTTAAAGCTGTGAAACCCATACTGCCTTGTCAACAATATATTTTTTTGCGGATGGGTAATCATCAAATAACTTCCCCCACTCTGGGCGGAGCGGGGGGGAGTATCAGACTTTTACTGACTAAAACTCACCCATGTTCCTTCTTTTGTTCTTTATGTTCCGAGGCCGCGGTATCTCTTTCGAACAACCCGAAACCCTGGCAGGCGGTGGCCCTGGCAGGCCTCTCTGCTTTGCTGATCGCTCTTTAAAGCGCGTGTGGAACACGAACGGGCCATCGACAGGGCTGCTAACAAGTTTTAAATGAGGATTATGTCGTACTAAATACCAACATTTAAATGCTTAGGCTCTGTCCCTGTTTTTTGAGTTTGCGTTTTCGAGTCCTTTGCCAGGACATAATTCAACTTTTTAATTAACTTTTTGTTTTAAAAGAGAAATGCTCCCTCCACACTAAGATTTTTTCTTGTTTCGTGGGTGCGTTCACAAATATTTATACTCAACAATACAATCAGCCAGACCCGGAAAAACTAACTGTAGGTAGTCCAAATATTTGTTCCGTGCAGGAATCGAACCTGCGTTACCACCAGCCAATCGCCCAGCCACAAAAGTTCAGTAGTGCCTTCATATTATCTAATTTTTGGAGTAGAAATAATATTATAAAAGCGAATGTGGGTTTTTTGTTACGTAGGTATTCACGCCTAAAGACAGATAGAGACAGTACAGAGATGACCTTAGAGACGGACATATGCTAAAAAAGTGAGCAAAGGTCCCCCTTTCCTCACTTTTTTAACATATAAAGTCCGTAGTCCGAAAGAGGGAAGAAAGGGGAGAGAAAGGTATTTTTATTCGATCATCATGCGGGTTAAAGTTAGCGTTAGCCCAAAGTTACTTATGCCACGCGGACGAAGTCGCGGGCGGAAGCTAGTAAAGTAATAGATTATTGTTGTTGTAGGAAGCTCACAAATAAAAAAAGAGTTAAGTACCAAAAAAACTACTCTCCAAACATAGAAATACCAACAGGTTTTAACTATAACTTAACAATGATAATGTAAAATAGAAAGTAAGATTTAGTAAGAAATAAATAAAGTAAAAGCCTATTATTCTAGGTAATCTTCTAAATTTTCACCATTATAGGAAACAGTTTTTTTTTCAGAGGCATTAAAGAAAGAAGAAAAACTTGATACCACCAGTACTTTTAGATGTCTCCCAAACTTTGTCACTAACTCAGGTACATTACTAGACAACAAAAAGCATTGCTTGGCAAGCGGATTAGTGAATGGAAAATGATATCATCACCACATATGTACAGTTGAATGTCTCGTGATATAACGCCTCAATGGCTGCTAGACACAGTGCCAACGCCAAGAATGCGAAATTTTGTCTGGTGAATGGCAAATAGCTCGTCCTACATAGCTAAATGTTACCGTACACAAGTAGTAACTCTATCCTTAGGTACTAACCTAGACACTTTGTACCCATTTCCACCAATATTAACATAAAAAACGGGCAAGTGCAAGTCGGACTTGCACACCGAGGGTTCCGTACAAACTTGCGACATAAACAGCCATATCTTTGACGCGTATTTCCAATATGTACATGACTAGAACGCAAGGGTGTGAAACTAGTCGCGTATAGATTGGAAATCACTTTTTAATCAAAGTCTTCCAAAGTATACAACAGCAGTACGCAAATACTCGCGTATACTTTGTAGTGGCTAAAGTAACTAGCTTTGCTCCAAAATATACAGTGCTAGTCCGCATGTAACTAATCATGTATAGATCGGAATAGGCGCGAAAAACTTAACGATTCCAATCTATACGCGAGTAGTTGCATGTTTGCCACTTTGATTTGTTGGCCTCTCTTTCTATTATACTGATTGTCGCATCTGCGTATCTATTCTAAATATTGCATCGTCTTTCGGAACGTGCTGTTAAGATAAGATTGCAAAAATAAGTTTTTTTTGGAATTATATTAAAAAAAAAAGATATTGTTTTTAGTAGGTTACTCGAAATTCAACTATTTAGATTAGGTTAAATTCTTAAAAAAATGGGTAGGTTAGGTTAGGTTAAAACTGTGACCTCCTACGATACCAGAAACGACTTGCATTAATAGAAAAAAGATATTGTTTTTAGTAGGTTCCCGGAACTGAACTATTTAATTAGGATAATTACTTATTGAATTAAATGATATTACTTCAAATTCAATTAAATAATAATTGAAATAAATGACATTATTTAAAAATAAATAAATAATTAAAATAAATGACAACAAATAATGACAAACTTTACCAAAACCATAATAAATTCCTATGGTGGCGTTTTGGCCATGTATAAATTGGAAAGAGGTATGTGCACGTCTGAGTTACAAACTATAAGCGAGTAGTACGCAAAATTCGTGTATACTTTGGAATCACAAATTTAAAAAGTGCACTACAAAGTATACGCGAGCAGTTTCCTATGGCTGCGTTCTGGCCATGTATACAATGTAAATACGCATCTTTGACTGCGTAAACTTAGAGGATTGATTTTTATACAGCACAAAGAGGCCACAGAGTTATATATACTCGTATGTATATTTATAATTTTAATTTCAACTCGATACTTCCAGGCGTTTCCGAGATAAAAGGCCTTGACAGACAGATGAACATCAAACTGATTCAATAAGGATTCCGTTTTTCCTTTTGAGGTACATGTCCCTAAAAATGCCTAAAAATAAACGCACTATTGGAATGTCAACTTTCATTGCTTTGAAAATTTTGGTGACTGTGATTATGAAAACGGTAATTAAATTATTTTTAGACAAAATTCCAACAAGGTCTTCTGATCCTTTGATTTTTCGGATTCTTTGTATAATTTTATTATCACTTGCTCCGGTAAAGGAAAATATCCTGAGAAAACCAGCATGTCTGAGATATATTTCTCGACGGCATGTTTAGCCAAGATAAATAAAAAATAAACAGCATTGGATCTCTAAAAAAAGAATTCAAGCTCTTGGCAGTAATTCTTTACGATTACTTGTAAAAGAAGTAGTGTACTTAGTTTCACTTTTATTTAAAATCAACTACATAAAAGTGATATCAAATGGAAACTCAAGCTCACAACTAGTAGCCGCAAGTTAATCATAATCAAAACAAATTGAATGCGGCACTCGCAAAAACGTATTATAGACTCCTTGATTGGAGGCTTAATCGTCAAGCTACATTGCTCCGATCTGACGTCACCAGCCGACCAGACTCACAGGTGCCGATACCATACTCTCATTTACATTCTTGACACTTTCTACCCAGCAACCGAAATCAAACTTTAACATATGAACAGCAAAGTCGAAATTTAAACCATTACAAAGATATTTAAGACACTTTGGATTTCGATGATCATCGTATTGGCGAAACACTTGGACAGATTCGTTTAGATTAATGAACTTATGATATGGGTATTGACGAACGCCAAATAACATCAATTGGTAGTAACAATGGTATAATGATTCACTACACAAAACATGTGTGGACGCCCACTATAAATCAGCAAAACTATGTTGTAGAACGGTAAAAAAGTCAATAAGAATCAATTATGTGATCGATTATATTCATGAGTTTCTAGCATAAGTATGAGGTTACTACTGTATCTGTTTGCAACGGTACTGATCGGATACCGCTGATCTCCATTTGCGACCGCAGGGCATATGCATACGACGACTTTTTGTTGCGAGAACACAGTCGTCCATGCGAGTGCGCAAAACGCAGCTAATGGTCAAATGATAAAGTGGCTATACAAATCGATGATAATTCAAAACCTTAGTAAAACAGTTGCGATAATATCACAAGACTTTATTTCAATTTTTAAGATCAAAATTTTGGAATCAGACCAGACTTTCCAATTCAGGAGACTTCTAGAAATTTTGCAACTCGTACTAAATACTACTAAAACAAAAGTTGGCAAGGTTTTTTTATAACAATAAGAAAAAAGGTCAGCATGCTAACTGCAAATGCAAATTGACTACCACCTTGTCTATGCCACACCTTCAAAAGCTCATAAACGAATGAATTTTCAATTACCGGTAAGCATTGTCGCATGTTGCCTCAAAACCAGCAGTGAAAGGGTGTTTCTTGCGCCTACGACCATACGCTTACACATTTCCCATTAATTCTACCTCCTTAAGAATCTAACTAACACTTGCCAACATATATCGTATTGCTAGTTCAATTAACGTTGGCACATTAGCATTATTTATTGGCTATAACGATTACGCCTAAAGGGCAAGCATGTTAGCAACTAAATGGATGTTAACAAATTCTAGTCGCAAAATTATTCTTCAGAGTAAGAAAGTAGCTTCGGTGAGCGATGAAGGTGTCAATTGTGTAAGATTACTTATAGTATGTATGAGAAACCATACGTTAAGTGTTATTAAAATCGCATTTACATTTATGAGTAAAAGATGGCCGGTAACATTCCTTTAAGGCAACATTGATAGTAAATGAGACAAAGTATTCTGCTATATGATCACAGTTAATAAAAACTTCACTCAAAGTTCGTAAGGTGGCAAGATGTGAACGTAAATAAAAGACGAAAGACAAGAAGACCATTTGCTCAAAGTTAAAGAATAACAAGAGTTTTTTGAAGACATTAATTTTAAGAGAAATATAATAACATAAGTACCTACTCTTACACAACTACATGACCTAACCTTGTTTAATATTCATAAAGGTTCAGTAACAAGAAGCACATATTAAAACAATATCACCTGTATTTGAACCGTCTGAGGACACTGCAGCAGACTAAATAATAAACTCATAAATAACTTCACAATACATGATCACAGAGCCACGTGGAAAAAATAACAAACGTGTAAATCCTGTTTCAAAAGTTTAAGATGATCATCCAAACAAAAACGTACGCTGTGCGCCCGAATATTTGTGTGTTTAAGATAATGTTATAGCTAGTACTAGAGTTTTGCATGAAGCACTGAAAAACAAATAAATAATTTGAGTGCCTAACAAATAAAATAAATGGTGTAATTTTGGAACTAAACAGGTGTTCCAACGGTTTTATTTGTTCTTCTTTTGTGTTAGACCTGGTTTAAGATTTTGTGATCAATAAGTTAGATTTAACATTTATAATGAATTTACAACATCATTCTGTCTCAGTTAGCTTCAAACAAATGACAGACATTGGCCACCGCCTGCCGAGGTTGCGTGGTTGTTTGAAAGAGATATCGCGGCCACGGAACAGAAAGGGCAAAAGAAGGAACATGGGTGGGATTTAGTCAGCAAAAGTCTAACACTGACTACCGCACCGCCCAGAGCGGGGGAAGGTATTTGATGATTACCCATCCACAGAATGAAGACATCGAACTATTTAAATGTCTAATTGCTAGCCGCATTTATAGTTTATTTATTAGTTATTAGTGGTGCAAGCGGGATTGCATACTAGAAGATGAAATTTTCCTCATTTCAGGCGACCTACATACCAAAATAGGTTATCGTCAGGTGAATGAGTTTCATAGACGTCCTTCACGTTTGGTTGATGGCAATGTAAAAGTGGCTCAATGGCGAACATATTTTCGGTGTCAAAAGCTTCAGTGAAAACAAACGAAGAGAATGTGCGGTGACGATAGATTTGTAGAAGACTTGTTGTTTTTTTTGTTAACAGATGAGGTTGCGTGATTCGCTCAGGCCCTGTTCGTGCGAGCAGGGCTTTGATTAGTACGATATTTGACTATATCATTTTGAGATCACATGGCAGATTTATACTGCATTTGTATTAACCGAATACAAGCGGGATATTGAAGTGTGTCATCATCATCTCCCTGCCTGCTTCTCATGTTTATCGTTTCTACATAGTATATTTTTTTCTTTTCAACTTATCCTCCTCTGTCAATACATTCATATTTTCATTTTCTTCACCTGCCTCTTCAAAGTTATTATATAATTCTATCTTCTTATTTTTAATAATATCGTACTAGACAGCGCCATGTGAACGGCTCAGTGTTACATCGTAGGCAGGTTCTTACTGCTAATAGTTTTCTCTTTAATTTGTCTTCTCGCTAGAATCGGTTTATTGCTGCGGAGTAGGTCGGCAATTACGGTTGATGCCTTGTTTTCCTGTATTATTTCTACTAGTGTGCCTGCCACTTTCGATATAGAAATAAGACTATGCAGACGTATCACAAATCCGATAAATCTCAAAGTAGATTATGTGGAAATAGCATCATCAGCTAGTTTAAAAAAGCAGCATGTAGATATTTCGGCAAAAATTTAACCCTGGTAGGTACTTGGCGGTTATATAAATAATAATGACCTCTTCATTCTGAGGGCTGATCTAATGACAAACGATGAAAGACATGAGACATCAAAATATATTTTTATAATCACCTCTCAATTTGGCATGCAGACAAATATTGAGCATCAATTTGTTTTGTTGATGATTCAAAATATTTCTTCACCTGAACGGGACGTTGGCGCCAAAAATTTAGTGATACATCAATACGCTTTCGACAATATTCCAGGTGTATTCTACGAATGTATACGAATAGGTCCTCCCACGTCCTTTCTTGTTTTTCGTCTTTTACCTGTTACATCACAATCAATTCAAGCTCAAGATTCTTGAATATTCCATTATTACGTTTCCACTTCCATGAATCCACAATCCCTAGCTTAGCTTAAAGGAACAGTACGTTTAAAGATCCGATATCAAATCCCTAATATTCATCTGATCATTCCTAAGGATTTACACCTAACGGATTCAAAACTAGTGATCGTCGACCCTATTAAACTATCCTACTATTATATTCTTCTATTGTAGGGAAGCATTTACATGAGTAAGAGTAATTTTAAAATCACTACAGTACTTTCACAAGTTATTATATCTTGTGACTGGGAATGTAGCAGCATCTTTTTTATGACATTCAAAAGTGTCTGTAATGGTCTAATTGACAGAGGGGCTTGCCAGAGCCTCCGCCTGCCGGGGCTGCGGGTTGTTTGAAAGAGATACCGCGGCCCCGGAACGAAAACGGCAATAGAAGGAACATGGGTGGGTTTTAGTCAGTAAAAGTCTGACACTACCCCCCGCTCCACCCAGAGCGGGGGAAGTTATTTGATGAACCCAAAAAAAAATGGTCTAATTGAAATACATGCTTTGAGTTTGAGTTTGAATCAAATTTTAATAATTTAACAGCCAGAGCTGAGTTCCAAACTTACAGCCAGAATGATAGATTCTTCCAACAACCCAGTCCCTCTCCAGCGCCGCTTGCAGTACCATTGTGAGCATTTTAACTCGTTTTGCCAGGAGCCCGAGAGATCGGGACTCTCAAATACTCACGCGTACGTACTTAGGTACATATGTGTATGTACTTACCCATAGTCTCGTAATTTTACCCGGCGGCCACATTTTCCTTTAGTACCCACTACTAATTGGCGACTCGTGTCTGAGAGCTAAGGACTTTATGGCGGATTTACTTGGAGATGATAATCCGAAAAAAAAATAAAAAAGCAATAAAATAATTGTAAGGTGAAATGTTATTAATATATTTATAATGTAATTAATCATTTATTCAATGTGTAATCTAATAACAATAATTTTATTTTAACTTATATTTTTATTTTAACAAAAATTGCAATGCGTAATCTTATGTATGTTTGTATAATGTATTGTATAATTTGTAGCTCTCGTTAGGGAAAAATTTCATGAAATACATGAATGAATGAATTAATAAAAAATATGATAATTAAATCAAGAGCCAGTGGGCCGCATGTCTGATTACTGGACTACTTAAGGGTGTAGATGTTTGGCCCCAGAACATAAAAGGGCAAAAGAAGGAACATGGGTGGCTTTTATTCAGTAAATGTCTGACATTTATATTTAATAATTTACCATACCTACTCAAAAAAAGTTATAGATGCTGTTTGCCAGTGAATTTTTTACGGTGGCTCTCAATCATTGTCGTGTCAAAGCTAATTAAGACTCAACCAGCGACGATAATCCAAAAACTAAAAAAGAGCTTTGATCGTTCCACCTGCATATTATTTGTATATCTTAGCATAAAACAAGAGATACAGACGTTAGCAGACACAACAACGCACTATTTTAGAAAACCTATTTAAAAATTTCCTGTTATGATGTATCCCAACTGTGGCCATGATCCGCTTTTCCGTTCAGAGCATCAACTTTGTGCAGTTTTCAGGAAACTTAATGGTATTCTATTCCATTTTATGTCATCCTTAATAGCATTCAGCTTTGGACGATCAACATTTATTTAATAAGCGATTTTTTTAAGGACTTATAGGAATCAGTTAAGTCATTAAGTTGAAAATAAATGAGTCTTCAGACCGATTTTAAACAAACTTGCGTAAATAAAACAAGATACTATTACTGAAGAAGTTGGTGGGTTTGTACGTTTATATAGTCTTCCTGACCGAGTTTTTTCATGCACGGTGGCCAATCTCAGCGGAGATGAATTATCGGCGCGGGAGGTGTTATAGTGCACAAGTGTGTGCACTATAACACCTCCCGCGATCATTGAGTGAGAATGAGTGACACCTCACACGACCGGAGAGAGATTATGTACATGGCCAGCTTAACGTCCTTTCCAAGGTACCATACTGCCAATTTCCAAACTCTGGGCTGTTACTGAGAATTTCCTTATTAAAAAACCCAATAATGTTTTGCCCGACCCGGGAATCTAACCCAGGACCCGTGCTTAGCAGCTGCGCTTTCGACCGCAAGACCAACGGATTTCAGTTTATTTATTTCTAAGTATACGGTACGTTTGACATACAAGTGTATGTCAAACGTACCGTATACTTAGAATCATCCGTACCGTATCCTTAAAATCATTAGCACGAAGAGCATAGCTACTGATATTCAAGTTGCATCGAATAAATTCTTATCGTAAAAAAAAAACTGTTAAAAATCGCCCTTCGGTTGCATCAGCTCTCAGTAATTCGCAATAACATCTCGAAGCTTGCAAGAAATGCAAGTCGAAACTTAACCGACAACTGGGCAGGTACAACTGGGTACCGACATGTAATTTGTCAAGCAATTTAAATAATATGCATGATTATATATCTATTAAAGGCATAAGACGTGTTGATATTGAGCTAATGAGACGAACTCGGTAATGATCGGTTCGTTCGATATCGGTCGGCTAATTAAATACAGGGTAAGCGAAAGTTTTTGAACGGAAAGGTCAGGATTTTCTTTTGTGAAAGTCACTGAAGGTTGGAATTGTTTAATTATACCATTAAACAAGGTAATTGTTTGTAATTAGTAAGATGTGGCATGTGATTGCGATTAAAAAGAGAATTGTCGATTTCAATTAAGTTTCATACGATGTTGACTTTAATTTAAAGAGGAAGTAAGAAGGCTTGCGTTAAGCCGCAACTCGCTTGATGTGAAGCGATGATGTTGTCTAGGGTAGAGCACACTTGCTTAGAATAAACCTGATGACTTATGTAAAGTACTAACTATTAAATATTTTATGTCCATTGAAACTTTGACATGAACTTTCAAAATCCAGAATATGAAAACAAAAACCATGGAGCAAAAACAGAAAAAAAAAATGTTTCCCACGTCTGACATTACAAGCGAAACTCCGTCGAAGCCGATACGTGTTTATGTCGGCTCGTAATTGACTTGTCGTGTCAAATTACCGTTTATTAGTTGTTACGATATCGCCACCGTGCCTTATTATTTTGTCCGACACTGTATTTATTTGCATCTGGTTGTCACTACACTGTTACATAGAGTACCTGCGTTCACACGTCGCATGATACTTGATAGATTGTCAATAGCTATAGAGGTTTATACTTTATTTGCATTTCAGTGTAAATGTCACTGTATGTTTAGTGCGGCTACTTCGTCATAACTGTGTGCCTAATAAATTAAATGAACAGCATTTTTATAAATTAAAATCTTTTATTTCAAGCCGTAAAGAGACTTTGTTACAACTTTAAAAAAATAACATCCGTCCTCCAAAAATAAAAATAAGTGAAAATTACTTTACTTCCGGAAGTCGGTGAATATTGTTTGTTTCGTTGTCTTTTTTACCACCGACTTCCGGAAATAGAGAGTTATTTTTCACTTTTATAATTGTATGGGAGTAGTTTTTTTTTTGCAAAACAGTTTTCTGATTCATCCTTCTAATTATGGTATGATGATATCTCACATTTTTTTTTTCGAGTATTCATTTTCCATTGTAATTAAAAGATTAGCAGGTCATCCATATAAACATAGAAGAAAAGATATGTATTATAGACGATAACTCATAAACTTCCCAAGAAATATAAATTAAATTGATATTTAACCACCTCACCCTTTCGAACAGAAATTATAACAAGAATTATGAAAATCGGTCCTCAATTGGCGGGGTAATAGGTAACCATACATAAAAACAAACGGTCGAACATATAACCTCCTCTTTTTTGAAGTCGATAAAAATCAAGGCACGTAGCATTCTGAAATACCTACCAACGCGATGCTTAGAGGAAAAAGTTATGTTATAATCATGGCCGTTATTGCATACTATAGCTAGACAACAACTAAACTTCAAAACAGGTAATGGTTTGAACTGTCGACTAGTTTTGAGGTCTCACTTATCGCCTACGTAAACTACCTAACTAGTCCATATTCATGGAACACTTTATCATTAGGTACTCATATGTTAAGACTTCCACAACGAGTATTACAAAATGAGTTACCATGGTAACTACAGCAAGAATCATTTATTTTTAGACAAACACTTATATTGTAGGAATACAAATCTTTTTGGTAAATCGGCACACACTGTGCACTATGTCAATGTGCGTTCATGTAGCACTTGTCTATAGAAGCACCGGAAAGTCTTCTTAAAAGCCGAGGTGCAGATAAAACGCATAAAAAGTCTACCATAAACCCACCGTGACTAAATTGACAAAAAACTCTGCTTATACGTACCTACTTAATATAGCCCTTAAATAAAAGAAGAATAGAAAAAAAAAGTATGACGCGAACGAACGAATTCACGCACAAACATTGGGTTTTCGTAAACTAATCCCTTTAGTAGATAATTCTGCGGAACTAATTGTCAATTGGACTGATAAAGAGATCGGCTCTAGTAGATTGACAGCCGAACTAATTTGAGAATCTAGTCGTCAACGTGGCTTACAAATCCGGGAGTAACAATCTGTGTACGGATGGAGTTATACCAAGATGGCGCGTTAGCAGCTATATGAGTTCAGTTACATGTTGCTCTGTTTGCTTAAAATTTGCATAATATCTACATATTTTGATAGATTTTACGAATTCCATTCATTTTGAAACTTTTCAAAAATTTATTGCGGACAATGGAAATGGTAGGATAATACAACCAAGGTTACATAAAATCTAAGTTGCACTTATCATATTGTTAGATACGTCATACTAGTTCTATGTACTGCTCCATTTCTACATAATCACATCCTAGTCTTGATGTCGCACCTGCCAACTACTACCAGCGGGTTTCCCCTCAATCGGTACATTGGCGACGGCTCAACATAATTCATTATGTACCAAATGTTCTGCTATATTGGGTTTTTGATGAAGGATGTCCGGCCTACGATTCAATGTGCTGATTTTCACACTATTATTCATTCCTTATCTGACATCTATTTATAGAAATTTAGTGCCGCACTTTTGTGATCGTATAATTACTTTTTTCAAAGATCCGCATTATGTAAGACAATTTTTTTTTATAACAAAACGTATTCAGTTACATCATGCGTGTTTTAATATGTTTTAGAAATGGTTTATTATTCGATCATAACAGTCTACTTGTTTGGAAAATACATCTTTTCTAACGTTTTAAGCATCATAAACTTCTAAAAATACTCACTGTTTCACACCAGTTAAACAAACAAACATTTAATATGAAAACTTACTATGATAATTAGGGCTTTATTCATTGTTTTATTTACGTCTTAAACCACAAGCCTATGTTCATTCATAAATAGCCCTTTCTGCTGACTCACTTCGAACAGATATTACCATACAAGGCCATTAAGGATGGGATGCGATGAGACATAGCCGCGGAATGGGTGCTTAAGGAAATGGACTTTTAATATCGCGAACATTATACCCGTTTTAAAACACGTAAAGAAACATTAGCTGTAAATGAGAATGTGGACCGATGTGCCGATGATGACTTCTGAATTCATCAATGCCGCAAAAAAAATTAAAAGAGACGTTTTATAAATAAGTGCTCATTTTTATGGGCCATGATTTCTGGGTTACAGTGGTGTGTATGTAGAAATGATATGTCGCAAGGAAATATAATAACAGGAGGACGCACGCTATCATAGAAAGCCATCTTTGAATTGATGACGTAAAACTAATTGAAAAAGTGATCAGGTTATAAATGTAAAGACGGAGCAAATAGCGTACAAACGTGTAATAGTAGTTAGTTCATGCAAGCGTCAAATGATGATTAGTTTGAAGAGGCTTTAAAAAGATCATCCATGTAGACAAAGAGAAAAAAATATTTGTTACTAGCTGGCGCCCGCGGCTTTACCTGCGTCATATCGTCATATCTACCTCTGTGCCAAATTTCATCAAAATCCGTTCAGCCGTTTTGACGTGAAAGAGTAACAAACATCCATACATCCATCCATCCTCACAAACATTCGCATTTATAATATTAGTAGGATAGACGATAACTCATAAACTACCTAAGCAATATAAATAAAGAATTTTGCAAATCGGTCCAGGCGTCTTTAAGTAATCGGTGAACATACCTACATAAAAAAGATTCCGACAAATTGAGAACCTCCTCCTTTTGAATAAAGTCCTTTTTAGTCGGTTAAAACTGGCCTTTTTAATACTAAAAATGGTTGTGTTTGGTTGCCACTCGTCTGATCTGATGTGCAGGGATGATGCGGCCGAAAGTGAACTTTGAAGGTATGTTCTTAATATTTTTCTGCTCCGCTTCATTTAACGGGCATTATACTTTCGCTTATTTACTATAAGTAACACCTGTTGGACTATATATTAGGTCTATTATTCAAAATCATGGTCTTGCAATATTCCTTAAACTGACTGAGAATTTATATTGAAGTTATTGTAACAAAAATTGCTTATTCAAGTGAAATACGATAACATACAGATAAAAAATATGGAAAGAAAGACACAAGTGATATAAGAAACCTAATTTTAGGATTATGTAATAAAATAACCTACTTCTAATGAGGATGATAAGGTTAAGTTGATAATAATCTGTCGCGTACTTGCTTTACTAACCTATTTCAGAGCTCTTTCACTTGGTGTAGATGTAGATAATTTTGTAGACCAAAAACTAAGCTGAATCGATAGAATATTGAAAGTATGGATAACTGAATATTAATATATGATAAATATTAATACATGATAATGTGAGAAAAGATTTTGTAAGGACGAAAATCAGCTTGATAGAGATTAACACCTCATACGTACATTCATTATCATCATCTACAGCCAGAATTTCTCTCACAGCTGGGATCTCTCTTTTGTTATGCCAATCTCTTGGCAGCCTTATCCAGGTTGTTAAAATATATTCTGCCAACTACAAATAGGTTACACCAAAAATAGGTTAAATTACAATTTATTTATTAAATCTTCATGCACATGTAAAAATCATTGTACAAAGGCGTACTTAATGCCTTGGGCATTTTCTACCAAGGACGTCTATTTCAACAAAGGGCACCAGAATTAGAAGTAATGTAAATGATTAGGTATAGTGAATTGATATTATATAAATAAAATTTAAATAGTGAACTACAAATTACTATCTCAAATATAATTGTTATATAACTGTGGTACAATTCATAAACGGATAGTCAACTTAATATTCAGGCTGATTCATCGAATTTAAAGTTATACAACAAAAAACGTTAAACACACGTTTGATAGCTCTCAAACCATTTTATAGCTATAATAACGTTAATTAATATGTATATTAAACTTTTAAAATAACTATATACCAGACTTAAAAAAACGAAGCGATGACTTCCGTAAATTATTGGGCACAGGTGCCAGTAAATGATCATAATGTATTGTGATAATGTAAAAACTAGTTATTGAAACACATTATGGTATTGTAATTTTGTACACTTATTTTGTGAACGTAATTATAACTTAGACTCATGAGAGCAAACGATTGTAGTTGTAATGGAAGCTGCTGTCGATGGCTGAGGTATATTTTTACAGGAGCCGAAAAACCAATAATACTGTTTCTTACACAACATTAAATTTACTTCACCCCTTAATCATTTATATTTTTGTTTCACCCTCGCCCTGGGCGGAGCGTGACTGTCAGACTTTTACTGACTAGAACCCACCCATGTTCCTTTTAGTGCCCTTTATGTTCCGGTGTCGTGGTATCTCTTTCGAACAACCCACAGCCCCGGCAGGCGGAGGCTCTGGCAAGCCCCTCTGTCAATTAGACAGCTCAGGCACCCATTGCGTGGAGAATTAAAATTTCCCTGAAACAGGAATATCAAAATGTAGAAACTATCAAAGGATACAAACCTTCTTTGTTGAAGTTGTTGTTGGTCGAAATATACCTTTTAAAGCCAAACAGAAACCAAATACTTAACAAATCCATTACACAATACACATAGAATTAAACAGCTTGCGAAAATAATAAATGTACGCTCTTAAGCCTCTTACGACATTGGCGAGTTAACACGTTTTACAAATCACTATATTTTCTGTCTCGTCTTTCCCTAAGAATTTTACTGGCAGTAAAATAAAGTGAGTCTAGAAGCTGTTTGAACTGACGAAGCTGCGGTGTCATGTATCTTTGTTTGAGGGGTTAAATGTAAGAAGTCTTTAGCTCCTTTCTAAAGACTTCTTACATTTGATCCCTATTTGATTATTGTACAAAAGAGTATTTAGCTTTGGTGGCTGAATTAGTTGATAGAGATGATATTCATTTATCAGGAAGAGATACAGTCAGAGAGGAGCTTGTGGCTAAATAATATCAGCAACTCACGGTTGATCTTCAAGTAAAGCTGCGTTAAAGACTGCTCCGTGCCTCCGAAAGTAGGTCCTACGTTATCCAGTTAGCTGTTAATTATATAAATTTGACAGTCGTTAAAGGTAGTCTTGAGCCCGAAAGTTTGGCAACCCTTACCAAGGGTTATCGATGACATAGTACTAACTGGGTTGTAGAGGCCGGATAGAAAGTTGTTCCTTACAAAATACTGGTATTCAGCTGCCTTACATAATTGTAAAAAAGCTAGGCAGATGAGAGAGAGATGTGGTTAATAATTCAGATTGAAAAGGACCTGACGATGAAGTAATTTTGATTAAATCATCAAAAGAAGATATTTGTAGAAGAATTTTTCAGGCATTTGAAAACTATTTTAGACGTCTAAGCATAAGACAAATGAAGCCAGATACAGTTTTACGAAATGTAATTCGTGAGTGACCAAATAAAATAATACTGTTTTCCACGGGAAGATATGAATGAAGTGAAAGCTTTTACAAAGAACAACGGGAAAAGTGGTGCGCTGAACCCAAGTAAAATATTTTGCCAAAGGAAAATCAAGCACACTTTCAATAAAGCTTTAATAAGTCTTTCCCTATTTTAACACTTTTAAGTGAAATCATGAGTATTAACTTATAGCAAATGTGGCGTTTATTCTCACAGTTATATTGATTTATGCCTGACCGTTTGCACTAGGTCGTAGCACCCGGTGCTATTAATAGCAGCCTTTCAAAATATATGCTAATGCGCTTGATAAAGGAGACAATGGGGACAAACGACTAACGTTTATGCCTTGTAGTACATCGAAATGTGGACACGATTTGTTTCATGAACCGTTTTCAAAGGTGGTATTTAAATATCGTTTTCTATACTAAGTAGTATTTGGATTGGTTTAGTATCAAGCTGTACCCAACAGTCACTTTACCAACTAATTATCACAAAAGCCACATCTTAACAGTCTTTGCAAAAGCTTTCAATGTGTGGTTTTTCTTAAATTCTAACATCACTTAAGTAAAAAAGTCGAAAAATTATACTACCTAGGTACAAGACCATTTTAAATAAAATGTTTTATGTTCAGCACAAATTAGATTGAGACATTGTTTGTTTATAAATAGTTGAAACAATGTTTCTTTCAATTCTATATCAAAACTGACTTACCTACCTGCTTTATTTTAAAACTTCAACGACAATATTCTCTGATTCTGCCCTTTGTGCTTTATTTTGAATAGACATTCGTTAAACGTTAAGGGCATAGGTCAGTAGTTTTTCCTGATACCAAGAATATTTTCGATTAATCGCCACTTCGAAAATGAAAAGTTTGTTATCAAAAATGCAAAAAACTGGTTGAATATCATTTTTTTCTTCAAATTTTCACCCAAGACCAACACAAACAATCTGAAACCGATGCGCAAACGCATCAATAGCGTTCAATTGCGTCGCTTAGTTTGTCCTCAGTTAATAGGCATACGTGAAGCGCATTGTTTGCGCAGTATGGCCAGCCTTACGTGTCACGTGACCATCTGACCAATGACCAGCTGACCTTTACGACAGGTTCACTAATGTACGATTGTACGTGTCTGTTCGAACGTATGTCACTTTTTCTTGCGACATTATTGAAAAGCGTGGCCTCTCAGATGTCTTAATTAGTAGGTTCAAATTAGGAAGCTACATTTCTTGTTAGACCAACTATGTAGCTGTTTAGGCAAAACCTGTTCTAAGTTGTGAAGTAAGTCTTATATATATTAAGATAGAGACGTTTACAACGCGAAGTCGTGCTAGGGCCTCTATTGCGGGTCTGTGGACGGTGAGCAATGGGTAGCTCACCATCCATCCGTCTAGTGGCGACAGGCCCGTGTCGACAGCACGTTCTTGTTCCACGTTGATGTCAGCAAAGCAGAGAGGTCTGCCACGGTCATGGGTTGCGGGTTATTCGAAAGAGATGCCGCGGTCCTTGAACATAAAGGGCAAAAAAGGACCATGAGTGGGTTTTTATCAGTATGAGTCTGACACTCCACTCCCGCTCCGCCCAGAGCAGGGAAAGTTATTTGATGAATATCCATCCGCAAAAGGGCCTCTGTTGATTTTTTTGTGTTCTATTAAGTTGACTAGTGTAAAAAAAACAACAAACGTCTGAATCTCGTATCCCGTACAAATAATGTTACTCAAAAATGAACACCGGTTTATCAGACTTGTAACATAATATCTGAGAGTCCATAATACCCACAGTCTTTTAAAATAAAATGTTAAACATGATAATATTTTGTGAATGGACCGTTTATTTATTTTACTTATTCTTTACGGAACATCACAAGTTTACCTAAGCGTCTTGTTATTTGTTCCTAGTAAATGATTTGTTATAAAACAACCTTAGTTTAAACAAATAGTTTTTGTAACTAAAGTACCTAGATTGATATTGTACTTTTAAGTTTTTCGCCGTCCACGGTGTACGGTTATATACAAAAGGTTCTGCTTTTCGTATTTTTCTTTTCTTAATCTTGTTCTGGGCGTCTGATATTCAGTCGCTGCATGTAAAATACTAGTACTCAGCTTATACTGAACATGTCATAACTATTCAGATTTCCCTTAGCATCTACTAGTGGGTAAAATGGGTTGCGGGTCTAAAATGGCCGGTTTTGCAGAAACGTAAACCAACTAATATTATAAAAGCAAAAGTTTGTAAGTATGTGTGTAGGTATGTTTGTTGCTGCTTTACGCAAAAACTACAGTATGGATTTTGATGAAACTTCACAATAATATAGCTTACATATCAGATTAACACATTGCTAGGCGAAACATTGCGAAACCCCCCTGGTTCCACTCGTGTGGTGATTGAATTTAGTAGCAGCGCAGCTAGTAGGACAATTATATGAATTACGGTACAATTCCTAAAATGGTCACAGAAGCAGTTAATATTAGGGCACGCCACAATAGTGGCGGTAAGTCCCCTCTTTGAGGAGTGGCTGGAGAGGCGTCATGGCGTCCTCACCTACCGCCTGACGCAGGTCCTCACCGGACACGGAAGTTTCGGGAGGTTCCTGCACATCATCGGGCGGGAGGAAGCGCCCGGGTGTCACCATTGTGACGATCGCCCGGAGGACACGGTGGAGCACACTGTGGCGGTCTGCCCAGCTTGGGTGGAGCAACGCCGTGCCCTCGCAGAGGCGATCGGCGGCGGCGATGTTTCGCGTCCGGCCCTGGTCCAGGCCATGGTCCGGAGCGAGAGGGAATGGGAAGCGGTCACCTCCTTCTGCGAAGCAGTAATGCTAGCAAAGGAGGTGGCCGGGCGTTTGAGGGAGAGAACATCTGCCCAACCCAGCCGCCGCGGGAGACGCCCCGGGCGCCGGGCGCCGCGAGACGACTCCCGGCCACCGTAGATGCGGGCCTGTGGACGGTGAGCAATGGGTAGCTCACCCGCGCGCCTCAAAGAGAGTCAGCAAAGCAGAGGGGCTTGCCAGGGCCTCCGCCTGCCGGGGTTGCGGGTTGTTCGAAAGAGATACCGCGGCCTCGGAACGTAAAGGGCAATAGAAGGAACATGGGTGGGTTTTAGTCAGTACAAGTCTGACATGCCCCCCCGCTCCGCCCAGAGCGGGGGAAGTCATTAGATGATTTCCCAGCCGAAAAAAAAAATGCAGTTAATATTGTGAATTGTCACTTTGTGAGCATTTTAAAAAAGATAACGTAATTCATATTATCTTTCCACTAGCTTTTGCCCGCGGCTTAGCTCGCTTTAAATTCGGGGTAACACAGTTCCCCTTGCGCCTTATTGATTTGTAATAGCATGGCTAAGTTTTCCCTTTTCTTCCCTGTTTCTCACACCGCAACCCACTTTAAAAAAATAGCCCATGTCCGTCTTCTGGGTCCCAACTATGTATCTCTGTACCAAAATTCATCTAAATCGGTTTAGCCATTAAGGCGTGAAGAGGTAAAAAACAAACAAACAAACTCACTTTCGCTTTTATAATATTAATAAGGAAGTAAGGATTATGATTCTGTTCAATCGGCCATTTTAGACCCCCAGCCCTCAGTAATATTTAAGTTTAATCGGAAAAATTCGAGTGGCCTTTTTTCCAAACGTTAGTTTGATTATATTATTTGCTCGACATTGTATTCAATTTTGCCGACCGAACTTTGCATCTCGAAGTAGCAAGTATGTACTTTTTGTAGAACAATAAACTAAATAAAAATAAATAAACGCTATGTTCCCAACACATTTCTTAAATTATGTTTTGATTCATGTTACTTTTATTTTTTACACGTTGCCATCGCTAGTTTACCTTTAGCTACATACATACAACATAACATTACGAATGTAATCCCCGAATGGTTAGGCAGAGATTGGATTTGTGCCCGGTTGATGGCAATTGGCTTTGCCCTATTACATGGGACTAAAACAACATAATAAGCGTATCGTAAGCGTACTATATTATTGGGTCTGCCTAACTACTTACTAAATTAGAGGCGTGATGGTATGATTTTGGATATGATACATTACAGTCCCTGATATAAATAGCTACTACTATCCTATTGTTTACTCAATAAACACAAAAATAACCATTAGCAAGGGCCTTTTAATAATTTCGTACAAGCTTAATGTAACTGACAATGCCTTGCAAATATAGCCCTCGTTCTCGAAAATTCTGTTTATTTTAATATTAGATGATCCCTACACTTGACTTCCGATCCTGTGTTTCCTTTTCCGTGTTCCATTTTATCTTCCTATAAAAAGATTTCCCTTTAGATTTTCCTATAGAAATTCGGGTAACACAGTTCCCCTTTCGTGATTTGCAGGTACTTGCTCCCTGTAGTTTTTGCCCTTTCGCCTTATTTTTTGTAATAGCAAAGCCAAGTTTTTCCTTTTCATCCCTCTCTGTACACCATTTCTCATTTTTTTTTTTAATTGCCTTTGTCCGTCTCCAGGGTCTCAACTATCTCTTTACCCAAATTCATCGAAATCGGTTTAGCCATTTAGGCGTGGAGACGTAACAAAAAAACAAACAAACTCATTTTCGGTTTTATAATATTAGTAAGGATAGCAGGTGCGTTATTTCCTGATGCCAGCTTTCACTAAAACTAAATGATACTTATAAAAATTATGATCTATACTTATAAAAAGTTTGATCCCACGTTTGGAATGTAAACTTTCGGTGTTGTACTGTGTGATGATAAAAACTTTTTAACAAAAAAAAAAAAAATAACCGACGAAAACCCGAACTGAAAAGTAAAAAATATAAAACCTTTTAGTCTATCTAAGCTCCAAAGTTAAAGTATTTAAAACAGAATCGGTTCACAATACATAGTTAAGTATGAAAAACATCAATCAACCCCTGTTTTTTTACAATGAAGGTTGGATACTTTATTAATTTCAAATAGGACCAATTTGGAAATATACTCTCTTCAATAAAAAATATAATCATTCAAATCAGACGTCTCTGTAAAAAGTTAATATGTGTATTTATACGTGTCGTATTGAAAACCTCCTCCTTTTTTGTTTTCGTCTGTTAAAAATACAATAGAGCGCTTTTATATAAGAATTCAAAATAGGTTTGAGGTCTTTAAGAAACTACATAATTCTACTAATATTATATCCTACTATATCCTGTAATTCTACCATAATTTTATAAATGCGAATCTTTGTGAGGATGTATAGATGGATGTATGGATGATTGTTACTCTTTTTACGTCAAAACGGCTGAACGGATCTTGATAAAATTTGGCACAGAGGTAGATTAATAACACATAGGATATAACACATTCTTTTTCGATATCACGTCGGCGAAGCCGCAGGCCCTAGCGCTAGTTGGTTCAAGAAGGAACTATTAAAATTATAGATTTACTTCCAATAAATGTATGATATCCTGAGGGCTTTTAACTGCAACGGTTAGATACTATCATAAAGCTTGGATGAAAAAATGTTTGTTACTCAATGACACCCGAACTGATCTGTAAAAATTTGGCGCAGAGATAGATTATAATTTGAAATAGCACTTTAATCTTTATTTTCACACTTACACATGAATAATTCTACGCAAACGAAGTCGCGTACAACAGCTACTGTTTTATACTTACTTTGATTTCTTGTAATAGGTACCTCTAACATTTTAACATGAATTCATATTCACCACCTATTGATGGAATGTGTCCAGAATGAGTCCGGTAGAAGAAATTTCAACAGAACTAATGTAGAGCATGTTCCACATGATCCTTTTTTTACGTGTGGAAATCCTCGATGGATGCCCTCCACCATGGCGGAGGGGTCATTCAGACTCCTACTGGCTAAAACCACACGGTGTTCCTTCTCGTCACTTCTGGCTGGGGTGTGGGGATACAATCGCATTCTACACAATCGCCCCAGCAGTGACGGTTTGCTAGTGGCAAACCCCTTCTCAGGTAAAGGGGAGGAGTGAGCTATATAAATAACTTTCCCCGCTCTGGGCGAAGCGGGAGACAGTGTCAGAATTTTACTAACTAAAACCCACCCATGTTCCTTATATTGCCCTTTACGTTCTGGGGCCGCGGTATCTCTTTCGAACAACCCGCAACCCCGGCAGGTACTCCTCTCCCTGTCATTCTATATGAGAGGCGCGCGGAAATACCACGCGACGCCAGCTTAGGTCTATTTGCTTGGACAACAGACTTCCCCAAATCCATTGCCAGCAAGTCATTTTATGGGGGGCGGAAGAGGGCATTGTCAGCCCTCCTTTTGCGCCCAGATCTTCAGGTGCAGGAAGGTACATCGGAAGTTTTCTCCCTCTCCCTTTCTGCTGCCTCTTTTGCTGTAGGCAGCTACTGCTAGCCATGAGCTCTCGCTTCATACATCTAATTATAGCCGGAAGCGAGACCTCCGCCCCACTTCAGATACCAGGGTGTTGCGCTGGTCCACCCGGGCTGGGCACAGTCGGTGGTATGCTGTGCTGTATCCTCGCTGCAGTCACAGTGATGGCAGCGGGTGGTCGTCTCTCTACCGATGTTCCACATGATCGTCTCTCTACCGATGTTCCACATGATCGTCTCTCTACCGATGTTCCACATGATCGTCTCTCTACCGATGTTCCACATGATCGTCTCTCTACCGATGTTCCACATGATCCTATCCCACCCAAATGGTGACGCTGCGAAAGATTCATTTAAATTCCTGGCCCACGTTATTTAAAAGTTTTTTTTAAAAAAACGTTGCTCCTTCCTAGGAATTTCTCTTGTATCGTGGGTGCGATTACAAACATTTAAGCTCACATACACAAACAGCCAGACCCGAAACAACTACCTCTAGGTAATACAAATATTTGTTCCGAGCGGGAAACGAACCCGTGACACGCAGCGTAGCAGCAAAGTTTATAAATTGTTCAGGATACGACAGGACTGGCATACGCTGTGCGTAAAAGTCCCTTTAATCAAATCAAGAAATAAATAAGTCATTTCCAACAGTCAATATTTTACGCCCTAATATTTTATCTTTATTTCTGATAACCACTAGAGTTAGCGTGTTCTGCACTGGAGAAGCGACATCTGTGCAGGGCGCCTGGCAGCAGCTGGATGCGTGTAGCCGAAGATCGTACAAGTTAGAGAGGACTGTCACAGGTTGATGATGATAATGTTGATTTTATCTTTCTAAACGACCATTCACTAATCGATAAATAATTGATAAAGTGTAACATCAATAATCCAGGACAATCCGTTATTAATTCGTACAAAAAATCTTGACAAGTGTTTAAAAGTGTTTTTTTTTTTTGCGCGTGTCAAAAGTTTTTTTTTTCTTCGTCTATAGAAATGTCTTCCCACTGTGTTTTCATTGACAGTGACATTTCTTGATTGGATTGTTAAACATAATAATTAGTTGCCAAAGAAGAAATAAAAAACATAATAATTAGCGGTCGACCAATAATTTTAAAGTCCTGTTACATTACCAATTATTATTAATAGTCAATTCTTTTTTAGAACGCTGCGGCCTCGGGGTGCCTGATGTATCGATCTGTGACAATAGTAACGGGTATTTGTTTGGGAAGACTGAAAGTTGATTCTACGCGAAAAAAAGTTTCTACCAAGTAGTATCGTGTTAGTCATGTTAGATTAGGAAACGAGCTGTCCCCAACACAAGTATGCGAAGGAACACGGGTATCCAGCCGGGGTTATGGGTTGTTTGTAAGAGATACCGCGACCCCGGAACATTAAGAGCAAAAGAAGGAACATAAGTGGGTTTTAGTCAGTGAAAGTCTGACACACCCGAAAGGGTTTACTCCCAACGGCCACCACTAAAACGGGCACCAGTGGTGGCCGTTAGAACAGTGCATTATTTTTTGTGCCAACGGCCACCAGTGGCGGACGTTGGGACATTCCAAATAATATTTGTCTCAACGGCCACCACTCAATTGCCACCACTGGGGGTCTTGGGAATAATATTATTTATTGTGCCAACTGCCCCTGCCATTGGTGGCAGTTACAGTCAAACCATTCGAGCTCGGTGAAACGTGTTACAAATCAAAATGCCAAAATTAATATTTTAAAATCTCCTTTATTATCTATATTGATATGATATAATATATTGGTCGGTACTAAATGTATTACTGTTATAGAAAAAAACAATTCAATGAGTATCAATGACGTTAAACTATGTATAATAATGGTCTATCAGGTACATATAGTTAGTTAGTAAACTCTAATAATGGTAGGTACTCACTCTGACTTTGATCACTCCTCTGCATTTTTTTTTCTTTCTTGCAGTACCCTCCCACACATTAAGTCCACTTTTGAATTTACGCTTAATCGTATACTCATGTCCTGCATCTCCCGAAGAGGTACTTGCACAAGCTAAATCCGACATGGTTACACACTAATAGCAGGGAGTGCACTAACTAATGCAATAGTTGGTACATAAAGTAAACTGTAATAACACCGAGCCCCGCCATCTTCCAATATTGGTTTAATTTTTTATTCTTTGTCTCTCTTTGCTTCGGTAAAATAAATCAAAGTGGACCGCAATAATAGGTAGCATTGAAAAAGTTTATGACACCCTTCCGACTCCTCGCCGTTTATTATCATTCGTAGTTCCTTATATCTCTTGAATTCCGAGAACTGCTTGTGTGATTATTGTTTTTCTTTGCAAATAAATAGTAAAATTAATGAAATGATATTAAGTAGTAAAGCGAATAAAATGACCAGTCAAAAATAGTTGAATTAACATTATCTAAAAATTCACCAGATATATGTATGAACCTACATTCTGTTAGTAATCTGTTAGTTAAATTATAGGTACATTTGCTATAGCTAGATTACATTGACAAAACACTGATAATAAATATTATTTAGAAAGTTCCAACGTCCACCACTGATGGCCGTTGGCACAAAAAATAATACACTGTTCTAACGGCCACCACTGGTGCCCGTTTTAGTGGTGGCCGTTGGGAGTAAACCCCCGAAAGCAATGTGATAATTTCTCATGCGTAAAAAAGGAACACACCGGTGAGTTGTAGTCAGTACGAGATTTAAATCAAACTACTTTATTCCATATAGGTCTATATATGCACTTAGCGTTGAGAAACGGCGCACGATCCGGGTTGGTATTTTCCTATGGAGAAGAACCGGCGAGAAATTTCAGGGTTAGTTTAGGTTACTTTAAAAATAAATAATTATAAAATACAAGTAAAATACTTTCTTGCATGAAAAGTCCACCGACTGCGATGAAATTTTTTGTTGAAACTATCATCTTGTTTTTTTCTTTTTAGTTCATATTTTTGACACAGCAGTCGTGTTTTTAAATTTTTTAATTATTTATTTTTATTTTAAACCTTTTAGTGATAAGTTTTATATAAAAATATATCATAAAAACAATATAGTTTGTGAGCAATAAATAAGAAAATTGGAACTTATAAAGGATTTTGTGTTTTAAATGTTATTTGTATTTAACTGCCTACATCTGCTTCGAAGTTCGAACCTGGCTACTGCGCCAATTAAGTTTAAGTTTGGCACACATTAATATGATTTTCTGGGATAGAAATAGATTATTTATAAATCTACTCGTCACTAGTTCTTCTAATTGCCACTAGATGGCGCACCTTGTTTGTTTTCAACGAATCAACTATGGGATACATACGACATTTTTTACTATCGACAGTTTTGATTAACAATGTAACATAATTATGTTTTTGGAATAAGCTCGTCAAATCCTAGACAATAATCACATGCATTAACAGAAATTATTGATCATACCCGCCACATTGGAATTTTATACTTTTTCAATAGCCTACGTTACTCGGGACGATGCAAGGATTCTAACGATACCCCATACATGTAAATCGGTTCAGGCGTTTAGAAGTTATGATGGAATAAAGAAACTCACAAACATACATGAACCCTAAAAACAAAACACTCCTTTTTTGGGGCAGTCGTATAAAAATGGTTTACAATGTTGTTTTGTTGCAGCGTTAGTACTTAAGGCAGTATGAGAGGACAGCATAGGCCCGGCAATAACTAATTGTTTACTACACAAAATGTAAAATAAGATAAAAAGTTATCAAAAATCTAAAAGGCGTAAATTGTCCACTCATTCACAAACAATCGGTAAAAAATTGTCAAAAAGGAAAATTATTCACAAAACGACTAGATTAATCAAGTAACACAAATGTTGTCATAAGTACTATAACCATTCTGAACAAACGGTTGTTCGAAGTTTGACAGACCCTTTCGCTCTCCCTAGAGCCAAAAACACCCATTGAGTATTTCCACATCGAGAAAAAACAGAGATGAGACCTGACGGACGGACAGAAAATCTGGACTTATAAATTAATATAAGTCTGAAACCGACAACCCGTCTTGGGCAAGCGTGGTCATCAACGCTCATGCATTCTATATTTAAGAAAGGGCCTTTACCCAATTACTACAGCACAAAATATTGATATTCAGTTGCTTGCATCCGGTTACAACAATACTTACATAGATGGTAAAAAGCTATGCAGAAGATACCCTTGAAATTAATTCCGTTGTGACGTCATAATTTCTAGAAGCAACATGTAATGTGCTGTCATAAGTATATCAGGTTGAATAATTTTACATTTTGATTGCGAGCCGATTAAGTTTTTTCTTGGTTGATGATGGTATCACAATTCACGCGTCTGACCAAATGGAGATAAAAAAATCTACACTGATTTCAGTTTGAAGATAAAATATATATCTTACGCTCATACAGAAACATAGAGTTCTAAAGCTTTGAAAAACAAACACACAATATATCGGATTATTTTAAAACACATTATCATGTTTATTGTTTGTAAACCACAAAAGAATGCCGCCACTATTAAGATTACATTGCATTCCTTTACACCAACTTGCATTTATTAAATTACATTATCTCAATAATTCACCAAGAAATCTGGGCTAAACGTAAATAATTTACACAAAAAACATTTCAATATGTTTGTGCAAACATAACTTATCACCAACCATGACTAGTTGCTGGCGCCACCGAAGTAAGAATGATGCCATCAATTCCTATCATATCCATGAAATATGTATTTACTTTAGTTATTTATAGGAAACGTATCGAAACTCTAAAAAAAATTTAAACGTATTTACTTTATTGCACAGATGTTTATTTAATATTTCCGGCATTTATTTTTATACGGTGGGTGCAAGTTAGGGAGACATTAATGAATTCCCAACTTCTTCAATTGGATGTGACGTAAATGTTTCACTTTGCAGCAATTTAAAAAATACATTATTACGACAGTTACGACAACGACTAAATAAGAGGAAAAAAATAAGTAAAAATTGGATACAGCAAATAAATACCGGTGACGCGTGTCAACTGTGTATTTCGGAGTAAGTTATTGACTATCAAACATATCAATTTGCAGATAATTCTGGGTAAAATATGTGAACGGGCGTCAATGATAGACAAACTAGGATTGTTAGCACCTTTTGCTTATTGTGATAAGATAATCTTATTATGAGAATTACAGCGAAATGTCTGCAGATAAGAATATGTTTGATGACACCCACGTCATAAACGGTGAGCCATTATTTGCACTTTAGCTATTACGTAGGTCCCAACAACGTGGCTTTCATTCATTGATTTGTAATCAGTCTGAATAAAAATAACTATGGGTATATTTAGCAATAAAGTTATTAGTGTTATCATAAATAACGTACTCACGAATTTGAATCATTGTACGGAAACTGCTGGAGTGGTCGGACGTAGAAATGAGTAATGTTTGATCGATTTAATAATCTGTATTGATTGATTGTTGAATTGTACTTAACATTCTTTGATTTAATAGTGAAATATCAATTTCTTTTGTTATCAGAGACTTATTCATTATTTTGACACTTTATGATTCGCTTTGAACTAATAATATTAAGCGTGTTTTCAAATTCTTCCCTTAAAAAAGTTATTCTAAACTACAGCTTTGTGATTTGTAACCAAGACTATTTCGATTGTAATGAACATAATATAGAAGGCTTTCTGTTTCATGAAAATTGACCTAAAGGTTGACTGGTAGAGGATGCCTTATGGCATTAAGTTTGCTAATGAACCACTATTGTACATGAAGTTTAAATAAATAATGTTCTGGATGAATCTAAAACATAGACTTAAACTATTCATTAACACCTGATTATAGAATAGGTCTATTTGGTAATGCTATTTTAGTTTTCATCTAGTTACTTGTTAAATTTATATTTTAAATTAAAAATCACATTATGTACAATATAATTATGGAATAACTAACTGTAACAGTTAATTTCTTCTTAGGAATCGATGGCATATTTTTGGTCATATAAACTTAACTTTACATTCATGATTTTTTCTGAATTTCAACTGAGACTATCGGGCCTAGTTACTGATCTCTTTTGCTGATTGTACAAAAAAATAATTGAAACTACCAACTGCCGTCAGAGCGAGCCCACCAGCACAAATTCGATTTAACCGTGATCTAAATCTAGATAAGATCTTTGCTTCATCATGTACTGGTACAATTGACGACATGGGTTTCCCCGTTTTGCTTACCGTTCGCACATCACAGGTTATTTGCTCACATCCGTCTATACAATGATTTGATTCGGTAAGTATTGTTTTTAAGCTACCGGGTATCCTGATTAGACGTCAAGCTGTGTGTTTGACTTCAATGTTGTTGCTGTCTTGGTGTGAATGTGTTATTTAAAACTGTTCCAATGTGTTATTGTTTGTCTAGCCGGTCTTGTCAGTACAATAATATTATTGACTAATAGATACGTAAATGTCTTGTCTGTTTATGTATATTTATTACGTTGACTGAATGTGTTAACCAATTTTTACACTGCAATGTGATGTTTCTACATTGTTTACAAAACACTCTTTTTTTTTAGGTATGGTAAATAAATGGAAACTTAAAAATTGAAATTCGAGGGAGTTTGAAAGGAATGGGGGAGAGTCTTTGCCCACCAGTGGGACTAAAGAGGCTAATAAAAAAAGGGAAATGATCAAATAACTTCCCCTGCTCTGGGCGGAGCGGAAGTAAGTGTCAAACATTTACTAACTTATACAAATCCATAGTTCTTCTTTTGCTATTTGTGTTCCGGAGCGGCCTGAAAGAAATGCAGACATGTATTTAAACTTTCAAGGTCTTTAACTAAATTTACACTGTCACTTACGACTCATCTTCCATGATTTTCCATAATTTTTTAAGAAAATAAAGATACGAAGTGACAGTACTTAATGGAGATATGATGCATGTTCGTACGAAAACGACACAATTCCCTCACTTTTCGGCCGCTTGGAAGTATTAACCAGCTTTTGCAACAGTCAATTAACTATCCTCCTTTAACAAAACGGTAATCTCAGTTCATAACTAGTAAACCAACACACTAAAATGTACGTTATTTACGTAAACAATTATCGAACCTTATGAATCAATCACATCAAACAATTCGTCTTTAACCTCATTTCTGTGCGAAAGGTGATCATTACACAAATATTGGCTCCAAACTTGGTAAAAAAGGGTTTATTTGCTGTGTTTCTCAGTATCAAGCCCCCGTGTCTATTTGTCAAATATTTGGCATATACCGGGCCTGGCGCAGTCGCACACTTGGGCAAGCGACTTGCGTCACAGCAAGTACTTTGACGCATGCGCGCCTCGCCTTCCGAAGTGCGAACGAAATATTAATCTGAGACTAACACGTTAGCAGTCTGGTCCTTTCGGTATTTCTAGGAATTCAATCAACCGTGACGGCACTATATTTAGAAAAAAAAATGGGTTAGTGGTGTCTTCAGTTAACCGATTCTTACAAAAGTCTATTAGATATTATTTAGTATAGTAACTGAATATCAAAACGGGTTTTGAATTTAACTAAAACTTTGAAGTTACATACTTCAACGTTTTAGTTTGCATAAGCAATAGTGTTTGAAGTATGTTTAATATACTTAGATAAATGTTAAACAATCTTTAACGAAAATGAGCAAAACATTTTATAGAAAAAATTGCTTAAATTTAGGTAGCAATTATCACTAAGCAAATTCAGCTAATTAAATTTAAATCACCAAATATTACCATTCAAACAAAGCCATTTAACCAATATTACGGTAACAAACAGAAAGCACCAAAAGCCAACACAATGGGTGCACACCATTACGCAACGGTAGCCACGATTAACATCTAATGTGGGCAGTGGCGTCGGCGACACATCACTTGAACACCACACAGGTAGGTTGGATAGGTACAGCTGCCGTAATGGAGAAAACAGCAGAAGATAATTAACAATAATTGAATAAGAAGAATAACTGAACGTTTCTGAAAACAAATACACACATCAAAAGTATCTAGGGATCAACATATATTTTTGCAATAACTTTTCTCCTGATTGATATTAATTAAAATTTTCTTTAAGGATTCATCTAATAAAGTGTTTTCGTTTGTCACAGTAACGATAAACCAAGTCACCTTTGCATTAATAAAAAAATTTGCCATTTTCCTAATAAAGGGATTTTTGACATTTGAACCACTAACATTAAAGTTCGAAAAAAAGACTGAATTAACAGTTCTCTTTAAAATTTTATTGGGTAACTTAAACAATTAATAATCCGTGTTTCTACCGCGAACACTAACAACACAAGAACATCGGTTTGGCATACTCAAAATGAGTTCATCCAAATCACGCTGTGGAATGGCCGCCCATGTTCGTTGCAACAACAAAAAAAGGTCTTCTTGCGACTGGATACCCTCCATATTCGGCAGAGCTCTTCTCTGTAGCATATCCCATGCATGCTCAATCGGGTTCAAGTCTGGCGACTGAGCAGGCCAGGGCAGGACATTGATGTTAGCTGCGGCGAGAGTCTGTCTTACAACTCTTGCGGTGTGCGGTCGTGCATTATCATGCATTAACTGAAATAAGGGACCGATTTGCACTTGTAGAGGAACGATGACGTCTGATACAATCGTCTCAGCATAAATTTGAGCGTTGAGGTTGCCTCTGATCCAAATCAACTCAGTTCTTCCGCCGATCCAAATACCCGCCCATACCATGATGGTTCCACCACTATAAGGATGGACTTCCTGGCAGGATTTTAATCGCTGTTGGCGTCCAGGGGTTCTCCAGTGTCGTATACGTCTTGTATCCGGTCTCATACCAAAACGAGACTCATCAGAAAAGCACACGAAACGCCATTGTTCTTCTGCCCAATTTCTGTGTTCAAGAGCCCATTGATATCGAATCCTACGATTGTGCATTGCTATAGGTGGTACCCGTAGCGGTCTTCGGGAATGAAGGTTCACTTCATGCAAGCGGTTTCTGACTGTTTGGTCGCTAATTAAGTTCCCTGAAGAGTGATGAAGCCTCACGGCTAACATCATGGCGGTTATTGTTGGAGCTCTTCGAGTTAAGATTTGAATGTTTCGGTCTTGTCTCCGTGTGGTGCAGCGATACCGTCCTCCATGGCGCTCAGCCACGGTACCAGTGCTTCGGTAACGTGTCCAAAGTCGACTGATAACACTCTGACTTGTATTCAGAGCTAAAGCTACAGTACGTTGCCGGGAACCAGCTTCTATCATTCCCACGGCTCTGAGCGTGTATGAGTGATGCCTCAACATTCAACAGATAACACACACACACAAATTGTAGTCGCATTAGAGCGAAATAACATTATATATCTGTTGCATTTACGCGTTATAGTGGCGACCCGTTCGTTACATTGTATTGCTAAAATTCACTTGGTTTTAATATGTGCTGCTAGCTGTTTGGATTTAGCCATGGATTAGCGATCATTGTGTCCCGAGTTAGAATATCAATCAAAAGGTGTAGTTGTTTTTTAAAACTATATTTAGGTTTTAATCAAAAAATGTTTATGTTTATTTAAATGAAGTTAAATATTACTTATTTTAATATTTACTTCACTATTTATGTAATTTTAAATTTATCTTTTCGGTGTCGAAGGTGAAAATAAAAAGTCGTGCTGAATGATAATAAAAATGTTTATTCGTTTTATTCTAAAATTAACAAACATTAATGAGAATTGTGACGTCACATTCCAACTTAGATAAAAGAAGTTCACTTGTAACTTTCTAACACTTTTTTTTTGTGGTATACCCACTTAGTCAATTAACAATAACATAATATCAAGAAAATGATATTCTAATAACAGAAATATAATTGTTGATACAGGTATCGGTTCGTTAATATTTTAATGTCTTTGGGTATCGGTTTTGTGAAACGATGATGATGATGAGTTTAATGAAAACTAATGTTTATGATTTAGACTTTATGAACATGTTTTATTATTATGTAACGTCACAATGAATGAATGAATTGAGGTTATAGCTTAAGTGTTCATTTTCTTAACGAAAAGAAGATTAAAATTTAACCTCAATTTTATATAATTAAATGTTACCTACTCAATATTTAGTTACACCGTTTAATAATTAAATAAAAACATCTAGATATTAATATTTAGTATATCCTCCATTATTTTCAATGCAGTCAAGTAGACATTTGCACATGTTACCATATTACCACACATATTTCGGTTCCTCTTTAATTTTCCCAGATCTCCAAACAATGTGTTTTTAATTGTTGAATACTCTTGTCATGATCCCCCGTGGCTCCCACCTTTGCAACAAAAATATCTCTGGGTGATTGTGAAACTAGTAGCGCACAGTGCTCGCTCGGTGAACAGGACAGTTGACCTGGACAAATGTCCCAGACAAATGTTATATTTATCAACTCATCAGCTGGGTAAATGTTACACAGTAGATTGCATGTCATCTTTTTGTTTGTGTTGCTGTCAGAAAGGGGTTTTTAACTGTAGTTTGGCAAGCCGTCAGCGTAGAGGACACGGCGAACGGTTTGCACTAAGGTATCGCATAATTCTGCAAAGCTCGTTGGTGTGAAAGCATTCGTTTCAAACTCGTCAACAATTTGTCGTCGCTGTGCGGCGGCTACCGTTTTCCTCGCATCTTTTAATTCAGTGACTTACAGTATTCTTCTAAAACAAAAAGAAGACCTAGAAGTGTAAAAAATATCCTACGAACTGTTCTCAGACCTAACAAATTAAAATCCTCATGATAAAAAACAACAACCTTCTCCTTTTTTTTACAAGTCAGTGAATAAAAAAGAATTAATCCTTATGCCTCAGATTATTATTAGGCAAATATCAAATAAAAGTTTAAGTTATAATTCATAAATATAATACTCACATTTAGTCCGGTTTAATCAGATAGGTATTAGTGTTCCATTAAAACCACTTCTATGCAGTGCAATAATAGTCACCCTCGCCTCAATATAAATATTTGCCTGCATTTTGAGTTTTGAGAATAATAATTATACCGCTATCTATTAAGCCACACTTCGCCAACCAACAACTACAATCAATCGACAACGTTAATATTCCGATCAAGTTAAATATTCATAAAAGTCATGTCTACCTCACCGAGATTTTTATTCTTTAGTTACTTTTTATGATCTACCTCCCTAACTTAAAGAATTATTGTGTGAACAAAGCAAACAACGTAAAGAATAAAATATTTCTGTCCCATTACTACCAACCAAATAAAAAGTTACAAAAAGTCTACAGTTTTGCGTTAGATTTGAACTCACAGCTAATCGATTCACACGTCTGTCCGAACCCGATTAACCGGTAAGCCATCCTGACTCTAATTAATAAGTTGAAATTATGAGCTACAATCACTTGTTGACAACAACGACTATATGCTTAAAAATATAAGGTCGTAAGTCAAACTAAACGTCAAGCTGTTACGTTGTAATTTTGCCTCTCCAATTGTGTCCCCTGACTGTACATACACTGATACGGCTAACTTTGCGACGAAAATCTAGACGTTTTACGAAGTGTTTGCTTTGTACAGCGCCTTAAATGACTGCTTCGTTTTACAGTGGCTTCAAGCGCAACTGCTAAGCATGAGGGCCTGGGTTCAATTGCCAGGTTGGGCGAAGTCTTATTGGACAACCCAAGATTTTCCATCAGGAATTTGTCATCATCAGCCACAGAGTCTGGATTTCTGACCAGTTAGTAGCAAAAGGATTGCCTCCTATTACCTATTCCCATTCGACTTAACCCTATCCCATTAAACATAACTTGCGAAATATGGGTGTATTGTTACAACCCTGCCTAACCCTTCGGGGGTAGGGCACGCCACAATAGTGGCGGTAAGTCCCCTCTTTGAGGAGTGGCTGGAGAGGCGTCATGGCGTCCTCACCTACCGCCTGACGCAGGTCCTCACCGGACACGGAAGTTTCGGGAGGTTCCTGCACATCATCAGGCGGGGGAGGAAACGCCCGGGTGTCACCATTGTGACGATCGCCCGGAGGACACGGTGGAGCACACAGTGGCGATCTGCCCAGCTTGGGCGGAGCACCGCCGTGCCCTCGTGGAGGCGATCGGCGGCGGCGATCTCTCGCGTCCGGCCCTGGTTCAGGCTATGGTCCGGAGCGAGAGGGAATGGGCAGCGGTCACCTTCTTCTGCGAAGCAGTCATGCTAGCAAAGGAGGAGGCTGGGCGTTTGAGGGAGAGAACATCAGGCCAACCCAGCCGCCGCGGGAGACGCCCAGGGCGCCGGGCGCCGCGAGACGACTCCCGGCCACCGTAGATGCGGGCCTGTGGACGATGAGCAATGGGTAGTTCACCGTCTGCCCGTCTATTGACGACAGGCCGTGTCGACGGCGCGTTCGTATTTCACGCGCGCCTCAAAGAGAGTCAGCAAAGCAGAGGGGCTTGCCAGGGCCTCCGCCTGCCGGGGTTGCGGGTTGTTCGAAAGAGATACCGCGGCCTCGGAACGTAAAGGGCAACAGAAGGAACATGGGTGGGTTTTAGTCAGTACAAGTCTGACATTCCCCCCCGCTCCGCCCAGAGCGGGGGAAGTCATTGGATGATTTCCCACCCGAAAAAAAAAACCCTTCGGGGGTACTAGCGTGATGTGTTGATGTTATCTAAGAAACAATAATTGGGTGAATGACATTATTAGAAAAGGGAGTAGAAGATGAGGATAAAAGGGGTACCTACGGAAGAACGCATGCTTTGCTGGCCCGAAATAAATTTGAATAAGGAATGGATGATAATGGAAGTAGAATAGATGAAAACTACAGCTAAGGAAATGTCTCCCTTCTCTTCAAAAAGGAGTTCGTGTCATGTAGGGTGCAGGGCCTACGGGGGTTGAAAAGCTCGGTATTGCGTTGGTTAGGACCGCGGTTGCGTTAAATAATCCGAGACTGGATCCGAGATTGGAGTTGCTGATTATTTTTCCGAGATTTCGATGTTCTGTACTGTGTCTCATGGAAAAAGCAGTTCTGTTTATTTGTTTGTATTGCTAAAAAGTTGTAACTCACATTTACCAAATAGCGCCGAACGCATTTAGAATCATAATCAGACTTTTATTTGTAAAACATAGGTATTTACATGCCGCTATGTTTAGTCGTGAAGGCGTACAAGTATTGTAAAACGAAATAAAATCACAGCATACAAAAAACTAAATTAAGCACTTACTAGAAATTTACTATTTTATATTGAAATAATTGTTTTTTCATTGTTCAAACGGAGTACGGCATGTTGTTTTCTAATGTTAACCTTTGGACCTTCACTCGCTTGTGGCATTATCCTTTACTACGACATCACGTTTCCATAACACCCACGTTTAACAATAATAAACTATGATCCTCTAAGCCTATGATGTTCTAGTATTTATTTGAGTATGACGTGTTTACTGCATGACGGATTTATGCAGTTCGGAGACTGATCCTAGATGATCGAAGCTTAGAAGTTTTAATGCTATGAATATCCACTTATTTCACGTTTTATCATAGAACTCTCTTAAATTTTCCTTTGTTTACGAGCCCCACATTTAAAATAACTAGTGGTGTTTTAAAAAGTTCTCACTGTCAGCTCATAGTCTGGATTCGTGTGTGATGGCAAATGGCTTGTCACAACTCCCTCCTAGGCTTTTTCGTCGATTAGCCATGTGCAGAGTGCACAGTCACAGATCCGCTCTCTGTTCCTTTGCCCTCATAGTTCGATGAGAGCCGAATCTGACACGAAAGGAGAGACACCAGGAGCAGGACCAACACAGGGTTATCGTACCAGCAACTTCCAAACTTCGGGATGCTAGTTCAAAAAAACTAATGGAAAATCCCAATACAACTTTTTGCGCGACCAGGGCATTCAGTCCCCATCGGATCGGACCCCACATTCACCAGTCTCAGTTGTGACCACAAAACCAACGAGGTAGTTTAATGGGACTCTAGGGGAAGCACATCTGTACCTAAGGCTTCGGGAATGATGATGATGTAACGTAATGTTGAACATTATAAAATATATATATTATTATACATTATAAAGTTTCTATGTCAGGGGTATCCCACTAGGGGTTGCAGGTTGTTTGAATGAAATACCGCGGCCCAGGAACATAAAGAGCAATAGAAGGAACATGGGTGGGTTTTAGTCAGTACAAGTCTGTCACTCCCTTTCGCTCCGCCCAAAAAAGGGGTAAACTAACGTGGTTTGGATAAAATTCAAGAACTCAGCATCTCATTGAAATTGACAAAAAAATATTTGAAGACATTTCAACATTTATCAATGAACTTTAAATTCAAGAACTCCTACATAACATAAATGCATGAATGAGTAAATATGTGTGTAATAGACTCAACACTTAATAATATCTAAGTGTCACTGTACAAATAGTTGCACGTATCAAGTATTTATATAGTAACAAACACACTATTGTATTGTACTTGTGTTTTAAAGTGTTAATATCCTTTACGCAATTAGATTAGGAACTTCCTTTCCGGAACTAGTACTCTAATGTGGTGTTCGTCATTTGTTTTCAAGAGCGTATTTGCTTTCACTCCGCATTCTTCCTTTGAAGGCCGGTTTTATGTATCGAAAATTATGTTATAGCATTTTGGCTAAATGTTTTGCAACGAACACAACCCGTATCATCTGCAAATGTTTTTTTTATCATCTGTATTTTTTTTTTATATGTAGCTATTTGTTTTCTTTTTGTCACCTAGGAACGTATCCCCTATAATCCCATATAAATTACCTTTCCGTAATTATTCACGGTTTCTCACCGCATATGTATGGAACATATACCCCGCGAATAAGGAGCTTTTTCTGTATATATCCTACTAATATTATAAATGCGAAAGTTTGTGAGTATGGATGTTAAACATACATTCATACTCACAAACTTTCGCATCCTCTTTCACGAAATAACTACAGAACGGATCCTGATGAAATTTGGCACAGAGGTAGATTATAGTCTGGAATAACACTTCATATGATACTTTTTTATCATCACGCGGGCGAAGCCGCTGGCGCCAGCTAGTGATATTATAAATGCGAATGTTTGTGAGGATGGATTGATGTGTGAATGTTTGTTACTCTTTCACGAAAAAACTACTGAACAGATCTTGATGAAATTTCGCACAGATCGAAAAAAATATTCTGTGTTATTCTAGACTATATACCATAGTCTAGAATAACACAGAATATTTTTTTCGATCATCACGCGGGCGAAGCCGCGGGCGCCAGCTAGTATCCAATATTTGTATACCGAGCACTGATGAAAAATGTTCAACTTTTCATTACTGTATGTAACTCAACAACACCATGTTTTTGACAAATAAATTACCTTGACTTTGACTTTTTTACAGTCTTGAAATATTTTATTTTATACGTGAGACGATCTACTCGTCATCTACTTTCAAAAATATCTTTATGTTTACACCGGTCCTCTGGTAATAGTGTAAGACTTGCATTAACTTAGCCTCTTTGGTTATAACACGATTATATCCAAGGTATTGCCGCACCTCCTCATACCTAAGAAGCACCGTGCGCTGCTGATAGCGGATTGACACTGGATTGCTTTTTTTCTAAAGATTATAATTTAATAAAGCTTATTAGATAACAGCTCGAGCTAACACGAGTTATATTAACAAAATATTGGGAGATAATATGCCTGAAGTAAGGTTTAATAAATAAAAGTTGAATTTAATAGAATGCTACATAATTATATAAAACATAAGGCATATCTTGGAAAAACTTTAAAGCGACGTGTCCAACTAAATATTGAAAACATCAAAATGGCGAAGTATGGAGGACATGTCATCTTTCTTCTTATTTATTAAATTCTCGTGTTGCCATACTCCTCCGAAACGGCTTGCTCGATTTTTATGAAATTTTATCCATTATTTAATCCCACTAATATACTACTTAATATAACCCGCTGGGCACAGCTAGTGAAACCATATATTTTTCTACTTACCTAAAATCAGTCTCTTCGTTTGATAATTAAATGAACAAATAATGAATCATGTAAAACGTTCAGGGTTCGTTTACTAATAAACTGATGACGTACTGATTAGCCTTGCTCAAGATTATAAGTGCAAACAGATTTTATATCAGAACATTGTTAAATAAACTCATCGCCAGGGGAACCCCTTTGCAATTGCAGGCCATTCTGACTCCTCTTTAATATGCATATGTGTAAATAGATAGGTATGACGTCAAAAACGGTTTACCCCTGTTTTGTTGAGGTTCGATTCCCAGTAGCTGACATTTGATGACGGTTGCTCGCGGTCCACAATGATACCTATTTATTAATTCTAATCGATTGTAAGAATTCATAAATGTTTTTATTTTCCACATATCGGGGATTAAACCGACAAAGTTAAAACAACTTACCGCTGTCTACGGGACCTTGAAAGAAAAAAAAAGTTTACAAACCGCATCCATGCCTTTGCCTCTCAATGCTGTTAAACACATTTGAAGGACTGCTCAAGCCCGGGTGTCACCATTGTGACGATCGCCCGGAGGACACGGTGGAGCACACAGAGGCGGTCTGCCCGGCTTAGGCGGAGCACCGCCGTGCCCTCGTAGAGGCGATCGGCGGCGACGATCTCTCGCGTCCGGCCCTGGTTCAGTCCATGGTCCGGAGCGAGAGGGAATGGGAAGCGGTCACCTCCTTCTGCGAAGCAGTCATGCCAGCAAGGAGGTGGCCGGGCGTTTGAGGGAGAGAACCTCAAACCAAGCCAGCCGCCGCGGGAGACGCCACGGACGCCGGACGCAGCGAGACGACTCCCGACCACCGTAGATGAGGGCCTGTGGACGGTGAGCTAAAGGCAGATGATTCAGCACGAGATTGGCATCGATTAGATTGAACTTTTTTTTGCGGATGGGAAATCTTTAAATAACTTCACCCGCTCTGGGCGGAGCGGGGGGGAGTCTCAGACTTCTACTAACTAAAACCTACCCATGTTGCTTGTATTGCCCTTTACGTTCCGGGGCCGCGGTATCTCTTTCGAACAACCCGCAACCCCGGCAGGCGGTGGCCCTGGCAGGCCTCTCTGCTTTGCTGACATTTCTTGCGAGGCGCCTTTACTTCGTAGTTCTCTTCTATTCATAAAATGTTTTGCAATTCCATTCCACTGCATTCCATGTTTAGGGTTCAGTAAGAAAAAAACGGCACCCCTATATGATCACTTTGTTGTACGTCTGTCAGTCTGTCTGTCAAGACCTTTTAACTTGGATGCGTGGAGGTATTTTTCGTTGTGATCTTGGAGCTGCGAAAAAATCAACCTTTTTAGTTTCCGCAGTCAAAAGTTTATATCGTAAGTTGGTACGGGATTCTCGGTGCGCGACCAAATGTTAGTCGGGCTGACGAACATTTGGTCGGTTTTTTGTGAGTGTTTTTTACCAAATAGTTTGTAATATTTCTGTAGGCCTACTTAATAAGTTCAGCTCAGCACAGTTACTGCTGTTTTTAAGTGGTACTGTGTGTGCCTGCAGTGGGCGTGGACCGCGGTAGCGCCGTCCATCTGCCGGTGAATAACTGTCTGCAGTAAGCTATTGAACGAGGAAATGCTTAGAGCTGTTGTTATGGGATAACTGAACTGAATGCAGTTCTTCGGTCTCGTTGACTCGCAGTCAGTTGTTGTTTCGCAGTCGCTACGATAAAAATAAATGTTTACAAAAAGCTGCGTTGTGCACTGAAGCTGTGACTACAGAAATGAAGTATGTAGGCGTTTCGTAGGTTCTGCCAATCCCCTTGATAAAGATGCGTTAGTTTTGTAGTCCAAAAGTTAGTTAAAACCGAAACAAAAACTTTGAATACAATAACAAATAATTTTTCAAGTAAACAAAACAATGGTTGCACGTCAGAATAACTGTTTCCACACGTCATACCAAAATTTACAGTTTATATTTATTTTGAAAGTTTCAACTCTCTAGGCACACTAATTCCAACAAAAACACACTACCAACAGCTCTATCACATACTTAGGCTCCGAGTTATAGTCCATTCATTCCTTCGGACAAATCGAATCGCTCCCGACGGCCGCTTCCCTTCATTCAATAACCGTCCACTGAATGACGTTCAGCGTTCGAGAGTACATAAAGTGAATACAATCGCGCATACCGAGAGACGCTATGAAAATAAATGGTACTCTCCATTGCTGTATGTCTACCTACTTTGTTTTGGCACTGGTATTGAAAACTCGAGATAGATATTCGTAAGGTTAGTAAGATTGGTTGATATGTTGGATGTTTCTTAATATTATAATGTCTACTGATATAATGGTGTATTTACACGATTTAATTTATACTTAAACTAGCTTCAGCCCGCAACTTCGTTCGCATAGTTACTTTGGAATAACGCTACGATGATCGAAAAAAAAATATCTTTCTCTTCCCTTTTCTTCCCTCTTTCGCCACCGTAGAGTATTTAAAAAAAAATTGCTTGTATCAGTCTCCAGGGTCCCAACTATCTCTGTACCAAAATTTATCAAAATCGTTTTTGCCATTTAGGCGTCTTTAACAAAATAACTCTCTTTCGCTTTTATAGTATTAGTAAGGATTTAGCAATATTTAAAAAATGAATTAAAAATGTGTAAAAATCATCATCTGTTAACACTTTTCACAAATAGGTTCGGGTCGGCTTCCAGTTCAACCCAATGCAGCTGAATACCAGTATTTTATATGGAGCGACTGCCTATCTGACCTCCACAACCCATTTAACAACTGGGTAAAACGTAACCTCTTTGTAAGACTGGTTGTCAGCCTTTCGGGACACTGACTATGTGTATCGGCTGTCAAATATCTACAAATGACAGCCGGGACCAACAGGTTAACTTGTTTTCCGAGGCATGGTGGAAACTTGGTAGTTAACGGGTGGTCTACCCATCCACAAACCAACCTAGGCAAGCGCGGCTGAACCTTAAGATCCACCCGAGCGGCTACATTTATTTCGCCACGATTACTTACAAGGTTAAATTGTATGGAACAGACGATCTTTAAATTACAGAGAAATTTCAGAATGATGTACTGAATCCGTGGTATTAATTTGTGCTTACTATACTTCTATAGGAGCATAAGTAGCCGTGGGCCCCAAATTAGATAAAGGCTGTTTCTTGGTGGCCAATGATAAGAACATATGATTGTATTTTTAACGAATTAAAAAAAAGAGATACTCAATCCAACTATTTTATTTTTGTAACGCGATTTTATTTGTATTGATGTCTTCGTAGCTATCTTCTATATTATTATATTTTTTTAAATACTAAAAGCTTAAATATATTTTAGTAGCAATGAAAACCAATATTTTTTCTTATCATTCCATAATTCCACAACATGACATATGCCTCTCCCAACTGTAGTCTCTCACCTTATACATCGCCAGATAAAACAATTCTACTTTATCCCTAACTATTTATTGGTGGACAATTCCACAATGATGTTGTCATACCCCACACACAATACAGGATTTGGTAAGCGTGTATTGACCATCAATGTCATTAGGGAAGGAAAATACCGTAACGATCAGTCGTCTACAAAAACTGTCGGATGAGAATATTAAACACATTCATTAATTGTACTAATACCGATTAAATCATGAACACAGAAAGATTCACAGAGATAAAAAAAAGGAAAAGCAATGACTCACAAAGACGACATTTGATACTCCTTCAAAATAATTTACATAAACAGTACATTTTTCATTGATTAACACTTTTGACCCCAGTTTAACACTTTCGAACAGAATCGAAAGTAAAAACAAAACTATTGCTTAAAACAAATTTCGCATCATAATTTAACGTCAGTTTCTATCAATAATTACATTATTCGCGTCTCCCACTCGTGCCGTATTTGTCATAAGCAATATGCTTCAATAATAAACATTATCTAGCTGACATAAAAGTAGATAGTATTTTCACCGACTGGAAATGTAGATTTTATCATCATAATTCAATATTCACAAAAAGCTAGCACCCTCTAGAAAGCGTTAATTTGGGGCCATTAGATCAGCAGGTGTCTAAGCTTAGTAGGTTTTATTGAATACTAGCTGCACCCCGGTTTCACCCACGTAGACAGACGTAGATATTATACATATAAACCTTCCTCCTGGATTACTGTATCAATGCTTTTAGTTTACAAGATCTAAGCGAACAAACAGCGGAAGCGACTTTATTTTCTACTATGTAAAGAAGGACATGGAGGCATGTCACTTTGCATGGTAGTAACATTAAAACTCTCATCAGATTGACAAGGATAACTCATAAAGAACACCAGTTTCTACCCAAATCACGCGGTGCTTTACATTCTTTAGTATTTACTTTAATATACCACAAGTAATTAATCTAAATTGTATACCTTTTAGTTTTGAGACTAGTGACCCGTAACACAGGTATTGTTTGCCTATTTCGGGCACAAATGCTCTTATTTATTACTAGATTAAGTATTTTTGTTCACAATAACATTTGTGATGAGAAAGAGACATTTTTATTTTATTGTTATTATTCAGAAACAGCAAAAAATGTATGTAATCCATTATAACTTCATTTTACGTTCACCCAATGAAGTCAGCAGCACAATTTTAGCAAACGAAAGAAGTGGTTTTAAAAATGTTACAGATATCCAAACAAACACCAAACAGGCAGGAAAAAAAACGCCTAGCCAGAGCCTGTATGGCAAATAGTGAAGAAGAAGTGGTGTTCTTATAAGGGGGGAAAAGTTATTTGATGATTTCTCACCCCAAAAAAAATGCAGTGTCAGAAGTAGACTGAGAGAGGCTGGGGAGAAATCAAGTAAGTGTGGAGCTTAAGGATCCGCCAAATTGTATTGTAGTCTTTGTTCTGTTGCAGGTACTTCTAACCAACTAGCTGCGCCCCACGGCTTCACCCCTACAGATCGGCATATAATGTAGCATCAATGTGTTAATCCAAGTTATTATCTATACTATCTATGTGCTAAGTTTCATCCAAAATAGTTCTATAGTATTTGCGTGAAAGAGTAACAAACGTCCTCACAAACTAGGATGTATAGGATTCGTCAATTGTTCAAAATCGCCGTTTTTCCAGCCCGATCCCGTTCGAAGGGGACTAGTTGTAAACGTCAAGTAAGTTTACGCGGGCAAACCGGCCGTAAATCTACGGGGCGAGTAATAGAGCCGATATCACACTACGGTGTCGCATTTCATGATATTTGCGAAATATCCTGTTCACGTATTATCTTCGGGTATCAAAGTAATGTATTTTACGAGGTTTTTACTGTTTTATGAGGGCTGTGACGAGTGGTGGAGTTCATAAAATATTGGTGTCTGTTTTATATTACACTAGCTTTTGCTCGCGGGCTTCGCTCGCGTTAAATTCGGGGTAACACAGTTCCCCTTTCCTGATTTGCAGGTACCTGCTAACTGTAGTTTTTGCCCTTGCGCCTTAATTATTTTGATAGCAAATCTAAGTTTTCCGTTTTCTTCCCTCATTTCTCACTTTAAAATAAAAGTATTGCCTTGCCCGTCTCCAGGGTCTTAACTATCTCTGTACCAAAATTCATCAAAATCGGTTTAGCCATTCAGGCGTGAAGACGTAACAAACAAACAACTCACTTTCGCTTTTATAATATTAGTTAGGATTACCTACCATCACGCCTATAATTCCCGAAGAATTTGGCAGAGATGTTTCTAACAGGACACCAAATTTTGTGTGCGTTCGCGCAGCTGAATGTTGTTGAATTTAAAGATTTTAATTATGCAGATATTTAGTGTATGACGTCGTGTAATTGTGTATGGTAAAAAAAAAATTGTGCACGCAGCCATTGTGGAGAAATTCACCAAAAACTGATTCCGCTGCGCGAACGTTGTCCTAGCGGAACTTTTTTTTAAAGCAGTTGCAGTCAAATATCACGACGTTCTAAGGAATTGCATGGTAAAATGTATGCCAATTATTAGTGTATTCATTCAACTATTCACATGCAAAATTTCATGTCATTAAATTCAGTAATTAAAGAAAAACAATTATAATACTGACGAAGCAAAAATCTACAGCTCTCTATATAAGCGCTTTATATGAAAACTAGCTAATGGCCAAACGTTCGCGCAGCGGAAACTTGAATTTCTCCGAAGTTTATGCATGCACAAAATTTATTCATACATACACAATTACACACAAATACACACTAATTTTTAAACACATCTCTTTTCTTCTAAAGTCTATATTTCAAAAAGTTCCGCTAGGACAACGTTCGCGCAGCGGAATCAGTTTTTGGTGAATTTCTCCACAATGGCTGCGTGCACAATTTTTTTTTTACCATACACAATTACACGACGTCATACACTAAATATCTGCATAATTAAAATCTTTAAATTCAACAACATTCCGCTGCGCGAACGCACACCCAAATTTTCGCCAGTTATTGAGGCTGAGCCTATTGCCATCAACCGGACACAAATCCAGACTCCCATCTATTTTTATATTGGTGTTTATTTTAGTTTATATTATCATCCGTTGTTTTCAAAATATAATTGATAAAAGACATTTTTGAAGTTCCATTCAGAACTCTAGGTCGGCAGACCAAACCATATAAGTCAAACGTATGTTGTTTATAATATCGAAGATGTGAAGAGAACGATAACGTTGAAAAGGTACACAATCTTTTTGCGGAGGAAGATTTCCCATCTTCAAATAACTTCCCCCGCTCTGTGCGGAGCAGGGTGGAATGTCGGAGTTTTAATGACTAAAACTCATTTATGTGCCTTCTTTTGCCCTTTATATTTCAGGGGCGCAACCCGCAATCCCGTGTGTTCCGGGGCCCGCGGTATCTATTTCGAACAACCCGCAACCTCGGAAAAGGTGCGTACCTCTTCCGGGATTGCGGTTTGTTTTGATTACAGTTTAATTGGTTTCAACCGGCTGTGACTTATGCGCCTTTGTTGGTCGACGTGTTAATTTAAATATATATAATTTTAATAATAATAACAAAACAGTAACAAAAAGTATGCAAAAAGACATATGGTTTAGTCTGCCGACCCAAGAACTATTAGTCGAAAAATATTTCACATTATGAATCACAGCTCAAACATCGCATGACAAAATCATACATTTCATACATTGATGTGGTAAGAAAGCTGGGCCAAGCAGTGTGGGCTGCAGGCTAATATAAATAAAGTTTTACAGCTGCAAGCCGTGTTTAGAGACCATTATCCCGTGCAATTACCTCTCATTTAACACCATTTAGAAGCGAGTCATTAATATACAACAGTGTGGACGGATGGTGACAGTTTTAGTTATGTCCTGTTGATGGGACATTCATTTGCGAATGATTAAGCCATTTTGATCTACATCTATCTGCAAAATACATAAGGTGCTAAGAGTCCCTTCACAAAACCGTCCCTCATGCTTTCTGTACGTCAAACGAAGTAACTCTATGCAAAATTTATTGCTGGAAACGACTGTTGGTTTTTTATCGGATTCGCACTCATCAAAAAATTTCTTCCGCTCTGATTGGAGCGGTAGGGAGTGTCAGAAATTTAGTGACTAAAACTCATCCATGTTCCTTATTTTGCCCTTAGTGTTCCGGGACCGCGGTATCACTTTCGAATAACCCGCAACCCCGGCAGGCAGTGGCCCTGGCAGGCCCCTCTGTTTTGCTGACATCTCTTTAAGGCGCGCGTGGAACACGAACGCGCCGTGGACACGGCCTGTAGTCATTAGACGGACGGATGGAGAGCTACCCATTGCTCACCATCCACAGACCCGCGTCTACGGTGGACGGGAGTCGCCTCGCGACGACTTTGTTTGGGTGGGGCTTTAGTGACAAAATACGATAAACGGTAAGACTCAATGTAACGTACTAAAACCATTGCATTGGATAATGCAAGGTAGGCGATGTTGAAAATAAAGTTATATAACGGAGAGCTGTTTTTAGGGTTCCGTAGTCAACTATTAGGGTTCCGTAGTCAACTAGGAACCCTTATAGTTTCGCCATGTCTGTCTGTCCGTCCGTCCGTCCGTCCTCGCTTAATCTCTGTGACCGTTAGCACTAGAAAGCTGAAATTTGGTACCAATATGTATATCAATCACGCCGACAAAGTGGTAAAATAAAAATTGGAAAAAAATGTTTTATTAGGGTAGCCACCCTATATGTAAAGTGGGAAGTGATTTTTTTTTTAATTTCAACCCTAACGTGTGATATATTGTTGGAAAGGTATTTAAAAATGAATAGGGGTTTACTAAAATCATTTTTTGATAATGTCTATAATTTCGGAAATAATCGCTCCAAAAGTAAAAAACAATGTGTCCCCCCCCCCTCTAACTTTTGAACCATAAGTTTAGAAAATATGAAAAAAATCTGAAAAGTAGAACTTTATAAGGACTTTCTAGGAAAATCATTTTGAACTTTATTGACACAACAGTTTTTGTACAAAAAAGACAAAAAGTTGTACAAAATAATTTCCTCCTCCACCTTTAAACTCATAAGTGGGAACACTTATTGTGACGGACGGGAAACTACGGAACCCTACACTGAGCGTGGCCCGACACGCTCTTGGCCGGTTTTTTTTTTACTTGTGACGAAGTTGGAACTTTGACCTCCTAAATCTCCGAAAATAGAAGGTAGGTGGAGGTCCAGAACAAGATAATGACTGCACTGATCGGGAACGGAAAAGGAACTAAACGAATAAGGCACTTTAGTCACACAGTCGAATATCAATCAAATAGATTATGATCCCAGATATTACGCACTGTGCCCACCACAGATAATAATGCCGAAATTATAAATATACGAATTTTATCTAACTTTATATATGAATCTAGATTTTTCAAATGCAGTTTTAGTTTTCATCAAAATCGGGATCGAGGCTCCTTTGAGAATTGCAAAATTCACTCACTATATGGAACTTAAACTAGACTAGCGGAATGAGGGTACACAATAAGTACCTACCATCTCTACCTAACTCTTTTTGGATAACTAGCGTGATGGTTAAGTAATAAATAAAATAATATGTTTATTCAGTCTCTTAAATAACTTATGCTAGTTACATTGAGAAGCATCATTTTGAGCAATTAATTTGCATGTGTTAGAATGCTCCGCCCTTCGTATGTTACATAATCTTAGTAGTTATTTAAGATAACAGTATGTTCAAGAAATAAAAAAAAAAAAAATGGAAAAATATAAAGGTTGCTACTTAGCGCGCTGGAGTGTGATGCGGTATGAGATGAGGGTGTGTGTCTGTGTATCGGGAGAGTGAAAGTGTGGGAGGGCGTGTGAATGTATGAGGAGAGTGAATTATATTAGAGCAGTATGCAAGATTATTAGATCTCTTACTAATTGGCGATTCATATTTGCGAGAATAGTACTTCTGGAATTTGATTATAATACCTAAACATAGTTTAACATTGCTTCTAAAGCCATAAACAATTACCATCCGTTAAGTCTAAAATACTAAATAGTCAAGTCAAGTATTAAATACCAAACAAACGACAGTCAATAAATAATATTCGCAACAAAGGTATAATTACATCATATAAACTGACAAGCATAGATAAACAATGTCTTTACTACAAAACATGCGTTAATAACTTATTATTTTACTCATAAAAGATTAAAAAAAATTGTTTCATAAAGATCATAACTTTTTCTTATTCTTCATTTGTTTAAATACAAATATCAAACAGACTTTTCATTACCGCCCTAAATACAACTATATGTTGCTTAGTTTCTACAGTTTTATATAGTCTTACCCATTAAATAGGCTATCCAATAACAAAATATTTTTTCAATTCGAACCAGTAGTTCCGGAGATTTGCGCGTTCAACCAAACAAACTCTTCAGTTTTATAATATTATTATATGCTAGTTGCGCCCCGCGTTTTCACCCGCCTTTACCGGGATAGAAAATAATTCAGTTTATAAAAAAGGAAACGATTTACAAAGATTTAAACTCACATACACAAACTGCCAGACCCGGATCAACTATCTGTAGGTCATACAAATATTTGTGCCGTGCGGGGATCGAACCCGCGACACGTAGCGCAGCAGTCAAACGCTCAGCCACTGCGCTAACCGTGACGTCAACTTGTATGTACAGACCAAATTGTTGGAAATGGTTCTTCAAGATCCCGTTGTAATGTGCACCAACGTCCTAAAAGGATCCCAGACGTCAACACCTGTAGTTTTTTAGATATCGTGATGAGTGAGTGAATGATTTCCTCTTTGATAAATATAAGTAGATAACTGTCCATCAAATTGTAATACTACGAAGCAAAACATAAAAAAAATCTGAAAAAAAACGTATACAGTAAACTTTTAAATTATATAAAATGATTTAGATTTGAATCGATATATTACATCGGTGTAAATACTACAGGAAAATGTACCCATAATACTTAATGCTCATAACATGACTGTCTTCAGACCATGTGTAGCTATTTTATAGTTCAATGAGCAATATAACTGCCCATCTTCGTACATTTAAAGCGTCGTAAACGATCAAAAGGCTATACACAAGGGAAAATGAAAAACGAATATCCGGGTAAAGGGAACATCCCGTATGTATTTGGCCATACAAATGGAAATATTGTGAGCTTACTTTGTAGACCAACCTTTATAATTGAGCTTACTAGGTCGCTTAAGATATTAAGTTGAAGCTATGAAAGATATTTCAAAGAACTGCGTTTTCCTATACTTGTTTCATTCTTTGGGATATGTAATTGCTAAGTTTACTTAATTAGTTACAAGAGAAAGCCCTTTGATGGGAAATCATCAAATAACTTCTGTCAGTAAAAGTCCAACGAACCCCCCGGAGCCCCCCCCAGAGCGGGGGTTCGTTGGACTTTTACTGAATAAATCCCATCCATGTTTCTTCTTCTGCCCGCAACCCTGGTAGAGAAAGCCCTTGATGATTATTTTCCGGCCGTTATCTTAATTTATTTGTGTTTGTGTCGCAGCCCGTTTTCTTTATCCATACTTCGCCTTTACTCGTCGTCACAGCAGTCACCTCGTTGTCCATTGTAGTCTAATCCCATCCAAAATGACTAAAAAACCTCTCCTCTCTACATGAGAAAGCTAATGATGAAGGAGTTGACTGAGTAAATATGCTGGGTGAGGCTATCCAAGAACCTGAAAGAATTAAAAATAATTATTTTTATTAAACCCTGCTTTAAATTGAGGAGCATTATGGCTTTAATAGCAGCCTCCCAGCTCGATTTTTGGGTTTAGCTGCGCTTACCTAGGTTGGTCTGTGGATGGGTGACCACTCGATACATACCGAGTTTCCTCCGTGCCTTGAAAAGCACGTTAAGCTGATGGTCTCAGCTGTCATTTGTAGATCTTTGACAGCCGTTACAGTCCCGAAAATCTGACAATCAGTCATACCGAGGGGTATTGTTTTACCCAGTACTAGCTGGGTTGTGGAGGTCAGATAGGCAGTCGCTCCATATAAAAAACCGGTATTCACCTGCTGGGAAGACGCTAGGCAGATGATGAAAGCCTGCTTTTAATTAAGCTTGATGAACCTACAAATAGTAAATCAAAAGCTGCAACTATCACACATTAAAACAGTGTTTTCATTGCTCTAATTTAAGAGCACCTTCAAAAATCCTTAGAAATTATACTTATTGAATCTTTTATTGACTTTGAAATCAGGTAGTAATTTTCAAAAATGCTGGCCGTTTCTTTAGGTGATTTCTGAGCGAAGCATAGAATCCAATAGTGAAAAACTTTAACGACGATGATCACACAAACTATTTTTATCATTTCACCAAATCTTACGAAAGTGGGCAATACAATCATTCCGCCTATTTGCTATGTGTGGTAACACTGCCTATTTTGGACACGTACCCCTGATTCACATGACCGTGTAGTGGGCGAATATCAGGCTTATGATGACGGTAACAAGTAGGAAGGTCATGGTGATTAGTCAGAATCGTTTCCTTCCTGCAACATGGGAAACACATTGTATGTGTACTACTCTAAAGTTTAGGTAAAATGGGAAATACCTGACCATTCACGTATATAGGTATGCCTGTGATAATGTCCTATGTAGTGACATAATGCTTGAAACATGTCAATATAATGTTATGTACTGACGTTTTTACATGATTCAGCCTGAATGACTACTGTCTGAAGGATTGGTTTGATGAAACCGAAGTATGCATCAACGACGTTTTTGGTGTAGCAGATGATTATGGCTGGAAAATTGTTTCCGTTTAACAACTTTATAATGTCAAATTTTGAAGATAGATTAGACATTTTGTATTTTTTCATATTTTTATTTTGAAGTAATACTTCGATTTTTTTTTAGGTAACGTCAGACACATGCATTCTAATTTCAATAAAATTACATTACATACAAGTTTAGATTATTATTCTAAATAATTAATAGTTAAAGATCGAGGATGAAAAAGAAAACAGATTTAATTATTACGAATGAAATCGTCCATAAAACATTGTTGAAAAAATGTGTCATCAGTTTCACATAAAAATATATTACAGGAAAATGCCGTAAACACACAAATGTCTTAAGACTTTTAATCAGCATCCTAAACATTGGATTAAAATTATCAAAGCCAGATTACACAACATTGCTCTTACTAATAAGCTAATTGATGCTTACTCACAAAACTATAATCCCAAAATATACTAAGAATATCTTAAAGCTTCATCCAACGAAAACTATTCAAAGAATGTATATATCATGGCTGTCTCCCCCGCATGGAGGTGAGTAAACCCTGAAAGATTTATCAGTCGAGACACAAATGATGACGTAATACACGAACGTCATCTGAAATTTCATTATACAGCGTGATTCATTTGAGTTTGGTGAGCGTGAGCGCGATTATGTGACCTCGGACCTTGTCAGGGCTGCCGCGACATTTTGGTGATGAATGGCCGTTTATAAATTAAATATTTTATTCAATCATATATATTTTTTAAAGTTCTTAGAAACGTTTATAAGACACGTAACAAGGAATGTCTACTATATCGTGCGTGTGTATACAGACATTTAAACACACATATACAGCAAAACCCAGAACTGCTACCTTTAAGCCATAAATATATTTTTTCCGTGCGGGAAGCAAACTCGTGACACCCAGCGCAACAGCCAATCACTCAGCCACTGTGCCTACTGTGCAGCCAGAATATTAGTATGAATTATACACATTATGTTACCTACTTACACTATAATAAAACCTGAGCGTAGTAAAATGAGAATAAGTCATTGATTTAATTACAATATTAAAACCGTGGAATGGTAAAATCTGTAAGAAGGTATCTTACAGTTTTACCATTCCACGATTCATAATTTCTACAACAAAAAAAGAAATCCTTACTATTATTATAAAAGCGAAAGTGAGTTTGTTTGTTACGTTTTCACGCCTAAATAGCCAAACGGATTTTGATGAATTTTGGTACAGAGATAGTTGGGACCTTGGAGACGGACATAGGCATTTTTTTTAATTAATAAAAGAGGGAGAAAGAGGGAAGAAAAGGGGAGAGAAAGATAATTTTTTTTCGGTCATCACGCTGTTTAAAGTTAGCGTTAGCCCAAAGGCACTATGTCACGCAGACGAAGTCGCAGGCGGAAGCTAGTTTAATGTTAATTTTATCAATAACCCTGAAATCGCGGTGTCAAATGATGTCCTTACATAATAGAGTCATAGACACGTCATGGTCTACTTTACCGGTCGAAACGCACATTTATGGAAATTAGTAAAAGTTTATAGTATTTTGCATGCGAAACCGGTGTTGGTGTTTAATGACTGATTTTTTAAAACATAAAAGTGAACAAATTGATTTTGATTATATGAAATTATGGCACTTAGGGACACATGCATACAATTTGGGACAATAATGAGTACCTACCCGGACTCAACGCCCACTGAGAGTAAGGAAACGTAATTTAGTTTCTTAAAATAATTAACATTATAATCACGGATTTTGAACAGGATAAGAAGTAGGATTTGAGATTAATGAATGGGAAATTTTGACAATATTGTTTATATTAAATGTGTTGACATTATAGTCTTTTCCATATTGAGTGGAACTTCCGATAAATATGATTAACGTATTGAAGGCCGAGGCAATATGCATCTAATTAGAAAAATTATAAATTACGCACTATATTTCAATTAAAAACCAAACGTATATTCAAAGAAAAAAAAAAGAATATTCAATGCTTTTGAAAGACGTGGACATTCTGGCCCATTTGGATTTATTAAAGAGCATAGCAGATCGTATTGTCATTGGAAGTGCTCGACCGATACACAGTTTTTAGCCGATGTCTTCTTTAAACATGCAGGCATGATTTAAACAATCAAATTGGTCAACTTTCGAAAGAAAGGAATATAGGTCGAAAAAACAGGCTGACGCAAATAGTGCAAATAATTCATTTTTTTTTCTATCCTTGTTCTAGAGAAAGGTCAGTTTGATGGTCTGAATCACAATCCGAACAACCTTAGAAGTACTGCGCTTATTCTGTTACACTCAGCATAATACTGAAAAATACACACTAGGAATTTCTTCTGTATCTCCTGTGTCTCCTTAAGCTGGTTTACGAGTAGGTCCCTGACCGAATTTCCAACAAATCTGTAACGGAGTGAGTATTTTACCCTCTCTGTTGCCTCAACCTCTTTATTTATGCGTCAACTTCTTGCCTTCGACATCTTGGGTCTTGATGACCGACATTTGGTGTCATAGTATTTCATTTTTGTTGTTTCAATTGTTAAAGGGCACCCTTGGGAAATAAAGAAATCAAAACCTGAAGTGGCTATTATTTGTACACCTGTCCCAATTTACATCTCACAACTTCGGCCTCGCTCGGAGGGCCCTCGCCTCACGAGCGAGTGTCACAGATCTTTCTCATTACGATTAATAAGAAAATAGGGGCTTTTCTGGGTTCAAGTTAAGAAAGATCACTAGTCATTTCATTTGCATTGACTGACATACACTGTCAACTTATTAATTTGAAAGACAACGTCAAAGTAATTAAAAAAACAACGCTAATGATGTTACCTACGCCATATTATTGAGAATGTAGCAGATATTATATAAAATAAAATATATTATTATAAATGATGACAGTTGGTTATTCACATCTTAGTCAAAGATATTAACGCCCTACCTATAAATTATACACCTGTCAATAACTCTACGAAGCGACGCTATTGGTCGGTGGCAAAACAATTAAAATCCTCACAGTAAATTACATACAGTATAATGGTATGTATATGGTATGTATAACATACTAGTTAGTATGTTATACACGCATACTGATATAACAGAAAGAGATGAAGTTGATACCCCAAATCTGGATGCAAACGATTCAGTATGGACAAATTAGTTAGAAAAATATAAAAAAGGAGAGAAGATTAGTAATCAAATGACTGAAATGGTAAAAGTATACTTTTATTTGAATTTCGAATTCAAATTTGGATAAATCATCATAGTAAAATTCCATCCACGGACATAGCGTTAAAAATGTGTTACAAAAAGCTTACAGCTTAGAACAATATTTTGGACCCCGTTAGAGCACAGCAATATGCATATTTTATGAAAATTATTTTGTAATATATAACCATTTATTATGATTATTTACAACTTCATAGTTAAATACTTTGTACAATAACACATTAACAAGATCAGTAACATAAAGCAACATCAATAAATGAATATTATTTATTGATAAGATAATATTCATTTATATTTATATCGAAAAATACATTAACTTTAAATTAAGGCACATATTGTGTAGGCAACTAGGCAGCTAAACTAATTCATTATTTCAAAATGGATATATCTTCTGTTCGGGGCGAAATATTGAAATATGTACTAAAAATATATTGTTTGTTATTGTTGAAACTTATAGTTTGTCACTTTTTTTTTCTGAAAACTTAATTTTCAAGCAACCTTGCTTTGAAGAAACAAAGCCAAATCAAAAAGTTCTTGATCAAGTATACTTAAAATACTTTATGGCATTTAAGGCCCAGTCATCAATAGTAATAACTCAGTAGGTGTTAACGAGGATCCACCTGTTTAGCGTATGAATGACTCACTGATCTTCACCCTAATTGGTAAAGATACGGCTTACGACACTAATTTCACAATATAACTCAAGAAAACTACTGTTGACTGTATTTGTCGAGTTTTATTACGATATAACACGATATTTTAATTAATTTTGAAGGTATTAATCGCTTTGGGGCTAATTCGATTGGTGATGAGTTATTCAAAGGTTCGTTGGATAGTATACCAGAGATGAAGCAATACGAGGTAGGTTCGAAGATATGAATAAATCGTAAGAAAAGATTTTCCAAAAGTACCAAAAATATGTAAAGGCTAAAGCTCCATAATGCTTTAGAAAGATAATCATCTACTTAGCCTTTTCCTAGCTATATTAGGATTGGCCTCCAGTCTAACCAGTCTAACTGAATGCAGCTGAATCCCAGTATTTTACATGGAGCGACAGCCATTTTAACTTCCACAACCCAGTTGGTACTGGGTAATAGGATACCCCTTGGTAAGACTGGCTGATTTTCGGGTTTCTGACATCTAGCGACGTAAGTCGAGGAGGAAACTCGGTATGGACGAGCAAACTAGGCACGCGCAGCTTAACCTGGAAATCGACCCTAGTTGATGTTATTATTTAGCCATCCGAGTCAGTTCAGAAGCTTTACAAATATAAACAAAATATATGTCTACATTATGGACGTCCATATACACAGTATTTGAAAGCCCATCAGGACCTGATAGAGCATCTTTATAACCGAAAATACGAAAACCGAAAGTCGTAAATGACCAGAGGCTCAAAAACTGTCAAGTACATAGTTGTACTAAGCAAAATTTAATGGCATAACCCACTCGATATGTCAATAGTTTACATAGAATCCTTGCCGTGGTAGGGATACCCACTTGACAATACAGTGTTTGTACACCTAGGTATATTAAGTAATTTACCTTTTTTTTTATTCCACGGGTCATGCGTCAGTGAAGCCCCGAGTACGATCTACTTGAACTGCTTAAGTGCTTGCGCAGACTTTTTGACTTAAATATTACGTACACATTTTTCCTTGATTATGATTTAAAAAGTGTTAATGGAGTTTCTTGCCCATTCTTCTCCATAAGGATCTACGCTTTGGAATGAGGAATTACAGTGATTTTACTGGTTGTTATGCCTTGTGACTGGGACTGTAGCTTCATCATTTTGTTTGTTGACATTCACAAGTGCTCGTAATAGTCTAATTTTAGTTTTTATTTGGTAAAAAGGTAAGAGCCAGGTAAAGTATGGGTAAATCGTTTTTTTTTTAAAGTTCGGTATACGAGAAAGTTGTTGACCACGTAATTGTTTAACCACCCCAATTGTTGTATTTCATATGCACGTCCATTTGTAATAGTTCGATGATTCCAAATTTATTTGTTTCAATTTATTAATTAAAACATAATAACGCAATTATAAGACACACACAACACTTATACCTCACCAAACGGCTCCATTGAATATTGTTCCTTTGAATGGCTTGATAAGCTTGCAATGACAACAATTAGATATCCGAACCCTATATCCTAATCAACAAAGAAACCACAACTATTTATTTAACACTTCAAGCACAAAGTACAGAGGCGGACTTAATGCCGAAGGCATTTTCTACCAGTCAACCTTTGGGTGATGCAGAGACAAACAGTGGTAGGTGTAAATAAGAAAAAAAAATACTAATTTATACTATATGGATATATAAAATACTATAAATATAAAATAAAATACTATAAATATATATCAAAGTATAGACACACAGATACACAAAATAAAAATACCAACAACGGTGTGACGAAACTGCTGACTTTTTACGAAGAAACTCACGAACTTTATGTTTACAAGATAAACAGTTGGTTGCCATCCTGATATCCTGATTTCATTTAACTATCAAAACAATACCAAACACTTTTGATACGACAAAATATTCTCCAAAATCGAACGCGGAGAAGAATTGATTTAAGTCTAATGCTGATCATCTATCAACATTACTGGAATACCTAACGAGTTTCCCCGGAACAATGACATCAGCCTCACTCAGTAGTAATCTTTAACATTACACAAATAAATACCGAAGTCGGTTAAAAGGCTACATAACAATAGGCTTCATATCTTAGCATTTAGTTCATATGTTGTGCACGCGTACTTGCAACATTTGAGTAGTCAATCAAGCGCTACTTTCACGAACACCTACGCTGTCTAGTCGAAAATCCTACACATCGTTGTACTAATGATAGAAAGGAATTGGGACAGACTGAGAAAGGATGGCAGCGATTGAGCTCTTTGAAAATAGAAAAAGGGAACACAGTAAAAAGGGGTGAAAGACTATAAAACCTAAACTAACTACTCTAAAGGCAGGATAGTCCGATTGTTCAGCTAAAAACCTCATTTGATGACCTGCGAGATGCCATTAATATTTTTTTTTAAATGCTGTTTTTTTTTATATGCCTGATTCTCAACAGAAATATAGCTGTTACTTCACACTTTCAAATAATCACAAATAGTCACTTGTTTCAATAATGTTATTAGATATGAATACACTTTACAAATGAAAGTAATGATTATATGCGCAAACTTACATTTGTATTGCGGAGCTTATAACAACACAATACGCAACTATTTAAGTTCATTTTACCTGATGTGATGAGCTGGATTCTTTCTCAGTGGATTGGCTTACAGTCGCACTATACCGCGAAAATAAAAGGAGGGAAGGTAAGTTTTTGCCCTACAACGGGACAATATAGGAGTATTTATTATAGTCAATTATAACATAATTTAGAAATTTTATATTACTAAAATATTTTCAAACGAGAATTTCCTAATATCCATCACCGCTGTCAAGATAAAAAAGAAATTCGAGCAAAGGAAGTTTCGTTAATTCATATAATGATTGATTTTTTATTTTTAAAAGTCTTTATTGTCATAATGTTTTTTGCTTGTATGTTAATCTTTATAAATAAAAATCCTTAATTAATTTCTTTGTAAAACCGTTTTTTTTTTGTGCATGTTGTGTTAATCTGTAATTAATTGTTGCACTTATAAATGCTTACCCTTGTTATTAACTAAGAAATGTATATGTGTAAACAATTGTTGGTTAACCTAAATAAAATAAATAATATTTCAAAATTATATACAATAATACGGCGGTTTTATTAATAATACGGATAGGCTAACTAACCTTTAGAAATATTTTGCACTGAGATTACTATTTATGATTAAATAAATTAGATTAAATAGCAAGTTCATAGAAAACACAGTATTTTAAACGGCACAAAAAGTCTTAGCACTGACTGTTTACGTATTACACTATAACTACAGCATTTACAGAAGGTGATGCCACTAATTGGAGCGATGGTTAAGTTCATTACTAATACATAGTTACATTCTTAGAGAAGAGTCTTTCATTGAGATAAGATTATAATGAATCTAAGTTGAGGGTAATTTGCACAGTTTTGCTACGAGTAATAGTTACGGCGACCGGGTGAGGTTGTCCAGTCGGTCCGGTGACAGATAGATATTGTTATTCACCTTAAAAGTAGTGTAGTGGTGTGGTAAACGATATCGATTGTATGATGTTGAGTACGTCAAATTATTTGATCTCCTTTTCAAACTCAAAAGCATTTATTTCAATTAAACCATTACAGGCACTTTTGAATGTCAAGAAACAAAATGTTGAAGCTATAGTCCCGGTCACAAGACATAATAACTTGTGAAAGTGCTGTAGTTGCCCATTCCAATGCGTTGATTTCTATGGAGAAGAATGGGCCAGAAACTCAAATATTAAAATTGTTGAAGTGCCTTCTCCATAATAAGATGTGCCTGTAACAATAAAGTATCTACCCTTATAAGAGTAAGCTCTCACTTCCTATGAAGAACGATAATTTTCAGCGTGAGTGAACAAAACATTGAAATAGCAATGTCAAGGAAACAGAGACGTAATCATCTTTTGACGCAGCAAGGGGAATATAACGACTTAAATCTTTGCGATTATCATCCGTTCATCATAACTTACTACCTATATTTTGCTTCCAAAAAGTCTAGCACACCAGTTTGAGATATCTACTTGAATTTGCATCAAAGCTGAAAACTAACCTAGAAATTCGTCTAAGTGAGATGCGAGTTTCGAATCGTTCCCATTAAACTGATTTATGTCTTCACTAATGTTTTAAACAAACTTTCTTACTATAGTTTAATAGTTGTTTTTGCTGTAATAAAAGATATTCGCGTAGGATAAGTGTGGGTGTAGTTTTGACCTTGCGTTGAAAGTAAGATTAATTTATTGGTACGTAACTCTTTTGTCGTCATTGTGTTAGGCCCTTTATTGATGACGTCATCATTATAAATGTGGAAGACCTTTTGGATCAGTGTACAGCTATAATTATATGCAGATGATGTTTTATGACTGCAGCTATGAAGAACCGTGAGTTATTACTGAGTTATGAAGTAAACAAAAATAACGCTAAAGCTCAAATTGCGTTTCATATCCACTTATGAACGAACATAGACGAGCTTGCACGAGTCCACGGCGTAAATGTGACGGTTTTTTTTTGCAGATGGGAAATTATCAAACAACTTCCCCTGCTCTGGGCGGAGCGAAGGGGAGTGTCAGACTTGTGCAGACCAAAACCTACCCATGTTCTTTCTATTGCCCAAATGTGATGGTTTAATTGTTAATATATTTATCGTATAGCATTTTAGTTCAATTGTTTGCAACAAGCACAAATTCATATTTGTACTTGTTGTAAAGAACATCCATAGATATCAATAATTCTTAAAATCAATAAAATTTTGAAAAACATTTTTTATTTTCTTTAAAAAAACGTATTTACGTTACGGCCACACCGCGAACTTGTGTTTGGGCATGTATTTTATAATATCCTACTGGAACTGAAAGTTGGAAGAAAACAAAAAACTATGTGCTTATTAAATAAGACAGGTTCTCAAACACTAGCTCGATTAGAGCCAATTAAAACATTTCAATCCACAGGTGTCAATATATTCAATGTAAAACAAAAATAACTACAGACTTCGGAAAATACAAAGAACAGTAATTGCCTACTTTTAATGTACTCAAAAAAAATATTACAAATAATAATTTTATCAGAATTGCATGCGAAACGTAAATTGCTATCGGCACGCGTACTATTAAGGCGTGCCACGAAAACCCAAGCAATAATGATAATAATGATTATAATTATTGCACATCGGTATGCAGAAATTATTTCCTTCGCGTAATAATCCCCAAGCTGAGCTTACTTGTCCCCTTCGAACGAATTAGCGTCTGTAATAAGCCTAATTGTGTAAATGGAATTCTGCTTCGCCTTATTAGGCTGGTCAAGCGTTTCTACCAGTTTTCGATATTGTCAACTTCCAATAATTAACTTGTAAATAAGTGGGTATGAGACATGTACACGTCGTAATAAGTGCCCTCTGCTGTATGATGAAACTTAATGAGCCTAGTTCTTGAAACATTAATACTTTAAATATATATGTTTCGACATGAGATTGAGTGTGTTTATTTAGCTCGACGAGTTTTTTAATACTATATACAAGTTTTCTTTACTTTTCTGAGGCTTTTTAAACATCTCTTGGAACAACATAACAAATGCATCTTGTCAAAACTATTCAAACTTCCTTTATAAGTTCAATATGATAAGCAAATCAAGTCATTTGTCTAAAAGGCACATTCATAACAAACTTAAAGGACCGTTAACATCCAGTGTCATCATTCACGGCATCCTTGCACCAGTCAGCTTTCACTCCGACACAGGAAACCACTCAAAACACACGACACTATCTCACTACAATGAGCAATTTATCATAAGATAATTTTAGGCGTTACACTTACCCACTAAAGAGAGAGTATGTAACCTTGATACCAATTTGCACCATCACAAATCTGACTATTGGTGTCATTTTTTCTCTCTCGTCTGACCCGCGGATATGCAAATACTGGTACCGCAAATTTCGAGTACATCGACCTTGCGTGGATCGCCCACTGCGAGTATGAATCAAAGTCGAATCTAGTGAAACCACATCTCGCGGTAAGTAGCTCCTAGTGACCTACTGATTTCCATAGAGCACGTGGGCGGACTACGTATCGGTGCCCGCCGTAGTACACACGACACAACAATATTCCGAAGGTACACTCCTAACAACACGAGAGAAGACACTCACCCATTGATATCATGACAATACTGACTTTTCATCATTCTCTTGCTTAAATTCCAATTCATTTGGGATCGACGCAGCATGTCTACGTCTTCAACACAGCTCTATGAACCAATGTCTCAACGGTCTCATCTATGTTATTCAGCAATCTATCGATTCACCGGTCTTCTTACTCACATAGCTGGTCTTCAAACACAAAACTCTCTTCACTAAATGATCCCCATTCGTCTATATCTATGACCACCACTGTGTTTACATAAAACAGAGACGGTCTTTTTCTGATTTCGCACAGGCGCAGCGAATCATATAGTTTCTGTTACCGTTAATCACGTAAAGTGTGGGGCAACGTTTTAAAAAAAAAAATCGTGAGCTTGATAAAGCTCGTGGATCTTCTGAACATATCTGTCTATTATGGTCTATGGCTGTGGAGCGAACATCGGAGGCTTAACAGTCATGTTATCCTAGATTTATAGCAGCTTGTAAAGATTAGTGGAGTAGTTTATAAACAAAGGATTTCCCTATTTATCTTAGCAGTGACAGTGATCGTGAACCTCATTTTCGATTTCTTTTCTTATCTTTTTTAATAGCTCCGTGATTGTCTTGAAGAATAACTTAATCACGGTTCTTTGTTTTAGTTAAAAAGTCTCTAAAAGCGACCTCTATATTTACTTTCAAAAGGATTAACGTAAGCTTTTCGGAAACATGTTGAGCCGTTGGCCCCGAATGTTTTTTTTTTTAAACTTTGCCCCACATTAGGATTTCTCCTGTATCGTCGGTGCGTTTACAAACAGCCAGACCCGGAACACCTATTTGTAGGCCATACAAATATTTGTTCCGTGCGGGGATCGAACCCGCGACACGCAGCGCAGCACTCGATCGCTCAGCCACTGCGCCAACCGTGTCGTCAAATTGTTATGTCGTGTAATTTGTAGGTAGTCAGTGGCCCAAAAGTCTGTCAACCAGCCTTACCAAAAGGTATCGTATTACCCAGTACTAACGAAGTTGTGGAGGTCAGATAGGCAGTCGCTCCATGTAAAATACTGGTATTGAGCTGCATCTTGTAAGACTCGTAGCCAATCTCGCCTTGACTGAAAGTCATAGTTAACGTAGTGAAGCAAATCGGCTTTTACTGATTTTGATTGTTTTTCAGCTTAATAATAATTCCCCAACAAAACAGTTGCACCCAACAACTGAAATCATTTAACAGTGTCATATCGTCAAATTATATCGTTGACAAGGGTCCGATCATAATAATATGACAGTTCAATCACATCTTTATAAAGAATCTCATGTTTTATTCGTTAAGCCTTTTGTATTATGTTTTGATACTGTTCTGTAGATCGGAGAGATATGTGTGGTTTGCAACCTGAGTCCTAATGATGAGCGATTAGCGAACCGAATACGAAGTATTTTTATATCATTTTTGACGCAGAATTTTGGGGACAACAGTTTAAATGCGTTCCCGCACTAACTGTAACTTTGCATAAGTTACGGTTTTTGAATTTATACTCGTGATTTTGTACTTCACTAATCGATACTTTTCTTATATTGTCTTGTTTATCATAAAGATTTTCTTACCCAAGATTGAGACCTATTTTGTCTTACGGAGAGCCTGTGTGTCATCTGACTAAACTTGCTTAATATGCTTATAAGTCATCATCATCGTAATCCTTAATGCCAAGATATGTCTACCGCTTGACATCAAGCTCTCTTAAGAATCTTTACAACGACGGGTCCTAACGCCTGCCCACATAAAGACTTGAATTTAAATGTCAGTTTTGTTGAGTATTTTGCTTTATGTTTGGGTGGACATACATCTGTCAACGTTTAGCAAAGACATTATTCATTTATCTTTATGATAACTTATGTGCGTTTCATCATTGTCTACTTTTCAATTTTTTTTTTGACTAAGTACTGTAAAGAATGACCGCAATGGTTTAGGTTTTACTTAAAATAAAAGTGACTTTTAAGTGATGGATGTATGGATGTATAGATGCTTGTTACTTTTTCACATCAGAACGGCTTAACGGATCATGATGAAATTTGGTACAGAGGTAGATATACATATAGTCTGGAATAACACACAGGATATTTTTTTTTTCGATATCACGCGGGCGAAGCCGCCTTTGCCAGCTAGTATAAATATAATTTTACAAGCGCATGTCATATTTAAAAAACCTACGCTGTCTAGATCATCCATTTTAGGATTCCGTACCTCAAAAGGAAAAAACGAAACCCTTATTAGATCACTTTGTTATCCATTTGTCTGCCTGTTTTAATTTCAAACACTTTAAGGATTCGACCGTCACGTAATTACAAGATAGCCTGCACTCTTTAAGGTTTGATGAATAACATAAATCCTCTACAGTACTAGTGTCAGGGCCTCTGATGGTAACTTGGTATAATTCCGAGAGAGTTATTTTGCGCAAGGATAGATCAGAAAAAATTGCCACATCCCAATTTTTTCTGGAGTTTTATTCGTCAGCAACAACTTTAGACCTAACAACTTAAATTCGTGCATTCTTTCTTACCAACAAATATGTTGTGTATTTTTTTTAACAGTCGGAATCCATAGACTCGTATCTGACCAAAGACAAACCAGACCACCGCTCCTTAAAATTCGCTTACAATAAAACTAGCATTTAAAATACTATGAAACTTCCTCTGTGGCACGTAGGCTGTTTAATGTTACGACCTGTGCCTAATATAATTTTATTACAACTCGGTTCCCACTTGACACAAAGGTTGAAATGAAGAGGAACTAACTGTACCCTTAAATAATTACTGTCTTGACAATAGTTATGCATTCCATTTATTGTTTATGCTTTTGTTTTAGTATTGTTATTGTCATTGATTATTTTGATGGTCGGTGGACCTCTTGTTTACTGGTTAGTAATAGATTTAAATTGTGGTGGATAGAATGTTGTCAATGAGAAGTCACGATCTTGGACATTGCGGAAATGGAGACAGTTAAGGTTCAACAAAGAGAAAATAAGTTGGTTTACGAAACTTAGACCAGTCATAGCAGGCGAGAATATCGTCACATGTATTGTATAGATTACGGATATTAAAAGTATTCATTCATAATTGTCCAGCTCTTTTCCACCATACTCTTCTATTACTCCTCATCTTAACAGTCACCTCTTGCCTAGCCATTTCATCCTTCACACAGTCCGTCCATCGTTTCTTTAAAAGTAACCTTTTCCAAAAAAAAACCGAAAAAACCGACTTCCAAAAAAAGCTAAAAGTGGAAAATAACTTTACTTCCGGAAGTCGGTGACTTTAAAGTTATTGTTTTTTTAAGTCAAGCATTTTTAGTTATGGTATAAGGATATTTCACATATTTTTTATCGAATATTCATTTTCCTTTGTTACTATAAAAGATATAATATAAATAAAATTAATATGGGACCACCTAGAAAGTATACCCTAGTAATCGGTGAACATACATAAAAAAAAGTTCCAATGTATTGAGAACCTTCTGTTTTTTTTAAAGTCGGTTAAAAATACTTGATCATTGCAAATTTCAACGAAGTGAAAATCATAGTGACTGCAATGAGATTTGCAAATCATTGAATGACTTCCGTTTGCTCGCTAACTATCCCTATCAGACCGGATAGATGTTGGCGATGACGGTGGACACTTACCTAGAAGCAACCGACTTTATTTTCTTGGTAGACCAGTTTTCGGAAATTCAAGCGAACAGCTGAAAAGATTACGTGAACTAACCGTTTTAAACCAAGTCTCACGAATGACTTGCACACTGTGAATACTTGGGTGTGGTTTTTAGGCCAATGTTGTTCAAGCTTTCTGACGTCGTAAGAGATGATTTAATCATTTTAATGCAAATAAGAAATATGCTTCCGTGACTTCCTTGACTGTAATCCATTTTTTCCTCAATAAGTGAAAATGTTTTTCTCAGCGCGCGTTCCATTTGAACTCATTAGCTAAATCCGCGTATATACAATGAAAACTGTGACCTCCTAAAATATAATTGGTAAAATGAATTTAATATAATAAACTAAAAAATCCCAATGAAAAGCAAAAAACAATCAAATATTTGGAAACAGGCGGGACCCACTTGAATATATATTAATTGGAATGGAAAGCATTCCAACTCAGTTACAATAAAAAAAAACAAATTTTGAAGCAAATTGCTTGTTTTTTCTGACACTCCTTATATGATTTGTCACAATAATAACCAACATTAAATCGTTAAAAAAAAAACAAGCAAATTGCGTCATCAGTAGGTTTCGAATTTCGAATGACTATTAAAAGTCATTCGAAATTCGAAACCTAATGATGACTTCTAAAAACCTGAAAAACCCTGCTCATGTGCCATACTTTTCCTTTTTGCTAAGTCTCACTGCGCGAATCAAAATACTGAAACGCCACACACTTCAGTTATTTTGACCAAGGAACGTCTTTATTGTAACCTTCATAATAACAACTTTGAAAAGCTCATTTGTTGGAAAATTCCATAATTTTAAGCTAACAGTCAGAGTCTAATCCAACTAAATATTAACGCTTAGTACTCTAAATCGTTTGTTATTTAAAGTTGACATAAGTATTGTCAAGGCCAGGTTAACTAAACATTTCTATAAAAAAATCAATTACGTGTGTATGGGAAACTTTTTGAATTCATAACTTTAATTGGCATTTTTGGGCTACTTTTTATTACATTTTTAAATGTTTTTTTGTTGTTTTAATATTAAAAAGTATCAATAATATGTAAAAAAAAAATATAGGGAAAGAATATAAGATCAATAAGCGAAATTTTAAACGTTCAAAACTAGTAGCGACATCATCGCAACAAGATTTTGCAACATAGATAGGAAAAGGCTAAGCTGACGGTGATCATCCTTTTTTTAAAAATAAAACGTTTCCCCAAACTAGGAAATTTTCCTATATTGTGGGTGCATTAACAAACAATTAAACGCGCATACACAAACAGTCAGACCCGAAACAACTATTTGTAGGCCATACAAATATTTATTCCGTGCGGGGATCGAACCCACGACACAGCGCAGCAGTCGATCGCTCAGTCACGGCGCCGCGCCGACCGTGTCGTATTTATTAGTCTAAATGAAAAAAAAAGCCATTATGTGTCTCTTATTGAGTTATGTTTGTATTATGTTTGTTGCCCTTGTTACAAATGAATGTAAACTATGTAAAAGGGGAACTCATTTGAAAAAGGGACTTCCCTTAATCGTCCTTTCAAATAATTGATATCAGATATCAGCACTACAACATTATGTTATATTTAAATATACTTGACAGATAATCTCAATAAGATAAAAGAATACTAAGGTTGACCTAAAACTGTTGTTCTTGAAATACTTTTTTTTTGTAAAATCACTACACCTCGATAATTCACAGTTCGCTGATAAAGATGATCATCTTTACATGATAATCTTATCATAGTTAGGCAAAATTTCACACTCATCAGACATCACACGTGGGACAAAGATCATTATTTATGATCTTATTGATTTTCTCGTGCGTCTCGTGGCGAGATGATGAGGATTTTTTAATTTAAAATTCTCATCATGACCATGTTTAATAGGATAAGTAATCCACATGTTTAGGATCCATGTTTTTTTTTTAAGAGGAGCCATCTCATATCTTGCCGTTCTTCTTCTTGACGTTTGATAAGTGCCATTAATATTTTTTGTGACTGGCTAGAATATTCATTGTCACTTCTGTTGATGATTCCTTTTTCTTCCACCACTAAAAGAGCACAAATCCTGTACCATGGTTTTGGAATTCATGCTGATTTTTTAAATTATATTCAAGAAATCTTTACCCTTTTTTTTGGGATGAAATATCATCAAATAACTTCCACCGCTCTGGGCGGAACGGCGGCGAGTGTCAGACTTTTTCTGACTTAAAACCATCCATCTTCATTCTTTTGCCCTCTGTGTTCAAGGACTTTGACTGACTTAGGAATCAAACCCAGACCACTTGTGACTCAAACTAACCGTTGCATAAGCAACGCTTAGTAATCATGCTTGCAAATACTAGACCACAAAAACAGCCTGATACACAAATAAAACGGTATATTTAATTGCTACTGAGAAAGTCATAATGGGTATGGCCATGGTTTTCTTGGGTTTGTACACAAAAACACTTTTCCCGACTCGGGAATCAAATCAGCGATCACTTGAACAACGCGACAGCCAATCAATCAATTGCTTAGTAACAGCCACGGTGTCTGGATTTTTGTAGTTGATGGTACTAAGGTCGCCCCTTTACGGAGCGGATCAGTCAGAGCGAGTCAGTACAAGCCTGACACTCCCCAGTGTCAGGCTTAAAACCCACCCATGTTGCTTCTATTGCCCTTTATTTATTTATTTATTAAAACTTTATGCACATGTATAAACACTGTACAAAGGCGGACTTAATGCCTTAGGCATTTTCTACCAGTCTACCTTAGGGTGATGCAGAGAGAAAACATAGTAGGTGCAGGCTGCATAACAGAAAGTGTTTCGAGAAAACATTAACAAATATAATATAACGATAAATACTTAAATACATTCCTTTACATTCCGGGGCCGAAGTATCTCTTTCGAACAACCCGCAACCCCGGCAGGCGGTGGCCCTTTTTAGAGAGATTACCTACCTAGATTTCAGCAAAATTGCTTAGCTGAAATTGCTGAAATCTCATTGAGGGTATGGGGGACATAGTGCTTAAACATTACTGGCAATAATGTGGGTGTATTATTACGTACACCTCTGTCTATCTTTTTGGTGATTACAGACGTTATCTTATGTTGGTACATTACAATTCTAGCATCCAGCAGGTTTTGAACGTCAAAGACTGAATTCAAGAAAACATTACAAGATCGTCATCAATATTTATTGGTCACTAAGATTAATATACAGACAAAGTTAAGTCAGTCAGTCAGTTTTATATACTATTGAAGTACAAGTATCTACGTTACTTGAGACAATGATGTTAGGTGTAACAATGATGTAACGGTTATTAAAGCTAAATCGGTCTATCTTTAATAGCGACTAAAATAGTGTGGAATAAAATAAGTTGTGATTAGGTATGTAATTTTAATGTTTCTCTAGTTTAATCCGGTGGTTCATCAGAATCGGCACCATTGTATAATTAGAGTGTACGACTAAACGCTGACAGACACTACGCCGACAGACTGAACACCGACAAGACTTTAGTTCGACGGGACTCTTCGCCGACAGGACACTTCGCCGACAGGACTCTTCGCCGACAGGGCTCATCAGCGGCGCAATTTATCTCCGATAAACGTCTATTACGAAGAAGAAGTCCTAGTATGAGAAAAATCGTATGATAACGTGCTAAACTCCTCACCAAGTACATGCTACTATGTAAGTAGCATATTCTACTACTAGCTTGCGCCCGCGACTTCGCACGCTTGATATCGAAAATAAAATAAATAAATATCTTGGGACAACTCACACACGGCTATCTGATCCCAAGCTAAGCAGAGCTTGTGTTATGGTAACCAGACAACTGATATATATACTTATATAATTTATAAATACATACATATTATAGATAAATCACACCCAGACACAGAACAAACAATCAAGCTCATCACACAAAGTTTGTCCTGGGTAGGAATCGAACCCACGACCTCCGGCTCAGCAGTCAGGGCCACTAACCACTAGACCAATAGGCCCGTCAAAAAGTATCCTGTGTTTTATTTTAGACTATAATCTACCTTTTTTTTCGTGTGGGAAATCATCAAATAATTTTGGGGGGCGTGTCAGACTTTTACTGACTAAAACCCACCCATGTTCCTTCTATTGCCCTTTACGTTCCGGGGCCGCGGTATCTCTTTCGAACAACCCGCAACCCCGGCAGGCGGAGGCTCTGGCAAGCCCCTCTGCTTTGCTGACATCTCTTTGAGGCGCGCGTGAAACACGGACGCGCCGTCGACACGGCCTGTCGTCAATAGACGGACGGACGGTGAGCTACCCATTTCTCACCGTCCACAGGCCCGCATCTACGGTGGCCGGGAGTCGTCTCGCGGCGGCCAGCGCCCGGGGCGTATCCCGCGGCGGCTGGGTTGGTTTGAGGTTCTCTCCCTCAAACGCCCGGCCTCCTCCTTCACTATAGCATTACTGCTTCGCAGATAGAGGTGACCGCTTCCCATTCCCTCTCGCTCCGGACCATAGACTGAACCAGGGCCGGACGCGAGAGATCGCCGCCGCCGATCACCTCTACGAGGGCACAGCGGTGCTCTGCCCAAGCTGGGCAGACTGCCACTGTGTGCTCCACCGTGCCCTCCGGGCGATCGTCACAATGGTGACACCCGGGCGTTTCCTCCCGCCCGATTATGTGCAGGAACCTCCCGAAACTTCCGTGTCCGGTGGGGACCTGCGTCAGGCAGTAGGTGAGGATGCCATGACGCCTCTCCAGCACTCCTCAAAGAGGGGACTTACCGCCAATATTGTGGCGTACCCTACTATAATCTACCTCTGGGCCTTTCATAAAGATCCATTCGCCAGCTAGTATACTATACTATGTAGGTGTGAATACCAGCCACAACTTTTTTTTTATTTATGTAGAATCGCTTAACCAAGATGATAGAAAACTTGACACTAAACTTTGTCTGTCAACCAAAACCAACCTTACCGGTTACTGATAAAGTTACCGGTAAAGCATAAAGTTGCAATGTTTACCAAAAAAACCGATAGCACAAATTACTCTTTACGATTTGTTAATTAGTATTGTATGTCAAACTACTAAACAAACATCTCGCGGGCACTGGCCGTTGAAACACATAATACGCCATTCCGTGTGTATGTAAGTATTCATTGAATTTACATACGGGTTTATAAATAACTCCCATACAAATTGTGTGTTCGAATTGGTAATGTCAATAGACACGGAAACAAAAGCGACCGCATACGGTTTTACTTCGCAGTTGAGTTTTTTTTTAGCGGACGCAATATTAGTATGCGAGGTAGGAAAGTTTTTGAACTTATGAAAAAATTAACTGGTATAGTTCAGTAAGGGTATTTAGTATATTTTGATTCAAGTGAGGACTTTGTTATTGCGACCGAGGCGGATTTAACACCCAAGCCGCTAGGCGAGGGTGTTGTGACAGAAACGCCAGGGCCACCGCCTGCCAGAGTTGCCGGTTTTTCGAAAGGTTTTCGAAAGCGGGACACTGTGACCCTGGAACATCAAGGTCAAAAGAAGAAACAAGGGTTTAAGTCAGTAAAAGTCTGACAATCTCCTCCGCTCCGTCTAGACCGGGGGAAGCTATTTGAAGATTTCACATCCACAAAAAAAAACTGCTGGTTAACTTATTTCATTGTCAATTTCAATTATTTCATTATCGATAGATTTACAAATGTACACACGACGACACATCAACCTATACAAAACCAGTTTATGCTGATCTTTCAACTACGAATCGTACGCCGTAGATTTCCCGTACGACGAGATATCCGCTTAAACTGGTTTTGTATAGGTTGATCTGTCGTCGTGTGTACATGTATGTTGTTATAATTTGAATGCGTATTGTTTTCTGCCAGACATTTTGTGTACGCAAAGAGATTTTATACGTATTTTTGTATTAATTGTGTTGACCTAATCAACTGTACATTATCACCCAAACTTTACAGCTCAATCGGACACCAGGTTTGTTTAATAGTTAATTAGATACCGGTGAGGCTTAAAAAAGCGCGCAATTTCTTCTGCTGCAGATAGCTTCAAATATAAATAAAAGTCATCATACCCTGTACTTTTTAGGTTACGTACCGTCCAGCTTAGGGTGAAAGCACAGTGTTTTGCTGGTTGACACTGACCAGCTGCATCTTGAAAAATTAAGATTCGCAATCGTAACACGTATACAGTACTTATAGAAATGTAAACATTTCAATGTTTCATCATCAGCAATACAGTTCATTTAATCCTATTTAAAAACTATCAAAAGTATTATCAAAAAGTTAAAATAAGTCTTATTTATCTAACTCATAACATTATAAAAGATAACATATTATTTATTCTTAAAATAACTTTACTGAAATTATTTGTATTGTTTGTACAATTAGTATATTGACTACCTATGTTTGTACAATCCATCCAAAGTTTGTCTGGAAGATATCGCTATCAGCGATAAGACCGCAATTGTAACCATAGAATTAGAAATTTCGTAAAACAATGGTGTTACAATACTGGTATACATTAAGTATAAATGTAGTCTATTCTGTTCTAAAAGACATTGAAAAATTTTGCTTTCCCCACTTAATATATTGAAAGTCAACATGTGTGTTGGAGTTGCAACTTTTTTGCCTTTAACATTGAATGCATTTTAGAAGGCAAAACTCAAACATTTAACCGCAAGCATCGAACGAAATGGAAAATTGTATATCTTCAGGAATTCACCTGTGGAGGCGAAAATATAATCAGCTTTTAGGATATCAGTTAATAAAAGCATTGTTATACATAATAGAGCTATTAAGTTTAAGTAGACGCTTCGGTGCAAAATCCCATGTTCAATTTCCGTATGGGGTTCAATGTTATAAAATGTTCTTATTATAACACGGTCGGTGATTACCAATAATAATGCACCCAGTTTAATAATTACGCTACTTATCCCATGTAATATCGATAAATCTTGGTGAAGAGAATATTTTCTTCACAAAATAATGTTCTTGTTACCGTTCTTAGGTACTACATAACTTCGTTTATGTGCATTTTGCATAAGAAGTGAAGTATATAAAATGATATACCCTGTTAAAAGATAGCGGTTCTATAGTGATATTGTTTAATAGAAGTGTTTTTTTTTTTATTTAAGAGGAGCTCGTAACAAAATAATCCGCCGCCGTGAATTTCTGCGTTGGTTGCGAGTTTCCTTCGTGCTTCGAAAAACACGTTAAGCTGTTCGTCCCAGCTGTCATTTGTGGATCTTTGAACGTCGTTGCAGTTGGTTAGTTGCCCAAAATCCTGAGAACCTGAATTAGTAACTGTGTTGTGGTGGTTGGATAGGCAGTCGCACATTACTTTTATTACACATTCATTTTATTTCTGAAATAAACCTTATGTCATTAATAATATAGGTTGTTACTGTAAATTCAGCTGTAAAATAAAATACAAAAATAGTACTTTACACGCATGAATTCATCACTACGTAATAATATCAGATTCTGTATTTCAATGACTTGCATAATATTTAATCAATATTTATGACTTAACATAATAATAATGGTTTACCTCACTAAAACATAAATGATTTTACTGACTAAAACCCACCCATGTTTCTTCGATTGCCCTTTACGTTCCAGGGCCGCGGTATCTCTTTCGAATAACCCGCAACCCCGGCAGGCGGAGGACCTGGCAAGCCCCTCTGCTTTGCTGACATCTCTTTAAGGCGCGCGTGAAACACGAACGCGCCGTCGACACGGCCTGTCGTCAATACGGACGGACGGTGAGCTACCCATTGCTCACCGTCCACTGGCCCGTATCTACGGTGGCCTCCTTCATTTTTCATTCATTCCCTCTCGCTCCGGACTATGGACTGAACCAGGGCCGGACGCGAGAGATCGCTGCTGCTGATCGCCTCTACGAGGGCACGGCGGTGCTACGCTCAAGCTAGGCAGACCGCCACTGTGTCCTCCGGGCGATCGTCACAATGGTGACACCCGGGCGTTTCCTCCCGCCCGATTATGTGCAGGAACCTCCCGAAACTTCCGTGTACGGTGAGGACCTGAGTCAGGCGGTAGGTGAGGACGCCATGACGCCTCTCCAGCCACTCCTCAAAGAGGGGACTTACCGCCACTATTGTGGCGTGCCCTGCACGGGGTTGCGGCTCTCCATACCACCATGAGATCACACTGGAGGTTTGTCCGCTGAGCGGCAATTTGCCGCGGTAGCGGAGTTTCCCCCCGGTGTAGTGCCTCCGCGCGCCACTCATACAGGCGCGCGAGGACTATCGCTTCCAGATCCCACGGTGGCAATCCGACAAGGAGGCTCGCTGCCTTGCCGGAGACCGTGCGGTAGCCCCGGATCAGCCTAATGGCTACTACCTTTTGGGGCGCGTTCAGGTAGTGGGCGGCGCGCCGCTCCAAAGAGCGCGCCCATACCTGGGCCCCGTAAAGGGCCATGGACCTCACGACTCCGGCATAGAGCAGGAGATACAGCAGGAGCCGTTTGGCCCCCTCAGATTGGGCAGGAGCCGCTTGAAAGCAGCCCCCGCCCGCTCGAGGTTGGGCCAAACGTCGGAAGTGCTCCACGAAATTCCACCAGCTGTCGAGGACGATTCCCAGGTACTTCATCGTCGACCCGACGCCGATGCCTGTTGACGAGGAGGAGGTTGACGAGGGGCCTGTCAACCAAAAATCATCAAATGACTCCTCAAGTTCTGGGCGGAGCGGAAGCTCTAATCACACTTGTACTGAGTTAAACCCATCCATATTCTTTCTTTTGTCCTTTGCGTTTCGGGGCCGTTTCTCTTTCGAACAACCCGCAAAATCTTCCAACCCTGACCACTAAACTAAGTTTTTTTTTGTCGCATACTAAAAATAACAATAATTTCAGTCTCATTACATACCCATCAATTAACTTCTAATTGAGAACAATATGACGAGTAACGGAGCTATTATAATTATTGACAAGTAGCCGCCCCTCGCCCACGTAACCAATGGACTCGCCCGAGGACAAAGGTGGGTAGGCCACATCATTGGGCACTTACTGTTGCTATAACGGCACAGAAGTTATTGAGAACTGTTTTTATGAGGAAGAACAGATGACGATTACTTCAGGAGAAATGCGCCTGTCAAAAAAGAGCACCAATATTACAGAGTCTTTCTGTTGACGGTAAAAAAAATACCATAAGAACTAATATTGAATTGCGATTACTGCATTCAGAAAACGTATACGCCCTCAAGTTGCCGGAGCAACGGTCTTCTAGATGTGGGTGGCCGAGAATTGAGTTATAAAGTGTGCAATTAGCTTCAAAGCGATGGCAGAGGGGCCTGCCGGAGTTGCGGGTTGTTCGAAAGAGATATCGCGGCTCCAGAACAAATTGCAAAAAAAGGAACATGGGTGGGTTTTAGTCAGTAAAAGTCTGATACTCCATCCAGTTCATAAAGTTATTTGATGTTTTCCCATCCGTAAAAAAACATGTACAGAAACGGAAATGGGCTATCTTTCATCCTGTAAAAGGTACTGTTCCCGAGGGAATTAACAATAACGCTCGTATCGTCGTTGTCTTTTGAATCATAATTGAATTATTTTAAAACAAGCAGAGTACAACCTGAAATGTTTATTCTAAATTAAAGCGAGCGAAGCCACGTGAAAGATTGTGATTATTTAAAGGACAAACAGTACAGCGAATCATCATCATTCCTAGTCTCTTTGCAACCATGGTTGGTACCATCTTCTAGGCTTATCAGAATCAGAACTTTTCGATAACAAGCCTAATCGATAACCGATGATTGGCATAATACATTCGCATTTAACGATGCCACTGATTTTCAATAGAAGGTATTTTTGATGGCAAAATTCTATTCGCTACTGACTGCTTGCTAACAATCGCATGCTCTACAACTACCACGATAGAGCGGTGATTTATGCAGGGCAGAATGAAACAGACAACTGATAGCAGTTGGATTAAATTTTTCGAGGATTGAAATGCGTGGAACAGCGGCCATTGATTGCCATTTTTGAAAAGAAATTGACCTTAATTAAGTTCTACATAAGAGCCAATTTTGCTACACAAATGTAATTAACAGCTAACATCAGAATTTCGACCCCCCTGAAACAACATACAATCATAAGTAAATGATCTTTTCTTGACAAATAACGGGTACTAAAAATTAAAATCTTTGACAGGTAACTTTTACAAGTCCATATCAGACAAATTCCTTCATTTGTTTATTTTAACGGCATTTTATGTATGCATTTTGAGTACTAAGGCCACGTATGTTTTAATTATCTTTATGCTACGCGTACATATATGCATTATTACACATTTTAAGATTTAAAACATACTATGGTCTAAGGGGAATCACTCTTAATCTCTTCGGACGTCATTCGTTACAATTTTCTTCCATGCAAACAACATTTGGTTTGAATTATAGTTACTTATGATTTAGGAGATCACATCAGTTGTAACCTTGTTTATCTTGAGTTGGGGAACAACTCTTTAGGTAATTGACTCCTGTGGCTGGCAAATGTAGAAGAGCTATGGGAATGCTGCGATGACCTTGCTAAGAGGTGCCAAAGATTGGAGGAAACTGTAACCGTCACGCTATCTTTGCAGCCTTGGAGTGAACCGAACTTATAAATCCTTACTAATATTATAAAAGTGAAAGTGAGTTTGTTTTTTTGTTACGTCTTCACGCCTAAATGGCAAAACCGATTTTGATGAATTTTGGTACAGAGATAGTTGGGACTCTGGAGATGGACATAGGCTAATTTTTATTTTTTAAAGTGAGAAATGAGGGAGAAAGAGAGAAGTAAAGAGAAAACTTAGCTTTTCTATTACAATAAATAAGGGAATAAAATACAGGTAGCAGGTAACTGCAAATCAGGAAAGGGGAACTGTGTTACCCCGAATTTAACGCGAGCGAAGCCGCGGTCAAAAGCTAGTAATCATATAAAAATGTGACATTTTTAAATTAATACATAAGATATTCAAAAGAAATACTAACCATAGCGTGTACTTGGAAACAAAAGGATGAGGTCGAAAATAATGGCAGAAGAAAGGGGAGGTCTATACTCAACAGCGGATGATTTCAGGCTAAAATTATGATGACGACATTTTTTTCTCTTATTTATCATGATTTCCTTTATTCATCAAGAGATGAATAAAGGAAATCATGGCACAACTCAGATGCAACCATAAATATTTTCCTTATGCAATGAAATTATTATACCATTTTAGTGAAAGCTTCAATCCCAAGTACCTATACATAGATTGAATTGTAATTGCTATATTTTTTTCATATTTTCACATATTTCTTACTAAAGTACACATACAACAAAAAAAACATTTAGAAATACAAAAATGTATTAGCCTGCCGGTATCCATAACAAGCTACAGGCGCGTGGCGCTCAGGGCTCTGCAGGAGGACCGCTTTCTGTATCAAACCGTTGATCCAGCTTCATAATGAGAACCTTGGTATTGGTCGAGGCTCTTGGCAATTAAGCCATGGCTGTAACGACTGTCGGCATAATGATCGCTGAATTCACACCTCACATCTCAACAACTTCGCAAGCCAAGTCAATATCCTTAATTTGTTTATCTTTCTCGGCTTTCACGAGGTTCTCGTCATGCGGGACCGTTAAAACAAAAATCAGCAGCTCTGATCGATCCATCACCACTATATCAGACTTGTTCTCAACAATAATCCTGGCAGTGGAATGATCCCAGTACAATGTGATATTACCATGTTTAAGAACTGGTTCGGACTCATATCTATAGTACGGCACTTCCCATTCCGCAAGGTTGTGTCTATGCAAAAACTCTCCGTTAGCTGAAAGAGAACAACTAGGGATAATGTGACGAATTGATTCACCCGGACGGTGGCATGCCCGACATTATGTCAACCGCTCCTTGAATTACGAAAAGCGCTACAAACCTACAGCCTTATAAAAATCTTTCTTCACTAGAAACTTCACTTCGTTTTATTTCACTAGAAAGATAAGATTTAACTGGAAATGTAAGTGAATCAAATGACCGATGAGATTGCGATTGACGGGTTCATGAATGATATAAATATTCTATCAATGTATTCTGACAGAATAGGCATGAGAATTTATCGTGCAGGTCAACTACATTATTTCTGGAGACTTCCATAAATAGTCACAGAAGGTAACTTTTTGGAAACTCCTTCTATGATAATGCGTATTAGATAACCAAGCTAAAATCGATTTGGTTTCAATTTAATACCAAGGTGTTATAAATATCAGCTAGATCCCACGACTGGGCAAAGGCCCTTTCTCAAACAGAGAAGGTACGAGTACGAGCATTGATCACCGTGCTTGCTCAAGACGGGTTGGAGGTTTCAGACTTATATTAAGTTGTGCTTAGTCCAGTCCATTTCCTCACGATGTTGGTGATTTCTAAGATAAACTTAGAAAGTACATGTGAATTAAAGAAGTTACATAGATACTTATCGTTCGTACCGGATTTGAACCCACAACCTCATGCTTAAGAGTCGAGGCCGTAAACTCTGAGCACTGAATAAAAGTAAAAGTATTTCAGTTCAAACAACTGACAGAACAAATATCAACTGCAAGTCATAGTAAAGGTTACAAAACCTACAGAGTGGGTTAATTCAGTCGTTGTAACAGTAAAAAGTTCAGGTCAGTTACGAATTTGTCTTGATCCTAGAAATTTAAATAAAAATATCATGAGGGAACATTATCCACTCAAGTCAATTGATGAGATTAGGTCTCAGCTCGAAGGGGCTGTATGTTTTTCTCATTTAGATGCATTTTCAGGGTTTTGGATGCTACGTTTAGATGAATATAGTTCAGAATTATGTACCTTTCAAACACCATTTGGTAGATATAAATATTTAAGATTACCATACGGCATAAATGCCTCATCAGAAATATTTCAAAGAGTCATGATGAATTTGTTTGGTGATATAGAAGGAGTTCTAATTTTTATTGACGATATTTTAGTGTATGGTCCAAACGAGTCAATTCACAATGAAAGATTACATAAAGTCATGCAAAGAGCTCGTCAAGTCAATTTAAAATTTAACAAGTCAAAGTGTAAATTTTCACTGTCAGAAGTATGTTTTTTAGGTTATGTCTTCAGTAAAGATGGTGCAAGGGCAGATCTTGAGAAGGTCAAAGCAATTGTCAACATGCCCACACCACAAAATGTCAAAGAGTTACAGAGAATACTAGGTATGATAAACTACCTAGGACCTTTTATAAGTAACCTGTCAGAAAAAACACAAATGTTAAGAAATCTTTTAAAAAAAGATGCAGTCTGGACTTGGGATGAAAATCATAGTCAATGTCTGAGGAAACTGAAGGATGAAATTACAAATTCACCAGTTTTAGCTCATTATAATCCCAAGATTCCATTAGTCTTGTCAGTCGATTCGTCAAAGTCAGCGTTAGGTGCAGTCATTTTACAAAAAAATAAACCTATAGCATACAGTTCGAAAACTTTAACTCAAACCCAAGAAAGGTATGCTCAAATAGAGAAGGAGCTGCTAGCAATTCAATTTGGTTGTGAAAAATTTCACCAATATGTATATGGTAACAGAGTCACAGTTCACACTGATCATAAACCATTAGTCTATCTGTTTAAAAAACCATTACATGATGTCCCAGCTAGATTACAGCGTATGATGTTAACTTGTCAAAAATATGATTTAGAAGTTATACATGTCCCAGGTAAAGAAATGTTTATATCAGACACTTTGTCAAGAGCCGCCTTGAAGGATCACTATATACCTGAAAATGAATCAGAAATGTCTTGTCATGTTAATCTAATGTATGCTAACTTAGCAATTACAAAAGAATATAGTACACAATTGGCACAGGAAACCAGAAAGGATGAATCCTTGCAATTATTAAAAAAATATTATAATGAAGGATGGCCAAACAATAAAAACAATGTCAGTCCATTGGTAAAACCATTTTGGAATATTCAAGGGGAAATTCATGTAATTAAAGATTTAATTTTCAAAGGCTCAAAATTAATAGTACCACAGTCTATGTACAAAGGAATGTTAGAACAGATTCACAAAGGTCACCAGGGTATAAACAAATGTTTAAAACTAGCTAAAGAATCTCTGTATTGGCCAAATATGTCAAGTGATATTAAGAATTTAGTAGACCAATGTCTTATATGTGCTAAGTTTAAACAAAGCAATCAAAAGGAACCACTACAAAATTTTGAAATCTGTAAATACCCATGGCAACAAGTAGGTATTGATTTAATGCATTTTGATAGTTTAGTATATTTAATTGTCACAGACTATTACTCAAAATACATAGAAATAGCATTATTAAATAAAAATAGTACATCTCAAAATGTTATTACTCATTTAAAGTCAATTTTTGCACGCCATGGAATACCATTGTCACTAGTCTCAGATGGTGGACCTCCTTTTCAGTCAATCCAATTCAAATTTTTTTTTGCAAGAATGGGACATAGAACATGTTGTTACTAGCCCATATCATTCACAGTCTAATGGACAAGCAGAGAGTTCAGTCAAAATTATAAAAAACATGCTAAGAAAATGCAAAGAAAATGGATCAGATCCATACATAGCATTGTTACAATATAGAAATACAGGTAAAAATAATTTTTCATCACCAGCACAGTTACTCATGTCTAGGAACTTAAGAGATAACATTCCAACATCATATAAGAAGTTAAAGCCAAAAGTGGTAACATTTAAAGATTACAAAGAGTCTGTCAAGAAAAATGATCAAAATAAGTCAAAATACTACAATAAGAATGCCAAGTCAATGTCTATGTTACATCATAATGATCATGTCTATTTTAAGAGAAACCCTAGTAGCAACTGGGAACAAGCTATTGTTAAGCAAAGATTGTCAAATAATAGATCATATGTTGTTGAGGATGTCAATGGAGTTAGGTATAGGAGGAATAGAATTCACTTAAGACATAAATATTCTCATAATTGTGCTAACCCTCCAATGCAATCCAACTCGTCACAAAGGGGAGAGGAAGGTGACAGACAGGAGTCTAGGCATCAAGGATCCTCATCTCAACAATCCTCAAATGTAACAACTAGGTCAGGTCGTATTGTAAAACCTACCAGAAGGTTAATTGAAGAAATTGATTAAGTTAAGTTATAAATAAAGTCATAAGTAAAGTTTAAGTATAACCATAAGTATAATTAAGCATGTTGTCTTGTATAAAATCAAATAGCATAGCACTTATATTAATTGTCAGTCAGGGGTCTAATTTGAACTCAACAAGGGGGATGTTGTAACATCACTATTTAGTATGTTACTATTATGGTCTTCACTAGTCTATGTATTATCTGTGATCTCCCGGCGCTCTGCCTCACTTCTTCCTGTCATGTCTTACGATGTGTACCTACCATGTCTCCTGTCAATAAACCAGTATCATACTTAATGGACATCTTTTATTAAGAATCCAACATAACAAACATCTTCAGTACATTTTCCTTTAGCTTTTAAACAAATCGGGAATGTCCATAATATTAATAACTAATTATGATATTTAAACTCTTCGATAATTCTTTTAATGGGGATTTCCGAGAAAGACTATCGAAAATACACTCAAATGTAGTAAAGACGGTTATGCCCCCACGAGATAAGCGCCCTGTATCACAATAGTCATTGAGAGATTACCATAATCTTTATTTACTTTCACTATATCATACTCTCTTGTTCACTCCTCTTTTTGAGTGCAATACTTATAGGTTCTCCGTCTAATTTGGAAATACCAAGAGGCCAGACTTAACCAATAAAGTTCAAAAGCCAAATACTTTGAATCTAACATATCTTGGAAACCTTTGTTCCAACACAAGCGCACGCGAACAACAAAAACCTGTGAAAACTCATCTCCATTATCTGATTACACAATTATGAAAAGTAAACAAAGCAAATGAATATCTAAGAACTAATTTACAGATCACAATGGCCGTGATGGAGCAAAACAGATGGAATTTTATATTAGTACAAGAATTTTGCGTAACAACATAGGAACAGGAAATACAGGACGGGTGAGTGTGGAGTAAATCGACCGACATCGACAATCATTAGCCGCGTTGCCGCCATTTTTTATCCGCGAGGCGATATATTTTATATAACGCTGAGTCTTTGTTGCCAGACTTTTAACTACGAAGGTTTTAAGTAAAATTAATTTAAAGTTATGATTTGGAATGAAGCTTTCGAAATTTAAAAGAAAAATCTATTGATTTTTTTTAACCTATGATTGGACCTCATTTTAATTGTTGTGGTGTGATGATGTATTGACAGCTGTCGGTGTTGTCATCGTCAATTAAGACGTCAAACTGAGTGGTTAAACTGGACACCGTGCACCGTGGGAATCCTGACCTACCACACCAGAGAAAATACTATCATATTGTTCTGTGAAATTAACTATGTCGTTCTGCATATAAAAACTAATGTCAGAATTATATGAGTTCATATTCGCTTATTTATAACATAGCAGGCTAACAAAATTATATAAAAATGACACTGGAATCCTAAAAGATGTCGTATATAACAAGTATCATAGTTTAAGAAGCTACTTCTAATAAAAAAAGCTCCAAAGAATTCGTCCAAAGATATTATGGCAAGGTAAGCTGAACTATTTAAAAAGAAAGACTGTTTTCTAACGAACCACAGATGTAAAATGAGAATGAAAGTTATGAATTTCTTTTTCTTTTCGTGTCGATGAAACTCGTATTGTTTAAGACCAGCTCACACAGAACATGTGTCGCATGTTGCCAGGACAGGAGATGGGGCATATCCTGCAAAGAGGTTCCACACTGGGTTTGTGTTTGGAATGGATCGAGTATACCCTATTTGGCAGTTATGAACTTAAACAGTCGCACAAAAACATGACAGAAAAATAAAAACAATTTATTATAATCGTTCTCACAATTCTAACACTCGTTCCATAAATATATAACAAGAAAAGAAACAGATGTAATAACTACAAACCACAATAACAATTTACGTATGGACAAAGACTTATTTGAATATAAAAGTGCATCATCTTGTTAGACAATTATTCTAATCTTGTTCCTTTAAATAGTGACAAGTGAATTGCGATCTCACACGACCGGAAAAACTGGAAAGCATTTCCAATAATGATATTTTTTTGTTTGATACCCATTTGAATACGGCGCATGAGTCCCACGGTCGATAGTATCGTCTGAGACTCTGTCACACTGTGGCTCAGATCAATTATTACTATTATAGTCGAGTAATAGAGGTTTTTTCCTCCATTAATTATTAGCGGAAATTAGCCATATTTGCTTTTGTGTTGGAAGACAAAAAACTAAAAAGTGGAAAATAACTTTATTTCCGGAAGTCGGTGGCTTTTGTTGGTTTCGTTGACTTTTTTGCCACCGACTTCCGGAAATAAAGTTATTTTCCACTTTTTAGTTTTTTGGAAGTCGGTTTTATTTTTTGCAAAAAAGTTTTTTATTTCAGCATTTTTAGTTTTAGTATTTTTTTTTTCGGGTGGGAAATCATCTAATGACTTCCCCCGCTCTGGGCGGAGCGGGGGGGCATGTCAGACTTTTACTGACTAAAACCCACCCATGTTCCTTCTATTGCCCTTTACGTTCCGGGGCCGCGGTATCTCTTTCGAACAACCCGCAATCCCGGCAGGCGGAGGCTCTGGCAAGCCCCTCTGCTTTGCTAACATCTCTTTGAGGCGCGCGTGAAACACGAACGCGCCGTCGACACGGCCTGTCGTCAATCGACGGACGGACGGTGAGCTACCCATTGCTCACCGTCCACAGGCCCGCATCTACGGTGGCCGGGGCCCGGGAGTCGTCTCGCGGCGCCCGGCACCCGGGGCGTCTCCCGCGGCGGCTGGGTTGGCTAGATGTTCTCTCCCTCAAACGCCCAGCCACCTCCTTTGCTAGCATTACTGCTTCGCAGAAGGAGATGACCGCTTCCCATTCCCTCTCGCTCCGGACCATGGCCTGAACCAACGCCGGACGCGAGATATCGCCGCCGCCGATCGCCTCCACGAGGGCACGGCGGTGCTCCGCCCAAGCTGGGCAGACCGCCACTGTGTGCTCCGGGCGATCGTCACAATGGTGACACCCTGGCGTTTGCTCCCACCCGATTATGTGCAGGAACCTCCCGAAACTTCCGTGTCCGGTGAGGACCTGCGTCAGGCGGTAGGTGAGGACGCCATGACGCCTCTCCAGCCACTCCTCAAAGAGGGGACTTACCGCCACTATTGTGGCGAGCCCTGCACGGGGTTGCGACAGTCGCTCTCTCCATGCCACCATGAGATCGCACCGGTCTGTCCGCTGAGCGGCAATTTGCCGCGGCAGCGGAGTTTCCCCCCGGTGTAGTGCCTCCGCGCGCTACTCAAACAGGCGCGCGAGCACAATCGCCTCCAGATCCCACGGTGGCAATCCGGCAAGGAGGCTCGCTGCCTCGCCGGAGATCGTGCGGTAGCCCCGGATCAGCCGAATGGCCTTTTACCTTTTAGGTTTAGTTATAGTATTATGATATTACGATAATTCGCAAACACGGTTATTTTTAGCTTTTTAGTGCGTAGGTCCCGTCTTAAATACAAGCTTTAGTTCCACATGACGCTATAGTATTAAATACTATCTAAATTATGCTTTAGTTTAAAACCAATTCAGAAATCATATGCATCATCGCCTAGGGGATACAGAGGATACTTGATCTGATGATTATGTTTCTTAATGACTAGGTGAGGCGAGTGGGAGCAGGGTGCCCGTATCCCCTGGTACGGGCACCCTGCTCCCACTCGCCTGCCTACCCTGGCGAAACCCATACTTATACATGTGATTGCAGCAATCACGGCAGATTTGCTGTCATTTATTGAAGAGTTCCGTTGTATATCACTGAAGATCTATCACCAAATTAAAATACAATTACCTCAAAAAACTGCGATGACCTTCCAAATCATAGTGCATAGCGATTTTTTTTTGTTCATTTGTCTTCGACAACCTATAAAATTATATCATCAACGTAGACGAAGTCAATCTAATACGCATTATTAAAGATAACTCAAAAACTACTGGCCGGATCTTGATATTTTTTTTATGGGACCAAACGACAACCACCAGCTTTCGAATAAAAAAAGAATCATCAAAATCGGTTTACCCAGACCAGAGTTATGAGGTAACAAACACAAAAAAAAAAAAAAAAAAATATACAGTCGAATTGAGAACCTCCTCCTTTTTTGAAGTCGGTTAAAAATACTTAACTACGATAAAAATATAATGTTCTGTAGGGGTTCGAACAAAATTGTTTTCATTTTCAACAAGTTTTTTATTGTCAAATTGGTCGATGTTTTGGAGAAAAACAATAAATGTCGTGTTTCAAATTGGGTGTAGGTACAACAATCATAATCACCAAAAGATTTTATCTCATTTCTTTTGATATTTTTTGAGGAAGGTCCGTTGATATTCGTACGACCCACACATCTTTCTGCACCGCTCTTTATATGTTCGCCGCCTTACTTGTGACAATGTCCTTTTTTCTTACATAGTCGATATTGATTTAATTATACAGTAAAAAGATCTCGTACACGCGCGCGCCTCCTACTGATACACAGAAATGGTTCAGTTGCAAAAACTTACTGGGTATTCCGTAGCGTGTCTCTGCTACATGATCGTCGCAGTACTAATTAACACTGACAAAATGATGTATGCAATAATAGTCTTTGTTTTGGAAGCAACAATGCCTAACACAGCTTGAAATATTTTAGCAAATGAAAGAGAACCTCGCAGTTACATTGTTTTAGAAATTTTTGTACTCACTAAATGGAGGGTAAATAAGGATGCACGCGTGCTAAATCTTTGGTAACTGTTACTTTGAAATGTGATTCGGAAATGACTTCAATATGCATGAACGTTACTCATGCGCAGCTCAAAGATGGTAGGCTGGTATTTATATCCGTTTATAAAATTTCAAGGTCCACAAATATTTTTTTTAAATATTTTAAATCAACTGTTAATTGTAAATTAAACAGACTTAAGGTTTATAATTACATTTCTAGATAATTTAAACCAGAATCGGAAATTCAGATCGGTTCCAATTTTCAACATTACATGATAAATTGCCGAAAATAAATTATTTGATACTGAAATTCTAGAATCAGGCACAAACTCAAATGAGTTTTAGTCAGTACAAGTCTGACACTCCCTTTCCACTCCACCCAGAGTGGGCGGAATAATTTAATTCCCATTATAAAAAAGGCATAAACTCAGAATAACAACTGCCTATGAACGCACAAACGTTGTGATTGCATGGTATGTTACTATTAGGACCACCTACGTCACAGCTGCGTGGTACCAAAGCCACGCTGATATATATAATTCCACGGCCCTAAGGTGGTAAGGCTAGACAACATGAGATGTAAACAAAAAAAACGTATTACCAAAGAGTTTTTAGCTTAACAGGCCTCCTTTTTAGCAAGCAATTTTTTTTATATATGGAAGTTCTATATTACCAGTAAGTTAGGGGGTCAGTGACCTTTAAGGGAATTTAAAGTGCTGTTTTAACTTTCGAATCAGTGACAAATAGTCTGTTCAGGAAAACCGCAAAAATAACGATTAGGTTCGCTGAAATCAAAACTTTTGGAGGGGATAATGACCTAACTGTTCTACTTCCAACGCGTATCATTTTTTTATAGCATGCCCCTTATCTCGGATGTCTCAAAATCAAGGTACGCACCTATTAAAGGGGGAATGTCGCAGACGAAGCGACGTGACCCTTTCAACGTAAGCCCAGTTCCATTCTGAATCACTCCCTGAATCGTTAATCAGAAATCTTTGACGTCAATGAACGTTTAAAATCGGTCCCACGTGCCGTCTATCAGCGGTATCCCTGCCATGTTCAATTTGTAGAAGAATATAACTATTTATGGCAATTGTTTACAGTAAACTTTGCCTATATTTTGAGAAAACGCTTCATGAGTCACGTTTCGATGATCTTACAGGTTTGGTGTCAGTTGTACTACGCACATGTACGTCATAGATGACGTCTTTATAGTTCTAGGATTGGGGTACCTCGTCTTCGCACGTGTATGATGAAAATAGATCCTTATGTCAACGTCCTTACACGGCCCTCACCAAGTGCCCCAAAAACAACAACAAACTCAAAGCATTTATTTACTTACATTTATACCAGAAGATATTTTTGACTTGTCAAGAATCCGGTCAGATAAAAAAATAAGTTAGTCCGATTCCAAAATGTATTATAGATTCCTACGGAAAAGAACTTTCCAGGAATAATTAGCTGTCAAGGAAACTATTTGAGTTTTGTCGTAAAATTACAATGAAATTAAGAAAGTGAAGCCTAACAATTCCAAAAATAAATGACGCCACTGTTCGTCAAATTCTTGTCATCAAACAAATTACTACACGAATATGACCTCACGTCCTTACAATAGACATACACCTCTCATTGACCTCCTAATACATACGTATATGCAATGCTCTGGCATTTCCTTTAGGCTGGGTACCTGAGAACATTTCTCAGAACATAACCTTAAATGTTAGAGGTTAGTCATCAAAAATGTAAAAATCATAAACCAAATCTTGTTTGATCGGTATGCTGAACATCCGAAAAAATTTTACAGAATAACCCTATGATTTGGTCATAAGTCAGTTTTGAATGATTGTTTTGAGCCGACTCTGATATTTTGTTTAGATCTTTTTCATTTGTGAGTTCTTAGAACAATATTGGTGTGTTTTCCTCGTTTGTAAAGGGTTTCAGGATTCTGGGCTTAGTATTAAATTTATTAAGCGTTTATATTATCTTAGCGCAAATAATTGATTGCTTTTGTAAACGTGAGAAATGACATTATTGAAACAACGTTAATAATAAAAGCATTATTGATAATTTACGAACAAATTAATATAATGTTAAATAATAATTTATTACGTATTAATAACAATGTTATTACAAGCCTTATAAACACTCGTGTTTCACAGGAACTCTGAACTTTAAACGGAGGTTGTAACAATCGGATATGAAGCAAAATAGAATGGCAGATTTGCATAAACAATGACTTATCATTGCATGGGGTTTTCTCTAGCCAAACGTAATAACATTTTCTAGGTAATCGTATATATCAGGATGTTCGAAATAACCCCTCATTTTGAATGCATTATATATTACGCGCACCAGTTAGGATTCCCTAAGAAAGGCTTGGTTTTTATGCGTTAATAAGTTCACATGGGCCGTTGTCACACCGTAGTTTATGAGCGATCTTGTTGATTCTTTTATGCTGAGAAATTGTCTCATACCTAGCATGCTTATGTGCCAAGGTACCTTTTTTAGTACAAGAATATCGCATTATTTTACATTTTCAAGCGTACGTAAAGAAACTTTACAGTAAAAAGTTTTCATTCAACATCTTTTAACGTAGTAAGAGTTTTATGGTTCCATGTATCGACTCGTCATCGTCACTAGTCGCCTTACTGATAATTTGAGTAGAGTAGAGTTAGAGAGAGTTTCCTGGTAGAGTTTCCGTTGGTCTGCTCATAGTCAAGTCATAAGTCTCAAGTACGAATCTTAGGCTCGCATACTTCTCGACGGCATGTTAAGCCCAGACTGCAGCCCATGGGCTGCATTTATATGCCATTAAATATGTATTTAGAGTTTATACTCTGAAACCATGTTAACCACACCATAAAGAAAGAGTGAACACCACATTTATATTGACGGTACGGTTGGCGCAGTGGCTGATGATTGACTGCTGCGCTGCGTGGCGCGGGTTCGATTTCCGCACGGAACAAATATTTGTAAGACCTACAGGTAGTTGTTCCGGGTCTGGCTGTTTGTAAATGTGTGTTTAAATGTTTGTAAACGTACCCACGATACAGGAGAAATTTCTAGTGTGGGGAAACGTTCTTTTTTTTAATAATAAAAAAATATACCTACTACGTTTTAAAGAAATAAATATTTCGATAAGTCATGCTTTACTACAAGTTTCGTTGGATTCCTTCTGAAAATTACTTACAAAGGAAAATGGAAATGATTGATTTCATCATCATCTCAAAAACTACGGTGTGATACAGACTCTTATACGTAACAACGAGTCTTTTGTTTACATTAGCCAAGTGATCTGATCTACGAGAACGTGATAATTGTCGCGGACAATGCGCTGGAGTGCGCGAGTCACGAGATGGATCGATGCGTAGACGCCGTTGTCAAGTCGCACTACGAAATGTGTAGCGTTGGAAAATGGTGAAAATTTATTACGAAAAAAATGATTTAGCTGAGAAAAGCATTAGCAGAATAAATTGTGTTACAGTTTGTTTCTCTTATATTTTATGAATAACTTTAAGTTTAAGAGTTTGTCTGTGAAAGTACAATAAGTTAACAACAACAACATTTTTGCTTTTAAGAGTTACAACTCATACAAAACGAAATGTGAATCTAAACGAAATTTGTAACTCCAAAATGCAAATCAGCAACTCCAAAATTATGTAGCGTTTCATGAGTTTTATTGAGAACTGGCTGTGCCCAGCGGTTTCACCCGCTGCTCGGTCCACTTCTCTCTTAGGGGTTTGATAGATAGATAGTAGCAGATTCTCGGACCTACCCAAAATGCACACAAAATTTCATACAAATCGGTCTAGCTGTTTCGGAGGGGTTTGATATAAAACACCGCGACACGAGAATTTTATATATTAGACTAGCTGTGCCCAGCGGTTTCACCCGCTGCCCACTTAAGGGTGTCATAAAATAGATGTTGGCCGATTCTCAGACTAACTGAACATGCATTAAAAATTTCATAAGAATCGGTCGAGCCGTTTCGGAGGAGTATATTTATCAGGGATGTAACGGAGGTAGTTTTATCGGAACCGAAATCGGAATCGGAGTTTTCAAATTTGGTTTATCGGAATCGGAATCGAAATCGGAATCGAAATCGGAGGCAGGGTCAGTTTGTTTAAGGACAAATAAAACATGATTTATAGTCAATTCTTTTCATTTTTATTTTTTATTATAAAATAAAAAACAACTGTGAAAAAAAATTAGCATAATTCCAAATAAACAAAAGATAAAATTAATGAATTTAAAGTTTAATTAAAATTAAAACCCAAAGTAGCGTGTTACATTTGGTTACATTACAATAAATGAACAAAAGCTAAAACAAATTAAATCAAAATGGACTCCAAAAGTAATGTATTGTACTTTATGAACAAAAGCTTTGATGCTTTGTCCCCATCCAATCTGTTTCTTAAAGAGTCGTAAATTAGGCCAGCACCACTAAAAAGTTGTTCGCTAGCTACCGAGCCCGGTGGACATGACAAATATTGCCGGGCAATTGATTGTAGGGGCTGGAATTTTGTATTTCCATTTACTTTCCACCACAATAACGGATCATCACTAATACTTATACGTTTTTCTTTATTGTACTCATTTAGCATACTTTTCATTACAACAAATTTGTCAAAAACTGCATATCTTCCAGATGTTGTATCATCATCGTCTTCATCACTATCACTACTTAACAATATATTCGACAAAACTGTTTGGACATTACTATGGCTAGCTTCTGCTGGTAATTCCATTCTTGCCCGTTTTTCTACAGGAGCGCCAATATTATCAGCCTCGTTTTTAGATGTGTCTGCATCAAATAGTGACATTATTTCGGTTTCAATTTTCTCTTTAACCACTTCATTAAAAAATTTTGTTTTATACCGAGGATCTAGATAGGTTGCTATTGCAAAGAAATTGTTTGTTTGAAGGTCACCAAATTTGGAATTTAATTGATCGACGGTGCATTTTATTATACTTTTAAATTGTTCATTCGTATCTTGTTTACTGGCTTCAGTTTGTAATGTATACTTGAGTGTGTGTATAAGTGGAATTACTGATGAGATACTGGCGTTATTATCACTCATATTTCGGGTAATTTCTTCAAAAGGTTGAAGTATAGTCACTATTTTTTTAAGCTGCAGCCATTCTTCAGGAGACAACTGAGAGATGTTGTGTTTACATGCGTACAGGCATAGAGAATCCTGTATTTTAATCATTCTTTCCAACATATAAAATGTACTATTCCACCTAAAACAGATTAATTAATTTAATTAACGCTTACAATTTACACTTATATAACTTAAATTAAATTAATGATAAAAACTAAATATTTACACTCATTATAATCAGCGTCCTTATACGACAGCAAGTTTGAATAAAATCTATTTAGTAGTTTTATTTGAATTTATTGTATTAGCGTGCATAGATCTTTGATTGAAATATAATCTGGACTAATCTGGAGGTAAAAAAAAATAAATGCACAAATTAAAGAACTTACCGCGTACTACAATCCTGTTTAACACTCAAACATTCTTGGTTGAGTTGTTCCTTTTGTATTTTATGAAGTTCAGTCTGAGCTATTTGGGAATGATTAAAATGCGTCGAAATTTTTTTGCATTTCGATAATAAGGCTTTAATTTCTTCATCAAAATCTAACAATGTTCGCACACACAGTTGCAACTGATGTACAGTGCAACTGACATCAGGTAAGTCGCCGAGTTTCATTGCTCGTATCATATTAGATCCTGAGTCGCGTACAAAACAATGAATTTTCACTTTTATGATGCCCCATTCCATCAACATACTGTTAATTTTTTCAAGAACTAGATCTCCTGTATGTCTTCCGTCAAATGTATGGCATTTTAAAATAACTTTTAGCCTTTTAAAATCTCTATTTATGCCATGCGCTGTCAGACTCAATAAAGACACATTCGAACTTGGTTCGGTCCAAATGTCTGTTGTAAATGAGATCTTTTCAAATTGTGTGAGCAAATCTTTAATTTTTTTAGCTAATGTTTCATATAAATGACCACAAATATTTTCCGTAAAAAATTGTCTTCCCCTTAACTGATAATTTGGCACAGTAAACTGCATAAGTCGTCGAAATCCTATACCTTCCACAAAATTGAAGGGTAGGTCTTGCAAAGCAATCATTTCCGAAATTAATCTGTCAATTTCCTTAGATTTAGCATTAGAAGTGCACCATTTTGTATTCTTCAGCAAAGTTTCTTTTAAAGTCATTTGTTTTTTAGCATCCTGAAGGGGCGTCGAAGTCGAAGGCTGTACAGTATCTTTTTTTTCAGTTTCTGACTTAATGAATTCTTCATATTCAGTGGCATGGACAGACTTCAAATGACTTTTTAAGGACGTTGTCGTACCTCCCTTTCTTGAATACGTCTTCATACACAGTTTACACTTTGCCGAATCTGAATTAACTTCATTGAAGTAGTTCCAAATACAACTGGATTTAGGTTTCATTATCCCACACAAAAACAGATCACTTTCATTAATAATAAGCCGCAAAAATCAAAACAATTATCTATAACCTATAAACGTGTCGTGGGCGTAACAAATAATAACAAGTGAAATAATAATTGATGATAGAGTGCACGTAGTGGGGGTCGGGGGATTCCCAGCGCGACATGTATGAACCTGTTCGGCACAGGCCGTCGCGCGCCGCCCGCTTTGTTTTGTTCGACCTCCGATTAACATCCGATACAAAAGTATCGGAACCGAAGTCGGAACCGAAAGTGTAATAATAATCGGAAGTTCCGACTTAACGGAACCGGAATCGAAGCTCCGTTACATCTCTGATATTTATGGTAACTAACACTGCGACACGAGTATTTTATATATGTTTTAGATTATCGCGAGGGTAATAAAAGAGAAATCCTCAAACCCTGCTTCAATATTTCTCTTTGACTTAAAAATATACATTACTAGGCCGGAAAGGTTCTATAATATATATCTATAATATAAATATAATTATTATTATTAAACTAATACAGCTGTCAGTATGTCGGTAGCCACTGTGGAGATGACTGGAAAGGTTAAAGTTTTTCATTAACTTTTTCAGGCAGGCTGTATACCTACGTATCTGATATTTATAGTATAGCCAGTTATACCATAGACTATTTTCGAATCAGTGATTCAAAAGTTCTTTTTCATTTATATTAAAACCTTATTTCCGTATCAGGTTGTTGACTCCATAAACAGGTACACCTCATAAGGAGAAATGAAAATTATTTAATATTTATCATACAAATTGTAAATAATACAATAACATACAATTTAAGAAATTAAATGATTTGAATGGCATTATGAATCAAAATATTAAATCATTTTTTCAGAACATAATATTTATATTATATTTTGCTGTGTTTTGTTTGTCTTATTTTTTATACTAAATAGGCTTGCGTTTAGCCGCATCTCGCCTGATGTAAAGAGATGATACGGCCTAGGGTAAAACACGTTTGCGTAGAACAAAACGATTCACTCGAATTTTTAAGAGATCCAGACTATAATGATCAGAGAATAGAGAAGCCAGCAGTGAATTCAACAGACTAGCGGTTCACATAATAAATATTACTAATAATACATTTTACAACCAATGGCTTAATTGCCAAGAGCCCCGACCATCACCTGAGGAGGCTCTCGTTAGGCAGCTGGATCAAAGGCTTGATACAGAAAGCGGTACTCTTGGACACGGCTCGTATTGTTAGGAGGTTCCTTTCTCTGGAGCCCTGATCGCCAGTGGCTTGGACCCTGTTCCCGATACCGGTGGGCTACTATGTTTTTATATTTTTAAATGTTTTAGAAGTAAGAAATATTTAAAAATGTAAAATTCAATGTTTTTTTGGTTTATTATATAATATTTCTTATTTTGCGTTCATACAGGCTTATACCTATAGGTTATTTATGTAAGTGAGCAAGCTGCTGGAAAAACCATATAAAATATTTTAATAAATTATATCAATTAGTTAAATGTTTAACAAACTGCATAACATGTGTATTTACGTCATAATAATGTACCTATAGTAAGATTTCTTTGAAATTAACTGAGTGGTTGTAGGAAACATACAGTGTTCGCGGTTTAGTTACCACGTTCAGGTTTAAGGGACTTTAGTAACCTATTTTCCTCTACATCATCGGATCTAATTCAGGTAATGACAACTGTGAGAATGTATAGTCTCGTGCTCTCATTTGTTGCATGAAGTTACTACAAGGTAAACAAATTTTTAAAATTCTGTTTCCCTATAATTTTTCATATCGATTTAACAAATTCTACGTATAAATTACGATACTTTGTTGTGAAGTTTCAGTCAAAATCATGTGTACTTTCAATAGGTTTTTTGCTGTAAAAAAGCTTCCGCGTTTGAAATCCGTAAACATTATAAGAAAAAAAATGACTACACTGATCGTACACTTCGAGTAAAATAGTTTTACAAACAGAAGCGTTATTGAGTAAGCGCCAAGTGTAATTACAGTATTATTCTGGAACAAAAAACAGAGCTTACCCCACCACGTGACATGCAAGTACTCGCATTATCGAGTGTAGTAAAGTTAAAGCGAGTGCATGTAATAGGCGAAGAGATTATTCTGAGCGACCAATCGAACGGGACTATTTCGGGAATGAGGCCGAGAGGCGGACTCTCTCGGAGGCGGGATGGTGGAGCTACACCCCCGCTGAAATTTAAACGCATTTCTAATATGGCCGAAATGGAATTTAAAAATAAACTCCGTAGAAGGCAATACTATCAGTCGCTACTGCTATCCGTGTGTGTGATTGGATGCAGTTTACTCCAAAATAAGTTATATTTAAGTTACATGTAATGTAAAATAAATCTTTCTTCGTTCAAGGTTGCTTGTAAAATTTGCAGTATTTTTTTTACACTTTTTCTATGTATAAATAAAATCTTATCCAGTTATTATTACTCATACAAATTATTCTATTTCGTTTATTTATTTTGTAACTTGCATATTACATTAACTTTTAAAAAATATGCACCTACTCCACCGGTATCAGAAACAGGGTCCAAGCTATTGTGGGCTCCAGAGAAAGGAACCAATCATAACTTTTATAATTAAATTAAACTCAACAGTATTGTAAGTTTTCATTAAATTGAAATTAGAAAAAATATGTATAAAAAATATAAATTTAAAATATGCTTTTATTTTAACACCTCTATACTTACAGATAATAGATAAGTTTCATCCAAAACTTTATTACATTAAATCAATAAACCCTATACTGATTATTGAGATAACAATTAATTTAACTCAATCTTAATATGCAATCTAAATCATAAATGTTATCAATACTGCATTCTTATCAAACTTGGCATAGATAACTGTTAACTATCATAATAAAACAAATAATCTTCACTACAACAAAAAAAACTAGACTGAAACGATCAAAATCCAGATAATAAAAAAAATGTTAACAGCGGCCAGGAATCGCGTATTCACATACCCCTAGGATCCGGTTGTTGGCACATGTATTTATTTGAACAAGCGATTGCGCAAGAGCACGTGTGTGCGTTTACGTCTTAATCGCGATCTACGTCGTATCCGTGACGTAATGGCGGGCCCTCTAAATTAAACAATCGGTTTTTTGCACCCTTTATCACGGGAGCGCCGGCCGGCCACATAAAAGCCGTGGAAATCCGTTCAGGACACACATTACACGTAACGCGGCGAACTGAACGTATCCGCTCGAGAGATCGTGTCCTGAACTCGACTCGACAACTACGCCCGTTAATCACGTAAATTAAATTCTATAAACAGAATATGCATAATATGCTTACACCTGTTCTGAATTTGAAATTGTGAAGTGAGAGTGAACTTTTTTTTTATATGTGACAGTTGTTGTGACAGTTTATGCCAAAGATATTATTATTGTATTTTTTAAAATGATCTGTGATAAATCGGTTAATATTAAAATGATCGAAATGTGCACTTGTTGCTGCAACGGATGTTCCTCAAGGAGACAAGGATATACTTTTAGATATAGTAAGTTTTTTTTTTATACTATTTTAATCTTTGTTATCTAATCTTTGTTGTGATTGTTTGATTAATTGATTTAAGGATTGATAAAGGTGATAATTATGTTCATCGATGTTTATAGATTGATCAGTGGGTAAAAGTACTTAATGCTTTTGTAGTAGGAACTCGTGATTTATTCGAAAGTGATATATATGATGAGTAATGGCTTATCCCTGCACATAATGATGACTTAAAACCAATGATCTAATCTTAAACAGTCATACATACTAACAGGTGATAAAATATTCAGAAATTACACACAATTTCAGTTCATAAGAACTCACGTAAATAAGTCGGTGACCTATTATTACAAGCCAAGGAAGTAATATGATTTCATAGCACTTTCTATTCTTTGAAATATCGACACTGATAATACGAGGAAATTATGTGTGTTACGTTGTTAAGTGATTACTCATTATGTGTATTGTATAATGTGTGATCCCATCACTAGTAGGTGAGTGAGTACAAGAAAATAAAGTAATTTAGTTTCGATATTTAAACTTTCAATACTATGTGACGTAACGTGACTATATCTTGTGGTATAACGTTTATGTACAATGTTCCATTTTCAAAATAAAATGAGATTGGAAATAGCAGTTAGATTCCGCAGACGATAAAATAGTTTATGGTACTTGTGTTAAACCGACTCAATAAAGTTAAGTATGAGGTTACACTTTAACTTCATAGATTATTAATTCGCTTACTTCAATCAACGATTAGTCATCACATAATTGGTGAAAACCGGCGCCCATCAAAATCGGTTCGAACATTTAAAACAGTTTATTTATTTTAGTTTTCAAGGTGAAAGAGCTTCTTGTGAAAAGTTTCACTTACACACATCGATAAACTAAACCTGGCACCTGGCTGTCATTCGATTATGTAAATATCGATAAAACTACTATCGATACTAAATCTTCCGTTTATTCGATCTTCAGCTTAGCCGCAACAGTCAATAGCACTAGGCATGAATTATACACTAACTTAACCCCGTCTAAGACCGCATACATTACAAGCAACCATGCACTTTTCTTACACACTAAATTGCCTTATTCAGCTTTAAGGACACAGCATAAAACATTTCCTTTCGCATAACTGACGTACTGAACATTTCTGAGCCGCGTATTCAGTATTAATTTTAGCCTGTGCTATGAAAGGGGTTAAGGGTACGTGCACAATGAGCAAAAGCTTTCGAATAGTACGCACAACGTGTGATTTATATTGTGGCTCGCAAACAATGCCATTTCACGTATTGGCAATGCCTAGGCGGCCGCAGGCGGACTCTGTCGCGGAAGCTAGTCTTTAAGTTTACGGTAAACTTAAATTAGCTGCTGAAACTATGTTGGAAGGAATTTCACGGTAGATTATCTGCACACACAACACTGTCCATCACAAGAAGTGCATTAAATTAAGTTAAGCCATCCTTTATCTCACCTCCGAACTTGATCTTGAAGAACAATTAGAATATAATCTGCATCCGCCTCGATTGAGGTCACTATCATATCCGAGCACTTTAAATTTCAACAACAAAAAACTATTTACTCGGCAATGGCAAACCTTTTATCGGTAATTTTAGAGCTACACTTTTTAAAAAGAGAAACAAATCATCATAAGAGACGTAACGGACGCCGCGACTGAAGGATAGATGGATAATATTTGCTTAAAACAACGTGTAACATATCAACGTAGTAGTATTAGAGGTTAAATATATTCACTACTAGCTGACACACGCTTCTCCGCCCGCTTATCTTTTACTAAATAGAACTATACAACAATAGTATTTACACAAATTTTACAATCTTCAGACGTCATACAAATCATCAGTGAGGCTCAAAAAGATTATCTACAACTCGCAAGAATTTACTCAATATTTCAACAGAAATTTCCAAGCTTTCTTTTTACAAACATACAGACAGATCCACGCGATGTTTGCATCAATTATTTAATGGTCAGGTAGCACGTAAATATCGGAAACCGTTTTAAATATTTAAATGAATTACGAAATAACAAGTTTTATTTATAAGTAGGTTTAGATCACTTTGAAGCACTTAAAATTCAATATTTGTGTCATGACGAACCGTTTTATATTTCACGGATCTAACGACTTTCTACGGGGAGTGAGTAATAGTGAGCTCATGCGACACGGTCTTGACATTGTGGGCTTTCAGTAGTTGCCGCCAAACTTACCGTAGCGAAAAATTCGGGAAATCCGTGAGTCATTCATGAGACAACCGCCGGAAAAGCCTGCTACAATTACAGAATATTTTCGCATAAAAAGTTAATCGTGTTTTAAATGAAAGGCGTGTTATTATGTCAGTAATCGGAAACGATCACGATGGGAAACTCCTTTGTCTAGATGAGAGAAAAATTATGTTACAACACTTAGCGCACTAGGTCACTCGGCCTGGGTTGGCGCGTAGCCTTTACATAAATCACGTTCTTCATAGTTGTCTAGCTGATTTTATTGTCATTCACTAATAAAATCATTAATTAATTTCATTCCTAAGTAATGACTGATGTGTACGAAAAAGTCTATTGGAATTCATTTTCCGAACAGGATACATAACAAAAGCAAAATACAAATTCAAATGCAGCATTCTAAAAATAAAACACAATCGTAATTATCCGATATTGACACTATCACTAAGCAGACGCACAATGGCATCGCCTCGTTAACCACGAAACAAAAAACGTGTCAATGTAAACATTGAGATGCTCGCTCATATCTCTAAACCGCAGACCACATGCTACAAAAATCACCCACAGACGAGCAACCAAACAAACAGTATACCATTCTGAACTAAGAAGGTTCATTTTTCGGTTGGAAGGATTTATTTGACCTAAGTCGCACGTAGGTGCACCATGATCTGTGTCAACCAAGTCTTTCCCAGACTTGGCACACTTTTTATTCCGAGTTTACTTTCTTTTGTAGTCCTTGGACTCTTTTGCTTGTTTCTCTTGATGGCCAGTCATTGACAAGTGAAAAAGAAAACGAAAGTTGTTTATAAATCAAACAACCTCTAAATCTAGGCGCTCATTTACATAAACTAGTTAATGTATCAGTTTAATAGTAGTTAGATATACGTACTTATCGAATTATCGTACAATGTGTCATTATTGTTAACATGAAAGTACTAAAGAACAAGTAGTTCAGATTAAATGATTAACAAATAGCTCGAGTTCTACACCTACGCAATATAAATAATAACAAATGCTGATTATTACTTCAAGTCATTGTCGCATAATCGTATAACATTTAATAATTATGAAGATTAGCAAGGGTTAGTGTTGTGCCGTGCGCCGCGACTAATGGCCGATAAAAAGTCACTTTAGGATAGACTCATCGATGAATCACCGCGGTTCTAACCGAATAAATGTTCACTTGCACAAGATGTGGAAAGAGGCGACCGTGGAGACGCACATTTATTTAATTATTGAATTTGGAGCATTTTTTATTTAACGTTTTTAGTTTAGTTATTAAAATCATGATGACAATTTATTAAAAAAAAACGATTTTCACTATGATTTTTATCTAATATTACATATATTAGATAAAAATTAAACAGTAACATACAATATTATGACTAAGAAATTAACAAAGGGTAATAGATAACGAAAACAAATCTCAAGTCCTTTGCCCGATAGCAAAATAGATTGTAAAATACAAAAATTTCACAATTAGCAGTAATAATTCGCAATATTGCCATCGCTTCATTGATAAATCACCAAGAATCGAAATGATGAAAGTTATGATTGTAACGTACAACAGTTTTCATCATTTAAATGTCTATTGAACTAAAAAGTAAGTCAAGGTTCTCATACGGAAAACATAACTATTACGTGGGAAAAAAATATGGGGTCTTTAAAAAAAATATAGGTCGAAGGAAGTCTCCGGGAGGGTCGAAGTTCACTTTCCGACGGGCGGGTAAGGGATTTCGCATAGTGTTTGACCGGCTATTTGACGTACGGTGCCGCATTTCGGTGCCCATTCAACGAGCGGAGGCTGCTCGCGCGCCAGTCTCGCACACTCGCTCCTCGCACCAATGCGGTGACACACGCTCGACAACACACAACACTTTATAATCCAGTGCTAATATTACTACAACACTAGTGACTTCCAAAATCAAAAAATAGTGTTTTAATTTAAAAGTGTTGACAGTTCGCGAGTGTTTTGTTTTTGCGGCCAGTGACAATCAGTTCGATAAGAAAATATCGTTTTCCGACATTTCGTTTATCGGGAATATTTTGTTCACATGAACATGGACTTGACCAAAGGAGCTACATCAATGCGTTGTTCATGGATGTCTTTTTAACTGGTGTGTGTTTATATCATAGTTTTATTTCAAAGCTTCGACGCCTAGCACGTCTAAATTATTTGTTTGACGAACTTAAGTGTGCGGCTCATTCGCGCGTCGAATGTAAACAATTGACATTCATTTTGTGGGTAAGCTTTAATGAACGCAAACTAATAAAGGTATCATATTACCGTCTACACAGATTTGTTTAGTTAAGATTTTTCTCGATTCTTAGTTATTGACTTTATTTACGGCGCAGAAAGAAGTAAACATTAAATTAAAAAATATATCTACAAATAAGACGATCAAATATTAAATACGATTTCATTTCCTTCATATTCTAACGTAACGTAAATGACGAACTCTCTGAATTAAATGAATACGCAATCGTATTTATACCATAAGAAATGTAAATTAATAAATAAACTACACTCATATCGTCGTTATATAACCATACGTAACTTCCTTAGAAAGACGCGCTTATGTACTGAAACTTTGAATCCACACAAGGTGAAATGGGACATGACTAATTGCAGTACTTGCAGAAATCGATGTCTTAGCGAATTCGATGATCATTTTTGGAAGTGAACAATGTATTGCGAGACGAGTGCAGTGCAAAGTCGTGTGGGAATGTTCAACATCGGGCCGTCGGCAATCGATCAAAGGGATTTTTCGCTGAAATACGAACGCGATGTCATCTGATACAGACCAGCTTTACTTTCTGTATCCTAACATTTGATCGCTCTGTCGACTTTGTTTTTGACAACGATAATTGTTTAATTTATCTCAGGTTCTGTCGTGTTAGAATTAACTTAATGATATTAGATTTTATGTACGGTAATGACGGCCATCTACGATTCCAATTTTAAATCTTGAAAGAACCCAATATTTGTGAAGTAATTTAGGGTGTGAGCTAAGTTTGGAAATTAGTTTTGTTAGGATAATAAATCATAAGCTTTATCGTTACAAATAAATAACAAAATCCTGCGTTCAAAAACAACTTTCAAGAAAACTAGCAAAATATATAACACTAGTACATGCATATGTTTCCCATATTTATTCGGAAATAAAAAAAATACCTAGATCATAAATGGCTGGGGAAACCCCACGTCGGAAAAGTCACGCTGTAGGTACCCGGTTTTCGCGGTAACAATTAAATACGTTAGCATTGTTTGATGATCTCGTCAATGTAGACGCTACTGGCCACATACTAAAATAATTGTTCCACGGACACACCGGAATAACACAGAGCATATACTTTTTACTCGAGTTTTTTTTTACCGAATGGCATTACGCCGTATTTACTTAACATAAATTATATTGTCAACGACACGAATTGACCTAATGATTCACTGACCATAAACCTTGGTTTATCCTCGTGTGACGTCATACAAAAGTGTAAACTCACTGTAACATTCAGCTGATGTGATAATACACGTAATATGTTTGATTTGCTGTACTGAAAAACCGCATGGGACAAAATATAATAAGTATCGATAACCACATCATAAATATTGATGCTGTGGTTACTGGTTTCCCATCGCAACTAAAAAAAGAGAATTTGACGTCGACAAATGAATCGCGATTCTAGAATATTTTTAAAATTTCAAATTATATCCATAAAATATAATCAAACTTATTCTTGCCTACTTATCGTCGGTAAATCTTCTTTGAGGAGGCCCAGGCAACTAATAAAAACTGCAACAAGTACTTTCTATGTTTTAGCACTGCGACGAGTGAACAAAGCAGAGCTTTCAAAGCCGGTGGTGCTTCCTTTTAAAAGTTTGAAAACATCGCCTCAACAGAATTGCTTGGGACATAAAATATATTTTATGGCGTCGGCGCAAAACATCAAAACCTTCAATAACTGTCAAACGTTAAATCGAACAAGGCGACACATATGAATATTTGTGCAATAACAAAAACAATAGGCGTCACGCTTTTCGCTGACATTCCTGACGTTAAAATATATGTCAATGTTTAATTGTCAAAAATCATTGCCATCAGTCAATAAGTACTTTCTATTGTACTATAGTCATTGGTCAAGGAATCAGCATTGCCGTCCAACGGGGAAATACGCTATCTTTTTGATACTTTCCAATTGACAGTGGTGTGGACGAATTTTTTGACGCCCAGTATATTTATTATTAGTTTTTCATAGATGTAACTTTAAATTGAACTAATCTTTCCACCTTCCAACAGCCATAAAATAAATCATTTATAAATGTTCCAAAATGGCTGCGGCAATTTTCGTAAAGCAAAATATGGTATCCAAAACTACAGGTAATTTCCCACCAGCCAAAATTGATTAACAAAAATCACGTCCGCCTCACGCATCCCACCCCGGGCTAATGGTCGGTGTGAAGGTGCTCCGAGATGAAGATCGTACACACGTGTATGTAACAAGCTTACCATAATCACGCACCTTATTATTTTTTATGTGACCCCACGGGAACACCGCTCTGAAGTCAACAGTCCCACAGAGTTTGTTCATAAACTTGCACGATCTTTTTTCTTCCAAATTATGCAACGCGTTCAAGAAATCGTCTTACCAAATCCGAAAGAGACTTGAAACGTGAGCGAACGCGTCTGATCGAAAAAACCCTTTATCAATTCTTGTTAATAACAATCGTAAAGATAATAACGATGTCACTACAACAGTGTAATCACTATTGTGATAATTATGTGGAATTATTCAATCATATTTGTTTTACGGTTTAATAAAATCCGTTGTAAGTAATGATTAAGAAATTAGGATTAACAGTAAATTTTTTTGTTACAGGTTTTCCCAAAAAGCTTTTGGTAGCTACTTCAGTACTAGTAATAATAGCAATGGTTGTGATGCCATCCGAGGCGCGGTCGCTAGAACACAAGATTAGGCATGAGAGGCGGCAGCACGACGCGCTAGCACTAACCAAAGACATGAGGATGAAGCCCGACCCCCGCGTGGTGGAGCACAGGCGGCGGCTGCACAGGAAACAAACTGTCCTGCCACAAACCAAAGACACGCAAGGAATGACGAGACTACAAAAAAACTTCCTCTCTGACCGTTTCAAGAACGCGACGAGAAAAATCATTAAAAAGTTGAAGAACACGAGGAGGTTCTTCAACGAGGAGCGAAGAGTTCTCAACGAAACGCGGGAGTACAGGGACGGCATGCCAGACTGGCTGCCTACCATCAACTTCGTCGATATTCACTTCTTCAACTACAAAAAGCGCGGAGCGACCCTCTCTGAACGCAAAGTGAGTATCTTTTTGCACTGATTAATTATTCACCTTACGTTTTTGCCAGGTTTGAAAGTAGTCTATCATTAATTTAATAGATAGGTTTAAAGTATCCTCATAATAGCATAATTTGAGGTATAGACAATCTGTGATGTCAGAAGTGTCGAGTGTCGAATACCTTAGATTAGATTATTTCCCTTTTCATTTAACGAATGACTTCATTGATCTATCGACATGTTTCAGCAAGTTAGGGTGAACCGAATCACTGTTCTAATTTAAAATCAAATCATATCGATAAAATGACGCAAGACATCACAATGATTCGCAATATATTACAATGTTTGAAGTGATTTTTGTGAGGCTGACAGTGTAATTATTACGGCGCGATCACTCGCGTCGAGGGTGTGGTGGTCCAGCCCATCACTCTTTTTGCCCGTTCAATGTTTTTACGTTATTTTTAATTTATTTTTGCTTTATTTAAGACAAAGGATCCCGGGTACATTAGCCGTGCTCGAGGCTTCACCGTTGCAACTTAAATGAGGTTCCGACGATCCAAATTACATGTGGTCGGCCTTTGTACCGCGTTTATTTACTTCACGTTGTACTTAAGGGCAATAACTAGAAATGCAAGCCCTTAATTTCGATAGCCGCTCTCGTTGGATAATCGACTCGGGTTTATTAAGTGTTTTATAGAACTTCATCACTGAGCTGTTTGGTCGAAATCACTTAATCCTGCGCTGATTAATCAGTTTCCAGTATATTTTTTGCTGTAGCAGCTTTTAAACATCCGATTTTGTTATTAATTCATAAAAGCTTTCTTGTCTTTATTTGATTTAATTAACTGTAAATGAAAACATCATGAATCGCGGGCCAAATAAAATTATCACCCTCTAATCTAGATGATGCGTTCGAAAAAAGATGACGCCGCCCACTATTCATTACCAATCAAAGTTGGCCCCCAATCATTGGTTCACTCACATTGTTAAAAACGCATCGGCCCAAAGTTAAGGGCTCAATTAATGCTGGCAATATATAAATCAGAGGCTTATGGTTAGCTCTTGTGGGAGCAGAGCAAACTAAGGAGCCAGTTAAATGTTTCAAGGAAATTTGCATAGATTGACACCGCATGATTTCGCTCCGCACACGCGATCCTAAAACCATGGCTCAACACGCATCCTACTCGTACATAGGTATCTTAGCACAACACCTTATAATTATGATAAAAATTGTATTCAGTTCATCGGTTGCCCGTACCGGTTTCGGTTCGTAAAATATAAAACACACAAGCAATATTTAACGTGCCTTCTATAAGCCTCTCTTTATTATTTACCGAACACACATCTGGAGTTCGAGACTTTCTGTTATGTATTCATATTGGTCACCCACTAATTAGTACACAAAAGTTAATGCGACGCGAGACAATAAGTGTGTGTGCATTCGGAGCGTCACATGTCCTTACACACTCGGCGACGATCGTGTCAGCGACTCGGAGACCAAATAATTTCCTAACTTAGCGGCCCGCAGACGAGCAGTGCACCAACCGATGAATATTAAATATTTCTTACCTATGTCTCGCCAGCCAGTCAATGTACGGCCACTTAACAAATTTAAATATTTGACATTGGGCAAAGGAAAGCGTTAGAATTCAAGTGATCTTTACGCTCCGGCTTAGTGGACATACGAACAATTTAAAAATTAAATACTGCTCAAATGAGACGTTAAAATAGAGGGCTCGAAGAAAGACTAATGTGGACACACGATTCATGCTGGTTTAATTCATGGGACCCTCCAAGTTCCCAGTTAAAGCTTTCGTGTGAAGAGCACTGTGAATAATTCCGAAGGATACTTTTAATTTGTAGTGGATTTGTTTCCACACAATTCTGCGAGTCATGGCGCGGCCGGTATTTTTAGTGTTTGAATAAAGGGCAGAAATTCCACAAGTTGGAACACGGTGCGCTTTCACAGAGACACGGGGCCGGGCTTTAGCGGTCGCTCGGTGCTAGTGTTTGTACAGTATTTACGATTTAACAAAACAACACGAAATGTTAAAAACACATTATTTGTCCAAGTGAGACGAATGTGAACTTACGATTCCGGAGTGGCGCGTTTGTCTGCGACACGTCTCGGAGGTTAAGCTCGCCTCTTTAAGGCAAATGTACGGCTTATTGTCGGGTTTTCAGGCTTTTAATACACGACCATATTTGCTCACACAGCCCGACGCTTTTATTATCGTTCGCTCCGACAATTTCTTCGGCGTCGCGCCTTCACAATAGTTGGGAAAACGCAACGGCGAGTACTCAATGCTTTTATGAACCGTAAAATATTAACGATTAATTTTAGAATCGATTGTTTATTGCCTTCTAAATACTCTAGGGATTAAATAAATTCTGTACATGGAGCCTGGTGTCCTATGATTTCATAAGATACTGTACCAAGGCTGGCCGAGCGCAATAATAATAAAATTTCAATTCGATATTTCCTGTTGGTATAATTTAGGAGCCAGACAAAAGTGCAGACTATCCAAATTAAAATAATATGTGACCTGAAAATATTCGCGGCTAGACAGCTGTGAAGTGAATCACTCATTCATTCTGTCGAGTAGGTACGTTGGTAGAGGAAGCTGGTGACATACGAATCGACACAAACAAATGCCGAACGGCTCAGGTTCACGTTCCGGGAACAATGAGTGATGAGATTAGTTCATTCATTAGCTGCTAAGTGGAAGCAGGAAGAATCGCACGTGAATGTTAGTCACGGTACAAGTTTTACTTAATTTTCAATAAGTACATATTTTACGATTATTAACATCCATTTATAATTCTGTTTTGTCATATCAATTATGAATTAATTTCTCTAAAATGACAATAGTTGATCATTATTGAATGATGTGTGCAAAATATTTGTATTATTACAAAACTTTAGTAAATGAACAAAAATATTAAATGCGTATCCCGGAAAGTCTTAACAAATAAGTCATTGATAAATAAAAATAGAAATAAATTAAACCACAGAGTGTATAATTAAAGATATTGTCACCAAGCCGCATAACTATTATTCATACACATGAACTTATTTCACATGAAAACAATGTTATATAAATCGGCACCGAATTAACTGTGTAACGAATAAAATCACTAAAAGCCACCGTAGTGTAATTACAGCGAAAAAGATACATGAATGATGTAGCTGATGGTAATGACGACATTCGAATAATAACTGCAATAAATACAAATGGAAGAATTGTCGCATTTTTAAAGGACAATAATAAACGATCCGAGTACCGAGGTGAACCGGCTAGACTGGCACTGTAGTATATAAGCATCTACAGAGCTAAGTAAACGCATCAATGTATATAAAGAACGTGATCTGTCTAAGGGAGACCGTTTTTCCTGATCGTATTTTTGGAGAATGATTTTCATGAACTTTTTCCGAAAAAAAATGACATATTCAATAGTTTCGTTTCAAATAAATTGGGGGTGAGACTGTTTGGTCAAATAACGTTTAAGAATATAAATAGAGATAGACGAAATAACGAAATTTATGATATCACAATCAAATTCGCTGAAAATGAATCCCAATCATACATGATTGGGATTCATTTTCAAAAGGCTATCCAAACTTAAGAAATCAATATTAGTCATTCTTATGCAATTTACAATGAGATAACTAGACTAGAAAATATTGATGTATTCGGTTGATAAAACCTGGTCATTGATAATCAACAACGTGTCTCAACGACGCCCACTTGTATTGGTATGTGGCACTGAACTACTTGACAAAAGCTTCTTCAACTTTACTCCAACGTAACTAACAAGCCTACTTCACGTGTCAATTCACATAATCGAATTAAATTATGCATATTCAGGAACAAAGTTAGAACTTTAGCTTTAAATCTTTGTTCAAATCTAAATTACAATACCCAGGAATGTAAACATAACCATAATAATCTAGAATTCCAACCTTTACCAATAAACTGTGAATGTCATGTAATGGCAGCACTCGATTATGTCATTCAACTACAGCTACTAAGTTTATTACAATACTTTACGTAATTATTTAAAGTAACATACAATTACAAAATGATTTATTGCAGCTCAAAATAAACGTTTGATGCAATACTCAGGAACGCCATTGTTCGCAACCACAATCTTTTTAGTATCTTGTACAATATTGACAATATGAGGACGTAAAAATCTAATTTGGTTGTCGCCGCCATTAAGTTTAGGATCAAACTAAATAAAAGTACTGCAAACTTATGTTCGTGCCATGTTTTTAAACTAAACCTTCCATTTGAAAACAAAAGCACCATTAAAGGTGGTAGGTACACAGTTAATAATTGAAAATAATCCTTAAAAGACAATATGATACTTTGAATTTCAAATCGCTAACGGCCCAACCGTATTTTACGCTTTAGTATTGTCTTCTCATAAAGAAAATGGCGATCCAACGAGAGCTCAAAGTTATAAACACAGGACCGAGTCGTGCCGCGTATAATAATCACCTAGAAAGTGCCATTAAAGTGATTGTTAAGTAAAATTTCGTTTAAATACTGGTGAAGTATAAATACATTTTGAAAACGATTGTAGTGTTAATAGCGACATTTGAATAGTCATACCGATCACAAATGCCCACGGCACCGCAGCCTCGACACAAATTTGCCGCGACGTAAACTATCCTCGATATGACGCGCTTAATTCACACATAAGCTTCTTCGCACTGTGACCCTTTTAATAGACAGTCGGACAGCTGTAAGAGTTTATATCTATATGTTATCTCTATTAACTTTAAGTTTACTCGTAATTTAATCACGATTTATACAGTAATGGTACCAAACGTATTTGGGATTCAAATTTTACAACGCACATCATTGGTGCCACTATATAAATAATAGAACAGTAAAGGTATTTCTAATGATAGCATTATAACTGATAAACCCACAACACTACGATAAAAAAAGATTTAACCTTCATTACGTCGATATTGTGATGTAAGCACGATGACGTTTGGGTATAATAGTCGCAAGACAATGAACGTAGTTATCAATGACCGTTATATCAGGGATTTCATTCATTGATATCATTTGTAAATTCCAATTAGCTAGATCATTAATTGTACGCATCATTAACAGCGAACAAAACGGATGTTAATTAATCAATATACTAAATACCTGTTTCTTTTTGTTACAGTTTGCGTATCTGATGCCGAAACTGTACAAGTCTCTTGTGGAATACCAGGAGATCTTCAAACGACTCTACAATGTTGAAGTTGAATTCTCTGACGACCCCTTCTTCGTCTACAACAAAACCCGTCATGAGTTAATAGGGAAAACTCTTCAGAGATTATACAGCACTATAGCTGAAGTGAGAGAAAATATGGCAACTGTAGATGTACCAGTGCCTCAGGTTAGCAAAAGCAAAGACCTGCAAGAATTAGAAATGAAGGTTGACGCACCACGGTGTCTCAAGAACGACTACATAGCGTTCAGAGCATACGGCAACCTTCTCAACAACTGGTACTCCGAGTTCAGATGTCCTCGGGGCAAGAAGGTCATCACCAGCAACACGCGTTGCCGTGACTACGAAGCCAAACTAAAAGAAAAGAAAGATAAAAGATATAAGAACACGGAAAGATAGAATATAATATTATGTTTGTTCAGTATTGTGACGTAACTTAATCTTCGCTTCGACTAATTATTTATTTAATTTACAATCGGTATAGTCCCTGTTGTACTTATTTATTGGTAGGTCTGTTAGCGCTCGCGCACGCTCTCTAACACGACAGATGTTGGTTTTATTCGAAGTGCTTGACGAAACAATGTTTTGTTGATTAAGTATTGGGTACTTTCTCTGTGATATTTAGTATTCTGTAGATATTAATCATTAATTTATTGAAAGTTTTAGTTTGTAAGCCTTTCTGTTCAGTTCCTTTGTACTTAACTGTTATATTTTTCTGTTTCTCGTTGCGACGAAACTTTATTTATAAATTTATTTTAATTTATTGGATTTTAACTATCAGTATTTATTTAATTTATACTAATCTCTTTATTACTATTTGATGGAATCTGATTTCTATGCAGTGCATTAACAAATTTTACTTAATATCTCTCTTATGAATGTATCTCGAGTATTATTAGCAGGCAAAACGTGCCGTTTTAGCCAAGAAAGACTTTTAGCCTTATAGTAAGTTGCTTATTTATGTAATAAGTAAATTATACATAAGTTTGTATAGAAATGTGCCGTTAGATGTTAGTGAATTAATGAACTGAATACCATGTGAATATTACCTATGTTTTATATACAAGTTGCATAATTTTCCAATGCTTTTGTTACTGCATGTGAAATATAAGTACATGATTTAAATAATAAAATGAAATAAATGGATTCAATCACGTAAGCTTGTGTTTACTTCAACTTTCACCTTACTCACACTACCTGAGGAAATGACACACACGCACACACATTAGGATAATATGTAAAATACTCGTACAGTCATATGCTATTTCCAGATATGGCATATCATTTGACAAATAATATGTAACAGTCAAGCACAGTGTAATAGAGAACACAATACCAAAGAGATTTAGGACTTATACAGCGGACATTGAGAATATTTTCATACAAAAGTTTTGATTCCGAACATTTTCGATTCTGACACACGAATACTCCAACCGGGTGTGTGACAATAGACAGAACGATTTGTTACCAAGAAATACCTAACAAGTATTGGATTACGATTTTCTTTGTCTTGTGTAATCTACCACTAGTAAACATTTGAGTATCTGAACAATACTAACTAGCATGCTTGAAAAAGGATTTAAACAGAAGAATCTACTTATTCTCTAGAACTAAATCCTATAATCAATTCTAATGGGTGGATATAGGAGATTTAAGACACTACAAAGTGGAAGTCGAAGTCGATGTCAAAGGAAATGTCACAGAAAATATGAAATGTCAGCAGTGACACTTTAAAGCAAAATGACACAAGTCACTTTCAACGCTTTGGAATGGGCAACGTCAGTACTTTCACGTGTTATTATGCCTTGCGACTGAAACATAAGCTTCATCATTTTGTTTTTTGACATTCAAAAGCGCCTTTAATGCTCTAATTGAAATCAATTTGCTTTGAGTTTGTGAAGAGGTAGAAGTACACACACAAAACATGTGGGCTTGTAACGTCGGCAACTAGAAGGCTTGATTTACCTCTCTATGAATGATGGAGGATGAATGTCCCCAGGCCCGTAACCAAACTGCTGCATATTCTTATCAAAACTTGAATATTTGTTTAAAAAAATTTAAGTGCCGGGATTATATCGCTAAAAAAATATCTTTAAGGGAACTGAAAGAAGTTCCACTGCAACATTGGTCGAGTGGTCGCAAACGCCATTGCTGCACAACCCTGGGTTTTCCCGACTCGGTAAAAGCAATGTTACTGGGTTTTCTATTAAGAATTTCTTAGTGCAGTCACAGAGTCGTGATTTTCACCCGGATTGATAGCAATGGGTTGGGGAAACGTGGATGTACTATTAAATAAGTACACTCCTATCTAACCATTCCGGAACTATAGACGTAATAGTATGCACTTATGTAAAATAAGTGAGCTCCCACAGGCGGAAAAATAAAAGAAAAAAATGGCTAGAAAACTAAATTAACGCACAGGAAATTAAATCTTAATCGATATCCTACAGGAAATGGTTATAATAAAACTCGAGGTTATAGTTACTGTAACTAAACTTTAATGACAAATATATTAGACATAACCTTTATAAACAGCCTAACTTGTAAACGTAAATTATGTAGTTATAAGCTCATAATTCGTCGCTAATCACTTAAGTATTTACCTAAATGTTTTCAAGAATCTATGAGACATGCATTTTTGATGCCTCTATATGGCAAGAATGTTTAAGGTTCTGTATGTACTTCGTGAATAGATGGTGCTTGATATTTGCATTTGTAAGATGTCGCTGTTTTAGGTAATATTCGTTTGGGACTAACTTGCTGCCTGCGACTTCGTGCGTGTTAATTTCATTCTCCTTATTTCTACAATGTTCAACAACCCATGTTACTCCTTACTAATAGATAAATCTATCTTCAAACTAGTTTCCGTCAAAACGTCACAAACGGAAAATCATCCCATTTTCCTTTTCCATTTTTTATTTTATGTTGGGGTATGCCAAAAGCTACAATCTTTATACAGAGTGTAAACGAACCCTTCATGAAGTCATCAACCATGCATTATGAACATCAAACTAAGTAAATCTAGGCAAAAAAAAACAGGGATACGACTTTTTTTGGAGTGAAAACTACTTACATACATACTTTTACACCCTTTAGAGGTACTGTTTTCGTCTCACTGTAACAGACAGACCAAATTAATTTTTCATATTACTAGATATTATGGATTCAATAAATTTTCAGTAGGTGCTTAGGCACCTACTGAAAATTGATTCTTCATTGATTAAAAATGCCTAGAAATCTTGGTTTGGACCATGGTAATATATAAGTGAATCGCAGTTAAATGAGTGGAACTAAATGGATATGACACCAATACTAATAATTAGTTTTATGTTTATGATAAATTTGACATTATAATGTATCTACAAGTTGCTAAGAATTTAATATGCGAAGTTTGTTGCCCATTCCTCTCCATAAAGATCAACGCTTTGGGATGGACAACTACAGTACTTTCACAAGTTATTATGCCTTGTGACCGGGACTGTAGCTTCATCATTTTGTTTTTTGACATTCAAAAGTGCCTGTAATGGTCTAATTGAAATGAAAACTTTCAGTTTGAGTTTGCGAAGAGGTAGAAGGAAGTGACACAAAACATGTGGTCATATATTGTGGATTTCCGGGGTTGCGGGTTTTTCGAAAGAGATACCGCGGTCCCGGAACAAAAAGGGCAATAGAAGGAACATGGGGTGGGTTTTTAGTCAGTACAAGTCTTACACTTCCCGCACCGCCCAGGTGAAGTTATTTGATGGTACCCATCCGTAAAAAAAAAGAATTGTGTACTTCAAGTCATATGGATTTAATGTTCTGATAAATCTATTGAAATTAATCATAAATTTCATTGAATCAGCTGTAGGAGCTTGTACATAAGCAATGGTTATGTATAATCTTCTCATTTAGAAAAAATAAGCGACTGCAGCGCCCTCTACAGAGAAAATGATAAACTTAACTAAGTAGTTCTGCTACTCGCTACTAGATGGCGGTAAAAGCATTTCATAACAGCGCCATCTCTCTTCACTTTTATACACTACTTAAAACAACTCATTTCTGAACTAGTACCAATTTAAACCAAGAGGTGTCGTTATACCCAAAATGGTAAACTTCAACTTTGACAATCTTCACTAAAATATTAGGTATATCAAATGAACCATAAAAAATCAACTAGAAACGCATTTCCGCTAAAAACAAATAGAGAAAATTACGCTCACTTAATAGTTCATTGTCAACTTGATAGATGGTGCTAAGATCGGCGTTATTTTGTCAAAGGCGGTTGAAGTGACTTCTCTTGATTTCGGTGAAGGCAGTAAAAATTGCGAAACACACTAAATTGCTTTATTTTATTAATTATTTTTTTGGTAGGAAGGTTCGCATACAGGTACAAAACTATTGATCTTATGCATATCACATAGATAATGTTTGTGACTTGTGTCCTGAAACTGGGAACTTGAGGATGCAGCCTTTTTTAATTATTTCTCCTCCTATTTTTCCACGTCTCCTTGGTCTCCCGGGACCCCATCTAGCTGTCTCACTAACAGCTTTATGAACTAATTTGCGTTCTGAAGCACAGTCTGGTGTTTCCCATGCGGTTAGTTATTTTAATATTCAATATTCTGCGCTCCATCGGTCGTTGGAAATCCTTAAGTATGGACTTTTAAATATTGTTCACGACCAAGTCTTAGTCTGACACCATGCTGTGTCCACGGCGCGTTCGTGCTCCACGCGAGTCAAAGACATGCCAGCAAACCAGAGGGGCCTGCCAGGGTTGCTTTAAAGAGATACCTCGGCCCTGCAACACAAAGGGCGAAAGAAGGAACATGGATGGGTTTAGTCAGTAAAAGTCGGACACTTCCTCCGTTTCAGCCCAGAGCGGGAGAAGTTATTTGATGATTACCAGACCAAAAAAAATCGTCTGTCATCATATGTCAGAATACACTTTCCATTATTCTTAGACATAGTATATTTGAAGTTGTTGGTCAAGAGCTTAGCTTTTGACATGTTCATCTTTAGTTCAACCTAGGCTTGCTTTGCTGAGTTCTTGAAGTATTTTGCTAGTGCCAAAACTAATGAAGACAATTGTACAATATAATTAACGCAGCATAGATTCGTCAACCTCATCTCACCGAAACAGATATCACGCTCTTGAAGAGGGTGTATGTTGGGTGTGGGTGTATGTTCAAAAGACTTCTTCGAAGCCGCAGCCTTAATAAATTATGTATTAACTATCAGTCATGCCTCAAGCGAAACTGAAGTGCTGCTAAGCATTTACTGACTTCGTCTATATAGCTAATGTTTCAATCAGATTAAATCATTCTCGTTTCGAAACATCTGACACAATACATCCACTGAACATAAATGAATATACATACAAAACAGAAACATGTATTGTTGTTGCTGTTTTCAAAATCAATCAATTTTTATTTTACATAGGCCTACATGGGCACTTATAAAACGTCGAGAAAAGATGCACGGTTCGGGTTGGTCGTTTCCTATGGAGAAGAACCGGCAAGAAACTCCATGGTTACTCTTTTAAAATCATTTAGTTTTACAATGTTGTTGTTACAGCGTTAGCACTTAAGTATGAGAGGGCAGCGTAGGCCCGACAATAAGTCATTGCTTACTTTACAAAAAGTAAAATAAAATAATACGTTAACAGAAGTTAACAAGCGTCTAAGATTCTACAAGGCCAACAATGTCCACTCATTCACAACGAATTGGTAGAAAAGAATCTATACAAGAGTAAAAAAATATTGCAAAAACAAAATAATAACTAAGAGACGAGTCACACAGATGTTGCTATCAGTACCTACTGTAACTATTCAGAACACATTTTAACCCACACAGCATCTAGGTAACAACAAGAAAAACCAGGTTCTTTGCTCTCGATAGTGTAATTCAAAATGCAAAAAGGATATGGTTCAGCTCATCTACAAGCTGAAGAATTGAAAAACTCAAAGGTTCCATGGTCTTATGTTAGCGCGGCTGCTGCAGGTTTTCCATAACTCAAACCGCGTAAAAACAATAACCTCACTGGTAGATGACTACCAGATGAGAAGATGTCCGGTAACACATGAGTGTTACCGGACATCTTGAAGCGGTTTCTCGACTCTTCCCGTTACCTGAAACCTGGCCCATTTTTGGGCAAAGAAAGCATCGCCATCCAACATGGCTATGCTGCCTTCTTGCCGCTTTTCCTAATGGCAACGATGTGAAGGAATTTTTTGTCACTTTCTTAAATAAATAAAATAAAATAAAAAAACCTTTTATTTTTCGCAGATTACAATATTTTTTTTACATTTCCTATGTGGTAGTTGAGTGTTAGTTATTTTTTCTTATTTCTAATGTTAGTATTACTTTATATTAATTTAATCTGTAAATATAAATTTTATTTTCCCATCGTGTGATGGGTCTGCCCCTAGTTCTTTTGCCTTTTGGGGCCTCTCCAAAATGTTATTATTTTTGTCCATTTCTGGTCCGTGATTCTTGCTACGTGGCCAGCCCACTTCCATTTTTGTTTGAGCGCAAAGTTTAGACAGTTTGTTGCTTTTGTTATTTTTCTTATTTTTGTGTGTCGTATGTATTTTGTCTATTTTCTTTATATTCAACATACTGCGTTCAAGCCCTCTCTGACAGACGTTGATCTTCTTTTTTACATCAGCTGTGAATTTCCATGTTTGGCATCCGTATGTCAGACACGGCAGTAGGCTCGAATTCATTACCTTTGTTTTCATAGTTGTTGGCATATTACTTTTGAAGATGACTTTGAGGCTCCAGTACTTATTCCATGTTAGTTACACTCTTCTTTCTATCTCTTGTTTCTTATTTTTTCTCTCGAAGCTTATTAATTTTCCCAGGTAAACATATGATTTTACGTATTGCAGTGGTTTATTATTTGGCATTATTGGTCTCTCCCAGCTATTTGTCATTGCCATAGTCTTGGTGGTATTCATTTTTAGTCCTACTTTGGCACTAGCTTGGTTTAGGGTCTCTACCATGGTCTGCAGCTGAGAGCTTGTTTCTGAAAGCAGCACTAGGTCGTCAGCGAATCTTAGGTGTTTTAAGTAGTTGTTATTTATGTAGATTCCCGATTTTTTCCATGATAGTCTCTAGGATAGCGATAAATATCTTCGGCGAAAGCGGGTCCCCTTGTTTTACCCCTCTTTTAATCGGAAAGCTTGGGCCTACGGTTTCTGTCACTTATCATTATTGAAATAAATTATCTGGTCCCAACTTTTGTCATGTTAAGCGTACTTAAATGTATGGAGTTGGTGCATTTTTTTCGTGATTCTGTTATATACAATGTATTTTCAAATCAGTCAATCACAATAAATGTTGTTTGGAAAAGGCTGGCAGTAGATGGTTGTCCAGCGGTGAAGAGGGTGCAGCGTGCAGCGCAGCGCAGTGGCGATTTATCTAGAATTTACTTTGATTTTTAAACTAGCTTCCGCCCGCAACTTCGTCCGCGTAGCATAGTTACTTTGGGCTAACTTTAACCCGCATGATGATCGAAAAAAAATATCTTTCTCTCCCCTTTCCTTCCCCTTTTCTCCCTCTTACCTCACTTTTGTTTAATTAGCCTACGTCCGTCTCCAGGGTCCCAACTATCTTTGCACCAAAATTCAACAAAATCGGTTAAACCATTTAGGCGTGAAGACGTAACAAACAAACTCACTTTCGCTTTAATAATATTGAAATGTAAGCATTATTTTGACCATTCAAAACCCTGTAACAAAATTGCTTGTAGCACAGTAAATCATCGACCTTCATAGACCACACGCGGTCACAGTTCGTTGGTCGGCTTCCTACGCGTGTTGCAAGCTGGTGGCCAAACACTCAGTACAGCGGATTATAGTCATTACTACATCGCTGAAATATCATCGTTTTGTTTAGATTCTGTCTGAAGGATCCTTAGACTCTTTGGCCAACAGCTGCGTGGACCGAACCTTGTCTTGACAACAAATGGCTGATCTCCTAACGCCTATCGCTTGATGGGGTACTGTCTGATCTGGGAATTCAGCAAAGTACCCCTAGTACTTTGCTGAATTCCCAGATCAGACAGTCTTATTGAACGTTTAAATTTTTTCAAATCAAAATCATTTATTAGGCCAGTTACAGGCATTTTTGAACTGTCGAAACATTGACAAAAATAAAATGAAGCTACAGTCTCAGTCACAAGGCATAATAACTGTGAAAGTACTGTAGTTGCCCATTCCAAAGCGTAGATCTCTATGGAAAAGAATGGGCAAGAAACTCCATGGACACTCTTTTAAATCAGAATATTGTTACAAAACCTTGGTTACATCATTTGTGTTGATATTCATTCTTTCATTTTCATTCTTTATAATTTCTCATTGGTAACCCGTAGGAAAGTGACAATAACATTGGGTATTGTCAACTGCACCCCACTTGTATCAATATCAAGTATTACAAATAAATATATTCAGAAACTTGAATTTTACTGTCAAATGACAGCCACATCGCGTTTAGTGTCGTTATTAATAACACGGTTTTCACCGTGTAATGTAAGTGTTAAGACTAATTTATTGTGATGTGGCTGGCACCTTGGTAAGTTAGATTCATTCGTTTTGTATTGCAGAAGCAGCTGCAGCTGTTCTGAAAATTTAACCATCTATGCTTCAGCCGTTTGGGGTTCCGAGTGCCCACCTAGTATTTCGAGGTATCGCAAAGTGGTTGGTCGACTCTTCAAGTGATAAGAGGGCAGGCCTTTTTAAAAAAAATCAAAATATTTTTATTTCACATAGGCTTACATGAGCACTTATAAAACGACGAGAAAAGGTGCACTGTTCGGGTTGGTCGTATCCTATGGAGAAGAACCGACAAGAAACTCAAAGTATTGTCCTAATAATTAGCATTGCCATTCAACGTGGTAATGTTGCCAGCCTTCTGAGCACTTTTCCTGTTAAGAGCAATCCAGACGAATTGTTTTGACGCCCTGTAATTATTTTTCCATGATTATTCTTGTACATATTTTATTTCGTTTATTTATTTTACGTATTTAATTTTTTTTAAAACAAAAAAGTATAAAATGCAAAAAAAAATTGTAGCCCACCGGTATCGCAAACAGGATCCAAGTTACGAGAAGTCTAGAGAAAGAAACCATCTGTTTTTGCATATTTTATTATTCCATTTTTAATTTTTACTCATATTTCTTATAAAATAATACATAAAATATTTAAAAATCCAAAAATATTTTTATTTTTACTTTATGTCTATTTGTAGTATTTAAATAATAATATGTACCTATACATCCTACTAATAGAGTAAACGCGAAAATTTGTATGGGTGTTTGTTACTCTTTACGCAAAAACTACGGAATGGATTTTATTGAAACTTTACAATAGTATAGCTTACATATCAGAATTTATTTATTAAGGTTACGCGTATCTTTTTTACTTTTATAGTTTTACATTATTTTACATTTTACTAGAGGCAATTTATATTAAAAAAAACAATATGGGTATAACGCAACGCATATAAAATCTAACGAGTGTCTAGACTAGGCTTTTGATTCTGAAACACCTATAAGTATAACTATAAAACCGAATATTTTTAATTGCTTAACGGTTGGGATACTATTGATACTCAAATGGCCGATAAGATCTGTATAATATAACCCAACTAATTTCTATGGTCAATTCACAAAGTGTTAGTGCTTCTGTTAGACCTTGTACAAATAATACGTAAGCAAAAGTAACTGCATACTGAAGGCCTAACACTAGTGTTGTCGTTAACATAAAGTAAATACGTCAATTTTTGAATCTTAATTACTAACATCCTGTAGCATTTTAGTTAAATTCAATTTAATAAATAAATTCTTATGTGGAACGGGAACTCTAAAACTGATACATTTATGTATCGTTACATCGCGCACTCGAGCTAAAACTTTTTACTAACGGCCTAGGCTAAAATAGAAAACACTTATTGTTTACATTTTTAAATATTTTCTTAAAAATATATATAAAACATAAAATAATAAATTATTATTGACCTACGTGTAGGAAACCCAATTTCGGTTCCCAAGTAAAACCCCGTTTTTCTACGGTTTTACCTGCCTACCCACAGGTTACAGGTATACAATGTGTCCAGTCATGGAATAGAGATATTCTAGCTAGATACTTATGTAACGAGTGTGATAATACTATTACGATACACACTTGGGTCTAATTCACTTCCCCGCTTTTTGGCAGCCATTTTGAGATATTTTCTATGCGTGTACAAAAAATAAACATATCTCTCAAAGGGTTAATTCAGAGGGCAACAATATTGTCGTTATCGTTTAAATTAAGAAATGATGACCTTACATTTTCGTAACTTTAGAAAACAAAATTAAAGTCCAAAAATATATGCAAATCAACGAATGTTTCGTAAACATTTTTGTGAAAAAAATGGAAGTGTTTTTTTTAAAAACCATTTTGTTTGAGTTAAGTTTGAGTACTAGAATGTTTGTTATATATGTACATAGAATATCGCTAATCCTTACTAATATTATAAAAGCGAAAGTGAGTTTGTTTGTTTGTTACCTCTTCACGCTTTAATGGCTAAACCGATTTTGATGAATTTTGGTAGTTGGGAACCAGGCGACGGACATAGGCTATTTTTTTTTAAAAAAGAGTGGGACATGAGGGAGAAAGAGGGAAGAAACGGGAAAACTTAGCGTTGCTATTACAAATCAATAAGGCGCTACCGAATTTAACGCGAGCGAAGCCGCGGGCAAAGGCTAGTAAGTAATAAGTCCGTGACCGGACACATTGTATACATAAACTCATTCATTCTTATACAACGTTAGTCTGTTTTTGCATATAAAACCCACCCTATCTGAAATAAATGTGAACGATGATTGACAAGATAGTGTTTTTTTTTTAGTTTGAACTGTTCCTATCAAACGCCTCGCCCCATTTATTCCACTTCTCTCAATATTGTGCTTCCTATCATCAATGTAGGAGGGCAAAGGCGCCCCGCCATCTCCGCTTTTTTTCGTCCAGCTGTCTCCTTGAGAGATGTCTACCTGAGAAGGTTTCCTGTCTTGCGTTATATGGACCCACAGCCATCGTATCCGGTACGACATGCCCAGTACAATTTCAGCCTTGCTTTCATCAGAAATTTGGGTCCTGGAGAGCAGTGCTAAATTCATTGTAAAAAAACTTTGAAGAAAACCTAGATTGTGTTTTCGCGGTATTATTTTATCTTTTATTTATTTTCCATAGATACTATATTTATATTTTTTTTTTAACCATAAAACACTGGTATCGAGAACAGGCAGCTACCAGCGACCAGGGCTCCAGAGAAAGGAACCTCCTTACAATGCAAGCCGTGTCCAGGAGTACCATTTACTGAATAAAACCTTTGATCCAGTTGCCTAACGAGAGCCTCCTAAGGTATTGGTTGAGGCTCTTGGTAATTACACCACGGAATGAGTCGGTACGGTACGGTACGGTCCCTGAATTTAAACAGAACTGATGTAGGCATGTTTCACGTGACCCTATTCCAACCAAATGGTGACGCTGCGAAGGATCTGTTCAAATTCATGGCCCACGTTATTTGAAAGTTTGGCAATGTTTAGGATACGATAAGGATACTGTGCGTAAAAGTCCCTTTATTTAAATAAAGAAACAAAAGACAATTTCCGACACCATCAATTAATCAAAAAACTAAAATTCCACACAGCAAAAAACAACCTACGCTGGGCCTATTTCTAAATAACACTTTTGTTATTCATCAGCCACTTATCCATGAAAACCAGGTTAATAGCATTATTTTTTCTCAAATACTTGAACGCTCTGTTTGTGACGTGTCAGAGTAGCTATTACAGGTGTTGTAGTTATTATAATAGTACTAACAAAGTACCTTAATGATCTTATGATTTACGACAATCACATAATACAGCTTAAATGCAGTTGAAAGGAATAATAATTTGTGCCTAGGTCGTAACTGGACTTCACGCTATACTTGAGCAACCGAGCTCTCTATCATCTGCTTTGTCTAGTCTAGTAGTCTTACCGGAAGCCAGTATTTCACAAGGAGCGACTGCCTATCTGACGTCCTAAACCCAGTTAGTACGTCGTTATTAGTGGTAGTCAAATATCTTTGGGCGGAGCGGGGGGGAGTACCCGACTTCTATTAACTAAAACCAACCCATGTTCCATCTTTTGATCTTTTTGTTCCGGGGCCGCGGTATCTCTTTCAAACAACCCGCAACCTCAACCCCAGGCCCTTCTGCTTTTGTCACATCTCTTTGAGGCGTGCGTGGAGCAATTGTGTGGCACACTATACACCTTGATAAGATTGGTTGTCAGACTTTCGGGGCACTACCTGTAACGATTGTCAAAGACCTACAAATGACAGCCGGCACCAACAGCTTAACGTGCTTTCCGAGAGGAAACTCGGTATGTAACGGGTGGGCACCCATTCGTAGACCAACCTAGGCTAGCGCGGCTTAACCTAAAAATTATTTTTTAATTTATATATATTTATATAACCTAAAGATTAAGATTATTTAGCTACGAGCTCTTCTCTGCTCTCGGCGACCAAGCTCTGCCCGGGTGAAAAAATAGAAAACGATTTTCCCAAATACGAAACCTAGCTAGGTCGATTTTTGCTATCGTAAAGCCCAACAATTTTCATCGAAATAGAGCCGATTTCGAAAATGTGATTACAAATACATAAAGAGATATTGCTTATTAAATCACACACACTCACTCAGTGACACGCACCCTCTCACAACACATCATCATACACTTTATATTTCAAACGATTGTGATATTTTTAAATTAATCTTTTCATGAAATTGGTTTTTGTTTTTCTTTTCTCATTACAGTTTTGGTAATAGTAAAAGCACGTGAATTGGTAAATTGGCTGCCTCAAAGTATCCAAACACATCTTGACGAAATGAATTTACTCCTAATTATTAAACCACATGATTACACGGTACTTGTCACAAAATTAAATGCACTGTAACCACACACTACAGCACTGGAACCACGCACTAATGGACAATAACACAAGTCGATGTCAATAATCCTTATAAGGTCAAGAACACACTTGGTATTTGCACCTTTTCAAATAACAAACCCATAAGCTGCTGCCCTGGCAAGTCAGCCTTGACCCCGATGACCTTGAAAAAAACAAAGATCCCAAAATTCTTAACAGATCGTAAAACGACGTCCTTCTGTGATTATCTTTACGACAACCTAAATTTTGGCTCAAATTGATATTGCCGTGCAATAAATTTTGAAGCAATAAAAAATAAGACGACACTCATAATATTGTTGTAGAGAATAATGAAAAAATATGGACGTGTGTGTTATGGAAACTTAGCATTTTATAATACATACAAATCTGATTCAACAGATTAGGACAAATCAACATATTAAATCAATGAATACATCAATATAGTTTTACCACCGGACATGACCATTGACCATTTTAATTAAATTACGGTCGCCAAAAACGCATGACTCTTCGATCTTAGTTGTAAGCTACGTGCAACTGAATTCAATGAAACACCTTAAGCTTATCAGCATCACCCATAATCTATAATTATTAATATTACGATAACAATGCTATCACTAGAAATACAACACTTCGAAACGTCAATGTCTGTGCGTACACGCAATGTGAAAACACAGAATTACAACATCGTGCAGAAAAACGGAATCCTCCTCATGGTGAATGGCTGGAAATTGCTAGTAACCAAAACAAGGACAGTAAGTCCAACTTGAAACTCACTTAGAAAAATATTAATTTTACCAACAGAATTATCTATATTTTCTTCAATGCTCTAGAAATGAGTCATCTTTTAATTCGTGAGCTTTCAATCACGAGTAATGCTAAACAAACCTTCTGCGTCACCCCGCACGGTGGTGCGGTAGCGATGCGGGTGCACCAGACATTGCTCTTGCGCATAAAGCAGATAGAAAGTACCGCACCGAGGTTCAGTCGTCCACAGTGCACGGAGAGGGGAACACGTCAACCTCGACGCAAATGTTACCGAACACACGCGGGAAATAGTTGCGTCTGTATCGTGAATTCATTCAGAAATATATTTTGTAATTTTTCTAAAGAGGATTTCGTGCAGAACTGTTAAATATGGGTGTCAGTGCGTGGATTTCCGTCACGTTTCTTCTGATTTCTGCTGTTGTTGCTGTTCCTGCAAGAGACCACAGGAAGGCTACTCTAAATATTGGTCAGTTCTGAATTGTATACTTCTAGTTACTAAGATTTTTCGTGACGTTTATTTTTAACAAGACTCTTCCTTTTCCTGAGCATATTAATTTATAGGTAAGCTGTATGATACAGGATACCTTGAAGCAACACATTTGTTCAGTAATTGCAATTATAAGATAACATTGTCCAACCAAATTACTTTAGAAAATTTATTAATCCAAACAACCAAAGCAAACGTGCACAAAGTTCCAGTGAACAAACAAAATAATAACAAAGTTAATTGAAACAATAACGTAAATAAGAAAAACATTACAAACAATTTCGTTGCAAATGAAAAAAAAATTACGCAAGGTGGTCGAAAACTCAGTTGCAAAATAGATAAAGAACTTTTACGCCTAATTTCACAGCAGATAAAGTTGTCTGCACGCTTTGAGTGACAATGACCTACTGAAAGTGTCGAGACTTCGCGCCACTAATCGTTGTGTTAGAAGGAAAGCAAAAACTATTAATTGAAATTGAATATCGAGAAATAATTGCTAGTAAAATCAAATTACGGTAATTGAATTTGGAAAGTGATTGGATACTGTATTTTGGTAAAACAAGTGACGATTACAGAAACAAAACTGAAACAACGATATTATTTATAATTAAAAATGTGCAATACAATGCAGATTAGCAAGAAATAATTCAAACTTAAATCAAAAAGGATCGATTTACAGCCAAAACATCGAAATAAACGATTCATTCTTTTTAACCATGCATTTGATATGATAAATAAAAGGTTTCATGAATCAATATAAAAAGGTTCGCATTTAATTGGCAGAAGTGACCCAAGCAATTTAAAGCAAATTATTCATTTATACGGCAAGCATTGGCAATAATGTGTTCGTGCCCGAAATAATTGCTCGAATTTAGGTGCATAACTTCATAATTTGTTAATTCGTAGTAACAAATTAACAATCCATCATTTGCTTTGAACACCGGCATGACCTAAATGGCAATGACGACGGACAATTTTATATTTGATAACACCGTGAAAATTGACGGCGTGAATCGGCAGAGCAAAACAATCATAAACGTTATAACCCAAGTGTCATTTTCCCTTGTTTCTGCGCTCTTATGCCCCAATTCTCCGGAAATAATGGTTTAGATTGCAATGTTTATAATAACAGAGTTTTTGCAAACCTTTTGTTCAGTGGTATTGTCTCCTATAATACAGACTCGTGATATAGACCTTCACACCAAAATCGATTCACGATGTTAGATTCCAAAATGGGATGGAAATGATTATGCTTTTCTATGGTAGCATCAATGCATAATTGTCCAAGGTGTCTAGAAACAACAACAGACACAAATGCTAGTAAATTGTTTGTATGAATATCTACCAAGGTTTTTCCTTCTTCATTCCTAATATTGCTTAATTGCTTCAACCTCCAACATAGGACGAGCAACAATAGAAACTTCGCAAGGCTCCTCAACACTAATGTTTAAGCTGGATGAGTTTTCGGCACCATTGTTAGTTTAGCTGTTGGCGTCGCACGGAACCATTCACTTCCGACGAACATTGCTTTCTTGTGCAATCCACGTGAGATACTTCACGGGTCAACTTCATTTGTTTTTGTTAGTTTAGTTAATGTCTTCACTCATTACCATTTCTATAGTGTCGTAACACCCGTAACTAGGCTACGAACGTTCGCATGACTTACATTGTCCACGCTCAGTTCTTTTTATTTTTTGTTGGCAACCGGTGCAGAAATTGTCTCTGAATTGTCATTATGTTTCGTATCAACAGGTGGTTTCATGTCCGAAGTTATTAGCCTAATCTCGTCGGCTTAACAAGAATCTCTTGAAAAGGTGTTGCTCGAATCATTGATTGGTACTTCAGATTTCAAAGTTATTCCTTACCTGAGTTGGCGTGCATCCTCTTTCAGTTCAATACCCCCAGCTTGTCGGTCCTGACACTCTAATATTGACAATGTGCCCCGACTTTTACGGCCTTTTATGCCAACCAATGCATTCGCTTGACCATGTGCTATGTAGCAGACGAAAAATGTGGTCGACCGTGCGGCGCCACAATTTTATGCGTATTTATTGGATGACCCTCAGAAATTCCAAACTTTGCATTTGACCAGAATTCTGAATGCACATTGTTTTTTTTTAAATGTTGGTAACTGGTTTTAAGCTGGTAGTCAATGTTTTTTGCATTCCACAAGGGAAATTTATGACCCAGCTCTCTGATGCCACTTGTCTTAATCAGGGCAGGTAGGATGCATAACTTAGACTCACCCCTGTCATATAAAAATATGAACATAACTTATTTCAAGATTAATTTCAAATGAAGTCTGTTCAATTGTTAATATCATTGCCCTGGCCAAAGATTTTTGAATGTGGACATTTTAAATCTGACTTCAATAATGGAGAAACCTCCGCATTTTATTTACGCCCTTCGGAAAGAAAAGAGCGTTATTAAAACTGATGTATATTTTCCCACACTTTAGCAGGTGCTTTGTTTGTGACGCAAAGGAAGCACAGATAAGAGCTGTGAGGTGAAGCGCGTTTGTCACGTTCCATGCGTTATCGATAAACATCAAATTGTTTTTAATTAATTAACGCAACACCGTCGCTGCAATATTTATTACTAATAAATCGTATTTGTCGTAAATTCTTATTTTATCTTCAAAACAGTGCAATGGTCATGACTCAGAATATTTCGATGGACGAAATACTTTTAATATCAAATGTTGCATTAATGTTATGTCACTCAGTAATGTTATAATTATTTTGTAACGATTATGATCGATAAAAATTAATCGTTTACTTATCGATAAAACATTTTAAACTGACAGTTATTTTGCGCAAACATCGTTATAATAATCATTGGAAATGTCTTAACGGCTACTATTGTGTTAGATATTAAATATTGTTACCATTTCATTGCAAAAATATGTTTTAACCCCAATACTGAAACTGCAACCATTTTTTCAAAGATAATCGTTTAAAAACGTTGCTAAAACACTCAATAAGTATTGCATATTTTCGACAGCTTTATTATTTATCTAATTAATTATTAAGTTCAGCTTCATTTATGGACATTAAATTAAAAATTTCACGATTCCATTTCATCACGGGGAGGACAAAAGGCGGCTCAAATGGAAAGTGGCGTAAGCAAACTAGGCGCAACACTTAAATCTTGAACAGTACATAAAACTGGTTGGGTTTAGAAATAGATGTTTTAAAATGACATCAAGATCGCAATTTGCGTGTACGCGGTTGTTAGTTAAGCTTGTTAGTTTAAAATTATTGTGTTCATAGATCCTTCGAAGTTTTAAGATACTTCAATTAAGTGATGATAATCGAACGGATATCAAAATACAAACTATTTTTATAGACGTTAAGCAACATCTGTAAAAATATAAACGCAACTGCAGTTGCGGTTTCAGATTCAAAGTATTCTTTCACAATCAATGGGTTAACTCTCAAAAGGTTTTTGCAACGTACTTATGTTAAATTTAACGGATTGGATTATTGCAAATAAAACGATATTAAACTATACATAACACAATAATATAATTGTTTAATTAATGTAGATTATTACTGATGAATCCTATATATTTTCTACTTTCTATTGCATTATGTAATTTTAATTATGGGTGTATTACCAGAACAATTTTTTTTATAACATATCATCACGCCTGTAATCGCCAAAGGGTTAGGCAGAAGTAAAACTATGTCACTGGTTATGTTTAAGTCCCATGTAATAGGAGGTTAGCCCCAAATTCCTGATTGAAAAACCCTAAAACACTTTGCCCGACCCGGGATTCGAACCCAGGACCTCATGTTCGGCAGCCGCGCTTGAGACCATTAGACCAACGAAATAACATCATTATCAAATTTAAACTTTTTTACTATACCGAATATCATACAAAAAAATAGCTATTTTAGTCGAATACTATAAAGAAAAATACATTATATTAAAAATATTTTTTATAGCTATAGGCTATTACAGTAATCAACATTTTCAATTGACAAATACACAATAACAACATAAAATCATATTTCAATATCATAATCATAAATTGCAATCATAATACAATGGGTACCCCTAGACCCCAATGGTAGGGTCCCCTTGCAATCAATCAATACTATGGCGACGCAAGCGCAGGTCAATGCTTCGACACAACACGGCCCAAGGTAAAGTGAAAGTCAGTCGAAAGTGCCACTGTTCAAATGCTTTTATTGACCATTGTCTATTTTCAAGGAAAAGTGTAGGTATTTTTTTCTTTTTTTATTTAAAAATAGCGTCATCGATTTGAAACTGTTCTTTTTTCGAATCTTAATAGGTAGGAGATGGTACGTGATTTTATAGCTTTTGAAAAAAGGTCGAATAAAAATTGTATTGATACTTTTGATTTATTTTAATCAATGGAGTATGAGTGAAAATTTAAATTCATTTTTTTAATGAGAAAGTGAATCCGAGACAAATTTTTAATCAACGCTTAAGTTACGGTATTTATTTATGTTATTGTTGTATAATATTTTTGCAATTTCACCTGCAACGCAAACCTTTTGTTGAATGGATTTTGAAACAAATAATTGCAATAACATAACAACAATTATCATTGTGTTTAATTATAGGCAATGTTTTATGTGAACTGAGAATTACAAAGCTATGGGGCTTTTGCTTACGTCTTTGACGTAACAGAAGATGAACCAACCATCAATCTTCGTGCGTATCCAGCCAGAAGTGGAGCGATTGGCCAATTCGCGCTTATATCCAAGTGCTTTCTGAGAATTTCTTCATCAAGAATATTTATCGACGTACGAGAGGAATGCTAGATGTCTTCCGAATGATCGTCGTGTGTTTCGACATAGTGCATGCGAATGTCACATTCATATTAATCATGTATAAACTTTTTTAATAAAAATCACACAACATTTTTTAATTAACATTCCTATTTATTTATGAGAAAGGGAAACCTAGCGCAACCAGTAATAGAATAGTGTAGCAGTGAATAACAAAGATATTGAAGAGAGAGATTTAATATTATGCAAAAATGTTTTTTTTTAAAACGTTCTCCCGCACTAGGAATTTCTCGTGTATCGTGGGTAAGTGTTGTCAGACCCGGAACAACTATCTGTAGGCCATAAAAATACTTGTTCCGTGCAGGAATCGAACCCGCGCCACGCAGCACAGCAGTCGATCAGCAGCCACTGCGCCAACCGTATTAACAAATATCAATTTAATAGTGGATCAGCTACAGTGAAATCTAAATAGGACTCCTCTTCATTTTACCGTTCAAATAAATAAATATAATAAATAAATTTCGTGCCTGTATTGAAATGTCTAACAAAAATGCAATTTGCAAAAAATGTAACAGCTATGCTTGCTTTGCATGACATTGACAAGATTTTTCCAAAGACGGAAATATATATCATCAAATATTCTGACTATTTTAATTCGTTGTTATTTCTACATGACAAAAAAATATATAAATACACTTAAAAAAACAGATGCAGTAACTATACATATAATATATACAATACGGATAAGATCAAATATAATAATACAAAGCTCGGATGTGTTCCCAAAAATAATTTTATCAAACAAAAACAAGCGAACACTGTCACCTTGGCTATTACCCAAACCATTATTCTCAGATCTAGAACACAGTCTGACACTCATCCGAAACAATAGATGCGATGCATCCGATTAAATGCATATACTCGATTATGATAGCTACAGCAACGGGCGCTGTTGCAAAATTGCTTTAGAATCTAAACCTTATAACGCTTCAGATAGAAACTAGAATTCAGATGGATTTAAGAGCATACATTTGACAGAAGCGATTGTATTTAATAAAGGAAATAATGATGAAAAGTGTTACAAAACTATGACAACGTAGTGTATATTTAATTTAATTTTAGCTGTCTGACATTTCATCTAACGTGTTTCCGGCCTTTACTTTTCATAAACGTGGAGGATCTGTTTCTAGCGTTTTATTAGTTTTTTTTTTTTTATTAACAATGACAACTTCTTGACATGTTCTACTTGCAACATTATTTTACACCTTGTCTTGTGTTATTTCGAAATTGTCTATGAGCATAAAACTAGTTAGCAATTTCATGTGACATTTTTTAATCTACCTACATACAATTTGTGGTCAAGTTTTTGCGAAATGCTTTTAAAGTTGCAGTCAATTTCAAATGAACAAAGCTCTTGAAATCTCTTTGAATATTAAGGTAAAGCCGTTTTATTATCGGTTATTGTATTGTAGGTACGTAATATTTGTAATATCATATTTCAACACGCCTTGGTATAGCACCAACAATTTTGCCGCGTCGAGTCTAAAAATCGTGACTCTTGGGACAGAACGCAACACCATCCTTACAATCACTATGATTTGGCAAATCCTCATTATTGTGATGTTTGAAACGTAATCGAAAATGGGCAATTATGTCGACGCCATTCAATTGTCCTAAATCGTCATTGGCAAGAACAATAACGCGGCCTTCGAGTTCTAACAATTCGGTGTTGCAGTCTACAACAAACTAAACAGAAAACATGAAGAAGTAAATAGATGGGTAATGTAAACAAAAAGGAGTTTCTTCAATCAAATTATTGCCAAACAAAGTCCGCTATAAATTACTTTTGACGTGATATGCATTTGAAATAGCTTATTACTGTTTCAAGCGACCATACTTACGATTCTGCAATTGAGTGACATTACCAATTCGTCATATAGAACGAATACTATACGTATACTTAAGGCATTCTTCTATGGTCCGCGTAAGGCGTTGATGTTTTCTTACTATTTAAGGGAAGTCAATGCCGTCAAATGATTAACATTTGTACTTGGAGGTTGTATGTTTAACTTGTTATTTATGGGCGTGCTTTATAGCCTGTTTGATGTAAAAGCTCAGATACTACAATAGTTAAATGTCTGGCTACGGAACAAAATACTGTGTTTAAAACTTGGTTTTAATCAAACTTGCTTATTACTCGAATTACAACTCAAGGCACGCGTTCGGTATTTGTGTCAATAATTCAAAAAAATGTCAGCGTCAATATTAATGAATATGCATAACCGCAAATATTGGTAAAAACTCTCGATATTGACACTGCATTCGCCGCTACAAATGACCTTGTTAACGTCGCGCTTACTAAGTTGAGTTACAAAGAAACTTCTTTGTTAGCTGGTGCTGGCAAAATTAGCAATACACACCCGAACTGAACTAGTTTAGAACTGGTCGTTTCGAAACGTGTCTGTTTAGTTTATAATAGCAGTACATAGTTATTTATCAAACTCTACACTTACTTGAAGCCTTTGTTTTAGCTAGTATATGATTAACGTTTACCTCATCCACATTTATATGGCTAATTTAAATAACAAAAAGCCTTTCAACGGTAACTTGTATTTATTCCAAATTTCTCATATCTTTATTCATGTTTTATTGCTCGTATTCAAATGAAGAAATAATGTATCAAATAAACCTTTGAAACACTTCGTAACGCTTGTTTATTGCATTTTGTAGTTTATTACAATAGTGTTATTGGAATTTCTTACATATGTAGCTATACTTTGATCTCGAAACCGCTTGCTGTAATTATTGTCTTTTGTTCAAGCGATTGTCAAAGTCAGATTATGTGCAAAATGCTAGTCACAGACATTGAGTAATGTTTTAAACTTATCAATGCAGCAACGCAGCTACGACTTTCGCGTAGTCATTTCCGATTTGGAATACTTTATGATGAATATAAATGCATAGCAGCGTCTGTTTATGAAGCCATTTGGTTTATTTGCTATTGGAAGAGATCCTAGGCTTAATGGTCCTTCCACTATGATGGTTAATTTGAAAAGAGACACTTATATCAAGTAGGTTTAAGTCTAAAATACCAAACCAATTTTTGCAGTCAGCGTGTAGATTTTCGTTGATTTGGTAGTGCTGTTTCTAAAATAAAGGATTATATGCAAATTATGTAAGTGCAAGTCGCGTATTATATACCGGTCTGCACATCTTTATCTCGTAAGGTACTTATCAATTCTCGACCATACCGGTACAAGGCAAAAGAGAACGATAACATTGATTGCAAAATAAATTATGTATGAAAGCTTAATCAAGGCGATCTTTAAGTCTGAAATATCTTCCAACAACGTCCTTATTTGTCCTCTCTTAATTTTCTTGCGACAGGAAAAGTGTGTTTTTTGATTAAAAAGCCAATTGGTTTCCCAATATGATGTCTCTTCGAAGAAGTCCTTACTACACTGTAGTATTTTTACTGAGGCGGAATATTGCAATTTCCATATCTTTATGACTGGTCAACATATTTGCATCCGATGAATGGCTCCTGTAATTGGATTCGGTAAAGCTTCCTTCTTTTAAGTTTCTTTTTTCAAATCCTTTAATATAAAATCTCAAGGGGCTAAAAATGGCCGCTGTAGCATAATCATTAAAGGATAATAATATGAGTTACTTTACTATTCGCAAATAGGTCTCTAATCAGAAACGCGAAACGCCTTATTTTGTTTGTGTTTAAATATTTGATTCGCAAATCACTGTGATCATTGAAAAGGGGAATAACTCCTTTCTCGTTTCATTTTATTCGGCAACTCATCTTCATTAAATGCATAATAAACGACGCGCGACGAGTAATTTCCAAAGTACATGTTGGCGCACATGTAACATGTGCGCCAAAATTACTTGCATCTCTAAAGAAAAGAAAAACACTTGTGGTACTTTGTAAGTATTCAAGTAAAGGTTGTTATTTCTGCAGTGGGTTGGACCGTGACATTCCATTTCTTAATGGAGTGATTGACCTTAAATTTGTTATTAAACTTCTGAAAACTATTTATTTATATCTTTATTTAGCAGTTTTCATTGATTCAATAGGAATATTAAAGACATTTGCAATTACAGTTAATACCAAAATTAATTTTGAGGTCAAAAAGGTTTCATTTAGAATCAAAACTATCAAAAATCTATTACAAGTCATAACATTGAACAATAATTGCATTAACCATTCATTTAGTATTTTGTAAACAGCATCATTAGGTCCTAATTTGATTTTAAATCTATTTACAAAATACTAATGAGGTTTATTAACTTATTCTTACTGAATTGCACCTTTGTATCATTAAAACCTTTTTTGATGAGAAAATAATTAATCAACAAATAAATAGTTCCATTCGATTATGATAATCGTAAAAACTTGTTTATGGTCAAGTCGAATTAATCGACTCGATCGTTGACCCAAAGAATGCTTCGTTGTAAAAGATTTTAATATTTATGTGCACACAAACACCTATAATTTGACCTAGTTGCTTGTTCTTGTACAAACGAGCGAATTCGCTTGTACATTGATATTCTTTTTTATTTATATTTGCAAATTATTTAAACAATTCCTTTTTAATTCGATATTTTAATAATATTCTTATCTTATAGTTGAATCAAAATCGATATTTATTGAAACACAATCTAACGATTGACATGGAAAGTTAATGCTGATGTAACCTTGCGAAGTAGATTAAATAATAACTGTTACAGAGAACAGTTATTTTTTGACAAAAAATAGACAGTAACCGTCTTTCTATGTCATGATCACTTCTATGCTGGAAAATCCTTTAATATTAGCGACCTTTGAAAAACTGGTAGTCCATGAAAACTCTTGAGAGCTTAGGAAATCAGTTGTTGACGCAAAACATTTTCATTTTTTTAAAATTACTAATCGCGGTAAAGAGTCATGAACTCATGATTTGCTTTAGTATTAATATTAATCATCCATTTTTATCACTAAGCTTACACATCGATTTAAGAAAAAAGGGTCACCCCCTTGTCTTTTATTTTGATATTTTTGTGGGATTTTCCTATATGAAAACGAGCATTGTTTGGGAGTAGGTATGAATCAACACAAATTATCCAAATAACTTTGATAAGCTTAGCGTTAAATACGAAGAATAAGTTTTATATGAATCAGTCCTTTGAAAAATAATACTCAGTAGGTGCATTTTTTTTCTGCGAATGTATGATATTTTCCTCTTTAGAAATATTTTTTTTACGTTCATTCTCGGAAAGTAATTTATGTTTAAGACCGGACGGTATGATTTTGTTTCCGTGGAAGGTAGGTAGGCCGTTAGTGTGGGACGCAACATGCGTCGATACTCGTGCGCCATCTTCCAAACTCTTCGTGCTGCGCTGGCGCCGCTGCTGCAGCTGCAAAGAACCTCAAGCGGCGTTATTATAGTAACCTTATTAATATCTATATTTGTTGTTGACACTTTCCGTGACCCAAGTAGTTTGGCTAGAGGCTAAACGTTGTCATACAACCTGGCAACGCGGCCGGTTTGCGGCTTGTTCGAATCAATACCGCGGCCTCGTAATATAAAGAGTAAAAGAAGGAACATGGGTGGGTTTTAATCAGTAAAAGTCTGACACTCCCCCCCGCTTTGCCCAGAGCGGTTATTTGATGATTTCCCATCTGCAAAAAAAAGACGATGTTATGTTTATCTGTGTTACTTTTCGCAGATTACTTAACAGGAAGTGCATTTTTGCCTCAATTACATAAGCTACAGCTAACCCCACATATCCGTCTCAAACATTCTCAGATACACGCACAATCTATCTAGCATGTATATCTGTACCAGCTCTTAATCATCAATATCAATAACATTCACTCTTACTGACCCGACTCAAGTGCACTGACATTTAATCTCAATTAAATATTATCGCTTAACATTAATCATTACAGCTGGCTCCCGTACATGATCACCAACTAGAAATGACAAGCTTAAGTATGATATAAGAACGAATTACTTAATACGTAATTATGAAATGACATTTGGAAATGAAATTCATTTGTTTTGTTTGATACAAAGGACTATCAGTCTATAGCCTTCCCACAGCTGGGCTCAGGCTTTCCCTCTACGAGTGGGAAAGAACCATTAACTTACGCACACGGCTAAGTTGTGACTTGATGAAAGGAAAAGTCGAGAACGCCAATTTGCGTATGAAAATGATTGTAATGTAGGATTTTCAGTAGCGTCTGCCGATCCCTTCAGTGAATTTAGGCATTAGAGTTTAATACATTTTATTTAAACTGACTGACTGAAAAAACTGAAAAACATAAAATGTAAAATACGGATATTCAGCTGCATCCGGTTAGACTGGCAGCCGACCCCAACATAGTTGGGAAAAGGCTAGGCAGATGATGACTGACTGAAAAACATAATCTGAGCAAAATGAACATTCGCGAGACGAAGACTCCCTGCAACTGTAGATGCGGGTCTGTGGACGGTAAGCAATGGATGACGGAAAGCTTAACCTCCGTCCGTCCAGTGATGACAGGCCGCGCCTCAAAGATATGTCAGGAATGCAGAGGGGCCTGCCAGAGCTACTGCCTGCCGGGGTTGCGAGTTGTCCGAAAGAGTTACCGCGGCCACAAAGGGCAAAAGAAGGAACATAAATGGATGTTAGTTTTTAAAAGACTGACACTTCGCCTCGCTCCGCCCAGAGCGGGAAAAGTTATTTGGTGAAATCCTATGCAAAACAAAAATGCAAAATGAATCTACGGTGTTTGTCTGTTGGATAGGCCTTTTATTCAATTATAAAAAATAAAAAAATACTAATTGAATGTATTTTTTTTGTTTGTTTTTTTTATGGATCGTAAAACGTCATAAATGTGGATTTCACACATAATAGGCACATATTTTTTTCAATACATGCTAACACCGCAGTCATGCATAAAATCTCTGTAATTGTATGTAACTTCTATATTACGTGCAACTATAATTGAATACAAAGTAATTTCACATGCAACGTCTGCTAATTTTACGCAGTATTTAATTTGCATACTACAAAAATGATTCATCTGTAGTTTGGTCTGGTTCGGTGAATCAACGAAAACCTTTATTTTACCAAAATGATAATCAACCAAATTGTATGCAAAAGACATCAACGCGTAAGTTTACGAAAAATGCGGTTACTTTAATTAAATGCTTTGGATTTGATTCATCCAAATTATTGCTTAAAAATGAAGACTTTATGACTAATACCTGTGGATTTAGAAACTAGAAATTTACTGTAAGTTTTTATCATAAAACTCCCAGTGAATTCGTTCAGAAACACGCATGTGAGCCACACACTGCCACATAACTTATACTAGCGATACTTACTTGCCTATAAAATCCACAAACACATTATAACCTGGCAATAGTTACTCACCAACCTATAGGTAAGTTCATACCTATACATATTTAAAGGCATTGCTAACAGGGCAAGCTCGCCGAAGCGGGCGTAACCAACGCGCGGCACAATGGGCGCCAACCTTGGACAAATGGCATTTAACTGCGCTCGTGTCAATCACCCGTAATGTGATAAATGCTTTCACCAACTCTTTGCTAGCCGAATAATGGATCAAACATTTGACATTTGAGATGATCGATGTGGGTCAAGAACAATATTGAAATGATAACGGTGACATGTGTTTTGCGTGGTCTATGATGGTATGTACGTGTTTAAATGTGCTGAATCAATTAACGTACTTGTGCGAAATCAAAACAGATGATGGATGATTCATCATTTCTTAAACATTTTAATAAATTCATCACATTTCTGTGATACAAAAACGTTTATAAAACTTTACGTTATGCACGTGCGAATGCAGTTAATGAGTTGCGGCTTATTAAACGGTCGTTGTTCTCTAAACGTCACAAACTACATTTTACATATCTTTAGCATAAATAATCGCGTATGTTTCGCAAACTATTTCACTACAAACGAGTATTGTTAGCAAAAAATCTTCGGCCTTCGGAAAATGTGCAATCAAATACCGGTTCCCAAATAAAATCGATTTGATTCCGATGAGCGTGCGATTCGGAGCGTGCGCGGACGACATACGGCGAAACTGTAACTCACACGAAAGTGAAACTTGGTATGTTGGATGAAGCCTCCTTACGTAATCTCGCACATTGGCTGAATCGAGATACACCGCTCGATTACACGATTCAAAACACCATTCCGGGAAATCGAGTGCAGAATCGTAGCAGCTACTTAGCGAGTTTGTACATCATTCGCAGATGCCGATAGCATACTAAGCGTTTATGTGTTAAGAAATCTTTCTATTCTGCAATACGTATTGCAGATGCCAGTTTAAATAAAACCACTCCGAAAATATTTTCAGCAAAACAATCGATGACATTGACCTTATTCGTCGGATCTCATAAATCACTCTCGCTTCTTTGGAGCTGTCAATGTGAGCTTTTTGGTGTCAAATGTTTTTTAATCTACCTAAAGAATCTGTATTTATTTAGCACGTTATTTGACAAAAAATAGGAAAAAAAACTAGGAAGTGAAGTGTGGTGGATGTAAATTAAAGCGAAACTGGGACATGCCATATTTTTAAACTAGTATAACTATGTCCACAATGGATGACTAAGCCTAGATATACATGAAGTTATTTTTATTCTGGGTGAACTTCTGTATGCAGTCCGTTGTCTAAGAATAAATCGATCGTATCTCGACTCAAGGCGCGCAACTATCTCCTTCATTGACTTACATAATTTTTGTAATTGCCTTTTCACACAATCGCGTAACTTTATTCTTCCTATCTCTCGCATGCTGTGGCTTTTTGTTTCTTCACTTCCGAGTACACGTTTTTTCTAACGTGATGTGGCGTTTTTGCTTAAACAATTACGCGCCCTAAATTGATATTGACAATCGAAACCAATCGAGATTGAATTCCTTTTGCGTGTCATTAAATATGCAATGTAACGAATATATTCTAATGCGTTCGTGATATCATATTTTTTATATCGTAGCATAACGTTTTATAATTTATTTTCCTGCTTAATTAAATTAACCTTAGCGAATGTGTTATAGTGTACATAAGTCAACAAAATTGTTTTTTTTTAATGTAAAATAACTAAACAATCAAAGTCTTTAAATGTTAATAAATAAAAATTTACACACTAATTAATTGATTAGGTTGTCGACAACTTTGACGCATTACAAAAAATGGAAGTCAGAAATAGAACACTAACTCCAGAGTAGAAATGACACAGTACAATAAATTAAAAAATAAATTACTGCCTTGTCTGTCAAGTTGCAAGCGCGAACACTGGGTTCGACTACCGAAAATGTTATTTCTATCGGTTTTTTTTCAATAGCTGCCACGAAGTTTGGATTTGTTTAACTCGGATATTTGGGACTCAAAAACATTCCCAACCACACACTGACGAAATATAGATACAGCACTGCATAAACTTATAATAACTTGGAGCGGAGGGAAGTGTTAGACTTTAACTGACTAAAACCCACCCATGTTTCTTCTTTCTCCCTTTATACTCCGGGGCCGCGGTATCTTTTTCGAACAAACCGCAGACATAGTAAGAATTAAATGATTACGATATGAAATACGGGTATATACATTATATATCGAAATATGGGTGTACTATAAGTCTAATCGCTGCGTGTCGCGGGTTCGATTCCCGCACGAAACAAATATTTGTATGACCTACAGATAGTTGTTTCGGGTCTGGCCGTTTGTGTTTGTGAGTTTAAATGTTTGTAAACGCACCCACGATACAGGAGAAATTCCTAGTGTGGGGCAAAGTTTAAAAAAAAAAAAATCCCCGGAGGATTACATGTGTAATGGTATATTCTCGTACTAAATAAAGTAAATAACAATATCAAATAAATCAATTGGATACGAATCAGAGCGCCATACACCACGGTCATCGTTAGAGCGATTCACATTATATTGGCATTCAGAATGCCCTTGTTAGGAATTATTCTATAATTAAAATATCCGTTTAAGTACAAAACAAAGGGGTGTCTGCAGAAGGTTTATAGAAGTATAACTGGATTAGCTTATTTGAAGACCAATTCATGGAAAATGTGTTTATTTGCAGTGTGTAAATCGTAGAACATGCCGTATAGCTATGCTATGCTATTTTTTATGAGAGCTATGGTGGAGACAGACTCACAGATACACTATAAAACGTATACCACCCCTCTTTTTAGGGTTAAAAAGAATGAAACGCTATTAAATTTTCTTTAAAAAAGGTTGAATAAATTTTTAGTGGACTATTTTTTATAGTTATTAAGGTTTGTTGTAAGAATAATTCTGCTTTAAGTTTGCACGTAATATACATTTGTGTATTATTTTTATTAAGTGAATAAACTTTGTTATTTATTTAGGTTTATTTACTGTTAAAGCCAGAAAAAGGCTCTTTTTGAAGTTATTTGAAGAAAATAGCGTTAGTTGTCTTGGCCGCCCTTACATCTTTTATAGCGGAACCTTCTGCCACTTATCTTTTCTATTCATTTTAACTGCCCGTATTGTAATTAAAACAGTTGTTAGATATAAGTAAGGCTCTATTTGTTATCTGTGAAGTTTTCATTGCCCCCATGTCACGAACTTGCTATTTGTTTGTATTTATTAATGTGTGCCCTTTTGGTAGTACGTATTATTTGTTTTGTAGACAAAATAATGGGCTCGTTTTCATTGGGTTAGATCAGTTTGTGTATAATCTAATGGCAATCTAGCGGAAATTGTATAATGGTTATTATTATAGGCTTTACTTTATTAGAGGAAGTCAAAACTTTGAAATGGACGACACGGTTGTCGCAGTGGCTAAGCGTTGGACTGCTGTGCTACGTGTCGCGGGTTCAACCCTCGCATATAACAAATATTTGTATGACCTACATACCTATAAGTGTTCCGGGTCTAGCTGTTTATGTTTGTTAGTTTTAAGGTCTGTAAACGCACCTACGATACGGGAAAAAGTCTTAGAGTGGGGCAAATATAGGGATACTTCACAGTAAGATACGCTTATACATGAGAATAAAACACAGACTATAATTTATACAATATTATAAATTTAAATTAAAATAGTGTAAAGATGTTAAAAGTAAACATAATTGAACCCGAATAAAAACAGCGCGTTCGTGTTCCACGCGCGTCTCAAAGAGATGTCAGAAAGCAGACGGGCGTGTCAGGGTTGTGGCTTGTTGGAAAGAAATACCGCGGCCCCGAAACATAGGGGGCATAAAAAGGAACATGGGTGGGTTTAGATCCACACAGTTTAGGCAGTTTTAAAAATCTGACACTCCTCCCCCGCTCTGTCCAAAGCGGGAGACCAGTTATTTGATTATTTTCAATCCGGAAAAAAATGCTAGATTCAAAAAACAAATAAACACATCGTTCGGATTCTCAATTTTGCAGTAGGGAATACATAATACAATGTGCAATATGCAAACCTAATCTTTTATCTACTCATCAACTAACTCACTGTACTCTTCACTTGTGTGCAACAGATTGCAAATTATACAATATTAGAACATAAAATTGTATAACAAAGCGAGTAATCTGCAGCTATTAAATAATCATAAAGTAACTCCATTATCTTTTATGTATTAACTGTTACATGATTTAGAAGTTTATAATTAAGAACTAACATAGATTTTTCTGTGTTAATCTATAAAATGATCAATCAGATTTAATATATGTACAAAAAAATCCGGGAAGTGCAAGTCAGACTCGCATAAAAAGGGTTCCGTACAAACTTGCGACATAAACGGCCATATCTTTGACTGCATAGACTTAGCGGGCCGATTTTCACAGCTCTAAGAGACCACAGATTTGAGTATATGGTTTTAATTTCAACTCGATACCTACACGCATTCCCGAGTTAAAGGGTACAGACGGAGAAACAGACAGACAGACTACAAAGTGATCCAATAAGGGTTCCGTTTTTTTCATTTAAGGTACAGTAAGATTCCGTTAACAATACCTAAAATATATTAGTTAAACTAAAGCTTTTTTATTTGAAATTAAACTAACTATATACATTATAACAATTAAATAAACTAAAATATTTAAAGTAACAAATAACAGACTATAAAAGGGCATAAAAAAACTCGTCCTCAACGCTGTCAGCTGGTAATGTACCCAAGAGAAGAAACTGGCACTGAAATCGATAAAAATAACCTAAAGGAAGACTATTGCCTTATTTTTTTAAATTAGAAATTTTCGTTTCACATTGCAGTATTATCATAATATTAAGAATTGATTGATATTTATGAATGAAACTGATTGTGCTTGTTACAAACAAATTACATAAAATACTATGGGATAACTAGCTGCGCTGAGGAGGTTTCAACCGCTGCTCTACTCCTTTTCTTGAGAGGGTGGCCACCCTTATCACTTAGGGGTATGAAAAATAGGTGTAGACTGATTCTCAAACCTACCCGATATGCACACAAAATTTCATACAAATCGGTTCAGCCGTTTCGGAAGATTTTGGTAACAAACACCGCTATACGAGAATTTTAAATATAAGATTGTATTTCCGATTTAAGGATCAATGTCTTTATTTACGTTACGTTTACACCGCGCGTTCGTGTTAAAGCCTCCGGTAAATTCGAGTCTCGTTTATAAATAAAAAGGCATATTGTTTTTGTAAGGTGACACATATAGACCGCGAAGTTAACACTGATTAACAAGACACCTTGACGGTGCACCCAGGCGTTCAAGGCGAGATGGTAACAAGGTGATCAGTGAGTGACGACCCTCTGTCTTCCGTTCAGAGGCCCTCGCACGAGCGTGCCAAGTTAACGTAACGTAAAAAACGTAAATGATTTAACGTAAAAAAAACTTATTTTCTGTAAAAATCGACGATAATTGTATTTTAGTTAAACAGAAAATAAAATTTATTCTTTTATTTTTTTGCTTTAGTAAAATTATTTGCAAAAACAAAATTAGATTCATTCATAGATAATTTATATTATGATGTAAAACGAGATTTTTAATTTTAAAATCAACGTAATGTTTTAACGTTTATACAGCGCGGTTGTGGTAGGTAGGGCCTCTGTACGTTTTTTGACTGCCTCATTGGTGGTGTCTTGTCAAAATAAACTACTCATTTAGGTAGTTTATAACCTGGATTAACAGGAAGGTAGCTTATGCACTTTTTATCTTGGTCTACCTTAATAAAATAAATAATAAATAAATAAAATTCATTTATTTCAGATAGTACACTCATAATTACAATCAAAAATTACATAATACAAAATACAAGAGAAAATATATACGACTTAGACATTATTTTTCTCTTTATTTTTCTTTTCTTATCAGTTTTACATATTTAAATATTTCCTAAAAAAAACTAATATTTAAAAATATAAAAATAATGGTCCGCCGGTATCGGGAGCAGGGTCCAAGCTACCGGTGTTTAGGGCTCCAGAGACCTCCTCACAATGCGAGCCGTATCGAGGAGTAGGTACTGCCTTCTGAATCAGGCCCTTGATCCAACCGCCAAAGCAGCTTCGACAGATGTTCGTCGAGGCTTTTGGCAATCAAGCCATTGGCTGTTACGACAATTTAAATAAAATTATTAAGACAATTACAAATATCAAATTTGCAGCAGTCATACACAGCCTTGACAATAGCATTTTTAGTGGATCTTATTCGGGACATGAAGGAAGTGGCCCGTCTCCTCATTACTGCATAAAAATCTATTAATATGACTGTTATGCTTGCGAATGATATTACATAGTTTAAAACACAAACATAAGTTCCGTTTACTTAACTAGTATTTGTTTACTTGAATACACAAGTCATTCAGCTGTTTTCGAAATTATTTAAACTCACACAAAAGTGTAAGCAAACTGTTAGAAAAGAAAATCGATTAGTAAAACAATTTTTTTAAACGCAGTCTCGATCTCTCTCTCGAAATTGAAGGCTTATTGCTGCAAATAGCATCAGTATCTTGCAAAAAACGAGACAAAACTAATCACGGTTGACACCCAAAACTGATTAAACTACATTATCGGTCCCCAATAAAAATGCTTATAATTGGAACATTTAGCATAAAAATCGTGAATTATGCGCGAAAACAGCACCCAAACGCAATAACATGCAGTAACCCCTGAAAGTCGTTTGTAATCTAAACAAAACACTATTTTAAAGATATAAAGTTTATATTAGAATAACAGCTGTTATATTAAATTATGTTTCGGCATTATAAATAAACACTTCGCGGTGGATTCATCCTGCGGTCTTAAAGATATCCGTGATGCTAACTAAAACTATGAAATTTTAAACAAATTATAATCTCTCTACCATTTTGAGGTGCAATGACATGGACGCAAAGATTGTTATGAAAGTTGTGGGTACTTAGTTGAAAATCAAAGCGGGTAATAGAATTATAACCTTGCAAAAGAAATATTAAATTTCTAAAGTTTACGTGAGTCAATCTCCAAAAATTGTGTAAGGAAAACAAGTACCTATAGATATGCTTCTTATTTCGAACGTGACGCTTATTACGTGTTACGAATCAAGCTAACATGACCACAGACAGACACTTATTTTTATTGGTACTCAAATATTAGGTTTCAGTATTACAAAGAATAGATCCTATTTTTCTAAAAGGCCAGTATTCGTCACGTTTCTTTTCTCCGAAGAGGTTGTAAGTAAATGTTTGTCTGCAAAATATACTACGTAACTGCAGCACAGTTTTTTTTTTAATTTTCAATTTTCCTATGACGAACATTTCATAATATTGGTTTACTGTTATTTTCTGTCCTGGATTTTTGTACCGTATGCATTATGACTGAAAAGTAGGGTAAATTTTGACGGCACGGTTGGCGCAGTGGCTGAGCGATTGACTGCTGCGCTGCGTGTCGCGGGTTGGATTCCCGCACCGTTGTTATTTGTGTATGTAAGTTTAAATGTTTGTAAACGCACCCACGATACAGGAGAAAATCCACGTGATGCGGAGGAATGAGGAAAATTTTGAATGAATGAATGTGCATAGCTATATGAGTACAGGAAGATCAAAGAAACGAACGATAGACAGTGTGAATGCAAGAATGGCTGCTGTGCCAACGATGCATAATTCAAGTAAAACTACTTCTAATAAGGTTAGTAGTTGTTACAGTACCGTGTTGTGTACTTAATCTGTTTTATATTATAATTAATCCATAGATTTAATTTGCTATTATTCGAAGTATGTCACAACTCACGATTGATCTTGTTTTGTCATTGTATCTCATTCATAAGTAATACATAAAAGCCCGATTCATATAGGTAACGTTATAAGAAACCATTTTACATAATAAATACAGTAATGTAACTTAGTGAGAACACGATATTTATGTTAATATATAACAAGTATGGTCTAGATTCTTTTATTGAGACAAGAATGTGAACGATTTAAAACAATGTTCTATCTAAAAGATTTAATCATTTCAAATTATCTTGAGAACCTAATAAAAAACCGGCCAAGAGCGTGTTGGGCCACGCTCAGTGTAGGGTTCCGTAGTTTCCCGTCCGTCACAATAAGTGTTCCCACTTATGAGTGTAAGGAGTTTAAGGAGGAGAAAAGACAAAAAGTTGTACAAAATACAACTTTTTGTCTTTTTTGTACAAAAACTGTTGTGTCAATCAAGTTCAAAATGATTTTCATAGAAAGTCCTTATAAAGTTCTACTTTTCAGATTTTTTTCATATTTTCTAAACTTATGGTTCAAAAGTTAGAGGGGGGGGGACACATTGTTTTTTACTTTTGGAGCGATTATTTCCGAAATTATTGACATTATCAAAAAATGATTTTAATAAACCCCTATTCATTTTTAAATACCTTTCCAACAATATATCACACGTTAGGGTTGAAATTTAAAAAAAAATCACTTCCCACTTTACATAACAATTATGTAAATGTATTTAAACTAAATGATATGTTGAGATTTATATGTGGAAATTGCAGTAATTCTAAATTTATTTTATTAGACAATGACTATAATAATTATCGTAGAACTTTTAATAAGCAAATTGCATGCAAGTTAATATATAGGGAAATACTACATGTGAGATATACAATTGCCTATTCAAATTACACAAAAAATGCTCTCAATATTCAGAAAAAAACATTTAAAATTCAATCACGAGATGCGTGGACACAAACAGATTGCAATTTTGACGGAAAGGAGAAGCTAGACAATAATACAACCGGATTAATATTAGAGTCTTCTACATGTACACAAATTAATAATTCTCTTGGTTTTAGCGATGTCATATGTTTTCGAGAATAAAGTAGAATCACCAAATTGTTATTCGCTGGACAAAAGCCTTTCAAACCCTTCACTATCACAAACGATCTGTTTAAAATTGTTTCACCAAAATGTATGTGGTATAAACAATAAAAAACTAGAACTTGAATCATATATTGAAACTTTTTGTAATGGTTTGGGCTATGTTTGTATAACGGAACATTTTTTAAATGATAAATCCATTAATTTATGTCAAATAAGCAATTATAATTTAGTATCATATAACATAAGGACGAACAAAAAAAGAGGTGGTAGTCTTATTTTAGCATATATGAATAAAGAGTGTGAAGATATTATTGCAATGCAGAAGTTGTACAGATCCGAAAGCTTTGAGATTTGTGGTGTAAAGGATCTTGAAACAGGTTTAAATATTTGTTGCTGTTACAGAAGCCCAAATGACAAAAATTTTGACAGATTCATAGGAAGCCTAGAGAAATTGTTAGAACATTTTATTGATAAGAAGTGTGTTATATGTGGTGATTTTAATGTCGACATACTTGCGGATAGTAAAAAATCTTTGGAGTTTATAAGTATATTAAAGTCTTACAATTTTAGGCACCTGATAAATACTCCTACTTTTATGCGAGGCAAATCATACTCTTGCATTGACAATGTATTGACTAATCTTTCCGACGATTATATAGAGAAGTGTTCGGTAGAACATAATGGTTTAGCAGATGGCCACGCTGGTCTTTTTTGTAATATAATTCTTGATAAGATTGATGGAAAAACAAAAGAATCTAAACATACCATGGTGATTAATAGAAGAACATTTAACATGAAAAATAATGCTGCATTTAAACAGAGTGTTCAAAATTTAAATTGTAATCTCGTGGGTATCAATACATTTCTCAATAATTTTAATAAAATCTTTCGTAAATGTTACCCAAAGAAAACCAGGAAAGTAAAACTAATGAACAATTATCAAATAAAGTGGATAACTAAGGGGATTAAAGTGTCAAGTAAAATGAAAAGAATATTATGTTCGGGCACCAACAATAACATTGATGTTTATAATTATAAAATAAATTACATAAGAATCTATAGAAGAGTTTTAAAGCGGGCACGAAAATTGGCCATTTCATGTCATCTCAACAAAGCCGAAAACATATCAAAGGAGACATGGAAAATTGTAAATCAGCAGACAAAAAGAAAACAAAACAAAGTTAAAAGGAAACTTATTCTAAACATTGACAACAGGGTGGTTACAGATCAACAAGAAATAGCAGACACTTTTGTTGACATATTTGTGTATAAATCGTCACTTCTAAAAACAGAAGAAGAAAGAGCAATGTCCTTTTTAAGAAACTCAACACTGAGAGTAGAAAATGAGATGACATTCAATATGACGACACCACAGGAAATAACAAAAATTGTACGTAATATGGCAAACAAAAAGTCCTGTGGGCACGATAACGTACCGATATCGGTGATCAAGAATAGTATAGGAGTATTAGCGTATCCCCTATCTGAATTCATTAATAAATGTATTGAGGAGTCTGTTTTTCCTGAACAACTTAAATTGGCAAAGGTTGTTCCACTTCATAAAAAGGGTACAAAAACGGACCCTAAAAATTACCGGCCAATATCACTACTACCAATTTTATCAAAAATTTATGAAAAAATATTGAAATCTAGGCTAATGGTCCACTTAAATTTAAATAGAATAATTAATTTTAGACAATTCGGATACCAAAAGGGGATAGGCACTTCAGACGCGATAAATAACCTTGTTAATGACATAATTCGTAAATTGAATGACAAAATGAAGGTAGCTGGATTATTTATTGATTTAAGTTCTGCATTTGACACAATAAATCACGAGCTACTTCTGGCTAAACTAGAGCATTATGGTATAAGGGGTAAAGCGTTAAAACTTTTGACATCTTATTTGGAAAACCGTAGAATGTACGTAGAAATAAAGGACATCGAAGTGAATAATAACGCAAAGTGTGTGAGTGAAGTAATATTTAAGTCAAAAATGACGAAAATAAGTCGTGGTGTGCCTCAAGGCTCAATCTTGGGACCAATATTATATATAATTTTTACTGATGACTTACTCAATTTTATGAATAATATCCAACCTGACGCAGGGCTTATTATGTTTGCAGATGATACGAACGCCATAATCGGGTCGCCAAATTTAAACGTGCTGGCAGAAAACGTAAATAAGTGTCTACAAAATCTTTCTGTTTGGTTTACAGCAAATAATTTAATAATAAATCCAAATAAAACCCAAGTTATGTTGTTTAAAACAACGTCACGTAACAAAGATAGCATAAATGTCACTCTCAATGGGGATAATATTGGTTTAGCAAATGATGTTAAATTTTTAGGAGTTTACATAGATTGTTTATTAAACTGGAAAAAAGAGCTCACCGCCATTGATTCCTCAATATCTTCGGCTTGCTACGCGCTAAGGAGCCTCAGGGACGATATTGACCTAAAGCAGCTAAAAGCAGTATATTATGCATTGGTGGAATCCAGATTAAGATACAGCATAATGTATTGGGGCAGCAGTTATGGGTATAATTGCCGAAGAGCATTCACACTACAAAAACGTGCATTAAGAACCATTGTCAGAATTCCACAGCGAGAGTCATGTAAGGATTTTTTTAAGGAATTGGGTATATTAACGGTACCAAGCTTATATGTTTTAGTACTACTCAGCCACTTCGCAAAATACATACACGAGCATGAATCACAAGAAGAACGTGAACTTAGAGAGAACACTAGAAGAAATGTTATGAAAAACAAAATTGCACCAAAATTCAATATTACTAAACATTGCTCTAAATACCAAGCAGTAGAATTATTTAACAGGTTGCCTCCTGACTTGAGATTATTGATTTATAAGGGAACTCAATTCAAAGCTAAACTTAAAGCATTTCTGCTAAATAAATGTTTATATTCTCTGTCAGAATTGGAAGATCAATGATGATAAATAATTTTTATATTAAGTCATCTATTTACCTTTTTGTATAAACCATTTAGTTTAAGACATTTAGACGAGTACATCCAATGCGTTATTAGACTGTTTGCACTTTATTGATTTATAACAACTTGACACCCATTTATAATAATTAATACAATGACTATTTACAATCTAATGACATCATATTTATAATATTTTTAGTGACATTTTTATTGATTATTATTTATTGTTTTTGTATTTTTTCAATTGACTATTTATTGTTTTTTAGGTTTTTCAAATTAATTATGTAATGTATTAATGTAGGCTTAATTCAAACACAATGCAAATTGTTAAATGAATAAATAAATGAAAATGAAAATATAGGGTGGCTACCCTAATAAAACATTTTTTTCCAATTTTTATTTTACCACTTTGTCGGCGTGATTGATATACATATTGGTACCAAATTTCAGCTTTCTAGTGCTAACGGTCACAGAGATTAAGCGAGGACGGACGGACGGACGGACGGACAGACAGACATGGCGAAACTATAAGGGTTCCTAGTTGACTACGGAACCCTAAAAATCAATGAGATTTAAAAATTACTAACAGCACCCTGCGTTTTACACACGTAGAATGGGATATTATACGTATGAACCTTCCTCTTGAATCACTCTATCTATTGCTGAGAACTGCATTAAAATCTGTTGAGTAGTTTAAAAGATCTAAGCGAACAGACAGTGGATGCGACTTCATTGTATGGCAATAATGTAATTTTAAAATGTTTATTATTCAGTAAAATTCCAATACATAAACAAGCATCAGTACTAATCGTACATCACTAAGTAAACAAAAACAAATGCATTTTATTAAAAAGTTATTTTTTTTTTGCCTAGTTGTTCTAATGGTCGCAAGCGCGTCTACTGAATTGAGTTCCTCAATTAAATTCCCGATTCAAACAAAGTATTATAAGGTCTTTCCATCGAAAATTTGTCTTAGCCTGTATTTATGCCCACTTAATAGCAATAAACTCGCCCTATATTACATGGGACTGAAAAAACATAACTGGTGATGTGGGTGTACTACAAGGTAAACTCATTCTAACCCTTTCAGGATTACAGACGTTATGTTATGTTATGTTATGTAAATCATTTGGAATGGAAGGAGTGGAGGGAGGCATTTACCCAAGAGCGATGCAAAGCAGGCTAGGATAAAAAGATCGTGAAAAATAAAGCCGCAAAATAACAAGTCAAGATGACAACAAAGCCGGGGTTGAGGGTTGTTGTGGGTTGTTGCCGGAGTTGTGGGTTGTTCGAAAGACATACCGCGGCCCCGGAACATAAAGTGTAAAAGAAGGAACATGAACAAGGGTTTTAGTCAGTAAAAGCCTAACACTCCCCAGGGGGAAGTTATTTGATGATTTCACATCCGCAAAAAAAAGTTGACGACCAACAAGGATAAAACAATAAACGCACAAACTCTTTTGCAAAACAATCTGAGCTTCGTTACTTATTTACATAAAACATTACGCAATATTAATGTTAATAGACCAAGCAGCTGACTTTTTAATAAGCTGCGCGGGAGCATGCCTTGCGGTTTAGTGGTCGGTGCATCGTGACAATGCTGTTACGACACAAACCTTGCCTAATTAAAATTACTGGCGCAACTTTGTCACGCTTTATCTGGAGAAGTTAGAAGATTTGCACCTTGGTTCGTGCAATTTTCATTTACGACTAAAATAAGGCTAAACGTACCAGCCATTGCTTGCGTAAGGGTTAAAATTCTTGAACTTTATGTTTATTAATAATACACCCACGTTTCACCAGTTATTTTTTAATCCCATGTAATAGGGGGTTAGCCCATTAACATAAACCGAGCACAAAACCAAGAAGTTCCTGTTGGAAAAGCCCTATAACACCTTGCCCGCCCCGGAAATCAGACCCAAGGTCTTATACTCAGCAGTTGCGCTTGCGATCACTCAAATCTATATATTTTATTTCTCATAGGCCTACAAAAGCATTTATAATACGTTGAGAAAAGGTACACGGTTCGGGTTGGTCTTTTCCTATGGAGAAGAACCGGCAAGAAACTAAAATAAAAATATTTATTCAGTCCAGAAAAAAAAAACAATACACAGTATAAACACAGTACAATATTAAAAAGTTTGTAACTAGTTACAAATTAGCCTAAATTTAGATTTTTGTATATTCCCTGGACTCCACACTAGGATACCCTGTGTCGTGAGGTCAGTATCTTTTCAAGTAAGGCTACATTCTAAATTTAACAGACTTGATTACAAAAGAAAAGAGAGCATAATGTTACTAAAAACTCCATGGTTACTCTTTTAAAAGCATTTGGTTTTACAATGTTGATATTACAGCGTACTTAAGTATGAGAGAATAGTGTAGGCCCTACAATAAGTCATTGCTTACGTTAAATCTAATAGGTAGTCATCTATCATGTTGAAAGATATTATCTTCGACTTTCCGATCTATAGTCCCATCTTTGCTTATGCAAACTATACTGTGATAGTTGATTAATCTTTTATTTATCTAAAACTAATTCTTCAAACATCATTATCTGTTATCAAAGTTAATTCCCAAGGTACTTACAACAAATAAGTAATAAATAAACTGTCTTACGAACCAATTAACAATTTAGCAAAGCGTTGCATTTAGCACTAAATTATTCTTTTGTAACTTTGTCGGACAGAAAGTTGATTAGAGGAAGTATTAAATTTATAAATTGCATTTAGCAACGCAATTCGGATATTAGCTTTTTAGGGTTCCGTACCTCCTCAAAAGGAAAAAACGGATCCAATATAGGATCACTTTGTTGTCCGTCTGTCTGTCACGACCCTTTATCTCGGGAACGTATTGAGGTATGAAATTAAAACCATATACTTACGTCTGTCGGTGGTCCCTTGCATCTGTCTGTTTAAATCTGATTTTTAAACCTCCTAGTCTACGCAATCAAAAGTTAATTATGCCTTTTATGTCGCAAGTTTGTACGGAACCATCGGCATGCGATTCTGTACTAGCACTTGGCTGTTTTTTTGTTTATTTATATAACCATACTTAAGTTAGGCATTTGCTGGATGAATATAATAGGTAGAACTTGGGAAACTCACGAGCAATTACTTTAGCTTCTACACAACTTCGTTCAAGAGTGCCAATTTTCTGAAGATTGGAATTGAAACTGGATCGGATTGGAATGGAATCGAGATTGGGATTGATTTCAAGAGTAAGCCTGCTGCAGGTTGTTAGTCAGTTAAACACAAAATTGTCAACCAATTCATGGCACATATAAGGTTGTAGTCAATTACCAACCTATTTTGAATTAATGTAAAAAAGAATTAATGGGTTGTTGGACGATACATCACATCATTCTTAACCCATCTTAATAGCAATTTGACGGAAAACCAAACTGACGGCATGGTCGGCACAATGGTTAAGCGGTTGGCTGCTGTCGCGGGTGCTATTCCCGCACATAAATTTTTGTATGATCTCCAGGTAGATGTTCCAGGTCTGTTTGTTAAATGTTTGTGAACGCACCCAAAATACTGGAGAAACCCTTGGTATAAGGCAATTAAAAAAATGGTCTAGTTTCATTTTATTTAGACACTTTAGAAAAATGTATTGAATATAAGGATGCATATCATTATACCCTGTCTGACTTCCATATTTAAGCTGACCCGGTCACTTTTTTAAGGTTGTCCATCTGTCTTCCTGAGAGTTTTTAATTAAAACATTCTAAATTCGAAATTTAGTTTCCAAAAGCCACGCCCCCTTTCCGGCAACACATATAATTTGATTAGTTTCCCGCACAGTTTGCCCCTACTCGTACCATAAATTGTTTTGTAAACACACGTTGAATAACTAGTAAACAAGCTTTCACATTTACAGCGGGTAAACATTAGTTAAGATGAGTTATGCTTCCTGAACCCACTACTGCTGATGCTCTTAAAGTGAACACATGGTCCACGTTATTTGAAAGTTTAGCAATTGTTTAAGATACGACGGGGGAACACACGCTGTGCGTAAAAGTCCCTATAGTTAAATAAACAAAAAAAAGTGAACACGAAACTTAAGTAATTTCTAGAGAGCTTATTTTAATGCAATGACATATCGTATTTACAGAATTACATATAGAACCCAAATTTAGTGTTTCCACCCATCCCCTCAGGCCTCAAGAAAAATTGGACACATTCTTGCAATAAGTCAAGCTGTCGAACGCTATCGTAAATCAATGAAATAACCTTTAATTACTCCTCCAAGCAATTTCGTCGCCATTACATTGTCAAGAACATAAATAATCTCTTAACAACATTGTGAGTAATAAATCAATGATGTTTTACATAACTTTTATAACACATTACGCATCTTTTATAAACGTTTTACTCATCTCAGTTTCTTATGTCCGCTATTAGTAATGCTAAGCAATAATTAAATAAATTCCTAAAGAATGGGTGCTAATTTGTAACCCTCGGATTGACGTCGAAAGTTGAAATTCTAGGAGTGCTGTAATAATTACTTAGGCATTAAATTAGGTGTCGCATAGTATCAGTGAAAAACGGAATTAATAACGGCCAAAGTATAATATATAATCCCTATGAAAGCTGCGATTGGCATGTAAAAGATGCCATCATAAGGTTTGTCTTTCCGGGGTCTCGAGTTGTTCGAAAGAGATACCGCGACCCCGGAACACAAAGGGCAAAAGAAGGAACATGGATGGGATTTAGTCAGTAAAAGTTAATTCCCTTCCGCTCCGCTCAGAGCAAGGAAAGTTATATGGTGATTTCCCATCAGAAAAAAAAGTATTTGTTTTTCACATTGATTAACAAAAGGAATCGTTTGTGCGTAAATATCACTTCCACTGTAATACTTCTTCATTCATATTTACTTCTGGTCATAAAACTATTGTACAGAAAAGTAATAACTGCAGTTGATAGTGTTGTAAGACATAGGCACGGCACTCACTTTGTTTTGTTTTCATTGATATTCACATCTAGACATAAAACCATTTGTAAACCGTTATTTGTTACATTGAACAGGCGATTTTACGTAATGGTTTTAACTTTAGGTTTTTTAAATAACACCATGTATGTTTATGAAAAAAAAATATGGTGAGTGAGAGTTTGTCATGATGTTGGTGTACTAAATACGTGGTGACCATTTGTGCGTCTACGATGCGGAGTTCTACCCTGTATTATTTGATACTCCTCTACCCTTTAAGGATTACAGGCTTGATTTAATTATTATTCATTTACATATACACTGGAGAATAAATAAGGAAACATGGGTACTAATAAAACATAGAGTACAAAGGCACAACTTATTTCGAAAGAAATTTCTACCAGCAGGCTTGTGAAAGGAAATATGAAGAAAAGAAACGTAGACAGTAGTGTGTGAGAATAGGAAGAGATTTAATTTAAGAAATATGAATGCGTTAAACTAAATCTATATATATATAAAAATGAAACCCGTTTCCCGTTGTCACGCCATAACTTGAGAACGGCTTGACCGATTTGGCTGATTATTTTTTTGTAGTTTTGTAATACTCTGTAGAAGGTTCTTACGGAAAAAAATATTAAAAAAAGGTTTTAGAAAAATTGAAAAAAATACATTTAATTTCGCATATTTTAAAAAAACGCGCGTAACGAATGTCAACGTCATTCACAGCCATAGACTATGTTGAAAGAGCATCGTTTGTTCGGAAATGTGGTTACTTAATTAAATTCTATCGCACTAATTTACTATTTTTTTTTAAAGGGGAACTGTGTTACCCCGAATTTAACGCGAGCGAAGCCGCGGGCAAAAGCTAGTTTTAAATATAAGTACACATATAAGAAAAACATATAAACACATGTTTTTTTTTGCGAATGGGAAATCATCAAATAACTTCCCTCGCTCTGGGCGAAGCGGGGCGGAGTGTCAGACTTTCACTGACTAAAACCCACCCATGTAATGTAGAACACATGTTATGTTACATTTTTGAGGATTTGGTTTTCGACATTATTTAGAAACACAAACGACCTTTCACGTTCAAATGATCTAACAAACATACATTCGCTTGTTTGCATCTAACTTTGTATATACAAGTCTCTACTTCATTATAAGTAGATTGATATGAATATACCAATTTGCTAGCTTGGAATAAATTACGAAGGAGTTTACATTTACAGATTGGATAATAACCTATGTATACGAAGCGATTTTTCATTCAGATATGATCTCATTTCAAACAAATTTAATATTAAACGAAGTAATTCCATAACTTTACTAGTAAAGCACGGCCTTCATATAAAATTGTTTCTTTATTTTACAGTTTTACAATAATGAAATCGCGTTCGATATCAGGTGTACAAATGTGAAATTCATGGTTGCCGATTTCATCAGAGACGGTATATTTAGATAACAACATGAATAAACTCAATACCGTATTTATTTATAAATGTAGCCTTTGTCGGCTACACATTTTCAAATATTTTTTTAGTAAGACACTTGTGGTTTTGCCTGCATCAGCCAAAACCACAAGTGTCTTCAAATTTATTTAATTAGAATATGTAACCGACACGTTAAGAAGTTGAGTCGCAGTTCTTCGATGAGGGTGCCCGAGAACCATTCGGAATCCAGACTTAATGCAGATTATCGCCCATACCTTGTCAGTATTTCACATCCATCGTTATTCATCATTTACGCCATGGCAAGGAGTGGAATTCCCTGCGACTGTGTTCCCGAGTTCATATCGCTAGGATCTATTTAAGGCAAGAGCAACGCCGGGGTTGCGGGTTGTTCGAAAGAGATACCGCGGCCTCGGAACGTAAAGGGCAATAGAAGGAACATGGGTGGGTTTTAGTCAGTACAAGTCTGACATGCTCTCCCGCTCCGCCCAGAGCGGGGGAAGTCATTGGATGATTTCCCACCCGAAAAAAAAAGGCAAGAGCAACAACAACAAGCTTCTTTTTATTTAGCTGGTCCTATTGTCGATCTCATCCCTGTCCTTAGAGAAGAAGAACAGTGAGCCCATTTACACAAAAAATAAGGTAGTATACTTAGTACAAAAAAATGTTTTTATAATCGCAAAACACGAAAATACATGTGGGGCGTAGAAATCCCGAGTGAAGCTAAAAGGTAGTCGTTCTCCCTGTCATTGCAATTTTTATTCTGTACTTCTACGCAGATATACCAACTAAAAAAAAAATACAAGTTTTGAATCTACTTCCCTGACCACCGTACTATTCAATACATCTATCAGCCCTAATATTTTGAATGGTTTACATTTAGTCTAACCGTAAAACGTGATTTACGACCCCAAAATGTTATGCAAATTTATTTTTAGCCCTTTCTTTCGAAAAATCACATCTAATAATTCACAAAGCAAGTAAGACAACAGTAAAATAACACATACATTCAAGTTGGCGCAGAAGCACTTAAAAAGCAATAGTGCGTAAACGCACTTTGAGTTATCTAACAGCCGCAGACGTGAGAAAAACGGAATTAGCGATTCACTGATCGACGTAACGATTTCTTTTTATCTCGCGAACACAATGTATTTGCCCGCACTTCCGAGGCGTTGATAGATATCTCGAGATTCGTCGATACGAAAAAGGTTGTTGTAACGTAAGTCGCAGCTGATAATTACCGGTTTATCTCACTATTTCGACATTTTGCAAGGCCTTCCTCTGCTGATCTTAGAAGATGCCTGTTAAAAACTTATTGGCAAATGGGAATCTTCTTCCTTCTTCGTGTGGTTATTGTATAAACTGGTGGCAGAGTTATTATGTCGCTGAGAAAATTCTCTCAAGCAAGCTGGTTTCCTCACGAAGTGAAGTGAAAGCCTTGGATTTGAAATTGAGACTACTATGATTTGGCATTTGGCTATCACTGTGCTGTAATGGGAATTATAAGAGTTGTATCTTATACTAGCGCCTAAAATACACGCCAAGATAACTGAATTTATAACTGTGACATGAACATGGATTAACACCTTAGTGCCTATATACTAAGGTGTTAATTCATGTAGCAACTGGCTTATTTTTTGCTGATGGGAAATCATCAAATAACTGGGAGTGTCAGGCTTGTACAGACTGAAACCCACCCATATTCATTCCTTATATTTCCCTTTATAACAAACCGTCCTAGCGCAATCTATTTAGCCATCATATTTTTTCTGCCTTGTCCCATTCTATTTAGGGCCGGCGCAACACGTTTTCTTCTTCCATTCTCCCCTGTCAGAAGTCACAGCATCATTTACTCCTTTCTCCTTCACATTATTCCTTACACAACCCATTCATCTTTTCTTTCCTTTCTCCATAGGGGAACTTTAATTTCTAGACTGTGCCAACAGAACTGACACAAAAATTTGGCGCCTTAAGTAGCGTCCATAAGTTTCTGTAATGAACATAAACGGAATGGATCGATGATCGTAAAAGCAAAACAAATGAATTAATCCACTTACATGACACTTAAAATCATTTACACGCGCCTAAGGCTAACAACAGCTTCTAGGAAAAGTGGTAATCAGTTAACTAACGACTTACAGGTCTAACCAGCTTTGATGAGGAAGCGGAATTTCATTCCTCCGTATCTCATATATGTGTATGAGAGATATGAGAGTCGTGTTCTAGGGTTGGGACGTAAACTGGTTTATCTAGACGTGTATTAGTTTTCACACCTTCGTTTTAATCTTCCTGTTTGTCTTGATTTTACTTGTTTGTTTTTAGTTTTTATATTTATGATGTGGTTGTAAAATGGTAATCTTGATCATGTTTTTTTCTAATGACAGTTGGAGACGCGCTTCTTTTATGAGACTGTGCCGGTTGTTACTACAACCGAACTACGAACTCAGTCTACTGACTGAGTTCAAAGATCTTCCATAGATTTTATATTTTTTTTAATATTAAATTGTATTATTTATTCGTCTTTTTCAACTCGTTACTTTTCACAGCTAAATGTAGGCCATGATGAGAATGTGTGTCAAAAACCTGTTTTTAATATTTTGTCTTTCTTTGTTTTGCAGTATAAAGTTGATAATCCAAATAAGATAGGAACTAGTAGGTGCCTGCACATCAAGCTACTACAATCTGTCAGATTTCTTTGATAGATTTTCGACTTTATTTCTAAATTATTAGGTTCAAGGTTCATTGGAAAAAATTGACAATTTCGGGTAGCTTGACCTGCTGGCGTCTGTACATTATTTTGCAAATATAGTATACACAGCTCTTTATAATTATTTCATTTGGCAACCCTACCTTACAAGTTTTTCTTCATAGTAAACACACTGATTGATAGCTCACGTAATCAGAATAGTTGCAGCTTCTGTACCGGTTGCTACCGCTCTAGTATGAAATTAATGGATCGTCATAAAAACTCAATAAATACATATTACTAATGATACATTGGTAAGATTCTAGTTGCTTCGTCTGTCACGAATAAACGGTTTGTTCTCACGGAATATTTGATATGGTAACAATTTTGACGACACGGTTGGCGTAGTGGCTAGGCGTTTGACTGCTGCGCTACGAACGCGCGTTCGAACTCCGCGCGGAACAAATATTTGTATGACCTACAGGTAATTGTTCCAGGTCTGGCTGTTTGTGTATGTGAGTATAAAAGTTTGTAAACGCATCCACGATGCAGGACAAATTCCTAGTGTGAGGCAACATTTTCTTTTATAAAAAGAAAAAAAAAAACAAAAATAATCTTCATTAGTGCTATTTTACGTATCGAAGTCCTCATTCTTCTCTATCTCTATTAGATGTCACAATATAAGGTGTCCACACAGAACAAAGAAACCAGGACTTTTTTCAATTGATTCTTTCACACATACTTACAAATACTTGTTCCTTGCTGAAATCGAACCACTATAAATTTTAGAATAAACTGTATTTTTATAGGTCATATAATATGCTCTGTATAATAAGAATGATAGCCATGGACTAAAAACAGTGAAACCGTTGTCTATTTTTGAACTTAGATCTTTGAACCCTCCTCATAAAGTGGACCTTGTCAACAAAGAAGAAAGAGGTCGCAATAACAAGCAAACTCCTTTGTTCTCAAACGTGAGAATTTACTTACTTTTTTTTAAAAAGAACCTACCTGCATTTAGCTAAATATTGATGTACCTTTTCCTCAACGGATCAAGAGTGTTCAATAAAGCATATGCAAGTTGTTAGCATCAATCAAAACCGTTGAAAACGGCATGTAACACATGATTACGAAGAGCAATAAACTTCGCAGTGTCAACGTTCTCGTCAGATACTATTCTACTTTGGTTCTGACTCACTGTTTGAATAAGATATATTGCATAAATATTGTTGGTGTCGAATAGCTGTTCACCAAACCGCTAGGACCAGCAATAGATAATTGTAGACAGAAGTCCCACTGGAGACAGCCCTGACAGAGAGCAAAGTAAGTGCATATACATTTGCATTCACAATAGACTCGGGGACCAGATTCACGTAATCATGGATTTATGGTATCAAACATAAAAAATAAAGCCAAATTGAGAACCTTCTCCATTTTACATAGAAGTTGGTTTAAAATTATGCATGAAGATCTCTCTTCCATCTTTTTAGCGACGAACGACAACTTATTTTCATTAACGATTACAAATGCTTGGTGACGCTAAGAACGAATGTTTTCATTCCAAAACTATTCCTTTTAATATTTGCAGTAGGTTGAAACTTCTGTGTTGTCTGTCTGCAGCTTGATCTGTAAACATTGCAACTCCTAGCATTGTAGTCCACTAAACTACTGTCGGATTTGAGTACCCAATAATATTTCAAACTCGCCGTAACGTATCTTTGAATACCAATTGATGTTAATAAGCTCTAGAAGCCTAGATTTATTTATTTGTGCAGCAAGAGTAAAATTAGACTGTATTTACTCTAATAGGTTATTTCGGACTAGTGATCGTATGTGACTGCTGATCATGGGGTCTTTTTTTTAAGGATAGCAAACCATCAAATAACTTCCCCCGCTCTGGGCGGAGAGGTGGGGAGTGTCAGACTTATACTAAAACCCAGCCATGTTCCCTCTATTGCCCTTTATATTCCGGGGCCGCGGTTTCTCTTTCGAACAACCTGCAACCCCGGCAGGGAGCATGAAGTCTTGAGTGATTTCCAGGTCAGTAAAAAGTTATTGAGTTTTTGCAACAAGAAATTCTCATTAGCAGCGCAGCCACCGAGTTTGGATAAGGTGTCCTTGTGATGGCAATAGGCTTACCTCATATTACTTAAACAGCGAAATTTGGCTGTACTATTAGGCACGCCTCTGCATAACCATTCGAGGATTACAGGCGTGATGTTCTGTTTATAATATTTAAAATTACTCCTAAATTGAAGGTAAAATCATATGGTGCGTTTACAAACATTTAAACTCACATACACAAACAGCCAGACCCGGAAGTACTATCTGTAGTCCATGCAAATATTTGTACCGTGTGGGAATCGAACCCGCAACAGGCAGCGCAGCAGTCGATCGCTCAGCGACTACGCCAACCAAAATTATTTGCTGGTAAATACTAGAAAAATGCTTAATTACAAAGCCATATTTAGCTCTAGCTATATTTATCACTAGGCACTTACTTTAATTGAAAATGAAAGTGAATTGATTACTAGCTGTTTGATACTTTTATGTCTATCCTAATTAGAGGAAATAGGAAGTATTATGCTATTTAAGTATAGTTCTATCCCACGGCATTAACTATTACCTATAGGTAATAGATGATATTTGTTAAGCAACGTGTGAGATCATGAAAAACGTGATTACTGATAAAAGAAGGCTAGGCAGATGATAATGGTCAAGACCAAGGGCAATGGGTAGCTCACCGTCCGTCCGTCGATTGACGACAGGCCGTGTCGACGGCGCGTTCGTGTTTCACGCGCGCCTCAAAGAGAGTCAGCAAAGCAGAGGGGCTTGCCAGAGCCTCCGCCTGCCGGGGTTGCGGGTTGTTCGAAAGAGATACCGCGGCCCCGGAACGTAAAGGGCAATAGAAGGAACATGGGTGGGTTTTAGTCAGTACAAGTCTGACATGCCCCCCCGCTCCACCCAGAGCGGGGGAAGTCATTGGATGATTTCCCACCCGAAAAAAAAAAAAGACCATTTTATTTCCTAACCATGTTGGGACCGGCTTCTAATCTAACCGGATCCAACAGAATACCAGTATTATACATGGAGCGATTGCCAATCTGACCCCCCACAGCCCAGTTAGTACTGGGTAATATAATACCCCTAGGTAAGACTGTTTGTCAGACTTCCAGGCCACTGACTACCTGTAACGACTGTCAAAGAACAACAAATGACAGCCGAAACCAACAACTTAACGTGCTTTCTGGGCACGGAAGAAACTCGGTATGTAAAATGTGGTTGCCATCCACTGACCAAACTAAGCAAACACCTAAACATCTGCCAACTTAACAATTATTCGTCAATAGAATGCTCTACCAAGTGAGATTATCTTTCCCCAAATTCACCGTAAGATACTCAAGATGAACTAAAACATTACAATGCGGGTTTTACCAGCACTCATCTATTTACCACAACCGTTCATAGTGAAGTAGTTACTATTACTTGCGGTAAATATATTACCAGCAGATTATTCAAACGAATATCAGGATACTGTTATCGAGTATCGTTGAAAAGTGATGACGATATTATAAGGGCCGATTTCACCAATTTAATAGGATCGAGATCATCATGATCTAACACACCTTCTTGCGCTTTATTGGCTCCACCAGCACCACTGAGAGCTCGGTACCACCTTGAGGGTCTTCACAATCACATCGAAGTGCTTGATTGGCTTCACCAGAACCAATGATAGCATGGTGGGACGGGTTGAAATAAAACATCTGAAAACTGATTTCACCTTTCGAATTTCGAATTTCGTTCTCTAAAATTAAGTTTCCAAGGACAAACAGCGTAATAGTTGTCACAAAAACGAAAAACGTTTAGAATTTGCAACATACCAAAGCGACTTACTGCGTCTATAAAACGAAACATGTCAGCATTTCAAAACGCTGCAAGTTGTCAAAATCACAGTAAAAATATAGACAGTACGGAAACTACGTACTAACGTTCGAAACGGCACACTCACACAAACACGCGAATACGAGACCTCTAAGCGGACATCGCGGTGCTGTCAGTCGTGAGTTTCAGTATAGTATAATGTACTCTGTGGTCGTGAGTGCCGCGTCAAGACGAGTGGTTGCATTTATCTCCATAAAATGCATAAATTAGACAAAATTGGTTTTATAGTACCCTGTCTTTGTTTCCCAATAGTTTATTTGAAGAAGATATTCGTTAGAATGAGAATTTATTATACTATAAAATTTATTATTAAAGCATTCCGAACATGTCCTAGCAGACGAAAATAATAATTTGTAACTGTGTAATATAAAGATATTTCTTTTTTTAATGTAGGTAGTTGTTTTTTATTTACTATCACACGCGTTTTCCGGGTTAAAACCCAGTACTATGCGTTTCAATTTAGAAAAGGATGACTTTGGCCCTATTTTAGAATTCTCTCATGCCTCATGCACGCTTTTCTAACACTTACACGCTCTTAAATAAAAAATAACCATTTGAAAATAACATGAACAATATAAATATTAGCGCCACATATGCCGTGCGTCGCTTGCGGCGTCCACCGCGCGCCCTTCCGACAGGGACCGAAGGAAACGTTTTCGTCTATCCGCGGCTCACGCCAAAAATTGTAAAAGGTTACGCCATATTGACAAAGCTCACAAGTCGTTTTGTATTAATATTAAACTGTTCCGTGTTATAAACGATCTTCTTTTACTGGTATTAACTAAAGTCATGAGATTACCTATTTAAATTTTATTTGGAAACTAGTTATTTTAACTCGATTGTTTGATCACTACAGAACACAGAATCAGATGTTTTAATACATACAGTTCAGTTTCAAAAACATTTAGAGAGACAACCCTAAAGCTGCAGTGGAGCGTAGGTATTTGTTTCTACAACTAGGCCTAGTTTCCTTACTGTCCATACTTATACTGTGTCAAAATTGTTTATATTGTTGTGTCAATTTCATAATTCGTTTCGCAATGTGCTGCAAGCTTTTCCTATTTCTTTATGTAAAAGGTATGCCGTTGACCGGTGGATATGGGACGCAGTGCGTAGCGTACCTTAAGAGGAATTTTGAAGTGATTGAACAAAAAGCGGGTGCTGTACGTCTAAAGAAGATTTCGCATGAATGAACGTGCTTATCTTCTTCCAAGCTCAAATCTTCTGGTCGGTTATGAGAACATCAGTGAGATCGTGCAACTCTGTTTACTTGTGAGGGCAGCCTTGAGGAAATTCGCCGTCATACTGGTATGGCTAAAAGTGCAATGTCCAACCTAGGAAAATTTGGAAGACGCCACATTCGGCGTATTATTGGTCCGTGTACTGGTGAGTGGTGTTCTCAATATTTCTTTTTTGGCTCTGTAATGTGGTGCAACAAAAGTCGTGAAAGCAGAAAAATGGATTTTTTGAGATGTGGTGTTTGTGAAAGCTGATACGTAATCCATGGACCGAGATATGACCGTAATGGGAACATCTCGTCCACGAGAACAACATCACCAAACTGCTTTCCTCAATCGACAGGAGCGTGTTTACTGATTTTTCAGACATTATGCGTGCGTGTCTGAAAAAACTTGTAATACTGGGCCGGATAGAAAGAAAACGCGCGCAAGGCAGAGCGCCGGCAATATCAAAAAGGCTGTTTGAGATAGTTTCTACCGAATGATTCGAACTGCAGGAGACCGCGAAGTTGGAGACGGGTCATAATATGTGGTTGCTCTATCCTCAGCAGTGAGAGAACGCGATCAAATCAAACGATGTAATGGCTCTTGTTTTTATTGAAAATTGTTATATTTTGAATGCTATTTTAAAATAAAAAAGCTTAAAACAAAAAACGTGTTTCTTTCAGAATATTATTTAGAGTTTTCCGCCATCTAGTAGTACATTGTTGAAGTAACTTTCAATTACTCGTGATTGTCATAATTCTTAGAGAATTTATAAATAAGGAAATGGCAAAGCTGAGCTCGTCCATTTACAAAACCCTAACTCGGCTGTGGATATTACAGTATGCTCTGCGTTTCTTGCTTCCATTCTTACCTGGAATATCTTGCCTCATTCTTATGGTAGTGACCACTTTCCTATCCTTGTCTCTATCTCTGATAGAGTAGTTCCAATGCGTAATTTTAATCCCTCTTATGTACAGATTAAAGGATGCAAGCTGGTCCTCATATTCTGTATCTCTTGAAAATAAGTTAGTTTCTCTTCCCTCTCCCGATAGAAATAATCTTGTTTATTGTTATTCCAAAGAATACAGAAGGGGCATATTGCTCAGCAGTCGTGAACAAAAATTGTGAAGGTCTTAAGAAGTTGTTTTTGTTAGTACTGCTTAAGTCTTTATATGTAAATTAATCTATGTATGTTTAAATATATATGTCGCAGATGTTGTGTTGCATAAATTACATTGGTTAAAAAAACACTGGGAGAGCATTATTTTGCAAACTGAGAAAATATATATTTTCTCATTATATTATTCTATTATATATATATTATTATATCATTCTATTATATATTATTATATCATTATATTATTTCTCATTATTTTGCAAACTGAGAAAATATATATTTTCTCAGTTTGCAAAATAATGCTCAGGTCTAATCGAAATTGTGATTTGTATAAAAATTTTACATACAAACAAATATTCGTTTGTAATATTTTTATACAAATCACATTTTGGATTAGACTGGAAATAAAACAAAGTACATATTTTAATCATTTAATGTTGACAATACCCCATCAAAAACGCGGCTGGCGAAACTATATCTTCCTGGTTTCTCGCCCAAGTACCAAAGAATTGTCATAATATGAGTATGGGCACAACATCCAACAGCCCATTTTGTAGCTATACAATTACACCACTAATCTAAGATAGCATTTCTAGGTTGTTCTTGAATTGAGGGATGCTCATCATATAAAAAATGTGAGTATAATGTTCACGCCTGGAATGTCTTGATTTACTGCATCCTGTTAATAGGAGAGGGCGATTTTCTTCATTGCAAGTTCTTCCAAAAACTCTAGCTCTGGTACGTATTTCCACCAACATTAAGATTTATTGTCCAACAAGGCTGACTTAATTGAGGTAGGCACTAAATGACCTGCACTTTACTGACATCTATCAAATATGCAATGTCTAGATGTATTAGCACAACATTTATAATTCAGCAGGGTAATTGATAAAACATCTTCAATGTTGCTTACAGCTGCTTGGCCAGGAGGAAGTGGTGGAGGAATTGGTACTTGACTTTCTTGATCAGATTGATACTCTTCTAAGGTAACAAAACGGCCAGCATCCCGAATATATGTTCGGCTCACTTCTCTGTTAGCTCTCATGAAAAAACCATGACATAATAAGTTGGCTGCTCTGACCTGAAAAAACATAAACAATATTATTAAGTGGCCGCTGATCTGTGCAGATTCCACAACGGTTACATATTATTACACAGATGAAACAAACACACAAGAAGAACATCAGCTTGTCTTATTTTTCGTAATATTAAATAAACATCTTATTATTTTTATTATCCTCATGGAAGCACTGTAGAGGATAAATATTATATGAAATAAGGCATGTAAGCAGCTACAGGTACTGGTGGTACTGCCACAAACTGATTAATATTAATTACTCCTCTTTGGTTTTAAAGCAGTATTTAATAGTACTAACTGGTAACTATATTGAATTTATCATTATTAAATACATCATTATGAATTAAAAAAATGTTTTTAATTAAAGAGACTCAAAGAAGGCTTACTGTGATTGTTTACTATAAGATATTTACAAATAAATATTTAAAAAAAGTTTTACTTACATGATGATACAACTATGGCGAGAAGGCTCCTTTCCGGGATGTCGAGTCTTCTGGCATGTGTGACTGATCTACTGCAGCCATAACAAACATTGATATGACCAAGTTGTTTTTCCTTTGAATTGGTTGTAAGACATCTTGATAAATTGTCATAACAGGTACCACAGACACAGCTTTCAGTTGATAACTGTAAAGGCAAAATAAGTACCTATTATTCTGAGATTTTAGGATCACATCATGAGATTATTAGGTAATATTTTCCATGAATGTTTTAGTTATAAAGGTCTTAAAGAAAGTAGTACTTAGGTACCTCAAAAGTTAACCACTCCTCCTTTATAAGAGCAGTCATATCAGGAGGTAATGATGATATTCCATGCCTCCGTAGGTATACGTTCTCATAAAGTGATACCACAGTTAACACACGCTTGTAAAAGGTCCATTTTCCTTTAGCATTAAGTACACACTATACAATATAATTAGTGGAGCACTCGCGTAGGGCTATAAATGGTAAAATAAAAACGTAAACCTTATTATGTTTTAATTAGAAACGGCGCAAGATTTCAAACGAATCTGATATGACATTTTGTTGACAATATTCTTGTCACGTTCGACCATAGATATAGAATAACCGAAAAACTTTATCTATGCATTCGACTGTCGGGAAGGTTGAGTGTTGCCAGCACAAAAGCGACGAATCTGATCCATAACTGCACTTATATTAATTTGAAATATCCGACTTGGGTAGACTGTTGGAACCAAAAAATGTAATGTTTATTAATAAGAACTTCATGTACACAGTTACGCAATAAATATATCTTTATCTTTATACCTCTCTTTTTCCCCTCTTTAAATGTCTTCTTTCTTTTGTGTTTTCTCGTTTTGTTTTTAACTATGTAAAATCATCATAATGTAAATTTATCGAAATTAATAAAATGAACTTGGAACTTTTTGGATCGTTTTTTTTTTGGACCTGAAGTCTCTGCTCTGTTTCTGTTATTCTGTCATGAATTGATAATCTAAATCTGCAAAGAAATACTTTTATTGTTTCTATAAGTATTTTTAAAATATTCTCCAGCGTTTGATAGTTTTTTGGCAAAATTGTTGTATCTCTCGTAGCCATTTATGGAGAGTTGAAGTTGAAAGACTTCACGTAAACTTATTACTTAATTTTTTGTTTTGCAATACGGCCATATTGGTATGTTAAGTTCTTATGTGAAAAATACCGGTTTCATGAGATTTATTTCGAATAAGATTTTAATCAATTTGTTTTTGTAAGCGATTATTTATTGCAATCGGATTAACGTGCAGGCAACACCGAAACGGAAAAATTGTTATCTATGGAAAAAAAGCGTGGAGCGCGGGAAAAATGGCGGGAAAAGGGATTTTTTGAAGGGACTGGTTCGGTTGGCAATTGATGAGGTCGGAGGCACAGCTTGTCGGTTACATTCGATAATTGCAATTAGCATAAATCTGTTCTAATATAACTATTCTGTTGTTTCTGTTGTATCGAAATACATAATTTAATTGGAGTGCTGCGGTTTTATTACAGGTATAATGTCTTTAAAACGAAAAAGGGACCCCGTTTTTACAATAAGTGAGAAAGAGACTCTGATTGAGCTGGTGGAAGGCAGTTTTTCAGTATTAGAGTCCAAAAAATCCGATAATGTGAGCGTACGCGAGAAAACTGAACAGTGGAAAAGACTTGCACGTTCGTTCAATACTATATCAAGCACATACCCGCGCGAGTGGATCGTTCTGAAAAACTGCTGGGAAAATTTAAAAAAAAGGGCCAAGCTGGAACTAACCTTAAGGAACCAAAATTTTCTTAGAACTGGTATGTACTTATTCAAAGCAGGCAGGACCTATTATGATTTTACAATTTGTATTCAGATCGTAAATCACACAGTAAATAATTTTAATACACCTTTTTCTTTCAAAGGAGGAGGGCCGCCAATAAAAAAAATTGAATCGCCTTTAATGGAGAGAGTGCTGGCACTTATTAAAAAGAGAGCCACTGGTTTTTTTAATATTGACGACTCGGATGGGGCCTACGTTTTAAGTGAGAATTCTTAAAAAAAAACTTATTTTGCCAAAATGCTTTCAAGTCGGTATAGTAAACAAATTATAATTTTCAGCATCTAGTAGCACGGTATTAAACGTGCAGACGCGGCCTGAAGATTTGGTAGATGTAACAGGTATGTACGTGCTAGAAATGCCTTCTTAACAGAAGTCAAAAGTCTCCTTTCTAGGGAAGAGAAATTAGATTTTTGATCTTATAGTTGAACCCACCCTGCTGTTAAATGTATTATTTAATTTCATTATTTTAGAACCCGCGTTATCAGCTAATCAGATGCAGGAAAATGTTGCAGACCATGAACCACAAGCAGGCACATCAATGCCTGTAAGTATACTGTACTACAATTTGTTGATAAATGGTTTGTTTGTTTAATGACTTCTATACACCAAGCTCACCAATATATCAGCGGCATTTGTTTATAGAGTTCTTGATTAATATAAATATTTTTATTAATGTCGTCATATTACTGTACAGGACTGGTCCCAATACCAGGCTAATTTGTTAAGAGGACCAATACATCCGAATTTGGCTCGTTCACCAAGCCCAACCGCATCAAGTACCCCTCAAAGGTTAGTAACATTTATTTAATAATAACAATAATTTAGAATAATGTCCTATCCTTTGACTTTACACACGTTCTTGGAGCCCACATTTATATTTTTTTATATGTCTAAGGATCTCCTAGTGATGTTGTTAACATTTAAACTAAATATTTGCACACAACAATTTCAGAGAGCGTGCAGTCTACAGAGCACCACTCACTGTGTCAACGACCATGGAGGTACCAGTTCGTGCTAGAGGTGTGTTACTCTTTACTGAACCGACTCACTGTTCCGAAACATCATAGTGTTCCGAAAGATTGGATCATCAGTAATGTTTTAAATGCATCATTTGGAACACTGGAACACACTTCGCGGACCGGGCGCGCTGTGTTGTGTTGAGCCGCGTGAGCACAGAGTATAAAAATATATCGGGCGTGAGTGAGACGGGGACGCAAGCGACGTCACGCGTCGGGTCGCTTGCGATGCGAGTGAGCCATTCGAGTGAGACAGACACAAAACCAAAAGCCGCCACCCGAATTCACCCGATAGCTAGCGAGCGAGATACATTATAATCGGTACATTCGGGCTTAAATTAATACACGCAAGAATGACCACTAAGGTGCTTAAATATCAAATACTATTAGGTTGTTTCTTGTATGAAAGAGAATACTAGGTAACTATAATTTAAAATATTTAAAAAAAAGTAAATAAAGACTACTATAATTTAAAATAATTAAAAAAATGTCAACGACTTTAATTACTGTGTATAGAATCGATTTTTAAATACGCCAGCTAACGTTACATTTCTTAAATTTGACACGATTTTATTAAATTTGTTACAATATGCACATTTCTGTAAATACAAGATCAACTTGTTTGTCGTCTAACATTTCTCTGCCTCAGTTTGACAACGACGCGACGTAACAGATCACGATTCATAACAGTTTGTGTTTATATCTTTTGAGTCGGTGCCGGTGTTCCAAATGTTCCAAATGAAACATATCAGTGTTCCGGAACAGTTTAGTGATTCAGATGCAAATGTTCCAATCGCAAAAATGATACACTTTGCCCATCACTAGTTCGTGCCAGTACGACTCGCAGGAGACCAATAAGACCAGATCCATCCCTCAACACGCAGAGGCTAGATTTTTTACTAAAAACAAACGTGCGTGCTGAGGAGGAACATGAAATTGAAATGTTGATAAAAAAAGAAATTTTAGAGCAACAAAAATTTACTACACAACAAGAAAAACTAAAAACGGAACAAGAAAAAATGAAAACAGACCGGGAAAAACTAAAAACCGAACAAGAAGTCCTTAAAACGGAACAAGAAAAAATTAAATTACAAATTTTACAAGTGGAACTCTTCATGAAACAGTAAAATGTTTTTAGAATGGTGAATAAGTGCATAGTTGTCAAAATTGTGTAAACAATAAATATCCGAGCGATTGCAGGAATCACGATAGATTTGCTGTAAAAAAAAAACAAAGCATTTATTTCAATTAGACCATTATAGACACTTTGAATGTCATAAAAACAAAAAAGTTGCTGCTGCAATCCCAGTCACGAGACATAATAAATTGTGAAATAACTTTAGTTTCCCATTCCAAAGCGTAGATCTCTATGGAGCTCTATGGAGAAGAATGAGCAAGAAATTCCATGGACACTCTTTTAAATCATGTATTTAAAAAAAACCTTAGATACATTATTCATGTTGAGATTATACATATATATGAGAACGATGTAGAAAAACGAGCACATACAGAGCGTCCAGAGCAAATGCAAAAACAAGAGTTAATTAATAGATAAATTAAAACAAACCGTGGCAGCTAAGACATGACCAGTCACGACTAACAGCGCCCGTTCACGAACATGACGTATGGATCAGCCACCATCAGAGACATTTAAGTGAGCATGACAATCTCTCAACCACTAGGGAATTATTATTATTTATTAATAATAAAACTAAACTTCGACATACCATCTATGTCAGAGTTAACGTTATAAGTTGTTTATTTATTTATTTTTGAAAAATGTTTGGTCTGTGTTTGTATTGTGTCTATTATTTCGATGTAAATAAAAACTTCTGTAATATTATAAAACTTTGTTTATATAAAATATGAATTTAAAAATACAAATAAATTTTAGCAAGCACTTTGAAATGTCGGAACAATGAAATAAAACAATAAAATAAAGCTACAGTACCAGTCTGTAAAGTACTATAGTTGCCATTCCAAAGCGTAGATCATTATGGACAAGAATGGAAAATAAACTCCATGGAAACTCATAGCCGATTCTCAGACCTACCCGATATGTACACAAAATTTCGTTTAAATCGGTCCAGCCGTTTCGGAGGAGTACGGTAATTAACACTGTGACACGGAAATTTTATATATTAGAGATATAGTCCTGTAGTAGGTACTCAACTTGCTAATCTGAAAAGACAAGAAAATAAAGTTTTAGGTCATGTATTGTTTGCTCAAATATATTTTTTTCGGCTGTGTTACATCTGTTTTGGACATTCTTCTTCTTACATTTTTATTTAACACTAGCTTTGGCCCGCGGCTTCGCTCTATCTCGGTATAACACACCAAGCAGACCTGCAGTTTTTGCTCTTGCGCCTGATTGATTTGTAATAGCAACGCTAAATTTTCCCTTTTCTTCCCTCGTTCTCCCTCATATCCCACTTTTTTAAATAAAAAGTTAGCCCATGTCCGTCTCCTGGTTCCCAACTATCTCATAAAATTCATCAAAATCGGTTTAGCCATTAAAACGTGAAGAGGTAACAAACAAACAAACAAACTCACTTTCGCTTTTATAATATTAGTAAGGATAAAGATCTCATAGTTGTAGATAAAGGAGATCTGATTAAGGTCAAGGGTACGCCCACTTGAAATTAAAAAAAACATATGGTTCAAACTTACTGCGTAAAGTAGTTAGCGATTAGCTCACAACGTCTCTCGTAATTCGAATTATTTCTTTGGGATGTGTTATTACTTAAGTTGTGAACATCACCCTGTGCTATCAAATCATCCCAAAAATCTGGATTGATAACTTGGCTATCATGAGGAGGCGTGGATTCACGACTTCGTATTGCAATGTTATGCAGAACGGCTGTTGCAATAATTATCGGAAATGCATTCTGTAATGATATTCCTAAACCTAGAGCCATGGCTGGAAAACGCCTTTTCCAGACTCCAAATAATCTTTCTACACAATTTCTTGTTCTTATTTGAGATTCATTGTACAAATTTTCGGCAGCTGTATTACACCTATCTAATGGAGTCATCATATACTTGCTGCAGGCATAACCAGCATCTCCAACGAGAACTGCACTACCATATTTCCCTTGTTCAAACATAGCTTTTCTGTAACAGTTGTTAAAAATATACGAATCGTGTGTACTCCCTGGCCATCGAGCTACCACATCAATGAACTCCAAATTGGCATTGCAGATTGCTTGCACATTCAGAGAAAAATATTGTTTTCTATTGCGGAAAAGCTCTGGATCCTCCCCACCTAAAAATATGTTCGTTTTAAATTGTGTCCAAAATATTATATTAAAACTATCTCCGCAATATTTTGTGTAAACGCATTGGAGGCATTTATCAAAAATGCTGCTGGCTTATACGATTTAAAATCAGATAGTCTGATCTGTAATAAAAACATTGCTGTACCTGGTGATTTTGTGAACTTTATATGAGTGCAATCTATAGCACCAATAACAAACGGAAATTTTGCTTTCTTATAAAATTCAATTTGGGTTTTGTGGATATCGTGTGGTAATTCTGGAAAGTAAATATGGCGTGGGCGGAGAGAAGCTATAGCAGCGCTAACTTTGTGTACGATTCTATGAGCAGTAGAGGTGCTAAATCCACACAAATCAGCAGCAGTCATCTGATAGCACCCAGTTGCATAAAAACGTAGCGCACAAAGCAGTTGATTAATTGGAGACACGCTGTGGTTTCTTAAACACAAATTATAATAAATTAGACATAAGTAGCTGTTTTATGCACGAGGCGGCTAATAAAAAGGCAGCACAGCTAATACGAAAAAAAACGTCTGTTGGTTCTTACATGTTGGTCGGAAACTCTATCTTGTCTTCAATAGATTCCAACACAGATAGAACTGTTGGCTTTGTGAGTCTAAACCTTTTAAAAAAGTCTTTGTCGTCCAGGTTTTCAAAATGGTCCTCTCTCTCACGGAGCCATCTTGGACGACGCACAACAGATTTATGGTCGTCCCAACTTTCGTCAAAACACAGTGATAATAATCGATTCATTATAAGTATTTAGGTATTAAAAATTTTATAATAAATTTATATAAGAATCAACTTCAACTCTTCATTAATGGCTTTTGTGGACGAGAGATACCACAATTTTGCCAATAACACGTGTACTGGAAATAAACTATCAAACGCTGGAGAATATTTAGCAAGTAATCACAGTAATTAAAAAATATAAAAACAATAAAAATATTTCTTTGCAGATTTAGATTATCAATTCATATGACAGAATGACAGAAGCAGAAAAGAAAAGAGACTAGACTGCAAGTAAAAAAAAAAAAAACGATCCAAAAAGTTACAACTTAATTTTATTATTTTCGATGAATTTACATTTACATAATTTGAAAACAAAACGAGAAAACACAAAAGAAAGACAAAAGTTGGACGAGGGATATGAGGAGGAATGATTTATATAAGAATCAAAAACCAATCAAATAAATACAATATTGATGACACTTACAGCCAACGCTAGCGATCACACTCCGTTACAAGTCATATTTATGCGGGTTTAGTGACGTTTGACACAATTTTCCGCAAACCTTGTTCTTGATGAAAATCTCGTATATAGGAAATGGAGGTCCCGACCAGACCGGTGTCGTCTGGTGGGCCTGCCCGACAATGTTGTCTATATACCCTTAAGTCGCGGATAACATTGCCTATGCGATATAGATTATCGATGTTAGTTCTTCAGTTATCACGAGCTGTATTTTTTGCCGTAGTGCTTATTTGTAGTGCCGCTACAAAAGTCTTAAGTAACCTGACTGATGGCTGTTTTGATAGTTGCTCTTTCGAAAACAACCAACGAAACGATCTAAAAATGGGAATGAAACATCAAGCCGCGGGCAAAAACTAGTATACCATATAAAAACGGAATTACGGGTGATTCACTCTATCGTCCCACAGGGGTTTTAAAGTCTATGTCACAATTTCAATAATATTCGTCAACAAACTTCTTGGAACCGTCCAAGAAGTTTGTTACATATTTAATAGAAGAAGTTGTTATTAATCTGTGAACGCACATTTTATTGGACAAGGAAAACAATCAGATAGTAATAAAATACACTTTTACAAAGAGAATCTTTAATAACAAATGATTTATGTATAATAATATCACACCGGTTGTTCCCAATGACTATGAGTTAGGTTAAAGTGAACTTATTTATATGTACACCTACATTTCGGTAGTTTCCTTGAATGCCAATCAAATCCAGTCTGTAGTTTGATGCAAATTTTCCTGCTTTTCTGAAAATATATGTATTTATATTAATTTGAAATACTAAAATGTGTTGTTAGTAAATAACAGACCGTTACTGATTCTTTGTTATTAACTATTCAGTTCCTTATCCGGGCAAAATATCAGTGTCTAGAATGCAACCCTATCAGCTCTGACTCTTTACATAATTCTATATGCAGCGGAATCCATGCAAATCTGCAGACATCAATAATATCACCTAATTGCATAGAAACGAGGAGCACATTTCAACTAATAAAGGTTACCCTGTGGTTTCTAAAAAAACAAACAGTAATAGCTTAGGCCCTCTGATTAAGCCAAGAGCTTTTGTGCGCACCAGGTCCACAGCTGAATAAAATTAATCATTATTTGGTACTTACATGTCTGTACGAAACTATTTTACCGTCAACAGAATACAGGTACACCTCTTGTGTGAGATGAAATCGTGTAATAAATACCTGGTCGTCAAGGATGACAAACTGAAATGTTCTTTTCTCTCGCGTGTTAATCTCGGACGACCAACATCCTCATCGTAACGTTCACGTGAACAGTTTTTCCACTTTACGTAGCCAAATACCAACAATATCAATATTTTTAATAATAAATATTTTACAAAAATGATGGCAATGTCAATACACTGACAGCTCATAGTTTTGTTTTCGACTTGACCGACACAAATCGGGGCGATCAATCCTAACTTTAGTTAATAAATCTGATCACGTGCTTTGTTCACAGCGAGAGAACGAGATAGCTGCAATTTTGTAGCCTGTCTTTATCTCGCAATTGCCTAATGTCATTGTCATAATTGTTGTAGAATATTATTATAAGTTTATTTTATTGAAAATGTGGATTTTATTGGCTGTGTAAAATAAAAAGTCTTCACGTGAGCTTTGGGATGTTCGTCGCTCAAGATCGATAAACGAGAGAAAGGAATATTTTGTCAACCTTGATGCTCGGGAATTTATAACATGATTTGGATTTCACAAAACCAACACTTCTGCCTGTACTGGAGTCTATCAACGATAAATTAGTGCCAGCAGTAGAGGTCCTATGGCTGATATGATGATGATGTGATGAATATCTAATTTAACTGGCAAATACGTGTGTGAATTCACAAAATTGGTTCACCAAGCTGACCTCCTCAAAACAATATGTTATGTGTACTTATCTCATGTGTAGTTAAAGATTTTCTTAAATAAAGTGATTATTATTCCGAAATGAGAGCGTGTTTGTCCTTTTTCAAACGAAATGTGCATTCACAGATTTACAAACAGCTCCATCCATTAACTTTAAAACAAACTTCTAGGCTTGTTCGTTGTACCTACTACTAGATGACTGAAAACTAAATAGATATAATAAGTCTGAAAATATACGCTATTTATTTAATTAAGCACTTTATTTTTAAATCAACATCCAAATTAATAATGCTTCTTAATAAAATACAAGGCGCATCACATCGTTTGATTAGATCACGATGATTCATGTGAAATCTTGTTCAAATCCGCAATTTTTCGCTGTACTCGTTTTTATTCAACCACTTTAAAATACTGATTCACTAACTTTAAAGTGTCTAATTTTTGCCATTTGCGGATGCCGATTCCCTTTCTCATTTAACAGCATTACTTTAGTTATTTATAGGAATAGAAAAAAGCAAGTAACACATTAACACAACTGTAAATACAGGTTTGACAATTAATTGCATTTTGATATTAAGTCGATTTCGAGAATAATAGTCGCAGTAGGTTGCTTTCGGCTGTTGACAGAGCTAAACGCACTTCGTTTTTGTGAAAAAATTACGATCTTTGAGTTCGTTGCCATGGAAACGTACAAAAGTGTTTGATCTTTAGATCATGAAAACGACCTTGATCGAGATCATGTTACAAAATCGGTGAAATCCACCCAAAACCTCATTACAATCATCTTTCTTGGTAACCACAGAGTAGTGAGTCGATGGAGACAACAAATGACTACCGTTAAGCTGGCCTTGGAAAGTAATAAAAACTGAAATTCGAACCGCCCAATCAAAATATTAGAAAATTGATATCATTTAAACTCAACAAGAAATAAACTGTATGGAAATATTTTACATGTATGCCCTATTTTATTTTATTTACATTTAAAAAAGACTTATACGTTCATAGTATCAAAAATAATACAACTAATTTACAAGCTTCTACAGATATTTACAGAAAACTAAGATAAAACCACAGGCTGAACACATAATTACAAAATTTATGACAATACTTCTAATTCCAGCAACACATTTATTAAATGCATGATTCGTTTTATAATTAAAACGTGAATGCAAAGTATGAATGACCACTCCATAGACTTCAATACTCCGTATCCAACAAATAGAACTGACATGACATAAAGTACTTCTATCTGACACACATTAAGAAATAATGGCATCGGTAAATGGTATATTTCTATTCTTTGCTTCATAAATTATTGTAATATAACGGGAGTTTAATTCAACAAGATTTATTAAAACGAAGTCGTGTTTTATTACTATGATTAGTGGGTTCTAAATCATTTGGTAAAGAATAAAAACAAATGAAATTAGCACAGTATACGGTTATTGTAATCTAAATAACCGATTAAAGATTGACTACTGAGATACTGTTTTTTGCAGGAACTAGCCAAAATTATTCATTTATAATAATGAATTTAGCTTGCTTCATTTGTCTTCGTTGGTTAGACTCAATCGGGGATAAAAAAATATAAGTTTCTGGGTGCATTCGTACCTTCTACAAAATAGACACGCCAGAGTATGAAAACTCAACGTGTTTAACTGTCACTGAGTTCTCCACATGTTTTGAGACTCTGATTTGCCCAATGATTTTAACGGAGACACTATCATCTGGTTTTTCAAAAAAGTACAATTGTTTCGGAAATATCGTGCATTCATTATTTTTGTTGATATAGTTTTATAACTAGTTATATTTTTTTTTCTTTGGGTAGGAAATCATCAAATAACTTCCCCCGCTCTGGGCGGAGCGGGGGGACGTGTCAGACTTTTACTGACTAAAACCCACCCATGTTCCTTCTATTGCCCTTTACGTTCCGGGGCCGCAATATCTTTTTCGAACAACCCGCAACCCCGGCAACTAGTTATATTTACACGAAGATTTGAGATTGTATAATTTTATACTTGAAGACAAACCATTGTATTATGCTTTTGCCCGCGGCTGCGCTCGCGATAAATTCGGGGTAACACAGTTCCCCTTTCCTGATTTGCAGGTACCTGCTACCTGTAGTTTTTGCCCTTGCGCCTTATTTATTGTAATAGCAAAGCTAAGTTTTCCCTTTTCTTCCCTCTTTCTCACTCATTTATCACTTAAAAAAAATAGCTTATGTCCGTCTCCAGGGTCCCAACTATCTCTGTACCAAAATTCATCAAAATCGGGGCCATTTAGGCGTGAAGACGTAGCAAACAAACAAACTCACTTTCGCTTTTATAATATTAGTAAGGATAATATTGAAGTTCCATATAATAAAGCGTTATGGCAACCAAGAACATTTTCCCAGCCATTTGTCACTATTGACGATAAGAGTCAAGAGTCACCTGAAGGATGTTTACTAGCGTTTGCGTGTAAAGCACTAGGAACTTGTCAATTGTAATACACTACACGATTGGCGATCTCTGAACTTAGGGTATTATCGCTTTACACGATTTCGTGCGGTAATAATCTTTATTAGGTATATATTGATACTTCTGAGTGCCCTGTTTGCCTGGTAGGTGTGAAGCTGGTCGGATATAATTTTTTTTTAAAGATAACAATATAAACTTTTTATAAATTTTAATACTTTGGTACCCACGTAATAAAATTTATAAAAGGAAACAAATGATAAAACCAACGAAGTGCGAGTCGGACTCGCGCACGATGGGTTCCGTGCCAAAATTCATCAAAATCGGTTTGGCCATTTAGGTAACAGCCACAATCAGAGTAAAAACAGGAAAAACAAAATTACCAATTAACTTATTCTACTCTTAATCTGTCCATCAAACCTAGACCTACAGCAATTGGTTAATTAAACACACAACACCCGATTTACACATTCAAGTTACATCATAAATTTTGCTTCAAATTCAAATTAACTCACATGAGTTTAATTGTTTGTATACGCACCCACGATACAGGAGAAATTCCTTGATATGGGCAACGTTTTAAAAAAGAACCCCGAACATCATCATTTAAAGGATCACACCTACCTTGTTTGCAACCACAAGAAGTGTGAACCCATACATGATAATGCGTCCCAAATAGCCAACAACCACGACCAAGTTCCCACAGTGAGCTATGACTGCGGCAGAGTTACATGCCGCCATTGTTTACCGCGGTCAAGGGCACGATGTACTCGGTCTTACTTCTTACTACTGTTTCACTTAACATGTGTTGTTGTTTACTTTCTAATTGGTAATTGTTTTAATACATAGATGAGGTTGAAGAGATTTTGGAAGAGAAATTTGTTAAATTTTTAGTAACTTTCATTATGGGACGAAAAAATGCTAATATCAAAGCCGTAAAAACTTTCAAAGTTTTCAAGTGTTTACAATACTTTTCCGTTTCTAATTCATAGTTTCAAATTCATTACATAATCAAATAATTATGTATGATGCTGTTAATTGCATTAATCAATTGCGTTAAATCCAAAATACGAAGCTTTCTCTCTCACTCGCTCACTCATTTTGATTAAGATTTTAATTTCAGACAACTCTAATTTATGATCTTTCCATTTACTATGCTATCCGATACTCAGAATCAAAACAGTTACCGCAATTATTTAATTCATTTTCTTTCAAGTTATTTCAAAACTGAATAAATGTTAATTTTAGGAGCACGTTTCTTATGTAAAGTTCTTACTTGATAACACCCTTTTTTTTGGTCGGGGCTAAAATGAATTACCAACAAAGCTAACACCTCTTATTTTCTTCCAAGCACTGGAAGTTTGCGTGCAAAACCGTACTATTGCTGGCTTTTAATTATATTTTCACACTTCTTGACTAATTGTCCTTGGGTTTAAGTGAAACAGTTTCTTACGTATGAAGGTTGTTTTGTTTTCACAAACAATAGAAAATGTTACCCTACTATTAGTTAACTTTAACATTATATTGCTTGAACATTGAATTTCTTCACTGTTTTATCATATTCGTTTCTAATTTGTTCGAAAAATTGTTATAATGATGCCTATATTTTTGAAACAATGCATTGTTGTATTATTTTGTGTCTGCGTATTGGAGAATCCTAGAAGCGTGGATGTTGGCCAACAATTGAAGATCGTCTGAAGGATATCCGATTGTTGTTAGTATTAAGTATGGTTTTGAAATGAAATGATCATCAATTTCCAAAGAAAAAGAACGGATGAAAATAGCTTCCTTCAACATATAGTTAGTAACAACGTTTAGTTCAGTCATATAGAAAAAATGCGTGTTGATCATCAAAATAATAAAGCAGACGGAATTATAAGTTTAATTACCGATTTCACTAAGCTACTAAATTAAGCATGCGCTGTTGGAGTAACAAATTTCTGCGTTGATTCGTGCGTTCAAAATCCAGGAATACGCATTTATTTAGAGATCCAATTTAGTATCACCTAGAGTTAGTGAAAACCGGAAGTATTGTTTAACGATGCCTAATCTAACGGCCATACTGAAGCACTAACATAAAATTACACACTATCATTGCATTCTACAAATTGCTTCGTGTGAAAGTAATAAACTAATTAAGTATGCACGATAATTACAGCAAGCAGGCTTCGAATGAAACCAGCACCGCATATATTGATACTGATCGAAATACCAACGATGTATTAAAAACCGCAATATTGCACAAATGGTAGGTTGCCGACCCATCGCTTGCGGGCAATGGAGCAACGCTTTCCTCACTTGAAACTTACAACTTGGTGAAGCGAACTAGACTTGCTTTAAATACCTAGCTCAACCAAGGTATTGACAAAAGAGGTTTGTTGCAGTTTGAAATGCGTTTGGAAATCGAACAAAAAGCGATTCGAATCATTCAGCAACTCCTAAGTAGCATTAGTTGGCGAGGTTTTTAAGCGGAAGACTAATGATGACAAACACGTAATTGAGTATCTATCTGATCACGTTCCGGCAAAAGATAAAAATATGACCAATTAGAAATCCACCGAACAATTAGTCCAAGGTTATTGGATAGCGTAAAAACTTCAAGATAAAAAGTGGCGTGACTAATTCACCGCACGCGCCATTCCGCAACGGCCTACGATTATTTTGACAGAAAAAAAACATGCCGGAACAATTTGACACTACATTTTGTCACGAAACAACGTATTTTGTACACATTTTTATAATAACTGTGCATTTGTTAATTGAATATGTGACACCGTTGCTTAGTAGTGCTCGTAAAGTCAAACAATTTGGGTCAAACATATTTATAGACAGTGTAATTATACTGGGGGACAATATAACGAGCTTCATGGCTGATTTTTACAAGTGCTTGCGAATTTATTCTAATGTTTTATAGAGTCCTGTTAACATAGCTGTTTTGTTGGATAAACAAAGGTCCACTTACAACCATCTTGACATTCAGTAAGTACCCAGTAGACATAGTTCAAGGACCTCGTTTTCGTGAGGTTTATGTACAATGAGAAGATAAATAACGTTGAATGAACGATTTAATAAGTTCACGAATCATCATTTTATGTTCACTTGTTTGTAAAATAACACCATTATGGACGAACGGGCTTGAAAAACGTCATAATGTCATTCGAATTCTGAATGATGGTGATTTGAGTAACAATGGCCAGTTTAGGAATCCAATTACTGCTCACGGACCTAATCTGGCCAGGAAACAAATAACGCATTAAACATTTTTTGCTTTTCTTTTTTTTCTTTACCCGGAACAACTATCAGTAGGCTATACAATTATTTGTTGCGGGATCGAACCCGCGAAACACACCGCAGCAGTCGATCCCTCAGCCACTGCGCCAACTGTGTCGCCGATTTGACCAAGTAGAGAGTCCAAATTTATTTATCTTTGCCGTCCTATATATGGCACACGTACGCATGGCAATATAGTACGTACAGTAGGCTGCATCAATTGTGTACCACATCGTGAAACTGACTGTACATTAAAGATATTCCCACGGTAATCCTAGTCTTTATACCTAATAAATAAGAATACAATTCATAAGTTAAATTCGATAGTCGTGATGATAGCACACCCATGTTGGTAATAATTAGCTACAATACTTCTCATAGATCCAGGCTTAAAATATTAAGGTACAATAATGTTGTAATTTTCTCCAAAAACACTGCCTAAACTAAATATCCTTTAGTTTAGGCAGTGTTTTTGGAGTGTGAACTTATCCTTCGAATACAAGGATTGTAAACAATAAGTAGTTAATAAGACAAAGAAGTTAGATAAAATACACATTATGAAATAAAATAATAGAAAGAAAAAATCCTAATATAACTATTCCCACGAAAGATATTTTGTTCAGTTTGTTCAAAACTTAAGATACGTAGGTTAATTGAAAAAATCAAAACTTTGTTTGTGTACAATTTTTTCTTGAAAAAAATACAACCCAAAAAATCACGCTGTCAAAACGTAAGTCTTTTAGCCAATTGAGTAAAACTACTTCAATATAACCCGAGTAACTGCGCAAGAGCATAGCGACATTCAACCGCATGCACGAACGACCTATAGCACAGAATAAGTTATAGTACACACGACGACACATCAACCTATACAAAACCAGTATAAGCTGCTCTCTCAACAACGGATCGTGCACCATAAATTTCAAGTACAATGAGAGATCCGCATAAACTGGTTTTGTTTAGGTTGATGTGTCGTCGTGTGTACAAGCCTATAGTTATCGTAAGCGTTCGCAACACTATACCATAGAGTTGCAGGCTTTGTTTAATGTGCGCGTAGGCAAGTTTTAATAGTCACATATTATTGTAATTATATGTAATAATTTCCATTTGCTATAATTTTCGTAATTGTCATGAACAGGAGGATCATGTGGTTTACGTTCTAAAATAGACGAATCCTTACTAATATTATAAAGGCGAAAGTGAGTTTGTTTGTTTGTTACGTATTCACGCCTAAATGGCCAAACCGATTTTGATGAATTTTGGTACAGAGATAGTTGGGACCCTGGAGACGGACATGAGGTAAAAAAGTAAGAAAAGGGTGAGAAAGAGTAAAGAAAAGGGGAGCGAAACATATTTTTTTATCGAACATCACGCAGGTTAAAGTTAGCGTTAGCAAAGTAACTATGCCACGCGGACGAAGTCGCGGGTGGATGCTAGTACTTAATAAAAGAATGAACATTATAGTACACACAAACTAAAGTAAACAAACGGTCAATCCGATGTAACTCGATGAAATAAAACAATGAACTATTTATTTCAGGTAACATAATTATGTTAGTAAATAAAACTTGCAACGATATTAGTAGCACTTCACTTGCACGATGTTTTTGTACATTCGTGTAGAAATTGTCCGCGAAAGCGACCGAACACCACATCCTGCTGCCAAAAACAGAAATAACACATCCATTTTTGTACGTAAGTAGTTTCTGACAATAACGTTTAAATCCACTGCTGTAAAGTTATTCAGCAGCATCCAGTAAGACTGGATGCCAACGTAGTTTTGAAAAGTCTAGACAGATAATGACGTTTAGATTCACTAATAGACATTCGGAACTCTATAATTTTGACAGCTCATCTTGATTGCTCGAAACAACAAACCTTATACTTAAAAACATTTCGGTACTTCATAATAAAGATATTACCAAATGTTTTGATTCAAATCTTCATCTTAAGACGCGCCCAAGACTATATTCAATTATCTCGCAAACTACGGACCTTGAGGGATGTGAACTTTACCAGAACCCGCCATTGTTATTGTTTTATAATCAAAATTAAGTTTAAGCTTTAACAATCGTTCACAAGGTAATAATGAAACGAATTTTGCAAGACATTTATAGCTTTTCACACGTTCTTAGGAAATAGGTTTAGGTGACATCTTAGAAAAACTTCGGGGGATTAGGCTAAACATTTTTTTGCCACCGTAACACAACGAGGATCATTTCAGACAAGAAAATAGTTGTTTTGCTTCTGTTTTTTAAACCAATTCACTAGTAAAACCCCAAAATTACCAAAAAATAAAAGAACTTATCCTTCCGTTGGTCGGAACAGAACTAGATAATGCTGGACAAACCAAATAAGGCAAACCATCTTATGCGGAACGGTCATCATCATCACCTGGCTACTTCAATGGTACGCTACTAAAATGTTTTTTTTTTAACATTGGCCCATACTTGAAATTTCTCCTGTATTATGGGTGCGCTTACAAACATATAAACTCACATACACAAACAGCCAGACCCGAAATAACTACCTGTAGGCCATAAAAATATTTGTTTCGTGCGGGGATCGTACCCACGACACGAAGCGCAGCAGTCGATCGCTCAGCCACTGCTCCAACCGAGCCATCAATTTACAGGTCCCATCACCTTGAACGTGCATTCCAATACACTCATGAAACCAACTTACTACTGCTAAATACATGTAATAAAATGAAACTTTTCATAAAAATGCACTAATCTTATTTGGGCATCAAACTTATCAGGACGAGCATCGGTCGCGTGTCAATCCATCAAACCGTAACATTCTGTTGTAAACTGTGACCTACTGTTTCGAAAAAAAAACAACGGTTGCTAAGCAACAACCTTGATTGTTACTCAAAGCATCACGAAGTTAACAATAGCATTTAAATGGTGTAGAGTAAATACAGTTACAAAGCATGACTTACAAAAAATTTGTTGAGAAAATTAATTTTCTTTGAGTTCGTTTTTGTTGGAGAAATTAATTTTATCGGTAATGTTTTTTTTTTGTTATTCGGTAAGTATGTGTACATTAAACTTGTTTTTCTTTATTAAATAGACCATGAAAGAGAAAAACCGGTCCCGGCTGTCATTTGTAGATCTTTGACAGTTGTTATAGGTAGTCAAAAGTCTGAAAACCAGTCTTACCAAGGGGTATTGAGTATTATTCCGTACTAAATGGGTTGTGAGAGTCAGATAGGCAGTTGTGGCATGTAAAATACTGGCATTTAGCTGCATCTGGTTAGACTGGAAGACGACCCCACTAATTGGGAAAAAGTTAGGCACATGATGAGAGGGAAATTAAGTCCCCTCGATTACTCCTACCAATTTTGTCCTAAATCTTTACATCATCTGGGTGTAGCTATTTAGAAACTGTTCGTTAAATTGACTTGTGAAAGTACTTACTTTTTGCTATCTCCCTTAACATTACCAGACAGAAATACTTTATAATATTATTTCAGCTATAATGGTTTATTGCATTACACACAGCCCCAAAGTACCACAACGTTAACACTTCATATCCATATGATAATCCTCACTATGATCTTCCATTGTTCTTAGCCTAATTGACATTCCCATACAAACAAGATGACGATACAAGATAACTATTTACGTAGGTATCTGTGGGAGGAAACAAATCCTTGCAATATGCCTACACTTGAGAATATTACATGATTAATTATTGTTTACATTAATTATAATTTATATGCGAGATTATGTGAGGTAAAAGGTAAATGAATAAGTAGAGAGGTATTCTGTAGGTTTCCGGTTAAGACCCTGTTGACATGTTTTTTTTGTCTGTATGATATAATGTAATATATGTACCCCAAAACTTGTTTCTTAAAATTATGCTGATTATTGGCACTTTTTAAACGCCAATATAACATCGCTCAGAGGGGCCTGCCAGGGCCACCGCCTGCCGGGTTTGCGGGTTGTTTGAAAGAGATACCGGGCAAAAGAAGGAACATGGGTGGGTTTTAGTCAGTAAAAGTGTCAGTAAAAGTCTGATACGACTCCCCCCCCCCCTCTCTGCCCAAAGCGGGGTAAGTTATTTGATAACATTACCCATCCGAAAAAAAAAAATCTCTTTTTCCAGTGTTTTTCTTGGGGAGAAGAAGCCTTGAATTTAGTTTGGCTAACACTTTGTTATAGATAAGGACCGAAACAAACAATAGACAACGCTTTTTGATGTAACTTTAATTAAAACTTAGTTTCAGATATACGTAGATAAACATAAAAATAATGTAAAAATATACTCCGAAGTTTTTTCATAATAAACAACAGTTTTCCACTCGGTTCGTCGATCTTGTTGCCCGTGTGTCAAAGAAAACCGACAAGAATAAGTGCAAGTAAGCCGTCTCCTTGACTCGCCTTGACATAACAATATTAAACTTACTGAGGTCGATGGGTTAACTGATTCACTTCTTGCTCACTGCTGCTACCCTGGTACCAGTCGAGCGTGGAATGTAAGGTCGGGTCAGTGGTGAGTACGTTTAAGTAAATAATGATTACAATTACGACGCATTTTATAAAAAGTTAGTGGTATGAAGATATTTCTATCATGCAGGGTATCTAAGTGTGTGTCAAATCGAATAGCGGCATGGGCAAGATCATTTCAAAACTATTTTAACGGTTTTTTTACTTTTACTGTTTTCTACGGTTTTTCAGTTATGATTTAGTCAGGTTTTTTCAATCACTTCGCAAGTAAGTGCTAAAAATTCTACCGGAGTGTGACTAATTCTAACTGGTTCTTTTCTTCCTCTATTCGATTTGATCCATACTTCTAGCGACACTGACACCTGTATAGATACTCTTTTTACTTGGTAACTAGCGAAATAGTAGTTTGTTATACGAAGTCTCTAAAAGTCAATTATTCATTAATGTGAAAATTCACTCGTGGAAATATGAGGTAACCTAAAAAGCAGTCAAGTCAGTCAGTGCCGGTATTCATGGCAGGTATGGGATAAGAAAGTAATTGGCGAAATATGGGATGCACCCTATTCGGTACGCCTCTGTCGAACCCTTCGTTGATTATAGACGTGATGTTCTCCAGAAAAAGGAATTGACTAACTTGCTCGAAACATGTTTAATGCAAAGATACCAACAATAACTTAGTTGGAACGAGGCGTGGTGTTTTTGCCTTGACTTTAATGACTTAACTGATCTATTTCAAGCTCGAGTCGGGTCACTAAAATAATTTCCTTTTTCAAATGTTAAAATGTATTGTGCAGGACAAAACTATAAGCGATTCTTTGCGACATTCGTTTTTTGTATTTTTGTGCAAGAGGCTTTACATTTTTTTCATTGCGTGCTTATTGCTTAATGGCATCTCGTTGAAAGAAAAAACAAAACATCCTACCGTGAAAAAAACACTTGGACTTGTTACCAAAATCCGATTCAAATAAGTTTTTTTTTAATATTTTCATGCGAAAAAAGGTCGCGAGCAACAGCAAATATATAGTTAGTTATTATGACTTATAATTTATAATATTAAGTTTATTGCAATGAATACGGAATACGCGTTACCAAAGACAGCGTAGTATGCCTCATATACAGCCAATAAAATCATATAAATAGGTGCGGAGAAATCAGATCGTTGTACCCAACCCCTTTTGCGTGTGAGTAAATTACCATAATTAATTGACACTATAGTTCCTGCTTAACTAGTCTATAAACACAATCAAGATTCGATAACCATACCTAATTAGCCAAGGCCACCAATCAAATGTCTAATCATTCTTTTATAATTGGAGCACAGATGTTTATCTGACAGCCGCACGACAAAATATCAGATGAACAAGATTTATGTGCACCTAAATATTTGTACCCAGATGGGTAAGATCCTTTTGAATGTCGTTTTGAAGTATTTTTCGTCAGTGTTTTTTTGTGATTGTTCACCGATTACTGAGGGCCGATTTGCAAATTCTTATATACTTTTTGGTGTCCATATCAATTTTATTTATATTGCTTAGGTAGTTGAGATATCGTCTATAATAAATTTTTTTTCCTCCATGTCTATAGGGATGGTCTGCTAATCTTTTATAGTGACAATATAAAATGGATAGGTACTCGATAAAAAAATATGTGAAATATACCATAACTAAAAAAAAATTAAAAAATGTTTCATGTCAAAAATGGGATAATGAAACGAATTCTTTCGTCTACTAGGTAGTTTAACTTTGTTTTATAAGTTAATTATGATACGTGATAAGGGTGTCAAGTTATCGTACTAATATCATAAAGGCAAAAGTTTGTATGAGTATATATATTTTTCACTCCTTCACACTCAAACGGATTGAATTGAAATTTTGTATCAAGATAGTTTAAATTCTGGATTTATACATAGGTTACTCTTATATAGAATAAATATTGATACCGGAAAATGCGTTCCCATGTTAAAAAAATGCTCCCGTGGGATGATCATCTACCTTAAAACATAGTTTTCCACCGCGAAGTCCGCGAATAACACCGTGTGGCGCTGTAGTTTGTACATTAATTTCCTGACTTTGGCTACAGTTGTCATTTGACTACAGTATTTTTATTATAATCAAAACAAATATGAGGATTTGTAAACATGATAAGTGTCGATTACTTGATTTATAACCTTCACGTATTCCACCTTTCAAGGAAGGCTATATTGAACAAATTATTTAAGTATTTAAAGTGGACAAAAACTTAAAAGTTAAGTGGTAAATTATGTGTCAATAAAATTACAGTGTCAGCAATTATTTTATACTTAAAGGACAACCATGAAGATTGGTAAATTGTTAAAATCATTGACGAAACCGAAATTTGACGCAACACGACATTTGAATTAAACGTCCGATTAAAATAAATGAATCGTCAATTTCCGTTTGACCGCAAGATTAGTGCAGTGCCTGAGCAAATGATCAATCACACTATGTCAGTTTGCCTCCAAGATCAGAGCTCCAAACCGATCCAACTGCAGCAAGGTAGGAGACAAGGATATGTCTCCAAAACTGTTTATAGTTGCGGTGACAGATGTCTTCAAGCTCCTGGACTGGGACGGATTTGGCATCAACGTTATAAACGAGTACATCACCCACATTCGGTTTGCCGACAATATTGTAGTCATGACATCTCTGGTGGATCTTGGCACAATGCTCGATAACATCTGTGAAGTCCGTGAAGATCCGCGCCGGATCCAACTCGGCAGGGCAACGTTCGGATAACTGCGTACTGTTTTATTTACTCAGTGGTTGAAAACCAAAGTCTTCAACCACTATGTGTTGCCAGTGATGACTTACGGCAGTGAGACGTGGTCGCTAACGATGGGGTTGATAAGAAAGCTCCAGGTCGCTCAGCGAGTAACGGAAAGAACTATACTTGGAATTTTCCTATGTGATCCAATCAGACTTAAACAACAGCCTATTTACACTACATTATATTTATAAATTACCACGTAAAGTCTCGTGAGAACACATTACCATTAACTACGTCTCATGCCAACATTAAAGTAACTTGACATTATCATATATATAGGAGCCTACTCATGCAAGTAAGGATCCCGCAGTTATCGTTACCGAAGAAGCTCTTAACTCGGTAGAGGCTCTTGAAATTGCTAAGGTGGACGTTTCAAAATGACTTAAAATAGATGCATCATTCTTAACAGGTTAAGCTAAGATGAGGAGGATGCACTTTTTGAATTTACATTTGATTTTTAATAATTAACTTTGCTATTTAAACAAATAATTAACCATGGTACTTAACTGACTTAAAGAGACACGGATATAAATCTTGATGGATGGAGAACGAGAGGAAGGCTAAAGAAAAAATAAATGAATGGATTGTGTAAGGAAAGATATGAAAGAGAAAGGTCTGACAGGGGAGAATAGAAGAAGAAAACACGTTGTGCTGACCTCAAATGGCACAAGGACAGGACGATGACTTGTGTGTATTTCTGCCTAGCACCTGTTTATATGACTATGTCATTTATAACAAGAATTGTGACCGGTTTCTAATCATGAACAAGTTTTTAATTAGATCTTCATCAGACCTCAAATCTCAGATTTTCCGTTTGACCAAATAACAAAATCAGATCAAATTTTATTAGTTATTGAAATAATAAATATCATTAATAAATATTATTTAAAAAATCCGGCCACGAGCGAGTCAAACTCGCGCACCGAGGGCTCCGTACAAATTTGCAATATATCTTTTGACCGTATAGACTTAGGCGCAGGCGCGTCGCCCACACGACCAACTGTCGAGGCGCAGTCGGGGCGCGGGCGCGTTAGGCGCGTCGCCCACTCGACATTTGTAAAGAAAATCTCGTTGCGGTCGTCTGCGCCTCAACTGCACCTCGACTGTTGATCTTGTAGGCGACGCGCCTAATGCGCCCGCGCCTCGACTGCGCCTCGACTGTTGGTCGTGTGGGCGACGCGCCTTAGAGGTTTGAATTTTTCACAGCACAAAGGGACCGTATATGGTATTAATTTTAGATTGATATCTTCACACATTAGAGGTCTTGACAAACAGACAGACGGACCACAAAGTGAACTAATAAGGGTTCCGATGTTTCCTTTTGAGGTTCAGAACACTTAAAACTAAGCAAAAGTATTGAAGAATACAAAAAAAAACCGTATGTTAAAAGATAGAGCTTTCATAATAAAAATTATTACATATTCTTAGAGCTGAGCATAGAAATAAATGAAGAGACCTGTCAATACAGAAGGTCATACCAATAAAACAGCTTTTCCTACGTTTTCCTGAACGTGGTTTATCACGTCAACTACAACCAATATGACAACAGTTGAAGCAACCGTGCAACTAAATGCTGCAATTATAATTATTAAACGCAATCATCGCAATAGTTACGCACTTATTTTATTTAATTATGTTCAGATGGGGGGAACGGGTTAGTTAAGCGACTATTTAAATTGTTAAGCAATGATTTATATTGCTTTGTTGTTGTTGTGTTGTGATACAACTGCTTTGGTTGACATAACATCATCTTTTTGAACAGCCTTTTATACTTATATAGCATAATAATATATAAATGATAGCCGGGACCATCGGGTTAACGTGTCGGAATGTAATAGGCGGAAACCCAAATACGGACCAAGCTAGGCAAGCACAGATTAACCTCAAGATCGATCCGAGCGGCTGTTATTATTTAGAGATGAGCCCCTCTGTTTACATCATTATGAAAAATGTATAATTTAATATCAATGTCCTTAGCAATCATGTATCCTTTCCAAAGAAATATGTTATCTTCTTAATTCTTACAAAACATAACATCAAACTGTCAGAAACTTATAAATTTATCGACGGCATGGTTGGTACAGTGGCTGAGCGATTGACTGCTGCGCTAGGTGTCACAGATTTGACCCCCGCGCGGAACAAATAGATGTATGACCTACGGGTAGTTTCGGGTCTGCCTGTGTGTGTATGTGAGTTTAAATGTTTGTAAACATTTCATTTATTCATTCATATAACAATTTGCATTTTGTTTGAATTAATCCTACATTAATACATTACATAATTAATTTGAAAACCTAAAAAACAATAAATAGTGAATTGAAAAAGTACAAAAACAATAATCAAATACAAAATCAATAAATCATCAATAAAAATGTTGTACTAAAAAAATTATAAAACGCACCTACGAAAAAGGCAATGATAGAAAGCAATTTGTGAAGTAAATTATTGTGTTAATTTTATTTACTTCAGCAATTCCAAATCTAGAACCAACTTCAATCGATCTCCGTTATTGCCAGCACAAAGATCTATGTTATCGGGCAAGCTCGCCCGGCATGCGCCTGCGCCTGACTCAATACAAAGCCATGACAGTTATGCCAATACTTCAGATGAATGTGCTAATATTGACTGTGAATGGTGTTTAATTAACACGCATATGATTGAAATAAATAGGTTAAAGAAATATAGCCGATTGCCTAGATTTATATTCAAGTTTATAAAACGCGGTTTTGTTGTTAAAAATTTTGAGGTTACCATTGTGGACGTAATATTTTCTATTATTTGGATATCTTCTTGTCTTATTTTCTGCGCATAAATCACTCTAATATGACAAAGGCGAAAGTTTGTATGTGTGTGTATGTTTGGCCTCCTTCATTCTCGAAAACTCCTAATCATGATATTATTGTTATTGTGTTATGTTTTATATTATTAGATTGATTGCGATCTCTACTTTCAATTTAATTTCAACAATTTGTAACGATTACCTTTGTTTTTTCAGGTACGTATCCGACATGCAAGAACGACAATGAAGTAAAGTAATCGACAGGTAGGGTCTTATACATTTGACGACTAACAGAAAACTCTGAGGATTTGATAGTCACTTGGAAGGTACTGCAAGGTGGAACCAGACCAGGGTTGCGGGTTGTTCGAAAGAGATACCGCGGCACCGGAACATAAAGGGCAAAAGAAGGATCATGGGTAGATTTTAGACAGTAAAAGTTATAAAGGGAAGTTATTTGATGATTTCCCATCCGAAAAAAACAGTGGAACCAAAGTCTTACACTGGGGTTCATATATCAGTGACAAGCAAAGCACAGCTAGGCTGTATGCTACCATGCATATTGATCAAGATTTATAGACGATTGTTTTCAAGACGAAAGTATTTACATATTATTTAATTAAATTATTAATCAACTAGCTTCCGCCCGCAACTTCGTCCGCGTGGCATAATTACTTTGGGCTAACGCTAACTTTAACCCGCGTGATGATCGAAAAGAGATTATCTTTCTCTCCCCTTTTCTTCCCCTTTTCTCACTTTTTTTAGACTATGTCCAGGGTCCCAACTATTTCTGTACCAAAATTCATTAAAATCGGTTTGGCCATTTACAAACTCAGTTTCACTTTTATAATATTAGCTGGATCTTACAAATCTTACCAGGAGTTATCGTACTACCCGGCACTGACGGGATTGTGGAGGTCAGATAGCCAGTCAATCCATGTTCAGTATTCAGCTGAATCCAGTTAGACTGGAAACCGACCACAACACAACTAGGAATAGGCTAGGCTAATGAAGATGAGCCTCTTTGCTGAAATAATATACGTCGGTATTTCTACAATGAGTGGTCAGATGACAGACCTACAATGTTTCCACAAATAAAGATGAATAGCCACTTTATGGTATTTGAATAGAAAGCCATTTCGACTTACCATTACGAAGTGACCTCTGACCGGAAGTAACTAGAAGATAATGAGCCAACGATTGAAATGAACTTACGCCCTAACTCTTTGACCTTTTGAGAATGACTATTGAAAGTTTTTCTAATCAGTTTGATGGATAATGAGGTTTTAATGCCAGGCCTGTAGTTTTTCCTTGAGCATGGGAGTAGTTAACGCTCTGATAACGCACTATGCAAAATGTGAACGACAAATGGATGCTTATATTTCATTTTAAAACATTTAGTTACACTTCCAGCTGTCTGGAGCTCTCGTCTAAATTTGGACATCTTAAGACGCTGACGTGCGATCGCGCTAATTTATAAAGTGTTTCGTCAAAAAATGCCTCTCCGGTAAAATTATTTTAGATAACAGTATCCGAGTTTTTCAAGTCCCGACTAATTCACGAATCAAATTACAAAACGCTAAAAGGATTTTTTTCCTTAATTAATACTTAAAGGCGCAAACTATAGCGGAAGTTTTTTTTATGCCAACAGGGCTGATAAAACTAGACCCGTATTCTCATAAACAAGGCAAGATTAACAATAGGCTGGAGAGAATCCTTGGTAACCAATATATTAAGTAAAGAGATACAGAGGAGAAAGCTGCATTGTATAACAAGTGATATAACTGAGGAATGGTATTCGAGGCACGCTATGCAAATGTCGCGACCTATAAGGATGCGGCCAGGTGGGAAGTTTTGTGAGCTGTCGTCAATAATAATAATAATAATACCAGCCTTATAACTGACCCACTGTTGGGCAAAAGCATACAAATAAAGTCATACAGAGAAGGCAGAGCATTGATCATCACGCTTACTCAAGACAGAAAAGATAATGGTAAAAAAAAACCAATCAGACCATACTAAACGAGACAGCATAGACCATTTTATTTTTTAATTGAAAATAACAAGATACATGTTACAATCAACTCCATTGAAATGGTTGAAGTAGTCTTCTTTATCGTGTGGTTTGTGTCTAGTGCCTTTGACTAGACTTTACATGCTGTTGAGAAATATCTTTCAGGCATGGTTTTCTTTTACAAAAGCAAATGATAATTTATACAATACGCACATTCATCCGAAAAATCAGAAGTATGTGTCTTGGGTTCGAATTCGAGACCTATGACATGACAGTCCGGTGGTTATTACCCATCAAAGCGCTATGACTACAAAGTCAATTTTACGTAACTCCATAAGCACTTATCCAGCGCACTGCCTAGAGCCTTTAATTAAAGATCATAAATCGATCATGTCACAATAAAACTGAATCGTAATTAAATCGATCAGGTCATGGCCGAAGCAGCTTGATGCAGCTGATGCGACAAAGACAAAAACAATGCGATTTCGCACGCCGCGCCGTTGTGCGTCTGTCACTGGCCTAATTAATAAACATTAACTTTGACTTTTTTTTAATAAATAATTAGTTTCTTTCGGAACTATAACATAAGAGTACAGTACAACAGGTAGCCGCAAAAGTATAAACGGAACGCAGCTAACAACGCCCTTCTCCAGTCACAGAATGGAATGATGTTCTATGCAAAATTTTTGAAAAGTTTGATTTAGTTATTTTAACACAAATAATAAGGTGATACAAAAGAAAAAAAAATAATAAAAGTAAACATAAGATTAAAAAATAATAAACAGTACATTACATAATGATTTGGGATGTGTGTGAGTACTGACTTGAAATATCGAAGAAAACCGATAGAGAAATGTATTGACTGTGATTTAATCCTAAGATGAATTAAGTACATTACACCGGTGATGATCGCATTCAAAGTATAGCACCTATATTGTATTTCATAAACACTTTCAATATTAATGGCATAAGCTTTTCAATAGTTTTATATCATTATCATCATCTGTCAGTCTAATTGGATGCAGCTGAGCATCAGTATTTTACATGTAGCAACTGCCTATCTGACCTTTTTTTGCGGAAGGGAAATCGTCGAATAACTTCCCCCGCTCTGGGCGGAGCGAAGGGGAGTGTCAGACTTGTACTGACTTAAACCCACCCATGGTATCTCTTTCGAACAACCCGCAAACCCGGCAGGCGGTGGCCCTGACAGGCCTCTCTGTTTTGCTGACATCTCATTGAGGCGCGCGTGGAACACACGCGCCGTTGCCTATCTGACCTTCACAATCCAGTTAGTATTAGGTAACTGCTCCGTTGGTCTCGCGGTGACAATCTTGACTGCTGAGCACGGAGTCTTGGGCTGGATTCCCAAAAAAAGGTGGGGAAAAAAGTGTTATTGGATTTATCCATTAGGAATTAAGGACTGCTGCGCTGCGTGTCGCGGGTTCGTTCTTAGGAATTTTATTAAAGTAACAGTCTGGAGTTTGGAAGTCGGTGTTAGCTACATAGTTCTGCGGTAACTTATGGCGGTCCCATACTTATATTTTTGACATAAATATCACAATACACAAAGCCACGTTATCCAGGTTATGTGTGTGTGTGTGTGTGTGTGATAGGGCTGACTGAACTGTCGTCGTCGAGAAAAACTTGAACCCTGAAAATTATTAATTTTGCATCACAATGCAACCACAGCTTTACAGTTATCATACGGATCTGACAATTCCGCTTTAGCTAAGTAGTAAGCTGTTTAATCTCGGATATTAAATGACATTTCACTTCTGTGGACTTTCTCCATTTAACATACAAATAGTGACATATAATTGAATTTGATTAGTTACAAACTTCGTACTCATTCAATTATGATTTCTGAGTAAGTATCGAGATATTATGGTTAATCAATACGAACAAATACGTGCTTCGTGATATCCATAGGGATTTCGTGAAATCCCTGATATCCTTATTCCCCTGTTCTCTCTTAACATATTGATATTTGTTTCTAAAAAATTGCTATTAAAGTTACCTATTGAATGGAAAGCGTTTGCTCAAACACTAAAAATTGTCTATATCTTTGCAAGGTTTTTGAAACATCAACATAAATTAGTACTTTATATCTCATTAAAAACATCACAATATTTTATATCGATTCTACGTTATTAAAATTACCAGCTGCGCTCCGCAGTGTCCATCGCGTAGGAGTACACCTGGATGAAAAGTCTATTGTTAATCCAGGGCATAAGCTATCTACATACCAAATTTCATTCAAATCTGTTAATCCATTTGAGCTTGTAACAAACATACACACACACATTCAAAATTTCAATTTTATAATACGTAGTAGTGTGACTGTTATCGTTCATATAATCAATCAAAGAATGAACTAAAACCGAATATTTCCGAATATTTCCGACCTCCCAAAACGACGGTCATTCGTTTATGAACACACACATGGACACGTCATAAACCTCATTGGCCCACATCGAGACATTGTTCATGTTGGTTATATCATCGAATCAATTATCATAATCTGTCGAAATGTCATCGACATCGATACTGGATTTTCACCCACTGATCCAGTAAACTTGTTAATTTTATTGCTTATATTTAAATTGATGTTTGTTTTTAAAATGTGGACGTTGGTTTTATGTGGTTTTAAGATTTCAAGCTGATAAAATAATGGTAGGCATAGAAATAATTCAGAATTAATGTTACTTTTGGCATTGACAAAACTGTAGTACTTACCAGTAATCCTTACTAATACAGACATCAAAAGTGTCTAGGGATCAAGCATTTTTATGCGGATTTCTTGAGATTGAGATGTGGCTTTGTAATAAATTTATGATTTTATAAATTTATATGGATCCTTTTTGGTGCATTTCATAATTTGAATCAGGAACTCTCAATCAAATTCGAGTAAAAGATGAAAATAAGCTGTCAATATTTTCCCTATAAAAACATACAACGCATTGAAGACATTATTAGTGCTACTGTTTCCCTACTACTGATTAAAACCAACGTTATTATGGAGCGGCGACGTCATTTAAGCAGGGAAGAAATGCTCAGAGCCGTGGGAATGATAGAAGCTGGTTCCCGGCAACGTACTGTAGCTTTAGCTCTGAATACAAGTCAGAGTGTTATCAGTCGACTTTGGACACGTTACCGAAGCACTGGTACCGTGGCTGAGCGCCATGGAGGACGGTATCGCTGCACCACACGGAGACAAGACCGATACATTCAAATCTTAACTCGAAGAGCTCCAACAATAACCGCCATGATGTTAGCCGTGAGGCTTCATCACTCTTCAGGGAACTTAATTAGCGACCAAACAGTCAGAAACCGCTTGCATGAAGTGAACCTTCATTCCCGAAGACCGCTACGGGTACCACCTATAGCAATGCACAATCGTAGGATTCAATATCAATGGGCTCTTGAACACAGAAATTGGGCAGAAGAACAATGGCGTTTCGTGTGCTTTTCTGATGAGTCTCGTTTTGGTATGAGACCGGATACAAGACGTATACGACACTGGAGAACCCCTGGACGCCAACAGCGATTAAAATCCTGCCAGGAAGTCCATCCTTATAGTGGTGGAACCATCATGGTATGGGCGGGTATTTGGATCGGCGGAAGAACTGAGTTGATTTGGATCAGAGGCAACCTCAACGCTCAAATTTATGCTGAGACGATTGTATCAGACGTCATCGTTCCTCTACAAGTGCAAATCGGTCCCTTATTTCAGTTAATGCATGATAATGCACGAACGCACACCGCAAGAGTTGTAAGACAGACTCTCGCCGCAGCTAACATCAATGTCCTGCCCTGGCCTGCTCAGTCGCCAGACTTGAACCCGATTGAGCATGCATGGGATATGCTACAGAGAAGAGCTCTGCCGAATATGGAGGGTATCCAGTCGCAAGAAGACCTTTTTTTGTTGTTGCAACGAACATGGGCGGCCATTCCACAGCGTGATTTGGATGAACTCATTTTGAGTATGCCAAACCGATGTTCTTGTGTTGTTAGTGTTCGCGGTAGAAACACGGATTATTAATTGTTTAAGTTACCCAATAAAATTTTAAAGAAAACTGTTATTTCAGTCTTTTTTTCGAACTTTAATGTTAGTGGTTCAAATGTCAAAAATCCCTTTATTAGGAAAATGGCAAATTTCTTTATTAATGCAAAGGTAACTTGGTTTATCGTTACTGTGACAAACGAAAACACTTTATTTGATGAATCCTTAAAGAAAATTTTAATTAATATCAATCAGGAGAAAAGTTATTGCAAAAATATATGTTGATCCCTAGATACTTTTGATGTGTGTATTACAAAAGCGAAAGTGAGTTTGTTTGTTTGTTACGTCTTCATGCCTAAATGGCCAAACCGATTTTGATGAATTTTGGTACAAAGATAGTTGGGACCCTGGAGACGGACATAGGCTAAAAAAATGAGAAAAAGGGGAGAAAGAGGGAGGAAAAGGGGAGAGAAATATATTTTTTTTTCGATCAACACGCGGGTTAGAGTTAGCGTCAGCCCAAAATAACTACGTCTGAAGTCACGGGCGGAAGTTAGTATACTATACAATTAACAAGTAGTGTTTTAAATATTGTAAGTTTGCTTCATAACAATGTAGTTATGCCAAATATGGTTCCTTTATCCTCAAGAAACTTTATAGCAGTATTGTTTGCTATCTTCTAATTATTATATTAAAATGTATCAATTAATGTTCCGATTTTATGTGCAGTAAAAGTAGCAAAAGCAGTAAAAATAGATGCAATTCATAATTAATGGCCGATGTGTGATACAAGTGTAGAACAATAACGAATCTAAACATACACATCTATACCGTTTATATGTAGTCATACTAATCGCACATTGATTAAATATTACAGTCGCGTTAATTAAATAGAAAAAATCCCGACCCTACAAAAAAAAATAGGTTTTAACAGTTCTTCGCATATTTAGACTCATAAATAGATTACCCTCCGCCTGTCGAGTTAAAATAAGATGTCTAATGTACAAATACATGTAAATTTATTTAAGCTTCACCGTAGAATTCATTGTTTTTGCTACATAAATAATGAGGTAATCGACAAAAGCCGTTGTGAATGAAAAGAAAATTGACATTCTCTGATCACTAAACAAACAGGCTCTGGAATTAAGCATTTTGTCGATGATTGTAATAAAAACCCGTGTAGGTCATTTCCGAAAAACATCTAGATCCGTCTCTTTAATCTCTTTAACACTTGTCGGATGTGAAACCTCCTACACAACGTATATTCAACTTACAAGACATAAAAGGTTGCAAATATCTGCATTCCACCGAAAATAAATAGCATTTATAAAACATTTTATTAAAGTTTTATATTCACAAAAGCGAAACTTTTACACATTCGTAATTCATTTACAGACTGTGAAGTTTTGTGAAATTCTCCATTACGTGGCCGGATATATAGAGAATTTGCGAGAAAAGACATGGTCGCTTTTAAAACAAAATATGGTCACAGTAACTTTGTTACAGTCTCATTGGGTGAACACACTATCTTCTTTTAAAAGTCTCTTTTTAAGAGTCTTGGTACTTTCCGGTGACCTAACCTTAATATAACTACATTCATCTATTTGAAGTTGACTTTTTTATCTTCATTGTTAGTATTTTTAGATCGTTACGGAATTTGCCGGTGACCTAGAACCTTTTACGACTGCATTCATAACTTTGCACCGCCATTTTTTTGGAGATTGGAAATTATCAAATAGCTTCCCCGGTCTGGGCGGAGTGGGGGGAATATCAGACTTTTGCTGACTAAAACCCACCCATGTTTGTTCTTTTGCCCTTTATGTACCGGGGCCGCGTTTTCTCTTTCGAACAACCCGCAACCCCGGCACTATGGACTTCCTTAGGTAAACTCCTTCACAATGAGCTCTACTGTTATTATTTTAAAAAGGCGATAGTTTGCCCAATGCACAGTAAATTACTTGTAAAGGTTAGCTTAACACACAAATCTATTGTTAAACTACGCTTCACAAGCACAATACCGAAATACGAGTTCCTAGCACGAGTGCGCGGTATAACAGTAACTTTAGTACGTCGGTTTTTAAGTTGAAAATACAATAATACGAAAGTAAACACAACAAATAACATCACAACATTTTTAATGATAATGAAACTTATGTATGTGCAGAGAGTACCTTTAATTTCAACTAGCTGGCACCAGTGGCTCCGACCGCGTGATGATCGAAAAATCGAAAAAATCCTATGTGTTATTCCAGACTATAATCTACCTCTGTGCCAAATTTCATCAAGATCCGTATAGCGGTCTTGACGTGAAAGAGTAATAAACATTCATCTTCACAAACATTCGCATTTATAATATTAAGTACGATATAGGTCGACGTATTTCCATGCGCGTTCGTGGTAGGGCTCCGGTGTCTGTGTTAGAGCATCCACTTTCATACACACTTAAGTGGTGTATACTTTACTTTCATTATATCACGATAATAATCTAATATTAACCCTTCAACGTTGTTACCTGTTACGTTCACTTACGTCTTACCTGCAATGATGTTATGTTATTTTCATAATATTGTCTTGGCGTAGTTAGAGGAGGTAATGATCGTTTCATCTTTAGTAGTAAATATGGAGTTAGAAAGCTTCACTAAAGGGTTACGGGTCAGAGAAAATATAGTGGTTTTACCTTCTTACTTGCAATGTTCATTTCTTTTTTAGGATGCAGTAGGTACCTCAAAAGGTAAAAATGATCCCTTATAGGAGAATTCGTTGTCCTTCAGTCTGTCTGTCTGGCACGTTTCGAATAGAAATTAAAACCATATTATAGTCAGTGGTCCCTTGGAGCTGTGAAAAAGATAACCCTCTAAGTATACGCAGTCAAACAAAACATATGGCCGTATATGTCGCAAGTTTGTTATTAAAAATTGTTTTTTTTTTTTTTTGAAGTTGCAAATAAACTATTTTTATTTGTTGGGAACCCTCGGTACGCGAGTCCGACTAGCACTTGGCCAGTTGTTTTAAGAGCAGGGCACAAAGCTTGGCAGGTCTTCATGGCCTGCCTAGTTGCAGGTTGTTCGAAAGAGATACCATTGCCCCGGAAGATAAAGGTCAAAAGAAGGAACATGAGTGGGTTCTAGTCAGTAAAAGTCTAATACGCCCTCTTACCCCCACAACAGGGGGAGCTATTTGATGATTTCTCATCCATACACGACGATCATCATTTGTTTAGACGCGGTAATCAAAGCTATGCTTAACAGCTTATAGTATGTATCTACGTATAAGCTGTAGACATGCGAAATGTAGCTCACTGAAAAGAAAAGAGAGATACAGCTCTTTTGATCAAAAGAGCTGTATCGCTCTTTTAGCTCTTTAGCTCACCGAATAACTCTTTTAACTCTTCAGCTCAATTGATTTACTTGCGAGCTACAGATCAAATTGAGCCGAATTACTTTACGCAAGTCAAACGATACAACTAGCTCAGTGGCTCTTTATAATCTTTTAAGTTCTGTAGTTCATTTATCTCAGTTGCGAGCTATAGATAAAATTAGATTCATTGGGTTGTTTTGTTTTTATTATAAAAAAATTTAATTATGAAAGCCAATGATTTTCCTTCATACTTGAACAGGACTGTCAATCTAGATGAATAATATTTGAAAAGCTAACTAATTGATAGTACCTATAATGTAATGAATGGACGTTATCATTTAGATTAGCGTATTTCTTTAAAAATCATCATATTTTACAATGATGTATTGTATTGAGCCGAAGAGTTGGTCAGTGTGCGACATGCGAAATCGTTCACCTGTTCGTCGGGGAAGTTCGGACATTGTCGGGCCGCTGTCGGTACCACTCGTAACTCGCAAAGCCACAGAGTATGAGAGTATAGAGTCAATGAGCCGTTGAGCTAAAAGAACTAGTGAGCTATTCCGTGAACGACTGAGCGACTGGGAGCTAGATTGTAACTAAAGAGCTAGTTCAATTTTATCTCTCATTCGCGAGCTACCCATGTCTAATAAGCTGTTAAGTAAAAAATCAAATCAACACAGCTTTGTTTACTGTGATGACAGATACAGCTACAACAACATTACCTGCGCAAAGGAATAAAAAAAATATCACACGAAAAACTACCCAACATACAATGCAATAGTTGGAATCTCAAGAATGATTAGAAAATCGTGGGACGTTCGCTTCCTATCCGTACTTCCGTGAGAGGTTCCGTACGTAGAGATACTTTGTAAATACCGGTACGGGTATTATGATAGGTATTAATAGAGAGGTACTGGGGCTACTGTTACGTCACATCATAATATTGTGACAGCTTGAGGGATTCCTAAGGTGCGTGCACACATCGACTGGCACGAATTAAAAAAACCGGCTGAGACAAGTCGAGCTACTTACGTAGTATCGTGTTTATAGTTATTAATTTAATGAATTTTAGAAGAGCTTTTTACACACGTTAAACGGTAAAGGTACAGATTTTAATCAATCAATCATTTATTTTGTAAAACATTGATTAGATTAGGTTAGGAGAACATTGAATAATTTTCCTTCAAATTACAGTTATACTTAAATCAAATATATAATTGATGCTTAAAATATATAAAACGCACTATCATGCATACACCCATAGAACGTTTTAATTTATATTTATGAAAATTGAGTTTTCTTTTGGAAATAAGAGTTTATTTTATGTTTTAACCATTCAGCCACGTAAAAGTAAAAATCTAAGTTACCGTACCTAGTTTAAAGTGTTAATGTGTTCACGCCCTTACTAGGTCTACAAAAGTAATTTTCTCTGTAGATACCGCTGTCATTTAATTAACCTACAATTATGTTTACTTGTTTTACGACGTATGACATAAGTTTATGTGTACAAGAAAGTTTTCTCGAGATGTGAGAGAGTATAGTAGATGTAGACCAACTAAGATGTTTGTTTGACAACGTTATGTAAATAATGTGTAATAACAGTAGGTATACTATATCAGTGGTGAACAAAACATAGTTTCAATCACTATTCACTCCCAAATGATGGATCAGTAAAACCAGTACAGAAAATAATAGTAAAGAGCGAGTCAGACTTGCGCATCGAGGGTTCTGTACGAATGTGCGACATAAACGGCCATATTTTTTGACTGTGTAGACTCAGAGGGTTGATTAAGCATAAAGGGACTACAGAGTTCAGTATATGGTTTTAATTTCAACTGGATACATCCACGCGTTCCAGAGATAAAGGGTCTTGACAGACAGACAGACAAACGGACACCAAACTATCCTATAAGGGTTCAGTTTTTTCCTATTGAGGTGTGGAACCTAAAAAGGGGATGCGATTCCTGAGACGGACACCTCCATGCAAATATCAATTAGCGTCCATGTCCAGGGAATCGTCCGCAATTTGTCCGTATCACTTTGACAGACCTCTTGATCAATATACATCAGGAATTGTCCAGAAGTGTAACAAACATTACCCAATTTAAGCACTAGTAACTTGGCCATAACTCAATTGCATGCGCAGCTCCATATTCACATCAAGAACATAATTTTTATTCGATATCTTAACCCCATCACTGGTTTATAACCGTTAATTTATTTAAAAATAAAACCAAAGGAATGTTAGTGTTGTAAATGAAGGTTGTTCTTTATTAGCTCAGCAATAAGGTCGTATGTTAATAACTAACGAAATACTCATTAACGTATAATTTTAATTGCTTTAACACATTACATGGGTTTGTAGTTGTGCTTATTGTAATGTGCTCATATCATGCTTATTAATCTTAGAAGCATAGTTGCATGTGTCTGAATTCTTGAATATTAAAATATGTTAAAACAATATATACCTACCTATAGAAAAAACTGAGTTTATTTCCCTTATTTCACTTCTACGTTAAAGTTTTAATTAGTACCTCAAAATTAAGTTACATCTAAGTCAGACGCCATGCAGAACTTAAACGACTAACGGTAGCATATAATCCTACTTGTAGCATTTTAAACGTAAGACAAAACTCAAATGATTAATATCAGACTCGGCGCAGGCAATTGGTTTATTAGGTACTTACCTTTTATATTTACTGACCATGAGTACTACGAGTGGTCAATGAGTTTTTTTACCCTTCAGTTAGGTACCTTTTTTACTGGCTGTACCAAAACATTCACGATGACCCTTCAACAACGTCTGTCGTAAGTCGATGCTCGAATGTTTACAAACAGTAAAAGCCTTCATAGTAATGACACCAAACATCCGGTCGGTAATCGATCAATCAACGCATTGAATCGATGTCATAATCGATGCACGTCACTTCAGCTTTACAACTTGTAGCGTTATGTAAGTCATAGGCAGAGTAGATTGTATATACTTGTCTATGTTTCATGTATCAAGACTGGTGACAATCGTTAGTAGTTACTCAGATCTAGGTATGAGATTTTAAAAACAAATAATTTAATATAGGTTGTTAAATTGACATGGTTACTAATATTGTATATAACATTCGGAACGGGATATTTACCATATTATAAAAATATTTATCCCGTTTTAAATGTTATAATTACGCATCCACATCACCTTTTTGTTCAATTTATTTAGTACTAACTAACATTTGACCGTAAGTTCAAACAATTCCGTTCGGAATTTATATTACCTAATAGTATCCTTTGTCCTTACTTGGCTCGTAGTGTAGCGGTGGTGGTGCTTGATTAAACAATGAAATCTGTTCAATCATTAAAGCATGAAAAGGCAAAAATAGATCAACAGACATACAGAAATTATGTTTTGCTTTTATAACATTGGATTTTATTAAGGATTGCATCTATAAGACTAACATTTTAGCGTCGGACCATATTGATAGATTTCATAAAAGCTGAACGAATTCAAAAGCATAATGTACTTTTAACGGTGTTGAAACTACAATAGAAGTGACACGACTGAAATAAAACCTAATTTAATATGTCAATAGAGAACCTAAGAACAAAGAACTAGAACTAATAGAGACAACTCAAATTAGGACACGCTCATAATAAGTTATCGTGTCTTTACTGACGCACTTTCATTTGCTGTGATTTTAACGAATTGACATCTGTCAATTTGACAGTTGTCAGTGTGTCATTTCGTCAGAGGCTCTATTTTGTTTTTCTTTAATTACTTTGACCTCACTTTCTCATTGAACAGGACATACTCGACTGTGATCGTGGTCGGTGAATGGAGCATAAATGGTGCTATTAATAATGTATAAAGTGACTCAGATAATTCCGCATATTAATTGGCTATTAAGGATTGATGTCCTGGTATAGTAACTATATTCTGTATTGTTTTTCAAAGACTTGTTCTACCACCAGGCAAATAAAAACAACTCATGAAAATATGTGTTTAGAAAAGGTCCCAGAATGATACCTTTCGGAACGTCGAAATGATTCGACTTTATGGTCAATACAAATACAAATAACAGCCTTCAAACGATAAAATAGTCACGGAAAGGTCAATTCAATAAGAACCAAAAACGAAAACTATGATAAGGGAAGATTGAGATTTATCCTATCAAGGGTTTACAATACACAGGAACGTCCATTTAAATCAATATTGATTCATATACCATAGAGTTTCCTGACGATTATTCTCCATAGTAAATGTAAAATGTATCTGAATTTGCATTCGTTTAAAACAAGTACAAAAAACACACAATTTCAGTCTATATTCTCTAGAAGTATAGAAGCTGGACGATAATAATGCATTAACCTTGCGACCAAGATCAAAAGAGCTGTTAAAATTTTCGAAACACACCTAATTTCGTTACTAATGTTTTAATTAAAGATATCTTTATTGTGATTTTTACTGTTTTTGTCTGTTTAATTTATTAATGATATGTGTTTTTCACACGATTATGCCACTTAAACTAAATTTACAAATACATTAATTGGCAAGCTATTTTTGTTTAAAAACAAAACTTACTACTTTGGAATATATAGTATTTGCATCGTGTTCTACATCTGTTTCTGTTTTTACTGGGTGTATTTGATGACTGTGTGAGCAATGACATAGCTAAATATTAGTTTACCCAAATCTACTGCTTCCGTGACATAATCTTTAACTTTACTTACGACATCTTATGGGATAAACTGCGTACACTTATCCATGGGGAAACTATGTACTTTCCGTGTTTTATTGCAAAAACCAATAAGACCTCTAATTCAAACATCTGCAGTCTTCAACATAATGCACGTATTGCAGCACAAAACATGGAATCAACAATTGTTTATGTAACAAAGAACAATTAGACATCAATTTTGTTTAGACACGCCTCCACTATAAATATTCGTCTTTCATCTTGTAGTTGTACGAAAATTACACTCACCTAGCAAAGGGCAAAGTGGATCCCGTGAAGCGTACCTTTCTATTGAAGATTATGCAATTTTATGATGCGATGAAATAGGAAGTCAGCCTGTAATGGAAGAGAATTATTTATTATTTATTTATTTATTTACTTAAAAGACTATAAGTTAACAGTACGAAACCAAAACACTATCTATATATAATTATCTAGTAACTGTAATAATATGATGACAAGACTTGATACTACTAATTGGATTTCATAATTTAGAGAAGGTATCTTTAGGTACTACTCAAAATAAAGGAGTTTGTGTTTTTAATAATACATACCACTAAACGAGCTACCGATGAATATAATTAAAATTTTATTACAATTTTTGACAAGCTATTGAAGAATTTTCACAGTCAGAAGTAAAAAAGTTTCGTCTTTTGCAACTGAGCCGATTTCGACTATTCCGCCAGCGTCAAAAGCAGAGTCCACAATGATGACACTTATACTATTTTCGCTGTAGCATGGCACGGGTGACATAAGATGAAAAGATATGTTAAGTGCTTTAATGTAATACATCCCATCACTAGTCCTATACGGCTATGATATTCAGGGCCAGCCTTATAGGCTGGATCAGAAATCGAGCTAACGTTCCAGGTTGAAGAGGAATGGTACATTTTACTAATGTCACCCGCACCATGCTACAGTGAAAACAGTATAGATGCAATGTCTAATAAGACTCAGTTGTTTCTTTAGTTTTTTATATTTATAAGATGTCTGTTCTAGATTAAATAGTACCGAATTGTATTTTGAAATTAGGACTTACGTTGACAGTTCAAATTAGCGATCACTCAGATATAGCACATGATTTAATAAGAAGATAATAATATAATTTTGTCGCTGTTGGTATTTCAAAATTTGTATTTAATATTTTTTGATAAGGTGATCTGATTGTTATCGTCTTTACTGCAAGAAATCATTCTTGCTTGTCTGCAGGCAGCTTTGCCTGGTACACAAATCGCCATAGTTCTATTAAGGACACATCAAACACATACTCAAATAATCGTTACCCTCATTTAAGCTTTCATCTGTACCATGGTTGAATAATAAACAAAAAGATATACCGTCATCATTTGTGCATTTACCTATTTATTCAGTGTATTGAATAGTATATAGAATAAAACAACCTAAGAAGTGAGAGCCAACTCAGTGATCTGATTAGAAACAGCTCATGACCATGACTATCGTATACCTATCTTAATGCTTGTGATTCAGTTAATTATGTAAGCTTCTACGTCTATATTTATATTTTAAGATTTTCTAGATTCCAGCTACAATTACTTTAAAAAGAACTTCGTCGGCTTTCCAATAGGAGTCATTATTTGCTAAAATCTGTCGACTGAAAACGATGCCTCCAGGGATTTGTTCGAATGAGGCAAAAGAAGAAACATGGATAAGTTTTAGTCAGTAAAAATCTGACACTCTCCCTCGCTCCGCCCAGAGAAGTTGGGGGAAGTTATTTGATGGTTTCCCCGACCGAAAGAAGAAGAGCCACTCGATGTTATGAAGAAGTGAAAAATATGATTTATTTTAAAAACGTTTGATAACAAACAACTAGAAGAGACGCTAGGGCAAGAATGTCTAAGAAATGGTAAAGAATAAATCTAATCGGCTCCTATTTCAAGCACGCTCTGACAAAACAGATCCCAAATCACAACTCTCACTTGATCTATTTCACCAGACTCGCGTGACGACACCGAGCCATAAGCCCACGTTACTTTAACAAAACAATAACAATCTTCACATACATATGCTTTGTAACTCGTTGCTTGCACAAAAATTCATTAGTCCACATTAGAGACACGACTCAATGATTCGACAAATGAGATCGATTACTACATCATCGGGAAGTAAGCTTGGAGTATCGAAGTACAGACAAACAGAGAGTATGGTATACAGGTAACTCACACAGTAACTTAGTACTTCTAAATAATATTTTAATTTTTGCTGTACAATCAAGGCTGGCTCATTTTTATTATTAGAGTCTGATTCACAACCGTATCAGGTGTAGGTATTACAGAATTAAAATGGGCGTTACTGCTGAAGTGCCCAATTTTAAGAAATGACAAAGTGTTATTAGGTTTTCCAAAAAGTGATCTTTTAAGTCGTTTTTTGGCTATTAGAATAGGCTCCTTTTCGCTACATGGTATTTACTTTAACAGACGAAATGCAAAATGCGGGTGTTTCATAGTTACAGCTCTGTTTAACACTTTGGTATACTTGATGTCATGCTCCGCATTTTAAATATTGTTGCATGTATACCAATCTCATTTTATACTGTACTTTCTACTTTTGTACTGTGAGATATTGTACCATCTTCATGAGCTTTCGAAATATTTGAAAGAACTCGTGACTGCATTACTGGTGATGATTTAATCCGCTGCAGACGTCTTTTTGATAATGCAACTGGTTGATCTACTTTCTCGAGTTCCTCTTTAGAAACAATGGGTAGGAGAGCTCAATGCTCTCAATGAAATTGTTTATGGAGTGAGTAGATTGAATCAGTGATTAGTGAGTTCATTCAACTTTCTTGTAAAGAATAACTGCTAAATCAAGTCTCATTCACTATAATTATAATATCACAAAATAAGTCGTTTTCAATAAATAATTCTCGTATCGAAAATCAGACCCACAACCAATGTCCTAAATTAAATAAGTAAATGTATTATCAAATCTCAAAAATGCCACAATGTAAACATCAGGAAGGCGTGGGAACATTGAAGGCGTTGATTTATATACCAAAACATCAAAGTTGGTTTTTGTGAGGATATTGCCTCCAAACGTTTAAAAGTCACATCCTATGCAATCATGCACCTTTGCAGCGGTACATTTGAATAACAAAACGTGCTACTACATAGTAGTTAAAGACCATTATTTTAAGAGTCACGTTAAATAGTACGACACAATAAATTTTGTCCGGAGCTATGCATCCTTGAGCTAGGACCTCTCTAATGCCATTGATGAGATAATGCACAGAGCCGTCAATATTATAGGCATCGTTAGCCGCATTGTTGTTGGACAGAGGCAAATCAGTGACAGCCTATAAAATATGTTATGAGATATTAATACTGGCAGCCTACATTATTCACTTGAACATCAAATATGACGTTCATCAATAAAATTTGACCTGACATGATCTGAAACCGACACGGTTTTATGATGACAAAGTCTTGAACTAGATAAAATGCACATTGAGAAAAATCATCAGAGTAAACAGAGAAATAGTAAGAGGTAGAAATACAAAAGTGAAAATAATATTACCGTTGAAATCATCATCATTTTCCTGCCCTTGTCCCATTCTATTTAGGGTCGGGGCAACACGTTTTCTTCTTTCATTCTCCCCTGTCAGACGTCACGGCATCATTTACTTCTTTCTCCTTCATATCATTTCTAACACAATCCATCCATCTTTTCTTTGGCCTTCCTCTCGCTCACCGTCCATCAACATTCAGATCCATCACTCATTACCGTTGAAATCTAAAGCTAACAAAGAGGAATAAATAGATCGTCGATATTTCTGAAATCACTTAAGAGAGAAACCGCTTATAACTTTTCATCATAATATGTCAACAAGATGTGATTAGAAACTAAACAAAATAAAAAAAAATAAAAATATATATTACAAGTTCGTAGATAATTTACTTTAAATTATTTAAATAATGTTGTTTTTGATAAGGCTTGGACTCTTTGAGCACCAGATGTGAAAACGTTCGTGTCGGCTTATGGGTGCAGCTGCAACATATAGTTCTGAGTCAGGAGCACGAATGCTGATTGGTGATACTGTACCTACATTATTAACAGTAATAAAGACGTCTGTTAGTCGAAATAGCTTTATTAACACATCATATTTACGGATCATTTAAGTGAATAGGTTATAATTAGGGTGAATTAGAGATGTACCAAAGAAACATGAAATGTCTATCGTTCATTTAATGTTCTGTAATTCGATTAAGTAATCATTTTAATATTTAGTTTAATGGCACGTTTAATGTAGTTATACATACAAGGTATAATCAATGCACTTGAATAGTGTAATACTGTTTTGTTCATAAAAAATCATTAAAAGTCGGCGCAGCATGTCTGCTCTTCTAATAACCGACATCTCGATCATCAATATTCACCTCCTTTCTTACAATAATCATCTTTCACGCAGTTTATTCAAAGTTTTTTAGAGACTACAACAGAAGACAATTAACATACTTTACGGTACCATTGTTCCGCAATAAAATCGTCAGTAAATCACTAAAACATGCCATTCTAAAAATAACCTACCATAACATTATTTAACACTATAATCGCACAAAAATATCCGCAATCCCGCACGCAACATGGCACGTCCCTAATCGAGTAGCAAAACGTCTGAGATAGAAACGTAATGACACAGTAAAGTTGTATTTTTTGGCCAACATAACTTGAGACATCACACTGGCGCTAGTTGTAAAGGAAAATGTCACCCAACTGTCAAACTCAGTATACTTTAACAGAAGTTCTGAATTTTACCGCGTCTCAAGATATTTTTGGCCAGTAATAGTGACACAGTAAAGTTGTAAACGTTACGCAGCGCGTTACGTTACGTAATGGAAGCGTAATTCACGCGGAAAAAAATGGCCGCTGCGACTCACTGACTCATCAACGCGTGTACGACCTAGAAAGGGAAATTGGTTTAATGTGATGTTTGCTTACGGATTGTGTGTTGACATTTTCGTCGATGTTAGAAAACATATTAAGCCATAGGTATCATTTTTAGGTCTTTGCCAGTCGTTACAGGTAGTCAGTGGCTTGAAAGTCTAACAACCAGTCTTAACAAGGGATATTACCCAACTAAATGAATTGTGGAGGTCAGATAGGCAGACTCTATGTAAAATACTGAAATTTTGCTGCATTCTGCTAGACTGGCAGCCGACCCCAACATGGTTGGGAAAAGGCTAGGCCCTAGGCACATGATGACGATTTGTTTTACATAGGTGGGCAAGTTCTAGAGTGGAGCATAGAAAACGTAAATCTTATTTGAAAAAAGTCTGGCTGGATCCGAAATGCAGAGGGCATTATGTTGTAGGCCAGCGTGAAAAATGACTATTTCCCAGAAGTGTACTGTGATGGACGCCTGGTATTACCTGAAACTTTAGGCAGAGGTCTACACCCACCCACTTTTCGTTAGTTTTAAGTCCCATGTAATATGTGGTGATCCTATTGCGTTTCATTTTTGTTTAAATCGGAAATTATACCCAGATGTCAACTGCTTAGGTAAGAAAGCAGTTTAATGGTATGTTATAAAAAGCAAAGTGCCTGTAATTTATAGTCATTGAGTTAAATAAGCGAGCTTGATTTTATTAACAGTTGGGAAAACTGGCAACGTTTTCATTATCCTTGTTCCGTATGATTCGTCGTGTCTTAAATTAATTCAAACTTCTTATTCTTATTGTCATGGTGATACAACATTAAATAACGTAATCAACGTAAAGTAATCACCGAAGGGTTGGGTAGAGATGTACAGACGCCAGCAGGTCAAGCTACCCGAAACTGTCAATCTTTCCTAATGAACCTTGAACCTAATACTTTAGAAATAAAGTCGAAAATCTATCAAAGAAATCTGACAGATTGTAGTAGATTATGTACAGGCGTCTGTACATAATCTGGGGTTTGCCGGTTGTTTAAAACAGATGCCGCGGCCCCGGAATACTAAGGGCAAAAGAAGAAACATAAATGGGTTTGTCAGTAAAAGTATGACACCCCCCACTGCTCCGCCAAGAGTAGGGAAAGTTATTGCTTTACTAGACAAGATTGTTATTGCTGTATACAGAAAGAAGATCATATTAATTCTTTTTTATTTAAAAAACATGTGTTCACATAAATTGATAAGAAATCTTTGAAGACCAACCCGTAAACCAATAAACATTATCTGAAAACACACAAATCACATTTACCCAAAATTAATACGCCAACTGCACGATAAGATACACACCAGACATTCTTTGTAAATCACTTTCATCAACAGGTAAAGGCTGACACCCACAAAATTATTCGGAATGCGAATCGGGCCCGAATCGATAAGAACCCGGTTTTGTTGGCGGAATGACCTTCACGGTCGATCTTATCGGGGCTGGAATGTTGTGAAAAGGCTTCTTGTGGTAGTTCTTACGCTAATGCCTTTTGAGTGTTGCCCCGTGAGTTAATGGAGTGAGCTTCTAAAAGCAAAGTATTTTTAGTACATCGTCAGGATTGACGTAGAAATCTGTGTTTTAGGGTTCCGTACCTCAAAAGGAATAGATGAAACCCTTACAGATTCCCTTTGTTGTCCAATTATCTGTCTGTCAGTCTGTCTGTCAATATCATGTACCTCGGGAACGCGTGTTGAGTTGAAATTAAAACCATATACCCCAAGTCTGTGGTCTCTTGGAGCTGAGAAATCAACCCTCTAAATCTACACAGTCAAAAGATATTGCTGTTTTTTTCGGATGGGAATACATCGTCGTTGGTTTCCTAATTTAAATGTAGTTGCGCTATACGCCAAACAAAAGTTAACAGGTTAAACAAGCTATCTATTGGATACTTTGTTTGCGTAAAATTGTCACTTTCTTCCAAATGAAAAACGTTACATGTGATTGTGTGTGGCAAAAACTTTCGCGAGCGCTTCTAGGAATTAGTGACGCGGAAAAATTTATAGGCGTTAACGATACAGTGATTTGTTGATTGAACGTTTCCTCAAACGTTATAAATAATTTTTAACATCGTTATAACGTTATTTTTTTGACAACGCGGATACAGCACAGTGATTGTACAGTTTTACAGATAGAATACTTGTGTTATTGATATATACGCAACTAATTATCTGGGCCGTTTTTTTAACAAACATGATTAATTATTGTGAGTTTTCGCTTCCGAATAAGTGTTTTGGCTGGTCTTTGTTATGTATTTCGGCATAATTATGCCGTCCAATATCGAGGTCTAATTATTGCCTAAATATATGTAACAAAACGGACAAAGAACGAAATTATTAATAGTCGCGTATGAGCTTTTAATAAATGGTTGTTATACGTGCGTCATTTTAACGCTTATGAGTTCCGTATTTCTTTATGTTACATTGCGACATTGAAATGTCGTGATGATTTTATGCCCACACTGTATAGACTTGTATTTAGTCGGAAAGAACAAAGAGATAAGCAGGAATAATAAGATCAATAAAGCTGATACGTAGGTTGATTATTGTTATGTGTAGTGTGATTTAATACCTATGTTTAAATATCTATTAAGAAACCTATCCTTTTTTGAGGATGGGAAATCATCAAATGACTTCCCCCGCACTGGGCGGAGCGGGAAAGAGTGTCAGACTTTTACTGAATAAAACCCACCCATATTCTTTAATTTGCCCTTTATGTTACGGGGCCACGGTATCTCTTTAGGAAAACCTACCCTAAGGTATAACCAATGCTTAGATGCTTATAATTACGAACTTATTAAATTCAAAGTGGCAATCCGCACCACAGATAAGTAGACGCTTCTCTACTTTTTGACATTTCATTACTTTATTTTTTACTCAAAATTCCTTTTCCCCGGAACATTTAAAAAAAGAATAAACTGTTTTTTTTTCTAAAGCCGACTATTGCGTTAGCCAGTGTGAACTGAAATCTCTGTGACAAGTGTCACTAATGTCCTAAAGACGTGCACGTAACAAAACACGACACACATGTCCTAAGTCTCACACCGACATTAGTGCACTATTTCACCACTAGACTAGCTATGTTTACGTAAAAAAGAGGTTATATACGTATGGGACACTTGTATACAAGTAGAGGTTAATGCTTGTGGTAGTTGGAGGCTGTAGCTGATGAACTGCCATTTTTGTGTCCTAGTAGGATGCTTGAGTATTTAACAAAATGGAACTTACTTGTTTGTCAGTTACAACAATAAGTAAAATACAAATTGGCTTCCTATCGTTATTTACAAGTTAAAACTAAATAAAATGAAGAATAACCGAAGAAAATTGAGAATCTTTGGCCAACTGGTAATGAACGGATTAAAATTGTGTATCTATTGCATCGCTATTGCCTTCGAATGCAGTCGCTGTAGTCGAAACGGCTTGGTGGCAACATCATCTTCGTTTTTTATTTCACAATTGACCACCATTTTTGTCATAAGCCTTTTTTCTATTAAAATATAAAATATTCATAAATTCATTTCTTTTTTAATTTAGGTTGTCCCAGAAGTCAAGTCCCAAATAGTTATAAAAAATCTACATATAACGCAAAAAACCCTATTAAATAGTAATCATTCATGCACATAATCCACAATCTACATAAACGTCAAAACGTATCGTCACGCACATGTCAGATGTTGTCATTTGTCACATAACCGGAGTACGCGTGTGCACAAAATCGATGTCACGCTCCATAAGTAACACTGGTACAGATGAGTACAGATGCGTTGGGAAACGTACATTCACTTGCACAAGTGCTTTCAATACTTAAACGTGTCAAAACGATATAGAAACGAGACTTGTTCAGGCTGAAAGCAATCGTTTTGACATGTTGATGCATACTGGAATGTATAATATCGTTATTAAACGAAACAAAAAGTAAACATTTCTTTTGCATTTTTGTGAGGAAGATTAAAGTAATTATTTAAAAAACAAAATTTAATAAGGCAACGACTAGGTTTTGTTTTGTTTCAACTACAACGAGTAAATAAAATATGATTAAAATGCATTAGCTCTATCTATGCCAGATATCCATTAAAAAAAACCACAACTAGTTTTGCTCAACCAAAACAAAAGAGAATCCCGTAAGTACATTTATAACCTCTACTCTCTCCTGTTTCAGAAAATAAAAGCCGAAATCGAATTTAGGACGTTCGAATCATATATATTAATGTGCGCGTATTATTGTGTGCATTTATTTTATTGTAACTAACGTAACCAGTATAAAACGTTATTTTAAAATAAAATATTACGCATATTGATTACTGATGCCCTTAGATAAGTGGGTAAGTGAAGGAAACGGTGTACTGTTTACGTGTAAGTGATTTGCTTACCTCAGGCTATCAGGAAAACATGATATTGTAATGACATTTGCAAAGGGAAGTCATTACGTACTAGACTTATAGAAATTCCATGACATTACAGCTGTAATCTGGTCATTTTAGTATTTATTACAATAATATGGTAATTTAAAATGCGGAAATGTAAAAATATAATCCTATAATTTTATTGTATAAAATAATATTCTACGAGCATTATTGTGTGTAATTAATTACAGAATGTCATCTAACTGTTTTTAATTACTCTTTTATTGTTAATTCTTGCTGTGGGAACTTTATAAATAACTATTTAATTTGAACTATGCATCACGAATGAATTTCTATACGGCTTAGAATAAAAAGGAAGTAATTGCGAAACCGTAATAAAAACAAATATTAATCACAACAATAAAAGCGAGCGATATTAATGCGAGTATAATAACTTATTTAAATGAGTAACAGTAATTAAGACCAATAGCAGTATAAATAAACAAATACAACTACAATTGGAGGAAAGTTATCATACCAGTAAAGTTTTCCATCAAGAAATCATAAAAAGCAATATTTTTTATAACGAACACGCACAATATTGCGTGAATCACAATAATTTGCTGCGTATTGCAAATAATTAACATTTTTAATAACGCACATGTACGGCAATGATGGTTGGAATGTCGCAAGGACGTACTAAGACGTTTCGTGCTTCTTAAGGCGCCACCCCGACCAAAACGCCGCGCAAGCCGTTTTTGTACAGTTTTCTAGAGCTATTTACTTGTTATTTAAAATGAACTAAGTAATAAAAAAATACAGTAAATTTCTTTATAATCTTGATTCCATTATTGTAGATTTAGTTTTTATTTTTATTGAGGCATTATTTAGTAAATCTCCTTACAACACAGCCCCAGAAATAACAAAAAATATCAATAACATGCATCTCCTCGTAAATTAAACATTGTTTAATTTTGCTACTGACACTAATGGATACACAATTCTATAATGAACATTTTGGTAGATTTTTTTTTCCAAAAACCCAATACTTAATTTTAGATAGATTTTATTCCAAAAAAATAGGCATTATTCACTACTGCTCTCACTCACTCACTCCTGCGCGGCAAAGAGGGAAGCGAATGCTCAAGGTTATTTGCGTAGGGTACGGCCTTAAATCCATAACCCACGAAGTTAATATCGGGGCAATTTAATCATTCTGCACCAAAAAATTGCGTGTGTCCTGTATTCACAAATATGGTGTGGTGAAAAATTAAACATTGCTCAATGGTAATTTGAATTCTTTATTATATTCATAACGGTTGAACATCAATATTATTATCTTGATTTATAGGGTTGATGCACGAAACAAGATGGAGAGCTTTTGTTGTGGAGCTTTCACATTGTTATAACACTTGTATTCGGGCTTGATTCAAGCTAGAATACAAGTGTTAGTATTTCAAGCCGCTTGAAATATACATATTGTAAGATACAAAGATACATAACATAACGCCTGTAATTTGCGAAGGGTTAGACAGATGTGTACCTAATAGTACACCCACATTTCCCTTTACGTCGGGCAAGAAGGCTACTCGGCTGAAATAAGATTACGCGGGTCACGTGGGCTCTATGCACGATGACCACTGGGCAAAAGTCTTTCGAAAGTCAGATGAGTTTTTTTTTTCAGAAGTGTTTGGAAAAATTTGCTTGGATTCCCAGAAAAAGAATTTGGTCGAGACGCTTTTCAATAATAAAGACAACATAGCAATCGAAAATAACGGCGATGTAAACAGTACAACTATTGTCCTCATAACAAAAAGGTTTTACTTTTTCAAGAGGAGATTCGAACTAACTCTATGACTCAGCCGAACGTCTATCAACCTCTGCCCCAAATTAAAAACAAAAAACCGTTAGTACCACAAACTAATATTGATGTTCTTGATTATAGGTACGTTTAGTTTAGTAATAGTTTATTTTACGGTCTCTATCTTATTCGGACGTGTAAGGTCAAATCATGATCATTGAATGACCCAAGAATGAGTGACCCTGCCTTGGTTCACTGCACTCCATGCGTGATTTCATCAATCGATGAGTATTTGAATATGGAATTGGCAATATTCAAATAGTGAATCATCATAATGTTTTGTTTTATTTTTGTGCAAACATTCGCGCGAAAATCAAGTTTTCTATTTAATAATACATTAAATAAAGTATTTTTAATCTTTATGTATAAAATTCTGCTGTACGTGTGTATGTCACTGAACTCCTTCTCAACGGCTGGACAGATTTGAATGTATAATTTTTTTGTATGCGTTTGGATGGCGCAATGGTGGGTTAAGTTCAACGTCTGTAGGGTCCGCTAGTAATATATAAGTTATACATTGTATTGCAATATTTTACAGCTGGCATATCCTACGGTTGATAATCTTAGTTTTTCTAAACTCTGTGAGATTGAAAAAGTGTATACTTTCATTTAATAAACTAAAAAAAAAACTGGTCATGATAAACTGCTTGGTTCAAATACTTAGGATTCTTCATATTTATGCATAACATAACATATGCCGTTTATCCCCGATGAGTTACGCAGAGGTGAACCTAAAAGGACATCCACACGTCGCCAGTTTTGTTTCAGTCCCATGCAGAACCGCTATAACATGGACCTTACGAACGACTACTTACTTACGGCCGACCCTATTGCCGTCAACCGGCCACAGAACCAATCTCCGTGGCTGCTACTGAAAAAACCCAAACCAAAACCTACCGCAGAATTGAACACAGGACATCATGCTGAGTAGTCGCATTTGCGACCATCTCTAACAATGAGGAAGTAATTTATTATACTTAAGTGCAAAAAAACCGATTGAAAGCGTTTGTTTGGGGCCGCGACAACTCTTTCGAACAACCCACACTCACGGGCTGGCCCTGGCAAGCCCCTCTGCTTTGCTAACATCTCTTTGAGGTGCGCGTGGAACATGGACACGCCTGTCGTCACTAGACGGACGGACGGTGAGCTACCCATTGATCACCGTCCATAGACCCGCGTCTACGGTTGGTTCATCACGGCGATTGCTTTAATCATTTTAAAATCCTACTATCTAATATATAAAATTTCCGTGTCACAATGTTAGTTACCGTACTCCTCCGAAACGGCTCGACCGATTCTTATGAAATTTTGGGTACATATTGGGTAGGTCTGAGAATCGGCTAACATCTATTTTTCATACCCCTAAACCTCAGCGGGTGAAACCGCTGGGCACAGCTAGTATTTATATAAAACAGGGTGTAAACCAACCCTTAATGAAATCACGTGAAACACGAAACGCGTCGTCAACACGACCAATTTAAAGCGCTTGTGTAACAAAAGCTCTTAAAACTACCTATCTCATTACGCTATGACTTGAATATCAGATAAATGATCCATCAATACGACTCATAAGAATAGTCTCATTCATTATTGTATACTGACACTAATTGATAATATTGATTTGAAACGTCAATCTCATTGGCAGTTTGGTGTTAAGCGAAGGTTGAAGAATGGGGTTATCAAAACAGTTCAATTTGGATGAAATAAACACACAATGGATTGATTAAATGTTTGATATTATATAGATAGAATCTTGAATTGCTACTTGGAGGCTGATTACATTCTACTTAACATAATTGATTTATTAAACTTCATGTACAATAGTGGTAGTTATGCGGACTTAATGCCTGCAACATAGTGATTGGGTGATTTTGTCAAAAAAAATAATCTTAAAAACTATAACGATTTGTTTTCGAGAATTTAAGTACTTATACAGAATTACAGATACTAAAACACATATACTTCCAAATAAAATAAACTAAGAAATACATTTCAAAACAATAACTTAACAGTAATTATTATAATATTTAATTGGGAGCTATTAATTAGTCGATTGATTATGATTTCATTCTAGAAATTAATATTGTGATTACAATATAATAATATTTTGGTTATTTTTTGTATGGATGTCTGAACTTTTGTGACTCTTTCACGCTAAAAATACTGAACGGATTATAACCTGGATTAACACAAAATGAACTGATTAACAACACACAAAAGCTATTGATTAATCCCTGTAAGGGACAATTACCGAATATCACGCGATCAATGCTGCGGGCATAAGCTAGTCAATGAAAATGACAATGTCTGTGAAATTAATTATTATGACGATTGAAACTGTATGGTACCTCCCCTGTACCTTAGCTAATTGAAAAAAGCTCCTTAAAGGTCGCCCAAAGCCCTCTATACTTTTAAAATATAAAATACTAGATATGCCTAGCGGTTTCACCCGCTGCTCAGCTCTAAAGTACCCGAGCGTGATATTATATAGCGTATAGCCTTTTTCGATGAATAGGTTATCCAAGACAAAAAAAAAGTTTTTCAATTCGGACCTGCAGTTCCTGAGATAATCGCGTTCAAAGAAACGAAATCTAGCTTTTTAATATCAGTGTAGATGGAAGAATGCAGACCATGTTTTCTTAAGACGCGCGACGTTGCCTATGTTACTATAAATCAGTGAGGACTTGGAATGTATCAGAGTAACGATATCATTGAATTCGTTAATTATGAAATTATAAAAACCGGCCAAGTGTGAGTCTGACTCGCGCACGAAGGATTCCGTACCATTTTTTATCTATAAAAACAGCAAAAAAACATGCTTGCTGTATGGGAGCCCCGTAAATAATTATGTTACTCTCTTTTTTTGTATTTGTTGTTATAGGGACAACAGAAATACTTTATCTGTGAAAATTTCAAATGCCTAATAATCACGATTCATGAGATACAGCCTCGTGACGGACAGACAGACACTTGAAAATTATAGTGCTACATGACAGGTCAAGCTTTAAACATTGGTGCAATACAGCCTAAAAAAAAAAAAAAACAGTAGACAAACAACATTTTGAAACACAATATTTGCATGATCACCTTTTTGACCTATAACTGTTATCACATAGCAAATCAGTAACTGTCATCATTATAACATAATGTTCCATCATTTAGAAGAAGAATATTTCAAGTCCAAAAGCGTAAACACACAGTTAATATGTGTCTTATGTCATAATAGCAATAAAGATGCATATCATTATAGCGTAGGAAGGTTACTAGATAATGCGGTCAATTCCAACTTTTTTGGTCAAGTTCTCTAGCTTTCTCTAACTAGTTTGTTTTTGGTTGTATTATCTAATTGCTAGGGAAAATTGCGTATGTATGATCTAGTTTCGAAATTGTACCTTATGTGAAGGAATAATTTGATTCCTTATTTACTTTACTGTCATGATAATTTGATTTAATTGAAGAAATGGTGGTAATCATTTCTGATAAATCACATAAAAGTTTTAATCACAATTAGACATGACAATCCAGCAAATGTTTTTGGGTCAATTAAAATGCTGTTTCACAGTCTTACTACAAGCAAAAGTCTATTACAATTATTACAGCACATCCAGTCTCCTCACGAACCATTTCACCATGACCATTATTTACTTAAATTAGTCCTGTCACGCTGTCACAACTTAACCCCCGTGTCAACCGTCACTTTCTCTATGACCCGTGGCACAATTGCAAAACAAAATGTTGTTTTCCTTTGAAAAATATTTGTTTTTAGAACACCCATGTTAGTAGGCCGGGTTAGAGGTTACTGGCATGAAAGACGATTATCTTAAAACACGTAATATGTAAAATCTTGTGTTGCAAACATATGATGTAAAGAGGTTTCAATCAAAACGTTAAATTGTGTTTTTTAATAGTGATGTACCGTTTATTAACCATTTTGTGTATTGCATGCCAGTATCAATATTTAAACGCAATGAAATCACGAACGGATGTTTTAATAAAATAACCTACATGCAAATTGGTTTCCAATTAATACATGGTTGCTGTAAATACGTATTTTTAACTAATTGGGATGCCCTTACATTGCGATCGACGAAAACGCATTTTTACCCGACTGCGCACCGCAAAGGAGGGTAATGTGTTCATCAGTCTATGTATGTATTTATACTTTCTGCTTCTCTATAAATAATGTGAGATTGTACAATGAAAATCGAATGTTCCTCCTCCCCTCACCTTCTGTCGAAATCAACAAATTCATCCTGATTACGTGCCCTCAATTAATCTCGGGTCGTAACACAATCTTCAGTTCCATTCGATTTCATTCCAATTGGAACGAGAAATAGTTTTAGTAGGAAACACGAAGCCAAGACCGCAAACCACAAACTGGTGGACCGAGATACCTGCATGTGATGTAACAGCTCCGTTTTCACTTACTGGTTTCTCTATTTGAGCTATAGATGGGTATATTGATTTATAACCAATTTTAGCTCTGGAGGCTACCAACATTTTAGAATATCTACCTTCAGTCTTACCTAGGGGTATATGTAGTGTTATTCAGGGACTGATTGTGCACAGCTGAGGAGGTCAAATATCTAATCGCTTCATGTTAAATACTGACGTTAGACTGGCAGCCAGCCTCAACGTCATTGCAAAAAGGCTAGGCAGATGATTATACTAAAAGAGCCAAATTTTGTTCACATGATAAAAACGCAAACGTTACCGAATTGCATCTCGGTAAGCAACATCTGAATAATGTAGTTGGTAATGCAAATATTGGAAGTGCACATGAAAGCTAAAACAATATTTTGTTTAGTATAACAGATAAAAAATACAGTAGGTACACAATATCGGAGTATCATCATTTCAGTTCAGGACAAACTTAAAAGACTAGACTTGCAAAATTTTCTTTGTACTTGGTCGAAAACGATTGAAAAAAAAACTTTGAAAATCTAGCGTAAATAAGATGTCAATGCAGTGCCCTTTCACCAAAGAGTATTGAATACAATTGTTATAAAAATAAAATACTCTTTAATGAATTGACCAGAGTGCACTTAGTTGCATACAAGGTGGTAATTTCTCACAGTTGATCTACACTCTACAGGAAACCGCAACACGGGCAACCAGACATGTAATCATACGTAACAAGACGCTGATGGCGAATTATTGCGACATTATATACTCATATAAATAGGTATGGAATAAAATAGGGAACATAATTATAGGTACAGTAGCTTGTATCAATTGGGTGTCCACATCATGAAGCTGGCAGTACATGGAGGGCTGCTGCGTAAATCCATTTTTAGGGTTCCGTACCTCAAAAGGAGAAACGGAACCCTTATTGGATCACTTTGTTGTCCGTCTGTCTGTCTGTTAAGACTTTATCTCGGAAACGCGTGAAGGTTGAAATTAAAAACTCACTTAAGTCTGTGGTCCCTTGCAATTGTGAAAAAATCCACCCCTCTAAGTCTACTCAGTCGAAAGATATGGCTGTTTATGCCGCAAGCTTTTACGAACCCTCGATGCGCTAGTTTGGCTCGCTCTTGGTCGGTTTTTTTCTATGAAATAAGTCGTTAGTTCACAGTTAAGTTCAACTCATAAGCTTAGATGTGCTTTTCTCAACCTTCATCTTTTCTTCACACAGACTATACAAGTATCATAAACTTCACTACTGACTGCACCGGACTGCTGTATACTGATGTGTGTTGGGCAGGAAAGAATATTGTCGTTAACACACACAGTTAACATAATCTGTATAAAAAGCAATGCAGACTTGTCTATGGTGTACAGGAAAACACTATGTAGGCTACACATGTAATCACAAGTAATAAGACGCTAATGACAAATTAATGCGACACATACTTATTGATATTAGTTCAAAGAATTAACTCGTAACGATCGTAACACGTGTAGGACTTCAAGAGTTAAATAATAAGACAATACCTGTAATAAATAAATAATAAATTGTTTTAATGGTCTGTACTCTGTAGGGAAACAACAAAAGTGGAGCGAAGTGCAAGAACAAAATACTCTTACAAAATAGAAAGAGCAATTCAAAAACTAAAATTAAGGGAAATTAACTTATCTTTATACCTTTAGGAAGAAACTTTAGGAAATGATAATCGTATAGACAATTGATTACTGACCCGTCAACTGCCATATTATTGCTTTAAAAGGCTTCTAGTCGTGTCAACAAGCCTTTTAATATAAATAAATGATCGTGTGGATAATGATTACTGAAATAAACTCACTTTTAACAGAAACGTTTCGAATGACGGTGACGATGTTATAATTTGAAAGAAAGATATTTAAAAAAACTAGCCAGCTAGATAGATTTATAAGTGCTGAAATATTCGAAACAAATATACATAACAAATATGATAAATATCCTGTTTCAAATGTTGTTAATAATAAACTAGCCATAGTCCGGAAGACGCAAAGTAAGACATAATAGTGCACTGCAAGGATTGTAATATTTTAGATACACAATCATGTTAAAGGTGGTGATGTAGCGGAAAATTAAGACAAAGAAAACAGATAAAGTTAAGACCTAGGCCATAACCAGTAGTAGACAAAGCCACAAGCCGGAAAAAAGAGACTGTTAGTTTAGACGTCGTAAAGTCTAGACTTATTCAACACTACACATACGACATCCACCTGGCCACTGACCACATCAATACGACACGTAATGGCGCGTAACTAGAGACGCCATTAAAGCAAATTATTGCAACACCACCACTCCGCTCGAATATATTTCCATACATTGCCGGATTGCTTTTACCCACGATCATTTTGTTCCGTCATTATGCGTTGCAATGTCCATGTTTGTTTACGTTTGGAGAGCGATCACCATCAGCATCATGTTACATCCTTATTCAGAGACTCTTTAAATCAGAGCTGAACTGATGTCTTAGGGACTCTTTTTAAAATGCCATTTTATATTTTGCTGTAGAATTTACAGACTAACCTCATGTAGAATACTGCTAACGTCATTATTTTGTTCGATTGTTAATTTATTATGAGGGTTGTAGAGTTCATAATAATCCTTCGCGGAAGACGCTCCCGGCCTCGGAGGCCACGTATGACCGACCCCAGAGTCATCTTAAGGTGGCTCACCGTCCGTCTGTCTAGTGATGACACGCTGCATCGACGACGCATTCGTGTTTCACGCTCGCCTCAAAGGGATGCCAGCAAAGCGGAGGCGATCATAACGGAGGAGCTCGTGGCTATTTCACTAGGAAGTGGCAAAGGGCGGGGTGTTTTTGTGGGACTGTCTCTTGTAATGTGACATCCAAAAAGTGCTGATTATCAGCCTAATTTAAGTAAATGACTTGATTTAGATTTTTGATTTTGCTAAATAATAACAGCCGCTCACGTTGAGCTTTTGATTAGCTAGGCTAGTTTGGTCCGTGGATGCGAAACCGAGTTTCTAACGTTTTTCAGAAAGCACGCTAAGCCGTTTGTCCCGGCTGTCTTGTATCCAATGAAATGGCCCTCAAGTCTGACAATCAGTCAAATAGCCAGTCGCTCCGTGCAAAATTATTAGTATTGAGAACTTGAAAAGCTATGAAGATTATGCCAAAAATCTATCAAATTAACGTTCACTTATTTTGGGAAAATAGTTTTTTATAGGTAATATTGACAGACTTTACTCTTTATTAACACAGGGACGACAAGTCAATAACCCGTTACATTAGTCAGCACATCGACTGATAAAATGTCACGTTCATTTTTGAAAACCTTTTTCTGTAATCAAGTGAGACAATAATTCAGTACGACTAACTCATGTGACATTACAATTGCATTACAAGTATTAGTGGCGTGTCGCAACCATTACTTGCATATTATTGTCTAACAATGTGTCACAATGTTAAAACGATTGTGAATTTCTCTTATGAATCCTTACTAATATTATAAAAGCGAAAGTGAGTTTGTTTGTTTGTTTGTTTGTTTGTTTGTTTGTTACCTCTTCACGCTTTAATGGCTACACCGATTTTGATGAATTTTGGTACAGAGATAGTTGGGAACCAGGAGACGGACATAGGCTAATTTTTATTTTAAAAAAGTGGGATGTGAGGGAGAAAGAGGGAAGAAAAGGGAAAACTTAGCGTTGCTATTACAAATCAATAAGGCGCTACCGAATTTAACGCGAGCGAAGCCGCGGGCAAAAGCTAGTAGTCAATAAGATTGAATGAAGTCGAGTGCGAACTATAAATCCCTTTTGATATGCTATCATTTGAATAAGCAGTAGTTGTGAACGACATAATCGAATAAGCTGTTCTGAACCCGATGTTATCCTTATAAGCCGCTGACTAATTCCAACCGGTTCAAATGAATGACATTTTACATGAAGATCATGTCTTGGAGCATATTAAACTGTCAGTCACGGCTGACAAAGGTTACGAGTATCCTGAAGCTCGAAAGTGTGACAACTGGAATAACCGGAAGGTACGGCTTAGTAATTGAGATGCAACGGCTCTGAAAAATAAAAACAATAATCATACACAAAACAACAATGGTTATCGTCAAAACAATAATAATCAGCCAAATCTAATTAAGACTGAAGCCGACCTCAACACTGTTGGGAAAAAGCTAGACAGATGTTGAAACGTTGCGTAGGAAACTATTTCAGCACAGCACAAACATAAAGATAAGGACTTTACTAAAACAGGCAAAGTAGAATGTAATACTTACCTTCCAAATACGTACTCAAATCCGGCTTCTCACAAAAACCTTCATAGAATCAATTGCATTCTATACAGCGGGTAATTAAATTTATTCAAGCAGGAACCATGTAAGCTGTATAAGGCAGCAGTTTCTTTATTAAAACGTCAGACTATCAGCGTACATTGTCACAAGAACATGTTACTATACAACGTCAATTATGTCTTTTTCTTCGCCCACAAAATTAACATATATCTAAACTACATGAATACGTAATAGAGAGGTATTGAATATCAGATAAAGAAATATCTATCATGGATATTATTTGGGTATCGTTACTTATATTAATTGAAACTGATTGATCAAGGTGAAGTAATTGTAGTTTATGGGTAATTTGAGCTCTACTTATTACAATATTAAGACAACGTTCCCTTAACTTTTAGTTGAGCTAACGTCCTCACGAAGCCTGGGGGGCACGATGCCGCAGGCTTGTATGTGTTCGCCCGTCTAATGACGACAGACCGTGTCGACGGCGCGTTCGTGTCCTACGCGCGCCTCAAAGAGATGTCAGCAAATCTGCGGGGCCCATCAGGCCCACTGCCTGCCGGGGCCGCGGGTTGGTTTGAAAAATACCGACGTACAAACACACATAACCCGGAACACAAAGGGAAGTAGAAGGAACTTGAATGGGATTTAGTCAGTACAACTCTGACACTCCTTTCCTCTCCGTCCAGAGCGGTAGAAATGTTTGCCATCTGAATAAAAAGGGTGCGATATGCCTCACTCTCTACAATATATCCCATATTGTATTACTAGTGATACATGTTGTTAAATTAAGATATTCGATACACATTCCCATGCAAATACTTTTGTTTGTTTCAGATGACACAAAGGACCTCGATGCAGAATCGTCAGAAATCATACCAGAGGCCGTGGCGCCACCCCCTGGTCTTGCACAACAATACCAAGAACCTGAAGCAGCAGCATCAGATGACCACACTGACCACTCCATAGAGCTCGTCGGAAGGTCGCAAACATTCTTCCCATCGTTCGCAAACCTCTTCGAACCACGCCAGCAAAACAACTTCAGGCTCGGGTACAATAACCAAGAAGCAGCTTACAGTCAAAGACCAAATTCTTACAGATCTCTATTGAATTATCCACTGTTCGGAGGCTATAATAATAACAGAAATGTAGACAATTTCGGCAAACAGAGCGCTCCCACCGCAGCTCCGCTCGTTGAGGCGAGCTCCAGTTTGCTCGGCTCAGGAAACTTTGGAATCATCAGAGGAGGAACATTCTTTCAACAAAACGATGAAGACGAATTCGGCGATGGATACAACTCCTACTATAACAATGGTCACGGCAGACCTTCGTACGAACTCGGCTATATCGCTAACCCCAGGCCGAATTACAACCAGGACCAATTCGCCAACTTCAGAGATTTCGCCGACATCAACACTCCTTCTAACTCTGCCTACTCCCACTACGTCGTCGTCTACGCGAACAAGAACTCGACAATGGACGAAATAAGTGAAGAATCAAGAAGAGTATTATCGAAGCCTAAGAACATTATCGAGACATTAGAGCGCATAGACAAAACGACAAGCGCACCAAAGTTATCGAAAGCCAAATCAAAATTGGAAGCGACGAAACAAAAAATGTTAAACAAAAAAGAGCAATGGAAAAAAACGAACTCAAAATTCGTCAGTCAAAAACATGATGCGGAAGAACCTTTATTAGCGTTAAGTTAATTTAGTGTAAATAAAAAGACTTGCGTTATGTAAGTGATTAAAGTACCAGTAGTGAAGTGTTCGGTGACTCGCGTAGGTCGCGTAGTCGAAAACCGAGAGTGATGAAACGAGTTCGCCGTCTAAATTTAAGTAAAAATGTAAGCTTGTGGACAAATTGTGTAGGTAAGTGGTTAGATGCACATGTGATGGATGGTTGCAATTGTTTGTAAATGTATAAATAATAATGACGAATAATAAATTAATTTTAAATATTATGTCTAAACGATCATTTTCAAACCTTACCCCTACATTTATTTCACTATAAATGATGCCTTGTTAACGATGTACACACAACAACTACGTGCCGTTATCAAAAATGTTGTAATAAACAACGATTACAAAACTGATCTAGATTTAACGAACCAAGGTGTTGCTTACTATAATCGTACATTAGGTACACTCATTACATCTTCCGCAACATCTAACTAACAAGACGATAGATAAGTTACCTTCTAGTAAGATTTTTCGACCATTCTTAGTGGATTCTCATTTTGAATATTTCTGGGCATGATACCCACGATCTGTGATGGATTAAGTTTACCCATAAAGAAATTGCTTACTCATGACAACACACCAAGACAGCCGTTAGCTTCAATTATTATGTTTAAAGGTCTCGAGACTCGCGAGTGTCTGTAGTACATAACTAGAAGACTGAAAAAAACAGAAATTCTTTAATTCCGTAAAGCGCCATCTTTTGCTGAATAGCGAAACACAGTTAACGCAACTACAACAGAGCCATCTATTGAAATTCTAAAAAATAACAGTTCATAACAATTACCAACCAATCGTTTTCATTTTAATCACTAGATGGCACAAATGCTCTAAATTTTTACAAATTGTAATTAACTACAAAATTTCACATTGACTGAAATGATTTTACCGTAGAATATACGATGCTTTAAAAATGCAATCAGATAAAAATAAAAGCTTGCCATGTAAAAAAATTTCAACATAGACAATCAATGACAACAATTTAGAAAAAACAATAATTTTAGTCTATTGAAAATGTGCTGCAGACGGACGAATCTGAAATGATTTTTTCTAGTGAATTTAGCATAATTAGGCTAATTTACAAACCAAACAATTTCGTACAACGTGTTTAGTGTTACTAGTGCTATGAGAGCCTAAAAGGGTTGCTGGTTATTGTGGAATTTTACGTATTTTAAGGACCATGTACTCCGGTAGAGATGCCGCAAATACTGCGTATCCCACGCAATGGGCTTTGAATCCCACCGCGTATCAAAATGTTGATACTAGTCACGTAGACTGGGCTGCATTAGCTCAACAATGGATTGCTATGAAGGAAGCGGCGGCGATAGTGGCCGCGCCGCCGCCGCCTGCTGTGAGGCCCGCGGAAGAAGAGGGCGAAGCGCCTATGGAGGTCGAAAACCCGGATAACAACTCAGATGGGCCTGCCGGCGCCGAGTGGAACTCTTCAACAAACTCATGGGGAGGATCTTGGAACCAGTGGGGTATGAGGGCACTTCAATTAGTGCATTAAGCCGCTCATCATACTCTTTTAGTTCATAAAACATTGTATTAACACTGATTTAAACTTCATGAACCTGGGAAGCTTCAATCATACTCATACTTAAAAGCTTGAACGCTGTTCTGATTCCAGAAAAGTCATGCTATGTTTTCCATCTATTGCAAAGTTTAGTTTAAATCACCATTTTAGCTAAAAGTAGGAACTACACCTACTTATTAATCTTTACATAGTATAAAGTTGCTTCGTCTGTCTGTTTGCTTAGATCTTTTAAACTACTGAGCAGATTTTAATGCAATTTTCAAGGGGAAGGTTTGTTTATAATATGTATAATATTAGTATTTACATTGCACCCATGCAAAGCCTTGGCGGATCTGGTCATACAAAGAATGGCACTAAAAAATTGAAATTCATTCCTTAACACACATGTCATTTTTTCTTTATGACATCAGTGGAGCCCTATTGCCACGAATCCAGACTCCGCTGTTAATCATAATGGAAAGTTCCAAGAACAGTTTGCCCGAGTTAGGAATTAAACCCAGGACCTTATGCCAAGTAGTTGTGGTTGTGGCCACTAGACCAATAAGGCATTGTCAAGAATTCAAAACACATATCGCAAAATAATAACACTACAACTGTTATGACTTAACAATATTACATCCCAAAGGTCTTATATACTAAAATCTTTTCAAACAAGGTCACACCTGCTTACATTTACACACACACCAGACAATCATAACACACACACTCAACCTCTCTCATAATGCACGCACATCCTGAAGTCAGACTAAACTGGATTCTGCATCACATGGTATCCTAGGGTAGGATCCAGTGTTACATCTAACCTATGTAACATTTTACAAAATACAAACATTTACTATTTAAACTGTTATCAACAAATTTCAGCCTGGTGATGGATACCCGAAACTGACAACACATGATCTGTCAGTGTCTAGAGTAGAGTGGTTTTACTTTCATAGAGGCCTACAGGCGTGGATTACCCTTACAACCTACTCTTCATGATGTTAGGGATTCTGAACATCCTGCTAGCCTTATGGAATTGCCATTTTGTTTGCCGCTAGACACACCACCAATCTGGATTAGTCTGCAGTTTTATTTCACTGGTTTCCACTTAGCTAGCCATGTATTACAATATCTACAACTATGTTATCTTCCAAGGTTGGGGATGGTCAGGCTCAGGGCCCGGGGAGCCCAAAATTCCTCCAGATCCTGGCATGCCACCTATTGATGGGTACACCGTGCCACCAGACTCAGCTGCTCCGATGCCTGGGTAAGATCATCTTCAACATTCATGAATTTTAGTAATGCTATTATAGTAAACTTTAGTTATATTGTTATCCAAAATTTTTGAAATTCTAATAAAAAATTCAAAGGCGGTCTATTAGCTAGCTAGCATTATATGTCTCCATCCTCTGTGATGAGTATGACTCATCTGTATTGTGTACTCCTTCAAAGAATGCTTTAACAATGAGCATTGTATGTATCTGCCATTGGAAACAGCATTATTAACAATAACAGCCAATTGCAGAATGTAAAAACTGTTTTACAAGGAGATCTTTTAGAGACTAATATTCATTCATTTCCAAACTTGTAAGGAACTATTTCAATACAATGACCACTGCCCTAATTAATAAAATAGTTTTATCAAGACTGATATCTGATAATTCCCATGTGATTTATTACAATCTCAAGTAGGTACTTAATATTGGAAATTGAAGCTGAATTACTCTACAAAATTTAGATATGCATACAATTCCCCAGTTTAATAATAACCTTACAAAATTATATACTTTGGCATACTGAGAAAATGCCCAGAACAGTATAAAAATAAACTCTTGTGAAATTCAATTTTCGGAGTAAACAGTCTGTTGAGTAGTGAATTGTTTCAAGGTCCTAACATCAGTCTTAAAACTACTTTTGGTAAAAGAAGTTTTAAACATCAATCATCTATTTGAAATATAGAATACAATTTGGTTTTTAGTCTTAATTTTTTATAGCATCTTCAACTAAAATATTAAAGCTAACTTTTTTGGAAAGTTCTGATGACTCCGTCCTTTTTTTAGTAATTTATGACCTTTCAGTAACGCACCAGTTAACATGTACTTAAATGTTAAACAGTTTTCTGTGACCTAATTGCAGCACTTTTAATTAAGTCAATTTACTGGAATTCAATAGTACACAGTAAAATTGCATGCAATAGCTTTATAACCAGCTATTGTATCTTCAATTTCATGGGCTATTTTTGTTTAGCACAGAACCTCAATCCTATTAATCAAATAACATTTCTTATCCTTTTTCTAAAAAGGGTAGCCTATTTACTCCATATAACACCAGATATCTGCCAGCAAAAACCCTTTCAAAATTGGTCCAGCCATTTCAAAAATAACCAAGACAAACATATTATAACTTTCACACTCATTCAAAAAATCATTGAAATATTATTTTTATTTAAACAGGCATTTTAATTATTAGTATAGATTGCAAGATTCCAATTTTTCTTAAAATAGGTTTCCTGGGTAAAAAATAATGGTTTAAATAGGTATCCTTACTAATATTATAAAAGCGAAAGTGAGTTTTTTGTTTGTTACGTCTTCACGCCTTAATGGCTAAAATTTTGATGAATTTTGGTACAGAGATAGTTGGGACCCTGAAGACGGACATAGGCTATAAAACCTAGACATAAGGTGGGAAATGAGGGAGAAAGAGGGAAGAAAAGGGAAACTTAACTTTGCTATTATAATCAATAAGGCGCAAGAACAGAAACTACAGGTAGCATGTACCTGCAAATCAGGAAAGGGAACTGTGTGACCCCGAATTTAACGCGAGCGAAGCCGCGGGCAAAAGCTAGTTAATACATAAGGAATATGGTTATTAATATTATAATTGTTTTAAACATTTTCCTTGAGCTTCTTTATCACCTAAATTACTGTTTTTATTCTTGGCTGGACAAGTTTTTTCAAATGAATTTGGAATGTGAAAGTCAAAATAATTTATGCAGTTTGACTACTTCTTCGGTTGCTATGCACTATCAAGGTCAGTCGCATTGGCCTTGAGATCCTATGAAACTTTAAATAAAGACTTACCAAAAATGCAATAAAACATGTTTTTATTAAACCTCTGGTTGCTATCCGGAGTTCATGATTGAATAATGCATGCGTTTCTTCCAATTTCACCCAGGAACTTCAAATCCAAACAAATGAGCCAATATCCAGCCAGCAATAGTATGCTAAACAGTTGAATAATAAGTCTACCCCACCCGAATATGGATGAGGTATAAAACTTCTGCATCAATTTGTAACATATAAAATCGATTGTTATACTGCAGTACACTATTTGAATTAATTATTCAGCAAGGGTGGCTTGCGAAGGGGAAATCTCATCCAAGGGCTTATATTGAAACTCATTAAAGGCGAAAAGTGCTTGGCTTTAAGGGTTCATATAATCACGGTTGGAGCTTGAAAACGTTTCAAAACTAAAAAAAAATCGCATAGCTGGACATTTCCAATAAGTTTATCTTTGAATCTTACTTTTAAATCAAATATTAGTAATACCGACAATAAAGCGCCAAACGTCGAAAAACCCGGGAAAATGACCGCGGGACAAAATCCGGATGGGGCCATGTGGCCGGATTTGTATGGATATCGAAACCGCCTTTGACATAAACAAACGTTTTTTCCCTGACAGCTCAAAGCTTAGAAAAGTTTAGCACAAAACTGGATAGATTGATAGATCGTGTGAATTATTGAAATCTCTCGGGCCCCCAACCCATGATAAAGGTTGGCGCTAAGATCACCTTAACATGTACTACGTAGTCGGAGGGTATCCATATGGGTTAAAAGGCCTTTGATATTATAATTACGTCACAAGAATACGTCTTCCAGCAGACTGTTTAAATAATTCGTAGTGCATTTGAAATAGCTTCACCTTCATTCTCATATTCCATGCAAATTGACTGAAAGTTCAGGCAGGTTAATAAGATAGTAGCATAGAATGTTAAAACAATATCTAAATGCCAAGGTTAAGCAATAACATAATATTTTATTGACAATTGCAACCTGCTGTCTTCTTTTACCTTTTTATGAGTCACTATAATATTATTAGATTAACAGAAAAAAGATGGCATAGCTGTTATACCGTACATTCAATTTAGAAAGATTTCTCCTATGATTCAAAATACATTCTGTTCCGTGACCAAGAGCGACCGTCACAAGACCATGCTGCGGTTACGACCAAAATGACCAAAAACAATATTTTAAGATGCTCGGAAGCCAGCTGCGAGTGACGATCGGCGCAGGTATATCGGTTCAAATGTATGGCTGCGAGGATCATCTAAAACATCTCAAAAGATGTGCTTTATTAAAAAAAAACGCTCCACACTAATAATGTCTCTTGTATCGTGTGTGCGTTTACAAACATTTGAACTCGCATACACAAACAGACAGACCCGAAACAACTACCTGTAGGTCATACAGTTATTGGTTCCGTGCGGGAATCGAACCCGCGACACGCAGCGCAGCAGTCGATCGCTTAGCCACTGCGTTAACCGTAACGTCAAACGATTTGAGGTATCAGCAGTTCGCAAAGCATCGATTGTCAGTTGCAGCTAATAATCGAACCGCCATAAAGTTTGAACTCAACAGCCAATTGCAGAATGTAAAAACTGTTTTACAAGGAGATCTTTTAGAGACTAATATTCATTCATTTCCAAACTTGTAAGGAACTATTTCAATACAATGACCACTGCCCTAATTAATAAAATAGTTTTATCAAGACTGATATCTGATAATTCCCATGTGATTTATTACAATCTCAAGTAGGTACTTAATATTGGAAATTGAAGCTGAATTACTCTACAAAATTTAGATATGCATACAATTCCCCAGTTTAATAATAACCTTACAAAATTATATACTTTGGCATACTGAGAAAATGCCCAGAACAGTATAAAAATAAACTCTTGTGAAATTCAATTTTCGGAGTAAACAGTCTGTTGAGTAGTGAATTGTTTCAAGGTCCTAACATCAGTCTTAAAACTACTTTTGGTAAAAGAAGTTTTAAACATCAATCATCTATTTGAAATATAGAATACAATTTGGTTTTTAGTCTTAATTTTTTATAGCATCTTCAACTAAAATATTAAAGCTAACTTTTTTGGAAAGTTCTGATGACTCCGTCCTTTTTTTAGTAATTTATGACCTTTCAGTAACGCACCAGTTAACATGTACTTAAATGTTAAACAGTTTTCTGTGACCTAATTGCAGCACTTTTAATTAAGTCAATTTACTGGAATTCAATAGTACACAGTAAAATTGCATGCAATAGCTTTATAACCAGCTATTGTATCTTCAATTTCATGGGCTATTTTTGTTTAGCACAGAACCTCAATCCTATTAATCAAATAACATTTCTTATCCTTTTTCTAAAAAGGGTAGCCTATTTACTCCATATAACACCAGATATCTGCCAGCAAAAACCCTTTCAAAATTGGTCCAGCCATTTCAAAAATAACCAAGACAAACATATTATAACTTTCACACTCATTCAAAAAATCATTGAAATATTATTTTTATTTAAACAGGCATTTTAATTATTAGTATAGATTGCAAGATTCCAATTTTTCTTAAAATAGGTTTCCTGGGTAAAAAATAATGGTTTAAATAGGTATCCTTACTAATATTATAAAAGCGAAAGTGAGTTTTTTGTTTGTTACGTCTTCACGCCTTAATGGCTAAAATTTTGATGAATTTTGGTACAGAGATAGTTGGGACCCTGAAGACGGACATAGGCTATAAAACCTAGACATAAGGTGGGAAATGAGGGAGAAAGAGGGAAGAAAAGGGAAACTTAACTTTGCTATTATAATCAATAAGGCGCAAGAACAGAAACTACAGGTAGCATGTACCTGCAAATCAGGAAAGGGAACTGTGTGACCCCGAATTTAACGCGAGCGAAGCCGCGGGCAAAAGCTAGTTAATACATAAGGAATATGGTTATTAATATTATAATTGTTTTAAACATTTTCCTTGAGCTTCTTTATCACCTAAATTACTGTTTTTATTCTTGGCTGGACAAGTTTTTTCAAATGAATTTGGAATGTGAAAGTCAAAATAATTTATGCAGTTTGACTACTTCTTCGGTTGCTATGCACTATCAAGGTCAGTCGCATTGGCCTTGAGATCCTATGAAACTTTAAATAAAGACTTACCAAAAATGCAATAAAACATGTTTTTATTAAACCTCTGGTTGCTATCCGGAGTTCATGATTGAATAATGCATGCGTTTCTTCCAATTTCACCCAGGAACTTCAAATCCAAACAAATGAGCCAATATCCAGCCAGCAATAGTATGCTAAACAGTTGAATAATAAGTCTACCCCACCCGAATATGGATGAGGTATAAAACTTCTGCATCAATTTGTAACATATAAAATCGATTGTTATACTGCAGTACACTATTTGAATTAATTATTCAGCAAGGGTGGCTTGCGAAGGGGAAATCTCATCCAAGGGCTTATATTGAAACTCATTAAAGGCGAAAAGTGCTTGGCTTTAAGGGTTCATATAATCACGGTTGGAGCTTGAAAACGTTTCAAAACTAAAAAAAAATCGCATAGCTGGACATTTCCAATAAGTTTATCTTTGAATCTTACTTTTAAATCAAATATTAGTAATACCGACAATAAAGCGCCAAACGTCGAAAAACCCGGGAAAATGACCGCGGGACAAAATCCGGATGGGGCCATGTGGCCGGATTTGTATGGATATCGAAACCGCCTTTGACATAAACAAACGTTTTTTCCCTGACAGCTCAAAGCTTAGAAAAGTTTAGCACAAAACTGGATAGATTGATAGATCGTGTGAATTATTGAAATCTCTCGGGCCCCCAACCCATGATAAAGGTTGGCGCTAAGATCACCTTAACATGTACTACGTAGTCGGAGGGTATCCATATGGGTTAAAAGGCCTTTGATATTATAATTACGTCACAAGAATACGTCTTCCAGCAGACTGTTTAAATAATTCGTAGTGCATTTGAAATAGCTTCACCTTCATTCTCATATTCCATGCAAATTGACTGAAAGTTCAGGCAGGTTAATAAGATAGTAGCATAGAATGTTAAAACAATATCTAAATGCCAAGGTTAAGCAATAACATAATATTTTATTGACAATTGCAACCTGCTGTCTTCTTTTACCTTTTTATGAGTCACTATAATATTATTAGATTAACAGAAAAAAGATGGCATAGCTGTTATACCGTACATTCAATTTAGAAAGATTTCTCCTATGATTCAAAATACATTCTGTTCCGTGACCAAGAGCGACCGTCACAAGACCATGCTGCGGTTACGACCAAAATGACCAAAAACAATATTTTAAGATGCTCGGAAGCCAGCTGCGAGTGACGATCGGCGCAGGTATATCGGTTCAAATGTATGGCTGCGAGGATCATCTAAAACATCTCAAAAGATGTGCTTTATTAAAAAAAAACGCTCCACACTAATAATGTCTCTTGTATCGTGTGTGCGTTTACAAACATTTGAACTCGCATACACAAACAGACAGACCCGAAACAACTACCTGTAGGTCATACAGTTATTGGTTCCGTGCGGGAATCGAACCCGCGACACGCAGCGCAGCAGTCGATCGCTTAGCCACTGCGTTAACCGTAACGTCAAACGATTTGAGGTATCAGCAGTTCGCAAAGCATCGATTGTCAGTTGCAGCTAATAATCGAACCGCCATAAAGTTTGAACTCAACTATAAATGGCAGGTAAAAGCTCACATGACGAGCTTTATAAAGATGGAAAATGCTGTAACAGCGCAATATTTAGGTCTAAATACATTCATCATGAAATAGCGTACATATGCTGTTACTTCGTTTCGTAAATCAGAAAACTAACTCTAATAACACCCAAACACCACAGATACACAACGGGCACCCCAGCGCCAACATTCCAGCATGGCTACTGGACTGCCCCCCAGGTGGAACAGGCCAACAGCAGGAGCAGTAGTTCCAGTCGAGATAGACGCTCAAAAAGCAAGAACAGAGATCATAAACCTTCCAGAAGTTCCAGGTCACAAAGGTAAAAATGCTAGTTTAAATTATTGTTTACGACCTTAAAAATATGGTTTACCGTCAAGGATGGCGACCCTAAAATCACCGTTGCACGCAAAGTAGGTTTTAGTACGAAATCGTTTTATTTAGGTGAAAGCGCCGGAGTAACGCGTGAATTTCAAATTTTCTTCCTTATTTTTTTATACATTTAACAAGTCAGTGCTAAATTGTATGTTAATCCTTACTAATATTAAAAAAGCGAAAGTGAGTTTGTTTGTTTGTTTGTTTGTTACCTCTTCACGCTTTAATGGCTAAACCGATTTTGATGAATTTTGGTACAGAGATAGTTGGGAACCAGGAGACGGACATAGGCTAATTTTTATTTTTAAAAAGTGGGCTATGAGGGAGAACGAGGGAAGAAAAGGGAAAACTTAACGTTGCTATTACAAATCAATCAGGCGCAAGAGCAAAAACTGCAGGTCTGCTTGGTGTGTTATACCGAATTTAACGCGAGCGAAGCCGCGGGCGAAAGCTAGTTAAAATATAAATTGCTACTGTAATAAATATTTCTTCATAGAGTATAACCAAAAGTTTAACAATGAAAATTATTTTTATAACCCTATAATATGTTCATGTAATCCCATTAAGTGGGTATTTTTAGAAATAGTCATTTAATGGGATGAAATTAATGAACTTGAGGATTGTATTGTTGATTTTAGTTATAGTTTTATTGATGATTTTAATTATTATAACTCCATAAAGCCATATTTGTGACGGTCGCAATTTGTATTTTAATAAAAATACAACCTGAAACTACCAAAAAAATAAGAAAAATTTAATTTCGCGGGATACCTTAGCACTTCACCTTAATTAACTTCTTGGGCATTAACTATATATTATGAATTGACTAAAGTTTTTATGTTCTTACATTACCTAGTTTGTAAGTGGTGTGTGTCTTAACTAACAATATTGGATTGTACTGATCTGACAAATAAAAATAAAGAAATAAACTTATATTATATAATCATTGAATGAATTTGTAAAAAGACTGAGTCTTTACTATCTATAAAAAGCCTAAACATTGATCGCAGCTGTAGAGATTAAGGCGTGAATGATGATCTCTCAAAGAGTGTTTGCACTATCTACGCATATAAGAGAATTCAAGGCTATCCACCCAATTCCATATTTAGCTCTCTAACGCTCCTAATAGTAGGACATCAGTCTTAAATAATAAGTTGATCATTTAAACATAGAACAGTATTATTGCTGCCACAAGACCATGACGTAAAACCTAGTTTGCATTCAATAATAAAAACAATACATTTGAATTTCGACCTTGCAGTAGACGCGTGACAAAGTAAAATAAGTTGACAAAAGGTTCCAACCATGGAACTTGTTGTCTTTATAAGCAACGAGCAATAAGAAACAAAAGAACTACTGGGCAATTGATCTTTCATATCATGTTATGAGGCTTGGTTTTGAGTATTATAATAAAAATCTTATCACCATATACTTAAAGTTCTAAAACTCCTACCAAGTGATCAGTAAATTGCCGGGGTTGCGGGTTGTTCGAAAGAGATACCGCGGCCCCGGAACGTAAAGGGCAATAGAAGGAACATGGGTGGGTTTTAGTCAGTACAAGTCTGACATGCCCCCCCGCTCCACCCAGAGCGGGGGAAGTCATTGGATGATTTCCCACCCGAAAAAAAAAAAAAAAAAGTGATCAGTAAATATGTTGCCGACTATGCTGGCTGTTGTCAATTGACCAAAATAAGGTAGCATGACTGACAATAGATGATGTTGGAATACTGAATGAGTTCATTTGCTTTAAAAATGTAATATTAGTATCTTCTAAATTAAGTCCTATAATCCAAGAAACTAAATACCAATGGCAATTTTGACGGCACGGTTGGCGCAGTGGCTAAACGATCGACTCCTGCGCTGCATACGGATCCTGCGCTGCACACGATACAGGGGAAATTCCTAGTGTAGGAAAAGTAAAAAAATAGAGACCAATTTTGTACAAATTCTTTAAATCGTTTCTTTTTTAACATTACAGAGAAAAACCTCCTGCGATACCGCCCGTGATCGAGCCAATAGTCATGCCTACAGCCATGACATCATCTACCATTGACGCAGCTAAGCGAAGACAGCTACCGGCTTGGATTAGAGAAGGTAAAGCATTTTGAAAAATAATTTTAAGCGGTTCGGAAGTTAGCTGCTGCAGAGTGACTGTCTGCGCAGCTATCAAACTTTATGGCGGCTCGATACTTTAACGTAAAGCAGATACCGCGGCCCTGGAACGTAAAGGGCAATAGAAGGAATGTGGGTGGGTTTCGATGATTTCCCACCCCAAAAAAAAAACTGCTCAAAACACAATATAGGTGTTTATATGTATGTATGTATCATCCTCTCGTACTTTAGTAGTAACGCTGTAAGTTGTAAGTAAATCATTTTAAAAGTGTAACCATGGAGTTTTCTACCGATTTTTCTCCATAGGATCGTCGATAAAAAGTGCCCATGTAATTGTAGGCTTATATGAAATTAAAATATTTTGAGGCACAGAAGGCGTGTCATGTTGACTTTATGATCGCCAGACCGTTACTCGTAACTAACTTCAGAGCCGCCATAAAGTTTGAACAGGGTCATATCACCAGAGTCTAGTGACTAGACCAAGGAAACCAAGGCCTTAGTACAGTAATAGTGGTAGATAGTAGTAGTACTCAAAACTCGAGTTTTACGCCTATGAATTGTAGTTAAATTCAAAATATATTTATTTACAGGATTAGAAAAAATGGAACGTGAGAAACAGAAGGCGATAGAACGTGAACAAGAGTTGAAGGCGAGAGAAGAAGCGGAGAAGGAAAAGAAGAGATTAGAGGAAGAGGAGCTAGAAAGAATGAAAGCTGAGGCTGGAGGACAGCCTGTGTTGCCGCCTAAAAGCAAATTCGTTAGTATTTTAATTCACTGCTCCAAAATGCAATAGTTTTTAAATTTTTCATTAGTTTCGCCTGTTAAATTTTGACCCACTTTTTGGTCTCTGGAGCTGAAATTTTACATACATGATTAATTTGGATGACAATGCAATGACGATGGTTAGCTAAGTGACAGACACCATTTTAAATTCAGTATGGGAAGTCTATAAGAGTCTATTATTTAAGACTCCCATAGTTGGCGGACTAGTTAATTTTTATGCATTCTCATGCCTTATGTCAAATGTTTCACACAAATGAGATATGTATAATTATAATAAAAAAAAACATAGGAGTGCCTTCCATACATATAAATGATGGTTGAAAAATAAATAAATACCCCACACAGCGCGACTCGCACTTGCCTGGTTTTTTAGCAAGAATTTTTTTGTATTGCTTTATTGTGAACAAAACCTAGATATCTCTCACCTATTTCCGTAACTAGAAGGTTCCCACGTATGGTCTATAACAAAAAAAAAACGAAATAATGGGGGTGCCTTTCAGCTTCGCCACGCATACTTTTGCACCCTTTTTTCGGATGGAAAATCATCAAATAACTTTCCCCGCTCTTGGAGTGTCAGACGTTTATTGACTAAAATCACCCATCCATGTTCCTTCTTCTGCCCTTTGTGTTCTGAAGCTGAAGTATCTCTTTCGAACAACCCTTAACTCGGCAGTGACCCCGGCAGGGCTCACTGCTTTGCTTACATCTCATTGAAACGCGATATATAAAAGAAATCTCCCAGTATAAAATAAAGTTTACTAACAAACAGGTTCTCTAAGATGGTAAGGTGCGTAGTACTCTCAATCGGCGTGCGTGTATGTCCAGGAGTATGAATTTGGATGAGTCAAAAGGAGTATGAATAAGTATGTGAGGATTATGACAAGTGATATGACAGATCTTGACAGGCTCTCTGGTGTCTACCTACCCCGATGCGGAAAAAAGCGAAGGTTTGTGTATGTTTACTATCAGACACATTACAAATATATATGCGAAGTGCAATGTATGTCAAACGGCAAACAATTTAAATAACTAGCCGGCCCATTAATATTACAGGAAGTGTTGGCAGATATTCTTAGCTGACGGCATTCTTAGTTGGCATGGTCTAATCTAGATTACTGGAGTAACAATATGTCTAGAACTAAAACTAGGCGCCAGACTGTTAAATATGTAGAAATAGCTTTGGTTTATTTTCTGATATTCTGTTTGTGTCACTATAACATATAGTCCTCTTGACCGTTTGCGGCCACGGCGGGCAATTTCAGCGCAAATTAGTGATCTGCGCGGGAGATATACTATAGTGCAGGTGTGTGTGCGCAGGCGCAGATGCACTATGTTCCTTCAATCTCACAGTCCGATGGGACGGCAATCCGGCACGACCAGAGATATCAGACGCAAGGCCCGTCTTAACGAGCTTTCCGAGACACGGGGGGGGTATCTTACCGCCAACTTCCAAACTCCGGGCTGCTACTGTGAAATTACTTATTGAAAAACCCAATAACACTTTTGGCCCGACCCGAGAATCTAACCCAGGACCCTGTGCTCAGCAGTCGCGCTTGGGTAGTGTTATATGTAGGTTATTGATTTTTTTTTTCTTTATATAGACTGAATGGACACATAGGAAGTCGCGGGTGCAGCTTGTATAAATATGTAAACACTGCAAACCCGTCAATAAACTAAGTAAGCATTTGACATGTTTTTTTTACTCAGGAATCGGACTCTGAAGGAGAAGAGCCGGAGAAGGAGGAGCCACCATCGTTGAGTCCTGTGAAGGAGGAGCCTGTGGAAGAAGCCCCACCCCCCAAAGAGGAGGAGGAACTGGCCCCTCTCGTCAAGAGGAGCAGAGAGGAGATCATGCAAGAAGTGGTGAATATAACAATATTCTACTTATAAAGTACCCAAGAGTATAAGGTTTTTAGGTATGTATCAGCCACGCTTCCTCGGCTCAATCTGCAAATAGATGCCAATACATTAAGTATGTAAAGTAGTCGAAGATCTGACCAGGTCTGTAACACAAATATTCCTAGTACATGCTCCTGTATCCATTACATAATGTAAGAATTCGTTTTCATTTTGTGGAGAAAGTGAATGTTATATTTATTTATTGGAGTTTACTCCTTAAGAATCGATTTTCATATATAAGGCGCCCGGTATGAGAAAAATGTGAGGTGTAAAATCTACTGATGAATGACCTCGTTACGTTTTTGGTGCACACGCACCTGTCGTACAGTTGAATATTACTAAATGGCGCTTTATGAAATTTGTCGTCCGTCAGTGATATTTTTCGCCGATTAGTTATAATAAAGGTACTTATATAAAATGAATTATTTATATATGTATATTATTTTCATTAATTTGTTAAATTACCCTTTTATATGGTATTAATCTTTTTTCAGTTAAATAAACTCTTTTTGCGTATGTTTAGACAATCGTACTTAAGGAGTAAACTCCAGTCGTGCGTCGGAGCTGACACTCACACTTTTTTATACTGGACGTGGCTCTGTGCTTCAGAAACCATATCAAGATCAAGATCAAGATCAGAGCAACCATGCTCTGGTCCCAGCCACACTTCTGACTACTATACAAGGTGTCCGGTCATGGACTAGCGATATACATGTTAAATACACATATATCGTATAATATGTTAAAGAGAAGGCGAAAGTTTAAATGGTGATCAAATCAGTAGGTATCGCCAAGTTTTGCCGAGTATTTAACCCTTCATAAAAAGGAGGCGGTTCTCAATTCGACTGCGTGTTTTTTATTGAATATTTGTTACGCGATTTCTCAGTGGACTGTGGGCCGAATTTCAAAATTCTTTAAAACAAAAGGGTATACTCCCGGAGTGGCCCTACACGAATTTTAAAATACCATCATACAACCGAAAAAGGCTAAAAAAAAACCTTTTCTGTCAAAAAAAACCGTCTTCTAAAAAAATAAATCTATGAATTAAACAAGAGTCACCGACTTCCGGAAGTAATATTTTTAGTGTTTTGTGGAAGTCGGTTTTTTGTTAGTAATAGTGCGAATTATCCCCAGATGCTTGCTGTCCGTCGCTCCCTCACAGAAATACTCCTTGAGGTGACGGACCAGGAGATCCTAACGGTGAGCCAGGAAGAATTGGCCCGATATACCGCCCTACAAGGTATTTCCACTCATCTAAGCTTATCCCAAACGGACCGACGGTCTCCGTCAAGACATTACTTTGTACCAGAAACTATCGCGTACTGACTCTGTGACTATACCGTCTCGTATCGAGACAGTCATATGTGAAGAAGAATTGTGTTGTGCAAAACTGTGTTTTAAATCATCGCTAATAAAGTCTTATTTCAGATGTTGCCTGTTGACAATTGAATACATGTGGTGTGTGTGATTAATGTTGGTTTTATTTATATGGTAAAAGCGTCGCGCCTCAACGCCATGAAGGCGAGCAAGTCGAAGGCACTGGCCGCTATCGCCAGTGGGCTCGGTGAGTTGCCTTCCTAATGCCGAGCGAGCGCAAATATCTCGCAAACTGCACATACAACGCATCTGCAGACAAAATATACACTGTCTAAACTTGGACATTCAACTTATTGACGTAAACTCGACAAATTTAAGCATGATTTCAGCCAGTTCTACAAAATAGTTTGCCAGATATTTCCGTAAAAAACATAAATGGTGGTTTTTCTCCTTATTTCGCAGAAAAACTATCAAAAATGTTGAAAGTTTGTTCTGAACCGCCATGTATGTTACCCAAGTTTCTCATTTCAGCAGCCCAGCATCATTCTTAGTATTTTAGTATTGACCTAAATTGGCAATACATTGTATCGAACAGTGTTTAAATGCATTGTTTTAGTGGATAATTGGTAAGAAATAAACAGAATTTATTATAGATGTTATACCTACATATTATTAAACATTTATGTAAAAATATTTTTTATGTAAATGATTTATTTAAGGAACTTTGTTTACTGTTTGTGTAATTTGTTTTGTTATTTTCGAAGGTTTTTTTGAATTGGTTATAAAATGTATAAAAAAAGTTACATTTTCTACTAGATTTCAATGTTTTAAGTTACCTTTATTGAACTGATCAAAATAGTTGCATACACAAACGTTTGTCTTCTATAGCGTATGAAGTACTAGGTGGAATAAATGTATCTTACGTCATTCTTCTGCCGAGTGTGTGATGTTGGGTGTATACTATTGTGGTGTGTGTGTGTGTGCAGGGCTGGGCGCGTACGAGAGTAGCAGCGACGACAGTGAAGACGATGAACAAAATGACGTGTCTGATCAACAGCTGCAGGTAAGAAGAATATAGACTATAACTAAAGAGTGACCACACTTCCACGGGGAATTGGCTCGAGCCAGGCAGCAAGCACTGTATGTCCATGATTACAGGGTGGGAGGTACCGTGACGCATAAACTATTACCATGTATTCAGTCAATCATTCCAAGTCCATTTAAAAAAAAGTATTTAAAACATTTTCTAATTTTTGTGGGATTTCTAAAAACTTTTATGTACTGAATAAGTAGAAACCGTTTGTGCATCGATGTCCCGCCCTGTACACACTCAAACGCCCTGTTACAACTCGGTGTCGTGTCGTCGTCTCTAGTGCTACAGTAGGGTAAACATAATTAATGGCTACCACAGTAAACTCCCAATATTCGCCCGTGAATACAATATAATTATCAAGATTTAGAAAAACTTGTGTATTGTCTACTTTATCTTTCATATCCGTAGTGTCTGGAAAACAACACGTCATGTTAACGTAACATTGGTCAGTCATAAAATCTTCAGTTTATCGCGTCTGACATTTTCACGAGACTATCACATGTTGCAATTACATATTCTTATTGTTAGGAAAAGATTAATATTAATGCCAGGTCCAAAGTGTGACGACAGTAGACATACGATATCTGTCTTTCAAGGCTGTTTTAATTGATCCCGCATGAGACCTTCATGATTAACTAAAGATCTTATAAATAATTAAACAAATATTTTGATGACCCAGACTTTAAGTCGTCTTTCATTCATGAGGTTGTGGGTTGAAATCCGGCCAAATACCAATGCGACAACTTTTTCAATTCATTTTGTACTTTCTACAGTTTATCTAACACACCACAGACATCGGTGAAGGAAAACGTCGTGAGGAAACCTAGACTTGTAAATAATAAAAGTCTGAAATCGCCAACCCGCCTTGAGCAAGCGTGATGATTAATTCTCGTGCCTTCTCAGTTTGAGAAGCAGTGGGACAGCTATAGTTTTTTTTTTATCGCTTTTCGCAGTTTAAGGCTCAGTTATAGACATTATCACAGTTATAGGCATTATCACAGTCATAGGCTGGTATCCTTACTAATATTATAAAAGCGAAAGTGAGTTTGTTTTTTTGTTTGTTACCTCTTCACGCTTTAATGGCTAAACCGATTTTGATGAATTTTGGTACAGAGATAGTTGGGAACCAGGAGACGGACATAGGCTAATTTTTATTTAAAAAAAGTGGGATACGAGGGAAGAAAAGGGAAAACTTAGCGTTGCTATTGCAAATCAATCAGGCGCAAGAGCAAAATATGCAGGTCTGCTTGGTGTGTTATACCAAATTTAATGCGAGCGAAGCCACGGGCGAAAGCTAGTTATGTTATATATATTCACGGTTGCCGCATTGTCGGAATGATTCACGGTTGCAATACCTGTCGCGGGTTTAATCCCCGTACGGAACAAATATTTTTAATGGCCACAGAAAGTGGTCCCGACTCTGGTTGTGTATGTGAGTTAAGTATTCGAAAACCATTTTCGTCACTCCCTGTCACATCAATGTTTTTGTAAACTGTGATGTCATTTTACTATTCGATAACGATACGGCTTCCCGATAGCAATACGGATGACCTTACGTTGCGTGTAACTTATCTACATTAAGTGGTAATTGACAATCGTTTAGTAATTAACATTGAGTTGGTACCTGGCAATTCACTTGGAAATATAGTACACACTTAGAGCGGTAAATTGAATTTGGGTTACATTTACAATTCAAAAAGCAAGAAAAAATCGAATTCTAAAGCAGGGTGCTTCTGGTCACGGCCAAGACTGACGCGTCGTTGGTCGCGGTTACTAATCCAGGAAGGTGTGTAATTTACTTCCATCACTGCTTATATGTATTGATAAAACCGGCCAGGAGCGAGTCAGACTCGCGCACCGAGGGTTCCGTACAATACGTGGGGGACATAGAGGGTTCCGTACAGTACGGAGGGTTCGTACTTGCGAAATAAACGGCCATATCTCTGGACTGCGTCGTTGTAAAGAGTTGATTTCACAGCGCAAAGGGACCACAGACTTGAGTAGGTATATGGTTTTAATTACAACTCGATGCCTCCCGAGATAAATGGTCTTGACAGACAAAGTGATCTGATAAGGGTACCTACCGTTTTTTCCTTTTGAGGTAGAGAACCCTTAAAACGAAGGCAAATAGTGGCTACCTACTATGTCCCAGAACGTGACGGTTAAACCTCATCTAGCAGCACTTCGCACTTCTCTATGCTCTTATTCCTTTCCACTCTTTTCTTTTTCTTTCGTTCAGAACCGTAAAGTGCGATTACGTGCTGCCAGATGTTTTTTCCAACCGTAAAGGCTGATTATATATTATGTATGGCATGGAAATGCAAATAAAAATGACTGCCTAGTGTTGTCTATTGTGTAAAGGTGACTTCTCAAAATTGTATATTGGGTTCAAGTTATATTCGGTGTTCTTATAATTTTATTAGCAACTGGTAGTCGGTATCAGGTTAGGTTAGAAACGGAAAAATGAGGAAAAAGAACTAAACACGCTTTCACATTGATTTTGTGGGGTTTAAAGCTAAATTATTTCAATGTCTGAAGTATATTATAAATCTCTACGTGTTATTAGGACATCATAAAACGCAAGAGGTTGGACTTCGAGCGCACTTCGCGGGAGATCGAGGCGGAGGTGCGGCGCGCAGAGGCGAGGGAGGCCAACGATGAACCCACCACACCTAACAACGTCACGCCCGAGAGACCACGCCGTTCACGTGAGTACTATTTGTTAAGCCCGTTTGTCAGTATTTCATATGATGGTCACTTCCGTCTATAAGAATTTGTCTTAAATGTAACATGCCACACTGATCTAAAGGAGCTATGTTTGTATAATTGAGAGAAAAAGCTCAGATGGAATTGATTTAACACCATAAATTATCATTACAGGATCTTCTGCGACGCCACCTCCTGAAAGCGACACACCGGACAAGTTACCTGAACGCCGCCTCTCTAAGGACAAGAGGAGTAGTCATAAGTCTGACAAGGTCGATGGAGTCAGGAAGTTAGATACCATTGTAGAGGAGAAACCTAAGAAGTCGAGTAAGAGGGATCGCACCCCAAGTCCCTATACCAAAACGTCCAGTAAACCTAACAACCATAAAGAAAGCTCCTCCTCCACCAGCGACTCTGAAGACGACTCCTCATCCAGCTCGAGCGACACCTCCTCAGAGACTGAACAGGATGCCGTCGTCCAAACTAAATCTAAGAAACGCAAACGCAGGGGCTCCAGTTCAAGTGGCTCTCGCAGAAAATCAAAGAAAGAAAAACATAGAAAGGATAAGTCTCACAAGTCCGACGACAGGAGCTACTCCAAATCTAAGTACTACGACGACTACGAGAGATCCGACAAGCTTAGGTCCAAGAAGAAAGACGACTACCACGACCGACACAAGTCTTCTAGGAGTAGGGACTACGACAAACACAAATACAGGGACGACTCCGAGGAGGATCGTCCTAGGAAACGTTCAAAGCGGTCGCGTTCGATCAGCTACGAATCGCGTTCGGGGCGCAAGAAGTCTTCGCGGGACCGATCCGAAGAACGTTCGCGCAAGAGGGACAAGAGGTCATACGACAGGGACAGCTCGAAGCGCGACCGGTCTTACGACAGGTCGGGCCGAGACTACGACAAGTACGATAGGTATGAGCGGTCTAGGGACTACGACCGGCGTCGATCGCGCAGCGGCAGTCACTCCCGCCACCGCCGGTGAACATCAGGTTACACATGCAGCAGGTTGTACTTTTATCTATCTTGTAAACTTGTGTGTTCGACTTAGAGAAAAAAAACAATAACGTTCTGTTGATTATGCAAATGAATAACAAAAGTTAAGTGCAATAAAATATTAAAATTCAATAATTAGTATTAAGGGTATAATAATATATGTTATGTATATAGCAATGCTTATTATTACTGAAAAAAAAACAACTCTACCTCAACCTCTTACTAACATTGTTTATGGAACATAGGATGATGTCAGAAATGTTGTTATTCTCTTTGTTTTAATTGTTACCACTGATCATGACCGATGATGTTCCACCCAACCAAAACAAATTGATTCAGTTCAGTAGTAAAAGTGATACGCGCCTTAGACGTGTAGTTACGGACACCAACCCGTTATACAATAGTAATAGTTACTAACGCAGATCGGTCATCTACCATAGTAATTTAAATACTTTATTTTTAATAAGTGAATAATAACAGTCCAAACGACCAAGCTGTATTACTAAAAAGAATACTATTGATCGTCATGAACACTTGAATCAACATTATGGATCACACAAATTCACTTATGTCATTTTTACTATCTATCTCGTAGTTCAATCATTCTTGTAGATAAAAGTGTTTTTATACATCCGTTGAGATAGGCGTTAAACATACATATAAGATCCGTGTAATATCGCCTGGAACAAGATAACATTCGTATGTTTTTGAACCTACTGATTTAGTATCAAATGCATTTCTGGCATCAAAAAAGCTAAGGCTGTGATATATTATTTTTATTTTTCTCTTGCAGGTGGGAGCAATGAATTAGTGCGTGCAAGATGTAAATATTAGTCCCTTGTGTATAGTATTTTAGTGTGCACTATTATTCAATTTAATAAACACTTCACTCCTATAATGAGTTTTATTTCTTGAAGCGCAAATGGTACTGTTAAAACAAATACACTTACATTTCGCCAGTAACGTTTAACTTTAATGTCATAAGCCAACTGCCATCTACTGATAACTAATTCATGATAATAAAACGCAGTAATACCTGGCCAGCCCTGGGAATCGTAAAACCAAAGTAAATAGAGGGGAAGTAGGTTATCTCCGGCCCTATTCGCGATATAATTGCCTACTGTCATAGGGTTGTCACTTTTAGCTAAATTTTAATTCAGTACCTATAAATTGGCAAGGGTCGAGAAGTTGTATTTTTTACTTTTATTTTCTGGGTACAGGGTTTGTCAGGCCTCTCTAATTTGTACTATCACAAATTCATTAGTTTAAAGCCCAGCCCTGTCAAAGATTTCATAATAGTCAATAAAATTCAACAATGGTTTTCCTATCAAATATAGAAATGTATTTAAGATACAGAGCAGCATTATTTATAATAACAAAAGATAAAATAAACCGCCACGGAGCGGCACAAACTACGCCGCACGTAGGTACTGTCGCTTTGACCTGCCGTGACCTTGTTGCGCGCCGTATGATTTCGTATGCCTACTAAGTGTCCAACTCGTAACCTTTTATTAATATTTTTGGGACAAAATATAACATGGTGTAAAAACTATTGGAATCGATTCAGTAACTTATTCTGAACAAACTATATTCAGGTTTCGCATATACTAAAAATAATGTTGTATACATATAATTTAAAATTAGTCAATAACTTATTTTTAATTACGATTTCATAACTGTGGGTAGTTAGGTACTTAGTTAATATACCTACAATACTGAGAAATCGGCACAACTAAACGTAAACAAAGCAATAGCGGTAAATCAGTTGACAGATCAAAAGTACAAACATTCTAGTGGGAAAGTAGACCTACCTACCTACCTACTTCGCGATAACTCGCGGTACTTCTTAGCGATAAGACCGCCATTGTAACCATAGATTTAACATCTTTTTGTAAAACAGTTTTGTTTCGTAGATTTTGGTGTGCAATAAAGTATATTCTATTCTATTCTACTTCCTCTGTGTGATAGAAAACTAATATGCTAATACAACAAAAAGAAGTCAGTAGGTAGGTAGGTATCTCATTATGAAGTAAAAAATTGAATTATGCTAGAATAAGTGAGTAGCTTACCTTTCCTGTTCAATAGGTAATTTGAACTGAGACAATTCTGGAATTGATGAATTATTAAGACACCCAAACACACAGCAATACTTTCTCCCGCGGTTATCAGACATTTTTTATTCGTTTAGCGGTGCCGAAAAGCCGTGACGCGCGAACCTCGTGCAGTGTTAGCCCCGACTGGCGCAGCGCGAAAGGAGCCGAGATTTTGTTTAGTGTGCGTGCGGCGACGCATAGATACTACGGCGCACACATACAAGCCGCGCGCTACGCGTTTGTATGAAGTTATCGTACTTCCCCTCTTTATACTATGGTAAAACAACACCTCATGTACACACGACGGCACATCAACCTATACAAAACCATTTTAAAACCTGATCTTTCTACTACGTTGTGCGATCCGTAGTAGAGATCAGAAGGGTTACCATGAAAGCAGTTCTTATTCCTGTGTGAGAAAGAGATGGTGCTAGACACCCTGTATAGCTCTCTTTCCCTCAGTGGAATAAGTTCTATTTTAAGACGTCATGGTAGGGTAGCAGATTAGAATAGGGTGACCTGCCGTCGTGTGTACAGCAAAATTATGCTTGCAACCACTACATATCCAGCTGGCGGTAGATATAATGACAAGACCTAGCTACATGGACTAACTATTAGTATCTAAATAAATGAATATGAATGTATTATTTAAATGCCTTGGTTGGCGATATGCTCTAACACACAAAAGCCTACAGAGGAGTTAGCAACGACAAGTCTCTGCATACTTTTCTATACAAGACTCTATGTCAATCACGTAAGGATCTGGAATCCTTGTTTAATTGAATGTATTAAATTGTGATACTAATTTATTCATGGCTGGGCAGCATTATTGTTGTAATGCCATTCCATCGCAAAACAAACATAGCTGGTAAATACCAAGTGCTTCATTGGTTATAATTTTGTCAGAAAACCAAAAAAAATACCAGCAAAAGAAGTCTCAATATTTTTTTGAACTTTTGCCACACACTAGGAATTTCTCCTGTATTGTGGGTGCGTTAACACATACACAAACAGCCAGACCCGAAACAACTATTTGTAGGCCATAGAAATATTGGTTCCGTACGGGAATCGAACCCGCGAAAGGCAGCGCAGAGGTCAATCGTTCAGCCACTGCTCCATCCGTGTTGTCAAAATCTGAATTACTTAATAATTAGCAAAACAGTCATAAATGCAGACTATATGGACATTTCATTATCTTGCAGGTACTTTTCTTATAGGGCTTCTGAAAAGGATATGTGTCCTTTTTGGTAACCCTACAGGGATGCTAGCACTAAGACAACCATAAATGCAGATGTTTATAGGAAAAGTGCACCATCTGATGAGTCATTAGAGCAGAGCACACACTAGGAAATTATTGAAAGTCCTTTAAAGGTTGCACTCTTAAAATTACTTTTATGTGTAGTATTGTCACACTAGGGAATAAAAAAGATTGTAGTGTGCTTTAAAAAAAAATGAAACATCTTAATTGATCAAGTTTATATATTTTTTTACTTTAAAATTTATAAATATATGTTCACATTTAATGAAGTCCTATAGGTTATTGCTCACTGATTGTAATGTTGTACACTATGTTGTATATAAAATTTATACAATTCATTAGATAACATAGTAATTGTAATATACCAATTCAATATTGATGACACATTTTATTTATAAATCACATCATAGGCCTCAGCTAATGAATAATGATAAAAATGTTAACGTAAAGATCATTTTTTATCTATAAATTAAATAAAATAATAATCTGACACTTAAATAAAGCACCTATTTACACATACACTCATGATGGAACCAATGGAAAATGTCAACTTAGGCCTTTCACTGAGGCTAACCCCAACCTCACTTACCAAATCTTTGATCACATTTATTGTATCTATATAATGCACATATGAAACTGTCAATATTTACACTATGGTCTGTAGAAAGCTGTATAAACTCTGTGAGTCTGATTTGCCATGGCAATAACCCATGAGTACAACAAAAAGGACCAGAATATAAAACTAGTTCTGGATCAGGAATGGAAGGGTACATTAACTTTAAAGCATTATCTAATTCTTGTGCAGTATATTCTTCAGTTTCTCTACTACATTTTAATCTACCTTCAGCTATCTGACGTATACATTGGGCTACAGTGGGTTTCCCATCTTTACTTGTGAAGATATTTATATATATGGTATGAGCCTGCATCCCATTTGTGTAGCCATTCAAATCAGGCTTTCGGCACCATTTAATGCAACCTGGCACACCCTTTTTATTTCTTTCCACTTCAAGAAATAGCTTTTCTTCGTTTTCTTTTAATTCTCCTGGAAAAATAGAAAGAGACATGTATGAGTCATACTTTAATTAATGTAATGCAGTTGCATATATTATAGTGCTATCTCAAAATAGTAGTTCTGGGCGATTGTAATACACTAACAACTTGCTGCCTAGATATTTCATCATTGTTGTCTTATATGAACGCATAATAACTATATGATTGTATTGATGATCATAATAGGCCGAAATCTACTACATAATATTGCAAGTGAAAGTATTGTACTTAAAATTTTCATTTTTTTCTAAATGAATGTTTTAATGGATATGCTGTTGGTTATGTTTTGAGTAAAAGCAGTAAATTAAATAAATGGAATATCTTAACTGAGTTCATAAAACTAGAACGTTAATTACCTGTTATATCGTAGAAGCTCACGTATGATATCCCTGCTACAAGGCTCCATATAACCATGCGAGCCAAATCACTGAACGAGTGTTGTTCAGTGTCCGTCAGGATCACCAAATGTTTCAGTTTCTTGGTAACTTTGGGCAAGTGTTCTAATATAACCCTAATATCACTTTTCGTCACCTCATCTTGAGGTAAAATGCACTTTTTGATCCAAAATCGGGAATAAACATTTTGAATAGCAACAAGTACATTCACAAGCAAATGTATTAATGTAAACAAAAACTGACTGAGCAGCCGCGACAGCATGATAGTGAATCAACAGAGGAACTCCGAAGTTTGCCGGTTTATATATTTTATTTAACCATTTTTCGGGAAAAGGAATCACATCAAAATCCGACAGATCACACGGCACAGTCAGCCGCTTTTTTCAGACAGCCAATCACGAGCTTCAGGGTGGACGAAATGCTTGCCAACGTTTAGAAACCAAATATATTTCTCAGTTTTCTCACTAATGGAATTAGTAAGCACTGTGAAGTAAGGTTAGCTATTCAAAAAACCGCTAAATAAAGAGTAAATGAACAATGACATCAGTATATTATTATAGTGTTTTAATATGATGACTATAGTAAAATACAATTTTGTAGAAAAGCTATTTTCGGGGTATATTTGATAGTTATTTGCATAAAATGTGGTATAATAGGACCTCACAAAAGTGTTTTCGTGCAGGACACATTCCGCCATAATAATAGGATGCTTCAAAACAATTTTCCATTACATAAAAAATAACACTTTAAGTCCATACCATAATATCTACATACAAAATTGTGGCACGGTTGGCGTAGTGGCTGAGTGATCGACTGCTGCGATGCGTGTCGTAGGTTACACAAACAATAACAAATATTTGTATTAGGTACTAACAGTTAGTTGTTCCGGTTCTGGCTGTTTGTGTGTGTGAGTTTAAATGTTTGTATGTACACGCATTCACGATACAGGAGACATTCCAAAAGTGAGGCAAATTTAAAAAAAAATGTATGTAGAGTTTTTTATGGTTTGCATGTAGGTATGTATGTACACCTACCTACCTACATGCAAACCATAAAAAACTCTGACACCATATTATTTATTTGGCCATCATATTCTTGTCACATTCTATGCGGGGTCAATGCAACCCGTTTTATTCAAGCATTCCCCCTTTTAAATGTAATTTATTTCGTGGTTAACTGAAACTGCGACTGCCAAGAAAGGGTTATGTTTATTAGTAATTTGGGCTAAACAATTGAGCCTGCCTGATTTTCATAAATATTCAAATGCGGTCCATTTTTTTACCAATTACTGTACCTACACATACGTAGTCAAAACTCAGCACGACCTTTCAGATAATATCTGCCTGTATTCACAAACGATTTGATTCAAGCGAGATATATACACTCCCGGGCTCCTAAATCGAGCCACCTAGCATAATGATTTAGTAACGTCCATAACTTTAAAAAAATGTATGAATGATCAAAAAGTTTTTATGCAATTTTGTAGCTGGCATATTTGTCGCCTAGTTGAAATGCAATTGGTTCTAAATTTAAATTGGTAATCTCGAAAAACAAATGAAGAGCTGTAGTTGTTGTTGTGTTTAGGAAACCTGAACAATACAGAAACTGTAAATTAAGAGCTTCGATTATTATTTTTTCGTATCTACTACGAGTTGAAAAAGTTCCTCAATTGCTTTTGTCAATTTTTTTATCGTTTCTGGTTTGGAATTATGGATACTTCGCCTGAAGTAACGGCTCAAGCTGTGGCTCTTCTTTAGTCCGGTTTAAGCCAGAGAAACGTGAGTACGCAACTCCACATAAGCCGATCCGCTGTTCAAAGAGTGTACCACAGGTTCTTAGAGACTGGGGGATATGTTCGTCGTTTACGTGGACCACGACTTCGGGTAACAACAGAACGACAGGATCGATTTATGCTTACGACCAGTTTGAGAAATCCTCACCTCGCTTCAGTCCAGATCCAGGAACAGCTTCGAGACTTTCATGGAGTAGCTGTTAGTGCTCGTACTGTGAGGAGAAGACTTGCAGAACGTGGACTAAGACCGCATAAGCCAGCCAATGGGCCCAAATTAGAGCGTGCTCACCGTATGTCGCGCCTTCAGTTTGCGCGCCAACATTCACCCTGGACACAAAGGAATTGGAGCCAGGTGCTCTTTAGTGACGAGACTAAAATCATACTTCATGGTAAAGATGGAAGGAGGAAGGTCTACCGTAGGCAGGGAGAACGATTCGTGCAGGTTTGCATAGAAGAAAAAGTTAGTTATGGCGGCGGGTCGTGGACGGTTTGGGGAGGCATATCCGCCGCAGGCAAAACTGCACTTGAGTTTGTGTCTGGGCCTCGGATGCCATCACTAAATGCTGACCGTTATATACGCCAATGTTTGGAGACTCATGTAATGCCGTAAGCCGAGTTTGTAGGTCCAAACTTCATTTTTATGCATGACAATGCCAGACCCCACACAGCAGGAATCGTCAGAAATTATCTCCAAGACGTTGGTATCACCGTAATGGAATGGCCATCAAGAAGTCCCGACATGAACCCAATTGAGCACCTGTGGGACGAATTAAAGCAACGCGTTCGAGCTCGCCATCCAGCCCCACAAACATTACAGGAACTGAAAACTGCTATCGAAGAAGAATGGGAGAATATCCCTCAACATGTGATTTTAACATTGATTAATTCGATGCCAAATCGCATGAATGCTGTCATTAATGCTTTAGGAGGCAATACAAGTTATTGAATAAAAAGATTTTTTTGAGTAAACCTTTTTTTCTTTAAAATTAAAACAAATCAACACATAGGTCATTGAAGGTCTTTTAAAAAAAAACAAATTCAGAACAATAGTAGGTACACACGACGACACATCAACCTATACAAAACCGGTTTATGCTGCTCTCTCAACAACGGATCGTACACCATAGATTTCAAGTACATTATGAGATCCGCATAAACTGGTTATGTATAGGTTGATCTGTCGTCGTGTGTACATACATGAGCCTAATGTTGATTATGCCAGCTACAAAATTGCATAAAAACTTTTTGATCATTCATACAATTTTTTAAAGTTATGGACGTTACTAAATCATTATGCTAGGTGGCTCGATTTAAGAGTCCGGGAGTGTAGATTATGACTTTTCGAATCAATATCAAATCAAACTGTTTGTAGAAACGGGGATATGACCGCATGTCGCACAAGTATTCAATCGTGATTCGTGACATTTAGTTTCTCACTAGTAACTTTTGAAGAAAAGTCCATTCTTGCAAAAGTCCTTTCCTTATAGTGTTTTCAAGTAAACGAGTTTGTGCAACAAACGGACTGTTTTATGAGAAAAACGTTAATCTTCCATTTCAAATCCGTTACTGTGATAAGCGCACTCGTAAGCACGGCGACAAGTCAAGCTACATACATACTAGTTTAAGCGAGGCCATGTTATATTGGAGTTGTTTAGGTTACATACCAATATCTATTATTTTATTACATTCTCGATTTTGAATGACACTCGTGAATGGGCTGCTTTAGTTGAAATAGTAACGCGATGTAGTCGATTTTTATTTTCAACAAAATTTATTTGAAAATGAAATGTCAACGGCGTATTTCCTTTTCCGTCCACCATCTTTGTTTCTTTCGCTTGTCAGACTTGGCTGATAAGGTTAGTATTTTACACGATTCCACATTTTTGGTTAAGTTTTGTGAATTTTTAGAAAATAAGGAAGTTTTAGTGTTGGTAAATGTGACAAAATTTGTTCTAAATTATAAGAATGTGTTAACTTTATCGTACTCGTCCAATATGACGAACAGTTTGTTATCGTGCTAGCTGACCACGCCGTTGAAAATTGCGTTTCCATTTCAGAGGCCTCAAAATGCAGCTGCACATCAGAGGACAGTCGACGCACGTCTTAGACGTCAATGGACAGGAGACCATTGGCCAGATCAAGGTAATTACTATAATTCTATCTTCAGTCCTCAAAAATTACCGTATGATAATCATGTTGATGTCTGTTTTTGTACCATGTAATTTTTGAATACTTACTGTTATAACCTATTGTTCAACACAAGCCTAGTGAATCTTCAAATAATCTCCTTGCAAACCAGCCAAAAAGAAAAAGATAGTAATCAAAATAATTTTTTTTAGGTTATGTTAGTCCTCTTGATATTCATTACTGATCAGCAATTTGTCCCGTTGCTTGCAGGAGCGCATCCGCGCCCTTGCCGAGGTGGGTGCTGAGGAGGTGACTCTGTCCCTCTGCGGTGCTCCCATTGAAGATGCCTGCCTGGTATCTGAGCTCTCATCCAACGAGCTTGACCTCACAGTGCCACTGCTTGGTGGTAAAGTGCACGGATCCTTGGCTCGTGCCGGTAAGTACATCTGTATTTGTAAAATCCTATTTGAACAAAATAGTTTTGTTTCATAGATCTGAGTTTTAGAAGTTCTTGTTTTGAGAGTAAGTTTTAATTTTTCAAGTTCTAACTGTTACCAAATATTAGGTATATTTGTAAAACAGTTGTATGACTAGCCATCATAGAATTGTTTGTTGGTTGAAACATGCTCAGCAGAGTACAATGTCCTGGGTTCAACTCCCACTTTGGGCATAGTGTTATTGGTTGTTTTTCAATCACAGTTTCTTAGTAGCAGCAGCACAGTCCTGAGTATGGTCTTGGTTGATGGCAATAGGGTTGCACCTTAAAAAAAAAACTTTTTTATTATAACTAAAACATAACTGATAAAATGTGGGTGTACTATGTAGTACACCTTGGCCCAACACTGAAGAAGAAGTGGCACAAGTTTATGTTATGAATGTAATTTTTTAAATCAGATAGTTATTACTGCATAATATCCCTATCAAATTAAAAGTTCTACATGAGTTTTTGACCAAGCAATACATTTATACTTGCAAATAAGAAATGTAATATTAAATATGTAATTACATGATTTCTCTTTTCACTGCCACAAACAATAGAAGTTATTTTATAAGTGATATTGGAGTCCGTGCTGGTGAAAAGGTTATCTGTGAATACTAATTCATTAATTTTCATTACATGCTTTTAGGTAAGGTCAAAGGTCAGACCCCCAAAGTAGAGAAGCAGCAAAAGAAGAAGAAGAAGACCGGTCGTGCTAAGCGTAGGATCCAGTACAACAGACGGTAACTATTAATTTGTGTAGAATAATATAGTACTGGGCTGTTATTTTGATGATATTCTTTTAATGATTTTTGTTTTCATAAAATATTTTTAAGTTTACTTTTCCAAAAAAGGGACATAAACCCTCCAAAAACTAATCAATACACTTGTTTTTCTTGTGGAGTCACAATCAATGAATTTAGAAAAGATATTTCATGTTTTAATTTAAGCCTTAGTTTTCGAATGGTACCATCAAATAAGTGATAGTGCATAATTATGTTAGTCTAACTGTTTGACATAAACACCAATCGCTATCACTGCACATGCTATTTACATTGTGCAGTTTATAGCCTTGAGTACTTACAAAGTAGCATACTGTATGTATATTTTATGAGTACAATTTTTATGGGTGTTTTTTAAATGGCCAAAGCTTTGTGTTATAGAGAAGGGATATTTGGCTGCATATGTACCTAAAGTTGAGATGTTGGTTAATATTGAAAGCACTTGATCTAAAAAATCACGGGATCACGTAAAATTAAGTTTAAATGTATAACTCCGTGAGATTTAAAAACCCAATTTCACACAAATGGATTTTGATGCATATTTGCCCACAGTTGATATTTTGTCTCTAGTTATAAAACATGGCACATGATTGCATAGCCATTGATGCACTTTTTATTAGATATTGTTGACACACTCACAAGTAAATTATTACTTTGGCACCACATGTGAACTTAACAACATGAAACCTGTAAAGAAAAAAGATTTGGTATTTACAAAGTACTTTTCCATTTCAGATTCGTGAATGTTGTGCAGACGTTCGGCCGCAGACGTGGACCCAACTCTAACTCTTAGATTTATGTTTTGTAAATAAAATGCAAATATAACATCTTTTTGCGCCAATATCTGTTTTAATGCAATTATTTTAATTAATCAATTATTGATATGATGATTTTGGATAGCAGCCTCGTCCCTTCTGTATGTGATCGCAGATAAAGAAACACATGAAACTGTAAAAAAGTACAGGTTTTTCGAAACTCACAAATCGGGGCCGGTTAAATTGATCTTTAGGCGAGCATTTTTGCTGGATTTATGGCACCTTAGAGTACCTACCGTAAAACGGGATAACAACTGTTTTCTGACGACCCAGGCCGGGCAGTAAAACGACCGTACCGACTGTTATATTCACATTAGGTCAAGTCGGCGGCGTCTAGTGTGAACAGCAACACCCGGCAGTCGGTGAACGGCAAACTGTCGGTCCGACCTAATGTGAACCAGCTCTAAGACAATAAAGGATGCCATGCTCCATTCTATCACTCTGAACCGTCATTAGTTTCTCGTACTAACAAATATCTGTTCCTTGTGGAATCGAAACCTCGACACGCAGCGCAGTGCTCAGCTAATGCGCTAACAGTCCCGTCATCTTCATCAGCCGTTTTATCACGGGCGAATTTATACTTCTGGACTGGTAGTATTCTCGCATGATTGACAGAGAGCAGAGCCTGATAAATAAGGAGTCATTCATTGCTAGGTCACAATAGGAAAGTTACGCACAATCTAAAAATCATAATGGCATGTATGTATATTGGTAGATATTAACAATGCGAGGCAAGGTGTAAAGAAAGCAAACAAAGACTTGTAGCGGCTTGGTAACCGCGATATTTTGCTGAGTTGCATTTTTGATGTTATATGGGGACGCGAGCGGACGGCTCGCGAGGTACACCGCCCTGCCTCTACACATACCTAGTGCGTAGGTAAATATAACGAACGAAGTATTGTGGATCCAAAAATAAAGACGTTTATTAAGTTAAAGTCACTTGTCATTTAAGTATCTCCCAACACAGGGGAACACGCCCAACAGACTTCAGAATAATTAATAAGTTGCAAAGGTGAGCGAAGCATTACCCTTGCAGCTTATTTTTTTGTTTTGTGTATTACCTTTAGTATAAGTCCTATAAGAAGGTTCGAAACAATTTATAACCTCTCGTAAGTTAGGTTGTTATAGTTTTCCAGCCCGGCTATGCTTGCCCTTGTTATAGGGACGACAGCAATTCCTATTTCTAAATTAAGGTCAAAAGAAAATCTGATATCATATCCGCGGCAGCCTTTTTATGTATGGCAAATCATCAAATAATTCTCCCCCCCGCTCTGGAGCGGTGGGGAGTGTCAGACTTTTAATGACTTAAACCCACCCATGTTCTTTTTATTGCCGTATATGTTATGTTCCGGAGTCACGGTAGGTATGTCTTTCGAACAACCCGTAAACGCGGCAGGCGATAGCCCTGGCATGCCCCCTTTTTTGGGTGGGAAATCATCAAATAACTTACCCCGCTCTGGGCCGAGCGGGGGGGAGTGTCAGACTTTTACTGACTAAAACCCACCCATGTTCCTTCTATTGCCCTTAACGTTCCGGGGCCGCGGTATCTCTTTCGAACAACCCGCAACCCCGGTGGGATGCCCCTTTGAAGCAGCTGAGCTCGCTTCGCTCTTCTTTATGACCATCGGGATGATTGAGATTGATGGTTGGTGAGCTAAAAATCCCGTAATCTCCAGAGACCAATTGCTTTTTACGGTTTTCTTATTTTTACATCAGTTATGTTTAAAAAGAATGCTCATCAAATAGTTCAAGTACCTACCTACTTAAATAATATTTTTCTTAGTAGCAACCCATTAATTTTATTAATCGAATTAGACATAAACTGAAGGTTTTCAAATTATGTATTAATAATAAAAAAAAACGACGAATCGACCGTCACATTCTGAAACGAAATCGATGAGTAAGTAGTTGGTTGGGAGTAGGGCATGCAATTACCGTAAAAAAAAATACCGGTAAAAAATCGGTAATAGAAATATTTTTACCGGTAAACCGGTAATTTTTGTATTTTTCAATGTGATATAATAAAAATATGATTGGGTAGTCTTAAAGTAAAAAATAAATATATATACAAGGTATACGGTGGTAAACATGTTTATATTATTGCTTAAAATGGGCACAAATTCTAAAAACAAGACATTTCTTTTGGCGCAGTCATGGGTAAATGTCGCATAATTAATTTAAACAATTTTCATTATCACATGTTTACAAACAATCAAATTAAGTATATAGGTGTTCAAATAAAAAAAAAACAATCAGTACCTATGTAAACTACCAATTTTAGTTGTCTTAATTTTCAACTTAATATTTTCCGCAGTAGTTGTAAAGAACAATTAGGTAAGTATATAAACTCAAATTAACTTTCAATCAGCCACAACGTTTTCTTTATAATAATACTAGCTGTGCCCCCGGCATGCGTTGCAATGCAATTTTCTACCTTTCTAACTACCCAACCTACCTACCAAATAGAACGTGCGTCGCCAAAGGTTGTATCAAAATCACCTCTTGTTTTTGCGTTTTTTCCGTATATACCTACCGTATATAGTATTAAATACTTATTCTGCTATTGCGCACAGAGACAAATAAAAAAAATCAAGAATCATGAAAATCGGTCCAGCCGTTCTCGACTTATAAGTGATCGAATAAACCCGACTTTGTTTTATATATTAAGATAATATAAACGACAATCACAATGTGATTGATCACATAGACTCAAATTAACTTTCAACTTACATTCTCGATTTATTTAAACTAATCGTATAAAATCAAAATGAACTTTGTTGCTTTGTTTGTTCAACTTATTAAAAACCGGTAAATTATCGGCTACATTTTTTTTACCGGTAATTTAATAATCGTGAAAATGGGCGGTTTACCGGTAAAAATGAAAACCGGGAAACCGGTATTGCATGCCCTAGTTGGGAGGGTGTGCAAGCAAGGCTTAAGGCGGGTACAGACTGCTGTAACGTAACATGCAATGTAACACGCAATGAAAGAATTTGCCGTCCATATTGTCGCAATGTATCATGCAATGTAACTGAATTCCCTTAGTGTAGACCTCCCATATTATTATTATACTCTTTGGTGTAGACGCCTTGCGCGCACGAACCGTGCACACTACGCGCACGAACAGAGCATTTCAACACGTGAGCGCCGCGATCCGCCATTTGTCGGTTTTTTCACCGAACACAAAGGGGCGCTGCATGCCGGAAAAGATGCGAGTACGTCCATGCTCGGTTTGTGCGCGCGCTGCGTCCATACTTATGAAATGCTCCTTTCATAATATTACATTGCATGTTACGTTACAGCAGTCTGTACCCGCCTTTACGTGGCGTGCGATACCTACGCGGGCGATCTATTCCGCCGAGTTTGAGAAAATAAAACTAAGTTGTTAAAGTTTTGCAACGTATTTACGAATTTTATTAGTTCTTCATCATCATCATTTTCCTGCCCTGGTCCCATTCTATTTGGGATCGACGCAACACGTTTTATTCTTCTATTCTCCCCTATCAGACGTCACGGCTTCATTTAGGTACTCTTTTCTCCTTCATAAAGCCTTCATATCATTCCTAAACAATACGTCCATCTTTTCATTGAATCGTACTAGTTCTTCATAGATCTAAAATGGAAGATTTCAGATCCTCGGGTCACTTATATTTTCAGGTCTTTCTTAAGAAGACGGCGAGGTTGAGAGAGTACAACTAAACCAAGCGAGGAACCCGAGCCTAGACGACCGTTTCTATACTTACACTCGTACTCGGCCTGTCTTGAAGTGTCTCGGCGAAAGTGTGCCTGCACCCGAGAACAGGAATAACAAATTCTCACGTGGATTAAATGACGTTTTTCAATACACTTCCGAGAAATTATATTTAATCTCATAGGAATAAGTAAGTAAGTACTTTTGTCATTAACCAATATGAAACTATGATATTTTAATTTGATTTTTCCTATCGCTTAGCGTCTAGCGATAGGAAAAAATATTTGAATATGAAATGCAAGTATTTTTGAATTAAGAAATGAATGAAAACTGAAAATAAATGTCAAGTTGTTATAAGGAATTTATTTTCTACACGATCATGTTTATTTGTAATAAGTAATATGCGCCTTGCTAAACAAAAACTGCCGGCTATAGGGATTTAAACAGTTGTTTATTGTGACCCGTGAACTTCGTCAGATAATAAATAAAACTACAATCAGCATTTTTGGCAAATATTGTGTATTTCAAAAGGGTCAAGGAAGACTGTATGTTTGTTCACACACTTAAAGTCAAGAAACGGTTAAATTAGACAATTTGTACGTTGTCATGATTAACGGCAAGACAATAGTCCAGACGCGTGATCCTATATAATGTTACACTATATGGCACTGTGGCATCAATAAACATTCTAAACAACACAAAAAAATCATAGTCACAATTAAAAAGTAATTACAAACGTTACAATTAGGGTAATTTTTTTCACAAACTTCCGTAAACAAAATAAATATTGTACTTTTGTTCACAATCTCTCTCGATGCATACATAAGTAGATAAGTACGTGCATAAGTATTTCAAACAAGTTTTATGAAGGAACAACATTATTTAAGGATACAAAATCATCAACTGGCAAAGGAATAAGTCGGCTCTCTAACGAATACAAAAAAAGTTAATATTACGATAGGTACCCTACCTACATAAGTTTTGTTTTTGAAAAAAGAATGATTTTATGATTCGAAAGTAACTGACTATGATTTCTTAATTAGGTACTTACACAATCTTAGCATAGATACGCTAGAAGACCACAGCCACAGTAATAGTCCTTATTCTAAATAAAATATGTTAGTAACACATGTTTGGTCGGTATTAATTACCTATGTAAGTTCTACAATCATTGCATGTGATTTGCAATATATTTGGAAATATGTATAACCAATTATTTACAATAAATCTTCTGCAGAAATAACAATGACTATCTAGAATCCAATTTATTTACGTAATTATTTATAATAAAATAGTCGGGTCAGTTCACACAATAAGGCACAGTTGTTGCAAAAATTCAACCCCTTTTATATTTTTTTTCATACATCGTTATCATAATCACTCGTCTCGCATTGATATGCCATAGACTATTAATTACAACAAGTTACTTCTATCTAATAATAGTCTTATATTATGCACCACTTTTATTAACTAGGCACACGATATCTAATGTAACATAATTATGTATAATTTAAAGTACATTTTGGCTTCAGATCTCCTTTTATGGGCCCTAATGCGGACAAAACTGCGAAACTACCTTTATATTTCGAGTCTTTGTACTTTTAAAAGCTCTAAACCTATTTTTAAATGCATTCGTCTGACTTATTCGAATCTATTGCAAAAGCAAACATCTTTTGCAGTTTTGTCAAAGATTTATGGACTGGTCAAACTGAACTGAAACCAGAGACAACAGGACAACAGTTGCCTAAGTTTATTTCACTTGAAACTATTACTAGTAAAAACTTGTTTTTCAATCAGTTTGACCAATTCCTAACTATTGGGAATGTTTCTAATTTTTTAATTTCGTATTCGAGGTACATGTTTAGGACTGTGTCTATTAGTTTACAATTAAGTTAAAATTACATGTAACTTGATCTCCAAATTTGACTCACAAAACTAACATAAAACACTAGGTACATTTTGTAAATAAATGTAGATTAAAAAAATCCAAGTCTTACAAAAAATATTAATTTCCATATTCATGAACGAATGCACCAAGGTAATGTTAAAACCATTACAATGGCGGTGAGTGCAGTGCAGTCACTTACGTATAACTCGTATAAGGTCATTCATGAATACGGGAATAAGGCTGGTATTCAAACTATGCAGAGGCATAATTTATTATTCATTACACGCATTAGTGCACGCTCATCCTTCGGCACACGGTCCATTTGAATGCCAGCTACGTTCCGTTTTACGCATTCATCCGGCGGTTGGGAAACTGCATTCACTATTTTTCAATAGAGTTTTAGCACCAATGTGTTGTACGCAACAATGTGTCCTTTCGCTTACACTTTATTGGCTATACCATTTGGGCTGGTCTCCATTGCCTTTGTGTTTGCACTGGCGCGGTCCTTCTCCCACTTGTGGATCCAGTTGATGGGGTAGCACATCAACGCTGAAAGGAGTAAGAATCCTCCTGACACGTAGAACGAGAACTCATAGCTATCTGTGGCATCGTACAGCATGCCTGTGAAAAAATAATATGTGTTAGTACACACGACGACATATCAACCTATACAAAACCAGTTTATGCTGATCTTTCAACTACGAATCGTACGCCGTAGATTTCCCGTACGACGAGATATCCGCTTAAACTGGTTTTGTATAGGTTGATCTGTCGTCGTGTGTACCTTACATAAATACACAAGCGGCAGTGGCTTTAGATATATGCATTAGGTACTAGTCCAATACAAAAATAATATCACCCTTGAGCTAACTATTAAAATATTTTTAGCCGGGTTGTGTAGATCATCCTTCAATGATAATGCGGGTGCAAACACAGACGACGACGTTTGACGTTGCGACGTTTCAGTTTTTCTACAAAGCGTTCACAAAGTATCTTGTATTGCAGATCCCCAACCGCAACTGTGACGACTCTCGACCAGCTGGACATGGCTTGTTTCCTATAAAACAAAATAAATGAAGCTCACCTGCCATAGGAGAACCAAGTAAGGCACCAATTCCTTGGAAGAGCAGGAACAGGCCAAAGCAATTGGTTAGCCGCTCCAGACCGAGGTACTCGACGACCACGATAGAACGCAACGTAGCGAAGCAAGCTGAAAACAAAAAAAAAACATGACCAATTTTTTTTACCAGATTATTACGTAGATATTTTTTTTATCTTTTGTGTGGAGGCCGAGGAATAAGTCGTTAAATAAATAATTTAGGTCAACTTACCGACAGCAAGCCCGAATATGGTGCAGAATCCGTACTGGAAGTATGTATCGAAGCAGATGTTGCTGAACATGGTGGCAAGACCACCCATAGTCAGCGCGATGTTGGTGACCCACAGTGGTGACAGCTTCGGCATGGCCGATATCATTCCGCACACCAGCCGACCAACTATGTTCGCTACTCCGATCGACGACACCAACCATTCAACAGCTTCTGGGTTCATGTGGTTCTCTTTCGCTCTATTTTGCACGTACATGAACGGCACAAAGAATCCCAACATCGTGACAAATCCACTTAGAGCCAGGATCACGAATGTCGGAGATTTGAATAAGCTCACGTCCAACAGGGTAGCCAGAGCTCTTGTCACGGCCACAGGACAGATACGGCATTTACCCTTTTCTTCTTTTTCCTCCTCAGGAGAAGGTACGTGCGTAACAGCTAAATGGTACCCAATGGATGTCCGTGATGTGTACTGTGGCAATCTAGCCAAGCTGGCTCCGAAGAAGATATCTTCACGGTACAAAGGTCTTGAAAATAAGTCCGTGGTTGAGGAGTGACCTTTAGTGGCAAAATCAGTGCGGGACATCACTCGGAGGACCGGTTGGATCAAAGGGTCGGATGCCTCGGGGGTGGCGCTAGAGTCCTCTTGTTCATCTTTCTCAGTGACAGTTGCGTATTGAGGTTTCGTTAGGTTAGTCTTGATGGCACCTGCTGTGGCGGAGGAGCGTCGCTGTTGAGCATTAATAACAGTGCTGCTTCCACGGAACACCTCTTCAGCTGTTGGGTAGCGAGTGTTGCTCGATACTCCCATCCAAGTGTGAGGGCTGGCTTTGGTTTGGAACTTCATATCACTTGGCATTCTGATGCCTGAATCAAGTCTGCCCTGAAGTTTCATCATGTTCTTTAGTTTTTCCGCTGCTATTCTACTACGTTCCTCTTCGTCTACTACTGCTGCTGCTTCCTCCTCTACTACGACTTGGACGGGCTCTATTGGTCTAAACGCCAAACCAAAGGCGATGCATAACAACATCATACCTGAAGCAACATAATTTAAGTTTAAAGCAAGATGTTTGGAACAGGTAGGTAGACTTCTACTGGATGTAAAAGTACCCTTAACGAAGCCGAAAAGAACTTGTTCTTCCGTCATTGCGATATCATTTTGTTTTAAACCAAACTAGATATGGGGGTCATAATTACAAGGCTTTTAATGTTCTAGTTTTATTTAAGTCTCCCTGACCCCTGTAGTATTTAATGCATTCATCAGCACAACGTTTTGAGTTCGTTGACTTCAACTTCAACATTGAGTTTTAATGTAAACTGTAGTTTTCACCCCAAAAAAAGGTACTTCCCACTGAAAACGCCTTTTACGCACCTACGATAAACTGTTATCGTAGGTGTAATGAAAAGGACACAAAAATTTTTTTTTTTTGTAACACACCTGCTTGGCAAAGCACAGCGACCCTCCAGCCGTAATCGTGTACAACAGACATCGTGATCGGCGACATGACAAACACGCCTACTCCGGAGCCACACATAGCGACGCCCGTAGCAAGAGCTCGCCACTTCTCGAAGTAGAATCCAACGGTTAATACTGCAGGCATGAAAATCAAGCAGACACCGAATCCTGTAAACAAGGCATTGTAAGAATTAGAATTCGACGGGTTTGCGGGTGTTCGAAAGAGATACCGCGGCCCTGGAACACAAAAGAGGGAATATGGATGGGTTTTCAGTAAAACTTTGTATTAACTAATATTTTTATTTAATGATTTCCCATCTGAAAAGGGGTGAAAATTCGATGAATTCAGACAATATCACGCTTGAATTTACCAAAAGTCTAGGAAGATAGCGTAATATGCTATTATTAGGTACGCTATTGGTGTCTAAGTCCCATGTGTAGGAGAGGTATAAGAAGAGCTCACGAATTGACAATCCTAATACTGCTAGGTATGAATTTAGATTCCTTTTTGCTTCTACAAGGGCTTTTGTACACACATTTACATGAGAACATTTGATTTTCCAATTCATTATTGAATAAACTATTCACACAGAAGTTTTTTTCTCTGGTTTTTTTAACGACCTGATGGCTAATTTATAGTTGCCCTGCCACTCGTGTCAATTTTAAGGTTAAGCCGCGCTTGCTTAGGTTACCGTTAAGCCGTTGGGCCCGGCTGTTATTTGTACATCTTTGACAGTCGTTATACAGGTGGTCAGTGAATGGAAAGTATTACAACGAGTCCAACGGAGGAGTATCGTATTACCCAGTTATTATCTGGGTTGTGGAGTTCAGATAGGCAGTCGTATAAAATATTGGAATTGAGCTGAACTGGAAGCCGACCCTTATGATGGATATGATGACAGAAAGATACTTTCTTACCTCCAATAACTCCGTATGTTACGTAAAGAAATTGCGGGCTGGTGGCATAGTAGGAGAGGCCGAAACCTATCGCTGCGGCTATGCTTCCGATGATTGTCACAACTCGGAATCCGTACCTGAAAATAAAAAAGCCATAAGGAAAAGAACAAGTTGTATTACAATGACTTCAGTCCCTGACTAGTGTGTGAAGATTATGCTGATTATGTTATGCTAAAGATTGTAAAAGTACCCATAATGAAGCCGAAAGGAGCTTTTTTTCTCTGTCATTGCGATATTTTTTTTGTTCTAAACCGTTCCTGGGAACTTTCAAATGTCCAGACAACGTTTCCAACTTGTCAATGAGTTTTTTTAAAGTTTACTTTAATACCTCTCCGACTTATTTTCCATGCATCCATCAGCACTATATTTTGAGTGCGTAACATTGAAATCGCGATTTTTACCACAAGAAAAAAGTTGTTTCTCAGAAACCTTTTTACACCCTGTAATAGTACTTAATTAATCCACTCACTTGTTTGCTAAAGCCGATGCTATGGGCCCAAGAATAAGGTAGAATCCAGCCAGCAGAGAGTTTATCAGCGCAACTTCACTTTCACCTGCCTGAAAACAATACAAACAAATATAAATTAAAAAGAAAGGAAAAGTGAGCTATGTTGCATCTAATTTATTTTCATCGTTTCGTGTGACCTTCTTTTCATAGATTCTGCGAACGGTATTGTTAAATGAATTAACCTTATGGACGCGAGAGAATAAACGCACGTGCCTTCTACGCCTAGCCATTTGCCTCATTTTTTGTCACATATTTGTGTTGTTGGCAAACACGCTTGCTTGTCACTTATATGTGACAATGACCTTCAAATATATCGATCTACAATGTGTATTTTATGTTCTTAGATATCGTTTTTCTGAGTGGCTCTACGCTTATCAAGATACCGTCCATTTCTGTTAGACAGAGCTTTGTTAAAAATAAATATTTCTGTCTCAATGAACTCTGTCCTTGGCACAAATGGCACAGAATAAGTTGGCACGCTAGACGAAACCCGAGTTGCGTAAAATAGTTCGCGCAGACAGATTCCTAGTGCTTACAACAGTAATAGTTCGGATAGGTCATAGCTGCAGAACAGAACACTCACATATTTAAACTGATAAATTCTACCACATACATGTTAGTTTGAAGAAATTATCAATTAACCGGTTACCGTTAATATGCAAATACTTGGCGAACCGCAAACACACCTCTTTACAGGAAGTAACAGCAAAGGATATCGCCGACGAATAAGTTCTGCAAATTCCCACGTCAAGACCCGTTCAAGGCAGTCTACTACTAGAAGATATCGCAAAAAAATACGGCAAAAATGTGTTGCTGTTATATATTGAATAGTGGACTGGCGATTTAAAAGCATATGGCCATATTAAGCTTTCAATGTGAAACTAGTGTTGCTTTCAAGTCGTTACAATTCAGTTATCCGTACAATGTGGAAGTAAATCGGTTACTTCCTTTGGCCAAATAAGTTTCCGCTGTCGTTGGTGATTTGATCCACTGACCTTGTTGATCTGACAGATGCTATACGCTTTATGCACTTTTAGTTTTAATTAATGTTACAGTTGAATGAATAGATGGGGCTTGTTAACCCGGTTCAGATCACATGTGAGCATTCAAAATGCCAGATTGATATGTTAGAAATGGTCCCGTAATCAACAGTATAAGTTCAAATTCAAAAATCAGAAACTGGTTTTATCCAGCTAATGCTGGATCTGTCAAGTATTGGCAACTACAAAGTCGTACATAATTATTCCGGTTTTTATTAACATTCTAGATGTGGTGCAAAAAATGTAATCTAAATAATTTGCATGAAATAAAAGACCAGGTTATCGTCCGCAGTGTATTTTTTCATTTTTCAAATGAACCGTGTTAAAGCAAAACTGTTTTTATTCTGGCTGGTTTTAATTCTGAAAATTACTTGAAAGAAAAACCGGCGAAGAGCGATTCAGACTCGCGCCAAAGGTTTCGTACTTTCCGACATAAACAGCCATATCTTTTGACTGCGTAGACTTAGAGGTTTGATTTTATTAGCGCAAGAGAGAGTTGATTATATGTTTTAATTTAAACTCGATACCTCCACGCGTTCCCGAGATAAAGGATCTTGAGAGACACACGGACAACAAACCCACACCTTTTCTCGACGTTTGATAAGTGCCCATGTAGGCCTATGTGAAATAAAAATATTTTAATTTTGATTTTGAAAAGTGATCCAATAAAGGTTCCGTTTTTCTCTTTGGGATACGAAACCCTAAAAACAACATGTTGGGACAGCTCAAAATATTTCGTTAACCATTTGGGTAACCTTCCATACCTTTCTTCGTCTTTTCAAGTTTAATTTAACGTCATGTCATATTTTATTTGGAAAATTGCGTATGCAACTGTAAAACAAGCAAACGCTATGGCAAAGCACTAACATGTAAGTACCGTAGCTCGTTGCAATGTCTAGGCACGTCCATTTAGTTACCTGAAGTCTATGTGTGGTCCTATTTACTTAAGCAAGATGCACAGGCTGTTTCTTAGGCGTGCGTTGGTTGTTAGTATAGCGGGACCATCGTCGCCGTCGTCGTCAGCTTGTGTAATAGATATTGAATTTCAACGAGGCCCTTGGGAAGTGCAGAGGGCATTGTAAGTACGTGGACTTTTGAGTACGCAGCATTTTTTATTTAATTTTAGACCAACACGACCCCTAAGTTATGTCTGCACGTCTTCATCGCCAGTTTAGATGTCTGAATGATTTCCTATCCGCAAAAAAAGGGCCTGTACCTACCTCAAAAGGCAAAAAACTTAAAACACTTTGTTCTTCGTCTGTCTGTCTGTCTGTCAAGACCCTGTGTCTCGGGAACGCGTGGAGGTATCGAGTTGAAAATAACACCATAATTATACTCAAATCTGTGGTCCCTTAGAGCTGTGAAAAATCAACTCTTTTACTCTACGCAGTCAATAGATACGGCCGTTTATGTCGGAAGTTTGAACGGAACCTTCGGTGCGCGAGACTGACTTGCACATGTTTGTTTATAACTTTATATGGGTGAAAAGGTATTTAATCTATTATTTCAGCCAGATGATTTCAATGCATACAAATTAAGGAATATATACAAAAGAAGTACATATTTCTGCGCTATAAATAAATTTACTATTTGCACTTGAGTGAAGAATGCCAAAATTTCGTAGACTTCTAGCATACCTAATGCCAGAAGTCTACGAAATATCGGAAAACCTTATTTGATATTTAATATTTTTATTTACCTAAGAGTATGTTCAAGTTCGTTCAAGGACATCCCCTAACAAATACAAACACAGACAAAGCGGGGGGAGGAGGGTATAAAGTGAAGTTATGTTGATATTAGTTGGTATGGAAATTGTAGAGGAATACAAGCAGTAAATTCTAAGGAGTGTTTACGTTCATTCTAGAGTAAACATTGCAAGTGTACCGATTACGATTTGCATGATCGTTAATCGGCAAGTAATCTTTATTGAGTAGTCATAAAAGTGATAACAATGTAGCAAACAGGTCAAGAAATACTTTATTAACTACTAACCACCTTAGTGGCATTTCATGTTTTTCTTGGGGACGTGGCCAATGCTTTTGCCAACAATATGGTTGAGGGCAATTGCAACCCATTTTTTTTGTCCACGACTGCCCCAAAACAGGAGTGTTATGTTTTTAGGGTTCATGTATGTTTTCTTTGTTAATTTGATAAAATGAAAAATTGGAATAATCTATTAAAACTCTTTGGTGGGGGGGGGGGTGGGGGGGGGAGACCAAGAGAAAGATTTCATTTTTTCATGGACCATGATAGTTACCTCAATATAGTTTTTTTTTTTATTAAATAAGCGCTTCTTCTACTACGTGCTTGACAAAAGTTGTGTTGTAGTCTGTCGTAGTTTAGAAAAAGCTTGTAATAATCTAAAAGCTTAAGTTGAAAAGTGATAGACCGGTTAGACATAGCCTGAAGATTTGTAGCGCAAAAGAGTTAACCAATTAATAAACTCTTGTGTGGCAATAAGAAATTCTATTTTAAATAACATAACATCGAGGATGTAATCCCTGAAGGGTGAGGTAGTGGTGAGCATAATAGTACACTCTTTCGCTAGTTATGTGTAAATCTTAAGTATTATGTAAAGCTTGCCCCCCAGGCAAGCTTTTTGTCAACAACTGGGCACAACTCCAGACCCCGCGGCTGCTACTGACAATTTCCTGATGATAAAACTCAAAAACAATTTGCTCGGCCCGGGAATCGAACACAGGACGTCATGCTCAGCAGTTGCAATTGCTATCACTACACCAACGGGGTAGTCAATTCAAGCAAATTCAATCATACCTAATTGTTCTATTTTGTTACGGTACTTTCAAAAATAAAATCCAAATATCCATTGGATTTTATTTAAACGAAATGAAATGAAACGAAGTGAAATGTTTTTTTCTATTTACTGTCTTAACAACAAAATAAACTACAATTACAGGATTTGATTGAAACTGACGAAACAACATAAAACTGAGGCCCTAGCAAGAGCACGCGCTGTAAAAATAAAATAAAAATAAAAATACATCCATATTATTATTTATATACCGTACAAGCTTGCGACATAAACAGCTATATCTTTTGACTGTGTGGACCTACAGGGTTGACTTTTACACGTAACGAAGGGACTGTTGAGTATATGGTTTTAATTTAAACTAGATAACTCCACGCGTTCCCGAGATAAGGGTCTTAACAGGCAATAAAGTGATTCATAAAGGGTTCCGTTTTTACCTGTTGAGTTACGAAATGCACATAGATATATAAATTAATAGAATAAAGATTTCATCTAATATATAAAATTCTCGTGTCACAATTTTCGTTCCCATACTCCTCCGAAACGGCTTGACCGATTCTTATGATTTTTTTTATGCATATTCAGTAAGTCTGAGAATCGGCCAACATCTATTTTTCATATCCCTAAGTGAGCAGCGGGTGAAACCGCTGGGCACAGCTAGTTTTAATATAAAAGTTGCGTTTAAGCCGCGCTCGAACTCAAATTAAATTGTTACAGCGGATAACTCCATCGGATATTATCTTCAGGGTAAGGTAAGTGCTGAACTCGTTTGTAATTGGCTGAGGTAAAAAGTATCAAGTCCATATTAAGCGAAATTGTATGTTTTCTAGTAATCATAGTTGATGTGATATGATTAGGTATGTATCGTGGCGGTTTAATTTCTCTTTTGCTATTTTAGTCTCAGTGAATTACTGTTTATTTATTTCTTAATTACTTATAAAATGTTTTTATATTTTTGTTTTCAAATATACCGCGATAATACGTTTAAGCCGCGCTCGAACTCAAATTAAATTGTTACAGCGGATAACTCCATCGGATATTATCTTCAGGGTAAGGTAAGTGCTGAACTCGTTTGTAATTGGCTGAGGTAAAAAGTATCAAGTCCATATTAAGCGAAATTGTATGTTTTCTAGTAATCATAGTTGATGTGATATGATTAGGTATGTATCGTGGCGGTTTAATTTCTCTTTTGCTATTTTAGTCTCAGTGAATTACTGTTTATTTATTTCTTAATTACTTATAAAATGTTTTTATATTTTTGTTTTCAAATATACCGCGATAATACGTTTGTTATAAACTTAATCGATGCATTTATATTCTAAAAAGCAGATCTACTCTATGCCTTAACATAAAACAGACCCAAAGAGAAACCACGGATAATAATTTTAAAAAAGCATCCCCAGTTAACATTTTAAGTAAGTACTAAGTGCCTTAACTTAATATAATTATTACGGAATTTTTCCAACGCACTTTCAACTTTTCTCCAAGTGCACGTGAACTTAACGCACTAAATGAGTGCTTATAAGTCCGTGGTGGCGTTTACGCACTATGGTATTACGTAGTCCTCATTAAATTGTGCGTTCCATCAAATACAATCACAACTTTGAACTTTATCCTTTTACAAATAGAGATGTCGATGACTACTTTGTAAACAACAGACGCAAAATGTTTTTGTTTTTGTAACTGTAAATCGGTTGACGCCAACTTGCATACTTGACCCTGCTATTACCAATGCAAATTGTCGTGTCTATGTCCAGGAAATGTATGATTAGCTTGTTTTGAATTGAGCTTTATCTGCTTAACGCGTTTTAATAAAAAAATACCTTTTGTTTTGTCTTTTATGTTATTGCAAAATCCTTTCCTTTTTCCTTTATGTTTGTCTATGGGTAAAGCGACTTTTTATTTTCTTCTACGTTTGTCTATTGGAAAAGCGACTTTTTATTTTCTTCTACGTTTGTCTATTGGAAAAGCGACTTTTTATTTTCTTCTACGTTTGTCTATTGGAAAAGCGACTTTTTATTTTCTTCTACGTTTGTCTATTGGAAAAGCGACTTTTTATTAACTACTCCGATCCTGTTTTAATTTTTTTTGAACATGTGTACGGTTCCGATGTCGGTACCTACTAGTTACATCATTTGACCCCATCCACATGCAAGAAAAGACTAAGTACTATTTTGTAATACTACAGGATTATAAAATACAGCTAAAAAAATGTTTGTTTATCTCAAAATGTTGGCATAAGCCCAGCTATTGCGTTCACACGTGGACAAAGATATTTATTTTCATAGATGTTGCGTTATCAGACGAACATCGTGTTTCAGTTGCATAACATAGACAAAAGAAATATATTTCGTAAAAAAAGTATTTCTAGAATGTTTTGTCTATGCCCACCGTGTCACGTATTCAATGGAGTTATTTTTTTTTAAATGGAAGTCACCCATTTTTTATTAATCCATACCTGACATTCGCTAATCAATAATAATACACTCGATTTGACCCGAAACAAAACGGATTAAAAATGCAACCTGTTTGGTTAAATGGCGTCTCGAGGCCGAGATCGTTCATTGCCCCCGCGCTGTTATGTGGGAACTTTATGTACTTTAGCATTGCAAGGGTTAGTGCACTTGCGATAGTGGAAAACTTTTAATAGAGCTGTTTCACTGGACCTGGCTGCACATTCATCACACCGAGAACGCAACAAGCTTTTCAACCAACCTTGTCTGCTCTCTTTTTCTTGAATTCCGTTGGCCGTCCTTTAAGTATGTGACGTTTAAAGGGGGTCAGAAAAAAACACAATCACGATGGGGGGGGGAGGTGATAATGACACAATCATGTGTATTTTTTTATAGCACAAAAAATATGTGTGACGCCTTAAATATTATTTTTTATTTTAAATGAAAATCGAATTTAAAACTATTGGGTCTTTTCAATAGGTGATCAAAAAATAAACGTGCAAGGTACTTCGACGGTGGATGGGGTAGCCTTACCAAACCGGATATTAAGTATTTCAGGAGTAAAATCAACAAAGAAAAATCTTGTATCCTTCGATTATTTTTTTAAACATCCGCTAATAAGCAGATGTTTAAAAGAAATAATAATTAAGTAATAACTTACAACATAATAATATTATGACAATTGTATATCTCAAGCGGAAATCCGGTCAAAACAATCGAAAGAAATCCTTCGGTGTTTCAAGGGACAACCCTATCAGAGTGTTCACGGCAAATTCCATTATCTGGCATCGATTTGACAGCGAACTGGTGTAAATTGTGTAATTAATTGCCTTTAGATCGAGTGCGGGCTTCTGTGACGTACAAAGCACGACAAAATGATTTATTATCCGATGTTGACTTTTATTATTGGAAGTGTTTAAATACTGGCTTGTTTGTCTAGCCTTCGTTCGGTATGTTCGCTTCTCCTGTTTTTATTACTTGGTCAAGCAGAGCGTTCAGTCAGTATTTTACTTATCTACTGCAGACTAAGTCTTGCAATTCTCATTTCAATTTACTGTTCTAGCTAGGCTAGGCGGTAAAAGACTTATTCAAAACGAATGAATGATAAATAATAAGTAAACACTGATAGAACACTGTAAAAATATTGACAGATCTGAATCTCTCAATATTTTTACAGATCTCTTTTTACTAGTCTTGATTTTTGGCATTCGCGCGTCGGCACCTAAATAAATGCCACACAATTGTAATAATTTAATAAAACTACCATTCCCAGATGCAGGTTTCTTTTTCAGAGTAATATCTGAAGAAAAGTAGGAATTTTTCCTTCCTTTATTTGTTTCGTGCAGTAAAATTTAATTTAATTTGTTATTATTCCATAATTTTATTTAAAATAAAAAATATCTTGACTACTGTCTTATATTACTCATTTGTGGAAGTTTTAGAATTCTATTCGCATACCATATACTGAGCTAATATCCTGGATTTATCATGAAATATCCGAACGTATGGCACGGCTAAATAAAACTTACCATTTTATGTCTACATCGTCTACCTTAAGTTCATTCAATGTTTGATTAAGTGAACGAATGAATGGATCGTTGTAGCGCGATGCTGGAAGCTAGAACCTTGGCCATAACATTATTATAATTTTATTGTTCAACACAACATTGACAGTCAGCCGCGGTTGGCTGTAAAACAAGAAGGTATTTAGTTTGATTATTTTTCATCAGCTTTATATCTTACGGTTTAATCAGAAATGAAAACCACAGTACACAATGGTGAACAAAACTTGCAGGAACTTAAAAAAATGGTTCAAACTAAAAGCTAATCAAGACTTAGGCTACAAAAGAACTGATGATTTGCAATTTTGGTCTCCTAAGATACCAAATAAAATACAATCAACTTAGTGTCCAGGGAATTCCCAAAGCACCGTAAGAAATGTTGATACTAAGAACCAGTTTTAGTCAATTCAAAGCAATCCTAAGATTTCGAGAATCTAGTCACGTTTTAGTATTTAGATTCAGATTGAGGTGAAATACATTTTTTTTAAATATCCTATTTTTTTTATTCCCAGCTTTAAGTTTACATGGTTTAAAACTAAACACGGGATAAATCCCCGCTTCACATCGCGTTGAAATATCGGGAGCTCACAGTAATTGGAAATTTCAGAAGAAATCCCGTAAGTGACAGTGTAAGTTCGGATTATCAGTTGTATCGTTTTTTGTGTCACAAGTTCAGCACACGTAGGTAGGTATTATCGTTATTCGATGCGTCAACCTGGCGCCTTTGCTAAATTACCTCGAATTCTCAGGTATTTTAATTGGATTTTAAATAAAAATAACCCACGTAGGTACATGTACAGCAACATTTAAAGCTTCTACCTGTATAAGAACCGCCGTTATTTTTCGTATGGGAAATCCTCAAATAACTTCCCCCGCTCTGGGCGGAGCAGAAGGGAGTATCAGTCTTTTCTCACTAAACCACACCCATGTTCTTTATTATGCCCTTTATGTTATGGGGAAGCGGTATCTCTTTCGAACAACCCGCAACACAAGAATCGCTTTGGACATCAAATTCAGATGATCGTAATCACGCTGACGAGTTCTTCTAAAGATACAAGGACCATATAAGCCGGGAACAACAAATTATCATGGTAAAATAATGATTGATGTATTCTACACAAAAATGTGGCACAATGACCTATCACAACATCGACATGCGGTAGCCAAAATGCTATTTGATTTCACACTCACTCGATAATTTAGTATTCGTTTTCTTAGCGACCCACTTCAGCGAACCGGCAACAGCCTTGACGATCTTTGAGCACGTAACTTTCGTCATTCATCATACATTTTTATGAATCATGTACGACGAATATTGGCGCCTGCTTTGTTCCTAACAGCATTGAAAATGAGCAAGCGTAAAAATATAGTTTCTGCTGATGAAAATTTGACTACTACTTCTCATTCTCATAAAGCCTTGTCTGTACCTATCATTCGAGTAAGTCAATAATTAAAAAAAAAAACCGGGCAAGTGCGAGTCGGACTCGCGTACCGAGGGTTCCGTACAAACGTGTGACATAAACAGCCATATCTTTTGACTGCGTAGATTTAGAGGGTTCATTGTCACAGCGCAAAAGGACCATAGAGTATATGTATGTATATATTGTGTATATGGTTTTAATTTTAACTCGATACTTCTACGCGTTTCCGAAATAAAGGGTCTTGACAGACAGACGAACAACAAAGTCATCTAATAAGGGTTCCATTTTTTCCTTTTTAGGTACGGAACCCTAAAAAGCAACAATGCATGCGATATTAAATTTCAACTGGATACGCCTGAACAAAACCAGACATCTGGTTGCACTAACACACTTTAAAAATGTGACCAAATTCAAAAGATCTGTCATTCTTCGCGAGATTGTCCATGCGGTGTGTGTTTCTACGGATCTTATGTTGCTGGATACATTGTGAAGATATAAAACGGAGGCACGGCTATGACGCAACTCTTAGTTGAGTTTTTATGTGAGGGTGTGATGGGCACAGAAATAGACACGCACGAGACATCCGTCTGAAATACGTCAGACAATTTAAAAAAAAATCTTAGTCATCTAAATTTCGTAGCTAACTTTAGCAATACATTGAAATATCGTTTTTATTCTAATTGATTTGCAGAAAACAATGAAAATAAAATAAATACCGGCCAAGTGCCAGTCGGGAGGCGGATTCACGCATCAAGGGTTCCGTGCAAAGTTATGACATAAACTGCCATTTTCCACGTCTTTTGCGTGAATTAGAGGGCTTGATTTTGGCACAACTCCAAGAGACCACAGATTTGAGTATATGATTTTAATTTTAAATCGTTACCTCCACACGTTACCGAGATAGAGGGTCTTGATAGTCAGATAGACAGACAGACAACAAAGTGAAAATATAAGGGTTCCGATTTTTCCTTTTAAGGTTGGGAACCCTAAACACGCGGTTCTGGGATCGATGTATACACGGAGCTTAATCCTGAACTTACATTAAACTCTTTTTTAATAGCAGGCATTATGGCTCCACTAGAGAGGATGACACCGTCCACGAAAAAGTTGCAGAAGAAGGAGGCGATCATGACCACCCAACCCCAGCCGCCATCTGGAGGAACGACCTGAAAGAAAATAAAAGTTTTGTAAGAGCACATCAGTTTGATAATATACCCTTTGCTAGGGCACAGCACAGGGGATAGCTGAGTCACAATCCACTACACGGGAATAGTTAGTGTATGACACACGCCTTCGAATTTTTGGTTGTCGATATTTTCATTCACCGTTGTAAGAGCACGGGTGCATTTACAATCAGCTACTTAATCTTCGGAGATGTGATGGGTATTTTATATTCAAACATGAATGATAGCACCAGTGAACTGTTGCAGACAATTCAGAATGAAAACGTTGAATGGAAACCGTTATTTTAATAGTAATAATAAATCAGTTTGAGATATTCCAGCAATTGAGGCCTTTGACTTTCTACCTATGTTAGTGGCCCGTTATAGTTGGAACTTGTATTCTGAAATACTTAGCTACAAAGGGGACTACTGAAACTATGATAATTGAGAAGTATCAAAGAGGACGTAATAAAGTCTGATAAGGGCGCAAGAGTTCAAAATTCAAATCCAGAGTTTCAGGGGCAGATTTAAAAACTTATTTAAAGTGTGTCTGTAAACTCTCATAATAATGACCGAACTTTTACTATGAATGTATCGTGGTGTCATTAGTATGATATCTCATCCTTTTTCTTTTTGTTGTATTAAATAAATTTGAATCTATTTATTTCAGAGTCCTCCTGTATGCTGTGTGCCTAAAGGATTCAATAAATAAATAACCCCTACTTTATTTAGACAATACAGGATTAGCCTTTTGAGATGGTTAGTTATAGGGAAGTATGGAAGAGTAAGATATGCTGCGCCGACCCCAAATACTTAAACATAAGGGCTGGAGATGATGATGAGGATTAACCTGATGGCATGTATACTGTCTACCACATCAATTACCACTGATATTTGGTTTAATAAAGAATGGAAGATACTTCACACCTCGAAATATTTCGTGGTTCTTAGTTCCTTCACTTGTGTTGCTCGTTATTACGTTTACGTCACCTTTGACACTCTCCGCTGCTTCTTCTGCCACATCAATAATTTCAACGTGCACCATTGTCAATATCGGCTATTTTGTTAGCACAACAACATATTTGATGATTTAAATCTTATCAATTTAATCTATATTTTGGTTTCTATTGCCTGTTTGAAGTTTTTAATTGCTTTGACAAGCCTGACATTCATTAAAAACGTATCACGATCAAGGAGGTGCACTTTAGTTTGTGGCGCCATTAACCCTCGTTCATGGCGTGACAAACTAGTCCTACTAAGGTCATAGTAAGTAGTAGGCTAAGGTCATCAGCTTAGCCAACTCAAAATCTCCTATCAACTCGCACTGGGTCAGCCTCCCTATAGCCTCATATGCTAGCCTATCAAAACACAGAATAGTCTGTGTTTAGGGATTTGTCGTTTCTGCCATTTCCAAAAACCGTCCAAGTTTGCGACATCAACGGCCATTTCTTTTGACTGCGCAAGCTTAGAGGGTTGATTTTTTCACAGCTCCAATGGTTCACATGCTTGAATATATAGTTTTAAAAAGTCTACTCGATGTCAGGACGTCCCGAGAAAAAGGGACAATAAAGTGATATTATAGAACTCTAAAAATGGAGGTTTCTATATTATTCTTTTTATTCGACGGTGTTGATCGTGCCTTCGGACATGTCCCTTGTAGTGCAGGTGAATTTGCACAAAGAACAGGAGGTGGGTGGGAGATGGTTTAAGTCTACAGTCACCTTAAGCTTCATCGGTAAACCTTCACTAGCCCAAGTTGTACTTGCGGCAGCCCACCCGGCTTCAAAGTAGGTCAAAAGTCTTCCAGGTGGGCCAGGGCAGTTGGTGGTAGCTTTTTTGCAGACTCAACATAGTGAGACGAAGGTGGATGTCTGGGGAGCCATAACTTTTTCTACTTTCACCAACCCTTATTAATGAATCAATATATTTTTACTAGCAAATAATGAATGAGTAAATCTGACGAGAATTCACATGTGCTGAAAAGTTTCCTTGACCCTTTATGAAGGTCACAATGTGAACATGTGATTTGGAAGACCTCGATATGTCAAGAGATATGCGATGTACTTGCAGACTTGGGTCAATTCAGACAGAATGGAAATATACTCGCGCAAGTTACTCGCTGCATTGAAAATAAGGACCTTATTACTAATAAATAAAGTAGAAAATTGTATCCTCGCACATACGCGCGACTCGGTCTTGCGTTTTTTTTCTGTTCTGTCTGAACTGACTTCCATTCGTAGAAACTATGGCCACTTTATCGTAATCATATAATTTGTAAGAACTCAATGAGTTCCATAGAAAACGCTGGATTATGTTAAAAACATTTATTTATTGTTATTTCTACTTTAAAATCACACATTTCTGCACCGGAATGGAATTAGTTGATTTATTTGATGTGATGCGGAATAAGCAAGGTGAGTCTTTGAATTTAAAGTATGTAGCTTCCGTTTCAATTAAAGCAGATCCATTCCGAACTAACTTTTTACAGGTTACTATTTTTATCATTGTTAAATTATATTTACTGTTTATATTTAAGCTTCGGAATGCGAGGTAATCCGGCAAGTTTTAATTACAAGGGCTAGTTGTCTTAGTGAAGTTCGTTCCAGAAGGCAGATTGGAAAAGTTCTAACAAGCTAACAAAATATAGGTTCCCAATACTAGTGTGGCCCAAGCTAAAACATCAAGCATTGTTTCAGCTGCTTTCTGTGCGATTTCCCTCCTCCTGTGCCAAATTCTTTTGAGAGCCATCGTGAATTGATCAGAGTTCCTTAAGGATACTTTTGAGTAATAATACAAACGTTTCTATTAAAGCAACAGAATCAGTATAGTCATAGTAATTTCAGTAAACGCTAAAGAAATTGTAGCGAGAAGAATAGCGTTTATAACTCGTTCAGCGATCTTGCGTATTTGTCTGTTTCGTTTCAGTTTTTTTTCAGCGGCTGTCATCTTATCATTGAAACTGTGTCTGAGTCATCAAAACTTCTAAACTCGTTTCATACCTTGCTGTTATTGATTGAGGATGTTCATTGTAGTCTGTTTTTTTTATTCTTCAATTTCACAGGTGCAGGTGCTAATACATTCGGATTTTACTTCAGTTGGATCTGTCTGAGACTCGCGAGACTTGGTAGCGCAAAACCCTAGGGGTTTAGGCGAAGGAATTGGTTCGAAACCAAACAAAACGTAGCAAATGTGGAGGCCGACGAAGAAGGCTATAAAATATGTATTAATATTTGTAAAATTTATCATAGCCAACAAGTTGGCTACTTCGGGGCATCTCGCTTTGCCCCATTTGATTTTAGTTTTCACCAATTATGTTGACCATGTACTAAAATTGTAGTGTCACCAATGACAATGAACTTTTTCTTGTCATATTTGTTTTTTTATGTTTTTGGATTTTGAAACTATTAAATGAGGTTTAATACCGACAATTACAAAAAAAAATATTAACTAGAAGCTAAGTTTACTGGACACTTACTAAAGCTGCGACAGGTTCATCACTGGTGCGGGAGTCATCGGTCGAGCCCGTTTTGAAGGGCCGCTCGTCCGTCGCCACCCGTTGCTTCATCTTGTTTCACCCCTGTTGAGGTTAAAAATGCCATGAGTTTGGTGGGATACGTACTGTTTGATATAATGTTATAATTACTACTACCAGAATCTAAGGTATGTCTTAATCAGTGATCCACTTTAGCGGCTATTATGAAAATTAAGTTACCACCCACGAATAAACGCCCCCTCAAAATTTAAGGAATGGCAATACATTGTAGGTTTATACATCTGTTTATTACAAGCTTTACATTATAGGTAAGTATATGTAGTTACCAAGATAGCAGTGATACCGGTAGATAAATACAAACATATCTGCTGAAAACATTTTTTTTCCGGATGGGAAATTTTCAAATGTCTCTTCCCGCTCCGGGTGGAGCAGGAGAGTGTCAGACTTGTTCTGACTAAAATCCATCCACGTTCCTTCTTTAACCCTTTTTGTTCCAGGGCCACGGTATCTTTCGCACATCCCCGGCAGGCAGCGGCCCTAACAGGCCCTTTAGATTTGCTCACATCTCTTTGAGGTTCGCGTGAAAAAGAAATCGTAAAACCTGATGGGGAACCGGCTTGGGATCTTAGAGTACTTCTCTTGAGTAGAATGTGAGTGAGATTTTGAAAAAAAAAACAATTTCCTTAGTTCAAACTATTCTGGAGAAAATGTCTAGCTTTTCAATATGAGATCTAGGTGGAATTTACACCCATACTTAAAGTTAAGTAGAGACTATTAATGGTAAAACTCATAAATAAATAAGCATTTATGAGTGAAATTGTCGTTTAGCGCAGTCTATAGTGAGGTCTAGTACAAGGTTTACTTTACGATTATGTTATTAGAATACGTTTCACAAATGTTTTGATTAACATAAGTACTGGAGACTGAAAGTAGCTATGCTATGCAAAGTACTGTTGACAAAATATTGATTAGAACTTCAGAACAAAAATTTCTTTTTTTGTTCTTCTTCTTCCTCGGGATACTCCTGGCAGAGCGGTCGTGATAATCACGTAGCGACTTCTGCAGATGTGGTTTGGTTCGCTTTGGGATAGTTCGCGTATAGTATTTACACAATGATAAATTAGGTAAGTAAGAACGTGACAAGTCTAGGTCGTACGAACAACGTGGTCGTGGTAGGTACTTGACGTCGTGTCCTGCCTGTCCTGTTGCTTGCACATCGCAGGGGCTGATAGACGCTACTGACAGTGCCAAACTCGTCGCCAATTTTTGGCTGACTCAATTTAGATTGTTATCGATGCGCTGAGAAGCAGATATGCATATTTATATACTTAAATAATATTATAACATGTTTGGCTTTTCTGCATTAACAATGAATTCTAATATTCATGTACACACGTATATTTCTATAGCAACCAAAAAAGAACATAAAATAAACTGCGAACGATTCGTGCATTGAAAGCAGACACTGAACAGACAGAATTCTGTGAATTAAAATTATGTGACAAGTAAATAAAATTATAGAAGTGATTTATCAAGACATTCAATAGTCGTGGTAGTAGTTACTTCCAGAAAGATTGGCTGTACTACTACGTACACAACCGGTCAATTTGCAGCTTAATAAACATAACTATGCATTTATGAATAAATAAATAAAATAATAACTATATTACGAATAAACAATTCAAATATATGCAAGTGCGTAGTTGTCTGCTCACAATTGAGTGAATTGACCGGTATTCAAATGTCAAAAACAATGCGTGATAAAGTAGTACAAAAACAGTGTGTGGCGAAGTAAAGAAAGGCCTAAAATGGCCGCTATAATTAAATAGGATAATAATATGAATTACGTTAAACTTGCTAACAAAGTGACAATTCACAATATTAACTAAGTCTGTGACCATTTTAACCGAGACAAGTACGCCATTCATTCATAGTCAGCAAGAACCGTTTCTTATGTAAAATATAGCTAATTATATCTCAGGGGACCAATAGGTACCTGAATAGGTGCCGAATCTTTAACATATATTGTATATAAATTAGAGGGGACGAATGGGTACCTTAAAAATAGTATTTTTTATGAAAATATTAATTGGTCCCCTACCAGGAGACCAATGGGCACCTATATAGGGGCCGAATCCACAACTTTTATGCTGGGGGACGAATTTTAGGGGACGAATGGGCTCTGACCCAGTAAAAATCCTACTAATAATATAAATGCGAAAGTTTTTAAGGACGGATGGATGGCTGTTTGTTACTCTTTCACACAAAAACTACTGAATAGATTTGAATGCAATTTGGCACACTGATGAGTTTATAACCTAGATTAATAAAGAGGATACTATTTTATCATGATCTTTTGGTACATGTGGGCGAAGCCAGCACAAACTTTTATACAATATTTTCATACTGAAACTTGTATTGTGATTTTACAAATATTTTGAACACAAAAAATCCCTCGTCATTGCATTTGATTGATGTGCTATCTCTAGCAAGTATTATTTGTAAGATGATTAAAAAAGAAATAAAAACTTTGGAGAAAGTTGTCACGGAACTCTTTTTTTTTTTAAATACGTTGCTTAACACTAGGAATTTCTCCTGTATCGTGGGTGCGTTTACAAACATATAAACTCACATACACAAACAGCCAGACCCGAAACAACTATCTGTAGGCCATACAAATATTTGTTCCGTGCGGGAATCGAACCCGCGACACGCAGCGCAGCAGTCGATCGCTCAGCCACTGCGCCAACCATGTCGTCTTTGAACCCTATAAACACCGTATAAAGCTGTCTTAGCTCCCACTATGTTTTCAAGTGAAATCTGTTATTATTGTTATCCCATTTTGAAAATTTCGCGGAAACTACTATCTGTATTTAACAAACAAAAACGTTATAGAATGAACACTAAGGCCACAAAAGAAGGATCATAGATGGGTTATAGTCAGTACCAGTCTGGCACTCCCAACAGAGAGAAAAAACGGCATCATCAATTAATGAAAACTGTTGGCCTACCTTAAATTCTTCAAGTGTATCATCAAACCGATCTCAATGTTTGAACATAGTAATCAAGCTGGACTATTATTAATTAATGAGTGACCTGTATTCATAAGACTTCTAGTAGAAATCCCAGCTTGTAGTTTCTTTTTCAGATGGGAAATCATCAAATAACTTCTCCCGCTCTGACCGAAGCGAAAGGGAGTGTCAGACTTTTACTAACTAATGCCCATCTATGTTCCTTTTTTTGCCCTTTATTTTCTGGGGTCACGGTATCTCTTTCGAACAACCCGGAACCTTGGCAGGCCGTGGCCCTGGCAGGTCCCTCTGCTTTGCTGACAATTCTTTGGACGGAACATGACGCGTGGAACGTCGACATGGCCAACAGGTACATTTAATTTCAAATTGAACAATGTACCCTTCAAGTGAATATACACACTGCGCTACCTTTAGCATTTATCGTAATGAAAACTAGTTAACCCAATATCTTAGCTTTAATTCCAAGTTATTCCATTCAATCGTTATCTGCAACAGGATTGAGAATTAAGCCACCACTTGTTACTATAATACTCACTCCTAACATGTGGGGCTATGAAATGTGGCAAAAGGCTTGACAAATCAGTACAGTAAATAAGTAATTAATTGAGTTCAGGTCAATGATTTTGATCCTATGTAATCGCATTTTAGTTCGCATCCGATGGCCATTATATTTCATGGTTAATCTCAAACCACGTGGTTCCATAGCTGATGCGTATCCGTTAATACATTTGTTCAAACAATAACAGAATACAAAGACTTCGTTAGTCATGTATATCCATGCTCTCAAACCGATATTGATAAATTTAATTGTACACGCACTGAAATAATTATAGCATGATGTTGTTAAAATTTATTTATGTTATTAAAAATAATGAAAACCTTGAAATATTTGCTGATAATGAAGCGCGTAACGTAGCTCGAATTTGTGGTTTTCCTGAGAGGAAGTTAGGTCGCATTAAAAAGAACCATTCGATTGTTCGCTAACATTGAATTATTTGTGGATTCGGTTAGTTCAAATGTTCTCTGCTACACGTTTTACATGTCACAGTGCTTTAAAAAAGAATACAATATTTTGTATCTATGATTTCTTTACCTAAGACATACTATATGGTAACAATCCGATTGGTTCCGACCAGATCCGACCCATTGGACGAAAACGTCCATCGATGTACCTATACGAAATAGTGGACCATTCCGTTTTAGTCGATTTATTTTAGGTATATTTTACTATAATATACGACTACGGGTCTAGTCATGTTAGAAGACTTTTTAAATTACAGTCATCCTGGAAATATAGATATGTTTTTATGCTTCTCTTATTCATAGCTAGATTAAAATTGACTTTCTGGACGAAAATAGAACCTGTATAAAACCAACCTTTAAAAAAGGGAATTTAAAACATGACAGTTTTAATTAGGAAGCTCACAAGTTACCATTAGTATCTAACGTCACAACGACAACGGCAGGGAGATGATGATTGAAAATTTTCTTTATGCATTTTGGTCCACAATAAGCCATAATAATTATGATTGTTATCATAAACAAATCATCAAGTATGTGGACTTGGCTCGCGAGGTTTTCTATATGTGGGTTGTGGACTCAGCGATCGTTGTTACATCCAATGGCTTAATTGCCAAGATCCTAGACCAACACCTAAGGAGACTCTCGTTAGACGGCTGGATCAAGGGTTTTAGAAACCGTTACTCCTGGACACGGCTCGTATCGTTATGAGCTTCCTCTCTCTGGAGCCCCTACTGCCGGTAGCTTGGAACCTGTTGCCGATACCAGTGGGCTAATATCTACTATAAAATATTTTTGTTTCTAGTTTTATTAAGAAATATTTGAAAATGTAATATATGTGTTCAAATAAATAAACGGAATATAAATGTTATCCAAAGACGTTTACAATTACTACGTACATTCTAGCCTGTCCCAGTAACCCAATCACCCACTACAATATGAAAATCTTAGATAAAGCTCATGTCTACCAGAAAAAAGTATCTATTAATAACAAGACTGCCCCGGCTGTCATTTGTAGATCTCTGACTGTCGTTACAAGTAGTCAGCGTCCCAAAAGTCTGACAACCAGTCTTACCAAGGGGTATCACCCAATACTAAAAGGTTTGTGGAGGTTAGATAGGCAGTTGCTCCATGTAAAATACTGGTATTTAGCTGCATCTGGTAAGACTGGAAGCCGACTTCAAGATGAAAAACAAGAAATCCTCAAAAGAGATTATTTCGTATTCCATTGCTGAATATATTCCGAAACTAGACGGAACCGTACTTACTGACAATAAATACATTACGCATATGTAAATTATAAAACAGTTTTTATATGACCTTATGCGTTTTTTTTCTGCGTTTATTTATTTGAAGAGTTAGGTAGGTTACTTTCAGTAGCTGCGTACGAAATGAGTCAAAAAGTTAAACGTGAATAAATGTATTTACAAGAAGTTGGTAGTTTCGTCTTAGAATTAAGTTATAGTTTTTGTTTTGTTACGGTCTATAATTTTAATTATTGTTAGTATTTACACTTTTTTAAAAATAATTACTTTCTAGTAGCACCTTCTGTATTTTGTCTGTGCATCACACTAAGGTTGGAAGAAAATGACTGGTAGAAAATGCCTAAGGCATTAAGACCGCCTTTGTAAAGATTTAAGATTCTGGAGTTCAATTATTAAAGAGTTATTCAAACGAACATTAATGCCATGTTTGTTTGTTACCTTTTCACGACTAAACAGCTGATCGGATCATAATGAAATTTGGTACGGAGATAGATTTCAATTTGAGGAAGACATAGGATATTATTACGCTAATAACTTAGGGGGTGGGTAATATTGTATTATATCCATATTCAAGATATGTCTCAACTGTTTGGCAACTGCCATACATAATATGCATTCAAATAGAACTCTAATAAGCGAGGAAAAAAATCGGCATAATGATGGTTCTGACTAAAGAAAATCCGAACCTAATGCGTAGGAAATCGCGGGTCACAGCTAGTGTTACATAATTATGAATTAGGATATTATAGTTGTTTCTCGCGAGTCTTGTTATGTGGCTTGCCCTTGCACTGATATCTTATCGGCCAAAGTTCGACCTCTAACCTTAATAGAAGGCGGTTAATGGACCTGTTTAAACTTGATCATTACAATTAATTGAGTTGTTTGTTGCTTTAATTAAATAAGCTAAAGCCGAACGTAAGAAGAAGGAAATCGAAGGAATGAAAACAGTGTTTAGAAGACACACTGAGAATTTTTTCTTGGTGTCCTTGTCTTTCATTTACTCGACGGTGCCCTGGTGGTTGAGATTGTCATGCTCACGCTGACGGTGTTGGGTGTGTCGGGTCATTTAGTTCCCTTCAAAATGGTTGAGCTGAATGGGGCTGATCCATGCGTTATAATAAGAATGGGCGCTGTCACACGTGACTGGTCATCTCTTAGCAGCCACGGTCTGTTTTAATTTATCTATTAAACTTCTGTTTTTGCTTTTACTCTGGACGCTCTTAATGTGCTCGTTTTTCTACATCGTTCTCACATGTTTGTATAATATCAACAGGAATGATTTATCCATGATTTTGTAAAATATTATGATTTAAAAGAGTGTCCATGAAGTTTCTTGCCCATTCTTCTCCATAGAGATCTACGCTTTGGAATGGGTAACTGCAGTACCTTCACAACTTATTATGTCTTGTGACTGGGACTGTAGCAGCATCTTTTTCTTTTTTCATGACATTCAAAAGTGCCTGTAATGGTCTAATTGAAATAAATGATTTGAGTTTGAGTTTGTGTCGGTCCGCCTATCAAACATCCTAAATACGGCTTTGAGTAGATACTATTTAATTCAATAGTGGCCGCAATCTTGACTGCTGAGCTGATTGGTCCTGGGATCTTTAGGTTGGGAACAGTGTCAAAATTAAAAGTAATCTATCCAAATTTTGATTTTAATACTGAGTTATTGGGTTTTTTCATCAGGAATTTGTCAGTAGCAGCCACGAAGATGATTTGTGCAAGGTTGATGGCAATAGGCTCGCCCTTTACTTAATGGAACTTATACATAACTGGCAAAATGTCTATACTATTAGTACATTTCTCTCTACCTAACCCTTCGGTGATTAGAAGCTTGATGTTATGTTACCAACCTATAACTGTCCCACTACTGAGCAAAGACCTCTTCTCATACAGAAGGCACGAACATTGATCACAAGTCACAACACTTGCTCAAGACGGGTTGGCGTTTCAGACTTTATATCCTTACTACTATTATAAAAGCGAAAGTGAGTTTGTTTGTTTGTCACGTCTTAAAGGCTAAACCGCTAAATTTGGTACAGAGATAGTTGGCACCCTGGAGATGGACATAAGCTTATTTTTTTAAGGCGCAAGGGCAAAAACTACAGGTAGCTGGTACCTGCAAATCAGGAAAGGGGAACTGTGTTATCCCGAATATAGCGCGAGCGAAGCCGCGGGCAAAATCTAGTTAATTAAATGTCCAGGTTTCCCAACGATGTTTTCCTTCGACGTTGTCTGTGATATTGTCTATGATAAACTTTTTAAAAAGAAATTATGAATTGAAAAAGACACATTGGTAGGTACTTTTCCGGATTTGAACTCACAATCTCATGCATGAGAGGCGAGCCGCTTAACCTCTAGGCCATCACGACATACGTATAACGCGATGTTTTGTTATGTAGCGAAAATAAAATCAAGTTCAATTTGAGTGTCTATTCGCAATGGCAGCTTCCGTCCGTTTAGATGTCGATAAATACTATTTGAATGTGTTTAAAAGGTCAAATGACACACAAATAGCTGGCATTATTATACCTATCGCATTAAGCAACACGTGAATTTACTTAGCTCCTACAAAACTAATATTAAATAGCTGTCAATATCCGATATGGACACGTTCGTTGGTCGACCCGACTGATACAACCACCTACTAATGTAAATCATGACCATTGTGCAATGATAACAGTGATAAGAACGGACGTGGCGACCTCAGTGAAGTGTTTACTTATAAATGTTGGAGCTTCGGGCGTGTTTACTGAGATTTAGACCGAATTTTCACTTGTAAGAAAACATTATGGTAAAACGTTGGTCAATTTCTAAGAGTATATTATTCTACAAGTGGGTTTTTTTTGACTATTCAATCTGGAATTGACCACGCCCCGTTTTTTTTAATTATTTTATTGGTGGATGCGTTTTTTTTTAAATAAGTCATGACAATGTCATGGTCACTAACATCATTATTGAAAACTGAAACGGGAGACTTGCGAGTTCATCCGTGATGGCGTTTGCAACATCGCTGAAATATCAGAAACGAAACAAATAACAAACTTGATAAATATCCCGTTTTAACTAAACTTCGTAGTTAAATTGATAATTTCCAACAATCTATTTTAAAGGTTGCTAAATTAATAACACTGCATTTGCAAGTGTGAAACGATAGTTTAGTTTGCGGCACCAGAGGCTAATTTTTTCATAAAAAAAATAGAGGGTGCAATCACGACTCTGTTTGAGCGGAACGATCCGCTTTTGTTTCTCTGGTAGGTACATTCACGACCTAATTTCATGCCTCATTTATATTTTGATGTGGTAAATGATTTCAGTGTAGTATGGTTGATACCATAATATCAGAAAGAAGTTTTCTGTTATAATGTTTTTCTATGGTTGATACTTTCTGTTTAAGGTTGAGTCGAGTTAAGGTATGGGTATCCCTCATGACGTTCAATAGATAGTTTTTAATGATAAAAAAGTTAATAAAATATTTGTGCAACATTTTACATTGTGCATTTACATTTGAATGTGCACTACGTAATTAATGAAGTACATACTTATGGGTGCTTAACGTGCTCTCACATGAATAGTATCTAAGTATAAAATAATCATCATCAGCCTTTTCCCAACAATGTTGGGGTCGGCTTCCAGTCTAACCGGATGCAACTTAAATACTTAATATCAGTATTTTACATGAAGCGACTGCCTATCTGACCTCCAAAACCCAGTTAATACTGGGTAATACGATACCCCTTGGTAAGACTGGTTGTCAGACTTTCGGAACACTGACTACCTGTAACGACTGTCAATGATCTACAAATGACAGCCGGGACCAACGGCTTAACGTGCTTTCCGAGGCACGGAGGAAACTCGGTATGTAACGGGTGGTCACCCATCCACAGACCAACCTAAGCAAGCGCGGCTTAACCTAAAGATCAACCCGAGCGGCTGCTATTATTTAGCCACGAGCTCCTCAGGTATCCTAAGTATAAAATAATGTGAACCCATTAATGGGTGGGTAATTATGAGCCATCAAAGGCGTCTGTGATAGCCGTCGACCTTGATTTAAATGCATGCCCATGTCATGTTATCTAATGCAAAAGCTTTAATCAAAGCTTTTATGATTAAGTCATAGATTATCAGATAAAGTTATCATATAACACAACTATCACCTAATATAATATAGGACAATGTATTGCGCCTATACTTTATCAAAGGTGCATGAAAAATGTTGTCAAAACGTATACGTTTCAGGCTTTTATTTACAGAACTCACAGTTTAGAAAAGCTGTAAGTAGATTCTGTAGGTATTGCTTATATACAAGTGATCTTCCAAAAAGGTTTAGATCAAATTTTGGAGTTTAGTTTTTTATCGACTTCCAAAAGACTACCACCGGAGGCAACGTGAGAAAAAACTTTAGCTTCAGAAGTCGATGGAAAAGTGAATAAAAAAACAACCGACTTCCAAAATTCTTTTTCATGTTTCGATGTTTTTTTGAAGTCGGTTTTTTATTCTTTAATAAACATTCGTTAATAAACATTCAAGTAAGTTTTCAGCTACAGCCTATGAATCTTATAAAGTTATAATGTATCATGAGGAAAGTACTTTCAAATAAGCACAATATTAACGTTCTTAAAAGTATCGTAAGAAAATCTAACTGGTGGTCTCTCCTGTGCACATACAACTACTTAGACCACTATTGTATTCAGCGAAATAATTGCATATTAGCATATCTATGTGTGTTATGCAACGACATTGTTTCGGTACACTCAAACAATAGTCTGACGGAGTTTGCATTGTAAATAACATCAGTAAGTACTAATATTACTACTGCCCTTATTTTGTATGGACTTGGAACTTTGAAGATAGTGCTCATTGTCGACAATACTAGTATTATGAAGGGGAACTGTCTGTATGTCTGTTACCTTTGGCACTACAGATCCGATTCCGAAACTTCTTTTAAATAATGGAAAGCTATCCGTGACCCGCATGTGTCATATTCCTGTTCCCAACTATGTTGAGATTGGATTACAGTCATACCGGATGCCACTGAATACCAGTATACACCAGTATTCCATATGAAGCGACTGTCTATCTGACCTCAACAACTTGGTTAGGCTGGTTGTCATACGTTATATCAGTATCAACAGCAGTCGTTAACTTGTAACGGCTTCTATAGATTTGACTGCTATAGCAGTCGTTACAAGTTAATGACTGCTATAGATTTACAAGGTTTCTTGTAAATCCCGTATCTTGTATCTTATCTCGGCTGCCTAGCCCGGACCAACGGCTTGCCGAGATACGAAGGAGAATCGGTATGTAATGGTTGATCACCAATTCACGGACCAAAGCAAGCGCGGCTTAAAAAATCTTTAACATCGAACCAAGAGGATGACCGTGGCCACGAGCTCATCTGCATAATGCGACCGAAGACGCGGGAAAAGCTTCTACTTTACATTAAATCATCAGCCGTTCATTCCTTGGGTTGGTAGCTTGGAAGTTTTAATGTATTTCCTCTTGTAAGTAAGCAGTGTGCTAATAATTTATATTTATGTTGTTCATAAATAGCAGGAGTATCCATCAGGTCTAAAATATATTATTGAGTGTTTCAGCATCCGCTCTCAAATTCTAAAAAATCCAGTTAATTGACTTACGTCCTTGGAAAGTATTTCCTAAATACCTTTACGTCAGCGTCAGCTCAAACGTGAGGTTATGTCATTTTGACGTATAAACTATATCAATGAACACGATACAATCATTCGGTTTACTATATGGATGATCACTCTCGCACATAAGCTAATCACGTGACGAGGCAGTATTATCTATTGACTAGAACATGATGCTCACTTTATGCAGTGGTGATAACGATTGTGTCATGTGAACTTTAGGGGATGTTGTTGAGTTAATTAGGTTATTTATATACTATGCTAATCTACATGTTCGAGAAGCATGCTAATGAATAAGACAAAAAGTTTTATTATGTTATGCTCCTAACGTTAGGCCTGCACATGCGCGAATTGTTAGCTAAAGGTTTTGTTTTTTTATTAAGTTAGTTCCATATAATAAGTGGCGAGCCAAACGTGTGCCATTATAGTGTTAAATAAACAAGTTTAACTTACAAACTGAATGTTGGCAAAAAAAGGAATAAGTAAAGACTAGATCAACATATCACCAGTACACACGACGAAACATCAACGTGTGCAAAACTAGTATATGCAGATCTCTCATCCTACGGAAAATCTACGGTGTACTATCCATTTAAGAGAGATATGCATAAACTGGTTTTGTGTAGGTTGATGTGTCGTCGTGAGTGCGTACCACAAAAACGTACTACATAACATGTTAAATGTTACACTGAAGCTTTTCCTGAGAACTATGTTATCGTTTTTACAACAAAATAAAACTATTTGTTTATTTATTTAATAACACCAGGAAACATCATAAAAACATAGAGTACAAAGGCACAGCTTATTTCAAAAGAAACTTCTACCAGCAGGCCTGCGAGAAGAAATATGAAGTTAAGAAACGTAGACAGTACTGTGTGAGAACAGGAAGAAAAAAGCATCTATATATAACTTTGTTCATTCTATATATAAATTTAAATTTACACATAGACAGATTTCGGTACCAAAACAGGAGCAAACGATACCCATTCATACATATTTATAATTTTAGTATCTAGGAACATGATTTGATTCGACCTCTAGCTGTTTTGACATTCGTCCGACCCTACAGTTCACCTACCTAGATATCAGTTGGCAACTGATTTCTTAGTTATATTCCATAATTACCATCGCTATAATGAGATAAAAACAATATTGTTTATATTCGCGTGGGGGCCCTTACATTACGAAGTTTACGTTAACGGCCAATGCACCAGAGATATCAAGAAATTATGCAAAAAAAAGGAAAACAATACATTTCTTATCAATCTGTTGTAATTGCTGTAAGTTTCCACGATGTGATGGCAAATAATAGCTGTATTGGCAAATACTAGCTGTATTGGGTAAGGTTCAAACCTAGTGTCAGAGTTCTTATGCCGTCCATGAACCCCGACTTGGTTTAGCATACCATCATACCATCAGTTACATCTCTCAGACATACCTACTGGTTTTCTTACGATCTTTTCCTTTCCCGAAGCCAGTGATGATTAAAGAAGACGTACAAGAATCCGTAAAACCAGAGGCGCGTATCTTGGGTTCGAACTTATGACATATGACTTGATAGTCCGACGCGGATGGTCGCATTACTGGGCTATCTCTGCTACTTGTACTTGTGAAACATGAAGGGGTGGCAAGTTTATAGTAAAATATTAAGCATCACTATCATCATCATCTTTTCATTTATATTACTTATTTGTTTATTGTGTGGACCACGTGGGTATTTTTTTAACTATTATCTGGCAGCTTGAGTACTATAAGCGACTTGCACAATACCAAATAAAACCGGCCAAGAGCGTGTCGGGCCACGCTCAGTGTAGGGTTCCGTAGTTTCCCGTCCGTCACTTATGAGTTTAAAGGTGGAGGAGGAAATTATTTTGTACAACTTTTTGTCTTTTTTGTACAAAAACTGTTGTGTCAATCAAGTTCAAAATGATTTTCCTAGAAAGTCCTTATAAAGTTCTACTTTTCAGATTTTTTTCATATTTTCTAAACTTGCGATTCAAAAGTTAGAGGGGGGGGGGGACACATTGTTTTTTACTTTTGGAGCGATTATTTCCGAAATTATAGACATTATCAAAAAATGATTTTAGTAAACCCCTATTCATTTTTAAATACCTTTCCAACAATATATCACACGTTAGGGTTGAAATTAAAAAAAAAATCACTTCCCACTTTACATATAGGGTGGCTACCCTAATAAAACATTTTTTTCCAATTTTTATTTTACCACTTTGTCGGCGTGATTGATATACATATTGGTACCAAATTTCAGCTTTCTAGTGCTAACGGTCACAGAGATTAAGCGAGGACGGACGGACGGACAGACAGACATGGCGAAACTATAAGGGTTCCTAGTTGACTACGGAACCCTAAAAAGGATATTTGTTATCCTTTTTTGGTATTGTTCGTCGTGTCGACGAGTTCCTTGAGTTATGAGTTTATGAGTCGAGCTAAAAAACTGACAAATGCTTGCACTGACTGGACAGGTCCACTCAAATATGTGTGGTTGTCTCTTAAAAATACCATTTTAGACACTAATCTGCTGTCCTCACGTAAGTTAACCAAGAGTCTTGTTGGACCTTAAAAGAGACTATGACCTCTGAGTTTGTTTCAGCTGTTTCTTTTCAGAGTACGAACACATCACTAGTTTAAAAAAAAATGACAAATAATTTATCACCTTATGGCTTTTTTAAACCTTTAACAGAAGACCAAAAAAGACTATAATATACATACTTGGCGCCAGTACTATCTCGCTTTTGTTAACCGACTAAAAAACATAATTCAATTCAGGCTTATAAATGTGACGTTACTATTTGCATTCGTTAATATTTGTTCGACCTCTGACTTTTTAAATGAACTGTCTGATAAGTCGGGGAACTCTTATGATTTATTCTCGGAGATTGTATTATAAATTGAAGTGGAAAGTTTTTTGTATTCGGTTTTTGATTATTTTGGTATTACTTACATAATTTTCAATATTATTATTAAGGACATTTATTCTTACATAAGTTACTGACTTAACTCTTTACTTCTAAATCTAGGCTTCACATATTTACTGAAAACCACACCATCGTAATCAGAAATGCACCGAAAAATCTTTCGGCGAAAACTGTATGTAGGCAGTAATAAAAATCCTATTTGTAAAATAATATATTTACAAAATTACGATCTAGTATTCCTACTTGCTATCTTATGTCAATAGAAGTTGGATTATGGTAAGTAAACAAAAAATGTATCCAAACCACAATTTGAATGAAGTTGGAATATGAATCAACCAAAATACCTATTTAATTATAATTTAATGATGACGACATGATCGATTTCCTGTGTAAACTCAAGTATAGCAATTATCCACTCGTGATTCGGAATAAATAAAAACAGTACTTACTTAATGGGCGTGTGGTAGTGACCCCATCAAGCATTGCAGGATTTGTATTTCGAATTAAGAATCGTTAATTTATAAATATAACTTGTTTTTGGTTGAACAGCGTGTCATCGTTTTATTGCAAATTGCCACCAAATTCGAAATTCAAACTTTTTAAAAAGCGGGCGACAACGAAAAGCGAATACTTTATAGAGATAAAGTTGAATACCTAGGTGCCTACGTTATGTAAATAGGTGACTACCGTTTAAATAATCTCCACTCACCTCAGAACAGAACAATTAAGGTGTAATCTAAATTCCACACTTCTAGAGACACTCAAAACCAAAGTTGTTTTAGTACATATAAAATACATTTAGTCACAACACACGTCAACGTCACACAAATCACTTGTTTCACGTATGCCAGTTGGTCGGTTACTGTGTTAAATAATCTCATGATTATGTTTATATCTTATAATGCTATGTTAATTTTCAAGTTCTATGTCATTCAACACACCGGTGTAGCAGGTTTTGTAGATCGGGAACCTATAGACCTTATTACAATTGTGGAAAACTACTTACGATTCTTTGTAAAATTAAAATGGTTTGTTTTTTATATGTCTATGTTGTTTAAAAGGGTAGATTAAAGTAAAGGGTTAACTTGACATTCAATAATGGGATGCGGGTGCGACCTATAAACACATTTTGTTTCCATTAGCCCCATACTAAATTGAATTTTCAAATGCTTTTTATTTATATTATCACGCTTAAGTTATTACGTTATATATATATAAGAAATATTTAAATTTAGGTGTTAAAAATTCCATTAAGATGTTCTAAGGCCATAAAAAGATAAATATTGCAACCATTTCAAACGTTGCATATTGAATCACGAAGTACTATTTTATAAAATTGCACAATATTGTGAAATACTATATTTAGGAAAAAAACTTTAAAAAATCTATGGTCATCTTGGATTTGATAATTATCAGTATCTAGTAAAATAACTGAAAATAAATTTAAAAACACAGAAAAATAAAATAGAAAGTTAAGACTGACAGACAGTAGGTACTAGATCTATACAATCTGTATTAATGTGAAATAATCATCACACATTCCTATTTGATGACAAGCAGCGCCAACACGTCTTTATCCAAACCGAATTAATGTAAGCAAGTTAGAAAAACGCGAAACACGTGATTTTGATTCATGGTCAACAACACTGTACAAAAAATCTTACTATACAAACTTTTTTGGATCCTATCACATTGTCTGTTTGCTAAGAAAAAACTAAACACGTGTATTCAAACTATTCAAAGACACACCTAAGTTTGTATTTAATTTTGGAACGCTGCGCTCATCAAGTTTTGATTTGACGATTATTATTTATGGTATTTTCTGTCATTCATATTTGATGATAAATGAAAACTGTTTTAGTGAAAAAAAAAACTCAAGGTTCGCGGTATTCTTAAAGCACTGCGTAGTTCCTCAGCAATAAGACCGGTATCTTACAAATCATCGTGTGCCAGCTATAAATATTACGAGTAAGTTTCACACAGCCTATAAGCGCCGCAGTGCCTTCTATGGCAGCAAAGAATCCTTGTAGACAGACATTACATCGATTGCCCGACTGGTTTGATGTCTAGAGCCCTGATCATGCCCTAGATTGCAACGGAGTAAAGGAGGTATTGTAATATTTTATTTGTCGAGGCCAGCAGAGTTAATTGAATAGTTCTGTTGAGTATACATTCTCATGTTTTAATATTGCATGTAACCTAGGAACTGACCTAGGTTCCTACAAGCAAAGTAGACAGTTATTTACTAAACTATTCAAGTACATATATTAAAAATGTACAAAGGGGTGCATGGACTTAATGACATGGGACACACACTACACCTCGGTGTAGATACAATCTTCAGTTTTATAAAATAGTATAGAGGCATAGATACGAATTACGTAGAGTTTATAACAGATTTTTTTATTGTACTCTTACGCTACGCCAGAATGTATTTGGTTGCAAACGCAAAGTCGCATTTTTTGTAGCAGATTGTCATTTGTAAAATCCGTTTCTATTCTCGACTCGATTGGAATTTGAACTTTTGACCAAAATCCGGAAGATGTTTTTTTTTCTTAAAATTCAGTCTAGAAATCCTTAATATTATAAAAGCAAAAGTGAGTTTGTTTGTTTGTTACGTCTTCACGATTTTGATTAATTTTGGTACTGAGATAGTTGGGACCCTGGAGACGGACATAAGCAATTAAAAAAACCGGCCAAGAGCGTGTCGGGCCACGCTCAGTGTAGGGTTCCGTAGTTTCCCGTCCGTCACAATAAGTGTTCCCACTTATGAGTTTAAAGGTGGAGGAGGAAATTATTTTGTACAACATTTTGTCTTTTTTGTACAAAAACTGTTGTGTCAATCAAGTTCAAAATAATTTTCCTAGAAAGTCCTTATAAAGTTCTACTTTTCAGATTTTTTTCATATTTTCTAAACTTATGGTTCAAAAGTTAGAGGGGGGGGACACATTGTTTTTTACTTTTGGAGCGATTATTTCCGAAATAATAGACATTATCAAAAAATGATTTTGGTAAACCCCTATTCATTTTTAAATACCTTTCCAACAATATATCACACGTTAGGGTTGAAATTAAAAAAAAATCACTTCCCACTTTACATATAGGGTGGCTACCCTAATAAAACATTTTTTTCCAATTTTTATTTTACCACTTTGTCGGCGTGATTGATATACATATTGGTACCAAATTTCAGCTTTCTAGTGCTAACGGTCACAGAGATTAAGCGAGGACGGACGGACGGACGGACAGACAGACATGGCGAAACTATAAGGGTTCCTAGTTGACTACGGAACCCTAAAAAAAGAGAGAAATGAGGGAGAAAGAGGGAAGAAAACTTAGCATTGCTATTACAATAAATAAGGCGCATAGGCAAAAACTACAGGTAGCAGGTACCTGCAAATCACGAAAGGGGAACTGTGTTACCCCGAATTTAACGCCAGCGAAGCCGCGGGCAAAAGCTAGTCATTTATATAAATTAATCCTTTTTTTGCAAATATTAGTTTTTTCGTTTTCGACTCAAAGATTCTTTAAGCATCAACGAGAAATTCTAATTCAATTTTGTATCTGCGTAGAAGATCACTCGTTAGTTTTTTCTCTGTAATTTTTTAGGTCAGACGCCATTCGTGTCATCATGACAATTTGTCTATTGCCTACTGGACAATACCCCCAAAACCAAAACGGAGACGATTCCCATCAGTGGGGCACTAGGTTGGTGACCGCTGGATATCTAGTCACGCCATGATTCGTGCCAACTTCTGCCTAGAAAACTTTGTTCTAATTACCGAAGATTTTTTTTTGCGGAGTTACAAACCTCTAAATAGGCTAGAAGAAATTTGGTATTCAAATCAGTTCTAACCAGACAATAATTTATCTGGTGTTAACTAAATTGATGACACACTACAATGATTTAGTTAGTAAGTAGTCATCAATTATGTCTATGTCGTTTAACAAAAGAGTGACAATCGACATTATTACGGTTATCGATGTCAACATGACGTATCGAATGCTAGGTCACATTTGACGTCAGATCATTTTCGTTGGATTGTCACCCGAGGTCATGTGATTATGTTATTGATCTCGTTGTATGACGAAGATCTTTGCAAGAAGGTTACTAATTTAGCTATGGACTTAATAAGTGGGTACAATAGGACGTGCATTCTTTATTTAAAGAAAACATTTTCCGTATTGTAAGTTCGTTAACATACAGAAAGAAGTATTTCTGTAGATTTCTGCAGAACCGGAACATTGACTCAACAACGTCAATCGAACCGTTTTTGGTAAAACCCAATACAGTTTCGCTGTCACCCTTTAGAGGGGCGAAAACGTGCAAAACACGCGATGTCGTTCTCATATACAACGCAGCTGTTGCACAAACGCACGCCTATAATAATTAGTCCTAATGTCCAGGTGAACAGTTTGTACTACAGTTCTGTCTGTTTTTCTGGTAATACGTTTTTTGCGTCACGTTGATGCAAAGATGTAGCAGCAGCTACGCTCCGTAGCAGCGTCTACGCTACGTTAGCGCCCACGCTGCATCAACGTCAAAAATGTGAAGACTTCCAAATGTCTCTCAAACTAAAGTATCTTCATCAAACCATAACAATCGTTTAAAAAGGTTTCGATTAAAACGAATACTTTGATTAATCCGCTATAGAAATGCGTTTGGAATCTTGAACGTTGACGTTTATGGTATAAAATCCGTTTTATTGATCCTCGTTTTAATAATCCGAATATTTATGATTTATAATGAATTATTGTGGATTTGAAATTATGATACAGGATAAGATATATATTTATTGATGATTAGCTGTGAATTTAAGTATTTTTTAGTATATACTGACGGTACTACAGTTAAACTTGACTTTGACTTAACTTTTGCAACAATCAGGATCTATTAACAAGACGAAAGACACATAATCTGAATGACAAAAAACACTAATAGAATAAAAAAAGGATGGACTTTGTTGGAGATCGAGATAATATTAATTTATGTAGTTTGTAATATTAGCAGTTACAAACGAACCACACATACCTTCTTTATTTTTTACTTCACCTTTATAATTAAATCACTTAATTTTGCAAGGAATGTGGTAGAAACGACTTTCCATGAATTCTACGAGATCTCGACTTATATTTTATTGAGCAGACTAAATACCTGATATCTGTCGTCCTTTTCTTAACAAGGACGAATGAAAGAGAAACGATGTACAAAAAGTGTGTCAATTAAAGATGAATAAAGAAAACTTACGTTCTTATCATTTAAAAATGAACAGTTAAGAATGATGCCTTTAGTCGCAACTGGCGATGTAAATGAAAAGGAAATGTTTGAACAATTGTGAAATGTCGACCAGTTTAACTAGTATGGAATTTTTCCGTTCGACTTGTGTTCGTATTTTTAGATTTACAACCAGTACTGTGACTTTTACCTACTGTTGGGTGAAAAAAGGTTGGATCTTTTTAAAAACTTTTTCTTTTCAAACATAACTGAATAGTAAGACTTGTGTCTATTAAAATTGCAGTTTTGCACTCATTAGTAAGATAGTTAGTCATTGTTAGTGTAGTAGTTATATAATTACCAATTAAGTAAAGGAAAACACGTTTTAATTATAAAAATAAATTTAAAATTACTTGAGGTTTGAGGAAAACAAACTTTAATTGTTTTGTACCCAAGAACGCTGTTATTTATAAACCACTGAAACAATATATTTTTTGTCTTGCGTACACTTAATGATCAATTAACGTTAATTTGATGTTAAGTTACAATACCGTGGAAGAATTCATTCATAAATATTTACATCATCTATCAAATAATCAACAAACACTAACAACAAAATACCAATAATAAACTGCTAGTTATTGAAGAACTGACATAAGACTTATAGGTCACGTGTAGAATAATATTATCAATTTGATAACCCGACTACCTTGTGTATCTATTTCTTTCGAAACATAAAAATATCATTGCAATCTAACCAAAAATTCTAACCAAGAACTTTTGGATTCTGTTCAACCCAAACACGGGTTACTAAGGTTGGTTTGGCTCATGAAAGCCACAATTTGACAAAACCCATTATCATTGATAAATGGGGCCTAAAACAATCAACAAGCGATGAAAATTATACATATAACAACCGAACAACTGCCAAAGCTTAAAGTAAAAATAAAATAAAAGTTAGAACAACTAACTTATAAGTAAACTAAAAATTAGCGTCAAAAATTCGTACTGAACGCATTCAGTTGGTAATGTCCCCAAGAGGCTGGCCGCGTTGCCACGTTGTATGGCAACGCTTGGCGTTAGGCCCAATAAAAAGCCAGCCCTTTGATGATGAAAGATGATGATGATGAAACGAATATCATAATTGTAAAAACAAACAATTCATTAAAACCTTCATCATGAGTTATGAGTATACACAAAAATATCAACGCTATCAGTTATTATGAACGATATATTTCTTAAATGTTATCGTGGGTTCAAAACCTCTGGCTATGCACGTTTTATGTCAGATAAAACAAGATTTAATAAAAACTTCAATGAGATTTTAATACATCGAACTTTTATTTTTTGTAATAAAAATTGGTGCTCATCTTTTACGGCATTTGAGTCTGCATTATTTATAGGAACAACAGGTTATTCAACAGGTCTATTCTAAACAGAAAATTTTCCGTTCGCTATACCTCATATTTTTTACAAATAGACCGATGCATAAAACATAAAATACCTGCAAAATTACCGAAACACTTGGAGTGTTACAAAATAAAAAAACCGACCAAGTCAGAAGAAGTGCACCGTGCGTGGGTTCCGCATAAACTTGCGACATAAACGGCCATATTTTTGACTGCATAGAATTAGAAGGTTGTTTTTTTTTTGTTTTACAGCTCTATAGGTCTACAGATTTGAGTATGTGGTTTTAATTTCAACTCGATATCTCCACGCGTTTCCAAGATAAAAGGTTTTGACAGACAGACAGACGGGCAACCAAGTGATCCTATAATTAATTAGTTTTTTCCTTTTGAGATACGCTACACTAAAAAAGAACAGAGTTTTATCAGGTGTCTAATAAAATATTTTATTTACTTTTCAATTAATTTATGATACATTGACGTACTTAGTTTGTAAAATACTGTTTATATTATATATGTGCACAACTTCAGGTATTTAATAGATACCAGAATATTAAGATTAACATCAAAACAGTTAGATAGTAAGATACGTAAATGCAATTTAGCATTTTATTAACCAGATAAATACATAATAAGGACAAGTTGAAGCGCTAAATATTTTGATATAGACAAAACAGATAAGATACAGGCTGTAAATATAATTTACAAGTCTTAAAGCCTACCTGGAACCTCTACAATGAAACTGCGATGAGGAAATAATTTACTTAAAATAAAACAGGTTTTGTATAAAATTTGCTAATTTGTTAACACAAGATGTGCTTCGCGTAGTTTTGCTAATTAAATGTACGATGATACTTGAATATATCTAAGTGATCCACAAATCGATCATCAGCGATGTTTGTTTAACAATGATTTTGGTTTGTTTGGTTTTCACACGCGGCTCCTAAAGACGCAATTCACTATCTATAGTCTTTGTATACATACAGTGGTGTTATCCGGTTTGAAGGATTAAATAATGTGATACAACAGATTATGTCACGAAAAACAAACAGCACTTACCTATTGTTTTAAAACAGACTGTTTACGGTTTAGTATTCACCAAAAAACACCCGGAAATAATTATACCTATGCTTGCGCACAATTAACTGAATTAATCTTAATGAGAAATCAGTGAATAGCTTTTAAATAACTGTGTAACAATAACTATTTCCCTCCGTCTATCGGCGGTCTGTAATTTAATAAAAATGAATGGCCTTTTACACTCTATAGAATTTGGCGCCAAACATCACAATGTTTATTCTCAAAGGCTCCGATTTTTTTCCTGTCTCACGCTAGGGTCGGTGCTTCCCAGAATTAGCGCCATAGATATTGGTTTGGGGTGAAACTTTTTTTTTAAAGATAATATTTCATGGCTATGAATGAGCGGGCGGCGCTTCTATTTATTTGTCAGAAGGCACGCTCCACCTCACCGCACTGACCATTTTTTTCCTCTTTATTCTATATTTAAGTTAAGGGGAATACAGATATATGTGTTCATTTTAAATTACGCATTTTTATTGTAGAGCTACTGACACAATTTTTACAATCATTGTCAAGGCCTATAATTTGGCAACTAAAAACCTATAATTTTTGCGTGACGCCACATTCATAATGTCATAATAAAAAGTCAAATTACAATTTAAAATGGCGGACTTTATATTTGGCGACATGTGACATTAGTAATGTCACGGTCAAAGCGATCATGATTATATCAATTGGTGAATGATCTTTGTAAGCGAAGTTGAATGGAATTGCTAATTAAATCTTAAGTGATTTGGCAGAATTGCTCGTTTAGATACTTCCTGATACAATAGTTGCGTTGAAGTAGTAGGTATCGATCTATAAAATAATTATGAAACACGTATACATATTTAAGCACCCATTTTTAATTTTCCTCATATTATAATTACATTGCGTTTGTTCCTTCAAGAAACTAGGGTAACTTGTGATGTTCCGAGGTGACATCCCACATAAACGTTTCAATCAGTTAGCATGAATAATTAATTAAAAGTTGGCTCAGTGTCTATAAAACATAGTCTACATTCTAAATGTATGAAGTGTTTTAAAATGTAGGTCTAGGTTCACACTGTAGAGCCTAGACGAATTAACGGTATTGAAATAACTAGGTAACTATAAAATTTTACGGTACAAGGTAGGTTCGCTAATGCTACGTTGTTAATAATAGAGAGGAGAACTTAACCGTGTTATTCATATTCAGCCAGTCAATATAGTTTTCCTCGTCCAAATACCTTTTTGAACTTCCCGAATTTAAGTTATTTAATTAGATTTTTATGCAATGTAGGTATTTAGGTAAATGTAGGAGAAACTTATAAACTGTTAAAGTAATGATAAAACTAATTATGTGTTAAAATGAATAAACTGAAAAATTTATACAATAAAACGAATACGTACATTTTACATTAAGTATATGAAAATGCTACAGCGACAGGAAAGTACATTACTTCGCACTTTTGGATGAGAAAAACCCAGCATTTTTTACTATGTCAGTAAAGTACAGAAAACGATCATTTGAGCCACTAAAGTGATATAATTACTGTTAAATTACACCAATTTGTTCGGAAATCCCAAGTTCTACACAAAACGTTGTTTTTATTACGACTCTGTCACAACAAAATCAGTGTCCGTGATTTGCAAGATTTAATAATTACGCGCCATCATGTAATTAGATGGTTTAATTTTTAATGTCACGTCTATTTTCTTCGAAAGGTTAAGGAGACGGATACCATAGGTGGTATGGTACACCCGAATTTCGACTGTATAGTCTGTTTTAGTCTCATCCACATGTTATCAGGAGCGATATAAAAGATTTAGTTTTTAGGGTGTCGCACCTCAAAAGGTAAAAACGGAACCCTTAGGTACCCACTTTGTTGTCCGTCTGTCTGTCTGTCTGTCAAGAGACTTTATCTCGAAAACGCGTGGAGGTATCGAGTTTAAATTAAAAATATATACTTAAGTATACGACATACTTTGTGCTGTGAAAAAATCAACCCTCTACGTCTAAGCAGTCAAAAGATATGGCTGTTTATGTCGGTTTCGTTAAATACAAACGTCGTTAAAAACCTTTAATTGTTCTCTATTTAAACGACTGGCGAAAAAGGGAGTATTATATTTTCAGGGTTCATGTACGTATGTTTGTGTGTGTTCTTTATTTATTTTTTTACTAATTCGTTGGATATTTCTCCACCAAGTAAAGTAAGCAAGTACGATGACACACAATTTATAATGTGTTTGCCATATGGGCACAGAACAGATGACAGCTAGCTTGTATCGTAAGCAGCGAGGCTTTTCAACGCGTTTTTTTTTGTGGTAAGTTAATTACCGCGCAAATTGCCTGATACAATGTTTCAACCATCACCGTAGTCTACAAAAATAGCAGACAAATTAAGTAATGAATGGCCTAAAATAGGTTTTTAGACAGCCTATTTTACTAATAGTTGTCTAGCACACATTTGTATGGAACGTATTTAAAAAAAATCTTTTGTTTCTACTTCTGACCAAAGATTTTTTGAGTTTTGTAATTCGAATGATAAGTATTAGATATGGGAATGTATTTATATTTTACCTTATAAAAATGTCACATCGAACCGATTAGATTTATCTATAAGTTTGCGGTGTTTTTAAACCTGAGTCACGAATACTTTATGTATGCAATAAAATCTATAAATAGTCTGATTGCAGTCCTTTAGTAGTAGCAGTAGTTTATTACTTCGATTTCATGCGTGTGGGTTGTAAATAGTCGGAGGAACAGTTAAATAGTTCAAATTGGACATTGGTATTGTTTCGATAGAAGATGCATTACAAAATAGCAGTGTTTCTGTAGGTGTAAGGCACTAGATGGCCGTTATCTTTCCCGTCAGGGCCACTGTCAGCCGCGGCTGCGGGTTGGTTGGAAAAAGAGACCCCCGGAACACAAAGGGCAAAAAAAGGAACATGGATGGGTTTTTGAGATGGTTTTTAGAGAAAAGTTATTAGATTTCCCATCCGACAAGAGATCGGGCACTAGATTACTATTCTAGGTTTTAGTAAATTATTTTTTGAGATTATAACTTTATATTTTGCAGGGAAAGCTCGTGGTAGAGTTGACAATTGCTGGACTGTATTAGGGCCTCAAATACAAGCTTTTGTGTTAGATTGCAAATTGATGCGTAGTAAAGTCTGTTGTGGTAGTTTGCGGTCATTAGACTATACCTAGTTGTAAATAATTGTGTTTGGTCTAGAATTAAGATCATCCGACTTAGACCGCATGCAATGGACCAAATGTGCGTACATTTAATACCATAACACGATGGGTTAACATCCTGAAGATTTGTGGGTTTTCCGCAAAAAGATTGCTGGACCATGCATGGCCAAGCAGAATAAAAAAGCATTATGTTATTAGATTATTTTTACGTATTAGATTGTAACTAGTTGTTGTTTTGGATTTGTTGCCGGTAAAAGGCAAAAGGATCGCCCCGTATTACATGAGGCTTAGACATAATTGGCAAAATGTGGGTGTACATCTCTGCCTAACCCTGCGATTACAGGCGTGAGGTTATGATTTCTCGTAGTGTAGCAGAATATCATAGTTTTCGCTTAAAACTCCTTGGAAATAATAAAATGAGTGCAAATAAACCGTGATCAGTTTCAAAATCATGCTTATCTTTTTAGGGCATTATATTATCTTAACTCAAGCAAACAGTCAGTTACTTACTCATACATCAGACTAATATTTTAAATCATGCACAAATAAAAAACAAAAAATTCAATGAAAACACGATGCGGTGGTATTTTTGAATCTTAATTTGGACATCAAGGCATTCAGTTGGTTCACTTCATTGTAATATTTAGAGTGAATATCCTCAATTATATTATTAACACGTGTAAGTTATCCTTACTAATATTATAAAAGCGAAAGTGAGTTTGTTTGTTTGTTACCTCTTCACGCCTTAATGGCTAAACCGATTTTGATGAATTTTGGTATAGAGATAGTTGGGGAGACGGACATAGGCTATTTTTTTAAAGTGGGATATGAGGGTGAAAGAGGGAAGAAAAGGGAAAATTTAGCGTTGCTATTACAAATCAATAAGGCACAAGGGCAAAAACTGCAGGTAGCAGGTACCTGCAAATCAGGAAAGGGGAACTGTGTTACCCCGAATTTAACGCGAGCGAAGCCGCGGGCAAAAGCTAGTACTTACTGTATAAACCACAAACAAAGCGACTGGCATTGAGTGTATGGCGCCACCTGTATGTACCTACCCTTTTGTCATAAGAGCATAAAATACGGCTACTCTTTTTAAAAACGACGCTGATCTGTTCTTGAATTTATTTCTCTACCATGATTCATATTTGCGAATAATAAAGATAATGTATAAAACAATATAATGTTATTTATGTTAAAACATGTGTCTTTCGTCACTATAGTTCGAGTCGGGTCGTGCCCACCAACTTTGTAACGTCGCGGTTTAGCACGTTCGCAAAAAAACTAGTTTATTTTTTTTTTATTCAAGGTCGCGTTCGCTGTAGATTTATAATCTTTGGCACCCGCCGAACAATGTTATAATGACTGACCACTGGCTGGTTATACAACGATGTTAAATATTTAAAGAAATAAAAGGTCTTTTCTGTTTTGTAACCGTGACTTTAGACAGAGGGATATAAAAAAACGCGGACATTATTTTTAAAACAAAAAAAAAAACAAAATCATTTTGAAATAAAATTAATAAAAGACAATTTCAGAAAATCATTACGTGCAAAACCTAAAAAGTCTGCAACTACTTTTATAACGAAACAATGCCAAAAAGATTACATGAAGTTTCATCTCTTTCCTCTAATTGTATTATTTTCCTAAAAATTAACATAACGAATGCACTTTTGTTGGTTAAATAAACAATAGAGACAATGGCGTTAAAGCTTTCTCTGTTTTCAGGCTTCCATTACAAAAGTTCGTTGACTTGTTAGGTAACTGCAAAGTTCAATTGCATCTTCTAATTAACTAAGTTGTTTTTAGAAAAGGTAAGTCGTAAGACAACTTGAAGATTAAATTTTACGTGTTATTTATTTATTTTGTTTTGAAACTCCGTGATTTATAATGATTAAACCATGCGCTTTATAGCTGTGCTCGAAGCTCTACTTGGAACGAAAGAGCAAGCAAAAGAACTTGGTGGCTGCAACATAGTAAATGTTGTTTATTCCTGCACAAGTGTAGGATGCAATCATTAATTTAGAAACGTTATTGTTTTCGAACACTAGTTTCCAATATAACATACGTTTTATACATGGACGTTATTAAAATTTAAACATGATAATTTAAATACTGTACAATTCGAAATTTATTTTAGTTTGGCTTTTCCCTAACACATAGATTCAATTGTTACGGCATTTTGTACTTTAATACCATAGCCAATAATATCCATAAAGTAGTCCTACTTCTTTTTTTACATTTTTTCGATCGTGTTGTTTTAAAAGACTATTACTATTCTGCCTTTACTAACATTGGAATAACGTGACTAAGTAATTTTTAATCTCTTCTTTAAAGTGAACAAACTCATTAACTACGTGCATTTAGATCATGTACAATCCAATCGACATTTATTTTCTTTATATGGTTAATTAAGATAATAAATTATATTGTGCTCTTATTTTCTGTACTAAGTGCAAGTACATACATACCTACTATTTTATTTATTTATTGGGGACAATCTTGTTTGCGGAACTTAATTAACAAAGTAAATAGCATATCAATTATAAAGTATGAAGTCAGTGTTTCATTTTTATACAATGACAACGTGTTTAAAATAAAAAAAAGTATATTCGTTTCTTGATAGAAATACACGTCAGCTTATGTTTATGTACCGGATTTTTGATTGCGAAAACAATAGCCCATTACATTTAATTAATGTAAATGATCTACGTTTCGGTAGTGACATAAGATTTGACATCCAGATTTTTGTGCTATTTGGCAGATCTCCTATTTATTTATGAGCGAAATAAATAGTGAACTTTATAAAATATGAAGTTTATATATTTTTTTACACTAAATTGTGAGACAACATAACCTTATTCATAAGTTTAAACAATTTTTATAACTTTTTACTGTAATATGAGAATGTAGCTTAGAATATAGGTGTGAACGCACCGTGAACCAAAAATAGTTACGGCCGCGCATCCTAGCGTTCTTGTGTTAAAAATAAAGCTGTGACTAGACTAGCCTTACGAGATGTCACTCACCTATGGTCACGTGAATCAGGATACGAAAGCGCACAATTTCACACCAATATACTCCAATCTTTAAATGGACCTTGACAAATTCGAATTATTTGGAATGCTCCGTAACGCCGCCGCGCCGGCTAGTTTACATCCATACGAACGCGTCCAAACACTCACTCCCGCGCTTTTCAGTTTATTTTTTAAACACGTCAAGATTATGAAACTGGAATGAAATTCCTTTGGCACATTGGTTTTATTTCTTTTTTTTATTTATTGATGTCCGCAATTTATTATCGAACGCGTTGACGCGTGCCTCCGTCACCGGTTGCGAGTACACTAAACGGCGGCGCTCGCTCGCAGCCATGTTTAAAAGCACACGCCAGTTTAGTTCAGAAAAAAAGAATAGGATTTCAGCGTGTAGCTCCACATTGTTTACAGAGAACGGTGATAGGTTATGTTTACAGATTTTGGTGATTATCTTCTTCACAAAATAGTTACTTCACTAAAAACGAAACACTTTGAAAAAAAAATAAGCTAAGTCTTTCTAATTTCAAAATTTTGAGCTATGCGGGTCGGCAAAACTTTGGTAAGTATCCTTATCGCGTTGACCTTGATTTTATACTTAGTACGAAATAATGAATAGTGTCCTGTGTAATAATGTAAACTTTAGATAGTGGGTTATGGGTACATTCCGATAGTGAATTCAACCAACATTTGTTTTTATTTATTTCTTTTCTAATGACTTCTCCCGCTCTGGGAGCGCGGAAGCGGAGCGAACTAAATTCATCTATGTTCTTTCTCTTGCTCTGTGTTCCAGGGCCACGGTATCTATTCCGAAATAACCTGCAGCTCCGGCAGGGCAAATGTTAGGTTATCAATGCGATGTACAAAAATACAAAATATTATTTTTTTAGAGGGTTCCTATCTATATTATCTAACACTAGAGGAAAATATTTAGGTAGTGTTAGTGGTTTTCGCTATCGGAGCGGAACTTGATAAGTTACAAAAAGGATAAAGGACGCAATGCAAGCAAGGCTACAGAAACTTCTAAAAGTAATTTGTGGTACATTCTGGTCATAAGTATGCGGTTTATAGTAGGGGTGGACTTTCAAGTGGGCGTAGATGGCCAAATCCGAAACTATAAGGAATACCAAAACATACTCTTAATTTACTTTCAGAAGTCGGTGGCAAATAATCTGTACCTTTTTGATTACCTATTAATTTCTATATTGTGCAATCAGTTCTTCGACTATGAGCAGATGTGTTGCCATTCAATCTGTGACAACATATCTGCTCAATTTATACCTAAATCAAACAAAAGTCACCGATTTCCGAAATTAAATTATTTTTCCATCTTTCAATTTGAAATCAGTTTTATTTTTCAAATAAAATTAAACACCCACATATAAATTTGTAATAAAAATCCTGTTTTCACTGTAAAAACGCTTCCGCTTGTCACAGATATTATCTAAAATGTTGTGATGGACCAGAAATTCAGGCTTTGCCTCACGATGCACGCGGTTGTTCGTTCAAATCAGGGGAAGTACCAATATGCAGTTTTATAAGTTTATCTTGGTCATCACTGACATTGGTGAAGGAAAACGTGAGTAAGCCTGGGACTTATAGTTAATTAATTTTGAATACTTTTTCCCACTGCCAAGGCCACAAGGCCTGCCCTATTCCTTTCAAACTCCGCCGGTATTTATCCTTCTCTGCCAATCCGAGAGGAATGAGTCTAAATCGTCTCGCCAGGGTTTTTTGGGCCTTTCTCTGAGACGACCACCGTCTTCAGTCACCCACTGTGTGATGATTTTGGCCCCTGTGTCCTGACCCATCCTAGAAAAGAGGGCGAAGCGGGGGGAGTGCCAGACTTTTACTGACTTACACCCATCCATGTTCCTTCTTTTGCCCTTTGTGTCCGCGGTATCTCTTTCGAACAACCCGCAACCTCGATAGGTACTGACCCTGCCTGGCGGACACCTCTGCTGACATCTCGTTGAGGCGCAAACATACCTACGTTTATCAGCATTAAACTATTTTTTTTAGAACCTTCTCTTTACTATATTAAACACAACAAATAAGAATTAGCGAATTTGGTTCAGCCGTTGAAGCGTGATGTCGTTACCAAGGGAAATAGGAATTCATTTGTAAAACTGATAAAAATATATAGATGTATTATTTGAGCCGGCGCTCTATATTATTCCACTTCTAGTCGTTATCTTAGCAGTTACCCCATTGCATTGGTCATCGTCAGTAATCGTCACCCCCTTTCAAACCAAAAGTTCTTCAATGAAATCATCCGCCTAATTTCTGGTAAACATTTCGTACTATTATTTACTACAATTCTTCAGCACTGTTATGTAAGTACTATGTCTAAATAGCCTTCGTACACCTCTCGGGTTTTATGACCTGTTGGGCTATTATCGTACGCATGTGCATAATATAAACACTGTTCAGTCTATAGTTAGTGCTTGGCACGTGAAATTAGATCATGCAGGTGTTACGATTACCTCCTACTCCTATGAGACTATTCTTAGAGGGCGACATCGTTTCTTTTTATAGGCTCTAACGGAATTTTAATTGTTAGCTAAGGATGCATTCTTCCCATTTTGACCTATGGATCCCAGACTTCGTCTTTGACAAACATTCAAAAGTCCAAACTCAACGTGCAATGCAGCGCAGCAAACTAACTGACCATATTAAGCAATACCACACTGCGCTCCACAAACACACATAGACACAAATTACTGACGTTCTCATGCTCAAAAATCCGCTAAACTGAAGTGGAACTGGGCTGCCCCATGCCCAATGCGCTGTGGGCCAAAGCAAACACTTTTTGGAACCCAGACACAGCCAAAAGGCGCTGCGGGAGACCTCGTAGAAGATGGCGGGACGAGCTGGATAAAACTAACTTACAGTCGCCCAATGTGGACGACTGTAACGATCGAACGAGTTGGAACGATCCAGAGCCAATGGGCTCTGGATCGTTCCAACTGGATGTCACGGGGAGCAGAGTTGGACGCAGTCGAACAGTAACAACTTAGGTCAGTCAGTATAGAACTGAGGCTGTCGAGACTGGCTTAACTTTTTTAAGCTAGTACTGGTATGGGCAGACTGCTCCGTTTCGCTTTAAATCTTCCTATATCACTTTCTCTACATTTTGAATGGGCGTTCACATTGATGCAGCCATTAAGTGTCCTTCGCTTGAAGACGATATTTTACACAGATGTAAACAAAGTTAGATCCTGACAGCACATAGACAGTTTCACTGATGTTCTGTCCAATATTTATCACAACTCCATCTGAACTGATGTTTTTTTTAGCCATCAGCTTAGATTTACCTATCCGACATACTTTTGAAAATTGAGAAATATTATGATTACTGACGAAGTCTTTTGTAATACTAGTAAGTAAAGGTGAGAAAGAAAATTACCACAAATATGTGGATTGGAGTTGGGTTATTTAGAGCTGAGATGGGAAAATATAAGTTTCTAGCATTTGCGTATCTGCCATCACCATGTTGTATGTTCTATTCTAAGAGTAGAACATATAATGCACAGTTACAAATGTTGCAATACATTTAATAGGAAGTAAATCTAGACCTGGACGTGTTTGTTTTTCTGATCGCGAATTTATTGAAATGGGATTTTAATCTCGGAAGCGTTTAAAGTTTTTTTTTCTAGATACTAAATCAGTTCATAGCTGGACTTTTACGAGACAGCCTAGACGAAGCAAACTGATTCTGTTTTATCTTCCGATAAACATAATGAATCAGGAAACAAATGAAACTTTTAGCAACGTAAAATGCGTAAAAATGGATACAATAAAGTTGTTAGTTTATGTTTAGCCTTATAGATATGTTTTTATAGCACGATCGGATTCTATAATGATAATGGATCTTTTTTGACTGATATAGATCTATACTGGTCTATAAAATGAGCAATGAGTATGTCCACACGATCTTGTGGACATGCTCATTTCTCAGTAAAGTCTTAGTTAGCTCCTTAGGAAAGTAAATATTGGATTCATAAATAAAGAAAAGATTCGAGATGATCATTATGCAGTTGAATACGCTTGCTGTTGGAAATATTTAGAGGTACTCCACTACATCCGGCTACCACCGAAAAATCATATTTTGTTATTCAATTAATTTAAATAAACAAGGGGGTAAGCAAAAATCAGATGTTGCGATAGGTTGAAGAGCGTAAATAAACGTTTCTATCGTCCGGGCGCTCTAAGCTAGTTTTCCGTCTAAGAAATCCTTACGGTGGTTAAATCTTAGGCCAGCTACTCATCCTGATCTATCGTCATTATGATAAACACATTTTCTTAGAGATGTAAACAGCGGTTTCACCCGCTGCTCAAGTCCCCTTCTGAAGAGGAACCCTTATACCCTTACACTTACCCCTAAGATATGAAAAACAGATAACGACCAATTCTCAGATTTACCGAATGTAGATGAATGATGAATGTAGATGTAGACATATACAATTTCATAAAAATCGGTAAAGCCGTTTTGGAGGAGCAACTAAAGCTGTGACACGATAATTTTATATTTAAACAAATAAGTTTTGAACCCCGGGACCGACACCGAACCGACAAAGGCGATTTAACTCAAATTTTTGAAGACCAAAAGAGTTAAATCACCACGTAAAAATATGAAGTAATAGGTACCTAAAGCCGGGTCCAGACATGATCATTTGACCGATCCTATCACCGTATCCGATCACCGTATCCGTATCTGCGTATTGTATCAAGCCCCGTATCAAGTTGTGGACGCCTCCGATTGGCTCCGTATCCGTATTTTCACAATAGTCATGATCGCGTATCAAATTGCCCAGTTCAGTTTCTGCTCTCGATCAAACATGTCGTCGCAGTTGGTTGAAATGTACGAGAATTTAGCAATTTCATGTGACTGTTTTATTGTCATTCACAACATTCTAACCTCAAAACCAAAACAGAGACGATGGTGGCAAACGGAATTATTTAGAAACAGAAACAGACTTGGAGGAAGAGCTTTGATGACAGACCTTGACGCGTCCAGACTGACCCACGTCCGTATCTGTATCACCTTTGATGATCGGACAAAAACCGACACGACATGGGACGGGCCGTACCATAACGGCGTATCGAGATCCCGTATCATGATACGTATTTCATTACCCGTCCACATATGCGATCATGATACGCGTCGTCGATACGGATACGATGATCGGATCGGGCAAATGATATATGTCTGGACCCGCCTTAACCTAACTCAGGGAGCTCCCTGAGTTACCTATTACCTACTTTATATTTTTTACTTGGATGGACATTTTTTGCCGAAACATAACTTTTGCAGGCAAATATTTTTACCACAAAATGTAATATGATTTTATCTGAATACTTATATGCCTGGGATTTTCCACCGTGTTTGCCAATATTTTGCGATAAATGTTGATAAAGATTCAGGAAGACTTCACAACTAATGTAATTGATAATTGATACTCGTAATTACATTATTTGTAAATAACTGTCTCTTTATGATGCCAAGATAAGATAACAGTGTTGATAACATTTTAAAGGGTAATTGAATCAGCATGATGATATTATGATAGCTTCATTTATTAGAGCTCGGAAATGCAATTTCTTTCAAAGCATCTCGCAACTCTAAAGTGACTTTGGTTAAATAATCACAGCCGCTGGGGTCGATCTTTAGGTTACAGTGCGTTGCCTAGGTAGGTTGGTCTGTCGTAACCACCTGTAACACACCGAGTTTCCTCCGTGGTCTCGGATATCATTTATAGATCCTATCCTATCATAGATACCTAGTCGTTATAGTCATTGTCCCGAAAGTCTGTCAGGAAATCTTACCAAGAGGTATCGTATTACCCATATCGTATTAAACACATAGGTACCTACTGCTATTAGACCAGTTTGAACCAAGCTAGTGCTTAATGAACATTCGCTTCCTTATATCAGCAAGTTGTTTGTCAATACGATAATTGCATGCTCTAATTTAATACAAAATACATGACGTATCGGGGTTTTTTACCATCAAAGCCTGTTTGTACAGGAATGTTTGGAGTTTCACCACGTCGTATCGCGACGTTGGTCCACCATCGGTCATCAAATTAATAGAGCGTGTACGACGTTTGACGAAACATGACGATTGGCGACTTATAATACCGAACCGTAAGTAAACGATGTAGCTGTACGTTGGCGACACCATATTGGACAAGAAACGCTGATCAATTTATATATGCGACCATTAAACAATTTATTAATAAGTAGACTTTGTTTTTAAGATATTTTTTAAAAGAATTTAAACTAATTGATATAAAATAAACTAATTAACTACACATAAACTAAATTAATAAAATTAGGCGTCGAAGTAACTCATAAAACAATTACACACATCAAAAGTATCTAGGGATCAACATATATTTTTGCAATAACTTTTCTCCTGATTGATATTAATTAAAATTTTCTTTAAGGATTCATCAAATAAAGTGTTTTCGTTTGTCACAGTAACGATAAACCAAGTCACCTTTGCATTAATAAAGAAATTTGCCATTTTCCTAATAAAAGGATTTTTGACATTTGAACCACTAACATTAAAGTTCGAAAAAAACACTGAAATAACAGTTTTCTTTAAAATTTTATTGGGTAACTTAAACAATTAATAATCCGTGTTTCTACCGCGAACACTAACAACACAAGAACATCGGTTTGGCATACTCAAAATGAGTTCATCCAAATCACGCTGTGGAATGGCCGCCCATGTTCGTTGCAACAAAAAAAAACCGGCCAAGAGCGTGTCGGGCCACGCTCAGTGTAGGGTTCCGTAGTTTCCCGTCCGTCACAATAAGTGTTCCCACTTATGAGTTTAAAGGTGGAGGAGGAAATTATTTTGTACAACTTTTTGTCTTTTTTGTACAAAAACTGTTGTGTCAATCAAGTTCAAAATAATTTTCCTAGAAAGTCCTTATAAAGTTCTACTTTTCAGATTTTTTTCATATTTTCTAAACTTACGGTTCAAAAGTTAGAGGGGGGGGGGGACACATTGTTTTTTACTTTTGGAGCGATTATTTCCGAAATTATAGACATTATCAAAAAATGATTTTAGTAAACCCCTATTCATTTTTAAATACCTTTCCAACAATATATCACACGTTAGGGTTGAAATTAAAAAAAAAAACACTTCCCACTTTACATATAGAGTGGCTACCCTAATAAAACATTTTTTTCCAATTTTTATTTTACCACTTTGTCGGCGTGATTGATATACATATTGGTACCAAATTTCAGCTTTCTAGTGCTAACGGTCACAGAGATTAAGCGAGGACGGACGGACGGACAGACAGACATGGCGAAACTATAAGGGTTCCTAGTTGACTACGGAACCCTAAAAAGGTCTTCTTGCGACTGGATACCCTCCATATTCGGCAGAGCTCTTCTCTGTAGCATATCCCATGCATGCTCAATCGGGTTCAAGTCTGGCGACTGAGCAGGCCAGGGCAGGACATTGATGTTAGCTGCGGCGAGAGTCTGTCTTACAACTCTTGCGGTGTGCGGTCGTGCATTATCATGCATTAACTGAAATAAGGGACCGATTTGCACTTGTAGAGGAACGATGACGTCTGATACAATCGTCTCAGCATAAATTTGAGCGTTGAGGTTGCCTCTGATCCAAATCAACTCAGTTCTTCCGCCGATCCAAATACCCGCCCATACCATGATGGTTCCACCACTATAAGGATGGACTTCCTGGCAGGATTTTAATCGCTGTTGGCGTCCAGGGGTTCTCCAGTGTCGTATACGTCTTGTATCCGGTCTCATACCAAAACGAGACTCATCAGAAAAGCACACGAAACGCCATTGTTCTTCTGCCCAATTTCTGTGTTCAAGAGCCCATTGATATCGAATCCTACGATTGTGCATTGCTATAGGTGGTACCCGTAGCGGTCTTCGGGAATGAAGGTTCACTTCATGCAAGCGGTTTCTGACTGTTTGGTCGCTAATTAAGTTCCCTGAAGAGTGATGAAGCCTCACGGCTAACATCATGGCGGTTATTGTTGGAGCTCTTCGAGTTAAGATTTGAATGTATCGGTCTTGTCTCCGTGTGGTGCAGCGATACCGTCCTCCATGGCGCTCAGCCACGGTCACATCTCAATCTCAAGAAATCCGCATAAAAATGCTTGATCCCTAGACACTTTTGATGTGTGTATGTAGGTACGTTGCTGTAGGCATATAAAAGCCGATTTTACAATCAATCCTAACTTTTACTTATAGAGTAAATGTGACACTAAAACTGACAAAATAGTCAACTTATTCGTCGGATAAACCTTAACTTGGCGATTGTAAAACCGGTCGGGTAAAAGTTTAATTAATTAAGGTTTTAAATGCAAAATAGGAATATACATATATAATTCCATAACTTATTTAAATAATAATGAATTGAATCTAAGTTGAAAGGCAGGTTTTTTTTATTTGGATCTCTTTTTGTGTAAATACTTCTTGTTGAACGCAATAGACCACAAACCTTTAATCTATGCGAATCAGGTATTGATTGCTCGTTTATTTTAAGAAGCGGTCTATTTGGAGTCCCAAGCCAAACTTAGTGGTGAATAAAATATTGTTCTTAATTCAATTTATCAAGAAATCTGAGTTGACTGTCTGACTCGAACGTTTGCAGTTACTTCAATTAAAATGTCTGCCGTCAATTGATTCAATTAGGACAAAAAACACTAATCACATAAAAAGCAACTAAGGTTAGCTTTCACTAACATATTATATTTCAATTGAAATTCTTACGAGAGAAACGATTGGTGAATTGTTTGAAAGATGATATGGCCAGAATAGAGGTGATTAATGAGATGAAAATAAGGATATGGAGGGTAGGAGAAAAATAATTATCTATATTGGTTTGATTGGTACCTATTGTCATTTAGTAGGTATACCATGATCCACAAGTTGTCCTAGATCTTGACGATGAATCAGAAACCTTTTTTTGCGGATGGGACGTCGTCGCTAAAGAGTTGGCCATGATTACAATATTCCCAAAACATATGAACTAAACTGATTTCGAAGAACGAAACTGACGCGTCATACGTCAGACATTACATTCTACTAAGCGGGTGTGGCTACCTATTTGCATATGACGTACTTTTCCACATCACCTGACATAATAAATAATCAAGCAAGCGACACACGAAACAAGTTGAACTAGTATTTTTAAAACAATTTTGTTTGAATGTCCTTCAAAGTTTTTTTTATACCCGTTGTTAAAACGCAGGATCGTTGATGTCTTTTCTAGAGACAAAATCATTATGTTTCTTCTTACGTGTTTTTGGCCTTTAAACTGTGGTAACTGATTTTTGTTATGTGCGTAAGCTGTGTTGTGATGATAATTGTAGTCTATTAAATAGATTAGGTATCTGTTAAATAAGACTTCGAAAGATTAGGTGACGATAGCATAAACTGCTGGACAAAATAAAATCAAATTTCATATTTGATCTAGGAGCTGGAAATTGACTTGGTAAAGAAGTAGATTTTTTGTTTGCCAACACACTGTTATCAGATGGATTAGAAGATCCGTAGAAGAGCTTGGAAATCAAAAGAACATGTATGACCAGAATTCCTGGATTGTATTTTGATTCTTTTATTTACAGATTTGTATAAATTGCAAAAAAATAATGTAGTTGAATAAAATAACTCATTTTCGCTTCACCGCAGTCTTGTAATAAAATTAGCTATTTGAAAAAAAATGCCATTTTCCCTTATTTTTGATTAAAAAAAAAGTTTTGCCACACTAGGAATTTCTCCGATATCGTGGGTGCGTTTACAAAACTTGCAGAGTCAGATCAACCTGTCTATCACACAAATATTTTTTTCCGTGCGGGGGATCGAAACCGCGACACGCGGTGCAGCAGCCAGCCGCTTAACCACTGCGCCAACCGTGCCCAGTTACTATGTCTACCACATCCCCAGTTTCCTGCAACACTAAAATTAAGTAACAAACTGCCAATAACTTATGTAGTTGATGTAACTGACATGACCAATCAGGCAATTACCATTAACGTTACCTATTGGTATGCGTGTCGTCTGCGTAAGCGCACAGACCTCAGCTCGTGACCGCTCCTATCTGTATTCTTTGGACGTTATGTTGTTAATAGTGATGCGACCTCTTTGTAGTGCGAAGTTCGAACTTTATGACCATAGTGTTGCTAAGAACGGACATAAAATTGTTTTCCTTGCCTTCCCTGTATCTGTAGTTCTTTAACTTAACTGTCTTCACAATGTGAGTTGGTCCATCTTTAATTATTTATTTAGGTATGTAAAGCCGCAAACTAGAAGCCACTGAGATGAAAGACAAGTACCTAAAAGTACCCAGTGTACATTCTATTCTTTATAACATGTATTATGCAAATCAATGACTTGAACTTGAACTAAATGCCTCGCTTTAGCTTACTAAATATTTTCGGAAGAAGGGAGTACCGTTTTAATGTATATTACTAATATATAAAGCTGAAGAGTTTGTTTGTTTGTTTGCTTGAACGCACTAATCTCCGGAATTAGCACGCTAAGACCAATAGGAGCGGAACACCAATGAAGAATGAAGAATGAACGGCTGGATCGATTTGAATGAATTATAATTGAAGTACATGAATTCACGGTGATATTAATTCCAACAGTTTGATCTGTGGTTTCAAGTTCTTGGTAGAACCAACTGCGATAAGATAAAACTACTAGGATTGCATGAAATACACAGTGGTATTCTTTCTAACAGTTCGGTCTGTATACACAGTTATCGGCTCTATAACGTCACGCTACAATAGTCGAAATCTTCTGGAGTCTAGACCATCGCCAAATATTAAATATAAAATATTTATCGAAGCCGACAAAACGACCCAGCCGCTCAGGTTTTTAACAAACAAATAAAAAGAGTATTTTTATTATATATATGACAAGTTCAAACTTGTTTAGCCCAAAACTCAGCCACGCGTACCCCGCTGACAGATGCAGTACATAGATCGCCAAGTGAACAGGTGATCAGGCATACCTACTGTGCAAGCTGGAAGGTAGGCTATTGTCTGTGGGGAGACGCCGCATACGCACTTGAGAAAGAGAAGAAATTATGAACTGACTGTGAAATGCAGTTTTATTGAACAATAACATCAAAAAAATACTTCCTACCTTCATTGTGGGTTCAATTCCATGACGCCTTGCCTTTGGGGGTAACAAAGGCACTAATTCTTGGCACAGCTCTTCAAACAATTGCCGACTGAGTCTATAATTTCCTATAAACTCAATGTCGGGAATTCTGCTTAACACTAATTGATTGCGCAAGCGGCGCCGGTTCCTCCTGCGCTCTATACGTTCTTCACGTAGAGCAGCCTCTATTATAAAAAATCTCGCAGCCATTTTAAACAAATATTCAAAATAATTCACTCGTACGAAAAAAACGACAACAGTTTTGGTTTCGTAAAATTGACGTTTCTTCCGCAGTTTGCGTGAATTAGAGTATAGAAAATTTTAATGTCAAATAAACTTCGGACGTCCGAAATTTCGAAACGAATGAAACCGTGGTAGCAAACGTTCGAAGTTTCGGCCGCAATTTCGTTTTACGTAGAATTAGAGTAGACCCCCTGATCCGTCCATGAACCGCATCTGTAAAGATGTAAAGATGGTCTTTGCTACGACCGACTTGAACAAAAAGAATGGGTTTTTGGTTTACCAAAAGCTTTTTTAATAGCTTCACACAATAAATACTGAAGTAATTCTAAAGTTCTCAAAACTTCGACCACACACAGGTTGAGCGTCCCTGCTATAATATGAAACATTTTCGTTGGATATCCGTTAATGTACTTAATTTAAATGCATCACTATAGATGTTACAATAACGACATTGTTTCAATATTGCTGCATGTACGGGTATGTGCTTTATTTTGTAAATAATATCATATGTATAGGTTTTGGTATTTTAAAGTCAAATTGGAACCGAATTTTGACATAACACTGTGCGTTTCTGATATAACTTACGTATATTAGTTACTAGCTTTTCCCCACTCGGTTTCACCAGCGTTACCGTAGGCACTGAGTCTATTGCTCAGCCCCGTAGAGTGATAGCCATATATGACACTCGCAAAAGACGTGGCTTTCTATTGGTAAAATAATTTTAAAATCGGTTTAGTAGATCCAGAGATTAAAACAACCACACAAACTTATAATATTCTATATTATTATTCTAGGTTGTTTTTGTTGTATGGATTACGTTTGAGTTTTTTATTTTACTTTCTTGCATTGGCAAAATCTAACAGGTTAGCACGCATGCCACACAAATATAGTAGCTGTGCCACAAACTATACATGAATACCTAATTAACTTAAAGAAACAAGTTTAAACTAATATGACGTTTTTAAATGTACTAAAATAATAGAATAAGTGAAATTGGATAAAACAAACAAACAGTCACAATTTAACATTATCTTCAATCAACTTCTTCAACTAACTTATCTTAAATATCATAGCGCTGTAAAGGTAGGATTGTGTAAGGGCGTTTACACGCAGAGGGGCCTGCCAGGGCCACCGCCTGTCGGGGGGGTTGCGAGTTGTTCGAAAGAGATACCGCGGCCCCGCAACATAAAGGGCAACAGAAGTAACATGCGTGGGTTTCAGTCAGTACAAGTCTGACACTCCCCCTCGCTCCGCCCAGAGCGAGGGAAGTTATTTGATGATTTCCCATCCGCAAAAAAGGGCGTTTACATCCAGTGTTGCGGGTTGTTCGAAAGAGATACCGCGGCCCCGAAACATAAAGAGCAAAAGAAGGAACTAGGATGGGTTTTAGTCAGTAAAAGTCTGTGTCCCACCCACCCCTTCCACTCCAAGTTATTTGATGATTTTTCTCATCCACATTTAAGGGCATTCACATATTTGCAATGACAAAAGGTTTTTAGGTTTTTAAATATATTTTAAATAAACATAAGTTCACAACCACACGTCATATATTGATCACAGGGTTGGCGCAGTGGTTGAGTGATCAACTGCTGCGCTGTTTGTCGCGGGTTCGATCCCCGCACGGAGCAAATATTTGTAGGACCTACAGGTAGTTGTCCCGGGACTGGCTATTTGTGTATGTCAGTTTAAATGTTTGTAACTGCACCCATGATACAGGAGAAATTCCTAGTGTGAGGCAACTTTAAAAAAAATCATTTTTATTTCTTTTGAGTATACGAACGTCATCCCAAAACAGCCTGCACACTATAAGGTTTGATAAAAATAATGAAACCTCTACAGTACTCACCTACTTTTACTTATTCCAACACAACTACATAATTAATCAGTATATCACGTTGGAATAGTTTTACTTATAGCTTTTCCTCGTCATTATCCCCAACGGCTGCAATTGAGAATTACCGCTGTACCACTTTAACGTCAGCATCGGTTTTAAGCGGATACTTACTAATTTTAACGCACCATTTTAATCTGTATTTTACAGATAACAAATTAAAACGTACATATATTCTAGCGTTTTCCTTTTAGGTTTTCCTGTATATATGAGGGTGAAGCCATTTGATATAATAATTGCTAACCCACTTTAAAATATATTGGTAGATGCTGTAGAGGTTTTATAACGTTTAGCAAACCTTAAAGCGTGCAGGCTGTTTCCGTAAAAAAACATAATGGTACGGTACGGGAATAGGAAAGAAACATAACAGAAGTATGCTGTTTCGGATATTTTGAGGTCAACCCTCACAGCATGACAAAAATATCCAAAAGCGAAGGCAAAAGTATTGAAGGGCGTCTACTCGAGTCATTTGGGATTGTTTTATGAAGCTCAATACTGCTACGTTCACCGGAAAAATACAAGATTTTAGTTGTATGGAAGCTCCCTTAAATATTTATTTTATTCAGTTTTTTAGTATTTGTTGTTATAGCGGCAACAATTGATGTACAGCATGCTTGGTTGACGGCTTCTTGAAGGATTGATATACATGGTTTAAAGGATAAAGGAAAAGCAACACGTAACTGTTACCTGTCAAACTTAAGAATCAATCAATAAGGTCATTTCAAAAGTGCGGAACTTGATTTTGGCAACACAAACAATGCCAAGGCGTAACATATATCATCACATCATCAGTATTCTTACTTAACACGTCTCTAGACGTTTCCTTTACAATGTAACCTTAAGGGACCAAGGAAACACTCGTGCGCAGTGCGAAGGAAAAGTATATGACGGTAATAAATCTTCTGAGAACATGTCAGAATGTTGTTTGTTTATTTATTTTCAGGCCTAGAATTTACATTGGTAATTTAAGATTTCAGTGTAGATATAAGGTAGGGTACATCCATCAGAGCAATGTTTTGAGTTCGTTAGATTAATAATATAGGGATGGGTAATCATTAAATAACTTCCCACGCTCTGGGCGGAGCGGGAGGGAGTGTCAAACTTTTACTGACTAAAATCCACACACCTTCCTTCTTTTGCCCTTTGTGTTCTGGTGCCACGGCATCTTTTGTCGAACAACCTGCTTAGCTGACATCTCGTTGAGGCGCGCGTGGAACACGAACGCGCTGCTGACACGGAATGTCGTCAGTAGACGGACGGACGGTAAGCTACCCATTCCTCACGTCCAGAGACCTGCGTCTACGGTGGCTGGATGTTGCATTGCGGTAACCGACCGATGCCCGGAGCGTCACCACTCGATACAAGCGCTGCTTAGTCTATGGGTCACCGATAATGTTTGTTTCTGTTTTGTTTCTGGTGATTACATAAACTTATTTATAGAAATATATAACATATTGTATGTCCACAAGTAGAGAAGCCTGCTCGTAACTGATAACATTAACTTCAATTAATATATTAAAATTTAAGTTACACGGAATCCTTCAAGAAATTGACGGTTTTGCGTACCTTCATTTCTGACAAAAACCACTAAGTTATACTGAGCTCAATACATGTTAAATATAAGATGATGGAATACTCAAAAGAAGGATGAAGACTCAATCGCTTAATTATGACTGCCAAAAGTAATAAAGGTGTGACTGATCGAGCAATTATAAAAAAAAAAACTTGTTTAACGATACCAGTTGGATGAGTATCTGACTTTTGTGTTCATTACCACAAAAATTACGTAATTTTAAGTAAAGTAAATTCGTAACAAATTAATTATAAACTGGGTTCATTCATACTCTAGCGTCTAGCGCATACCTACCTACTTATTATTTCTAGAAATAATGGTTTCAGTTTTTTTTAAACACTGATATGGAAACGTTTAGAAAGAAAAGAATCGCAAAGTACTGTAAGGTGTGTGAGTGTAGGGGGTCTAATTTACTTACAATAAAAGAGTTTTTAACATTAACCCTTTTTTAATAATGAACCAAACTTTTACAATCGTTCTATTTTTCTAATCGATTCTCAATCCGTCAATAGAAAGACAATTCTTTTTTTCTAAATTATTCTAAATTTGAAAGTCCTGAGAAATCGAATGTTGCAATAAAGTGCTTATTTAATTTCATGTTGACTTTAAATTAATGTTGAAAATATGCCTTACCGTATCCACATCTAATGTTTCTATCGATGAATATCCTTTCCTTTTCCTTCAGTCATACCGTGGTTAACAACCATAACTCCAAAGAACAATAGAACACAATCTTGTGTATCTAGTTTCATTGTTTCTATTTAAAAGTAAAAGGGTATGACAAAACCCCACATTCCTTTGCCTGGAGCGATGCACGCATCTATTTTCGTACGCTTAATTACAGAACGCATTATCTCACATTCTTTGCGTAAACAACGAGTTAACACTGGGTAATCGTGGAATTTAAATCAGTTTGAATTGGTCACAGAACTGCAAATAAATAAGTACCTACAGTTGTTTACCCTTTTGAACACGATTGTCACATATATGTGACAAGTATGTGCTTGTCCTGAACGTCAACGTCACAGATATGTGACAAAGATATCAGTAAAATGAGTATCACGCGCGATCTTTGGCGTTCAAAAGTTTAAGGTTAAGAGGGCCGAAGCTGAAATGAACTTCTTTAAAGAATGTTCTGGCATTATGCTTCAAGTTAGCTCCGAATTAATCAAGTGCTTCTTATTAATAATAACAACGGGTATTAACAGCAACAATAAACGAATGGTTGAAATTTATGGTCTGGCTTTTAGGCCTCTTCGATGATAGATTTAAGTGGCGGCTGACGCTTCTGCGGTTTTCCGGCACTAAAGAAAACCAAGGAAAACAAACATTTAAATAATAAAAAGTTGGCCTCATAAATAAACATTCTATTTGAAAAGACAATGCATGGCTATTCTACTTCCTACTTTTATAATATTATATTTGCGAATGTTTGTGAGGATGGATGGATGTATTTTTATATGGATGTTTGTTACTCTTTCACGTCAAAACGGCGGAATTGTCCTCGTCAATTATTTCTATGAATTTACTTTGTAATATACAGTTTATCTATCTGGAATGAGTACAAACACAATGCGTGTGAATATCTTTCTCTCAAAAAAATAACTTTATCTCATACATAGAGTTCGTATTACTTTTATTACCTAATTCAAAAAGGTAAAAATACTCAAAAGTTCCCAGTGACATAGCGATATAGCTTCAATGGTGGAGCGTGTCTTTGTATCGCAATTGCTATGATCTTAGCCTTGTATGTACCGTCTATCGTTTGTAAATATTTGACTGTCTTTGATTAAAGTCTTCGGAAAATACGGTCACTTTTTGATGGGACTCATAAGAGTTTTTACAATCTACACGGCCCTTTCACGAAAACAAGCGCGCTGTTGATAATCTTATCATACATACCTACGTCGTAAAACCGAAGGTTGTACCTCCATACCTTTACCTACGTACAACATAGCTGTTAATTGCCACAAAATTACCAGTGACACAAATGCTTACAATTACGGGCCAATTAGTTAGCTCTTTCGGCCCCAAAAGTATTTAATTTGTACAGAGTAAAGACTAATCTAATTGGAGACATTATAAGTATATTCCACAGCATTGTAGTACAACTTCTCCTTATTGTACTATTGCTTTTTTTACGTTATGGGGAAATAAGGACATTTGCTGACGTTAATAACAATCAGACTATTTATTTATTTATCATTATTTGCTCAAGTAGATTTGTTTCACACAAACTGTTGAGAATAGAAAACATTGAAATCTTTTGCGTCAGCTATAATTCGACGAATTTTTCACACGTTATTTGTTTACGAGCAATCTTTTATAAAGTGAGGTTTTTTAGACCCCTTTTAGAGCCCCTCCTTCCTCTTGGTGATACGTCATAAGGTTTAAGGCTACCCCTCTCCCCTCCCCCCGAAGAGCATCACTTGTATTTTTTGCAATTAAAAAACAGATGGTTTTTAAAACTGTTACAAAAAATTGTTTTGCTTTTTGACATAATTATAATTTACATAAGTTCATAAATGGCTTGGGTTTTTAAACAAAACATCGCTAACTCGTGCTTTTAATTAATTATTAGTAAAAAATATTTTACCATTCTCAAATAAAAATCCCCCATCATAAGTAATGGGTTTTTTTCTGACCCCCTCCCCCCCGTTTACCTAACGTCCTCAAATAAAGGACGACCCCAGAAGTCAGGAATCGAATGGAATATGACAGGAAATCAAATTAATGAAAAACAAAAACTATTATTATTATTAAGGAAATGAAACAAAACAAAATGCTTCAAATATTTACGGCCGTCAACGGAAGTAGGTGCCTACAGTTTATTTATAAAAGTACAATCTAGGAAATAAAATAATGTAAAATTATGAACAACATTTCATATCTTGCACTGTGGCATTGACTTGTGTCTTGTTGTTAAAAAAGTAGATTTTATCTGGGATCCGTACAGATCGCAAATTGTGTCTATCTAAATTAAATGCAGAAACGAGACTTTAATAACCTCATTTTCCATGTAAAACGTGATTGTTAAAACTAGATAAAAAGGGGATTGAGGAAAACCCAAGCACTATGCGCCGCGGTGATTACTGAGTTTCATAAAACTGGTTTTTAAACAATCCATCAATTCAACAGATCAATCATCCGTGAAGACACACGATGTGGAGAGAATAATAAGAATAATTTATTAAAAAAGTATTACCTACAAAAAGTGTTCACTTAATCGCAAGATTGCAAGTAATGACAATGAGGAATTGAGAAATCATTTGGAGAGGGAGAGTAATAACTGCGTTGGAAACTACAAGGTGAAAAAAAACAAGTTACGTACCTATCTACGTACTTAGTGGACAAGTTCTGGATGTACAGACAGGCGGTGATGGAAAGCTGAAAGATGTTTCGGACTAGTATAAGCTGACGAGAATCATGCAAGATCAAAATTCTAGTAAACGTAGTCATAGTACCTAGTATAGCAGCCCGGAGTATTGATTTGTGCCCGAACGAGGGCAATAGGCCCCTATTGCATGGGTCTTAAACAGCAACAACAACAACTGGAGAACTAAAAAGGTAAATATCTTTGCAGCATTGCAAGTGTCATCCTTGAATGGAGTTCCTGAACATCTTGTGGTCCCAAGTGGGAAGATGTAACTCTAACATCGTGGAATTACTTGGAGGGATCAGCAATGGAGTGTTTGGGAGGTATGAGCTGTGTCATTATGCTTCACCTTTTATCCTGTACACTGAGCTTTAAAACAAGTAGTGGGGTGATCCCTGCCTGCCGTACCACCCACGTAGTCATGGAAGTGGCGAGACTTTGGACTAATGAAGTGCCAGCGACACTAAGAAACAGAACAAGATCGGCCATGACATGAACACTAGGAATGACCGGGTTTTTATACACTAGAGGAGTTACCCGTGATCGTAAACAATAATCTTCTTTAGTTCTCAGAATAAGTACATGACACGCTTATCGCAGTATTGCGACGAGGTCTCGTCCTAATAGTGATAATATCGTGGTTAATTAACTGTTTGTATTAACTCAGCTTCATTAATAACATCAACTACGTTTTCCTTATGTAGTTAAAAGTATAGTCAACAAACCTAATAGGCTTGAGAGATGTTGTTGAAGTTTTCTTGGAAACCGGTGGTTGTTTGCGATATGAAATTAGATATAAACCATTTATTAATTAAATTAAATTTCATTTTTTTCTCTCTATAGATTCAAGCATTTTCTCCCATCTCGCACTAAACTCATTTTGGTACAGTCTCTTGTGCTTCCCATTATCGACTATGCTGATGTTTGTTATTCTGATCTAACCCAGGAACTTCTCAATAAATTGGATCGTCTTCTTAATAATTGCATTCGCTTTGTGTTTGGCCTTCGTAAATATGATCACATCTCTTCCTTCCGTACTCAGCTTAAATGGCTGCCTATTCGACTCAGGAGGTCCCTCAGATCTCTCTGTATGCTGTACTCTGTCATGAATGATCCGTATGCTCCTGATTATTTAAAAACTTATTTTAAAGTGTTGGGCAGTTCTCACAGTCGTAACCTTCTCGGGCTTCCGAAAATCTTCTCCTCCAAATTCCTTTACACCGCACCGGTTTTATGTCCAAATCATACGTAATTTCGACAATCAAGCTCTGGAACGCCCTACCCTTTGACATTAAAAAAGCTGAAAGTAAATTTACTTTTAAAAGAAAAGTTCGTAACCACTATTTAGGTCCGTCTGCCAATTAAAAGTCATTGTAATTACTGTTAAAGTTCTCGTTTTTATTTATTTTTAAATGTATATATTAGTTTATTTGATATGTATATGTGTATTAGTATCCGTATAAAAATATATGTTTTCGCAAAAATAGTTTTAGATATTTTATGTATTTGTTTTATTATTTTATTATTTGTTTTTTTTTTTATTTTTTATCACAATGTTGTCGTATTTTACCCAAAGGTTGACTGGTAGAGAATGCCTTATGGCATTAAGTCCGCCTATGTACCACTATTGTACATGAAGAGGTTGTTTGACTGTGCCATGTCTAAGTTAAAAGACGGTTTTTAATTTATTTTTAAGTAAGTTCTTCTTCTTTAAAGTATAGAACACTGGGATTGTATTATTAACGGGTATACTGTACATAGAGGCAAATCGTAATAATAATACAAAATTAATATTGTTTTTTTTGCGTATGCCGTTTATTTGAAAGCTGTATTCTTGACAAAGATTTATTCCTTCAGATGTTTCAACTTAGTGTTACACAGAAAGCTTTATTTAGCCATCAAACAAGTATTTAAATAAGAACAGTTATTTCGTAAATATTTAATTAGTCGTAACGTGAATGTCGTTAAACGGCTTTGCCACATGCTAAGCCCTAACAACAATTAATATCGAAAACCGTCATTAAATTGATTATAACTTCTTACAATATCACGCGCGATCGTAATCGAAAGGTAGTCGTAAGCAAATCATCGCACTACTGTATAATAATATGTTGAATAGACTATTGTGATCGTGACGTTCGCTTCCGTTGCGTCACTTTATCGTTTGTTTGTTTACATTCATAGAGGTATCTGTCTGAATGACTAAGAGCGATTTTCAGAAAAAAATAAATAAAATGATCAGCACATTTTGTGCATCTCTGCTTAGGTAGGTACATCATTTCTAAATATTTTCCGATTTTACTCATTATTTTCACGAAGCAAGGTTTTACATGTTTGAGATTTAAATGGTTTTCAATACTTGTCAATGTCAATGAAACTAAACGCTATCCATCAGTGCATCTGAATCAGATTATTCAGATTTTAGGGCATTTAAACCCGGTTTTTCAATGAACATTTTTGAGTGTTCATTGTTGTCATGACACGAAAAGATGATGAATTAACAAAAATTTTGAATTAATAAAAATCAGCATATAGCACAGCATTGGCATTTGCAGAAATATTTGAAACAATCTCCAAAGAGAGACTGATAAACACTGATCGTTTGGCAAGAACTTAAGTAAAGTAATATAACATTTTTGAAAACCACATGTCTACGTTGGTCTAACTACACATCTAGAACTTGCAACTTACATTTTCTTTACGTTTCTATATAATAATGCGCTACAGTTTATACTTTTGCGGTTAACATCGTTTTACTTGTTGTACTGTAACTCTTATGTTATTGTTTCGAAATAAATTATTTAATTTTTTTTTTAATTCAAGTTAAATATTTCTATTCAAAAGAATCTTAACTCGTGTAAATTTATCTAATTAATCAGCGAAGGATTCTGAATCCTTAATAATTAGTGCATGAAACCTTTTATTTTAGGTGTATTCTTTATAAATATTATGCAGTATGCGAATAATAATTGAACATATCCAGTTAGAAGTTTACGCTAATGATATCCGGCAAACTACTTCCTTCGTTGTGGAGTCACGGAGGGCCATTCACTGTATGACATATGGCACAAATATGTACCAACGCAGGGGGCAGCAACGATACCATCGGACGAACAGCTTACCCCAACTAATTTATGAATTGTCATTGTAATAAGTGCTTAGTATTATTAAACGTCCAAATCAAATCATTTTATTTGTCACATCACAATACAGGTATATAGTTCACAATAGGTGTTAAAATAATTATATTAGTGCGCTGCATTCTGTTCTCAAGCACACAAATATTTAACACATATTAGATTAATTTACATTAAGATTTTTTTAAATGTCGAAAAGTATTATTAGAATGTAATATAAAAATAATAAATGAAATTTTTCAGTCGTAAAATGATAGCATTTTATTAATTAAAAATAACGAAATGGTGTTTTTTTCGGGATTTGGTCTTTTAGTACATTTAAATCTTTTGGCAAATCTTATTTTTAGTCAACGAAATTTTTGTCTTGGTAGCTTTCAAAGCGTTTTGGATGGCAATTATAATGTTCACTGTTTTATTTTATCTTTGTTTGTAATTATTATTGATTTTATCTTTGACATCCTTCATGTATGATTTGTTTTGTCATGTTATGTGTATTGCTATCAATTTTAATTTTTATGTTTGACATTATATTTTTGTAATTTAATTTTCATCTTTGACATTAAATCATTTTTGATTTTATTCTCTACACAATGTTTTATTTTTATTAAATGACTCATGACTACTACTATTTTCGATTGTATTGACATGAGCTTACTATGTCTATTATATCGTTACTGGGTTGCAAGTAACGAGTAACTGTAGGAAAAGTGCCTGAACCCGACTTCTTTTATAGTCCACGTAATATTAAAGCAAATCATGTCCACCAACTATTTTACCATGGTCATCACATCACGCCGTAACAACGATGACATTAAACATGACTCTCCATTGTGTGTTATGACAACACAAATAAAACTATACAATAATAACTTCGAATCGGAACTACGGTTCCGGTTGTTAACGTCCCCTGCGATGACGGAAACGGTTCACATAATGTTTTACTTGTGTAGGTATAAAATAAATAAATAATTTATTCATTAAACAATAAAATGGTTGAATGGACACGTTGTGTGGTACTATTGATCATCTATTGTGTATGTAGGCACAAGTGGTTATAATATTATGTGATACCTCAACACCTATTCATATGGTATTCATTTATTATTCTTTGCACTGGCTCAGGCATATAATGAGTAATAGGTATCTCAGGGTTGATGTTATCTGGGGTTGCGGGATGTTCGAAAGAGATACCGCGGCCCCGGAACGTAAAGGGAAATAACATGGGTGGGTTTTAGTCAGTAAAAGACTTACACTCCCCCCGCTCCGTCCAAAGCGGGGAAGTTATTTGATGATTTCCCGTACGCAAAAAGGAATAATAATGAAAGGCCTACATTCTAAAGAGTAGAGAAATAGATCGATGGAATTGTGTGTTAATCCTACTTAATATTATAAAAGTGAAAGTGAGTTTGTTTGTTACGTCTTCACGCCTAAATAGCCAAACCGATTTTGATGAATTTTGGTAAAGAGATAGTTGGGACCCTGGAGACGGACATAGACTAAAAAAAAGTGATCAAAGGCGGAGAAAGAGGGAAAAATAGGAGAGAGATTTTTTTTCGATCATCACGCGGCTTACATTTAGCGTTAGCCCAAAGTACGAAGTCGCGGGCGGAAGCTAGTTGTTTATATAAAATGTTTATCATGCTTCTGAAAAACCAGCACCCGAATTGCGTAACTTATTTTTTAAACACAAACCGATTCTGATTTAGAAGGAATGAAAAATGCCTTGCTTGTTTTGTTTGAATAATTCATTTACTTCTTTAAAGCACATAATTTTTTCGTGTTCTATTTGAGCGTTTAACACGTTAAGTGCGAAGCGAGGCCTAAATCACCCCTGATGCAACTTCCCTGTGGTGCGGCAAGCAAAAAAGTGAATTTCTCTGTCGTGCGAATGGCATAGCTTTGGTTTGGTCCAGTGTAGGAAAGAGATAAATATATATTTGAGATCACTAATGGTTCCGGACTCGGTGGTGTACCTACCTTGGTACCGGATGTCTTAGGCCTCGTGCCGCACTGAATTAATATAATTTTAATGCAGTGCGGAACGAGGCTAAAAATGTCCCATATCCCCCCTGACCTCGTACCGCACTCAACGCGAGCTTCCCGCGACCAGTGTTGTGCATCACGTCGATTGGAGAGCACATAATTGTATTTTTAAAGCCCGAGGCAGAATAAATAGGACAGTTTCTTTTCTACTTCTGGTTGCCTTTTTTTTCTATTCTGTGAACCGCATTAAGATAGATATACAAATAGAAAGATAAACCTTATGCATAAACCGTAATCCATTATTTTCCAATAATAAGTCTGTAATAGGTGCCTCTTAATGGTATAGAATGGAACGTTTCGTGCGCGAGTCCGACTCGCACTTGACCGGTTTTTTTTTCTTTATGGCGCCTTCAAGCACAATTTAGATTATTTAAAAAAAATGTATCCTTTGATAGCTTTGTGTTGTTTTGCCAGGTTTTGCCCTTAAAACGATCTAATGAGATATAATTGATCAAATTCGGTCAAGTCTTGCGTGGTTAAGACAGTTTAAAAACGTCGATATTATTTTTCCCATCACTAATCGCAGCGAAAATTTGCCCTATTTCAGTGCGTTACGAGGTGTATAAGATCCCATATTTTGTTTTGCTAATAATTCCTAAACTAGCCATCAGATCCCGGGGCGACGGTGGATTAGGGTTCATCAATTCACTGTCTATATCAATAAGGACCAAAATTCTTATTTATCTTTGATTTCGCGCCAGAAAATGGATTTTAGTCTGTAAAAGGAGGTGGGGTCTAATAGACCGCGTGTCGCCCTAACGTCTGGTCACGGTACGGGCCGATTATACCTCGTGCCGCAGGAACGGAAAGTATGCAAAAATTGGTGCCGCAGCTAACGTGTTAAGACAATTAGCCAGTTACATTCGCAGTGCAGTGAGCTGCACTCGCTGGAAGGATAACAAACCCACAGATATTTTCCGCACCACTCTTTATCTCCAAACATAGAATTTTGTTTAGCCTGATTTTTTCCGCTCCTGGACAAAGGCTTCCAGTTTTCGCGATGTTGCGCCTCTTCCTGCCAATTAATGAGAAAGCCATAGGTACGTCCAACTATCTCCTCTTCGGTCTGCGACCCCGTCTAGCTGTCTCAGGGCTCCAGTTTTGCTTTATGTGGGTCCTCAGCTTTGCGGCAGACATGGCCTGCCCAGTTCCATTTAAGTCTTGTTGCTTTATGAGCTACTAGCTTTTGCCCGCGGCTACGCTCGCGTTAATTTCGGGGTAACACAGTTACCCTTTTATTTTTTTGGGATGGGAAATCATCAAATAACTTCCCCCGCTCTGGGCGGAGCGGGGGGAGTGTCAGACTTTAACTGACTAAAACACTTATTTTCCTTCTATTGCACACAGTTCCCCTTTTCTGTTTTGCAGGTACCTGCGACCTCTAGTTTTTGCCCTTGCGCCTTATTGATTTGTAATAGCAAAGCTAAGTTTTTCCTTTAGGTACTTCCCTCTTTCTCCCTCATATCCCACTTAAAAAAAATATGTAGCCTATGTCCGTCTCCTGGGTCCCAACTATCTATGTACCAAAATTCATCAAAATCGGTTGAGCCATTAAGGCGTGAAGAGGTAACAAACAAACAAACAAACTCACTTTCGCTTTTATAATATTAGTAAGGAAAGGATGTCAGCAATTTGAGTTCTAGAGCTCAGTGAGGTGTTCCTTATTCGATCGGCGCTACATTAGCTTTGCCCGTTGGCAAACCTTGAGTTAGAACTTCTGGATGTTAGTCTAAGACCAAGTCTATGTACTATATGTTAGTATGGGCAGAACACACAACCTTCGTCCTTTTTTTACGGATGGGGAATGTGGGACGGAGTGTCAGACTTTTATAGGTTAAACGTGTTTAGAGAAAAACCAACAACGTATAGGATCGCACCTAAGTTGATATTATGCAACTAGACATATTCTTTAGGTACTTTATAAAACACAACGGAGTCTTTGCGATCACGAATCAGGTAGTGGAGAATTCTTATAAAGAAATTGTGGACTCTTTGATTGTGGTTTTATGTTGAATAGTCTTAGCCTTTTTTGAAGTTGGTTAAAAGGAACTGAAATTTGGTCATAAGGTAAAATGGATTTCGAACTCCGATACTTTATTTTAATTTAATAAAAGTCAAGTTCAGTAGCTGACTGGTAAAATTATTGTAAGCTAATTGCATCGTAAACCTAAACACTTAATTAAAACATTATTGAGAGTGGCTTAAGAAAATGCCTAACGAGTAATTATTTAACAATTTATTACTTTACTAACCTCCTCGGGTCGCCTTGGCCGATTTGCCCAGTTGCTGGAAAATCTTCCGAAGATAATACGGTCCAGATCAGTAAAAAAGTTGCGTGATGTCAACGTTTATCGATGAAAGTATCGATTACGCTTACCGTCCTTTTTTGTAAAGTTACCGCGAAAAAAGTTGAGGACAGTTTTGTTTCGTGTCATTTTTCCAATTCCTTTTGAGCCACTTGACAAGCAAACTTAATTAGAATGTATAATCGTGCCTCAAGATTAAACACAGAGATAGATACACATCGAATAACGGTTACTTCCCGCCGTATATGTCTCCATTATTTTTTTAATTGCCGCCGCTGATTTATCTCTCGTGCTGTCAAACACCAAGGTTTATGCAGACCAGTTGCATATTTTTTGCTAATAAAAGTTCAAATGTTTCTTTCACGAGAATTCGTCTGGTGCAAGTTTGAGAGATGTTACATCATCCACGTGAGTTAGCGAGGATTTCGTGACGAATTTGATTATTCTTTCATTGCTGTCGACATTCGAGACATTTGTATGCAAATGAGGGTGTAGTGTTCAATGGAAGGCGTGTCTTGTTGTTGTTGTCGTCACTCGGTGGTCGTAGTAAGCGTGAGTACACACGTTTGGCATCATATTGCGTGTTTCGTTTGTTCATGGCTATTTGGAATTTCATCCATGTGTTATTGACATACGACCGTGCTATTTTCTTCTGTTAATGAAGCTGAGTGCGCATTTATCTCATCTACATCCGCATTCATCGACGTAGTCTTTATCAGTTTAGATATAATTAGATTTGTAACAGATTCGAATGTGACTACCTTCAACCATTAAAGCTGCATTAATTGCTCTAGTGATCTTTTCAATTTTAACCACGTATTTATCGAGAAGGAAAATCCAATCCGGTTGATGTAATTTAGTCATTAAGTTACATGATATAGTACTTAGTACTTTACAATGGTTGAACATGATGGTTTTTATGAGCAAAAAGTGATTAAATGTTGTTTCGGTTAGAAGCTCATTAAATTAGTCACAGTTAAAAGTTAAAGGACACAGAAAGGACATTTGCTTTAAATTGTTGAGTTTTGAGGCTTCTCCCAGCAAGCCACTCAACAATTTTACTGGCGAAGTGTGGGTGTATCTACTATTGGGTGTACCTCTGCTACGACTTTCGGGGAATGCAGGCGTGATGTTTTGCGTTGATTTTAATCATTCCTCATTTAGATCTAATGAATGCCTTCCTTTGGTAACTAATTAGGTTCCTGCAATTAAATCCAACAATGGATTTTTGAATTAAATGCAATTTTTGTAGGCTATACATGAGATACATAAAAAGGTATATCTCTACTCCCTTCTGTTTGCGTGGGAAAATCATCTCGGGTGCTCTAAAAATATATAGAATATTCTTTATTATGTACACCATACAAATTACAAGAATTACAGTACATATACAACTTAATAACCTAATAAGGGGACACAATGGGCGGTCTTATCGCTAAAAGCGGTCTTTTCGAGACAACCTTTGGATGGATTTAAAGAAGAACGACTGTAGGTAGGTACTGTAGGGTAGTCTGTGGTGTTTCATTTTAAATGTTGTCTAAATGTTACAGGCAAATGATTGCCTGGCTAAAAACTACAACGTCGCTTTCCTAAGCAGGTATTTGGAGTAATGATGCCTTGAAATCTTCACTCCAGTGAAACCCTTCAGTATCTCTTATCGGTCTTCTAGCGAGATATACTTCACCTCACTTAAAAGTTACTTAGGTACTTCTTGGAATCTTATGGCAGAATCGGAAGATACCACTGCAAAGTACCAGATGCATGCAACAGGAGCCTTTTCTATAGTACCTGGAGCAATAATAAGCAAAATGCAGAGGATTAAGTAAGAAGTAGCGGTGTCGGGCTGTAACAGAGAGGGTAAACAATAAAACATTGATTTTTATATTTTTATATATTCATATTTCCAATTTCATTCTCTCATTTCATATTCAACAGTATTTTTTTGGTTATTTACGTTTTTGAATAACGGCTAGCAGCCACATGGCTAATTGTTGTGTTTTTTTTACTAAGCTGTTTCTATTTTTTAAAAGTTGTTTGTGAATAAGATTTTGTGCAGTTTTAGTTTTGTTCAGTTTGTGATATTTCACCTAACCAAAAATGCACAATAGTGTATTTTCATCCCTTGATAAAAGGTATGTGTTAAATTATTTTGTATTAGTCTTCTACCTCTCCACGTTATTTTTGTGTTATCGTATTTCAATTTTGTTATTTTATTGTTAAAGGGTCCTTCCTCGGGATGAAAGTTATCTAAAACCTGCAGTGTCTATCATTTGTACACCTAACCCACCTCTAATACCTGAAAACTTCGACCTTGCTCGAAAGGCAACGAGCGAGTGTTACAGGGCAGTAAGAATTGGTTGCTCCACTACTTAGTCTATTCTAAAAGTGACTCTAGCTATCTTTTTTGGCTTTTTTAAAGAACGGCTATCGTTTTCAAAGTGTTTCTTTGTATGTTATACAGGTTGGCACACAGCTACACAAACAGTTGTCACGCATTCAGAACATCATTTTATACCCCTTTGTAGCTACACGGATGGGTAATTATCAAATATTACCCAACCCTGGGCAGAGCGGGGGAGTGTGTTTTACTGCCTAAAATGCACATGTTCCTTTTTTTGCCCTTTATGTTCTAGGCGTCCCTTTGAATAGCTTTTTCTTAATAGTTGCTTCCTGCCTACACAGTCAAAAGGTATTGAACAACTGATTTGTAGTGCGTCGGTGACGTCGGGGTTTCTCAACCCTATATAACATGTTTTAACAGAATTGATAAAGCAAGTTTTATAGTAGCACTAGCTTTTGCCCGCGGCTTCGCTCGCGTTAAATTCGGTAGCGCCTTATTGATTTGTAATAGCAACGCTAAGTTTTCTCGTTTCTTCCCTCTTTCTCCCTCACATCCCACTTTTTTCAAAAAAATATTAGCCTATGTCCGTCTCCTGGTTCCCAACTATCTCTGTACCAAAATTCATCAAAATCGGTTTAGCCATTAAAGCGTGAAGAGGTAACAAACAAACAAACAAATAAACAAACAAACAAACTCACTTTCGCTTTTATAATATTAGTAAGGATTAGCTATGCTCAGCGGCTTCACTCGCCATTCAACTTCTTAGTATCGTAGTGTGATGTTATATAGTTTATTAATTACAATGCAAATTTTCAAGTCTATCGGGCCAAGGAATCAGTTTCTCTCAAACAAACTTTGTCACCCTTTTCACACCCTTAGGGGTTGAATTTTGTAAATTCTTATCTTAATACAATGCATTCGCAGCTATGTCCTAAAAGGATTCTTCATACAAAATTTGAAGTTTCTGAGTGAGATTTCGTGATGAGTGAGTCAGTGATTTTCCCTTTTATTTATAAGGCAGTACAATGCATTTTCGACGTGTCCATCAAAATTACGTACTTATCAACATTCACTCGGACAACTTTTGATATTCAACGACAGGGAAATGCATCATTAATCCTACTATGTAATATTATAAATGAAAAATGTGTGGATGGATAGATGGATCGATGTATGTATGTTTTTTACTCTTTCTCGTCAAAACGGCTGAACGGATCTTGATGAAATTTGGCACAGAGGTAGATTATAGTCTGGAATATCACATAGGATACTTTATCGATCATAAAGCGGGCGAAGCCGCGGGCGCCATCTAGTTTAAGATAAATCACTGAGTCCATATAAGACTGTAATTATATTAAACGATGAGATTAATGTGAAGAATTAGTACCGACTCATAACGACCAGACCATGGAGTATGTTTTAATTACTCAGTGGATCAGATTCAACGAAACAGTGTTCCTTATATTTTACTCAACAGAGGTTTTATTTATTCTTTATATCTTTTACTAGACAGTATAACGAGACATGTTAAGGTCATTTCAGATTAAATCTGAGAAATTAAGACGGGGATTTTAGAAATCCTTCGAGGAAAATATAAGACGTTAGTGACGCACGTAGATAACGCTTCTACTTTCAAAATTTAATTTTGGGTGCCTTTGTGACATCATCAATTATCTACGCCTTTTTTTGCGGATGGGAAATCATCAAATAACTTCCACCGCTCTGAGCGGAGCGGCCCCCCGCTCCGCCAGTGAGACTTGTACTGACTAAAACCGACCCATGTTCCTTCTATTGCCGTTTATGTTCCGGGGCCGCGGTATCTCTGATACAATCTAATTCAAAGATCTTGAACAACCCGCAACCCGGCAGGCGGTGGCCCTGGCAAGCCCCTCTGCTTTGCTGACATCTCTTTGAGGCGCGTGGAACACTAACGTGCCGTCGACACGGCCTGTCATCAATAGACGTCCGGGGCGTCTCACGCGGCGGCTGAGTTGGTTTGAGTTCTACGACTCTACGCCTTGTGAAGAAGTTCAGTTTAAATTATTGTAGTAAACTCTGTGTCAAGGTCTTTGTTTCAGAGGGACCTGACAAGCTCACTGCCTGCTGGGTTGCGGGTTGTTCGAAAGAGATTTGTTGTTGCTCGTATTCTATTTCATTCGTTCATTTATTCAATTGCTTACCAAAATCGGATTTCTAACCGCAAAAACCACGCGAATTTAGTTGCGGGTAAATTATATTAAAAGCTCAGAAGCTGTATTTGAGCACCCACCTGCTATTTTGGTTTGATATGGAAGACCAAAAAAAAACGACGAACTCAAAGTCACGACCGATGCATCGATTCAGTCGAGACGATGAACAAACGTGACCTTGAGTAGGGTGACCATGCTGTCGATAGTCCTACGATATTATATTATGCAAAGTCCAAAACGTAACGATTACTTTAAACAGCTTTTTGACAGCAATTACGTTCTTTATTGCATTAATTTAATTTCAGAAATTTGCCTAAGTAAGTACTTTACTTTAAGTTTAGCGCTTTTTGATTCAATGCTATTATGTGTGACATTGTATTGTTGTGATTTATATCTCTATAGTTATTAAACAAACAATTCTAGTAACTTTCTAGAAGGTTTGCTAGACTGTAACCGTAGCGAGGCTTAACCTAGGAGCGCTGAAAGCCAGGGGCGAACATTACAGCTGTCATTGTTCCGTGTCGGACAAGGTCGGCTGATGTAATACACGCGCGCATTGCACCAGACACGCCGGTCAACGACCTTGTCGGCACGGTCTATCGCAAATGGAAATTATGGTGAACATCGCGAATGTTAATGTGTGCGTAAGATTGCCTCGGGTAGTTGGTGCAAGCGCATACTGCTGAGCACGGGGATTTTTTGCGGATGGGAAATCATCAAATAACATCCCCCGCTCCGGTCTGAGCGAGGGGGAGTGTGAGACTTGTAGTGACTAAACCCTACCATGTTCGTTTTTTAGCTCTTTATGTTCCGGGGACGCGGTATCTCTTTCGAGCCCTCAACATCCACTGCCTGAGCATGTGGTGTTCATTCCGTACGTCGTGTGCTTTTGGTTGACATTCTGAAATTTCTCATTGGGTCAAATTTGGGTTAGTGCCGGGATAATGGCAATAGATAAGACCAATACATGCAGGGCAAAGTGAAGACAGATGGGGTAAGGCTCAGACTGAAGGAAGACGGTTCCGTGATGAAACTGTAGGACTATTACTGCGTTAGGAGCGGTCGAAATGGTTGGGCGATATCCTTAAACCCCTATTGTGGGTAAACATAGATGAGATTGACCAAAGCATAAGCTGAGTTTGGGACAACCAAATCATGTACCAGTAGTTGGTGAAGTCAATCTATGTCTGACATAGATATATATTATTATATATGTGATGATTAATCTAGCAAAAATGTAACCAGGATAAAAGATAAGGATTAACATTATCTACCTTCGGCTAGACACAAAATTCCCAAAACAGTCCCTTTTACCTTCAACAAATACTGCAGGACAACCTTAAACTTTTTCGGAAGTAATATTTTATCTGCAGAAATCATAACTTCTTGGATCTTGAAGCGGAACTAAGAGTAGGAAGTGCAAATAATATGTACCTACCTATGCGGAAAAACCTAATGATATATTTATGTCCGCTTAAAATTGCACAGTATATTATGTTGTCATCAATTATTTACCTGCCTTCAATCAATCATGCCAAGAGCAGTGATTGTATAAATTAAGTCTACAAGATATTTTAAAATTCCGAGTACCTTACTGTATTAATAAAATATATTCTTTATGGCTTTATAGACAGATTACGGATTATAGGTAATATTTTATTTTAATACTTTATCCGTGATCGATAGAATTGCCAACATATAGTTTCTGGTGGGCAATCCCATCAATCAGTTTAGAAATACATAAGTTCATGTTTGTATACAAAAATAAATATTCAATTAGAAGCGATGTATCTTTCCATATATAGATTTAAAAGGAATCCAAGAATGGTTATACTTATTACAGAATCACCGGCATATCCTACTTCTATTTCTGCTTAGGGCAGGTCATGGACCGAGCAAATGCGGAGCCGGGAGGTATAAATACATCCAGGTTCAACTTGAGACATAATTAATCCCATTTCCCAGTGTAAATACTATAATAATTGTGTAATGTATGGGCATTGATTCGTAATGAAAGAACCTTATCAGACTTTAAACATTTATTTTAAATAAATTCAATTTTAAACCACCATTTTTGAGAATCCTAATCTGATCTAACATTTTTTTTCTCTATTCTCAATTTAAACAGTTTGAGTACTTACGTCATTAGAACAGAACTGAATTAATCTCAGTAGGTACTTTAGAGGTTTTATTACTCAAACCTCTACTGTACTGAAATTAATTCAGTTCTGTTTTACCGATTTAGACAGAGGTATAAAAACATTTATACCCACATTACACTAGTTTATACCACACATGACGGCAGGGTTGGTGCACTGGCTGAGTGATAGACTGTTGCGCTGCGTGTCGCGGGTTCGATTCTCGCATGGGACAAATATTTGTATGGCCTACATATAATTGTTTCAGGATTGGCTGTTTGTGTGAGTTTAAATGCTTGTAAACGCGCCCACGACACAGGAGAAATTCCTAGTGTGGCACACAACGAAACAAACAATAACAATAATAGGGACGAACCTATTGCCATGAACCGGGCATAAATCTAGACTTCCAGCTGCTACTGAGACTGCAGCTGAGAAATTTCTAACCAATAACAAATTGTCCAGTCCTATAATCGAACCCAAGACCGACTTATCCGTAGCGCTTGCGACTACGAGACCAACGAGTGAATGAAGCTATGTTTAGCTGAAATTGGTACAAAAGTCCTGTAAAAAGTAGCCAGAGCGACATGTATTCGAATCAAAATAGATTTCATTTGCACTATTCACTAATTCCTATTATTGCTAGTATATAAAAGTGCAGGGTAGCCAACACTGAAACATAAAACCGGCCAAGACCGACTCAGACTCACAAACCGCAGGCTCGTACAAACTTGCGACATAAACAGCCATATCTTTTGACTGCGTAGATTTAAAGAGTTGATTTCACACAAAGGGACCACAGACTGGAGTATATGGTTAAATTTCAATTCGATAGCTCCATGCGTTTCCCATATAAAGGGTCTTGACATACAGATGGACAACAAAGTGATCAAACAAGGGTTCCGTAATTTCCTTTTGAGTTACGTTACCCTAAAAACATTCCTAACCCTACGAGGCCGAACGAAATAATTGAAAGTGTTGAACTGCTGATGTAATGAATTAACCTGTAACAGCAGACGGTTCAACCTTGAGCCGGGTCAATTGTACCGATTGCTTCGTTAGAACGGTATTAGATTGATAGTAAACTTTACGACAGACGACTCGTAGGCGGTGATAGACTACGCAGCATATCTTGTGAATGACCAGCGTTGATATTAATTTATTATGCCAAAGGTCTAATTGATTAGTGGTTATGATGTGAAGATACAATATGCCTTTTTAATAGCCTGAACTATCCAACTGCTGGGCAAAAACTCTTCCCATTCCTTACGCTTCAGAAAAGGCTATTTGAAAAAATCCGACTAAATGTGATGCTGTTAGCATGCGGTTCAAAGCGTGCATACAGCAGCATTAGCTCCCGATTCTCTCTGGGTAGTGAACGATAGGAACGGTCTACGTGAATAATCCGTCAATCAAAATGTCATTTTCACAGAGTGGCGGAGCTTTTTAAAGGTTTCCAACAACTAATAAAATAGTAATAAAATCAACTATTATTTTATGATTTTTCACTTAAATGGAGGGGTTTAAAAATATTATTTCACTAGTTCTAAGTTCCATATTTTTGTCGTATTTATTTCAGTAGACTTTGATGCTGGTTAGATTTTTCTCGGAATAAAAACCAACGTCCATACAAAAAGCGGACATCTCCTTTAATTTATAGAAAACAATGAATTATTAAATAAATTAAATTTGTGTTAGTAACGTCGAAACTTTTCGAGCCTGGTTACTTATTTCCTTTACTGACCGCACATCAGTCGACTCCTATAGAATATGGAACTCTTGCGCTAGAGATAGGGTGGAACGACCGACGTTATTCAGCGGTGCAATGTATCTATTTAATAGTTAAGGAAACACTGTCTCACTACCACAAGTAGCCCGGGAGCTGTTATTAATGTCAACTGTCAGTCAGCATGATGGCGGGAAATTGGAAGGTAGAAGCGTGCCCTGGACATGGGCTTGGTGGTATCGTGAGCCTGTGATGTAGTTAGTTAATTGAGTTATCATCCTGTATTTCTGTTACAAGCGGTAATTAGAAAAAACAACTCTGTTGACAGTGTAGGTTTTGCAGATTTTTTTAATCGACATTATAATTTGAATGGCGTGAGTTTCAGAATGATGTATGTTTTAAAATTTAAATGGTCTTTTAGCGATCATATTAAAAAAGCAAGTCTTATGTGTGTAGCGCTTATGATGTAGATACGTCTCTGTGCTTCAAATTAATTCATGTAATAAATAATAATGCGTGCTATTATTCTCATTATGCTCGTTAGGTTCACGTGTATTGCTCACAAAATTTACACAATACGCGTGTATGTCTATTATGTTACAACTATGTCGTTTAAGACAGCTGTGCTGATTATCTATCCTTATATAACATTATGATAACGGTTAATATTTAATTCATGCGCAAAGTAATGACTGCAGTCACTCGCTTTTTTTTAAATTATGTAGCGTGAAGATATAGAGAGAGAGAGAGAGAATATTACAGAGTAAAATCACTCCGTTGGATTTCCAAAGCAATTTACCACAATAGTGTTTGTTAGACCTAGAAAGGTATTGAGAAGAATTGGAATATTGCTAATGACCCAATAGAGCTCTTGCATTTTCTAACATACGTAAATAATTGTCTCTACAACATCCTTGAATTTATTTGTTATACAATTTTCCGACTCCTTTCCCACGTGTATTTATGAACGGTCAATTCAGTGGTAATAAATGATCCAATGACAGAGGCAGGCACTCTCGCTGTCGAATTGTTACCGTTGATTTGTGATTCACTATGTGAAAAAATCTTGTTCAAAATAAAACAGCCAATCTCAGTCATCATTATCATTTAATGAATCTGTTATTTACAAAATTTCGGTGGACTTTGTCAACAATAAGCTTCTGCATGTTGTACCATTAGCGCAAGCGGGGCGTGCGCTAGGCTCTCTGAATAGACTTTCTAAAATTAACATTTTAACTGCCTATAGCAACCCATCAAATTCCACACTAGGGTACACGTCCCTATAAACGTTTAGCAACTTGTGTCTGATACATGTTTTGAAACTTTTTTTGTATCACAATGGAACAAAAATATTTCAGTTTACATTACGACTTGTGCTCTAGTGTGGCTGAAACAATTTTTTGCTATTTTAAACCTACAATCTCACAAATTAAATGGAGGCTTTTATTGTTCTGTATTCGATTTGGGTTGGTCTTTTTTCCAATCTTCAACATGAAAACCATATCAATCGGACGAACTCTTTTCTTTCGAACAATAAGTAAGGTTTTTTTTTAAGGATTATGTTAGTATTCGAAAGAAAGACTGCTACCTTTCAAAACTATTAGTGACTTGCCTTTTGGCACAAAGTAGGTACACACATCCCGAAGAACAAAACGATGCCTAAGGCAGTTCTACAGAGAAACATTAACGTTTCTTACTACACACAGTTAAAATGCTAAACATATTTTCAAAATACATCGACTGAGCTGTTTACTCACAAATAATGACAAATAAAACTGTATTGTATTAATTTTATCATTTAATAACTCATAATTTAACGCATGCGCTCAATCAAAACAAATCCAGACTAAAAACACAAATACAACTAATATGTAAACAGCTCGACACTCCAAATGAATATATAAACAATACTTTGAGCCAATACTGAATAATACAATGTAATTAAATAATATATTAAACATTCACAATGAATTACAATGTTATATGTGCATCTCTGTGCTTCCATTCAAAGTTAATACATAAAAATCGCCTCTAAAAATAATCATGAGATATTACAAATTCATGATTGTATTCGCGGTCGTCGAAATCAGACCAAAATATATTGTAGTCAACATGATTTTTATTTGGATCATCACGATCATAAACTCTTCGGTTACATCGATACTTCAGTTAGCGTCTTCCCTCGACTCCTAAATAATTTTTAATCTTAAAAACATAATAACACTTTTGGTTTTTACATAAAGCTATATAACAACAGTAACATTAATTCATATTTTTCTGAATATTCCTTAGTACGTTCTATACACTTTGTAACTTCATATCAGATTACATTAAACCTTATAAAAGAAACTTCATTAAAATTATCATTTACTTATAGGCATACAATACAATACAGGTTGTTAAAAAAGAAATATTCTCAATATTTTTTACGTTTATCACATAAAATACCTTCTCCTAACAGCTAATTGCCTTCCACATTCCTAATGATAAAGTACATCTAATGCTTAAAGCTCAATTATGCAATTTATAGACAGAAAAATATCTATGACAAAAATATATATCCTATAGTTCAGATATATACACACACTAATGTGGCAAGTACATAAAGCCTATATGACGACACCTAACTATCAAGTGTTTGGTATTGCATGTAAGATGCACGTACAATTGACAGCGTTACGTTTCACTCACTCTATGTAAACTCACTTAATATTAGCGTATTTACACAAGTAGTTGTTCGTCACAATGGCACTATAAGATTTCTATACAATGTCAAAGATTGGAAGCGAGAATAGTCACTGCAATTCGCATTGTACTTTAATGCCTTAAAAGTGCTTCATCAAGATTAGAAAAAGTGTACGCAAATGACGCTTATAATCTGCTTCAATATTTCTCTCGTCATAAGTCGTATAGAAAAAAGCCAAGCTCGAAAAGTTAACATAGTCTAGCAAGTTTAAAGGCAAAATGCTACACTAACACGATGTACACACACTATAAAATATATTAATAGGGTTTAATCGTATAAATTGATAGTCCCTTGCCTCATTTCAAAATCCAAGCATCAAAACTGGAATCTAACATACCTATAATGACATCCAACTACTTTCAGTTCATTCATCAACTTTCGACGAAAGAGTCTAACATTTTAAGCCGTTTTTTAATTTCAACGGGACATGAATTTGTTTTTACTAAGTACCCGATGTCCTAACCGCAACTTATATTTACAACTGTGCATAGTATTTACATTGTTACATTTGTAAAACTTTCAAGGATTTAACACTTTTGTTAATGAAAACATGTATGAATTTAGACCTTTTGACAGAAATATCTTATTGTCCGTTTTCAAAGGGAAATTAACCCAGAATGATATGCGCTTGTATAGAAGGTGAAATAGTGTCTACATTTCTAAGTATCATTCTATTTCTTCTAAGTACTGAACAGCCTCTAAGTACTAATATTATTGCTAATGACAACTATGGACAATTTAGTTAATGTTCACAAAAACTGCGGTGCTTGAGTATTAAGTACACATGAATGTTTTAACATCGCTTGTTGACGTTAGCACCACGACACATATATGGCACGTTGGAATATAGAACCTTATCCCTTCCAATATTTTCGAAATGCAAAGCGAATGTACATAATACGCTTTATTGCTTGCAGTCAATTCCAGTTATTTATTAATGTCATTAACTTATGGTAACTTCGTATAAATCTTCGCATCGAAGTGTTATTTTTTTTGTTTATTTTATATTTTTTCTTCAACAAAATGAGTTATTTTCTAATATTAACTTAATTTTAATAGCACTGTACATTACTGTCAGAAAATAAATCATTTTGTCAGTTTTTCAGTTTGTCGTACAAATTACGAGAATTAATAAATACCTAATGGATTTCAAGAAACCTTTATCACAGTGTCTCCAATGTGTTGAGATCGTATAATTTGTTTAGTTATTGGAGAATAAAAAAGGGTTCGTGAAATCTAATTGTTTATCAAATCACCTATAATTTCGCTATAAACGCCCAAATGTTTGGAGGTAGAATATGTCGTCGGCTAATATGGGCTATAAAAGATTAATGTACAGGTAGGAATCATTTTAATGGACTCAAATTGAGTGATCGAGTGATTAATTTCGTGAGTGACAGAGCCATGATAATGAGTACTAAATACAAATGTACTTTTCTTAGGAAGACAATAATTTCGAACCATGGAAAAGAAAATGAGTAGAACAGTTTCATTTTTGAAATAGATCACAGCTCAAAGACGAATAGTTTTTTTTTTAAATTTAAGTGTTTGCCGCGTACCCGATTAGCCGACTACTTTTTTTAGCAATTCATCATTAAATGGTCTCCTTGGTAAAGTTTGACCTTTCTGTGACCATCGTAAATGGGAACCTTAGTTACCCCCTTACTATTAAATGCTGAATAAAGTACATAATATGAATGAAAATAATACTTTGTTATTTTTTTATTCAGAATCCATTGCACTGATATATAAAAATATTGTACCACTATGAGAATGTGTTTTAGCCCTGATGCACCTTTTTTACAGATTTAATAATGCTTGTTTGAAATATCTATTGTAATTTCTGTCATAGTTGAGACTTGCGGCGGTTTATCTTTCTCTATTTAGAATTAGTGCAACATTTTTATACCAGCCTAGTAAGGAGGTAAGTGTAACTAAGGATCAAGACGGGCGTGATTTGATTAACTCAAAATATTTAAATTAATTTAGAGTTTAGCAAATGACGCTCGTCCGGCCCTCAACGACTTAACAACGCTCATTGAATCGTAGCTGTTATTCCGTAGTCCATAGAGTATACTACAGCACGCTCTCCCTCTGCGGGCCGCGCAGGTCGCTGGGCGAGGTGGGCTCGGAGGGCGACGCGGCCGTGCGCACGATGGCGGGCGGGTCGTGGTACAGTATACTACAGCACGCTCTCCCTCTGCGGGCCGCGCAGGTCGCTGGGCGAGGTGGGCTCGGAGGGCGACGCGGCCGTGCGCACGATGGCGGGCGGGTCGTGGTACAGTATACTACAGCACGCTCTCCCTCTGCGGGCCGCGCAGGTCGCTGGGCGAGGTGGGCTCGGAGGGCGACGCGGCCGTGCGCACGATGGCGGGCGGGTCGTGGTACAGTATACTACAGCACGCTCTCCCTCTGCGGGCCGCGCAGGTCGCTGGGCGAGGTGGGCTCGGAGGGCGACGCGGCCGTGCGCACGATGGCGGGCGGGTCGTGGTACAGTATACTACAGCACGCTCTCCCTCTGCGGGCCGCGCAGGTCGCTGGGCGAGGTGGGCTCGGAGGGCGACGCGGCCGTGCGCACGATGGCGGGCGGGTCGTGGTACAGTATACTACAGCACGCTCTCCCTCTGCGGGCCGCGCAGGTCGCTGGGCGAGGTGGGCTCGGAGGGCGACGCGGCCGTGCGCACGATGGCGGGCGGGTCGTGGTACAGTATACTACAGCACGCTCTCCCTCTGCGGGCCGCGCAGGTCGCTGGGCGAGGTGGGCTCGGAGGGCGACGCGGCCGTGCGCACGATGGCGGGCGGGTCGTGGTACAGTATACTACAGCACGCTCTCCCTCTGCGGGCCGCGCAGGTCGCTGGGCGAGGTGGGCTCGGAGGGCGACGCGGCCGTGCGCACGATGGCGGGCGGGTCGTGGTACAGTATACTACAGCACGCTCTCCCTCTGCGGGCCGCGCAGGTCGCTGGGCGAGGTGGGCTCGGAGGGCGACGCGGCCGTGCGCACGATGGCGGGCGGGTCGTGGTACAGTATACTACAGCACGCTCTCCCTCTGCGGGCCGCGCAGGTCGCTGGGCGAGGTGGGCTCGGAGGGCGACGCGGCCGTGCGCACGATGGCGGGCGGGCGCTGTGCGAGCGCGCCCGCTCCCATCGTGATGGGCGTGTCGTCCTCGTCCTCCTCGTCGCCTTCCTCCAAGTCCTCGTCGATGGGGGTGAGAATATCCATCGGCTGTTGGACTTCTTCTTGTTTTCTGGAAACGGAATTGGAAAGGTTTTAGTGATAACAATATGTGTTTCAAAATTATATTTACTATTGTTTATCGATATTGTGAACTCGATTCGAAATTACAGTAATTCACACAAATATATCACTTAACTTCCCGAAAAAATAGGCTGAGGTTTTAAGTTTGAATCAAACTTCATGGTGGCCCAGAACATCTAACATAAAACATGGCAGTAACATTTTTTTATATCAAAGGGACGCAGAGGCCCGAAACGGCGAGGCATAAGCCGCACGCTCTCATTCACTCCAAATCATTATCGTCTTGACTGTACTTGCATAGACCGATGCGATGCTAGCAGCTACCTTCCGAGCCGCCATAAAGTTTGAATCGAACTATAACTTTAGTACGACACAATTCTGCACACAAACAACGATCCATATACTATTTCAAATATAGTAGAAAAGTGAGGAAACTTTGTCATTGCAGCCGAGCCGAGCCACCACGAGAGCGTTATAGAGCCGAGAACATCAGTGAACATTTTTCACGTGAATCGATACACTTCGGAGAAATTAAATAACAGAACAAAAAGTACTTTTAACATTAATCAATCCTTACTAATATTATAAAAGCGAAAGTGAGTTTGTTTGTTTGTTTGTTTGTTTGTTTGTTTGTTTGTTTGTTTGTTACCTCTTCACGCTTTAATGGCTGAACCGATTTTGATGAATTTTGGTACAGAGATAGTTGGGAACCAGGAGACGGACATAGGCTATTTTTATTTAAAAAAGAGTGGGATATGAGGGAGAAAGAGGGACGAAACGGGAAAACTTAGCGTTGCTATTACAAATCAATAAGGCGCTACCGAAGTTAACGCGAGCGAAGCCGCGGGCAAAAGCTAGTATGAAATATTTCTCCCGTGCTTTGGCTTCTCATACTGAAGAAGAAACAATGGCATGACATTGCTAAACAGCCTAATATTAAAAATAATAAATTCAAATACTTTTTAAATAAATATCAATTTGTTGTTTTAAGCAAATTATTTTATAAATGATCATGTTTATTTGCGATACTCTGTTGATAAACACAAGCCCTTGTTGGAAATCGTAGTGCAATAAGAGTCAGTTTTCGAGGAAGTGTATTGAAAAAGACTACAAAAGTTACCACTGACTAGCCTTGCCAGTCTGGGGTCACTGACTCAGTACAAACATAGAAATATGATTTTTCTCACCTGCGGAACAGTGGAGCAGCAAACGAAGTCAAAGTACTAGCTAAGAAGAATGCTGCAGCCATGTAGAAGGATGCGTCGTAGTTCTTGGTCGCGTCGTACACCGCGCCCGCCAGCGGAGACCCGATCATGGCGGCCGCGCCACGGAACAGGATCAGCAGCCCGAAGGCATTGGTTAGCTTGTCCAGACCTAGCAGATCTACTAGGATGATTGAAGTTAGGGAGATGTAGCCGGCTGGAAATACGAAAATGAAATGTTAATACAATAAAAGAATTAAGGGATAAAGGATTTTACATAAATCATCATTATTCATTTCATTTACTTTCAAGCAAAAAGTATATAATATTGTATGATAGAATTATTAAGACTAAAAAATACGTCTCTTTTAAACTTTATGTCGATGTCGGTATGTTGAATGCTGCGTATACCTATAATTAGCATACATTCCAATACTTTTTTTTTCTATTCATTCTTAGACTTATGAATGTTATCAAACTATAACCATACTCTAACTCCATTGACATATTTAATAAGAATCAAATGCATCGTTGCTTACACACAGAATGTTCACGGAGTGGGTTGCTACGTTACCCGTGCGATTCATTTGTTAGCCGGCCACGCATACTTGTGTAGCCGTGGATGGCTGGTTGCGGAGAACGATTCCCTTTATATTTTCACTAGCTTTTGCCCGCGGCTTCGCTCGCGTTAAATTCGGGGTAGTCCCCTTTCCTGATTTACAGGTAACTGCTACGTGTAGTTTTTGCCCTTGCGCCTTATTTATTGTAATAGCAATGCAAAGTTTTCCCTTTTCTTCCCTCTTTCTCCCTCATATCTCAATCTTTTTTTTATAAAAAAAATTGCCTATGTCCGTCTCCAGGGTCCAACGACCATACAGCCCGTAGACACCTAATAACAGGCGACCGATGTCTGTCAACACATCTGACTAATAAATCTTATACAAGTCGCCACTCAACAATTTCGAATCAGTTTCGACCACTTCTGTGATCCGTAAACACTTCCGTGTTACCGTATAAAAAACTCAAGAACAAAATATTACAATGGCCCCATGTACAATACGTTGGTGTGTTAAAAACGGTCAGAATTCGAGTTTCCGAAAAAACGGTATAACATTTCATCGGTTTGTTAATAATTACATAATCATAATTAAACAAACTTTTTGATATTATTTATTGGAGTTCATCATAAACTGGCCATAGCTACAGGTGAAACTGTATGTACCACCGACCCGCGTTGATGTCTTTTGGGACAGGTCTCTTTCTTATGATAGTACTTAGAAAGTGACAGCAATAGTGGGAGTGTACTATAGGCAAAAAGTTAAAGATGTACCAAATCTACTATCGAAATTCGTTATCGATAAAGCATAAATCCTACATTATGTTATTTTAAAAAAACGTTACTTACTAAACATTTCAAACATTAAAAAAAATAAGGAATGTTTAGTAGTAATGTGATAAATGAAGTAGACTGCCTATTTAAGACGATTAAAATACTACGTATGTATATTATTTTTTTTACATTTCTATGAATTGTGAAATGATGATTGGTTCTAAATACCCACAAAATCCTGAATATAAAATTAAATGGATTATTGCAACCAAACTAGAGAACTGGTTTCCTTTAACATATAGTACTAAATGTTCATAGCATTTTACTGAGGATTGTTTTATGCCTATGAAAAACCGTCACCGGTTCAAAAACGATTGGGTAGGTGTTTCTACGTTATACATTTTCTTTACCAGTTTTTTTTACAATGTTTGAACATTATAAAAAAAGACTGGTAAATAATTAGTAGTCGTTACAAAAGGTACTCCTTTTGTAATAGGTAACTAGAATAACTTTATTGTACTTGAAATGATTTCTCAAAGTACCTTCGAATGGTCTCGCGGAGGTTCTCTAAACGTGAAGATGAATTTGAATTCATAAAAAAATTAGTAAATTTTTTCAAAAACAAAAAATCTTTCAAAATATTGTTCATATATATGTATTTTTCGATTTCATTCGGTTTTGAAATCGGAATGTAAAAAAAATATTATTTTAAACATTTTGATTATAGGTATGGAAAGGTATCGATAACTTCGTGTTTTTTTTGTAACCTGTCCCATCCCTAATTCTACCCTATGACCTTGGTAGGGCCAATCAGAATGCAGTACCCCGCTTCCTCATACCTCGGCTAGTTGACAGAATTGGTTTGGAACAAAATATCAAACATTAGGCGTCTACGGGCTGTATGGTCGTTGCCAGGGTCCCAACTATCTCTGTACCAAAATTCATTAAAATCGGTTTAGCCATCTAGGCGTGAAGACGTAACAAACAAACAAACTCACTTTCGCTTTTATAATATTATAGTAACGATACAAAGGTTGGACATGGCCGAAGTGGCACTGACGTGAAAACGTATGCGTGTACTGTACGATGTTCTGACCCCCGTCTCCCCTTTCTTCTGAGGTACGGAACCGAAAAAAAATTTGACCATGTTGATATAGCAGTTTTGTAGGAAAAACCTGCCTTTACTGTTTTTTTTATGTGGATTGATGTCCTTTTCCCCGCTGTGGGGCGACATTTCATTTTGAGTTAAACATAAACCGCAAAGTCTTATAACATCGGATATCTTCTAGATTCAACGTTAATATACTTACAAATAGCGATTCCAAAAGCGATGGCTATTGCAACGTATGAGGCATAAGAGCTGCAGAAGGGAGTCAATCCAACTGATATCTGTAACATTATTATTATTGAGTTAGCGTTAAACAGCTTTTTAATTTAAAAACGTTTTGCTAGTCGAATACATCGTCGAGGAACTCGTATAATAGCGGCTGCTCGGATTGATCTAAGGTTAAGCCGGGCTTGGCTAGGTTGGTCTGTGGATGGGTGACCCGTCAAATACTGAGTTTCCTCCGTACCTCGGAAAGCACGTTAAGGTGTTGGTCTCGGCTGTCATTTGAAGATCTTTGACAATCGCTACAGATAGTCAGTGTCCTGAAAGTCTGACAACCAGTATTACCCAGTACTATCCGGGCTGTCGAGGTCAGAAAGGAAGTCGCTCCACGTAAAATACTGGTATTTAGCTGCATCCGGTTAGACTGGAAAGCGACCCACGACGACATAGTTGGGAAAATGCTAGGAAGATGATAAAGATGCTAGTCGAATACATGACCTCCTCGTCTTTTAGAACTCTGTTAAAAAATTTAACACATACCAAGCTTGGTTTTTGGTACACTATTCACTAACTTACTTATTTACTATTGTCTAAATTATTGGCTTTAGTGAAAATGTACCGTTTAGGAGTTTGCCGCAGACAACGAAGATGACTCAAGGTTTTCAAATGCTAAGTAGATTCTTACCGTGGCGATGACAAGGCAGACATTGTTGAGCAAGAGCGAGTCCATCCAGGGGAAGTCTGCGACCCAGCCGCACGCGATACGACCGAATGTGTTCGTGATACCGATGATGGACAGCAGGAACGACGCTTGCGATGGTTCCACACCCTGAAAATGTACGAAAATATTATATACAATCAATTAAAATTGCAATTACTAGGTAAAATTTAAAACAGCCTTTTACTGAAAATATTTACAGTTCACGGTTTAAAAAAATAAACAAAAATTGTTATTAATACCATATATTTTTTATCTATCCGTCTGCATGCTACGCCTAAACTTGAGGGTTAATTTTCCCTGGCAGATAACTTAGACAATAGGCTAAGATTCAATTTAGAAAAAGATAAGGATTCCATGCAAAAAAAAAAACAGAAAATTATTAATAAATCCTGATCCAAAAAGGGATTTTTTTTTATAATAATTTCACGCAAACGGAAGTAGCGTACAACAATTAGTCGAGTAGTCGTCAAATTGCTTGAAAATTAGGACTATATAGAATTTATATTAATCCAATGTGGCTAGATGTGGTATCCTGGTTCCAAAATTTCCTGATTTAAAAAAGTAAAATCTTTATTTACTTATCCGGCGCTGATTGCATCATGACATAATGAACTGAAAACAAAGTTGATACTTTCCTAGTCATGAACGAGAGTACACCCTTTGGCCCCAACGATAAATTCACAAAATACCTTAACACACCTTCAGACATTTTTTTCAATCACGCTACATGTCCAACGACGTCATGAAATGCCCCCAAAAGTACGATCGCATTTGGCACAAAATATAATTGAAGCATTACGATTAAATTATTAGACATAGAAATCTTGTAGGTATGGATACAGCAACTTCTTAATACTAAACATGTGTACTTATATAATTCTGAAAAAATAGGGTGTGCACGAGTTGGATTGAAAAAAAAAAACAAACATGTGACCCGCGTACATGCCAAGAGAGTAATTATAGTTTAGGTGTATTTAACGAAAATATCTAAGGGCTCAGGCAAATGACCGACAAATATTTTGTTTGGTGGTATAATTAGTGCCCACGTTTCTTACCTTGAAGGACTCGGTCAATGTTCAATGTTTTATGAAAAGCCGATGAACACCTTTTGTGTGGGTTAGACTTGAGTAAGTTTGGTCTTTGACATAAAGAAATCAATTAAGATCCAATTCAATATTGGTTAAGGCCAGGTTTTGTTTTCAAATACTGGATATGGTTTACTTAAACTTTCTTTACAGCGTTTTTATATTTTTTTAAGGGGGATGGCTAGTGTAAAACTAATAGCCCTAGCGCATAGCTGGTGGTTCGAAGTATCGTATATCTCAAATAGCTTGACTTCATTAGTGAAATTGGGACCGAGATGAATAGAATATTCTTTATTATATATACACCATACAAATTACAAGGATTAAAGTTTAGAACTTATAAATAGGGCGACGCCGTGGGCGGTCTTATCGCTAAAAGCGACCTTTTCAAGGCAACCTTTGCAAGGGAGGAGTAGAGACAATACTGTAGGTAGTCTGTGGTGTTTCATTACTCAAATGAATAGCTACATTACAATACATCATTCGCATCACCATTAATTTTTCATTGCATTATTTGCTAGCTATTTATAGTCACGCCATTTATAGTGACTTTTTACGGTTTTCCCAATACATGTCATGTCTATTACTTTGTGGTCATGTCAGTGCAAAATACAAAACCGTTTTATAAAAAAGTATGATACAAGAGACTGCTTCTTATTCACTAGTTAATATCTTTCAATACCCTTAAGGTCCGCATGGTGTATCCTCCTTATATAGATGAGGCTTGTAGTGGCCAGTGGGAACCTTCTTGGCTGATTATGCTTAGTATACTCACACTAAGCCGAGCAGCATCGACGATGTACACGAAGGGCACATACAGTCCCGCCATGCCGAAGATGTTGGAGACGCCGATCAACATGAAGGCGGGGTCGCGCAGGAGGCTCACGTCTAACATTGAAGAGAGAGCTGACTTGAAGGATTCGGGTAAATGCAGGCAGGGGCAGAGGTCGTATTCTGAAAATGGGTAATAAGAATTAGTTAGTTTGCTGCTGTTGCGGAAAAAGGAAAGCTATATTTTGTAATTAAACCATTTTAATCATGAATTGATACGACTTTCATAAAAAAAAATGGCTTCCTTGTGGAAATGTGGAAGATGCGTCTGCGCAATTTTATGGCGTACAAACCTTATTCCTTATCATTCACTTCAGTATATTAAATAGATTGGCAAGAAAGATCGTCGAGTAATATTTTAGAATATATCTCACATATGCTTTGCCTTGCCTTTTCTACTTTAATTATCGATAAATTGCTTGAGTCTTGTAGATCTGTCACAATTTCAAAGCGTATTATTGGAGCTCTGATATTTACCTCCAAATAAAAACATGTAAGCGCTAAGCCACAACATGTCATAAAATATCATGGGTAATCTAACTTACGTTCTTGTCTCTCCAGGTCACCAGTCTGTCTACTTTGCGGTAGACTAAGCACAGAGTTTCGGTATCCTTGCAGAGACTTCTGACTCTGGTACTGAGGCAGGTTGAGTACAGATCCTGAATAGAAGATATCCTTGCGAGACATCGGACGAACCATGCGCGATGGCTCCCGGGGGCCCGCGGACACGGACAGCTTGGAGTTGTACATCATGCTTTCGGTGTCACCCTGGAAGGTTTAAAAGGTATTTTTAGTTTTATTTTAAATAAGAAAGCTGAAATGGCAGTGGGGCGGGCCATATAAGCCGTAGATTTTTTTTTATGTTTCAAAGATCATCCCCAAAAACAAGGTAATGTATACAACGCCTGATCTTTTTCTTTTTACCTGAAACGATGTAAAAAAACAAACGCTGGCATACAAGAGCACAAGTCGATATAATTACATGTATGTCATAGGTACGTGATTTTCTCAATGATTCTGAAAATGTAGTGATTCAATGCGCCGTGTTTAGAAATACATCTCGGTATGCATTAGTCGTCATTTACATAAATGTAGGAAGATAGAACGCTAAAATATTTTATTGTGCTTTATGTGTGTTTTTTTTATACTTACATTATGAATAAGTTATTTTTGATAACACTATTACAAATAACTATAGCATAGGTACATAACATCATGAAATGTATTAATACCTTCAATGTATTGTTACAACAATATGACACGCTACATATAATAGCTTGTATTTTACATATAAGTACTTAGGTATCACTGTTTTCATAATATTAAATAATTTTAAAATTCTAGATCCGTTTCGAAATGATATAAATGAATCTATTAAATAACACTAAATGGTTCCATAACAAATGTTTCGTTTTCAGACATGTATCAGTCACAGCTTCAAATTATTTCTCAGTTAATGTCCTATGTTCTAGAATGATTGATGACAAGTATATTTGAGTAAACTAATGACATCTATTTTAAAAGTTTTCGCGTATAAACAGGAACCATATTGTATTGGATTCCTGCCAGTCGGTGTACATTTGGCAGACAATAACTAAAGTTCAAGGCTAAGTTTTGTAGAACAATCTCATGTGGGATATTGTGACAATATGACCATATTAATGCCCTTGACAACAAATTGTTTTCATTCATTTCAAAAGTAGGTCAATTGGTTTGAACTAAATACAATTTCAACACTGTTTTATTTAGTTCAGCTTATTTACATGAATTAGTGGTATTATGGGTGCTCATATGAGTAGTTTTTTGTTTTCAATGCTATGTGTTAGAACTAAGACTTGGGGATATTTTAATAGCCTCGAGAGTAACACGAATGGGCGAATCTTAATTGCGTATCGTAACGCAATGTTTTCAAAGCATAAAATCCCTAATAAATTTGACGGCACAGTTGGCGCAGTGGCTGAGCGATTGACTGCTGCGCTGCGTGTCGCGGGTTCGATTCCCGCACGGAACAAATATTTGTATGACCTGCAGATAGTTGTTTCGGGTCTGGTTGTTTGTGTATGTGAGTTTAAATGTTTGTAAACGCACCCACGATACAGGAGAAATTTCTAGTGGGGCAACGTTTAAAAAAAAATGTTTATGGTAAAAAAATCTATTATACTTACATCAGCATTTCTGTATTGACTGTTCATTGAAGTTTTGGACGTTGCTTTAATTGCAGCTAGGGACGGTTTGAATCTGCAATTTGAAGATAGCCATCATTTAATCTTAAAATCTTTTCTGTTTTCATGTTAATTATTGTAATTAGTGCTATACAGTTTTAATTAACTATTAATATATTAATGGCAACAATTGTTGGGTTCTTTAGAGACAATACATAACCTCCGGTCAGCTGCATGATATTTTGAACTTATGGAGGGTTTTATTGAAGAAGAACAGCAGTTTAATCGTTGAGATACAAATATCAAAAAAATACAATAAATAAGTAAGTAAAACAAAATTTATAATAAGAAGTAAGATTAAGGGATTTGCAATGCAATGTATTCTTTGAAAAATATATTGCATGTCAGAGAATCGTAAAGTACTTACATACAACAACATAAAGCAATGATTCATCAGCTCAAAGAACCTTACAACATTAATATTAGACAATAAACATGCAAAATTAAACAAAGGACCACTTCGCCACCTATAAACAAGAAATGTCTCAAAATGTTTACACATAAGGCGCTTCCATTGATTTCTATGTGCTACTACGCGGCGTATCAATCAAAACATTTGACCAATTAAATCAAAGCGTTGCGACGCCATTCATGCTTGTTTTCTCCAGTCGATTCTACTATCGCTGTCTGTCGTTAATTTATGGATTGATTGGAGTACTATTTGCATGATAGGATTTTTCCAGAAGTGATATAATAAGCACAATGAGTACGGAATGTTTTTCGCTTCAATGGTACGTTTCAACATTTATGAAGAGGTTAATGTGGTTTATGATGTGCTATTCATTACCAAACGCAATCCCAACAATGAATATGAAGATAATTGTGAACAATCATAGTGTATTTGAAAGTTATTAGATGCCACTACCAAGCTTTTTGCCACTAGTGCTTTTTATTAAAATTATTAAGACTCAAAAAAGATAAGATAGTTAAGATTATGAGAATAAAGCTCAGCACTACAGGCACAAAAACCATTAAAAAACTGATGAAAATAATTACTTCACCTGTAAATTCGCCAAAATGGCCTTTACATTTAAAATATTTTATCATAATTCATACAGTTTTAAGTAAATTAAAATATTGTATCATTAAGATTTAAAAAGTTTTTATTGACACTATATGGTGAATGCTGAGTATACCTGTAATAGGCACTTATTTCACTTTTATATATTTTATTACATTTCCTTCAAGTTTCAGCATGTGCTGCTGTTCGTGCACCAAATAAATAAATCAAATCTCCATTTATGTGACGCAATAATTTTCACCAGTTCTAACAATTACTTCCCCCATAATATCCCTCGCGGACCCTCCATCAACCAGCACCCTATAACAAAACAATTCTACTACCTATCGCCAGACCTGTCCCCGGTACTTTGCTTGCGCTGCCTGTCGAAGAACGGCACGGATCCATTCTTGGGCAGGCCCGGGGCGTGCGCGCTGAAGGCGGGGGACGAGACGTTACGGGACAACAGCTGCTGTTGCGGGTTCAATGTTACGTTGCCGTTTTCGCCCTGAGGAATAGATTGAAAATGCATTAGTATGGAGTTAACATAATGCCTGTAACCCCGATAAGGCCTATTGCCAACCGGGCACAAACTCAGACTCCATGATGCTACTGACAAATTCCTGTTGGAAAAACACAATAACATATTTCTATGTGTATTAGTGTATAAATTCTCAAAATAAATAGGTAGTTATATTATTTTAATGTTTTTTTTTACATCTAATTTTTGTACCCTATCACAATGTTGTCGTATTTAAGCCCAAAGGTTGGCTGGTAGAGAATGCCTTGTGGCAGTAAGTCCGCCTATGTACCACTATTATCTAACTAAATATATCAATAAATAACACTTGCTCCGACTTGAGAACCGAACCAGGACCATGCTCAGCAAACACGCTTACGACCACTTGAACAACGGGGAAGAAGGTAATACTAAAAACTGATAACAATACGAACTGATTACCTATAACGTTTGTGAGTCTCATATTTTTGTGTTATTGAGATGAGTCCTTCACTAGAGGCAGAGTTCACTCGAAAGCATCCGCACTCACTAGTACTATGAGACCCACTGGCGTTTGATTGGATCCTTCAGTCTAATTAGTTTAACTCCGTAATTACAGTTAGGGCTAGACGTACAAAAAAAAAGCCAAATGCGAGTCGGAATCGCGCATCGAGGGTTCCGTTCAATCTTGCGACATAAATGGCCATATCATTTGACTGCGTAGACTTAGAGGGTTGATTCTGTTGACTCTAATCACAGGGCCAAGGGCCGACAGATTGTATTAGATATGATTTTAATTTCAACTCGATACCACCACGCGTTACCGAGATAAAGGGTCTTAACAGACAGAAATATAGTCAGATAGATGGACAACAGAGTAAACTATAGATAAGGGTTCCGTTTTTTCCTTTTGAGGTACGGTACCCCAAAAATGCTATTGTTTTATTTTTTTACACATTTAACACTATTTTTTATCAAGAGATAAACCGGGTGGGTCTAGTTCATGTATACTTAGCGCACACGACTTAATAACGTAGAATTTTCAATTGTAGGTAAGTACTACGATTTGTATATTTTTAATCTACATTCTGTTTAATCATCATATTTTTATATAACATGTATTTCAAGCTGCTCTAACTACACTATCACAACCATGTACTCAGTTATATCACGATTTTACAGTCATATATTGTTGGATTGGTTTTTTATAATGAGAATAATACGAAATTACACCAACATAGTAATTGATAGTGTTGGTAATTTGAATCATCATTAAAAAAACAAATGGATGATAAATATTTGATACTTGACAAGATTTAAGTGAATAATTTTTAAATATAATGAAAAAGACTGATGAGTAGACTGATATTTGTAAGTACCATTTGCCCTTATCTGAAGTTATTTGGGGTCGCTGCAGTATATCTTCTTCTACCATACTCAGACACTTAAAAGCTAACTCAGTAGTCATCTTTCACACAGTCCATTCATAATTTCTTTGGGTTTTCCCAACTCTTTTTCCGCAATGCTCTGCATCACATGCTCATACCATGACAATCAATTTCCTCACAAAGTTTCAGTCACCGGTCTATATTCAGACTGTTGTTGTTAAATCAATTCTTAGCCACAAGCAGAAAACTGCTGTTTCTTCTATAAATATAAAAGGGAAAATCTCTGACTCAGAGGAATCTTACACTTAGAAATCTCAAATGGGGGATCCTTTTCGGACGTAGGGGTCACTAAAACGGGTTTATACAAAATTCAATCTCTAAGTGGGGGGAAAAGGGGTGGCAAAGCTTGTATGGGAGAACGCGATTCCTTGGTCAAAATGACTTGAAATTTTGAATAGGCATTCTTCACGAAATTAAGACCATATTAAATTATGCTACGACACTAAGAAGCTGAGTACCGAGTGAAACCGCTGGGCACAAGTAGTTCATAATAAACTTTTATTATAAAAGCTATGACTATATTTAGTTAAGAGCCAACAGCCATTTTAGTTTGGAGAACTAATGAGAATAACTAAATCAATATATACTCGTAAAACTAACAGCCTACTCGTTGAAACTTAGATTGCTAATTAACATTTAAACAGGAAAACTTCTAAGTTTTTATTAGTGTTCCCTTGGAAACACGTGCTCCATATTTAATAGTTTTACTTTGATTATTATGATGCTGCATATACTTTCATCATGTAGTTGCTAAACTCAATATCACCTGCCTAGCCCTTATTTTACCGTGTTTTTTTGCGGATGAGAAATCACCAAATACCTTCCGCCGCTCTTGGTGGAGCGGGGGGGAGTGGCAGACTTGTACTGACTAAAACCCAGCCATATTCCTTCTATTGCCCTTTATGTTCCGGGGCTGCGGTATCTTGCAGGCCCCATTTTACCGTGTTGGGGTCAGCTTCCAGTCTAACTGGATGCAGATGAATCAACATCATCATCTTGACCTTTTCGCAACTATGATGCAGCTTCCGGTCTACCCGGAGTTGAACACCGTTATTTTACACTAGCTGGCGCCCGCGGCATCACCCGCGTGTTATCGGAAAAAATATCCTATGTGTTATTCCAGACTATAATCAACCTCTGTGCCAAATTTCATCAAGATTTGTTCAGCTGTTTTGACGTGAAAGAGTAACAAACATCCATCCATCCTCACAAACAATCGCATTTAGAATATTAGTAGGATGGAGCGACTGTCTATCTGATCTCCACAACCTATTAAACACATTGTAAACTCCCTTAACCTTTTGAGCTCCATAGCAACAATCGCGTGCCCTCCACACTGAACTACTCATTTTACCTAAATATTTGTCACATATTTGTGTCGTTGGCGTCCAGGACACGCGCTTGCTTATCACATATATGTGAAAATCACGTGCAAAAGGATAAAGAGTATGATACGATATGTAATTCTAAGGTACTAAAACGGTTTTCACGATAGCTAAGCGACACTTAATATAACTTCCCTTTTCAGCTGTAGATGTAAAGATTCACACCTACAAATTATTTGCTCAGTTTTGTGACCAATGAAAAAAAAACACGTATTTTATCTATTAAATAATTAGCATGTGTGTCAGCTTACTCATGACTGGCCTAGCTAGACGCGTGCGACCTCACTCAAGGACTGTTCATGGCATATCCTAGGCAATGTTTCAAATATACAATTGAATATTTACATATTCTGCATAATAGAAGAACATATATCCATTATTGACGGCTGCGACCGCTAATTTACTTTTAAAATGCTTTATCTCAATTAACTACACACTCTCAACACTCGACAGTTTACACTTATTTTCATGGTAATTCCGTAGTCCATATATTTTCAAACGTTACCATACGTGCACATTACACCGACGCAGAAACAACAGAACGTCACCTTTCGCGACCAGGATCACATATTCTGTCATACACACGTGACCCTTCTTTTGAGCATAAAAAGCAAGAAGAAAAAATATAAAAAGGTGCTGTAATAGTACATTACGATATTAGTGCGTTAAGATGGTTATAACATGCGAGTCGGAATTTCAGCCCGAGCCGTAGGCGAGGGCGTAATTGAGCCGAGCATGTTATAACCAATACGCACGTATATCGTACGACGTTTTTTAACACATTTGCAAGGAAACAGAAAAAAAAAACATTTTAAATAAACTCAATCTGTGAATGCACATTGTTGCTTCCCGCCATTTTAACAACGAGCTAGCGCTGCCTACTTTCGAATTAGTTCGAAATTTGAATAGCAACAGCGCTAAGCGACAAAACCCTTTATATAAATTAAAAGAAAAAGAATAGCAACAGCGCGCTGCTCACTAGCTGCAGTCGTGCGGCGGCGATCAGTTCCGAATTTGAAATGGCAAATAATACTGTTATGGAATTTGTATGGACTATAACTTAACTATTTGCTTTGATAACACACGCGTTTTTTATGACCCTCTTTACATATTTAAAACCGGTGGAATTACATCAGCTTTACGAGCAAGGGTGTTAAAAAATGCATAATGATTGTTTTTTATCACAAAAATATGGCAAAATTAGCGTATAAAAACTTACCTTCTTTTTCTCCTCTCCATCATCAGCAACCCTAGCTTCGGTGATAGTGGGCAGGGTAGGCACAGGTGGCACTCCGGGCATGTTAGGGACTGTGGGCACGCGTGCTAAAGCTTCTAGATTCAGCGAAGAGTGTACTCCGGGGTCGATGTTCAACGGGGCCTGGCGATACAAGATCTTTTTGTTTAGTGGGAGCTCCAATTAGGGGTTGGTTGCCATACTTCGAGTAACAGGTTCTATTAATTCGAGCGGTTTTCAAATCTTTCGCTAACTTATATGATTGGTTGTTACTATTTACAACAGGTAATATACGTTTGACAGCTACGTCAAAAATGCAAAACCGCACTCGGCGCCATACTACAATTTCATCATTTTACATTTAAAAATATGTAGTAGTGACAGTTTCTTGCTACACATTTTGCTTTGTCATGTATACATGACTATGGCGGTCGAAAGGTAAACTTATCAGAGATTTTGTGAAACAAAGCTTACAGGTAACTTATGCTTGTTCTGTATTACTAAACTACCGTTCTGACTTTCGAATTATTACTAAGCTTACTAAAAGCCTCAACTAAAAAAAAAAAAAAGCTAAGCTATAACTTCGAGTATGACTGTATTTTCCAACGACCGTCAGGCGGTCACCAACTTCATGCACTACGACATCCAATGCATTAGAAAAATTAGAAAAGAAAGAAAGTATTCAAAGAAAAATTTTGCGTGCACCGTTCCCTACAAGTTGGAAAGTTTGTAGAAATACAATCAATACCAGACTATTCACTTTGCGATAATAATAGGGACAAAGGTAAGGGGACGAAGCTTGCCAATCATATGAGGGCAATGCCCTCTACAAGGCATACGAACACTGCATAATATATGACTTTTTCATAGAAAAGGGTTATTTTAGAACTGCTTCAATTTAGAAATTATTTCTAGGGTATTTCTGTTTCATGATAAGTGTATATTATGCAGTATTTCAAGCAGAGTAGTGTAGTGACTTATTAAACTTAGGCCTTGCTTTAAAATCATAAGAATAAATAGCTACGTGTAGGTCTGTGCTTTCAGAGTTTTTACATCTATAGCCAATTCATCTAATAATTTGCACTTATGGGAGAATAAAGGGAGTTAAGAGAACTGCATCCCGGACTTACGCCACATTAGAATTGTATCGATAATATTTGCGTACAACATTATTCTGTCTCTATTAATTCCATAAATGGGTTTTAAATGCGTTAAGCATGCATTTAATAAAATGTGGTTCAAGGGGATCCAAGCTGCCTCTCGCGAATTTGCGTCGCATTGACGTTGCGCTTGCACCGTTTAATTTTGATTTTATCCAGAAGTATCCGCTGACTTTGAGTGAAATGTATGAATTAACGGGACTGCTGTATTGTGGCGTATAAATATTATAGGGTGATACTTTCTCAAAGATCGAGTTCCAAGGATCAGTTTCTACCATGCACTTTTTTGACGTTACTATGTATAAAACTGTATCTGTTTTACATTGAGCATACAATTGGGCGCTCTCGCATCTTCGAGCACGCGCAGGAGGAGAGAGAGAGAGAGAGAGGAGGAGTAGTTTCGAGGAGACGCTTAATGTATGCGTCGAATTTTCTTCTTACAAAGCAATACTAATACATCAAGAAACTGCGCGAGAATTTTCCGCTTGGTGTAAACGAGCCTAAAGGCTGCCTCACTCGCAATTTGAAATATAACGCAGCTACCTCTAACTTCATAGTTTTCAATCTCTAAAGTTAGCTCGTATGAAAAGTTCTGATCTTAACTTCTCAAGTTACGCCTTTATTCTCCGTACAGTGCAAATTAGTTCTAAACTTCATGCACATACAATACGTGTTCATAACATGCTTCCTAATAATTTTGTTAGCACAACAAGCCGAAAGACAAGACCACTTAACAGTTTCTAGCAAGGTTCGCTAGATAAAAGTATACCACCACCTCAAGGGGGATGCGTTTCGTCATCAGCTTTTAATGAGAAACAGACAAAACTTTCTTAATGAAAATAATTAAATCAACTTTTACAGGAAATGTTATCATTGTTATATTTACAGGACAGGAAGAAATCTGAATCAAAAATAATTAAATTTACAAAATATTTCAAGACAATATTTTTTAACTTCGTCTTTTAGCCCCATGTAATAGAGCGGACGAGCCTCCCACCCCGGCGAAAGGGGGTCGGAGGGGGGTGGACATTACATAAAAAAATATTTAGGTACATCTGTTTTTTTTGCCAATTTATTTCATGACTTTTTGCCTTTGAGCAATAGTCATTACAAATAACCCCCAAATAAATTTTGACCCTCGTCCTGTTTTATAGTTGCGGACTTGAGTTTTATAGAGACGAAACGCATCACCAGAGAACTTAGAATAGTAATATTAGTGAAAGCAGCTACATACAGAATCGTCTACAACGTTCACCTTCAACCTCTTCTCCATGGTTCCGTCGGGGAGCTGCACCACGAAGTAAGACCCTCCGATAGACCCTCGCTCCATTTGCAGGCGTTTCTCTTCGGCCATACGTTGTAATAAGGGTTTTTCGCCCGATGTCTGCAATTTTGGGTGGTGTTAATGGGGGATCCGTTTTAGACGTCAATGTTCACTAAGATGAGATATTGCAAAATTGAACTCCAAAGGAAGTAAAAAAAGGGTGGCAAAGTGTATATGGGATAACGCAAATCTTTGATCCAGATTGGCTTAAAGTTTTCCATAGGCATTATTTTAAGAAATTAATAGACTACATTCACGCTACGACAATACACACATTGAAAGAATTCGTACTCTAATGACCACGACTTGTCGAATGGCCGGTAACTTGCTTGAATAGAACTAGTCGGACACCATCGTGCGAACAATCTTTCTTCCTGCTCGAAACTTCTGCGCCCATAACTCATGGTCGTGGCCGCGTAGCGAGCAAGTTCCCAAGTCAAATTGCAGTGATCGTATTGTTTAACTGAGTAATTTGACGATTCCCGAACGGACAAAGAATGTACATAGGTCTAAGCGCAAGTCAATAACTGTGGTCTAGTTACATAAACGAGGATGACAAAACATTCCTAGAATAAAAGATTATAGCATAAGTATAGTAGGTGTTTAAAATTTCAAAAAATATTTCCTCATTAATTTCCACTTGGGATTAATGATGTAGCGCACTTTAGAAAAACTTAACAAGAAAAGGCGAATAGTGCAATTGTCTTAATTGCTCTAGATACCTAAACGGTTTAATAGTAAACATGCAACACAATTACATATTCATTAAACTATTTGTTGCATCATTTTGACTCAAGCACTTCCTCAAGTATACATATGTATCAGTTTCCAGTGTGTCAGTTGTACCATTTTAATACAAAACAACTGCCTGACCTCCGTTAACCTAACTAGCGTAACGTAGGAGGGATACCGGTATTCTAAGGTTAGTTTAGGTCAGGGTATAGAAAACTTGCAGTTGTTCAATTTTCTTTACATCCAGTCTATAACAGATTGTGACTTTCTGAGTCTCCCAGGGTCACCTGTAGATACTGTATAGGTAGCCAATTAGGTCTGTAAACATCCACTGCAGGCTGCATGAAATTTGAATAAGAACAGCTCTTGTTTTTCTGTACAGCGAATCGTTCAGAATGCTCCTCAAGGCACTTATCTAAAATATAAAAGCATTATACGAACCTTAGGATAGACTAAAGGCCTCATCAGCGCTCCGAACACAGCACAGTTCAGAATTAAGCCAGCAAGCAGAAGATTTGCATTCTGCCATGACCCGAACTCATTGAGCAGGAGTGCGGCTAAAGGCGCGAAGCTGAAGGTTCCAACGCCTGAGCCACAGACAGCGATACCCGTAGCTAGGGATCGTCTGGACTCGAAGTAGTAACCCACGGCCACCACCGAAGGCAGGTAGATCATACCGAAGCCGAGACCTGCGAACAAAAGTCGCTATCAATTATTGAGGAAAACAATACAATATTGCGTTTACGGTTAATGTATTTGCTGATTTTAATTCTTGATTAACCTTTATTCATAACAAAGGACAAATAAATATATTTAACCTACTTTGTGTGCTGCGCAATTTACAAATAAAACTAATAACATAGTCAGAACAATTCTTCAGACTTTGGGCAGTATAATTCGTAGTATGTTTTGTTTAGCAGATACACGCCATATTTTTACTTAGCCTAACCAAGAGTTCATTCATCCATAACTCAAAAGTCTCGTCAAGCTGAAACGTGTTTGGAAACACAAAAACTGGGCCCTATTCAAAAAGGTTTGTTTTCACAATAAACCATCAGGTTTTGCCACAGCATCTGCATGTGTTTGGATAAACCCGCGTCGCTATGCAAAACAAAATCTTCAAAGAGGAGAAACACTATGATTAGTGACTGTTGCTCAATTTGGCACGCTCCCAAATTGCAGAGAACTTTGACCAATTTGCCTGAGGTGCCTACGTCAAATAATTTGGCGTGTGACAAAAAACATGAGACCGTCATCCAGTCGCCGGTATTCCGCGGCGCGTGGACATTGACATCTGCCTCGCTTCGTTAGCACCAAGTCACTGATGCCCTAATAAACAAAGGGTTTTTAGCTTTGACTTCATGAATAAAATATATTTCGGAACACTTTGCTTAATCCTAAATATACATACTTAATACTATGTCAACAACAAACATTATGCTAACGAACCTCTTATCGATTGTTTGAGCATATAACATAATAATTCGTTTATTAATTAGGACGTAATAGGTCAGATAAGATAGTAGGAGTTATTCACTTGTGCAGTTATCATACATCCTCTTCGCTGAACTTAGGACCATTATTCTTAGCTTAGTTTTATCATTCCCACGTTGTCCCCTACCGGTTCTCAAAGGTGTTATACCCTTCTTTACCCCTGTTCATGACCATGGATTATTGCTGGGCAACATCATAATGGTTGTCGTTAAAAGCCGTGAAGCCATTAACAAGAAAGCATTATGCCATGTTTAATTATGTGATAGTATTTTAATGTTCCCTTTAGCTGAATAAACATAAAAACACAGTCTGAATATGATACATAGTGACTCAGTGTTTGTTGTCGGCCCACAAATCGGTATTTGAAACCGCACAAAGGAGCATATGGGTTGTTGCCTGCTGCAAAGAGGTCGACGCCACTTTACAAACGCATGCGTCACTTCCCAGTACAATATTCCACTTTTCTCATCAATTAATTAATTTGCACACAATGTTAGCAGCTGGAAAAGGTACAATGAATCGACATTTCGCCCAGATTCCTTTCAAAGAAGACGACTACTAACCAGCTACTATATAGGTTAGCCGGTTTAATTATTCAACAAGAGAATATTAAGTAGAATTACGTTATAAATCAGAGAACTCCAATTCTAGTTTATTTACTACTACAACAAATATTTTAATTCCAGACGAGGTAGGAAATTTCTCTTCAAAATACACAGCACAATAAACACGCAGAACACTGACCTATTTTTGTACATTCGGCGTTTTGATATGACTGTGAAATAAAAAAAAACATTATTTTTTAAGTTCGGTGGTTAGGTTTACTAGCAGGTTTAAAGAATCGAAGAGTAAATTTCCAATATACTTGGTCGTAAACAAAGAATTGGCAACAAGACTAAAAAGTTGAATGAATTTTCAGAACGGTTTCTCAGAAAATTCAGACAACAAGAATCCGACTTTCGAGGTCAAACCCGATGCTTTATGTAAGAAAACGTTTCTTTACAATTTTCTTTTCTCACCACTGAAACTTATTTCAAAAGATACACTGTTTTACGCACATATTTACGCAGTCTTCTGTCTTCTTTTCACTGATGAATGCTGTAACTATGTTTGAGTTATCAGATAAGATTGACAAAGAACTGATTTCATAATAAATCATATATTTAAAATAAAGTAATTCACTGCAGAAGATAAAAAATTACGTATAAATCAGCCGATGCATGTTTTCGGAATTCAATTTAGATTGGTGTGTACTTATATTTTGTTAGCAACAGACGATAGTGTTTTCGTATCATATTATATACAGCGCGCCAAGTCGCCAATATTTAGTATACACTATAGTAATATAATGTGCAAATAGCAGTTCTGAATAACACCTCCGCCGTCTACACAAATCTGCTTTCAATCATTTGTTTCAGCATTCTCTAGCGAATAAATAAATAAATTCATTCGTTCATTTACCACGTTTTGAATGCGTGAATGACCAAGTATGCTTCTGGCGTGAAACAGTATTTCCGAATAGTGTCGACATTGAGACTCGATGATCTCAGCGGTTGGCTGCCAACAGGGATCACTAAAATTGGTACTAAATGGACGTGCTAATTATTAACACCTTTAAATTTTAAGACTGACATGATGTCTTCGAATGGTTCCTAGGATTTTCTCACGAGGTGATTACGGTATCACGATTTGTGGATGATCCACGAAACTAAAACGATAGGGCGGTACTAAAATAACCATTATATCGGTTTATATATTTCAAAATCGTAGTGAGTTTGACGACGTATTTTTCCATCGTTGAAACCTTGAATGCTCGCCATACGATATAAGAATTAGGTCGCATTGGATATACAGAATACTATTAGCGATCCCTGCGCAAGATTGTAAAACAATCGATTGCCAGTTTTCAACTCTTAAAATAGAAAATGTGTGTAAGTTGTAAAGTGTGTACAATTAAAGACAATCTTATATTCTAGCCTAGTAAGGCGCCATGTCGTCTGCACAATCTGGCAGCAGGCCAAGCGACCTGAGTTCTTATGACCTTGAAGTAAGTTCCAATGTATGCCACAGACTCTTCATTTGTCTTTTAATTAAACCAATTAGGCTAGCTGAAGCTAGTTATTCCTAGAAAACATTTATAAAATAATACTCGAATAGTCTCTTTTAGCATAATCCGAAGCTGAAAAGAGGTCACGTTGGGTTTCTCCAGAAAGCAGCGACAATTTCCAGGAAACTTTTCCCTTTCATGAACTAGGCGCCCGTTCTACAAAGCGGCCGACATAGACGAGGTATAGCGACACCGTATCAGTTATTTAAATCGCCAGGCACGACAGCGTTGCATTCGTGGAATGGAAAAGCCTTTTCCTCGAATTCAGCTAATTGCCAGAAGGGCTTAACACTCGGAAATAAAACGACATTTAAGCCTTTTCGTTCACATTGGTGTCTGTTGGCAAATGTCCAATTTCACACACGGGCTGTTGCCTCTGTTTTCAAGGGTTCGACGGAACAAAGAACGTGTCGAAACGGTTTTAATATTTCAAGTATCTCAGCTTTATCGAACAAAAGACAGGACAAAAACCGAAGAAATCTTTCTTGAGCTACAAGTTTGTTTGATTAAAAGGACAAATATTGTCTCTGAGCCTTCTTTTTCGTTTTATTATTCATCAAGCGTATCTGAATCTTATAAAAGTTAAAAAAAAAACTTAAAAGGCAGGTAAATACGTTGCGAAATGTGTACAAAAATTGCGAATGATCAGTTACGCGATCGTCAGAAATCCACATATCTGAAAATTGAACATTCCTAGCTAGCGGAACTAAACTCCAAGAACTGCTAAAGTTCCAAAAGCAATAGTTTTCTTTCCAGTAGGTATTGTGTGAACTTTAAACCCTTTATCCTAGCCGTGGCAGTGACACACAAGTAATTACGGAATTACTACACACATTTACTTAATTAACAAGGAACCTCGATACACACATCGATCCCTGGTTATTTCCCCTAGGATCTGTAACTCGATAGTTATCAGAAAACAATGTTGTTTTAACGACATATCACTCCACGAGAGAGCTATTATCTTTCAACAACTCCATCGTAAACACAACGTGGAATTAAGACCGATATACTTTCCTTGAGGGTGTACCTACTAGTTAAAGGATTCAATAGAATTCAAGTTGTTTTTCATTCTAATGTACATTATTAACATTGTTTAGTTAAAAGGCTGAGAAATGATGTTTCGCAACATAGTTGCGATCATAAAGTAGAATAATTTTGAACATAATCTATGCAAATGAAGCAAATAGGAGTAAACCAACAGCCATCGAAGAAGAAGCAAGCAGCTGTATAGTTTGGCCTTTTATGATGTCAAATATAAACCTAATCTAACTTACGCAATAAGGCTAAAGTTGGTAGAAGTTTCAAATCTGATCGAATAAAACGTATCCACGCAAAGAAGCACCTGAAATTAAAAACTTTCAGGAGAAAACAATGATACCTACTTTGTGAATATACAACCTTGTACTCGAAATACATGCAGTCTGAATGACGGTGCTGCATTATAATATCTTTAAAAATAAAAAAAGGGAATAATGCTTTGGCTTATTCGTCAACTCGCGCCTCATAAACTCGCGACTGGGCGCGAGTTAGCACCTTTCGGTTTTACCTATTTTTGTTGTAGTCAACTCGCGACCGAATGAAAATATGATGTATGTACAGTCATCTACAAAAGTGTTTTGATAAATTTAAAATCAAGAACCTACTTTACATTTCTAAGATAATATACGATTTGAGGGTTGGAAGATCGTCTTAGAGACTGTTGATCGTCTTGGAGTTGTTTTTTGAGTAGATATACATATTTTAATAAACAATTTGACAAAAATATAAAACTGCTTATTTTCTTAATTATTTATCAAAAAAAAACTATGACTCAAGAAGTTATCAAAAACTAAACAAACAAAATAATATCTACTTTATTAATATGTACGAGGATGTATACCATTTGCCTAATTATTAATTTTTTTGCTTTATTTAAATCAGCATATTATTAACATATTTTATTACAGAGCTAATCCTTACTATTACTATATACTATCCTTACTAATATTATAAAAGTGAAAGTGAGTTTGTTTGTTTGTTTGTTACCTCTTCACGCTTTAATGGCTAAACCGATTTTGATGAATTTTGGTACAGAGATAGTTGGGAACCAGGAGACGGACATAGGCTAATTTTTATTTAAAAAATGTGGGATATGAGGGAGAACGAGGGAAGAAAAGGAAAAACTTAGCGTTGCTATTACAAATCAATCAGGCGCAAGAGCAAAAACTGCAGGTCTGCTTGGTGTGTTATACCGAATTTAACGCGAGCAAAGCCGCGGGCGAAAGCTAGTTCACAATAAAATAAATGAAACGTGCATTTTGCCAATTACAATTTGGGGAGACAGTGTTAAGAAAGAAATATAAGGTTATTAAAGTATTGCTATTGGATTTAAAGCTTGTGTACCACAAGCAGGTCCATCTACTAATGAAACTGGGCATAAAATAATTACATCCCTGCGAGGAAAGTCAATACTACTTCGGGCATGAGAACAGTAAAGTTAAAAGAAACGTGCACTTTTGATGAACACGTTACATTTACCATTAACGAATTTATGCACGGCGTTATTATAAGTATCGGTTTATGTTTCGAACTTCTAATCTTGTGGTTATTACATATTATAAAGCATTTATAAAAATCATTTACAAGAAACCCTGACCTGTGATTTTATAGTTTATGATAATCTTATATCATAGATTTTATTAGTAAGTAATAATTATTATAAAAATTGTTTTAAAAAATTATTTACTTTTATAGTCCCTAAGCCTGTCCTGCGCCCATAACCCTTGCCGGAACGCCTATACCGATCTGCTCCAACTTCCGGTACCTCGGGTCGCTTGTCCGAGGGGCTGGCGAAGTAGACCGGGACGTAACGCACCGGATCAACGTAGGATGGATGAAATGGCGACAGGTCACTGGAACAACTTGTGACCCACGGATGCCCCTCAAGTTAAAGGAGAAAATATACAAGTCCGTGAATAGACCTGTTGTACTGTATGGGTCAGAATGCTGGGCTGTGAAAAAGGTGGATGAAAAACGATTGCATGTAGCGGAGATGAGAATGTTGAGATGGATGTGTGGAGTGACAAGAATGGATAAAGTAAGTAATGAATATATTCGAGGAAGTTTGAAAGTGGCGCCTGTTATAGAAAAATTGAAAGGGAGTCGTTTGTCTTGGTATGGACATGTAATGAGGAGGGATGAAGGACAAGTGACTAAAAGAGTGATGGATCTGAATGTTGATGGACGGAGAGCGAGAGGAAGGCCAAAGAAAAGATGGATGGATTGTGTAAGGAATGAGATGAAGGAGAAAGGAGTAAATGATGCCGTGACGTCTGATAGGGGAGAATGGAAGAAGAAAACGTGTTGACCCCAAATAGAATTGGACAAGGGCAGGAAAATGATGATAGTCCCTAAGTCTGTGATTGTTTTTATTAGTAAGTAATATATAAACGCTTGTTATAAAAATCATTTACAACAAACCCAGACCTGTGATTTTATAGTTCCTAAGACGACCATTGATTATATTAGTAAGTAATAATTAACCAAATCGTTTCCTTGTTGATTATTTTTTTACACATACTCGTATTTTGATATTATTTATTTTATTTTGTTATATTTGTTTTGTTTTAGACAATTCACATACTAGGTAATTAATCAAAATCTTGAGTCATTGTGATAATGTTGATTTATGATATTGATGATAATCATTAGAAAAAAAGCAATTTTAGATTGATGGCATGTGTTTTATATTATGCAGACATCTATCTCAACAACTACATTTTCTTTTATTTTAAACTATACAGCGCCCAATACATATAAATTTGGTTCCTTTATTAAATTTATTAAAACACTTTTGTAGATGAGCATACCAGTTTTCACTCGGTCGCGAGTTGACTGCAATAAAAATAGGTAAAATCGGAAAGTGCTAACTCGCGCCCAGTCGCGAGTTTATGAGGCGCGAGTTGACGAATAAGCCAATGCTTTTGTGTCACTGTGTCTAATAAAAATGAAAACAAAAGACTTGAGCGCTCAGGAATAACTGTTATTTTATGGAAACATAATTTGTGGGAAATACTCACATAATATTATTATTTTGCAATAAAGTATTTTTTATCTTCTTGACTCATTTGTTGATGTCGGACATAATTGAGTCACAAAGCAATGAGCTGTTAGAATCTGCATGTAACGCGTATAATGATAGTTGTTGCCGAGCGAAATAATTGGAAACCTGAAACGTTAATTTATTGGTACTCTACGTCGAGATATTATTATGTATGATTGTACTAGAGACCAGTTGTATAATAATTATCCAACAGCCACAGAATGGTTTCATTTGGCCTCATTTCGCATCTGTTATTATGACCATTTGTGGTGCGTAATGTGAATCGGATAATGTATACGACAACGGACGGGTATCCTTTAAGTTTTATGTTCGCTAAACCACATTTCGAAGGACGGCTGGCAGCGACTGGGCGACGCCACCCCATAACTATGCCAACGTGCCAAGGTCAGTGGACATTTACATAACTCTCACGTTCCACATGAGTCCTGCAAACCGTTTTATTGCCAAGCCATTCCAAATTTACTTAAAGTCATTACGAATAGCTAAAGGTTTAGAATTCTCCGATTTAATTACCTCAGACGAGACGACAGAAAATACTGGAAAGTCAATAATTTCCTTTGTAAAGATTTTACATTTCAATCTGGAGGAAATACTTTTGAATTGGCAACGGATTTCACAATGCTAATCTGTTATTGTCACAATGACAGTAAACTCGGTGACGTGTTTCCGTTTAGGTGAAATTGTTTAAGGAATTTTGTGCTGGAAATTCCAGTTTATTTAGAGAATATAAAACGTCCTCGTAATTTTTTATAGGAGGATTTAGAGTACGTAGTTATTTAAACATCATTTTAGTAAACAACATTCAATAGATTTCTTGGAAAACTCGATCAAGATCAAGAAGTTACAATGTTGAGATCATAGAATCTAAGAATCCATCACAGTCGAGTCGTTTACTACTTAAATACGGTAGTACGAAGACACATAACATACTACGGCAAGACATATACATAACCTCGACATTGATTGATGGAATTATAAGAAAAGATTAATCTATGATTTTATGGTTGTTTTCTTGTACATTTATCTAGAGTTTCAATAAAATACTTCCTCTAGTCTAGGTACTGGCCTTAGAATTCTTTACCAATCAGCAAGGTTGACACCTGTTTTCTTCCCTTTTGACTGAGAACCTTCCAACATTTATGGATTTCATTTTTTAAATACAAAATAGGCTTGCGTTTGGCCGCAACTCGTCTGAAAACTAGCGATGTATGTCAATATCTAGAATATATCATCTACCCAAAAAAAGTTATAAATAGATATCAATTACGCATAGTTACTTTTCGCGTTAGTACTAGAGAAGTCTTACCTCCAATCAATCCATAGGTGATCATCATCATGGTAACGCTCTTGCTGAAAGTCGATAGGACGAAGGCAATGGCTGCGACGAACGACCCAGCCACGCAAACAGCCCGACATCCGAACTTGTTGCATAATGCCGACACCACCGGACCTGCCGACAATATTCATATTCTTCATAAAAAAGCAAAAGAGAAACCCCGATGCCTGAACAGTTGGAAACCTGTCAAACTCTAACATACTTTATGTGATTACTTACTAAATGTGGCTCGTGAAACTCAAAATAAATTACGGTACTTGTGTAAGCAATTTTTTTGCTTTTTGTATTTGTACGAGTATGTTTGATGATGACCTGCATCAATGTTTGTGTGCCAAAATGGTAGAATGTACAAGGATTCTTTAATATGTAATCACTTATTAATATATAATGATAATTCTATTAACACAATGAATTTCTATTGTCGGTGCGTTAACATATTTTTAAACTCACATACACAAATAGCTAGACCCAGAACAACGATCTGTAGGCTTTAACGCTCAACCAGTGACCCAACTGTGCCGTTACCTACATTTTATAATTTAAATAAAGTTGCCTCAGTTTAAATAAAATTGAAGTTTGACAAGTTCCTGTTACCATAAAAAAATAACAAGTAAACCTATTAGATTTGATCAAGTTCCATGAGGCAACCCTATCGAAATTAATTGGTTACCATAAACAGGGCGGGTTAGCTACGAACTTTTTTAATAGTTCACTAATTAAGAACCTTTCGCCGAAGAAGCGCTAGAAATGCCGAGTGACATTTACGTAAACAGCACAGTTTTAAAAATTGTTATTGAGAGGTATATTTTGACCTAAATTTAAATTAAGACGATGTTTAGCTACCAGATTAACTGTTTTATCCATTTATTATTTTGCAAGATTGTCCTAGTAGGTCATTAATATTGTGCCAATTCTGTAATACGATAAAGTGGATAAGGTAAATGATACTTATTTGCATTCTAACCTAACACAATATTTATGTCTCACGCAAGTTATGGTATAAACATATTAAGTAAGACCATTACCAATAACAGTCTACAGACCACCTTGGTACTAAAACCTAGTTTGTAAACTTGATCTGAGCTACTCGTTGTATTATTTAAATACTTGCAATTCAGTTCAAGGAATCGATGCATCTTCATAAAATATTCCTTTTACTGCGCAAAACACCTGTTTTTATTCTTATATGGATTTTTATGGAACTGTTTACAGGATTACGGAACTTTCACTCAATTTTACAAGTTTGAAGATACAGTGAGATCGTGCCATGTCTCAAGTTCAAGTAGGTACCTACTTGCTTTTCAATACCTCACTGTATGCTTGCTTGCATATGTATGCTTTTTTATAAAGGCTAATAAAAAAGCATACATATAATACAGTGAGGATCTCTCTGTATCTGTCCCTTTATTGGTGACAAAGGCCTCCCTAATTCCTTTCAAACTCGATCCGTGTTTTATCCCTTCCAAATAATCACGCCAGCGTTATTTGGACCTTTTCTCTTTAATGATTACTTGTTAATAAATATTATTTTATCTTCAATCTAAAAGTAATCATACCGATAGATACAAATGATTAACGATCATGCGTATGAATTGACATCAGATAAAAACAAAATGTTTCTAAATTATTAATCACGTGCTACACAGCCGATTAAAATGTCTTCACGAGAAGCCGCAATAAAAATATAACGTAACAGCAACATCTATGTAGCCCAAATCAAAGTTCGTAGACAGATAAGTGTGCTCAGGTTCACTATGTCAGGTCTTCCTGATAAGATACTTTCGCAAACACACAAAACTGCACATGAAACTCCAGTCTAACAAAACTGTTTTCTAGGACATTTTTATTTATCAGACCATCGCCTCGTATCTTCGATCGTAATCGAGTACTTTCAATCAGGTCAATGGCAGTTTAAAATAGATAAAATAAGATAGGACCGAACGACGGATAAAATTGTGATACGTAAACCTAGTATGAGAAGACGTTGTTTCTATTATATTCCGCATTTTAGATTTACTAAACGAGATAAGTAGGTTCCAATATTTTTGCATAGGAACAATCAAAATACTGATATTTGTTCATGGTGATTAGGCTTCGTCATTTTATTAACCGTTACGAAGAGTAATTAGTATTTCTATGATTAGAAGCGCTGCATTGAAAAAATGCGTTTCACTGCATTAGTGCGGGCTATTCCTAACTAATCTGGAGAGATTTATCTACCACTAATGCAATGCACTCGGTTATCAACGGTTACAAGGTACTCGCTGGACTGAGTTTAACAGCGACACGGTTATTTCACTACTTACGCTTCAAGTGTCAATTACTATAGGTGTACGATATCAGTAACAACTGATTTATATTTTAAGATAACCTAACGTGTACAAAAGTTGAAGTAACACGACTAATCAGAAATGCCGTGTTCGTTGTTTTACAGGCAATTGAACAACATAATTTTCATTTGAGGAATGTCGTATATTTTTTCAGTAAAATCTCGTCATCATAACCTCCAAGTATGAAACTGGCATAAGCCAAGATTGTAAATCGATTAATTTGCTGTTTGTAGAAAATGCTAATACCGTAGTGCATTATAATACTGATAGATATATTTGCGTACTCATGAACATTAGCTGCATAAATCTCTTGTTAGATACATAGGAACATAGATACATTAGTAGCTTCAGTCCACACATGAATAATGGATGGTGCATGTGACAACGTGACCTGAATTGATAGGAAATGGACGAGCGTTCGATTGCAATGTCGTCCAAAAAGAGGAAAGCTAAAGGTCTGTGCAATTACTGATGTCGATTAACGTCTATCCGTCAGATGCCATCAAGAACTGTATGTAGTATCTATGTTAACTTATATGAGAAAGATGTAATGTTTCTGCTAAAAGATTCTGTGATCAATGCCGATAATAAATCTGTAGGCCTTAACAACATTATAGTGTCATTAGCTGATAATAGGTACAGAAAGGGTAGGTAATAAATTATCAATCATCGTAAATCTTACCGGCCGCTAGATAAAATCCTGAGAGCAAACTCCCGACCCACGCCACAGTGCCTTTACCCTCCCCGAAGTACGTCACTAGTTCTGGTAAGAATATGCCGAATGTGTAGGCTATGCCGTCCACAATCATGTTGCACATGAAGGATGCGAACACCACGACCCAGCCGTAGCCTCCGTCGGGGGGAGGGGGGAGGGCATAGTCGTAGGCCTCATCGTCGTCGGCGTCCCCGGCTGCGCCTTCCGCCGTCAGTCTTGCTGCTTCTTCGCATGACGTCTCACTTTCCGTCTAGAACAAAGACAGACTTTTAATTTTTAATCACCACTGCGGCTCTCGATAAAAGTGGCGACGCGCGCACGATGAACTTCAATGCAGTTACGTTGCAGTATTCTGTAGAATTCTATGGGACAAGGTATCATAACTAGGCTATGTGAATGTGTCCATGTGGCTAGTACGTCACTCTATGTAGGACAGATCAGTACCGTAACTACAAAGAAAAAAAACCTAGTAACAGTAGCAGTTTAGGCTGTTATACTACGCCTACACAAAGCGCCGGTTTCAACGACCAAAATTAATTTGCACAAACATTTCAGTCATTTCAGGGACGAGTCATATCATACCAGCAAACAAATCATCTAAAAATAAACCGTCGAGACGTTATGTTTAGGGTTCTCTATCAATCACACACGTCACTAGATTCACTCCTTTTTCATGTAACATTTATTTATTATTTAACCAGTTTTTCAAAACACTGTCAATATACAGTTTTGCAAAAACATTAAAATGAACGCATACTAAATTCATATCTTTTACGTCATGTTAATTTCATTGTTATTGTTTGTATTTAACATGCTTTATTGTCGTCTGTCATAAATTTTATAAACGTTAGTAATAAAACGTTTCCTCTTAACGAGCCTCCAGAATTTACCGTTCGTAACTTAATTTTCCGAGCCTTTCAAAGTTTATTTTGAGCTGCGACGCCTACGTATAAAACTGGCGATCAATATGTTACAAATTTTCCTTTTAGGAAAAACGACTGTCTTTGTTGTGTGTCGGTGAAGTTAGTCGTTAATTTCACGGCCATTGTCACAGCCATTGCCAAAGGCTTTATTCTGATAAAGATGCATGTTGAATATCAAACGCGTGCAAGTACTGACGCCTATTGTAAATATCTGGAAAACAATGAGACAAGTTTATTCGTAGTTGCAATCAGTTCTTTGTTATTGAAATAAAAGAAAACACGCAGTAGATGAAAAACTGTGTAGATTGAACTTTTGCACGAAATTGAAAACCTATGCGTTGTGTTTGCAACTGCTGCAACAGTTGCAAATTGATGTATGGTTCTGTTTGTGTAGTATACATCAGTGCATGTTATCAGTACCCAACCTAGTTATAATTGCAATGACTATACTTGCATATAATAAACAATGTAGATAAAATAATCAATAAGTAAATGTATAATTTAGTAAATTATGCCACAGTTGAAAATACTGATGCGGGACATCTTTGTTAGAAACATGAACGGCGTTTCATTATCGTTTTATCATTTGTTTGTTTGCCGCGGTGTCAATAACAGTTGTCATGCTCCGTGTTAGACGTATCAATACTCAGACACTCACACAAAGAGTAGATACATAGTATATAGCTGTATTTAATGTTATGTGTACAGTAAAGGCAGTGTCACGAATATATGCCCAACAACTTTATCACAGACGTCCATTAATTTAAAGTTTCATCTATTCGCCTTTACCATTTTCCTGAGAGTAAACTTGTAATAATGATGAACAGGCAGACATACCTCAGTTTTCTAGAACTGAGAGCAAAACACCTGAAACCCGAGTAGTCGCGACTCGAAGCTTATAGTTTCTGAGTTGTTTACATCAAACTTCGACCACGTGCTGCCAACTTGCTGTTTCTACTCGGCGTATCTCAAATGATACCAATTTAAAATAATATAAACAATGCGGTAGCGGTGAGTCACGGCGCAATAGGAAAATTACTCTAGAGCGAACGGCTATGTTTACTATGAATGGGAAGAATACCGGGTAAATATTCCAACAGGACAGCAACTCTCCTACCAACTTACAGTAAGAAATATAAGTGTGTGTTAATGATAATGCAGTAAGAAGTTATTTAGTTGTTACGAGTCTTTCATATAATGCCGATTAAGGCTAATAACTGTGTACGTAATTATTATAATAATCTAGTAGACAAGCGTCAAATTAAAAAAAAACCTAGACGATAACGAAAGTAATCATAAGAATAAAAACAACCGCAAAATAGGACAAGGCGTTGATAATTTTGTCAGCATTATACAACAACTATCATGTTGTAGAATACTTATCAAAACTAACAGACCAGCATTTTGAACAAAACCAGTACCTAGCTATTATAACAAAGGCATTGGAATCCCCGTTTCCCTTTCCTTTTCAATAAAATTACGGACTATTCAAATGCGTCCACGGGTTTCTCATGGTGTCCAGAACAGAACGGGTATGTTTAACGCATGAGTGAGTACTGCTGTCATTGTAACAGCCCATCAGACGGGTGCCCGACCTTGTCCGTATTTACCTACTGTTTACACCACAAACTGTAGAAGTAATTTATTTTGTTAACATAGACGGAATATTGTAGACCATTTCCTTGTTGTTTTCTCTAACGTGATAAACTGATTTCGTTATAAATACGCGTTATAAATACGAGTTATAAATACGCGTCTCTTGAAGCCTTTAATTTCAAAACCGTTTTTGGACGCTTGTAGCTTCTTAATTTAGGAATTCACTATTAAAAGAAGATCTTGTATCTAGCCATTGTAGTGGTAGAATATTTTTCTAGGATATATAAAAACGATTAATGGGAATTAATAGTGGCATAGTTATTTTTATCCGTCATGAACAATTAAAACATGACACGAGGAATAAACACTGACAGTTGAAATTAAAATAACTCCTTGCCTCATACCGGCGTGTGAAAGCGGAAAATTCGATCTAACGAGGAAGCCCAAACGTCCTTAGAACACTTTGTACTAACTACAACATACCGAGACAAAGAATCTCGTCAGCTTCGATCAGAATGATCATGTTAAAGATTCCGCGTTGCTACAAAATTAATGCAATTTAAAAAACAATTCCTGCTGCCCTTCGGTTATGAAAAACGCTTTCATTTTCAAAGCATATTGCAATCAAATGTATGACAAAGAAGAAACGAACAATGACTTGTATATTGTGTTTGGGTCATATTAAAATCCTGGTCAAATAAGTCATTACCAAATAAAAGGCCAACAAACTTGACCGAATGATGTGCTTTGAGCATTAAAAAAACCCAACAAACAAAATAACATGCATTATGCGTACAGAGTAGAACTACGCCAACAAATTCTTTAAAGTGTAGAAAGATTTATCGAAACCTAAACAAATTGTAAACAAAGAGAATGTTAGTATTAGGACGTCCTATGTATATCTTGACTCTACATAAATATTCTTTCAACAGATGGTACCTCAACAACTAATTTCACTTTGAAATTTACAACCGCAAACACTGCAGCGGGTGCCATTGACCTTAGTATGAACTTAAAATGTCTGCGAAGCTCTAAAATTACATTTCACATTGAGCGAAGTTAATGTTGATTTACATTTGCACTCTGACGGAAATCTTCTTCGAACAAAACATCAAAATAATTACGAGAAAGACGAAATAACGATTTATAAGCAGTTGCTACAGTGTCTGTCCTTTTCAACAAACCTCTAATTGAATTCACAGAATTACTCAAGAGCATAAAAGGCAACAAGTGATGCTGAAAACATTTAATGAAAAAGTCAAACCAACTTAACAGATGTACAAACTGAAAAGTGAGGAAATACGCAAATCCGCAGACACACTCAACGTGGAGAATAAGACTGAAAATGTTTTTAATTAATTCAGATCTAGTAACTTCACCGATGTAGCGAAACGTTAGTGAATAAATTTACGATATTTCAGGACATTTTGTTTAGTCTGATGTTATGGCTTTTAGCTTGGCCACTGCACATAATGGCAGGCAACGTGGTCGCGACGTGTGCCGAGGCGCTCGCGCACGTGATCTCGATTGCCATTAATTGATTAGTGCCGCACGCTTGTCGCTGGCTGCTTCCTTCAACCTATTATAAGCGAAATAGAACTTGCGCAGGACGAGATTATGTGCGGCAAATAAATCACGACCCTATTACATTTTATCCTTACTAATATTATAAAAGCGAAAGTGAGTTTGTTTGTTTGTTTGTTTGTTACCTCTTCACGCTTTAATGGCTAAACCGATTTTGATGAATTTTGGTACAGAGATAGTTGGGAACCAGGAGACGGACATAGGCTAATTTTTATTTAAAAAAGTGGGATATGAGGGAGAACGAGGGAAGAAAAGGGAAAACTTAGCGTTGCTATTACAAATCAATCAGGCGCAAGAGCAAAAACTGCAGGTCTGCTTGGTGTGTTATACCGAATTTAACGCGAGCGAAGCCGCGGGCAAAAGCTAGTAAACAATATTTGAACTATGTAGAAAAGGATTCACATTAGAATTATAGACTGAAATAGACAAGCCATCCGTGCATGGTTTAATTAACAAGACTGTTTTATCGCGACCTTATTCTCAAAGAGCCTTATCAGCCGTGAATATGGAGAGCCTATTAATCAGTTTGACCATGGGTACAAAAAACCCTCAGTAAGATTAAATTAGCAGTAATAGGACGATAGTTAAGTATCACGTATCGCGTGCACATGAAGTCATGACGATTATGAAAACTTTAGAGTACTGCGATTGAATCTCAACTAGGGTAATGAATGCTAGTTAATGTATACTAATTTAGAGGCACGGTTCTGTAACCTAGTACTGAGTAACCTCCTTTTTAGAAGTCGGTTAAAAATGTAATGAATATATAATCGCTAATTGTTTAGTAATTCACTAATTACAAATGCAATTTAATTCTCAATTATTTAAATAAGCCGGTAAACAACTTGGACATTTTGTTTGTTTTTATTTGTAACACAACACTCATATAATATCAATAGAAGAAAATACGAACCATCTTTCTCGCACTCATATTTCAAGAAGGAGCACTTTAATAATTAGCACAGATAAATTACACAACACCCACTTCAGTTGTAAAATCAACCGACAATGGCAACGATAAGCCCGTAGTCCTTACTGTAGATAATTCGATATCCTAATCAACGCACGCTTTGATAATAACAACACTAATTATTTCGATATCTTGAGGGAGATCCGGTAGGCTACCAACAGTGGTCATTGTAGGCGAGAGACAAACGTATTTGAGCATTATTATCTGAGCGTAACCATTGAATGGCGTTGTCGTACTGTATGGACAATTAACCCGTCATTAATAATATAATAAATGCATCATCGTGTTACACGTGCACAAACGATTTAAATGCACCTTGAACACCTATGCATGCTAAGTAAAGTAAATAATATAGACGTAAGCGCATGTGAATTTATGGTTTAGGTAAGTAGAGTCTTAACTGGGTCTTATAGTAGTTTGTTGTAATAGTAATTTGTTGTAGTATTATTCATGGCGGTGATTTATTCGATCATGGCGTTAGTAGCGTCTAATGGGTTTTATTCTTAAGTGGTGTTTTACTATAATACTATATGTTACAGCAATTTTTGTGTTTAGTTCTGAAATGTTTTTTTATTTATTACTTTAAATCATCTCAATAATTATTAATGAACATTATATTTTTTCTTTTAGGGTTTCGTTACTCAAAACCAACCATTATAGGATCACTTTATAGTCGGTCTGTCTGTCAAACCCTTTTATCACAGGAACGCGTGGAGGTATCGAGTTTAAATTAAAACCATATACTCAAATCTGTGGTCCCTTGGAGCTTTCATTAACGAATTCACTATACTAAAACTGTTTAAGTATATTATAAGTACATAATCTTTAAGTTCATGTTTAAGATTTCCGTGTATGTTTTAGTGAGTTAGTCGTTGAAATAAATGCCTTAATATATTAACAAGTATTTCCAAATATCACATTTTTTTCTTCTTTTTAAGTCTTTGGTTAACGAAGATTCCCCAGTGACTGTGCACTAAAATTAGGATGTCCTTCCAATGGCTAGTTTTAGCGCCACTTCACATTTTATGGGCAGTGATACAAAGACAGAAATAGATCGCAGTACCTAAACGTTTACTCACGAAATTGCATGCAAGATATTTATAACGAATTGAACTGCTGCAAGACTGTGCAGCGGTGGTTCCCTGGCTCAGTGCCCGATAGTTTTCACAACTCAATTTGAGGTAAGTCGGACAAAGTGGTCATTATTTCCACACTTATCTTATGTCCCTTGAACAAATGATTTAAGCCTACACGATTTGGGATTGGCATGTCTAGGAACGTACGTAACAATACTGCCGGATGAATTCGGAAAGAACGTGCGATATCATCATACACTTCTATATTTTTTAGCTTATAATTTGTACATTAAACAAGGATAGTGATAAAATAATGGGCCTAAAACAATAGCTAACAGTACCTACTAATAAGGAGGTGGTGATAAATGTGATAATAGACAACCATACCAAGAGTTTGACCCAAATATAGAGGTTGCCGGATGAATACGATCAATATTATATAAAAAAAACTTAAACGTGACATTTCAATTGAAGCTAAAACATTTTTATTACTGCAGGTACCTATTTGAAAATCCGTTTACATCATTTCCAATAATACACTTTTACATCTTTTTTGCGACCGCTGATGCAGTCACACGTATAAAAGCTATTGATTTAGGTAATATCATTGGTAATGGTGGCTATTAGTTGCATTATTAAAGGAAAATAAGTTGAGGATGACTATAAAAACCGGCCAAGTTCGAGTCAGACTCGCGCACGAAGGGTTCCGTAACTTCCGTACCATCGTCTATAAAAAGCCGCATAATATTCACGTTTGTTGTATGGGACCCCACTAAATATTTAATTCTGTTTTTTAGTATTTATTGTTCGGTAACACAAATGGATCATCTTTGCAAATTTCAACTATCTAAAATAGTTGAAATTTGCTCCTTCCGTCTCTTCTCGTCTCTTTGCTCCTTTCCTTCGGTCTGTCTGTTACCGGACAGACAGACAGAAGGACCGACAGCGGAGTTTTAGCAAAAAGGGGCCTGTTTTACCGTTTGGATGTGGAACCTTAAAAAATAATGATGGACAGTGATGTTGAAGAGTTGTAACGATCGATGGCATTTCCTACTTCCTTCTAATTATAAAAATACGTAAGTTTATGAGGATATTAAAGAAATCAGTAGTACACCCAATTTACAAGTCAGGCGATAGAGACCGTGTCAATAATTATAGACCTATCTCCATATTGCCTTCGATCTCCAAGCTTCTAGAACGGATAATAAATAGTAGACTGATTGATTTCCTGGAATCTAACTGTCTTTTATCCAACAACCAGTTTGGTTTTAGAGCAGGCAAGTCTACTAGCGATGCAGTACATGAGCTCCAAGATTATGTTGTACAAAATATCGATTCAGGCAAAAAAACAATAGGTATTTTTCTGGATCTAGCTAAGGCATTTGCTACGGTCTCTACGCCTTTGCTGATTCAAAAATTAGAACGCCTCGGAATTAGAGGAATTCAACTACAACTTTTAAGGGACTATCTCTCTAATCGTTTTCAGTGCGTAAAGATTAATGACTTTATCAGCAGCGACTTACCAATATCTTACGGTGTTCCCCAGGGGAGCATTTTGGGACCGCCGCTCTTTCTTGTATACTTGAATGACCTCTGTAAACTAGACCTTCCAGGAGGTAAAATTATATCGTATGCAGACGATACAGTTCTTTTGTTCTCAGCGGATACCTGGGAGAAAGTATATAGGGATGCGCAAGACGGATTCAATGTTGTGACCCACTGGCTGCAGGATAACTCCCTGACCCTTAACCCGGATAAAACCCAGTATATGGTATTCTCGATGCGCACTCACATTAATCCGTCTCCTTATACCTCTTCGATTACAGCACATAGTTGTTGTAATAGTTTAGTTTGCACTTGTCCAACACTAATAAAGACAACGTCAGTTAAATATCTTGGAATTATTTTGGACTGTAATCTCTCCTTCAGAGACCATATTCACCTACTTACATCTAGGACAAGAAAACTGATATATGTGTTCAAGAATCTTAGACATGTTGCGCCCCCTAAATTAGTTAAACAAGTCTACTTAGCCCTCTTACAGTCAATTCTTCAATACTGTATCACTGTTTGGGGAGGTGCACATAAAACTATTTTAAAGCCCTTAGAAATAGCTCAGAGGGCTGTTCTAAAAGTAAGTACATTTCGCCCGTACCTGTACCCAACCCATCTGGTTTATAAGTCGTGTGAGGTCCTGACAATCCGACAGCTGTTTATAGTTCTTGTGGTTCTGAAGCAACATTCTTTACTACAATTCTCAAAAGGAAATCCAGCTAGAAGACGAAATGTTATTAGTAAAATTGATCGACTTTCTTTCAGACATGCTTACGTCAACAAATACTTTTGCTTTTTAGGCCCATACTTATATAATAAAATTAATAACGAAATTGAAATATATCCGCTAAATAAAAATGCATTGAAAACTAAAATTGTTAACTATTTAAGTAAAAAAACATATGAAGAAACAGAAAACTTATTACATATATTGAAATAATAAACTCCTATACTCACCCTCTCACACTCTTTCACACACTTTTACACTCTACTCACAGAGAGATTAACACTCCACACACCCTTTTATTTTATTTTAAGTTTACTATTGTGTTGAGATATTCCTCCTAATGTCCAAATGAATTATTAATGTAATTTAATGTAATGGTCACCCTAAGGAAGAGCGCTGATGTCTGAGATACAGATATTTTTATCTAGTTCAGACACAGATGCCTTCAATATTATATTAAGAAAATTATAAAATGTCCTGTTGTATCTGTTTAAATGTAACCAATGTTTGTGTCAAATAAATTAATTATTATTATTATTATATATGGATGTTTGTTACTCTTTCTCGCAAAAACGACTTCACGGGTTTTGGGTTGGGTGAAAATTGACACACAGATTGTTTGTAACCTGGATTAACACATAGAACTTTTAACCCTCTTAGAATGTGGGCAACGCTAGTTCAAAATAAAATGTAGGTAGATGCTACATTCTTAAGTACCTTTTCTATACAATAGTTGCAGACGTTGACCTACCAATCTACTGCTATTAACCCATATGCATTGCTTATATCGCTAAGCTCTTATCCAAAGGACAAAACGTGACCGTTTCATAAACAAATCAGTTTTCCCAACAACGATTCAAGGTAACATTTACAGAAAGATTACAGGGCAGAATGACGAACTAGCTTTTGTAAAGTAGATAATATTAGTAACAAAGGACCTTCAAGAAGATAATGCAATAAATAATTCAACTTATAACAACACAGAAACACAACTTCAGAATTAACATTTTAAAAAAATAATACTTGTTGAAGCAAATAAGCAATTAAATAAGAGCAAACAAGTAAAGGGCAAGCGCAACATAAAAAGTAGAAACTTGGAAAATGTCAATAGATATTTATACCTACAGATATAATTGTATTATTTCTATGGCTTCACCTAAAATATTTGGAATAGTGAGTCGTAGACTCGTAGCTGTACTAGCTACGCAAGCAGCTCTACGTAGCTACTACGAAAAGTGACAGAAAATAAAGGATCTAAAAAACAGCCTGTTTTTCTTTATGAAGACTCAAATCAGGTAGTAAAATCTTAGGAAATAACTCTGATTGACTTTATAAGAATACGGAAACATGTCATTTGAACAATATCATTTGGATACGATCGAAATCGAAAAACAAGTCGCGATGATAATCGTCGGTATTACCAATTATGTTCATAAAAGCTATTTTTATAATTCCCTGCTTAGCGACACAGCATATCGATAAACAGCTTAGAATAATGAAGATAAACACATTATCGACATTTAATATATAGGTATAAAATCTTCAACCGTCTGCAAAACGTGTAAAAATCACCTTAAACCGATTAGACTTTATCATAATCATTTATTAAGCCATCGTTAGGTTTTAGGGATGGCATTTGAGTATCGGTATTATTTAACTTTTAAGTAACCTAATAATCCAATTGAATTCTGTTTTTAAGATAATTAGGCTAATATCTACATTCATTAGTGTCTTCTTATCTGTGGAATTTTGAAGTGTGTCTTCTTATTTAGGGAGTATTGAAGGTCTTTTTAACCCATTTCGATAAAGGAGGAGGTTTCCAATTCGTCGGAATCTATTTGGATGGACCAATTTAGAATAAATATTTATTATTTTGTTGGAACTTTCCAGGTGGTCGCATGGCAAGGATCTGGTGATGGAATCCCTGAGAAATTGAAAGAACTCTTCAAATTTTACTGATACACTTAAAGCGGTTTGGCTATTTTTTTTACACTGACTCGTGCATTTGTTGTATAAGATACTAAAAGTGATAAAAAAATGGCTTCAGAAAAACAAAAAGTTAAAAATAATAACTTTAGATTTTAATACATCAGAATTGGGTGGCCAAAAAAACTGATTCCAACAAACAAAAGTCACCGACTTCTGAAAAGTTATATTTTTTTACATTTTGGTGGTTTTTTGGAGTTACGTTTATTTTTGTCCCAAAGATAAAGTTAAAATCTTATCATTTCGAGCATTTCTCTAGTTAGAAAATACAGTGTGATCGATTGCAATAAGAAACAGCAAAGATTTATCAACCGATAAGAAAATGCAACAGGTACATAACATTGAAATGCATTCCAACATTTCCAACCTCCTCTTTTATTTCGAAAAGGTTGTTCTTTTTTTAAGTCTGTATACTACTAGGTTGATTAGGGTAAGATATTATGGACAACATAATTCTTAAGAAAACTCCTAAACAAGATTCGAATCTCCATGGGTATCAATCATGCCAAAGATAATTTTCCATAAATACTTTTCTATACACTTTTCATTCACCTACCTAATACTAAACCAATATTGACAAGGCCACGACGTCATAATCGCTCTTCTTCAGCACACAGTTAAATAAAGTTCAGGTAGAATAAAGCCTCTTTACTACGAATATTTACCAGTTACCAATGCTCGTTAATCGCTATAATACCATTAACAGTTTTAATTGTACATTTATTTACAGAATAATTGTGTGTCGCTTTATTCTTTTTCCGAATGTATTTATTGTCGTTCTACAACAGTATAAAAAAGAAGTCCTTTTATTTTAAGGAAAAGCGTACAGTTACTCTAACATAACTCTTTACCTTGCATAACCGGGACATAGTCGGGCTCTAACTAACGTTTTCGATTCACTTAGACATTTTCTATTCTTATTGTCGAAACACGAACATTTTCTTTATTTTAAAGAAACACGCACGTTACCATCGATTTATTGTCATTTTAATAATTTACCACATTCGTGGCCGTATTACCCCTGTGTGTACTCTCAATGATCTTTAAAGACCTGTGAAAGGGATTATAATCTTTATTTTATTGTAATAGAGATCAGTTTACTTTGCAGTTGATGCATAGAACCTTGAACAATAGTCCTCACGAAGGTTTTTGAACAACCTTGTGTAGGATTGTCATTGTCAAAGACACGACATTAGTTTGATTGTAAGTCGTTTTAGATTAGGGTGGGATTTCTGGAGTTAGGTCGTGCGCTGCGTTAGGCGTGCGCACGGCGCGGGCGCCCGCGTGGCGTGCTGTTTCATGTAATCTCCGCAGCGCACGGCCTAAAAGACCTTTTTTGCTTGTGAAATTTTTGATTGTTAAGTTTATTTGAGAGAAAACTTACAGAGAATTGCATTGCGTAATCATTGTATCGTTATAATCCTTAATTTATGTATTAGGTACTTTGCTTGGTGACAATAATCATATTTCTTTTCTTTTTATATACCAGCGTCTGACAAGCGGACATTTACCGATCGTGTATGTTCTTATGCGAAAAGTCCCACCGACTTGACTACGAAATGTTGGCTGACGTAAAAATTCATTAGCAGATCTGCCAATCAAATATCTTTAGTATATTTAAAACCAAACTCGTTAAAGTATTATACAAGCATGATAAACGTTATTGTACTTTCTCGCAAACAAGTTTATCTATCTTTGCGTATTGTATTATCCTTGATAATTAAGATAAGACACCTGAGCCACCGTTGTGTTAGTGATAAGAAATATTTTTGCGAAATATACTACTTAACACTACTAATAGTCGTATCTCAGTACATTATGAGTGCTTACTGTTATGTACTGTTATCATAATATCTTGCCATCTCCTACTGAAACAATATTTTATTGTCTACTGAAATTCGACATACCTACTTGTAATTTCACGAATTCCCGAAATTACACACTTTTAAATTACAATCAGAAAGAACAGTGCCCGAGCAAATTAGTATCGCAGAAAAGAGTTGTCTAGACAGTAAATTAGAGGTCTGCCTGGTACGTAGTCTGGACTTTATCCCAAGGGTATCCCTGTTAGGATTTCCAGGGGTTCAAAAGCATGAGAACGCCACGCACACATTAGTACATACTTTAGTTAGATGTTTAAATATGGAATTCAACAAAATATTTCACGGCACGGTCGATACAGAAGAAAAAATAATTTGCGTACAACCAATGATATTATATTAAACAGATATGTTATGAGCGCGCAATCGTGAAGACTCGAAAAGACCCCAATTGGCATCTATTGCATTTAGTCTGCGTTACGCATCGCTTCGAGTCGTACGTTTTTACGAATTTATAAAATAAATGCCTTCGTGTGTGTTTAGAAAGTGTACCAATTATAATGCCAAAATTAATAAAACACAAGGGATCTCATACCACATGTAAGTAAGCAAAATACTTCGATTTATTAATATATTTCAATTATTTTCGTAATATTCTGGTGTCGTAAAGAACGACAAGGATGCGTGCACTCTGGTCATAGAATAAAAATACAGATGCGAATATTAGGCAGTAAAGTCGTCTTTACTCCGGAGTTCTAGTTTCCTTTATAATAACTTTATAATATTGTTTGATATACTTAATTATAAATTAAATATGTCATAATTATGTAGGAAAAGAAAATGTAAATTGCATATCGTATGTATTTTGTTATGGATTGCAATTGTTCGTAAACAAACTTTAATATTATTACTGTACTTATTACTATTTACCGTCTTTTCTTCGTAGGTTTCCAAACTCTGATTTCGCATTTCTTTCTTTTAAAAAAGTGTTTTATTTTTCACCTACCTTTTGTCTTCTAATAGTGTTTATTCGTTGCATAGGCAAAAATCCCGCTACAAATTCTGTATACGCGGTTTGTACCTTCTGCCTAGTTAATTGGCTAGTCTATGGTGCCGACGTGCGGGGGGATTGATGACGCGGTTATCTAGCTGTCCCTTTTTTTCTTATTGCGTTTTATCAAGCTATCCTTTTTACTTGTAGTGAAATGTAATGTGTGAATAAAAAAGTGTGAATGTGTGCTGCCGCTCGGCGCGGAACAGTTTTTTCTTTTGTTTCGTATTTGTATAACATATCTGTTTAATATAATATCATTGCGTACAACGCATTTTTGTTTTGTACCTACACTAGGCTTTTATTTCTCACAGCGAATATCTGCAAAAACAGCTATAATGCTTTCTTAAAAGCTTTACAAAGATAAAACAAACATTATCTAAGAATATTTTTTACTACTTACAATATTTGAAATACCGAAAATTGGCAAGTACCTAGAGGCGGACTGTTACTCATTGATAAAACGGTGACCGCATAACAGTTTGTGCCAATTGCCGGCACCCGCATGCCACTAGAGCTGATTATTACGACACCGGTCACCAAGTTAAAAGCGTGAAACAAAATAATAAAGTGAAAAACGTTTTGGGGACACTGACACGTCAACAGGATGAGATATCTGGATATAACTGTTCCAAAACCTCCGGATGATGGTTCGGAAGACCCGTATAATAATATATGCTGCCCCTATATTACTAATGGATGTAGTAAGAGGCGCAAATTGGACAGCATCATGAAAAATGCAAAGGTCTCCATATTTTTTTTTTTATATTGTTGCCCCACACTAGGATTTCTCCTGTATCGTGGATGCGTTTACAAACATTTAAACTCACATACACAAACAGTCAGACCCGAAACAACTATCTACAGGTCATACAAATATTCGTTCGTGCGGAGATCGAACCAATGGCACGCAGCATAGCAGTCGATCGCTAAGCCGCTGCGCCAACCGTGCCGACAAATTTTCTCATCCATAAAATTTCTCATCCATTTTTTTTTATCTGTCCCACACCTGGGCAAGGCCTCCCTTCATTCCTTCCACTTTTCTCGATATTGCGCCTCTTCTCACCAATTAACGTGAAAGCCATCCAAGGCTATTTTACTTCTCTTATAAAGTGAAAAATGTCCCAAATGACTTATGTGTAGTAATTGATAAAGAGACTTGCTGATATAATGTTTTGTATTTGCTCTTTTGTGTGACTAGGTAGCCTAGCGTAGGCTTTTTTTATATTATACATTTGTATTATTCCTGTATCATATTTCATCATGTTCCTAAGCACCCCTGTACTAAAGGGAGTCTGCCAATTATAGTCCATACTCCACCACACAGGCCCTTTGAAAGTTAGTGGATGCCAATATCAGATTTTCTTATTCTAGGACATGCTGGTTTCCACCCAATTGTTTCCTTCACAGTTTATATAGAAGAGTTGTTAATTAAAAATTGATTAAACAGCTTGCCTGAGTACAATCTAAACACCTAACTACACAAAAGTAGTTTTAACACTTAGCACTCAATATTTATAATAAACCACACCACAATTAACTAGGAAGTACCAACCCGTTCCACTGTCTGAACTGTTTCCATGATTTGTGATTCACAATAGCAGATTAACTAAACAAACGATATGCAACGGAGTCTAGTGACAATTAACAAAATAACTGACCTATTGGCTATTCCATTTTAAACTGCAGTAATGATGATTGGTACTGAGAATGATAGGAAGTGTAGAGTGAACTATATTCCGAGAACTGTGTAGAATATACTGATGACACATCCTCATTTGAGAGTGATATGATATGAAATGTTTTGTATAATATATAAAAGGAATTGAGATTTTCTGCTTACATTATTTCATTATATTTGACTGTCATACTTTCTGTAAAATAATGGTAACATAGTGTCACACCAGTTTACTGAAGGGTTAGGCAGAGATAATCTATTGTAGAGTTGCAAGCAAGAGTTGGATGTAGGAGACCCAGAACCGGGTGAAGTAGCATGCAGTGGAGGAGACCTACGCACTTGCTTTAAGTGGAAACCAAACTACAGTTGCATACAATTACAGCCGCCATTAATACATTAAATAAACACTTCTTTGTCATAGGAGTGACAGACAGCCCACTGTGCCGAGCCTGCATGAAGGGAGACGAGAGAGGAGCCCACATGCTTCCACACTGCCCAGAAATTGCCCTATATAAGTCAAAGAACTTCAACCAGGTACTCTTTGTGAGATTGTCAGCAAAACCTTTTTCGTGGAGCTGGGGTCAATCAAATTATATTCCAACCCATACGCAAAATAAACGCCTAGGACATGGAGTTGTGGGCACCAACTCATTATACAATACAATATGTGAAAACCAGATAAAGGAGACACCCACTTTTATCAAATTGCATAGATTTTTCTAAAATCATTTTTGGACACATACTTACTAGGTATCTCATTAACAGTAATTAGAGTGATTAGAATTAATACTAATGGATCTTAAAAGCTTCTAAGTTGTTATTAATTAGTTTGACAGTAAATTAAACAATAGCATAACTATCCCTAAGCATACTTGTAACAAAGGACAGAAAAATAGAGCTTATCATTAGCACTATTTAATAAAAATGAAGGGGCAATTAAATAATTATATTATATATTGCTTAATTATAATCATTAGTATAAAGATTGTGCATACGTGTGACAGAAGAATACATCACACTATTCGAAAAATTATCCCACATGGATTTCTGTGGTAAAAATAGGTTTTGACTTTGACAGAAACTCACCACTTTTATGCATTGGATGTTTTATTAATATTTGAAGAACTCTAATTCATGTGAATTATACAGAGCATAAGTAATCGTAACGAATGAACAAAGATAACGTTTGTTTTGATGACAAATTTTACCTTGCCCAGCCCAGAATTAAACCTCCCCCAAAGCATACAGTTACAATACGTAACCTCAAATACAATCTAATATTAGTCAAATAACTGTTTTCTTACGTGGAGAAATTGTAATATCTATAATGTTGAACACTTACCCTAGAAAAGGTTCTCAAACGATTGATACGAGGATTCGATGGGATATTGTTCAGGGACACCTTCGACATTTTTCTTTACTTGATTGCTGGCTTCTTCACACAACAACAACAGAAAATAGAACGTTTAGTCACTTTCCAGCTGGAATAGGCTAGTTTGAAATCACACCAAGTTCAAGGGAAAACAGACGAATTTAACACCTTACTTTACAATAACAAAACTTTAATTTTGACAGCACAAATATAAATTGCACAATCCCATAGCTAACAGCTTTTATTTAAAATTAAGGTAAATTAAAATTACTTGTGCTTCAAAAATTACTAATAAAACTAAATTATTTACTGGAATACCAATAACATACAAAAATAAAGATTTATAAAATTAACAATTCTATTTGACAGATTTGCTCACGAATCTGTGACGTTTCGTTACACAGAACGCACGCGTTATGAACCACTCTTTCTGCCGTCAGGCCGACAACTGCTAAACGTCAAAACAAAAACGCGCGAAGTGCGTATAAACGGCGCGAACAGTGAAAATTGTTTTCGAGCGCATGTCGATATAATATTTCCACCCATTAATTACTAGACATTGTGACTAGGTACTTACAGTGTAAATTAAATACTACCAAATGGTGGCTTATTTTTGGAACTAAGCCATGGACTGGATGGTTTGTTTATCAATTGTTTTGTTTGAAACAATAACTCCATTGTGTCTAAAAGCATCTTCGTATTTAAATATTTGCTCTAATTCTTTTGATTAACATTTTGGATTATTCTTTTTCTTTTACCTTGTACCTAGTTTTTGTGAGCGCATTTTTACATCGGTATATTATGTTTTAAATATAGCCCATGACATTTGTGCATAATTTTCGGAATCGTAACAGATACGAAATTCGAAGTAAAGGGTACCTAGTAGTTCCTACATCCAAACTTACAAACTTTGCCTGCTAGTGTAGTGTAGTGCTGCAGCTAAATAACATCTTGCCCCTGTGTCTCGTGCATTTTCAGAAATGAGCAGTGGGGTGCTTCGAGGAGGTTAGGCGCGAACAATCAAGTTAAATAAATCGATGGAACTGTGACAGAATTGTATTATGAAATTCATGTTGTTTTTCGTCTAGTATTATCGAACGCAATGTGATGCCGACAGTACTGCCGCTTACAGACGAACAAAACCCTGTACAGAATACCATTTTAAAGAGTTACCAGCCAGCAGTTGTTTTCAGGTAAGTAAACACATGGATAATCAAAGCCTTGAATAGTTCGTTATACAATGCATGACGAAGGGCAATCTTCGATTCCCTTTTGGCGTAAGTCGTAAAATTCTGCTTTTGATTTATTTCCGGATCAGCGATCAACAAAATAGTTGGATATAAAAATGATTTGCATAAGCAGCAATGTGGGTCTTTGTAGCTCTGCCACAAAAGGCTTGAATACGTGAGACGTATGGTAGACATGCTGTTAGAGACCGCGTTGAAATGCTTTGTTCATGTATTTCGTTGGATAAGCGTTAATAAATTAGGTCACTCGTACCGTTGTTGCGTTGCACCTATGATCTTTCTACTTACGGACACTATCTGGAGTGATATTGATGAGGTTAGGTTCCAACCAAGAGAGACCATTTCGCTCTCTCTGTTACCGAATTAACAAACATCAGTAATATTCGTCATTAGTATTAATTAAATGTTTAGGTATTTAATTTAGTTCGTCTTTTGTCTGCTTAAAAATGATGAATGTAAACCAGTACATACGTGAATCTACTTTATAATATATATATATTGATTTGCTGTCTTTGTAGTCTGTACAAAGAAATAGAAACAGCTGCGGGCCTACTAAAGATTTTGTGCCACAGAAAGTGTTGGAATAGTATCAATGAATCGATTGTTTATGGAACATTTTAAATGAACACGCAATACAATTACCTACGAATCTCCAAACAAACTGAAACTTCTAACATTCTGATAGCTATAAAATAAATTGAACTGGCTATATTGCTACATGAAGTACACCCTACCTATTACGTAAATTTTATGATACGTTTACTTCAGCAATTAGCACAGTCTTCAAATGAATAGCCTCATTACGACTGAGAGTGTGATGTCAACTTAAAAGTTTCTTGACGCAAGAATGCAGCCTATATTACATTCATGAAAGAAAGGGGAAAAATAAAGCTTTCGCGGGATGACTTACCAATGATTTTTCGGTGGGATTGACACGAATGCGTGGCTCTGAGTCTTCATCTTCGGGCGTGCATTCGGCGCCGGCTGTCTGGCCCATGGTGGCGGTGGGTGTAGGTATGGCCTGGGCCAAAGCGGGGCCGCGTAGAGCAGCCCGCGCGTCTGTCGCGCGTCCACTGCCGCGCCGCCTCGGCACCTCGCAATCCTCGCTTCACACGTAAGGTTGGGGCTTGCTATCGATACTCGAGGTTATAAAAATCAACGATCCATATAAAGCTAAGCGGTCGGTTTTGAACTTCCTTACGTGAAAATAAAAAGTTTCGCGTTTTTCGTACAGATTGACACAGTGACTAGTTTAAAACTCGGCTTTTGATGTTTTTGGACGATTAAATAGTCCTTCTTTAAAGGGTATGTTATGTTTGCCCTTTAACATAACACTTTTCACCGTAGTAAATTCATACAGTAGTCAGCCAAGTAATTAAAATGTACTTTGTAGTTTCATTTATGCCATCACAAGGTAAGCGAAGACCACCCTATTTTGGCATTTGAACACATAAAGCAAACGTTACCACGTTGTCTCTAGTGCGGCTATCGACAAGAGCGTACAACATGCGTGTAACATGCCTAGAGGCTAGCCGGTCGATACAGCGAGCGCAAGTCCGCATACAGCTGGGACCTCTGACAGTTGGAACTTGCGAACTTAACCACTTATGTAGTACATTAGTGGTTAATCTTCTCAAATAACAGAAGACTCAATCAGAGGAAAGAAAGACAGGGTAAGTTAGGGAAATAAGGCAACCAGTCTTCGTCGTTTAATGAAAATTATAGACCTTTTATTGAAGTTAGCTTTTAAGAAGTTCCAAATAAAAGTTCTGCTTATTTTGGTAATCATACTATGGACATTAATATGTTTAGCCAATAGGTACTTTTTACTTACAATCTAGACACAGGGCTGTGTTCGAAAAGATGGACCTGGTGACGCACAGGCTGTGTGTGTTGTACAGACGCCAGCTGGTCAAGCTACCCGAAACTGTCAATTTTTCCCAATGAACCTTGAACCTAATACTTTAAAAATAAAGTCGAAAATCTATCAAAGAAATCTGACAGATTATAGTAGCTTGATGTGCAGGCGTCTGTACCTATTCCTAATTATAAGTTAACAATACTTTGTTTGCTTTAGTATAAATCAGGGAGGTACTTAATAACCAAGGACCCATTAATCGGATTTAACGGTTAACCGGTTAGACGTATAAGCCCTTCGTTTGATTAACCCGTAATACGGGTTAACCCGTATGCCATAACGATTAATCTTTAAAATATTGCTGATTAATCTGAATGAAAGAGATAGAACTTGTAAGTTGCACAGTCTCGGCCGCGTCGCTTGTTACCTACTCGCTCGAGTGTGTGTAGGTAGATATCGCACGTTCGTATGTACTGCTATCGCACCAGCTTCTGCATATTTTACTTTAAAACGATAACCGCATGGCACGGCGCTCGACTCGATCGCTCCATTCATGCGGTTTGACCAAAGACTGCTATGTCTCGTGCTCCCTAATTTTCACGATGCCTTATTTGGTGCCGCCATACAGATCGCTGTGAATGCGCTAGTCTTGTTGACCGGCACTGCATAAAAGTATAAAATGTTTATATTGCCATTTTTGTGTTTTATCGACTTGAGAATAGTTGAGAGGGACATAACCATCCTATTAATAGCTATCTAACAAATACAATAAAGGCGGATGTTTGTGAGGACGGATGGGTGGATGTTTGGATGTTTACTCTTTCACGTCAAAATGGCTGAACGGATATTGATGAAATTATTACTTTTTTTTATCATCACGCGTTGAAGCCGCGGGCGCCACCAAGTTTGGTATATTTTTCTTTTATAACTCTGTGTTCGGTGACGGTGATGGATCGAACTAGATGTATCGAGTTTGGGCTCGTTTTGTTAGTTATGATGAGACCTTACCTCCGGACTTGATGGAGTGACCTGAAGGTCTACTTCGGTGACTGCTACTGGAACTCCTAGACGGATCGAACTAGATGTTTGTCGAGTTTGGGCTCGTTTTATAAGTTATGATGAAACCTTACCTCCGGACTTGATGAAGTGACCTGAAGGTCTACTTCGGTGACTGCTACTGGAACTCTCCGACAGATCGAACTAGATGTATCGAGTTTGGGCTCGTTTTGTTAGTTATGATGAGACCTTACCTCCGGACTTGATGGAGTAACCTGAAGGTCTACTTCGGTGACTGCTACTGGAACTCTTCGACGGATCGAACTAGATGTATCGAGTTTGGGCTCGTTTTGTTAGTTATGATGAGACCTTACCTCCGGACTTGATGGAGTAACCTGAAGATCTACTTCGGTGACTGATACTGGAACTCTTCGTCGGATCGAACTAGATGTATCGAGTTTGGGCTCGTTTTGTTAGTTATGATGAGACCTTACCTCCGGACTTGATGGAGTAACCTGAAGGTCTACTTCGGTGACTGCTACTGGAACTCTTCGACGGATCGAACTAGATGTATCGAGTTTGGGCTCGTTTTGTTAGTTATGATGAGACCTTACCTCCGGACTTGATGGAGTAACCTGAAGATCTACTTCGGTGACTGATACTGGAACTCTTCGTCGGATCGAACTAGATGTATCGAGTTTGGGCTCGTTTTGTTAGTTATGATGATACCTTACCTCCAGACTTGATGGAGTGACCTGAAGGTCTACTTCGGTGACTGCTACTGGAACTCTTCGACGGATCGAACTAGATGTGTCGAGTTTGGGCTCGTTTTATAAGTTATGATGAAACCTTACCTCCGGACTTGATTGAGTGATCTGAAGGTCTACTTCGGTGACTGCTACTGGAACTCTTCGACGGATCGAACTAGATGTATCGAGTTTGGGCTCGTTTTGTTAGTTATAATGAGACCTTACCTCCGGACTTGTTGGAGTAACCTGAAGGTCTATTTCGGTAACTGCTACTGGAACTCCTCGAAGGATCGAACTAGATGTGTCGAGATTGGGCTCAATCAAGGTCACTCCATCAAGTCAAGGTGGAGGCAAGGTTTCATCATAAATTCATAACTTATGTAACGAGCCCAAACTCGACACATCTAGTTCGATCCGTCGAAGAATTCCAGAAGTAGTCACCGAAGTAGACCTTCAGGTCACTCCATCAAGTCCGGAGGTAAGGTCTCATCATAACTAACAAAATGAGCCTAAATTCGACACGTCTAGTTCGATCCTTCTAAGAGTTCCAGTAGCAGTCACCGAAATAGACCTTCAGGTTACTCCATCAAGTCCGGAGGTAAGGTTTCATCATAACTAACAAAACGAGCTCAAACTCGATACATCTAGGTCGATCCTTCGAGGAGTTCCAGTAGCAGTCACCGAAGTAGACCTTCAGATCACTCAATCAAGTCCGGAGGTAAGGTTTCATCATAACTTATAAAACGAGCCCAAACTCGACACATCTAGTTCGATCCATCGAGGAGTTCCAGTAGCAGTCACCGAAGTAGACCTCCAGGTCACTCCATCAAGTCCGGAGGTAAGGTCTCATCATAACTAACAAAACGAGCCCAAACTCGATACATCTAGTTCGATCCGTCGGAGAGTTCCAGTAGCAGTCACCGAAGTAGACCTCCAAGTCACTCCATCAAGTCCGGAGGTAAGGTCTCATCATAACTAACAAAACGAGCCCAAACTCGATACATCTAGTTCGATCCGTCGGAGAGTTCCAGTAGCAGTGACCGAAATAGACCTTCAGGTCACTCCATCAAGTCCGGAGGTAAGGTCTCATCATAACTAACAAAACGAGCCCAAACTCGATACATCTAGTTCGATCCATCGAGGAGTTCCAGTAGTAGTCACCGAAGTAGACCTTCAGGTCACTCCATCAAGTCCGGAGGTAAGGTCTCATCATAACTAACAAAATGAGCCCAAACTCGACACATCTAGTTCGATCCGTCGAAGAGTTCCAGTAGCAGTCACCGAAGTAGACCTTCACGTCATTCCACCAAGTCCATAGGTAAGGTCTCATCATAACTAACAAAATGAGCCCAAACTTGACACATCTAGTTAGATCCGTCGAGGAGTTCCAGTAGCAGTCACCGAAGTAGACCTTCAGGTCACTCCTAATAAGTGCCTACTGTAAGTGAAACGCGCTAGAATAGAAATAAAATTTGAAATAATCTAAGCGTCGAACATTTTTCAATATCAAAAACAGTATTGTGCACCATGTAAGGACTAAAGTTCAATGCATCGTGCGTGGCTGTTAGTCATGTCGGAACACGATCAAACACCGCTTGGTAGTTATATCTGTCACTTTCTTACAGATGTTTTATGTACAAAAATGAACCTTACGACGAAACCGGTTCTTATAGGCTGATTAACCCTATCATACGGGTTAATCTATATTGTGGGGTTTTAAACCTAACCCTAAAAAATAAACCGGTTAAAACCCTCATTCGGATTAACCTTTTGGTCCCTGTTAATAACTTATCTTTGAACCTAGGTAAGGTAAGTTACTTATAGGCGTAATCTTCGTTCAGATAAGTATGACTGAAAACCTATCGTAGGTAGATACTTGTATTGGCTCATTGTTTAGTAAAGCTATCAGAAGTTACCGACTGCTGAAAAAAAAACCCTTACCTACCGCAGTTTATGAACACGTACTTTCTTTAAGGGTATGAAATCCAACTATATTTATATAAAGTCTATTAGGAATAATAATTATTATGTTTTTTTATTCAAGATAATACTCTTGAAGTTGCATGAAATACGAAGCAGGAACTAGAAAGTATTCGATACATTAAATATACATTAAAGCTTTTGTCAAAAATGCACCATACACAAGAATAGAATAATAAATTTGTTGTTGTTCTAATGTATTGTTGGTAATATGTAGGTAAGTACAGGTAGTAAAGATATTTTAAAAGTATCCATACAACATAACCGGACTTAGGAGTGTAAAGTCTGACCCTCCCCTTCGCTCCGCCCAGAGCAGACGAAGTTATTCGATGATTTCCAATACGCAAAAAAGGAGTGCAAAAATAGAAGCAATAAAAATAAACGAATCTAGTTAACTATAAACTAACATTGATAAATAAACCAAATTAAACAAGAACTATTTTACGTATTCTAAGAAAAGATACTGACCAAAAATGTGCACATCTATTTAGCAAGGCATAAGTAAATAAGTAGTAGCAACATGCTTAGAAAACCTTCACTTTACAAGACACAATAATAATATTTAATAGTTTTGGATTTCGGTTTTCACAAAATGAAATATCACTAGCAGATAACCAGCTGTGCCTGCACGTGTAGCAGTTGCATCTACTACTCAAAATCGCCACTTTTGTTTACGTTTGCCTAGGAATGTTTTAATAGTTATTCTTCTAGTCGTCACGGAGACAAATCAAATACCATGAAAATCGGTCCAACCGTTCTCGAGTTATGAGTGTTCGAACAAACCCAACTTTGTTTTATATTATTAATTAAAGATATAGATTTATTTTCAAATTTTGAGAACTGCCGTACTAGTAGCGCTATCTAGTGCTGAATAGCGGAACATTGTTTCAATATAATGCCATCTATATTCACCAAGCGAATGTTACCTAATTAAATGTAACTATGACACTACAGATGGCTCTGATCGTTTCGGAGACTAGTGTCAAGAAACCGGTCCAGTGCGAGTTGAACTCCCACACACAGGGTTCCGTAGCACCAATCAATATAATAACAACACATAATAAATTACTTTATGGAATTTAAAAATATAATTATGGATGTGCTAAATGTTTATGGTTAGAAATAAGTTAAATGAATATTGTTACATATTGACTAGATATAATTTCATTAATACAACATTTATTGTGAAAGTTCCTATCTTACGTGATATAAGATAAAAGATACTCACTGCCAAATTATTATATTAGTCTTAAGGCCGTACCCTACGCAAATAACCTTGAGTATTCGCTTCCCTCTTTGCCGCGCAGGAGTGAGTGAGAGAGCAGTAGTGAATAATGCCTATTTTTTGGAATAAAATCTATATAAAATTAAGTATTGGGTTTTTGGAAAAAATATTTCTACCAAAATGTTCATTATAGAATTGTGTATCCATTAGTGTCAGTAGCAAAATTAAACAATGTTTACTTTGCGAGGAGATGCATTTTATTGATATTTTTTCTCATTACGGGGGCTTTGTTGTAAGGAGATTTACTAAATAATGACTCAATAAAAATAAAAACTAAATCTACAATAATGGAATCAAGATTATAAAGAAATTTAATGTATTTTTTTTGTTACTTAGTTCGTTTTTAATAACAAGTAGATAGCTCTAGAAAACTGTACAAAAACGGCTTGCGCGGCGTTTTGGTCGGGGTGGCGCCTTAAGACATTTTGCTGCGCCCTAACAGGGTCATGTAGGTACCTACTCACTAGTTGTAAGCCTAGCGTGTAACTATTTACATTCTGCATTAAATAAAGAAATAATGTAATTATACACTCAACCGCAAAACTAAATTTGTTTTTCATAGTAGGTATCTTAATGATAAACAAAGTTACGGCTCAGTGTGGTACACTGTGGTCACAATTTGCGGCATAAGAAGCATAAAGAATAATATAGGATACCTATTTTACGAAAAAGTGTTTAAGAAAGCGCAGAGCTTTCATAAACACGTTTAAGTCGAATCAATTATCAAAATTTGTCGCTTTTGTGTTTAACTGTGTGGGGACACAATTAAATAAATTTTAGTTTTTTTTTTAGCCCCGGTTTCATAAAAAACTATTGTTTTGGTACCGTGGACGGAATCTACACACTTTATAACCGACTTCTAAAAAAAGAGGAGGTTATGCTTTTTTCGACGTATGTACTGTTACAACCGATTATTCCACGATTAGGTCATAGTATAAAGAGGGGAAGTACGATAACTTCATACAAACGCGTAGCGCGCGGCTTGTATGTGTGCGCCGTAGTATCTATGCGTCGTCGCACGCACACTAAACAAAATCTCGGCTCCTTTCGCGCTGCGCCAGTCGGGGCTAACACTGCACGAGGTTCGCGCGTCACGGCTTTTCGGCACCGCTAAACGAATAAAAAATGTCTGATAACCGCGGGAGAAAGTATTGCTGTGTGTTTGGGTGTCTTAATAATTCATCAATTCCAGAATTGTCTCAGTTCAAATTACCTATTGAACAGGAAAGGTAAGCTACTCACTTATTCTAGCATAATTCAATTTTTTACTTCATAATGAGATACCTACCTACCTACTGACTTCTTTTTGTTGTATTAGCATATTAGTTTTCTATCACACAGAGGAAGTAGAATAGAATAGAATAGAATATACTTTATTGCACACCAAAATCTACGAAACAAAACTGTTTTACAAAAAGATGTTAAATCTATGGTTACAATGGCGGTCTTATCGCTAAGAAGTACCGCGAGTTATCGCGAAGTAGGTAGGTAGGTAGGTCTACTTTCCCACTAGAATGTTTGTACTTTTGATCTGTCAACTAATTTACCGCTATTGCTTTGTTTACGTTTAGTTGTGCCGATTTCTCAGTATTGTAGGTATATTAACTAAGTACCTAACTACCCACAGTTATGAAATCGTAATTAAAAATAAGTTATTGACTAATTTTAAATTATATATATACATATAAAGCAAAGTTCGAATCATAACAACAGATTTGATTATAGTCTAAGAGACAGGCAGAGAGTAGACAGACAGTTTTGAATGTTGTTTTACGGTGTTTTTTGTTTAATTATAATATTTTAGTCACTTTAAAATAAAAGTAAAAAATACAACTTCTCGACCCTTGCCAATTTATAGGTACTGAATTAAAATTTAGCTAAAAGTGACAACCCTATGACAGTAGGCAATTATATCGCGAATTGGGCCGGAGATAACCTACTTCCCCTCTATTTACTTTGATTAGGTCATTAGATTACCTGATTTACGCGGAGGTTTTTTTTTTAACTTTCGTTGAGCAGTTTATGAGTTAGGTAGCGAGATAGCTAATTAATATCTACGTAGGTACATTATTCTACTTGGCCTATGTTGAAAACTTGACGATCCCCTTACCTCAATAACTTCTTGTTACAAAGTAATTTAATGTAATAAATGGCAAAAATATGAGAAACTACCACAAAAACAAAATGCAAAAAGATTTAGGTAGGTACCTACTTCTTTCCTATCTCTGACCAATTGATTTTTTGGCACTGCAACAAGAACTAGGAGGGTTCTGTGTACAAGATCGCACCATACATTAGTTTTACTTCTTGAAATGTCATCATCATCTGCCTAACCTTTTCACAAATATGTTGGTTTCGGCTTCTAGTCTAGCCGGAAGCAGCTGAAAACCAGTATTTTACATGGAGCGACTACCTATCTGACCTCCACAACTCAGTTAAGTTGGTTAGACTGACTGCCTGATTCGCGGGTCACTGATTACGTGTAAGTCCTGTAAAAAATCTTTAAATGATGGTCATAACTGCCATCGGCTTACCGGCCCTTTCGTGCTTTACGAGCTTTCCGAGACATGGAGAAAACTCGATTCTCGACGGGTGGTCACTGGGCGGTGTAAATACACCGCACAAAATATAAATGGTGCACTTACATAATTGTAAGTACCTAAACTATAAATACAACTTAAATACTAAAACATAACCTATGGAGCTTTTATATTTCAACTATAGCTTATGCCCGCGGCTCCTCCCGCGTGGTGTTTGGTAACTGTCCCATGGGATCGAACTACCGGGATAAAAATAACCCTTTGTGTTATTCCCGATTGTAAACTATCTGTGTACATATCAACTAAAATTTTAGAAGGTTTTGTGTTGAAGAGTAACAAACATCCATACATTCATCCATAAATCCTCACAGTTTTTCGCATTTATAAAATTAAACTAGATTTTGCCCGCGGCTTCGGTCGCGTTAAATTCGGAGTAACACAGTTCCTCTTCCCTGATTTGCAGGTACCAGCTACCTGTAGTTTTTACTCTTGCGCCTTATTTACTGTAATAGCAAAGCTAAGTTTTCCCGTTTCTTCCTTCTTACTCCCTCATTTCTCAATTTAAAAAAAAATTGCCTATGTCCGTCTCAAAAGGTCTCAAATATCTCTGTACAAAATTCATCAAAATTGGTTTAGCCATTTAGGCGTGAAGACTTAACAATATTAGTAAGAATTAAAGAGAATAAAAAAAACTAAAACTAATCAACAAAACGACAATTTTGTTATAATAACAGGGAGTATAAAAAGTAATCACAATTTTACGGTTACAAAAGCGGTTCGTATGGCATCTTACATACACCAATTATATGGGCAATAAGCTCAAGTCGTATCAACAGCGACTTAAGTATTTTAAGATGGAGTCGTTGGAGAAACGTAGGAACATGCTGGATTTGGTTTTCCTTAAGAAGCTACTAACGGGCTCTCTAGATTGTCCCAATTTGCTCAGTAGGGTCTCATTCCATGTGCCGCGTAGTCTGCCAAGAAGTTCGAATAGGAGACTTTTCTGCATGCCTAGATGTCATACCAACTTGAGGCATTACTGTCCACTTTCTAGAATGTATAGTACATACAAAGAGCACGAAGAAGTCATTGACCTCTTTAACTCATCAGTTCCAGCTGTTAAAAAAGCCGTGCTTGCTAATTAATTGTCATCCCTGTTTTAATTGTTTTATTATCAAATATTTGCTCATTCTTATATTAGGTATAAGCAACAAAATCATTTCTCATTTAATTTAAGTAATTCTATTCTAACTTAATTTTATTATTAAAATTTTAATCCAGTGTAAGTTTAGTAATTTATTTTAATTTAATTTAATTTATTGTAATCAATTTAACATTTAATAGTTGTTTTTAAAGTATTCATAGTATTGTTTTTTTTTTTTCTCTAATATCTGTATCAATTGTTTTAATAAATTAATTTATGTTATTATCTGCGCATAATGTAGTGCATGCTGTGCTTTTCTATAAGTAATGAGGCGCTTAGACTTAAGTTGGCAATGTGTAAATTCAATGTAATAGCGTACTCATTGTTGAGAAGCCTAATATTAAATAAATAAATAAATAAATAAATCATAGCCTAGCTTAATATGTGCATATATACACAGTACGTCGTTAGGTGCTTAATTTCACCTCTTTATTATTATGAATTCGTGATAGTGTTAATCCTATTAGCCACGACCCATGGCGTAGGAACAATGAATATATAATCATTCCATCAATCTATTCATTATCGCAATGGAACGTTTTGTTAATAGTAAAGTCCAGGGAAACAAATACTGTTCAATAACATCTTTGACACACTCAAACAAATACGTCCATTTTAGAAGACCTTACAAGGCAAAACTGTAGAAATGGCTGAAAGTAAAGAGGAAGATAGCAATGCAAACCATAAGAAAAAGTGTGACTTTAAAATGTCCTTGGCTAACGTGATTTATTCCATAAAACCACTTATATTTTTGGAAAATTTTTATGGAATATCAAGATTTCAATTTACCAAAGGAGTACTACGACCATCTAATTGCACAATGAAAACCTACAGCATTGTTTGTATGATTGTGTATCCTGCAGTGTTTTTGGCGTTTCTCGATTTCTCAGCTATTCTGTCTGGCAATGCTAAATCTGTGGACATTATGGATGAAGTGCCCCCTATTGTCGTTATTATACAATTCACAACCTCAGCGATTACAGCTTCTTTTCTTGTAAGCTCAGCTAACATTGGTATCTTTATTAAGCTTGCCAAGATAGATACCATACTGCACGCTGATTCCTTCAGTGATTTCTATAAAAAATCACGAATTCAAACATATGTATTTTTGTGTATTCTGTGGATTTCTCATGGCATCAATTGTGCTATAGACTTAGTGACCGCAGACGAAATTACCATTAAAGGCGTATTTGTCCTTCCTTTATATTATATTCAAAAATTCGAAATGGTAGCTTTTTGTAAATACATTTTTATGCTGAGGCGCAGACTAATATTGATTAACGACTATTTAAAAACGTTTGTAGATGAACAAGACAAGAAAAACACCACAGTATTTACAGTCATAAACAACAAACAAATCAATACCAAGGAGAAATTACATTTTATTGGTCGTGCAGCGGATTGTAATACCAAAATACGGGATCTAGCAACGATGTATAATGTCATAGGAAAGATTGGCAACATGATCAATGAAGTTTTTAGTTTCCAACTTTTTATGACTTTGGTGTCAACTTTTACCTATGTAGTAATAACGATTTGGACCTCATTGTACTACTACCGGACGCCTGAAAGTAATTCAGGAGACTTGATCAACACTGCAGTGTGGAGTATCAGTGCAATTTATACTGTTGCCGTAATGTCAATTTCTTGTGAACGACTTCTTATAACAAGAAATGAGACTAGAATACTAGTAAACAAGATCATAATGAACTACGACCTGCCGAAAACAATGAGAGTACAAGCTAAAGCGTTTATGGAACTCGTAGAAGCTTGGCCGTTACGGATCTACATTTATGATTTATTTTCAGTAGATATAACGCTGATGTTGAAGTTTATAAGCGTATCAACAACTTATTTAATTGTAATTATTCAAATATCACACTTTGTGTAACTAATTAAATGTTCTACACACCACGATGCAATATTGACTACTAGAGAGTAGGTTTCTGCATACCTGGAGTTTATAATTAACACTTGAAACGGGATATTTACCATGTTTATTATTTAAATTGAGTTTCCGATATTTCGGCGATGTTGCAAACGCCATGATCACAGATGAACTGAACTGAGAGGCAGCCAGCATTTTTGCCATATGTGAAGGGAGTGACAGATAACGTTGCAAACATTCTTCGGAAATACGCCGTAAAGACTATCTTCACTCCGTTCAAGAAAGTATCGCAGATGCTGCGTTCGCCGAAGGACAATTTTCCGCTGGAAAAACCCGGTGTTTATAAGGAAGACTGTAGCAGTGGTAAATCATACATCGGTTAGACGAAACGTACTGTGGCTTGTAGGATTTCTGAGCACATAAGGGCAGTGAAAAATAATGACACTCAAAAGTCGGCGATAGCTCAACATCTTTTGGAAGCAGGATCGAACCACTGGATTGAGTTACATAACCCTCAGGTCATCTCGACAGAACGCCACTATATTCCTAGATTGGTAAGAGAAGCAATCGAGATTACCAAATATAGGAACTTCAACCGAGAAGATGGGTTTCAATTATCAAGAGCCTGGAATCCAGTGGTTCAATTGTGTAAAAACCCAAAAAGTAAGGAAAAAAGATCGCTACATGATACAGTGAGTTTTGTGTGTCGAGAGCAAAATCGAGTTGTGAGTGACGGTGTTAGTGGTAACGAACGCAAAAAACGAATAAGAAAGAGGGTAGATCGTTTTGTCTGCTCGTAAACATCCACCCGCAATAACTTCAGTTCATCCGTGATCATGGCGTTTGCAACATCGCCGAAATATCGGAAACTCAATTTAAATAATAAACATGGTAAATATCCCGTTTCAAGTGTTAATTATAATATTAGTAACCATGTCAGTTTAAAGACTTATATCCTGGAGTTTAAATAATAAAAAAGCCTAGAAAAAGTTATACTTTTGTCAATCTTTTTATGGGTTAATCGAGTACAAGTAAACCCACTTTGAACACTTTTCTACACCCAATAGTTTTAAATATCTCTTTGGAAAACATACTTAATTAAATAAATTATCAGTGTGAATATATTATGTATGTGTTTTATTTTCCAAATCACACCACCTTTCTATCTCACGTTCAATAATATGACAGGTAGAAGACATAAATACATTATTTATAAAGACATATATATTTCTGCTGTAATCAAATTCAACACAAATATGTCTCATATATTTTTAATATTTTCCCGGCCGTTTATTGTAGGTTTTTGACTGATAGGTACGTAACGTTAGACGTTATAGGTAGCTGTAAGTCTGTAACGTCTAACGTTACGTATCAGACAAAACCTACAATGAACGGGAACCCAGTGTCTCTAGGGCACTGACTATTCAGTGCGTTAGAGACTACTGGGTTGTAAAGAAGAGATAGGCAATCGCAAAATGTAAAAATACTGGTATTCAGCTGCATTCGCTATGACTAGCCCCAAGGTAGTTGGGAAAAAGGCTAGGCAGATGATGACAAATACCTAGGCAAATACTTAATTAACTGCAGTTTTAGTTAGTTATTAATTGCAGTTTCAAGCTATAGTTTTTTTTATAGTTGACTTGTTCCTTAGTAGTGTAGTTTTAGCCTTTCCTGATCACGCCCAACCTAGTCAGCTATCAAGTTTCCATGGGTTTCATAGAAACCCTCTGACCTTACTGGTAGGATTTTGAAATTGATTATGTTTGTCAATTTCTACATCATTATCAAAACAATCATTTATAATATTTTTTTCAATATTCATTCATTAGTCAAATAGACTGTGTAAACTGGTTTTTTGTATGTACAAAAGATAAGAAAAGATGTTTGGTTTATTATAGTAATGGAAAATCAACAATATAATGCTTAATTTGTAAAAAACTAAAATTTGTTGTGTTGTGGGAAACAAATATTCATTTCCAGCTGTCATATTTCGACTAGAAGACGTCCCAAAAGTTATTTCATTTAGAAGATGAAAGATTTTAAAGCAAAGGTGAAGAAACGAGGAAATAAAACAAACATCCAACTTATGGATGACAGTGTCTACAGAAATAAGATCATGCAAGTTATGTACACTATAAAGCCCATAACTATTGTAGAGAACTTTTCCGGAATATTTAAATTTCGCCAAATGAATGGTGAACTACGGACACCCAACTGGATAATGAAAATATCTGCTATGCTCTACATAGTATCCTACAGCTTTATGTTTGTTGCAAACTTAAGAAAAATGATTGGTGCAAGTACTTCAATAGAGTGGAGTGGTAAATGGAAAGCTATGCAAGAGATACCTACTATAGCGGTGCTTTTCCAATACGTCACTTCTTCTATCAAAGTCTACTTTCCTGACAACTCGAAGCTGAATATTCGCATCCTTACAACGATTGCGGAACTAGATAACATGTTACACGTTGAAACATTCAAGGATTTTTATGAAACATCACGTTCTACAACGAATCTATTCCTGTTTATTCTCGTTTTTTGTCACGGACTTACTATCGCTATTTCCCTTTATAGAGAAGAATGTTTCTTGTGGGCTATCATCGCATTTCATCTGTATTTTATACAAAAACTTGAAATACTGTCATTTTTTAAATCCATCTATATGGTTACAAATAGATTGATTCTGATCAATAAGTATTTGAGTGATTTTGCAATAAAACAGGCGCAGAATAACGTCACCGTTTTTACAGTCAGGAATAAGAAAAAAGATTTACAAGATAAGTTTAATTTTATTGGACGCGTATCTAAAAAAAACATGAAAGTACGAGACTTGGCGATGATGTACGATGTTATTGGAAAGACTTGTTTCATGATTAACGAAGCCTTTAATTTAAAGATTTTTCTGGTTCTTGTATCTGCTTTTGGCTATATAATCGTAACTATACGGACGGCGCTTTATTTTTTCCAGTCACTGAATTCTTCTACTGTTTTAGTCACCCTCTGTATTTGGTGTTTGAGTTCAGTTACCAATCTGATTGTCTTGGCATTCGTTTGTGATAGATTATTTCGAATACGCAGTAAAACTAAGGTTTTAGTGAACAAGGTCGTAATGAACTACGACCTACCTAAGACAATGCGAATACAAGCAAAAGCGTTCATGGAACTCATGGAAGCCTGGCCGCTACAGATCAATGTTTACGACATGTTTTCAGTAGATATAACGCTGATTTTAAAGTTTATAAGCATAGCAACCACCTATTTGATTGTTATTATTCAAATAACCCATCTTATGTAGGCTTGCCAAACTTTTTTTGGGAAGTATTTTTTGGGTTATGTTACTGTTATTAATAAGGTTTAATATAGAGTATAAAGTGTTTGCACAAATCAAGGCAAGTCATCAGTAAGCTCTACACTGCTCGCTGCAACTTTTTTGAAGTGTTAATATATTTTCATCAATTTAAAAATCGGTAGTACTATAAGTCGTTTAAAATGTTAAAATAAACATGTGTTTTTGGTATTTTATTAAACAAGAAATAATATTGCAATCCGTTTGTCTTTCTTTGAGCGATATGTGAATATACTTTAATTTAAATTCATTTTAAGTTGTTCATAATTAATAAAAACTCGTCAAAGTGGGTACACTTAAATAAAATTATGAATTTCATTTGCAGTTTCCATTGGAACCTTAATTCGAGTTGGAATAATTCTCTATTCAAATCAAAAATTAGGTAGAAGTCTAGTTAGTAGTGAAATAACGGTTTATACTAGTTATGCACAACTTGATGGATTGTCGTGCGTACCAACTTATTATGTACCGCTCTGGACCGGAGCGGGGGAGAGTGTCAGACTTGTACAGGCTAAAACCTGGGTGGCTTTCAGTCAGTCTGTTCCTTTTATAGCCCTTTATGTTCCGGGGCCGGTATCTCTTTCGGACAACCCACAACCCCGGCAGGCGGTGGCCCTGGCAGGAACACCGCCTGCCGTCACTGGAGGGACGGACGGTGAGCTACCCATTGCTAACCGTCCACAGACAAGCTGCTTAGCCTGGATGAAGTATTTAAAATGTGCAATTTGTAATACTACTCTGTCAAGAAAGTACCGGGAAAAGATCAATAATACACAAAATGTCTGTTATTCATCCAAATTTATTTTATCACCTTCAAAGTATGCTCCTTTAGAAACGATACACTTGCGCCAACGAATAATCCATTCATCAAAACATTTTTTAAACGCTGCTTCCGGAATTGAGTTCAGTTCTCGCCGCGAATTCTCCTTTATGTCTTCTATCGATTGAAAACGGGTGCCACGAAGTGGTAATTTGAGTTTAGGAAAAAGAAAAAAGTCAGCAGGAGCCATATCTGGTGAATATGGTGGTTGCTGGATGGTATTTGTTGAGTGTTTGGTCAAAAATTCGTTCACAATGATAGCCTTGTGCGAAGGCGCATTGTCGTGGTGCAAAATCCAAGAATTTTCTTTCCACAAATCTGGCCTTTTTCGTCGAATTTGCTCTCTTAAACGCCGCATAACGCTCAAATAATATTCTTTATTTACCGTTAGACCTTCCGGTAAGAATTCAGAGTGCACAATACCGCGATAGTCAAAGAAAACAGTCAACATGACTTTGACTTTTGATCGACTTTGGCGTGGTTTTTTCGGTTTCGGTTCAGTTGGAAGGCGCCACTCCGAAGCTTGTTGATTAGTTTGCATGTCAAACTCGTAAACCCACGTCTCGTCACCAGTACCAATGCGTTTCATGAATGTTGGGTCCTCAGCGACTTTCATGCGATTGAGTTTTTGGAGAAAATTCAGATCTTTTGGGACTAGCCGAGCAGCAACATGTTTCATACCCAAATGATTAGTTAAAATGGTACGGATCGACTCGTGAGATACAGAAAGTTCGGCGGCTATCTCTCTCAGAGTTGAATGGGGATTTTCAGTCACTATTTTCTTCACTTTTGCGATGTTAACTTCAGTTGCAGACGTTGACGGCCTACCAGAGCGAGGCAAATCTTCCATCACATCTCGACCGCTTTTGAACGCTTTGAACCACTCATAAGCACGAGTTTTTGATAAAGTCGATTCACCGTAAGCCTTCTGTAACATTTTCAGTGACTCCGAACACATTAGAAATTCCATTGGCGATGCAAAATTTAAGACAAACTCTTTGTTCGATATTTTTGTCCATTATGAAATTCGCAATACACACTATATATGATATTACTAAAACCAGCACTGTATTTAATATAAATAACAGATGCAACTCAAACTCCGCGCCAAAATGGAAAACAGTTGTGCCAATCTAACAACTACAAAAAAAACAAAAATTTTAATTTGGAACCATAAACAAATCATCCATTCCCGATACTTTTTTGACTGAATGTATATAATACATTTACTATACATCTACGTACTACTTTTCATTACATTGTAGGTACTATTCAAATAATAAATATTAATAATATATATATATTTTTTAATAAATATCTTGGGACAACTCACACACGGCTATCTGATCCCAAGCTAAGCAGAGCTTGTGTTATGGTAACCAGACAACTGATATACATACTTATATAATTTATAAATACATACATATTATAGATAAATCACACCCAGACACAGAACAAACAATCATGCTCATCACACAAAGTTTGTCCTGGGTGGGAATCGAACCCACGACCTCCGGCTCAGCAGTCAGGGCCACTAACCACTAGACCAACAGACCCGTCTATTATGCTTCATTATAGTGATGGAACATCATTCTTCAATTCTTACTGACCTACAAACGGACGTTTTCACCAAATATCCACAAAATGCATAAAGCTATAAGTGCGTTAAAATAGAAAAGAATAAGGAACAAATCAATGAATTAAGTATTGAAAAGTCGAAGAATAACGGTAACGAAAAGCAGAATATCATAAATATTATTAGCAATGTGAAACACGCAATTATACTTGAGTATTGCTGTGGAATATATAGATTCCAATTTATCGATGGACAGTTACATCTCCCAAATTGATAACTTAAAGCATTAGGAGTTTTGTTGATTGTTATATATATTTCTATGTTTTTATGGCTTCTCTTCTCACCTGACCCTTACGACAATGTATTGTTTAAAGTCATGGATTGGATAGACACTATTCCAGATCTTGTAGTTCTTGTTCAGTACGTTGCCACGATGATAACTGCCAATTTTAGCGTCGTTTCGATGAATATCCGCATGATCACGTTGCTTGCAGAAGTAGGCACTATGTTGCAAATAGAAAAATGTGCAGAATTTTATAAAAAAAAAATTACGGCTTGTAGTTGTTTATTGGACAACTAATATTTCTGATAATACCTCAAATTATTATCGGAGTGTTAGATTTGTATAGCATTTCAGATGTTATGTATATTAAAAAATTTGAAATATTAACTTTCTGTACATGGTTAATAGCAGACTTGGGATTATTAGCAGATATTTGAAAGAGTTTGTTCAAGAGACACAAAATATCAAACCGAAAAAATTGTTAATTGTATTGGACATTCATCAGAAGGTAATACAAAAATAAGAGACTTGGCTACAACTTACGACATTTAGGAAAAGTTTGCTTTATGACAAATAAAATTTACAACTTTCAGAATTTCATGTCTCTTTTGTGTACCTTTACATACATCGTTGTTACAATATGGATATCACTTTCTTTATACCGCAAGTCGGACTTTATTCATTTAAAACAATTGGTTAACATCATTGGTTTGTTGTTTTAATATGATTTGTAACATTATCATCATGTCATATAGATGTGAACAACTGCTTGTTACATGTAACGAGGCAAGAATACTGGTGAATAAAGTTATTATGAACTACGACTTACCGAAGACAATGAAGAGGCCTGGCGGTTATGTATACGATACGTTTTCCATAGGCATTAAGTTGATGTTGAAGTTTATCAGCGTGGCAACCACGTATTTAATTGTATAGTAAACGTATTTAATGTAGTATTTTGTCTTTAACATATATATATATCAAAATATATGTATACATATTTTATAATCTCACCTGTAGTTTCGAACCATTTAAGCGTATATATAATTATATATATATTGTGCAAGACTGGGTTTAATTGCAAGTCATTGAGTAATTATATCGTTTTTGATCTTATTGATTAAGATCCTGTGTTACTTTCTGTCATGGATTGTTCTAACTGACGAAGTTAATTTAAGATTGCATTATAATTATCATGTATTTGAATCAAGCTTCGCGTTTGGGTGAAACATGTACCAGTTTTTTGGATGGCAATGTGTCGCTCTCCTTGAGTCAATCCCATAGTCTATCCAATATACAATGTGTCCGGTCATGGACTAGCAATATTCTAGATACTTAATAACGAGTGTAATATAGATTACGATATACACTTGGGTCTCATTCAGTTCCCGGGTGAATATTTGAAGATAGACATATTCAGGATACGTAAATTAATTTCAAATAATGCTTTCAATCACAACTTTTTTGCACTCAATGTGTAGTTTATGGTGCAGATTAACAAAATAAATTAAACGCACAGTATTTTAATTGCTGTATAGGTCAGAATCTGAAGCTGAAAATTTTCGTCGAACGGTGATGAGATATGAAACATACGGTAATTAGCATTTAAAAAATGGTAATTTGGTTTCGTTATTGGTAATTAGAAATAATATGAATAATATACTTGAATCACATATTTATTAATTATTTAGTTGACAATAAATGACATAAAACTTAACTATTTAGCGACGTGATTGTATTAAAAAAAAAACACCTAAAACTCAACCTGCATTCTTAACAATAACAAGTCTAGTAGTTCCAATAAAATCAACTAAAATAATACTTCAAAACTCAATATGAATAGAACGTACATGTGAGTTCCATCTAAGATATTTCTTGAACTCGATGACATCTTATACAAAAACTTAAAAAATATTCATACTTAAATCCGAATGAGTCTTTCATGACCAGAAACTGCACAGGTACTTAATCATATAATAATTCAAACATAAGTAGATCTGCAAAATCATCACACGGCAATGATAAACAAAAAATACAAATTAATGAGTTGATGTTCTTAACAAACTTTGGCAAATATGGTGCTTACCTTAATTTAAAAAATAAAGAAACAACAAAATATAAGGTTTAAAAATAAAAACAATAACAATTATATTTCTAGTAATCTGAAAAATCTAAAATCAACTAAAAGATTACTTAAAAACTCGATGTAAATAGTACTTAAAGTACAAGTTCAATCTAAAATATTTCTTAAATGTAATGACAATGTTTCCTCCTTCGACTGTTGCTTTTTCCGAGGCATATTTACTCTGAAAATAAAAAAAAAATATTACGGAAGTGTCAGTTCACACCGAACGATCACTAATCGTTTACGCGTTTGTAGTAACAATTCGACCTTGGGCTGGCCTAGCGAAGCAATGAGTGTCAATATAATAAGAGGCCAGCTTATATTGGTACTAATTACCATTTTCAATTGCTCATTACCGTTTGCTAAAATACGAACGGGAAAAATGGTAATTATATAAATGGTAATTAGGTATTTGTACACTTTATCACATTATACGTTCTTTAACGGAGTTAATAATTTTGGAACTTAATCAAAGCAAAAAGTAACCTATAGCGACTATTAAAAAGCTTAAAAATGATTAATAAAAATAATAGACTTACCACGGGAAACTCAAACGGTAAGGAGATTTTTGTTTGCCAAACACGATTTCTGGGCGGTTAAGGTATGCTAGAATTGACGCCAAAACATTCTATGACGTGTGACCCGCACGAAACGAGACGCGGAACTGAGCGCGATCGCCGAGAAATTGCACTTTAAGTAACAATACATTACGCAGAAAAATAATCATGTGACTGTGTGGACAAATGGTAGTGAGTACAAAGTGTTGGGACAATTTTCAAAGTCATTACAAATTACCTGAAAGTGTTCTTTAATGTATATAGTTTTGGTAAATGGTAAAACGTGTTGTGTACTATCTAAATTACTACTTAAAATTACGTTCTTTAAGGTATATTTATTATTTTTCGAGCATGAACTGCTAAAATTCGGAAATTGGGACACGAATGGTGATGAGATTTGGGGAACGTTTATAAAGATAACTTAGTTGTTTATAGCAAGAGGAACATATTATGTACATCTGTATATAGTGTTGAAACTATGTTTTATGTGAAATAAAAAAAAACATCACTTTATACCTCATAAAGTAGTTATTTGGGGAGGGCCGCGTGATATGCACATGTTCAAAGAATCACCCTCCCCGCTTTTTGGCACCCATTTTGAGATATTCTCTATGCGTGTACAAAAAATAATCATATCTCTCAAAGTTTTGGTCTTACTGAGACGAAAATAGGTTTATTCAAAGGCAACAACATTGTCTATCGTTTAAATTAAAATGAGCTGACATTCGTCGTTACTTTAGAAAACAAAATTAAAGTCCAAAAAAAATATGCAAATCAACGAAAGTTTTAATAAGTTTTTTGTGAAAAAAATATGGTAGATTTTTTTTGAAAATCAATAAATTTGAGTAACTAGAGTGTTTGTTATATATGTACATAGAATATCGCTATTCTTTGACCGGACACATTGTATAGACAGCCATAGGTTTAGTTAATTTGTTGAATTTTGTGTTAATGAAGATGTCGTTCGAAGTATCTATTATTCAAGATCCAAATCCGAAGGAACGATTTCATCAAAACAATGAGAAATGTCCAAAAAAAATCGTTCGTTTTGCATCGTTTTTAAATTATGTCGAACACATACTTATGTATAATCGGCCATTTTATGTGTTGCCAACGACCATACTGGTCGTTGTGTGGTGCCCATGGCGACGTCAATTATATTGACAAACATTTTGAAAAGTACAGAGAAGTAACATTTTTTGGCATTGCCATCCAACGTGGTATTGCTGCCTATCACTTTCCCCATCGGCAGCGATCCAGACAATTACTTTGATGCCTTTTGATTTTGTTACAAGCTTTTATTTAACTTACAATATATTTAACCAAATTTGTTCGGATGAAACTTAAAAGTTAAATTAGACACATTTCCCGATTTCCAATTAAGCTGAAATATTACACGCATGTGTATATCGTGAGACAGTGCAATATTATGATGACCAGCAGCTGATCTCATGATGGAGCTGGAAGGTGGCCTTAGACAGTCCGTAATCAAACTAAACAATACTATTGAGTTTGGGCTCGTTTGATTCTTCTTGACGAGTACCTTTCAGTTTTTAGTTCTAACAAGTTGTAAACGCTTGATTCTTTCAAAATTTTGTAAACAGATTATTATTTAATTTGTATTAATATTTTAAGTATTTTTTGTAAGTTGTGAGTTTTTGTTTCACTCTTAATGATTAAATGGTGGATCAATAAACTTTTATTTGACTTTACAGCTACTTCAACAGGTAAAAATGATTAAGTGAGCAAACAGTGTTACAATAATAGAATTTTGTTTTATCTTGAATAAAACGTCTTGATCAAATGTTAACTCCTGACTGAAATAAAGGTCTTCACGTTAATTATACTTTCTCTCAATTATTTTTTACAGTCAATTCAGGTTGTTACCGCCACTCAGACTGACAACCAGTCTTACCAAGAGGTATTGTATCGCCCAGGACTAACTGGGTTGTGGAGGTCAGATAAGCAATCGCTCCTTGTCAAATACTGGTATTCAACTGCATCCGGTTTGACTGGAAACCGACTTACACATACCTCGGAAAAAGGCTAGGCAGAGGATGATGACTTTTTTTATTTTCCGAGCAAAAATCGTCATAGTAAATAGTAGACTATCCGTTAAAATAAAAAATAATGACTTGAGAAAAGTATGATTATATTATACGTCTACAAGTAACAAAATAACAAGGAACTTTTAAAAATGTTTAATACTTTAGGATGTCGGTGGCCAAGATGACGCTATAGTAATTCCTCCTTTGATTGTGTTAAATGAGCACTATTTTGTGACGTATCCAGCCTGAACCTGTCACATTACATCCTTTCATTATAGAATAGAGGCACCTTTTATAAATAAAACCAATTAGATACCCCTTTTAAATCATATAAGCACCAGAATCAACGTGCCATTCGGAAGAAAGTGAAGGAGTACAGGAATCTGCAAGAATCGAATTGAATCAAGATGAAAGTGTAATCTCGGATGTATTGTTACATTTAAGAGATGATGACGTTAACGGTAGAGGGACACTTCTTGTGGCGTTTCCTGCATTGAGATACTAACTACATCGCTTACTTTCTTACAAATTACACGACACCTCAGATTTAGACTTACAGACTTACTATTCACATTACATAAAGCTGTAGGTCTAGAGGCGCATCACGGCTTTGTTCTTTTAGATTAATTGATGTCACTGAGTCTATTGCCATTGGGGTGCCAGAGCCTTAAGCCGCCGTCACTATTGGGTTGTATGTTGCGCTGACACCTGCCAGCATCTTAACACCAACTACATCCGGTAGGCCAGCTTCGATAGCAACAAGCTGATTTTGTACATGACATCATGACATTACGTAGGGTTATATAGCATATTAGCTGCGTAGGCTTCACAAAGTCGCTTCCAGGTTTCCTTAGATATTTTAGCTGTCACAATGACATGATATAGATGCTCGCGTAGACTCAAGAATATCTTGCTTCTTGCTTTAGCATCTTTGCGTCGAAAGTCTTCCGTTGGAGATCCCGCTCCAGGGTTGATGATGACATCCCATAGGTCATTGTCAATCAAGAACATCACTAAGCATCGTAGTTAGGACTTCCTTTAAATTTTGTGAAGGTTATCTCAGCAACCGCCAGCAGTGTTAGTGGAGGCTATCAGCTGGACCAGCAGATCTTCCATATTTTTTGTTTTACCTTTGCAATAGTGAAATCACATCACATCTTTAATAACTTTAACCTGGATGGCACCTGGGCACTTAACCTGTGGGAGAGGTAAGTAGACCAACCAGGCAAGAATAACTATAATTGAATGATAAAATTGTGTTAGGACGAAAAACTTTATTAGGTCTTAAGAAAAAATATGACAAAATATTAACAAATATTACAAAAAATGTAAGTTACGAAATGAAAACACTTTTCGTCAAAGGACTGCCTCCTTTGACGAAAAGTGTAGACCGTTTTTAGGGTTCCGTAGTCAACTAGGAACCCTTATAGTTTCGCCATGTCTGTCTGTCCGTCCGTCCGTCCGTCCTCGCTTAATCTCTGTGACCGTTAGCACTAGAAAGCTGAAATTTGGTACCAATATGTATATCAATCACGCCGACAAAGTGGTAAAATAAAAATTGGAAAAAAATGTTTTATTAGGGTAGCCACCCTATATGTAAAGTGGGAAGTGATTTTTTTTTTAATTTCAACCCTAACGTGTGATATATTGTTGGAAAGGTATTTAAAAATGAAAAGGGGTTTACTAAAATCATTTATTGATAATGTCTATAATTTCGGAAATAATCGCTCCAAAAGTAAAAAACAATGTGTCCCCCCCCCTCTAACTTTTGAACCATAAGTTTAGAAAATATGAAAAAAATCTGAAAAGTAGAACTTTATAAGGACTTTCTATGAAAATTATTTTGAACTTGATTGACACAACAGTTTTTGTACAAAAAAGACAAAAAGTTGTACAAAATAATTTCTGGACTAAGTTTGTAGTATAATCGTATATGCAAGCATTTTTTTAACTTCGTTTACATTTTTTATTATCCTGAACGTATTTTTTTTCAAACAAAAAAAGAATTATTGAAATCGGTTCTCGCAATCCAAAATTACCTCCTTGCACGTCTTTGTAACCCAATTCCCCGAGAGATGGCGCTGTAGGTACTTATTACATTGGTCCGGGTATTACCGAATTGTTCGGTTGGTCTCTCCTTGGCATTGGCGGTATCTTATAACTACATAAAACTGCTATCAAGAACATGCTAAGGCAATTTAGAACAAAACTAAAATTCATTTTTTTAACACCATCAAAATGTTAAGGTAAAAACCAGTTCATAAATGGTTCGATAGATGGCGTTGCGTAATGACGTAATTTTTTTAAAAGTCGATGTTAAGATTTTCCGTGCTTACATGACCTACCGTGGTAAAGAACACTTATTGTGACGGACGGGAAACTACGGAACCCTACACTGAGCGTGGCCCGTCACGCTCTTGGCCGGTTTTTTTTCTGCTTATAAACATTCGCCCGCAATAACTTCAGTTTATCCGTGACCATGGCGTGTGCAACTCCCCCGAAATACCAGACACTTATAGTGAAACGTGGTAAATTTCCCATTTCAAATGTCATAAATAATACTTGTTTACATGTTATAATACGTTTTACAATATTAAATACGTAATTAAATTATAGGTCAACTTATACTGGTTATTCATAGCTTGATTGGTCATCGTACGTACCAACTACCAACTTATTATTTGTAAGCAGTTTTCAGTTCCCCACACAAGAAACTGCTCAGCTTGGATGATGTATTTAAACGTCATTTGTCACAATAACAATCATGTTCAATATAATAAATTGTATAAGTCTTCAGTAATATTCCGGTAAAACCTTCATTATGGTAATGGAACATCATTCTTCAATTATTATAGTGTCACACCTCCAAACAGACGTTCGTATCCATTTTACATTAAAAATAATAGTTAGTCATACGTTAAAATGGAAGAGAATAAGGAACAAGTCAATGAATCAAATATTGAAAAGCCGAAAAAAAGTTGTGATGAAAAACTGAAAATTGTAAACATTATTAGCAATGTAAAACCCTCAATTATACTTGAGTATTGCTGTGGAATATATAGATTTCAATTGAATGATGGACAGTTACTTCTCCCAAATTGGAAACTTAAAGCATTAGGAGTTTTGTTTATTGTTATCTATCTTTCTATGTTTTTGTGGCTTCTCTTCTCACCTGACCCTTACGATAATGAATTATCTAAAGTCGTAACTTGGATAGACATTATTCCAGATCTTGTAGTTCTTGTTCAGTACGTTGCCGCGATGATAAGTTTCAATTTTAACGTAGGTTTGATGAATATCCGCATGCTCACATTGCTTGCGGAAGTAGACACTATGTTGCAAGTGGAAAGGTGTGCAGAGTTTTATAAAAAAATGAGTTTACGGCTCAATAGACAATTATTTATTCTGATAACATGTCAAATTATAAATGGAGTGTTACAATTGTATAGCGCATCAGATGTTGTGTGGGAAGTTCTTGTTTTTCCCCTGTATTTAATTCAGAAATTAGAAATATTTACGTTCTGTACATACATCATCATGGTAAATTGGAGACTTACAATTATTAACAGATATTTGAAAGAGTTTGTTCAAGAGCAAGCTAAGAAGATAATACCTATTTCAACAGTCAACGACACAAAATATCAAACCAAAAAAACTGTCGAGTTCATTGGGCATCCATCGGAAGGAAATACAACAATAAGAGACTTGGCTACATCTTACGACAATTTAGGAGAAATATGCTTTATGACAAATAAAGTTTTCAACTTTCAGAATTTCATGTCTCTTGTGTCCGACTTTATGTTAATTATCTCTTCAATATGGATGTCCCTTTCTTTGTACCGCTCATCTGTCTATTTTAATGCAAAAGAGTTGATTAACGTGATGAGTTGGTGTTTTGAAACGATTTGTAACATTATCACCATGTCATATATATGTGAACAACTGCTTGTAACACGCAATGAGACAAGGATACTGGTGAACAAGATCATAATGAACTATGACTTACCGAAGACAATGCGAGTACAAGCTAAAGCGTTTATGGAACTCGTGGAGGCCTGGCCGTTACGGATCTATGTATACGATATGTTTTCCATAGACATTAAGTTAATGTTGAAGTTTGTCAGCGTGGCAACCACGTATTTAATTGTTATCATTCAAATATCTCATTTCGTATAAGCCTCGTCTATAGTTTCGCACCATTTTAATGTGAGCGAGTAATTTAGTTAGTATTATTATATTTAATATTAGATGTTACTTTTTGTCATGGATTGTTCTCATTACTTACACACATACACTACCTTTAATAATCTTCCGTACGAGGTTAATTTAAGATTGCATTATGATTTATGTGAATAAACCTTGTTCGGATTATATAATATGTATCTTTTTATTTATGTTCTGCAACACACTGGCAGCACGGCGATAGGCTTAGTTGATGTTGATAAGTATTATACAATATCCGCACCCAAAAAAGCAATTGTATCAAGAGATCATCATCATTATTCTCCCATTAGATATCCTAAATTATTTGAAGTCGGCAGAACGTGTCTTCTTCTTCAATGTTTCTCAATTAGATATTTGACATATTATCAGACACCTTATCTCTTGCCATTTAATTTGTTATTCATTTATTCTTCACACTGTGTGCATCAGACAGTCTTCCTATACTCTTATACTTTCACAAGTGATTAATAACTGTGTATATTTCATTTAAAAATAGCCGTGAATCTAATATTTTTGTAAAAGAATCATTGCATTGCCATCCAACGTGAAGCTTAAATGCCAGCTTTCTAGATACCTGCTTTTCCCATAAACACCGATGCAAATGAATTTTTAGACGTTATGACTTATTTCTGACTTTCATACAGGTACACATTTTTGTAAATATTTTAAGTTTGTATTATTTTATAAATGATATGCAATCACTAGAATACTAAAAAGTCGGTTTGTAATAGGTGCACTCTAAATAATTAAATGATCGATCTAAAAACTTTTATTTAACTTAACAATTACTTCTACAGGTGAAAGTACATTTAATTGATTCAAGTAAGGAAACTTGTCATTGCGGATGAGGTGGATTTAAAGCCCGAGCCGCCAGGCGAGGGTTTTAGATATAGGAATTTGTTTATTATTCCGTGGTGAAATCAGAAAAAATTAAAGCCCCCGTTGCGATAAATGAGAAAAAAGCACGCTTGTGAAATATATTTTAGAGCCAGTTTTCGAGGAAGTGTATGGAAAAATAATGATAGAACGAGCAAATAGTTTTACAGAAAGAGTTTTCTTTTTCATCTTGAACAATATGTCACTTTTCTGTAGTGATCTTCAATTCTTGCTAACTAACGGAAGGCTTGATCTAATATTAAGACCTGACTGAAATAACGGTCTTCACTTTATTTATATTTTCTGTTTACTATCTTTGACAGCCTTACAGGTAGTCAGTAGCCAGAATGTCTGACAACCAGTCTTCACAGGAGTGTTGTATTACCCAGTACTAACTAGGTTGTGGAGGTCAGATAGGTTGTTGTTCCATGTAAGATACCAGTTTTTGAGCTGCATCCGGTTAGAGTGGAAACTTAACCCAACATGGTTCGGAAAAAGGTTAGGCAGGTGATAATACCTTTTTTTCTAAACACTTACCATCATCGTAAATAGTAGGTAGACTTTCTGTTATCCTCACTTAATATTATAATAGCGAAAGTGAGTTTATTTGTTTGTTACGTGTTCATGCCTAAATGGCCAAACCGATTTTGATGAGATGATGAGAAAGAGGGAGAAAAGGGGAGAGAAAATGTTTTTTTTTTTCGATCATCACGCGGGTTAAGGTCAGCGTTAGCCCAAAGTAACTATGCCACGCGGACGAAGTCGCAGGCGGAAGCTACTTAAAAATAATTTTACAATTCAGAGTCGCAATAACTAAGACTGGAAAAAAGTGTGATTTCAATAGATGTCCATCAGTATATGGCCACGAAGTATGATAACATCTGAAAAACTTAGTCCGTGATAAATGATGTTTTTTTTTCATGACCTAAGTGTCTGCATAGTTACAACATTTACTTTAAATGAGTTAATTAAACATTATTTGTAAAAGTGTGTTTAGACAATGAAGAATGAATTATAAAGACAATGATAGTACAAGCTAAGCGTTTATGGAGCTCGTGGAGGCCGTTACGGATATACGATATTATACGATATGTTTTCCATAGACATTAAGTTGATGTTGAAGTTTGTCAGCGTGGCAATGACATATTTTATTTTTATCATTCAGAGTATTATTATGTTCATATAGAGTAACAAACATCTACACATCCATCCATCCATCCATCCTCATAAACATTCGCATTTATAATATTAGTAGGATGAAGAACTTTACACTCGGTTTTTCACGACACAAAAAGTCAAATGGCAGTTTGAAACACTAGGCTAGTATTTACAAGCTAGGTTAACTTGCAGGTACTATCTATTCTCATGAGTACTTTCATATTTATTATCGTAATCATGTGGACATGTCTATACTATTACCGAAGCTCAATTAATGACTTAGGTCTACTCATGAATGTAATATTGTCTTCTTTTATTTGGATTTGCTATGTGGCTATGATGTCAATTGCTTGTGAAAAATTACTTTTAGTACCTACGCAATGAAACGAAGATTCTTGTAAACAAGATTATAATGAATTACGACTTACCGAAAACAATGAGAGTACAAGCTAAGGCATTCATGGAACTCGTGGAGGCCTGGCCGCTACGGATCTACATCTACGACATGTTTTCAGTAGATATCACGCTAATGTTAAAGTTTATAAGTGTGTCAATCATTTATCTGATTGTCGTCATTCAAATATTCTACTTCTTTTAGGTTACATCCTTAAAAATAAACAGTAGGTTTATCAACAATGTTGTGTGTCCATGTGTCCATTGGCATGTTTCAATAATCAAAAAAACAAGTCGCGTTTTTAATACTTTTACGTTTTCCTACTATTAACTTCAGTTCAGGTGTTAGGTCGAGGTGTAAATAATATGTAGTACCTACACCCTCTTTTAGCCAATTATGTTAAGTCCTATGTAGGAGAGGGTAATGCTATCAATCGAGCACAAGTCCATACTTCGTGTTTGCTACTGAAAAAAATCCTATTAACAATTTGTTAAACCCAGGACTTTTAGCTTAAATACATAAAGTACTATATGTTCAATCAAACCTAGTATCAAAAACTCGCAATTGATCTTTAGTTTTGTCTGTCGTGAATGTGGCTGTATCATTGGCAAAGTGATGGCAAAATGTGTGTGAGCCTGTTCAGGTAAATATTTCAGGAAAAGTATGAATAGCTACGGACCCACGAGTGAACCTAACTTCATGTTTTAATAACTTGTGCAAAAGACCATCGTACCAAATAAACCAAAGGCTTTTTCGAAGTCTAGTCATGGCTGTGAAAAGATCGTGGTTCAATCCAAAAACTACGTGTTCGGCTAGCTGGTGTGGTCGAGTGCGAACGAAAAGTTCGCGATTGTAAAAGATATTATCGCCGCCATATTAGACCGCCCATTGTGTCACCCTATGTGCAATGTTTTTGAGTATTTATTTTATTTGTATGGTGTAAATAATAAAGAATTTTCTAATCAAACTGAAAGTATTTATTCAATTAGTTAGACCATTATATTTAGAAATGTCATAAAAACAAAAAAGATGCTGCTACAGTCCCAGTAACAAGATATAATAACTTTCGAAAGTACTATAGTTGCCCATTCCAAGGCGTGGGCAAGAAACTCCATGGACACTCGTTTAAATCATGATAATTTTACATGTACTGTGGTACTATGGTTACATCATGTTGAGATTATATAAATATGTGAGAGCGATGTCGTTAAACGTGCACATTAAGAGTGTCCAGATTAAAAGCAGAAATGGCAATAAAATATGTATATAAATAATATATAGGTACTCGTATATACATATAAAATTGCAGGTCGGATAGCTCGGCATTCCAGCATTATTGTCGAGCAAGTAATGGCTAGTGACCAGACGGTATGACCATAATGCCTTGAAAGTTGGGACGGCCGTTGGTGTGGGATGTAACATGTGTCGACACCCTTCGCCATCCCATCTTTCTAGCACTTCGGGCTGTATTGGGACGGCTGATGCAGGTACTGAAAACCTCAAATGGCGAAAATATAAAAACTAAATTGGTAGTTATGTGATTGAGCCCTTTGGGGTCCGAGTGCTCACCTAGTTTTTCGGGATATCGCAAAGCGGTTAGTCGACCCTTCAGGTGACCAGAACGCTTGCCTTTAATTTGGCCCAAGATCTGCATTGCCATCTGACGTGGCAATGCTGACAGCCTTCTAGGCACTTTTCCTATTGACAGCGATGGAAATGAATTTTGTGGCGTCCTGTAATTATTTTCCCCTTTTTGTTAGTTGTGCATATTTTAGTTAGTTAGACTGAATTATTATTATAGACTAGCTTTCGCCCGCGGCTTTGCCCGCGTAAAATTCGGGATAAGACAGTTCCCCTTTCCTGATTTGCAGGTAGCTGCCACCTATCGTTTTTACCCTAGCGCCTTATTTATTGTAATAACAATGCTAAGTTTTCCCTTTTCTTCCCTCTTTCTCCCTCACACCCACTTTAAAAAAAATAGCCTATGTCCGTCTCCTGGTTCCCAACTATCTCCGTTCCAAAATTCATTAAAATCGGTTTTGCTATTAAATCGTGAAGAGGCAACAAACAAACAAACAAACTCACTTTCGCTTTTATAATATTAGTAAGGATTGTATACTTAACTTGATTTAATACTAAATTATTGGCGGTGACTCAATTATGTACTTGCAAAAGGGCGTTATTTACGGTCTGGTACTGGCAGCTAAGAGTAGACCAGTTTGAAAGTAATTATTTTAATGGCTCATTTTATATGTAGGCCACCACCATGAACAGGTCATAATATTAGTAAAAGAAACTAATAACAATTTATATAAGACTAGCTTTTTCCCGCGGCTTCGCTCGCGTTAAAGTCGAGGTAACACAGTTCCCCTTTCCTGATTTACAGGTACCTGCTACCTGTAGTTTTTGCCCTTCCGCCTTATTTATTGTAATAGCAATGCTAAGTTTTCCCTTTTCTTCCCTCCTTCTCCCTCACATTTCAATCTTTTATTAAAAATAAAATAAAAATAGCCTATGTCCGTCTCCAGGGTCCCAACTATCTCTGTACCAAAATTCATCAAAATCGGTTAAGCCATTTGGGCGTGAAGACGTAACAAACAAACTCACTTTCGCTTTTATAATGTTAGTAAGGATACACGGTCATAATTATCAAGTTGTCTTTAGCTCGCGACTTTTCCTGCTACGGATCAGTTCTTGTGCCATACCACAGAAAATCATCCAAGCTCGTTTTCTTTGAAGTAACGGTTCACCCTAGTAAAAACTAATCAATCCACAATGACAATATTATTAAGTCTATGCGCCGGGTAGATTGTATGTCATGCAGTAACTCACGGATATTAGTATTTATTTATTTTACAAGCTTTTATAAAATTATATAGAAAAACGTAATGAATGAATGTAAATTTAATATAGGTAAGTGATTTCTTGGGGCCGTATTTCGACTAGTAGACGTCGCGAACGCCACAACATTTTTCGTAGAAGATGGAGCATGTCATGGGAAAAGCAAAGAGACTAGTGAAAAAACCTAACATCCCACAAACGGATGACAGTGACTGTAGAAATAAGATTGAAAACGTCATGTACACTATTAAGCCTATTACAATTGTGGAATACTGCTGTGGAGTGTTCAATTTTCGCCTTACGAATGGAGAGTTACGTCCACCCAACTGGATAATGAAAACTGTAACTATTTTCTACACAATAATCTGCACTATTGTGTATATTAAAAACTTTTTAAGGCCGGGTGGTTTGGTCAACTCAAGCACAGGCAGAAATAGAGTTTTGCAAGAGATACCAAGCATAGTAGTGCTCATCCATTACATCATGTCTTTACTTAAGCCTTGCTTTACTGCTAACTCATTGTTAAATATTCGTATCTGCACCACATTTGCGAACCTAGATGAACTGTTGCATGTCGAAAAATGTATTGAGAATTACAAAAAGTCACGTTCTCAAACCAATTTACTCATGTCTGTTCTCTTATTGATCCACGTGGCAAATTTTATTTTTAACATTATGAATGAAAACGATATTTTATGGGCGTTTACTGTACATCTCCTATATTTGATACAAAAATTGGAAATACTGGCATTCGTCAAATATATTATCATGGTGAAGTCTAGACTTGCTATAATCAATAAGTACTTGAGTGCACTTGTTGTTGAACAGAAAAACATCGTAGTTTTTAATGTTAGGAGTAAGAAACAAGAACCGCAAGATAATTTTGATTTTATTGGGAGTGTATCAGAAAGTAATGTGAAAATAAGAGACTTGGCAATGATTTACGACATTACAGGAAGGATTTGTTTTATGATAAACAGAGTTTTTAAATTGAAGATATTTTTGATCCTCTTGACTGCCTTTGGATACATACTTATAACGATACGATCGGCGCTAGCCTATTATCAAAAACCTGGATATTATACAAAGGACGTAGTCACCGTGATAATTTGGTGTTTGAATGCGATTTGCAATCTTTCAGCCCTAGCATTTATTTGTGAAATATTACTTAAAGAACGCACTAAAACTAAAAATGTAGTAAACAAGATAATCATGAACTACGATCTACCGAAGACAATGAGAGTACAAGCAAAAGCGTTTATGGAACTCGTGGAGGCCTGGCCACTGCGGATCTATGTATACGATATGTTTCCAGTAGATATTACCCTGATATTAAAATTCATAAGCGTGGCAACGACCTATTTAATAGTGATTATTCAAATATCACATTTAATTTAAGCCTACTATTTAAGTACCTGATTCATTTTAGCATTAGAAATTAACGGTGTTAATTGCACGAATGGAATTCCATAGTTGTACCGTACCATGTGAGAGATTTGAAATTCTAGTAATTCCATAAGTTACTTCTGTTTGGCACTTTTATCCTTGTGTGATTTTAATAGTATTATTCTCAATAATGTATGTAAGTTTTGTGATGTTACATTGTTACGGGTTTAATAAAGTTTGAAAAAACATTGTCAATTTATTAACAAAGTGATCATAATAGTCCTATCTCGGTTGTGTAGTCGTCGCAAGGGCTTCAATCCAGAGTTTGACGTTGAGACCAGTTGATTTGATGCTAATAGACTCGTGCCACTCTTATTTGGGACTTAAGAGGTACGGTCAAGGTAGCCCACCAAATTCAAATGAACCTAGATTTTTTTTTGCAATTTGCACGTACCCAAGTGTCCTGGTTTTATATTGATTAAAATATGAGTGGCAACCGTAGCACATATTTACTAACATAATTATAATGATTAATACAAGCCCACCCAATTCATGTAATCCTTGATGCATTGTAAACACTGATAAACTGAAGATATTAGCTTTATTTAATTTAAAATATTACGTAATTAGGACATTGATAAATTGACAGAGAAAACAAATCACACCACTCTTGTCAGTTAATTTCATAGATAAATATCTAGATGTATTAGGTAACCAAGAAGTTTATCAATCCCATATGACTATTTGATTAAAAATACATTCAATGGCGCTACCCAGGCGCTTTCACCCATACAAGCAAATTCCCTTTTTATTTCCTGAAAAAGATCATGGAAGTAATCTATATAGATTAAATATTGAAAAAAATATTTCATTGACCTAGTATATTAATCGACATCAATATATATAAAAGAGAAAATCAATGGCTTACTCATCGCGAAATTTCAGAAAGTACAAGTAATAGGAATCATAAATTTTGCATGGGGATCCTTTTGAAACGTTGGCGCGTATTTACACTGTATACATGGCTAGAACGCACTTGCAGCCATAGGAAACTGCTCGCGTATACTTTGTAATGCACTTTTTAAATTTGTGATTACAAAGAATATGTTACTGTAAAAGCTCGAACTACGGTAAATTTTAAGATTTTCCAGTAAAACCTAAGATTTACCGACATGAGTTGGTAAATGTAAGTATTTATTATAAAGGGACGACTTTTTCGGACTTTTGCCATTCCAATTCAGTACATGCTAGGTTTTACCAATGTGGATTGGTAAATGTTGGTTTTAGGAATAATAAGGCGTAAAAAATATTTGATATAAATATCATTTGGTTGTTTAAAACTCCGAATTTACAATGGCATACTTTTAGATGGCAGAATGAAATTTTGTATAATTACGTTTGGCAGAGTTCAAATTTAGCATTATATCGTTTAGCATAATGTTCATTTAGAGCGATGATTATTTGTTATAATTTCACTTTTCATATTATACAGATGGCAGAAATTCATTAAGAATAATTTTAAAAGGCATATAAGTCTTTAAACTGACATGGTCACTAACATTATTATTAACGGTTAAAACGGGGTATTTACCATGTTTGTTATTTATTTTGAGTTTCTAATATTTTGGCGTGAACTGATACAGTGAGTTACAATTATACAAAAATATTAAGGCAAAAATAAGTTTTTTTGGAAATAATATTGAAAAAAAGATATTGTTTTTAGTAGGATACCCGGAACTCAACTATTTAGATTAGGTTAATTCCTTAAAAAAAAAGAAATGGGTAAGTTAGGTTAGGTGTAAACTGTGACCCCCTACGCACGAGCCGAGCGAGCGTAGCGAGCTGTGCCGCGGCAGCGGCAGCGGCCGGCGAGTGGCAGAAACGACTTGCATTAATAGAAAAAAGAGATTGTTTATGGTTACTCAGAACTGAACTACTTAGATTGGGATAATTACTTATTGAATTAAATTAGATTATTTCCAAGAAATAAATAATTAAAATAAATGACAACAAATAATGACAAAGATGATTCTAACTATAAACTTTCTGCGATATGACAATTCTGCCGTTTAATGATTATTGGTATGAAATATATGCCAAAAGATGATTCTGACTGTGAACTTGCTGCGCTATGATGTCTCTACTTTAAAATATTATGGATATGAAATTTATGTCTAGAGATAATTCTGACTTACAAAATTATGAGTTTTGAATGTATGTTAAATGAGTGTCTGCCAAACAATTTTCTGCGAAATGAAGTTTATGCTATCCGTTGTTATGCAAAATAAAATTATGACATAAAAAGTTCTGCTATAAAGGGTGGACCCGATTTTATTCGACATTTACCGTTCCTTTAATGTAAATCCCAAGATTTACCAAGTAAATAATGGTAAATGTTCGAATCCCAAACTTATATGGACATTTGCCATTCATAATCGGTAAATCTTAGGTTTTACTGGAAAATCTTAAGATTTACCGTAGTTCGGGCTTTTACAGTAACAAATACACGAATTTTGCGTACTACTCACGTATAGTTTGTAATTCAGACGTGCACACACCTCTTTCCAATTTATACACGGCCAAAACGCCATCATAGTAATTTATTAAGGCACTGATTTAAAGAGGCAGTTGTAAATAGCTTTTGGTAAGTAAAAAATTATAAATGGCACGTTTAATAACTAGTTAGAAATTTTCATAAGCATTCTTTTTACGAAATTAAATAGACTATAACAACCCGCTATGACACTAAGCAGCTGAATAGCGAACCGCTGGGCGCAGCTGGTAGATATTTTCTCTAGTGTTATTATCATTAAAAATATAGGGGATTACAAGTGTGTATGCACGATACGAAAATTGGGTGTAGTGCAGGTACCTCTCTGCCTATTAAATTTTAAAAATATTAAATGTAATCGTCATAATAATGAATTGTGATACCGATATTATAATTATTTAAGATAGTCGGGATTGATTCGAAAATAATTGCTCAATTTCAGAAGTTTATTCCTCAGCAATTGTTAAGTACAGACGCCAGCAGGTCAACCTACCCGAAACTGTCAATTTTTCCCAATGAACCTTGAACCTAATACTCTAGAAATAAAGTTGAAAATCTATCAAAAAAATCTGACGGATTGTAGACTGTAGTAGCTTGAAGTGCTGGCATCTGTACAACAGTACCAAGATTTTTCCGTCTATTGTTTGATCGTTGCCAAAAGACGAATTTAACAGATTTGCTAGCGAATATAATTCGCTAGCAAATCTGTTAAATTCGTTAGTCACACCTTTTTTTTGGATAGGAAAACATCAAAAAACTTCCCCTGCTCTGGGCGGAGCGGGGAGAAGTGTTAGACTTTTACTGACTAAAGCTCATCCATGTTCCTTCTTTTGCCCTTTGTGTTCCGGGGCCGCAGTGTCTTTTTCGAACAACCCGCAACCCCGGCAGACAGTGGCCATGGTAGACCCCTCTGCTTTGCTGACATCTCCTTGAGGCGCGCATGGATTACTAACGCGCCGTCGATGCGGTGATAGTCGCAGCTGTAATGAAGCTAATTTCAGCCGGTATCGGTAGTGTTTAAGTCGAAGTCAATATATCTGCCAAAGCGTAAAACATACATAAATAGCTAAGTAGGTAATTTTTACATCCGTTCTGAGTATTTGAAATATAAAATATGTATCTATAACAGGAGGTACTTCCACCTATGGTAGACTATCGTTTCCTGTGTTACATTATGTACCTATGTCGTCTGTTGCTCATGTCATTACAATGGCGATCAATATTCTCAATTTCCTTTACGCCTACTTACTTAACATGACTGAGCAAACGAACACTTCATTACCGTAATGGAGTGTTATTTTATCTTGGGCAATTTAACGTCCAAGTGATGGAATATTTCTTATTTCAATTCTTACTAATATACACCAACTAACGGACGTCCTCCGTCTTATACCGTAGTCGTTCAAAAACTCTTTTCCAAACAACATGGAAGATGATAAAGAACAAGACAATGAATCACATATGGAGAAGAAAGAAAACAGTGGTGAAAAAAAGAAAATAATCGACATTATAAACAATGTTAAACCTGAACTAATACTTGAGTACTGCTATGGAGTATTTCGATTTCAACTTATCGATGGAGACTTACGTCCTCCAAATTGGAAAGCAAAAACGTTTGGAGTTTTCGTTCTTTCGTTTTACACTGCTTTATTTTTTTGTTTCTTATTTCTAACAGGAGCGAATTCTACTAATGACACATATAAGTTTTTAGATTCTGTGGACGAAATTCCTACTTTTGTGGTTATTTTTCAATACGCTGCATCGATGATAGCCGCTAATTTTATCCTCGGTTCGATGAATATTCGCATGGTCACTTTACTTGCGGAGGTAGACACCATGCTTCAAGTGGAAACATGTAAAGATTTTTATAAAAAAATAGGGTCGAAGCTTAACAAGTACCTGGTAGTCCTTATTATAACTCATATAATTAATGGCGCAGTGGATATGTACAGCGTATCAAACATTGAGTGGGCAATGACAATTTTTCTAATTTATTTTATACAGAAATTAGAGGTTTACACTTTCTGTACGTATGTAATGATGTTAAATGGTAGATTGGTCCTTGTAAACAGCTATTTGAAAGAATTTATTCAAGAACAAGATAAGAAAAATGTGACTGTTTTTACAGTCAAAAACACAAAAGTCAAGACCGAGAAAATGTTCAATTATATTGGGCGTCCATCAGTGAGAAATATGAAAATAAGGGATTTAGCCACGACTTATGACAACATAGGTGAAATCTGTTGCATGATAAATGATGTTTTTAATTTCCAGATATTTTTGACTCTAGTATCAGCTTTTACTTACATAGTTATAACTATGTGGACATCGCTTTCCTTCTACCGCACTTCAACTGTTAATCAAATAAGTCAATTAATAAATAATATGATTTGGTGTTTTAACACCATTTGTAATGTTGCGAACATGTCTTTTACTTGCGAACGTCTTCTTATAACACGCAATGAGACAAGGATACTGGTGAACAAGATCATAATGAACTATGACTTACCGAAGACAATGCGAGTACAAGCTAAAGCGTTTATGGAACTCGTGGAGGCCTGGCCGTTACGGATCTATGTATACGATATGTTTTCCATAGACATTAAGTTGATGTTGAAGTTTATCAGCGTGGCAACGACATATTTAATCGTTATCATTCAAATATCTCATTTTATCTAAACTTGTACTTGTATTTTTAGGCACAGGAGTGTTAAAATCATTTAGGTACTTAATAATGTCACGGAAAAATGTAATTCTGATTCCTAAAGTATGATTAACTGCACCTTTGATTGTGTCACGTAATTTTAACGAAACGTTTTTCTTAGGATTGTTCAAACATGTAACTTTTCAGTTTTAATTATTTTGGAAATTTTATTCGCGATAAGTTAAAAATAAAGTTATTTAAAGTGGTTGCTTTTACTTCAATTAATCCTCACCTTTAATTAAACCTTTTGTAGGCAACGTGTGTGTCCCCTATACCTCTAAATCTTTTGTTTTCCAATAAGAAAAGAAAAATTCAGACAGGTTTTTTTCTACGTCTTTTTTTGCGGATGGGAAATCATGAACATTACTGATTAAAACCCACCCATATTCCTTCGTTTGCCCTTTATGTTCCGGGACCGCGGTATCTCTTTCGAACAACCCGAGTTTTCTACGTCTTTAGCTAACCTTATCGCCGGATGCCTTAAAGCCGTCATATATCAATCCAGTCATGGCTCATTACTGTTTATCATAAGAATAAAACCTTGTTCTTTCTGAGAGTATAGTCAAGCGCAGAATCGCTCTTATTAGTGGTTACACTTCAAGCACTTCTATCAGTCATTCGTACGTAATAACCGTGTACCACAGCGGCAATGCTACCCAATCGCAATGACAAACTGCAGCCACACAATCAACTAGTTTCTATGTAAAACTAAATCTGTTCTAACTAAATCAGTGGCAGGCAGCAGTGTCTTTGCCACTAGAGATTTTTAATAGAATTAAATAGTCATAATCAGAAGCGTTTACAATCGTTAGTTAGGAGAGTTTATACAGCATGTATCAGAAAAAATACGGTTCACTCAGACCCGGTGAAATTAATACTGGATGAAGCAAGAACGTGGAGCTTGGCAGAAGCAAAGAGAGGCACCCAGTCGATGACATCCGAATGGACCACATTACTTAATATGACCACACTTTTCTGATGCACGCTGGATAATACCAGTCGTAACGCGTTCTGTCATAGTGCTGCTTGAACTGCTGCTCATAGAATTGCGAAGGAAGGCTAAGGAAGGGGCAACCCTTCCGTAGGTGAATGGCAGCCATAATTCAGCGTAAAGTTAAAAGTACTGATAACATGTTTATTTCCTCTACATGTATGTTTTATAAACATAAAAACAATCATCATATCTCTATCATCGCATAGAAAATAAGTCATTATTGTAATTAGACCGACAACAGACAAGCAATAGAGAATTAAGTAACATGACATATATACATATAAAGTATACAAAACAGCAAACAAGTCTTCATTATATTAATGGAACCCCATATAAATAAGGCGATGACAATAAGGTTACATTAGTCATATCCGAGTTTTCAACATCGTACAAACGTTTCGTTTTTATAAAATCAATAATTAAAATTAACACCATGGAAGCTGAAAAAGAAGATAAAAACAAATCTTATTCCGGAGAGAAGCGCAAAATGATAAGTGACAGTAAGAAGCAAATTATCGACACTATAAATGTTATAATTGTTATAGAATATATCCACGGAATATTTCGGTTTTCTCGTGACAATGATCAGTTACGACAACCTAATTGGAAAATGAAAGGATTTACAATTTTTGTTATATCGGTATACATTATTTTATTTGGATCATACTTTACTTTCCCTACTACTTTTACCAATTACGACAGTAGCAATTACGTCCAAACTGCTGACAAAGTTCGCATCACAATAATGTTCGTCCAATACGCTCTCTGTACAGTAACAGCTTCTTTCTTTATTAATAAGAATAATATTCGCATTATAACTACGCTTGCCAATCTAGACACCATGTTGCAAGTCGGGAAATTTAGTAAGTTTTACCGCCTATCACGTTTTGAAACTTACAAGTACATGATTCTGGTTGTTATCAGTCAATTTACAACCAGCCTCTTAGATTTGTTTACTGTAGGAGATATAGCATGGGCAATTGCTTCAACACCCCTAAATTTTGTTCAAAAGCTAGAAATCATAACTTTTTGTAAATATGTTGACCTGCTGAGACGAAGATTGATAATGATTAACAACTATTTGAAAACATTTGTGGATGACCAAGATGAGGACAGTGCCACTGTTTTTACAATAAGATGCAGACCAGCTGAAACCAAGGAGAGATTCAATTTTATCGGACATGCTTCGGAGAGTAATACTAAAATACGAGACACTGCGAAGATGTATGATGTTATCGGGCAGATTGGTTCCATGGTCAATGAGGTTTTCAACTTTCAGATACTCACGATTCTTATGAGTACTTTCATATTTATCATCATAATCATGTGGACATGTCTTTACTATTACCGAACCTCAATTAATGACTTAGGTCTACTGATGAATGTAATATTGTCTTCTTTTATTTGGATTTGCTATGTAGCTATGATGTCAATTGCTTGTGAAAGATTACTTTTAGTACGCAATGAAACGAAGATTCTTGTAAACAAGGTTATAATGAACTACGACCTACCGAAGACAATGAGAGTACAAGCAAAGGCATTCATGGAACTCGTGGAAGCCTGGCCGCTACGGATCTACATCTATGATATGTTTTCAGTAGATATCACGCTGATGTTAAAGTTTATAAGCGTGGCGACCACTTATTTGATTGTAGTCATTCAAATATTTAACTTCTTCTAGGTTTAATTTGCAAAATATTCAAAGATTGTATTTATTAGCACTGTATTGTTTGTTGAAATAATTAGTTGTGTGGTATTTGAAATAAAAGCTTTGTGTGAAGTTACATTTTTATTACTTTTTTCTTTTGTCATCTAGTATTAATATGCGTAGTCGTCGCCATGGACAAAACATTCATACATAAAAATTCAGTCACTTCCACATTTAGTCTCAAACACACACTTGAAAATTTAAAAGTAGTTTATGTTATAAACATAAATTACAATTTCTTTAATTCGTTTATAGATAGTACTTCGAAAAGCCTCCTTAAGTTTTTCATTACGGAATTTACACCGTATTCAACCATTGGAGTACCAAATTCTTCAGCTACCATTTTCCAATTGCTGTTCATGAAGTTAAGAACAGCATTACCTGAAAAAACAAATAGCATTAACATTATACTTGCATTATTTTTATTATTAACTAGCTGCACCTATTTCTACCCACATAGACTGCGATATTATTCGTATAATCTTCCTCTTGAATCACAACCTAAATATTGCTGAAAATTGCAGACAGCGGAAGCAACTTTATTTTAAACTATGTAAAGATATATTTGAACATTTCTTTACAGTATGTATGTATTACATTCATCATTAAAATTCCAAAGCTCGCATTACATACAATGTTAATGTATTCCAAAATATTAAAAGCCTCGATAATAATGTCCAACAGGGTTTAAGGAATTGCATTTCCATGCATTTTCTAAATGTAAATTCGCTTCTGTCGGGGTGGCGGATTGTTCGAAAGAGATACTGCGGCCACGTAACACAAAGGGCAAAACAAGGAACATGTATAGGTTTCAGTTAAAAAACGTCTGACATACCTCCCCACTCCACCCAGAGCGAGAGAAGCTATTTGATAAAGTCCCATTAAAAAAAATGTGAATCCGATACCTACACATACATACAATAATACCAGCATAGAAGGTTAGTAAAGACTAATCAATATAAATTGTAAAATATAAATTGTATCACATTTGATCAATATGATGACCAGCGTCGATAAGCCCCACCCATACTAAATAAATATTGACGTGATGAATGGAACCTTACGCATTTATTAAGGACACTTCAATCCATCAATAATCTCATAATAACTTATAACAATATTGACGTTTCTAGAGCACTCCAAAGTATATAAAAATACTTTTTTTTCGTTTTGTTTATGCTATAGAGCAGAGACACCATTAAATCTTAAAAGAGATGGGAACATCACAACCCAAAGCTCATACATCATTGTTCCACAACACTATGGTACTATGATTACTATTTCTTAAACTTTAATTTAAGCTTTCCATGAAAATATCATCTATGTAGGTAGATCAAAGATTTTAGTATTAGATACTTACTTATTTCGGGGCTTCCCTTGAAAAGGTTCGTCATACTGTAACTGACTCTGCCATCATAACTATGGTCAATATGCGAACTCTCAATATCCAAATATCTTTGTCCGTCTGTTTTGACTTTGGACCCTAACTTAAGGATACTGTGTAGCTTGATGTTATCTGAAAAAAAATATTGGTATCTCCGTTAAACGACGATAGAGCAAACCGCTAATAAGGAAAACTTTGTTCGTATACCGACGAACTATTTTTGGCACAGTCAGCAAAAAAGATAAGTAACCAGGATACAGTTGAAATTTTCTTAAAAAACCATAAAGTTTTCATATTTATATATGATAGAAAGACGTCCATCGGTTTTAACCCTGGTTACTTATCTCTTTCACTGACTATACACGTCAAATAAAGGTTACCTACTTATTTTTGAATTTTGAATAATAGGATATATTATGTGAAAACTAAAAATTATTCAAATAAATTCTTATCTAGTGAGTTAACATGAGTCATTCAAATAATACACAAAAATCTTACTGCATTTAATAGTAGATTCTCCATCTCCGTCTATGGGAAACACGAGAAGACGCCCAGAAGATCTGTATTTTCCTTTGATTGTCAAATTACAATGCACTTGAGTTTCAAATCTGTCTTCATTATATCTGCAAACGTTTAAAAATGTAGGCGACTAAAATCTTGTTTATGACTTACATTTTATACTTGTGAGGTATTAAGCAAAATGTTAAATATTAAATTTTATTAGTCATTGCAATTTTGTGTTCCATAGAATTCAAAATATAAATATTAGCAATCATACCTTGCGAAATCAACAATGCAGGTTTTCAATCCTCTTGCGTAGCCATCGCTAAACTGGATGTTAATGCCTCCAGGTAATTTCAAATTTAGTTGTTTCAGTATGTAAGGATCCAAAGAATCGATGCCTAGTTCAGGAATGCCATTTGCAATAGCAGGCAAAGCTGACTGGACGGATTCCTTCAAGCAATCTGGTGTCATATCTTTACATGGTCTTCTGTAAGGGACTATAAGGACGTCACAAATTAGTATGAAAAATTCAGTTGTTTTAGTATGTAAGGATTCAAAGAATCGATGCCTAGTTCAAGAATGCCATTTGCAATAGCGGGCAAAGCTGCCTGGACGGATTCCTTCAAGCAATCTGGTGTCACATCTTTACATGGTCATCTGTAAGGGACTATAAGGCCGTTACAAATTAGTATGAAAATCAATATCATAACATCACGCAAATAATGCCCAAAAGGTTAGGCAGAGGTGTACTTAATAGCACACCCACATTTCGCCAGTTATGTTTTATCTCCCATTTAATAAGGAACGATCCAATTCCCATCAATCGGAGACAAATCCAGAGCATAGCTGCTACTGAAAAATTATTGATGGAGAAACCCTATAACACTTTTTACGACTCGGGAATTTCACTCTTGCGACCACTCAGGCAAAAGCAGTTGAAACACAATAATTCCCCAATACACAATAGACCCAACAAAGTTGGGAAAAGGCTACCATTAAGTACAAAGTACAAATGAAACTTACTTGAAAATGCCGACGAAAATCCAACAATCGATGCTAATGAAACAATATAAACTAAAACAGAACTGTCCATTTTACTTGGCTCAAATAATTTACACTTTAATTTAATCTAGGGAGCCAGCTTGTCACCAACTGATGTGCAATAGAATGATTATGTCAAATATATACAAAAATAAATGTAAGTAATTAAGGGATCATTTACAATATTGCCGCAAATGATATCATAAAGTTAATTAACGTACGTAAGTAATAGGTTTCCAATAAAAAAGCGTGAGTAATCTAATTAGTCTTTAATCAGCGAACATAATTTTGCTTTAATGACCTATACCCCTGTCTCTTTGTCTGTATTATGACCTCTACCAAACCTAGCATCTAGATCGAGATCTTCGTCTTCGTCCGAATTTGTTGGTATAGTTGATGGGGGCATCTGAGTTGTTGTTGATCCAAAAATATCAACTAACACATCATTAGGAATTGTGAAACCTAAAGTAGATGACGAATTCGGGCCTGGGTTTTTGGTTGAAATAGGGGTCGCGGTCGGTGTGGTAGGTTTCTCGGTAGTTGTTGTTGTAGGTGAAGTGAATAACGATGTAGTTGATGCCGTGGTTACACGATCCTTGGTCTTATCATTTATAACTTCCGTTGTTGTTGTGCCGTCATTTCCATCAGGACGAAGATCAAATTCGTCAACACATCGTGATTGATGTTTAAATTCAACCTCTGTAATAAATAATAAGTATTTTTATTAGAATGCAACAATAGTATTATTGGTATTTGTTTATTAATCTGTATCTAAATAGGACGAGCACTTACCGACGCCGCAAAATTTGGCACAATGTATGTTCCCGAGGTTTGTGTAGGTGAGATTATCTGTCCCACAAACGGGATTATATTCCGACGTCACAGGGCAACTTCGTATGCATTGCAACACAGCAGGCGAGCGAGTTACAGGAGGAGCCCGCGTAGTGGTTGTTGAAGTTGTAGTACGACCGCATGGTCCTAATCGAGTAACGGATACGGCTGAAATAAATAATTTAATTTAAAATCTCATAAATATACGTCATTTATATATCATAGCTAATTCAAGAAGTAGCATATTCTTTATATTTTGACATCTTTCATATATATATATATATAAAACATATGAAAATACAAAAAAAGGAGCCCACCGGTATCGGGAACAGGGTCCAAGCTACCAAGGTCAGGGCTTCAGAGAAAGGAACCTCCCTAACAATACGAGCCGTGTTCAGGAGTACCGCTTTCAGTATCAAACCCTTGATCCAGCTGCCTAACGAGAGCCTCCTCAGGTATTGGTCGAGGCTCTTGGCAATTAAGCCATTGGCAGATAAATATGACTATCGGCAGAATGATCGCTGAGTCCACATCCCACATGTCGACAACCTCGCGAGCCAAGTCAATATACTTGATTTGCTTATCTTTCTCGGCTTTCACGAGGTTCTCATCATGCGGGACTGTTATGTCAACAATCATTGCGCGTCGCTCTGATCGATCTTCCACCACTATATCAGGCTTGTTGGCAACAATAGTCCTGTCAGTGATTCATCATCATCTGCCTAGCCTTTTCCTAACTATGTTTGGGTCGGGTTCCAGTCTAACCGGATGCAGCTGAATATCAGAATTTCACATGGAGCGACTGCCTATCTGACCTCCACAACCTAGTTAGTACTGGGTAATGCGATACCCCTTGGTAAGACTGGTTGTCAGACTTTCGGAACACTGACTACCTGTAACGACTGTCAAAGATCTACGAATGACAGCCGGGCCCAACGGCTTAACGTGCTTTCCGAGGTACGGAGGAAACTCGGTATGTAACGGGTGGTCAGCCATCCACATACCAACCTAGGCAAGCTCGGCTTAACCTGAAGATCGTCCCGAGCGGTTGCTATTATATTTAGCCACGACCTCCTCCTGAGTCCTGTCAGTGATTATTATTATTATTTAAGGGCTTCCGTACCTGAAGGGCGCCAATATGAAATTATGACCTAGGCTACGCGTCAGTCCGTCCGTCTGCCACAGGGCATTTAGGTTAAAATTACAAATAATACTAGAAACATGTTTAGGTCGACGTTTTGCTCGAACATTCATGTTCGAGTCCGACTAGCATTTGGTCAGTTTTTTTTAATAAATTAGTCGTAGAAAGCATGATACTGAACTATAGTGAACCAATGTAGGTATGTACTTCAAAATAATATTTACCAACTCCACACAGTTGAGCACAAAGCAAGCGGCCGGGATTGTTATAGGTGATGTGGTCGGAACCACAAACCGGATTATATTCCGGTGTCACAGGACATGCTTTAACACATTCTTGTATATCAGGTTCCTGTGTGCTTCTGCCAATTTGAGGGGTTGTTGTAGTTTGCAATGTGGTTGTTGTTTTAGGTGTGACAGGGTTGACCCCGCAGGCAGCGCATGGTTTGTCGCATAACATTTCGACAACTGTAAAAATAAATAAATATTTTACTTTTGATACATATATATATAACTTCATGCATGAATTTCTTTACGATTACTCCTTACCTTCGCCACAACTTCGAGCACATTCTAAACGATCCTTATTCATATATGTAACGAGATCTGAACCACAAACGGGAGTGAAGGATGCAGTAATACGGCATTGTCTCATACACCGCTCGAAGCTAGACAAGGACGTGGTACGTCCTACGTCAGGTGTCATAGTGGATGTTGTTGGCGGAGGAGCCGTCCCAGTACCCGTTGTTCCATCACCATCATCAAAATTGGGTGGCGGACAGACAGATCTGCGTCGTAAGGTAACATCTGCAACAATATTTTAATGAATATAATTTATAATGACTTTTTGTTGTTGAGACTTCGAAACTACTAGACTACTGATTTTAACTGTTTTTTCGTAAATAGAAAGCTTAATTACCTGGAAGAAACATATGTATTATGTAGAAGAAATAATTTATGATGTTTAACGCTCAACGACTTAAATATCATCTTGAAGATAACACAGCGCATTAGTAACAGGATAAACTTAGCATACACAATATAGGCCCGTTTTTCTCACGATTAACTTTGACGGTGTGGAAAAAATGTCGGGTCAAGTTTGCTAGACTTGTTTCTCACGAAACAGTTTGATTCGCCAAATTGTTGAATAACGATAAATCATTAAACTAAATGAGGAAACATACAACTCACGAGTATCAAGAATATTTAAGAGCTAGCTTCGCGAATTCTTTTTGTATTTTTTATTTAAGAATGTAAAAATAATCAGCTTACTAAGTCCACAGGCGGCAGCACAAAACAGTTTGCCTTCATTGTCAAATGTTTGACCATTTGAGCCACACACAGGATTGTACTCAGGCGTTGAAAGGCATAAATCTATACATCCTTGTACTTCTGGCGATATCGTTGTGAATCCTGCTTCGTCTATTGCTGTTGTTATTTCAATATCAGGATTAGTAGTAGTAGTTTCAGGAAGAGAATTAGTGGTAATCTCCCAATGAGTAGTATCTTGCGTAGGCGGGGTTGGGTGCCAAGTAGATCTTGATGGCGTCGGGGGAGGCCTGCTGAACGGACCAACGGTACTCGTGGGAGGTGGGGTTATAGGATCAGGTCTCACAACAGCAGTAGAACTCGTCGGTGTTGGTGTAAATCGTGTGGGATCTGGGCGAGGCCGAGGGTGAGGGTGAGGGTGAGGTTTTGGTGTTGACCGAGTAGGTTTTGGTTTGGGCTTACGGGTTGGCTTTGGTGGTTTTCTGCAACAAGAAAATATTATAAAATAACTTAAGTATCTACGTACAGACGCCAGCAGGTCAACCTACCCGAAACTGTAAATTTTTCCCAATGAACCTTGAACCTAATACTTTAGAAATAAAGTCGAAAATCTATCAAAGAAATCTGACAGATTGTAGTAGCTTGATGTGCAGGCGTCTGTACAATCAATTTTAATAAAATGTAATAAAAAGCAGAGATCCAGCAGGTTTAAATAACAAAGATACCTTGAAGGTATCTTCTTCTTGAAGGATGATGATCGATGACCTACCCTAGTTTAATAACATCACGGTTAATTTTTGAATAGTACTTAAATCCTTTAGTGTTTTTTTCAGTACGATGTTTAACACGATTTTTGTCATTGACGGTAATATTTAATCATTTCTAAGGAAAACCATTGCTCATTTTACTTACTTAGTATTAGGATGTTTGCAGGGGTGTTTCGGGTGTCGGTGATGGCGCCAATCACTGCTGTCTTCGTAAGACGAATCATATTGATCTTTGTTATCTTTTTCGGATCTATAATCATAGTAGCTATCTTCGGGGCTGTCACTATTCCCGCGACTGAAACTATCCTCGGGACTATAACTGTCATAGCTTCCACTGTCTTCGCTACCGTCTCTTGAATCTGATCTGTCCCATATGGGTGAATTATCATCCCAGGGGCCTTGATCATGTGATGGTCGTTGGTGGTAAGGTCTCCGTGGTGGTCCATTATGAGAACCATGTGAGGGCAAATCGTGAGACCGTTGAGGTGGTTTGTGTGAACGCCCGGGTTTCTTGCGGTTTATTTTTGGACCATAGCCTTGAACAGCAACAGTGCCCAAAAACACCAGCAAAGCTGAAAATAATGAAGAAACTGATTTTAGTCAGTTGAACAAATCGTGCCTCATTAACTGCTTCTGTTACCTACTTGTTTCTTTATTTTCTAGTTGCAGATTCTTTGTGTTCAAAAAGCTTTTTGCGAAACGATTTTTTTTGTGATAGATACTAGCACAAACATTTCGTTTCGCAATACGCAAAAAACTGAACTGGTCAATTTGAAATGAAAGAGATTATGAAAGGAACTTGTCTTTGTCATTCAAGCCAAATTCATGGACATGTGCGTTCATCCCGTTTTGACCTATGGAACCCAAAGTTGGTCGTTGACAAAGATTCTAAAGTCCAAACTCGAGGTTTGCAAACGAGCAATAATAGAGCGCAATATTCTAGGCGCCAAGCCACGATCACGTACGCTACACTATACTACGTTCCAAAACTCAGATCGTGATGACGTTGCTCAAAAAAGCCGCTAAGTTAAAATGGGACTGACATATCTAGAAGGCGCGGCAGACCTCGTAGAAAATGGCGAGACAACCAACAACCAGTGGCCTGTCTTAGCCCCGTTTCAAAGGAACTGGAAGTCGTGGGGAGAAGACTATGCCCAGCAAAGCCAGCCAGCCAGACTATACCCAACAGCAGGGATGATGTGGGCTAGCAGTAACATTGTGAATTTACGGAGGAGAGGAGGAGGAGGAGAGGAGGAGTGGAGGAATGTAGCACACACGAAACCTGGTGCTGATGGACACATTGCATAGTAAAACGGTCTTGGAAAGGTATTACAGGAAAACTTATGAAACTTATTTTTTTAAGATAGAGCGTTCTTTTGCAATATGTTAGTAGTAAGAAGGTTCCCATGTATTGTGTTACAGGTCTTCATATAACCATTATAGTGTTGGTAAATATGATTATCGTGGTGTACCTATACCGATTAAAAGTTAATTATCTTTGTTTTATTTTCACTTTAAAACCCATTAAGCTATTTCAGAACCAATTCAATGCTAGACCGTTCAAAACACCAAGATAACAAAACTGTTAGAAAGCCATCAACCAATCGTTATCTACAAAACAAATAAAATTCCGTAATAAAATTCATTAGATAGTAATAAAGTTGCTATACATCTCCAATTTATAAGTACTTACTATACAGGGTGGAATTTTGCAATACCACCTGAAGTGGAAGTACTCTTAATACTTTAGATAGGAAATTTTACTCAAAGAAAACATTCCTTTATATTTGAAAAGAAAGAAAACGGAAACGGTTAAAAAAATCGCTTGCCACACACGGTAATCGAACCGACTAAAATCTGTTTTTATTTTTCTTTATTGCATCGATCGTTAGAGTCAATAAGGATGAAATCTCTTTAACAAACTTCATAAATTAAATGAAAGGAAAACAATGAAATCTTAAATTATTAATTCAATGGGTCAAGTTAATCAACTTTATCCGTCTGTCTGTCTGTACAGAGTGTCGAGACTGTTGGCACAGTTCAAGTTCAAATAAGCAAGTCTGGGATTTATATGACCCACTACAAAAACATGATGGGAAATTATGAAAAAAGGCCTTCCATACATGTAACCAATGGTTCATGGGTACATATCGATAGCTTTTAAAAATCATATAGCTCTTTAAAACAAAATCCGGCTCCCGGCTTACATTCGTGGCGCCTAAATTTCCTCTGTCTTTAAAAAACTAGCCCAAGAACATTAATTACCTCTCCTCTATACTTTGATATTTTGTAAAATAATATATTATAAATTTATATTATTTTACTATGTATTTATGTGAACATAGGTTCAACTTATTATTTTTACAGTCTGCGTCTACGTCTCTTATTAATTTGTCCTTTTGCAGATCTGCTGGAATTGATTTCTAAATGATATAGGCGCCTACATTTGTGCTCTTTTGTCTGTATGTAGTTTTCCATGAAATAGGTTTTGTGTGTGCATAAATAAATAAAAACTTAAGTGAATGGTTGATTGTGATTGTGTCCTCTTATGTCTAAAGTAAGAGGAGTAATTATGAAAAGAAAATAGGTTTGTAGAATGTAAAATAAATTTAATACTAATTCTGTTATATTTTTCAATTGATTCGGTAAGTACTTGCTATTCGGACATCGTAAAACAGGGCTTAAGTATAATCTAACCTAACCTAGATTTACCCAAACTCTGGGCTTCACTCGTATTATATTTACTATCGACATTTGTAGATAGTAGATATACATTTATTAACATTACTTTATTAACTTAAACATTTGTATAAGAAGATTGATCAGGGCATATTGACGATATACCTACCTATTCATTTATATCACAAGTAACCAGAAGGTGACTCTGGTGACTTCTAAAATACACAACATAACGTAAAGTGATAGTTGTAACTTAGAATGCAAATAACTGCGAAATGCAACCAATATTTTGCTCTGTTTAGATCAGACTAAACTGTATGTAAACTGTACTAATGTTTCATAATTTTTAGCCATTTACCTGATCGTTTTTTTTTTGTCACAATAACCAAATATTCAGTTTTGATGTAAAACTAGTCCTTCATTATATATCGAGATCAGCCATTTATCTCATCGACTTTTGGTCACGATAACTAGTTTTTCAAGCGTCATTTAGAACGTGTAAAAGTAACCGTAACGAAGCCGAAAAGCATACTTAACATCCCACGCTCTAGGAGGAGCGAAGGAGAGTGTCAGACTTTTACATCCCACAATCTCAGCAGGCGGTGGCCCTTGCAGGCCCCCCTGCTTTGCTGACATCTCTTTGAGGCGCGCGTGGAACACTAACGGCCTTTCGTCACTAGACGGACGGACGATGCGCTACCTATTGCTCATCGTGCTCAGACCCACATCTACGGTGGCCGGGAGAGGTCTTGCGGCTCCCGATCTAGATCATACCTAGGAACCTTCTACTTACGGAGATATTGGGGGTCAGAGTTCCAACTTTTCACATTATTTTTTAAAGCCTAAAAGTATTTTGCTCCCCAGAAACAATCGGTCCCCAGCAATCATTTTTGCTTTGAGTAACTTAGTTTGATTCACAGCTCATTCTTAAACAAACTATTTGTACCTAGGTATATAATACATAAATATTAATTTTATATATTACACTTATACAGCCAAAGAAAAAACTTCGATCGTTGATAAGGTGGAGCCCACAGTAATTAATGTTTGGAATTGAGATAGGTCAGTTACCTTGCATGTTACTGGTACTATCGCGCTTTGTAACAACTTTTTATAAAAACAGGTTGTGTTCTAGACACGTATGATATAATATGCATGATCATTCATCAACTGCCTTGCCTTTTTCGCAACCGGATGCAGCTGATTACCAGTGTTTTACGTAAAGGGATCTGATCTGACCTGCCTATCTGCCCTCCGCAACCTAGTTAGTACTAAGTAATACGTTTCTCCGTGGTAAGACTAGATGTCAGATTTCTTGACCACTCACTTACTGTAACGAGTGTCAAAGATCTACAAATGACAGCCGGTTACAAAGACTTAATTTGCTTTCTGAGGCACGTTGGATACTCGGTATCTAAACGATAGTCACCCATCCACAGACAGTCAAGCTCGGTTTAACCTGTAGATTGTTCGAAGTGGCTGTTTTTATTTAGCGGTGAGGAGCTCGTACCTACCTGATCATATAACTTTACATTACCTGGTCTTAAAAACATAACACTCCTTTTTTGAGACAGTCGTGTTATAAAATAAACATCTTATTTTAGTGTTATGTTCAAAAGATTAATTGCGAAAACTATGTTTGATCTGAAATAAACTCACGACAGTTGTTAGTGTTGCTTACCTATGTCTTTTATATCATAATAAAACTAATCCGACTATCCTTGAAATTATAAGATTTTTATGTAATATTCCGGTTGTGGTTACATTCCTTTTTAATATTTATAAAAAGAATAATAAAAAAGCTCATTACTTACCGATACACACAAAACTCTTCATGTTTCACATTAACACTAAACTTATCGTTAATAGTCTTACATCTAACTAGTGGCTGCACACAATCACCCAATTCGAGGCCAATTTAAAGAATGAACTGTATCTTCAAAGCACGTGCGATCATATTTTGTTCTTTAAACATATCCCCACTACATTTTCCTCTTACAACCCGTTTTCATCTTGTATCATTTTTCGTATCGTCAATTACCGTGAATTCGATATTAAATATATACCAATCATAACAGACACGATATTATCTCAAAGACTGTTTCAGGTTTGACAAGCAATTTGAGGTTTTCAACGTCGTTAGAAGTCGATAAATATTTAATTGAAATAGGAATTAATTGTTATCACCAGACTAGTCTTACGAAAGGAAAATTTCATAGACTTACTTCGTAATTAGTCAGTGAATTCACAAAGATGCCGTAGAAAGTCATTACCAATTCTTTGTGTTAACCTGAGTTAAAAATAAACACTGAAGGCAAGTTATAGATGCTTCAACAGGTTTAAAAATAACAAATACTAGTCTAGAAGCACGAGTTTTTAATACGCAAGTGACGTCAACCAGTTCTCTCTTTTAAATTTAGACTACCTACTTAGTACATCGCAAGAACAAGAAAACGACTGGTTTATCAATTAAACGAAGAAGACTATAGAGTTTATCGTGACGTCACTAAAGGCAATTTTTAATGAGAACCTACGATTAGCGTCGTAAAGCGAATAATAATCTATGTTTCGCTCCGTTTATTTAATTATCTTTGGTTGATTAAACTGAAATAATAGGTTACACGGCAATTAAATTAAATGATTGTGAGTAAGTTACGTTTTAGTATCAATTGTAGGTACATTAATAGTCAACGTGCGATACGATACACGCGTAGCAATTTTAAATGGATGTCACAAGTAGTCCTAACCCAACACTTTTTGTTCTTGTTAACTGGTTGTTCTAACAATAAAAATATTCGCGCCAACGGGAAAGAAAAAAATCTACTATCTTGGAAGTGATCTCTCTTTTCCTAGAGGCTCCACAACAGCCGAATGTTATCCTTCTATTCACAATACCAAGATTGTCTGGGTATCACAAATAGCATCCAAGATAGGTATCAAGACGAGCGCGCGTGCTAGGGCGCAGGTAGCAGCGCATATTCGTAAAAAAGGCTTTTTTTTAAAAGCCAGCGTGCTAATTTATTTAATATACTTATGTTGCAGAGAATATTGTTAATAATAACTTTTTTTTGTAAACTAAAAACAGCGCTTTAATAAGGGTACAGATAATAATTATTATGATAGTAGCCCTATTTCAAAGTCACTGTAATATTTATTGACATAAAAAGGAATGTTGTTATAAACTGAATGTGTATGGTTTTGTGCCAGAACTTTTTGCACGTAAACAGATTTTACTATCTACTAATTTCAGACCAATCGGACACCGGGAAGTGGGTCAAATTTAACTTCAAAGATTTTTTACAAATACAATAAATTAATTGAATTTGGAGAAAATACAGAAACCTACCCCCCTCACCCTGTGCTCAGAGCGGGGGAAGTTATTTGATGTTTCCCATCCATAAAAAAACAAAGAAAACGCTGGTTTTGCGCTGGTGTTGACATACTGCATCATACAACAATCAGAAAGTGGTAGAAAAATCCTTATCTTTAGGTACCTCTTGTTGCATTTTTATAAACAACGGATATAGAAGACGCTTATCTGTATAGTCCACACGTAAGTTGACCAAGATTTTTGTCTGGAACTTAAGAGACTATCCTAGATTTTAGACTTCTGAGTTTGTTTCGGCTGTTTCTTCAGAGTAGTCGGTTAAAAAACACCGGCCTCATTTAGTAAAAAATCGAGATGGTAAAAACTTTCTTGCAAAATAAACATAATTTATTAAAACAAGATTCCACTGTTAATCTCATAGTAAAAGTTAAATAGGTTTTGTCCTCACGATTAATCTGGATTCTCGCGTTTTTTTTTCTTATGTCTCTTATTGCTTGCCTGTTAGTTTCTGATTTACATTTTCGGTTTCCCAAGCTATCAACACCGTTTAAAGTTTTGATTACTAATTTTGTGCCAGTGATTCAGCACTGTGACCTCTCATGCCTTACCACATCTTAGTCTTTAAAACTATTACCTCGTAACCTTCAGATTTGTTCGGCGTGAGTCGGAATTCCCCGTATATGTTAACTGGATTTACTTTATGTTTTATTAGTCACTCATAAATTCTATTTATTTAAGGTTTTACGTGTAGACCAATTCATGTACTTTACTTTTAGTTCATAAATACTACAAATAATTAAAACTATATACATATTATTAATTAATTAACTAAACACAAACTAACTTAAACTTAAGGCGTCGCAGTAGTCCTCCACACAGCTGTTATCCGGAAACGTGCCTAATGTGTGCCTGAATTCTATATCATGAACGTATCGTTTCCTTTGCCAGCGGTAAATAGGACGACCTGGATAGGTTCCATCTGAATTGGAAGGAAAACGCACAAGTTAGCTAGGCGACTACCGGCCACTGTAGATACGGTTCTGTGGACGGTGTGCAATGGGTAGCTCACCGTCCGTCCGTCCGTTTAGAGACGACAGGCTGTGTCGACGGCTCGTTCGTGTTCCACGCGCGCCTCAAAGAAATGTCAGCAAAACAGAGGAGCCTGCCAGGGTCACTGCCTAGCGGGGTTGCGCATTGTTCGAAAAAGATACCGTGCCCCGGAACACATAGAGCAAAAAAAGGAAAATGGATGGGTTTAAGTCCGTTAACGTCTGATACTGCGCTCACTGCCTCTCAGTATGTTGCACCGCAAATTTTGGTTTAACGCCACCGCCTCCACCCGACCGCAAGCAACAACACGTGCAAGATTTTTTTTTAACAGAGACTCTTCCTACAATATTAATTTCTTGAATGAAATGTTTTCAAACCCTAACAGCGATGGAGCTTCTCTTTTTTTCAGGCTTTTATCGTCTAAGTTAAATCAGTTATGTACCTATTGAATATGATTAATCGGTGTGACATAAATAAACGGATAATATTTTTGTGTTCACCAAAAATACTGATCGTGCACCAAATATTCTTTCCTGAATGTTAAAAAAATGCGTAGGTTAGGTTAGGTTAAAACTGTGACCCCCTACGCCAGTAACGACTTGCATTAATAGAAAATGGATAAAGATATAACACTTTTTTATTGTAGTGCGCTGATGCTCGTTATGACATATTTTAATTAACATATTTTGGTGCACATTCAGTATATTTGGTGGAACACAGGTAAAATTAGGTAAATGAAATGGGAATAAATTGAAGTACTTTTAAATACCATCCTAAATAAACTAGTATCTTCATGGTAGAAAAGTCCAAAAATGCTGACCGCAACGTTTTGTGAGAAGGTAAATGTTTTGAGAATTAAAAAAATGTGAGGGTGAAGAGCCTTATAATCGTCTAATCTAAAACATCATACGTAAGCTTTAAAACATTTGTTTTTCAATCGGCGTTGTCAATGAATAATTAAAGCCAACAATGATCAGAATCATTAATCGTCCTCGAAAACTGTTTCCGGAATAGAACTTAGAATTACTTCCACCTCTTTATCTTCTAGCTTTTCGTAAGCATATTAAAAAAACCGGCCAAGAGCGTGTCGGGCCACGCTCAGTGTAGGGTTCCGTAGTTTTCCGTCCGTCACAATAAGTGTTCCCACTTATGAGTTTAAAGGTGGAGCGCGGCAGGCGCTCCAACTGTTTTTGTACAAAAAAGACAAAAACGTTGTACAAAATACAACTTTTTGTCTTTTTTGTACAAAAACTGTTGTGTCAATCAAGTTCAAAATGATTTTCGTAGAAAGTCCTTATAAAGTTCTACTTTTCAGATTTTTTTCATATTTTCTAAACTTATGGTTCAAAAGTTAGAGGGGGGGGGACACATTGTTTTTTACTTTTGGAGCGATTATTTCCGAAATTATTGACATTATCAAAAAATGATTTTAGTAAACCCCTATTCATTTTTAAATACCTTTCCAACAATATATCACACGTTAGGGTTGAAATTAAAAAAAAAAACACTTCCCACTTTACATATAGGGTGGCTACCCTAATAAAACATTTTTTTCCAATTTTTATTTTACCACTTTGTCGGCGTGATTGATATACATATTGGTACCAAATTTCAGCTTTCTAGTGCTAACGGTCACAGAGATTAAGCGAGGACGGACGGACGGACAGACAGACATGGCGAAACTATAAGGGTTCCTAGTTGACTACGGAACCCTAAAAAGAACACTGCGCCGCACCAGGAATTTTGTCCTGTATTTTCGGTATATACAAATCGTACGCGCATACACAAACAGCCAGTCACACAAATATTTGTTCCGTGCGGGCGATCGAACCCGCGACCCACTGCACCAACCGTGCAGTTAAGTTATATAGATTGAATATTTGAATATGCTCATGGTATGAATTTCGTACAAAGCAGTCCCGTGTCTGCAACTGCAATTGCAGCCGGCAAAAGGTGGAATACCCTTTTCCATCAATATGGGCAATCAGGTAATTGTTGGGGAAACACAAAAATATGTGACAGTAATCATCATAAAGGCAATAAATATCGTAATACGGGGGACTTCCATATAGTTGCGTTCGAGTCACAAATCTCTCATCATTACATCCGCAACTAAATGTTTGTTTGGAAAATCAAAATAATTGACAATATATCTTCTGCTTTATTTGTATATACAGACTTATTTATAACATTTAACGTTTGGATATTAACCATGTTAACTATTTATCGCAAGTTTCCGATATAGTAGGTAGTATAAGTGATTATGGGTGGATGTTTATAAGCAGACAAAATGGTCTACCCTCTTTCCGATTTGTTTCAAATGTTATAAAATAATGTTAGTGACCATGTCAGTGTAAAAACTTTTTTAGAGGCTGTTAAAAAACCCTCATGAAAATATAAAATTTTCATTGAAGTTTGTTTTATTCTATTAATTTGTTGTATGTTATGCTGTAGATTCAAAATCTTTGTTACGAGAAAGATCCCAAGGTCCCAGGTAATATACAATGGGTCAATCTTCATGAGCTCATGAAGATTTGATTGGATTCATACACTTAAAATCCGGGGTTTTGGGTTGTTCGAAATGTATTGTATTGATCATGATTGTAAGTATTACAAATTACACATTTTAAATACTTCATCTAGGCTAAGCCGCTTGTCTGTAGACGGTGAGCAATGGGTGGCTCACCGTCCGTCCGTCCAGTGACGACAGGCCGTGTCCACGGCGCGTTAGTGTTACACCCGCGCCTCAAAGAGATTTCAGCAGAGCAGAGGGGCCTGCCAGGGCCTCCGACTGCCGAGGTTGTGGGTTGTTCGAAAGAGATACCGCGGCCCCGGAACATAAAGGGCAAAAGAAGGAATATGGGTGGGTTTCAGTCAGTAAAAATCTGACATTCGCCCAGAGCGGGGGAAGTTATTTCATGATTTCCAACCCGCACAACAACGAAACGAGTAGAATCTAGAGGCATGGTGTCCGATACAGAACAGACCAATGGATACTCTGTGATCGTTCGGGTGTGGCTGTGGAACATGCTGCCTAGAGGGTTCAATACAATAGTGTTAGTACTTGACTCTATAATAAACTGTGTACATTAAATGAGTTATTTCTCTTGTTTACCCCTAGGTATCCCATTCTGCGCCCATAACTGTTTGACATTCGTTCTTATATGGCCTTACCCACCTGCCTACCTTTAAGCAGCGTTTTGGAAATTCGTCATTCGTTATGTTAGATTTTTAGGAATTCACGATGAAAAAAAGTCCTTAACTATTAGTATTTCGAAACAACCTTTACCCTAAAAGAAACATATGGGTTATGTTTCGTAAAATCATGTATTGATAGCTACTTTTGACATAAATAATTATACGTAGTTGACTTTTAGAAAAAAATACCCATAGTCATGATGGCTCAGAGGTTAACGCCTCGCCTCTCACGTAAGAGGTTGTTGATTGAAATAAGAGGTTTTCATTCAGCGATGTCAGTTTTCTGACATCGGTGAATGAAAAACACTGTGGGAAAACCTGTACTTAATAATTAAAAATCATTTTCCCGCCTTGTCTCATACTCAACTCGTCTTTTCTATGTATGAGAAGAAGCCTTTGCAGTGGGACGATAATAGGCTAATAGTATAGTTGATAGTTGCTGTGCCCTAACAGGGTCCATAAATGTACTTTTAGCTTTAAGCCTTTTGTAACATCTACTACACACATTATGGTACGCAAATAAATGAATATGAATATGAATATATAGGCCATTTATTGCTTTCGTTCATTAGCGAGAAGAGGCACCTGTTCGAGTTCATCAACTGGCAGTTGCAACTTCAAAGACAAAAAATATTCAGGCTACGGACAACTTCAGGTTTTAGAATTAATTCCAGATGACTGAATGCTAATTGTTTAATCCGTTCAATGATTTCACAGTGACTTGACAATGAGAGTTGTTACTTCAAGTTCTAATTTGACTGGTCAGTTTTTTTTTTTGTATTTAATCAAATCAAATAAAATCATTTATTTCAATTAGACCATTACAGGCACTTTTGAATGTCAAAAAAAAAACAAAATGTTAAGCTACAGTCCCGGTCACAAGACATAATAACTTGTGAAAGTACTGTAGTTACCCATTCCAAAGCGTTGATCTCTATGGAGAAGAATGGGCAAGAAACTCCAAATTACTTATAACATCACACCTGTAATTGTTGAAGTTATGTTTTAATTCCCTTGTAATAAAGAGCGAGCTCATTGCCATCAACTGTGAACTAATCGATTTTAATTAATCAGGCTTTCAGAAACTCGGTGGAACTACGATAATCATTTTATGGTAGCACTAATATAGTATTCTTTGTTTATATATTTATTTTTCTTTGTTTTACAGACATTCATTCAGAATTTCATTTTACAATCATCATCATCATCACCCTCCCCCTCAACATCAGGCCTCCCCTTTCGCCTACCACTCTTCTCTGTTTTGTGTATATTCATCTGTTTGCCGCAATTTTGACGACAATTTTTTTAATTACTAGAAAGCTTAAAATTCAAGATGCTAGTATATAATGTAACTTATGGACCATGTTAGTACTTATATTCTATTATAGACATGGTGGATTCAATAAGATGCTCGACTATGAGACTTTCATAATTTTGCAGACCTTTACTGGACACATAAATTACGTGTCCCAAAATGTTAAGTTGTTGGTCTATATAAGTTACTTTTAGGAAAGATGATCCACTGAAAAGCAAGGCATTGTTCCCCCCTCAAAACATTAATCACACATTGCGTTCCCAAGCAAACGCACAGAGCCAAAACGACAGACACGTAGTAGTTAGAAAATCGTATAGATAAATAAAATAACAAGCGATGAATCAAGAAGGTAATTACAATTGAGGCATCTATCTTCCGGAGGCATCTATCCCGACTTAACCCTATGCTTTAAGAAATGTGATTTTGACTGCATCCTTACATCGAGCGAACCAACGAGCCAACATATTCGCTCACACCGCCAAAGGCCTGCACAATTTGCTGGTATAAGCGTGAAGAAAAATAAAGAACAACATTTATTCCGAAAGTACGAAATTCATAATTTATTCAGTCCTATTAGTAAATGTAATAAATTAATGGATTACGAAGCAGGTACCGCCGGCGGGGGTGTCGGGCAGGGCGACATTCTTGCCAAGGACACACCTGAAATTAAAAGAAACAACACATGTTAATATTTTTTACCATCACGGCTGTAATCCCCGAAGGATCAGTCAGAGATGCACCCACACTTCGCCAGTTACGTTTTTATTCGGTTCTACAAGCAAACTCAAAGGATCATTAAAGTAATAGCAAATTAAGACAAAACTCTTGATTGAAACGAAAATACGAACTACTATTGGGAAAACCAAGTTAAATGGTAGATTTTTCTCATATCGTATCAATCTTACAATATGAGAATAAAATATGACGTATAAGTAATAACAGATGCATCAGACATAATAGATTGAGGCATAGAAGGATACTTATGCTGCTAATTAGTAAACTATCAGTACAAAATGAGGATAAAGCATAAAACCCAACTACTCAATATACCAATCATACAATAACAGCTTCTTATTTATATATAAATACATAATTGTACAAAACTCCAGCGCCTAGTAGGAGCAATTACTTGAGTGTTTATTCTATAGCAAACATTAGTGTTCATATTTAATGTTCTTCTATGTTTAGAAGTACATATTTTCCTCATTATGTACTAGGCAACAATTGGTCGTTAATTTGTTACTACGATGTTCATGTAATTGTGTGGTCTTCAATTTAAGAATTTATAGATATGATGATGAGCAAAGTATTTCTAGTACTTGCTTGTATTTTACCGATGTAAGCCCTTAACTCCCAGGGGTTGCGGGTTGTCTCGGGGTTTGGGTTGTTCGAAAGAGATACCGCAAGGGCAATAGAAATAGAAAGAGAATCCGTGGGTTTTAGTCAGTACAAGTCTGACTAAGCCCTTTACTCCTAGCTTTCCAGTAAGCATATCTAGGCTAATGATATCAAATATATCACGACCATAAGCGCCCTAGGGTTAGCAGAGGTAATAGAGGGTGAGCCCAATACCATCAACTGATAAACCATTATTTGATTATAGTTACAATAGCATATATGTAAATATTTATTTGTTTGATTAAGGTTCACCAAATCTCATTGTACAACCAATTACAGGTAAACACCACATGCACCAATGAGTTAAGTACTTAATTTAGACAGAGGTAACTGAGAGGTAACTCTTAATTCTAAAAGAAGTTCATCTTTACAAAACCTTATCTACTAAACTCTTATTCTACTTCTGCTATTTGCATACATACCTTCTTAGGTACGATTAATAGCATTGCCAATAATCTAAACTAGTAACGATCTATTTATATATACATATATCAAAATGAGAACCATTTTGTAAATCCCGCTATTCGTAAAACTTAACTATTATGTTATAATAGCTACCCTATACGGTCCCTCCTCCTTCCAAAGTACGTCATAAGAATTTCTCTAAGGTCAAGACATGACGCTTGACCACTCGCTCGTCACCGGTGATTCATAAGGTCTTTGAAACAACGATCATGACCGATACCAAATAGGATTCCGATGTTTTACCTGTATTTTCAAGGAAACGTACTCAATGTCGAATTTCAAGAATACCGGATTTTAAAATATATAAAACGAGACTATTGATCGAGCAACAGCTTATTCGTCGAAGTAAATGAACATTTGTAACAACTACTGTATTTATATCATTTTGAGAAATTTCATTAAAAGTACCCTGAATAATGTAAGTTTTCTTCGAAATCTGATTAATCCTTCCAAACTTTTTCGAATTTCAAGGCAAACTATAAAGTTACAGTCTTGTTAGAATGTCTGAAAGAAATTCGCAATGAGTTAACACTAAATAAATCCCATGCTTTATTTTCTCTACCGTTCCCACAATTTGTGATGAAGACCATTCAGGGGACATATTTGAATCCTTACTAATATTATTAAAAGCGAAAGTGAGTTTGTTTGTTTGTTACGTCTTCACGCCTAAATGGCTAAACCGTCGTTGATGAATTTTGGTACAGAGATAGTTGGGACCTTGGAGACGGACATAGGCTATTTAAAAAAAATAAGATACGAGGGAGAAAAGGGAAAACTTAGCATTGCTCTTACAATAAATAAGGCGCAAGGGCAAAAACTAAAGGGTAGCAGGTACCTGTAAATCAGGAAAGGGGAACTGTGTTACTCCGAATTTAAAGCGAGCGAAGCTGCGGGCAAAAGCTAGTAATAATATAAATCATACTAAAATTCCTAAAATATTGTAAATTGTCATTTTGTGACGATTTTACGAATTATAAAGTAATTCATCCTTTTCTTTGTTACTACCCCATATTTCTAACAACATATTAAGCAGTTATGTATGTGGTGGTTGGTTGTCTTAGTAAGACCATGTGATACCGAGAAGAAAATTTTGAGGTGGCTATAAGAGTAGAGGAAGACAAAAGAAAAGATGGATAGACTCAGTGAAAGATGACATGGCAGAAAAAGGTGCCTGATAAGATGACGAGTAATCGAAAAGTATGGAATAAGCAGACATGCTGCGCCGAACTAAATTGGGATAAGGGCACGAGAATGACGAAGATTATATCACGAATGTCCTGGTACTTACTGACTCCACACAACTGAGCGCAGCTCAGTCTGCCAGGGTTGGGGTAGGTAGTATTGTCACTACCACATACTGGGTTGTACTCAGCGGTGACTGGGCAATTAGCTATGCATGCACGTATCTCAGGTGACTGTGTGGTGACCCTGAAAAAGATAATTGTTCGTCTTATTAATTGAATTCTAGTGTGAAGTTGGCAGAAACATACGAATATCATAGATTATTATGTCAATTGAGAGTGTTTTAACTATGCTCGCCCAAAATATCTTCTTTATATTAAAAAATAATACCAGCCTATAACTGTCCCACTGCTGGGCAAAGGCCTCTCCTCGTTTAGAGCTCAATATGGGTTGGCGATTGTAGACTTATATTAATCGTAAGTTCAGGTTTTCTCACGATATTTTCCTTCACCGATATCTGTGATATCTAAGATAAACTTTTGAAAGTACATATGAATTGAATATTTCACATAATTCCCCGGATATGAACCCAGAATCTCATGTATGAGAAGCGAAGCCTTAACTTCTGGGCCACCTTCTTTGTATTAGGACTTTAGGACTAAAATAATCAGTTATTCATTTCAGATGACGCTCGTTGTTAAAAACAAACACCAACAATTTTCAAATACATATATAATTTAAAACAGTGGAATTAGTAGGTCAACACAATCTTATTAAAATAATAACATTGTAGAGAGAAGCTGGTCTTCCTGATCGAGTTTTCAACCTTCGGGGTCATAGCCTCGATATACATTATTGACTGTTTATCAAACTTTAGAAGCAAAAAAAATAATAATTTAAAAACATAACATCACCGCATGTAATCCCCAAGGCTTAGGCAGAGATGTACCTAATAGTATACTCGGTTAGGCAGAGGTGTACCTAATAGTAGACCTGTTAAGGCAGAGGTGTACCAAATAGTAGACCTGGTTAGGCAGAGGTGTACCAAATAGTAGACCTGGTTAGGCAGAGGTGTACCAAATAGTAGACCTGGTTAGGCAGAGGTGTACCTAATAGTAGACCTGGTTAGGCAGAGGTGTACCTAATAGTAGACCTGGTTAGGCAGAGGTGTACCTAATAGTATACCCGGTTAGGCAGAGGTGTATATTATAAGGTGGCTATTGCCATTGACCGGTTACAAAAAAATGCTTGTTTAAATTTCATTTGGGGTTAATTATTACTTACCCGGTTGGTGTAGGTAACGTTGTCGCTGCGGTATTTGGTCTCGCGGTAGGGACTTGGTTCCAATTATTTGGGAATTGACCAGGAAATTGATTCTGATTGGGAGACTGGCCAGGGAATTGATTTTGATTGGGGAACTGGCCAGGAAATTGATTCTGATTGGGGAACTGGCCAGGGAATTGATTTTGATTGGGGAACTGGCCAGGAAATTGATTCTGGTTGGGAAACTGGCCAGGGAATTGATTCTGATTGGGGAACTGGTTGGGACGTTGGTTCCAGTTCGGGCGGTTCCAGCCGTATCTATCCTCTAAATCTTCTTCAGTTTGTTGTGCATGCGCGAAACCGCCATTTGCAACAAGAGCTGTAAAATATAGAAATAATGAACATTAGTATCAGATTATTTATCTGACGTTTTACATACATAATACTATTTCAGTGTCTAACACTCATTTCATATTAAAAAAATATAGTGTGGCTTTTTGTAATCGCCACGCTCTAAAGAAGATTAAGGAAATATATGAGAGAAATTACAAGTCATTAAAACTAATCGTTAAACCGTTATAAGATGTCAGCTTGGGATTCCCGTATAATTGACGCATTTCTTTTCGCATACACAATATAACTATATATATAGATATACCTAAGCTTAATTTAGGTAACATTAATTACAAATGATTCATTAAATAGTGAATATACCGGTGGTATAATAAAATCTCGTAACTGATAAACTGATAGTTGTGGTCGCATTTTATAAGTATCGAATACTCATTTTTTCTGTAGCCTAAGTACCAAATAAGAACAATTTTTTTACTAAAGTTCATTCTAACGAGTAATTACAGCAAAAACTCTTGTTATTACATTGTAAGAGGACCGACCGGTCACTCCGTCAATTATATTTTACCAACCAATACAAAGACGCTTCTTTCGTTAATATCGATCGGTTGAATAAAATATCAAAATTCATAACATCACGTCGCAGTTTGAAATTAAAAAACCGGATTCAATAATCTAGTTTTAATACCTGGTTCACTCAAAAGTTTAATTAACATAAGTAGTTTTTAAACCAGTTTTGGTGTTTATACTTTAATATTTACCTCTGACTGATAAAAAATATGCAGATGCTGTATGTATGTACCTACACCATTAAGGAAAGGACACGGTCATTTTGACAACGATGACCACAAGTCAAGTTTTTTAATTTTAAATCGTCCCTGTTCCGAAAAAACATATTTGTGATAGTTTTATTGTAACCCCAAATATTGAAGAATTTTATTTTGAAGAATTTTACTGGCATAATGGGATCATATAAAACTCTTGGTATCATTCCCGGTAGTTGTTCGTCAATATAACTTCGTTCATAATCGCAGAGAATAGATTATTCTAATAAAAAGGCTGCTTTTATTACTATAATGTGAACTTAAAACCCTAAAAATGTTAATCACTAAGTACAAGCGTACACTGAGAACCTACTCAACGTAAAAAAAAAAACAAAAAATAATACTCACCAATTACGAAAAAAACAAACAGCTTCTCCATGTTCTTAGTAAATAATTACGTACGTCTGTGTCAGTGGAGTACTCTTTGTCGAGTACAGAGTACAACGTCCGAGACGCTTGCCGGCGAACTACTGTCCACTTGGGTACACCGATTTTTGTTTATAAACTCACGCGCATCATTACTAGCACGTATGCCGCGAAGAAATAGAACTGTCAGTTTGAACGGTGTGAATTCCCGGTGACATTCATGGAAGATGCAGCTAATGAGGAAAAACGGTATTTATATTTTAATTATTTAAATACGGTTTTATTTCTATATCGCTTTGTTGTTAAAATGCGACGACGTGTTCCATTGGACCTTTTGCAAAAAAACTGACAAAAAAATATAAAAAGTAATGAAGGCGTTTTAAAACCACCTGCCTCCACCTGGAATCTTGCAAAAAAACTGACAAAAAAATATAAAAAGTAATGAAGGCGTTTTAAAACCACCTGCCTCCACCTGGAATCAACTGGATTTAAAATGCCGTACGTATTTAATGTCGTACTATGTTTTTTATCTAGAAACCAATTGATTTCAGGCATCAAACCGCTTTAAAGGCTAATGCATTGAACATTTAGTATCAAATCGATTTTGTTGTGCACACGCGTTTTTATAATGAAGTAGCTGTTGCCCGTGACTTCATCTCATCATTTTGGTATTTTATATTTTTATAATTCGCAAATATGTTGTCCGGCCCAAAAAGCGAAGCGGTGGTGAGAGGATCTGGATGCGTACCGCGAGGGTTTGTTCGAAGTGGCGCGAGAAAAGAATTTGGGGAGGCCTATGTCCAGCTGTGGGGCAGCATAGGCTAAATAAAAAATGTCCAGTGATGATAGATTTAATAATAGGCAATGATCGTTGTTATAAGAATTTATAGCTTAGTAAGACGTATTAGAATATAATATTTAATATGGAATCCTTTCCAGTCATCGATCCAGTCCACTTTTGTAGAACCTGCATTGCGGTGAGTCAGCTGCGCTCATGAATAATCGTAATTATCCTTTAGGGGGACGAACCTGTGAACCTGTAGTATTATCTGTAGTCATAGGAACTTTAACTGGAAGGTATTAGTGTAACTTGTTTCTTGTTAATGACTGGGTTAATTACGATGCCACTTGAAACAGGAATGATGTTGTGGTTAGCTTTTTAATTAAAGTTTTTTCAAAATGTTCTTGGTCTTATAAGTTTTGATTTAAAAAAAATAGGTAAGGTAGGCGACCCAAGTCTTTAAGTTTGTAAAAGGGACAACAGACAACTTTAATGTAAATTGCTTTATTTTTAAATGATCCCTGCTGAGAAGCAGTCGTAAACGTGAGGGTCAAGGAAAATATTTGGTCGCTTTTGATGTAGGTGTGCGTCATCTGAGTCCTGGAATTACTGCGATCACCAACCCGCTTGCCAAGCGTGGTATTTATGGCAAATCCACATAATGGAAGACACAGCAATATAGGTGTAGTTCATTGTAACTTTATTTTTATAATTGACCTAATGACATCTTCCAAAGATGCTGTTTAATGATGTTTCTACAGAATCTCCATCCATATAAAAAAATATGGTAACTTTTCCCATGGGGGTCTACAGAAACCACAAAACGCCATCTGATACGATCCTTAGGCGCGTCGCCCACACGACATTTGTAAAGAAAATCTCGTTGCAGCGTGAATCTGTGTGAGATTCCGCGCCTCGACTGCGCCTCGACTGTTGGTCGTGTGGGCGACGCGCCTTACATATTCACAATCTTCGTCATGTGCTGAAAAGCTACAGAACTTGGTTTCTATTTTTTATAGTAGTTCTTGCTAATCCTTATCCTTACTATCCTTACTTATCCTTACTAATATTATAAAAGCGAAAGTGAGTTTGTTTGTTTGTTTGTTTGTTTGTTTGTTTGTTTGTTACCTCTTCACGCTTTAATGGCTACACCGATTTTGATGAATTTTGGTACAGAGATAGTTGGGAACCAGGAGACGGACATAGGCTAATTTTTATTTTAAAAGAGTGGGATGTGAGGGAGAAAGAGGGAAGAAACGGGAAAACTTAGCGTTGCTATTACAAATCAATAAGGCGCAAGGGGAACTGTGTTACCCCGAATTTAACGCGAGCGAAGCCGCGGGCAAAAGCTAGTCGCGAAATTTAATAAATTTAAAATACTAGTATCGTTATTTTTAAACGGATCCTACATAGAATCTTCTTCAGTACTCCGTTATTTTCTACAAACATAATTATTATTTACTGTCGATCTGTGAGTATGCATAATACGTACGTATTCTATGTTATCGCTTGCAAACAATAATTACAAAATTAAATTCGCTTTAAAAACACGTATTTTACTAAACATTTAATTGTTTCCTCAATCATCTATAAGTATATAATAATGTAAGTAACTGCAATTGCGTCATTAGGTAGGTATCGATTACATGCTAATGGATAATTTGATATCGTATAAAAGCACTGAAAACAATCCTTACAAGTTTAGTCGAAGTAAAGTAAGACACACACGTAGGTAGCTAATTAATTTAATAGCTAGGACTTGTCCGTTCAATTTTAATCTGTTCTTGTTTATCGACTATGTGGAATGAACCACTTTTTTGGAGCGTGGGGTAGTGTCAGACTTTTATCGACTAAAACCCACCCATGTTCCTTCTTTTGCCCTTTAAGTTCCGGGACCGCGATATCTCTTTCGAACGACCTGTAACCCAGCAATAATGAACCCCTGTCGAGTATAAGTTTCTCGTTCAATTTTGCAATATGTCTGGCCCACCTGCATTTTAAAGTTTATGACTAGCAATAAAACTTTGTTTAGCACTTATATACCTGCACAATAAAACTTTAATTTTAAATTCGGAACAAGACACTTGTGGATGTGTGCCAAAGGTGGAATAGCACACTTCATCTGCTCCAAAAGCCACGATTGTTAACATATTTCGCATCACCCGGAAATTCCTTACCTACTTCTTCCACAATATTATCCACAAATCTTTGTTGTATACTAATCTGAACTCTGATTAGGACCAATGACTCCTGAGCGCAATTCAAAGCCAGATGCTAATGTAAGAAGCTGTATCTTCATCACAAGGACTTGAATAGGTCAGAAATGGTTATTAGTGGATAAATATTTGTGATAATTGGGCTTCCCGTTGAATGCTTTGAAAGTTTTTGACCTTAATCATCTATATAATATAATGATGTTTCCACATATGTACTATCAGCTTGACGTCAACGAATGTGATTCGATAAATACCAATGTATCGATGTCTTACACTTAGGTACTGATGACCTCTCGCCTGGCTCGCTCGTATTATCTAATATTATAACGCATTTAAACGGAATTTAAAGACTACTACTACTAGATTGAATTAAAAACTAATATTGGTATTGCTTATAATAAACACGCCACGAAACTAGAGATATCAAACAATTTATATTAATTAGCTTATGGGACGATAGGTAATTATTATTTTGGTCTCCGTGCACTCTTCTCTGGACACACGAAATTCGCTAAAATACAATTGAAATTCAAAGCAAAATACAGGTACAAAACTGTCTGATATTCCTTTTTGATACTCTTCTGAGAATATACCAAATTTTAGCCTATGTTTTCTAAAATTCTTTTAGCTATTCGTTATGATACAATTAAAAACTTTTTATATGTATACTTCTGGACACAACTAACAATATGTTTTTCTATTTAAAGTGACCATGGAGCAAAAGCGGAGAAATGAAGAACCGTATATTATTACCTATTTATATTGAGTTCCCGATATTTTGGCACTGTAGCAAATGCCATGATCACAACACACATGGTCAATATATCCCGTTTCAAGTGTTACTGATTAAGTGATTATGTTGTCAACCATCAGTTCAAAAACTTATATCAACAAAGTCCTTTACAATACAGAAATTATTTAAAAAAAAAACATTATTTTAATACAACAGAAATATATTCATAATGGCACTTTATCTATCCTAGAACTGGTCGTACCTGGTAAATAGCCTCAGACGAAAACCAGTTTGCACATTTACACGTTCTATAAATGGTAACTACTTTAGAAAGATAAGGTTGTCGTTCGATAACCTGTTTGTTTTTTTTGTTTCAATATGCATACACATAATGCATATTGAAACAAAAAATGACAACAAACAGGTAAATATTATGAATAAATCAAAATGTAGTAAAGGCGGAAATTGTTAATAGAATATTTGATTGATATTATTCTGACTGACTGACTGATTTTTTATGAAATTTTAAATGTGTATTCGGTAGGTCTTAGAATCGGTCTAAATGTATTTTTCATTCCCCTAATAAATGGTAAAGGTGGCCCTTTCCAGAAAAGGAGCTAAGCAGCGGGTGAAACCGCAGGGCACAGCTATTAGGTATAGGTATATAATTACAAAGATTTCTAGACGAATAATTTCAATTGACGTATTTGCTTATAGTCTTCGTGCCTCAAAAGCTAAAAAAAAATTAACTAAGAAGCGTATTTGTATGTGTCAAACCACGCATACATATGCATTAGTTTCAATATTCTTATCGAGCAGTTAAGATTTTTATACAGTTTATAATAAGAGATGACGTACCTATCTCATGTTGACACCAAATCATTCGACAGATAACCTACAAGTGAGTACATTTCTGAACGATAGCAGTCAATGAAACTGATGTGGCAAATAAAATCATTGTTTTTGATATACGAGGCACTTTGTGGAAGATCATCGTGAATATTGCAGAAAATACTGAAAGTTACGAACTTGCGTGTGAGTGTGACTCATTCTAGAAAAAAAAACTTGTTTTTCATTTTGCTAGTGGTTCCAAAGTGCCACTTAAATATTGTTTTGGACAACTTTTTGTAGATTTTCCGGTGACTGTCATTTAAATCAAGCGTCATTTCATAACAAACATGTGATGTGATGTTACAGGTTTAGGTCATTAATATTTAAACCCTCAAAATTCCATTTCATAATTCAACATAATTATCTCGCACCGAAACTATCAGCGATATTACCTAATTCCATTTATTAATTACTAGCGCACACCGTTTTAGGACGAATCTTTGGTAATCGACCACAAACAAAACATAAAAAAATAAGATTAAAAAAACAATCCTCCAAGCCGTAACTTTATCTGTAGCGAAAGAATACTCGCTCTCATTTGAAAGTCGCAGCCGTTATCAGCGCTTCGTCCTCCGGCCGAGTCAGAGGTTATCGGTGCCACCACTACTGTGATCCCATCCCCCCTTCCGTCCATCCTGGAACAGTCACTGATGCACCAGTGAACAGATAACTTCTATACAATAAACATCGTTCATTAAAACAAAAAATAATTTTAAATCTCGAACTATTTTGTTTTGAAAAGCGTTCGATTTCAAAACCATAGATTAAAATACGAGTAATAAGTTATCTAAAAAAGAATTATTGAATTTGCAGTGTTGCGTTGTGGTGACGTTTAATACTTGGACTCAATTAGTTGGAAATGTTAAACGGGAAGTTTTTGTTGTGCGTAGTTTTAGTTGCTGGTGAGTTATATTTCAAAAATTAAGTTGTGAAGTTCACAACCAATAGTATTTTTACATGTTTTAATATTTATCATTTCGTTATTCCGTAAATGAATGAGGAAAACGTTCGTCATTAGGTCATGTTTATATGCATCTAGCAAATGCATTTAATAGTTTTGCATTGGCATTTTACATTTGTATATAATTCACAGAAATTAACGAAAACGTAACTCAAACATATTTAAACTGTCTTTATTACTTGTTAATACAGTATTTTATTTATTTTCTCCTGAAAGCATCAGTAGTTATTATTATACAGAATAAGCTTTTCAAACGCATTCTGATATCATGCCACCTACCAATGCGACAATGGCAAAGCTGATCATAGCTTCCCAACCATAGCTACTAACAAACTTTTAATTGAAGTTGACGACAAGTTTTAACCAGGGAACAATTGAGCAATTACATCCCACATCTTTGTTTACTATGAAGCAACACAAAGACGCTGCAAGCCGAAATACTCGTGAAACATTAGACCGTTTGGCGGCTTGATCAAGGGTTATCGCCACACGCCCACCGAGGGCAGCGCACATTTATTATTAGCAGTGAGTAACCGATCATAGGGTAGACATGCGGACGACGTTGCAATCTACTGCACCCGCTACTGCGAAAATGATCTCATTTATGCTTCACAGTTTGAGGGAATTTAGTTGTTCATTCATGAGGTCTGTGATTTCCAATTCGCGTATTATCATAATGGTAGACCGTTGTTTACTCACAACTTGGTGCTAAATTTTGCCTGACTAGACGGTGAGACGATACTCCAGCGAAGCGAATAAATAACATTCTCTTATTTGATTGAACTTTACAAACGAATTAAACTACATCATTCTTTAAACACTTTTCGAAACTTAGTTTGTTTCCAAACGTTTAAATGTTTACTCCGAAGTCTAGTAAGTAAATACGTTTTTGTATCTACTGTTTTGTAGCAAACCACAGACTAGTAGTATCATTATGACGTAATGGACCCGTTCTATGTGACACTGGAAATCATCTCTGTGTGTTTATCTATGCCCATGTGTGCGTATTGCCACTTAATAGTGTTGTGCACTATGCCGGCTACTATAACTATCTGTAATTGTTTACATTATTGCGTTAATTAATAGTATTTACGTATACCACTAGTTATTTCAAGTTAGATCTCCAGTCCAAAGTTTTAATGCAAGTGTCAATATACGAAGTACCTAGATGAAGTTTCTATCTACACCTAAATTAATTAGAAAAATATCAGTAGCACACCTTGTCTGGTCTACTAACTAATGAGACATTGTGCGACCCCTGGAAAGCTAGGCGTATCAAATGCTTCGGTTTTTAGTGTTCAGAACCTCAAACGAAGAAACAGAACCGTTATAGGATCACTTTGTTGTCTGTCTGTCTAAGATAAAGGGTTTTGACAGACACACGTCTGTCAAAACCCTTTACATTGGGAACGCGTGAAAGTATCGAGTTGAAATATAAAACCATATACTCCTCAAAATTCCTATATATGGTTAAGTTATAGATTATAATAATTATGTTTTTTATTACATACGAAAAATTCTATCGTTTTATGAAAGTATGGTAATAATGGCAATGGTCTTTGATTGTCGTTTTTCTACGAACCCCGGGCATGAGACCAACATAATTTAAATATATTATATCTTAAATAGTACCTTATAATTGGGTCTTCAATATTTTTCAGAATAACATGAAGAGCAACTACAGTACTTTCACAAGTTATTATGCCTTGTGACCGGGACTGTAGCAGCATCATTTTTTGTTCTTGTTTTTATGACATTCAAAAGTGCCTGTAATGGTCTAATTGAAATAAATGCTTTGAGTTTGAGTTTGAGCCGGATACCAGGAATAGAGAAAAATGAAATATGTAGCCTTTTCCTGTACTTTGCTAAAGATCGAATCTGTTATTCAAAACTAAAAATAAAAAAAAACTTGAGAGGTTTCAAGGGACACCCGGATGGAACGAAGTTATTATTTATTATGTATAAAAACCTGTATACACTCAACAAAAATAATCGTCGCGACACCACACTGTTCAATGCGAAATAAAAAGACGAAACGAAAATAACTGGCTTGCTTTCTATGAAAGAGAGAGAAAGACAGACAGACAGAGAAACACGCACACGCCGCACGGCTTATAACTATAGCAAAAAGTGTCGTTACTACTTTTGGTCTTATTTTTTCCGACTAGCCCCCTTTCGCAACGTGCGATAAGGAACTTCGTTCCAAAACTAGTTCAACAAGGGCGTTCCGTATCTGGGGTTGCTAGTTGTCCGGCGTTGCGGGTTGTTCAAAAGAGATACCGCGGCGCCGGAACATAAAAGGCAAAACAAGCTCCGCCCAGAGCAGGGGAAGGTATTAGTAAACGCAAAAAAAACGGGCTCTACAGTTCTTAGTCGAGTTCAATGACTTCAGGCTTAGATAGAATTAATTATTGGCAAAATGTTTTCGGCATGATCTACTTTTCTGTTCTAACAACATTTTCAATTGGCCATAGCTCTGGTCTCCGACTAATGTGGTTCTTCACTCAATAGTATGAATTGTATCACTTGTTATTTAGCTATGATTATATTTCAATTCTGAGGTCCCAGCACGACCGCGCGGTGTAAACGTAACGTAAAGATGTCGATTTTTTGCGGGTTGTTCGAAAGAGATACCGCGGCCCCGGAACGTAAAGGGCAACAGAAGGAACATGAGTGGGTTTTTCCATCCGAAAAAAAAAAAGATGTTGATTTTAAGATTAAAAACTATTATAGACACCGACACCAACTAATTATATCCACCGACAAGCCCAATTGCTATTATATATGACAATCCTAATTTATTAATTAACCTTGCAAGTGTCCAACAAATACATGTTTTCCACCAAAATTATAACTTCCAGAAAATACTTAACCATAACACAAAATCGTAATACATACCACCAACAACTAAATAATTCATTCAAAACTTGTATGAGTTGTATGGAATCACAACACGGTGGTTCCTCGTGATATCACTATCTTATGAGACACTCAATAGATTAGAAGGAGAACAATGTAGAAGGTTAGAAAAAACATTAAATATTATTATGAAAGTATACAATGTTAAATGATAAATCAGATGTTCCTGCGCCTACGGCGTAGGCAGGTGCTACGATTGCTACGAGAAAACCGTAGGCGGGCATAACCATAACCCTTTAGGATTGCGCCTCGCCTATAAGCGCCGAATCGATTTTTTCCATGCTATCCTGTAGCTCAGATCCGGCATTTGCTAAAACGAGAAACCTATCGGGAGTGCTATCGCATTCGGCAGCAACGACGATGTGGTCGCTCTTAAAAGCCCTACAAACAGACCATGAGAACGCAATCAAGTCAAGTGTACCAAGTCCACGTGAGTTCCCAACAACAGAATGTATTGATTATGCTGGTCGGTTCGCTTTTGATATTAATGATGTGATTATTGAGAAAAAAAAAGAAAATGGCTAGCGGTTGTTTCGGATTGTCGTTCCATTGGTTTGTGGCAGTGGGAATGATGAAGCACACCACGTTTGTTTATTCTAGACCTGGAAACCTTCTAGTTTCGGAGATATTTGGGGGTCGAATTGCCAACTTTTTCACATGTTTATTTAGCACTCTCGTACTATATACAATGCATTCACCAGCACAATGTTTTAACTACGTAAAATTGAGTTCTACTGTAAAACAAGCTGTTTCGCGGTTATAACGAAAACCGACTCCAACATAGTTGGAAAAAGTCTAACTAAGCAGATAATGATAACCGACATCGGATATAACCCTTACCTAATCTTGATTTGAAATATATTTTGTTTTTATTTTCCAAGGGTCTTTTATGGGAAAAGCTCTTTAATAAACACAAACAAAGTTATCATAATATTACCTATGACCTTTGTAATAAGTAGGTAATACACACAATATAATTATGTCATCATTAGAATAATATCAATTAATTATATTAATACATCCGCTAACCCAGTTTCACCTCAACATGCTTACGTATTAACAAATCAATAAGTCACTTATTGATTTACCTTTTACTGTTTTTTTATGGAAACTTTTTTTTCTTAAAAATTATTTTTTCGAATAGAGTTAATTATTTGATAGAAAACAAGCAGTTCATTAAATAAATTAAATTTGAGTAGAACACGTTCACCGGTTCTTAAGAAAATAACCAACAATATCTGAAGAGTCTGGTTACTCATCTCTGTTTGACTATAAATAAACCCACGTCACAAGTCATACAAATCGAAGAACACTGGGAAATTCTGAAGGCGACCAAGCTTAACCACATATTAAACGCGCAGTAGTATTCACAATGAGTCACCGAGGAAGTGCCTCTATCTAGATCAGTTAATCAGTAACCCTTTCTGGAAACCGAACCGACACAAAACGATAAAAAAATCATAGTCATTACTCCATCCTGGGTCAACTACGCAGTTTATGTACGCAGTTAACTTTGATACGTGGTTATGCAAGTGTTTTATCTACCATGTTACGGATGGCTTCAGATTTTTGATAAGTTCGTCACAAATGGGCCATCGGGATGGGTATGAAGTAAGGTCGTATCTTCGTATGATGCTTCCCCTTCGTAAGAGATACAGATTTTGTAAACTAGGTTGTTGTATTACAGTGTTAAGTACCTCAACAAGAAAGATGGCTAAAAAAAAAGCTAATCTAAGGCAACGTTCTTTGAATCCACACATTTTTCCTAAAATAAATAAAGGAATATTTCAGTCATTTGTTTAATGAGAACCTTAACCTCTATTTGATCAAGGTCGATAGTGCCCTCATTTGTCAATTCGATGATTAATTGGAGTGTCGCAAAGACATCACAAATAACACACTTGAAGTTAGCTTTTGATTAATCATGAAAGTGCATTATGGTTCAAGGCAGTTTTCATAGCAAGTAGCAGATAAAGATGAAGTAGTAAAACTTGGTAATTAAACCAGAGATAATCATAAGCACTGCAATTCAAAAACGCAACATGTTGATATAGCAGTAAACAATGTTGATAACGTAGAAGTCATTACACATTTGCTGCTGTGCAAGCAAAAATGAATTGCCAGAGATTGTTCAAGAAGTTTGTTTATTGTATTAACTAATTTGTACAAATAAACAGAGTCCTAACATGTTTACTTCACAAATGTGAGTCAATGAGAAGGGGCGTGTACATCTCATTGTTTACAAAGTGTAGCGAGCCGATAGGGCGCTTTACAAATGCGTAATATGGATGAGATCACAGGAAAAGTTTAGGAAAATAAATAACACTGATTAGATTGAAGGGTCAAATGATATGTCAAAGAGTAATGAAGAACAACTGTTGAAAACAATAATGGAATAAAACAAGAAACAATTAAGCTACATTATGTCCCCATTAATATTATTATCTTTTGTTAAGCAGCTATCTCGAGTGCGGTGAGCCGCATTGTTATGATGGAGATTTGCGTTCAGGTTCGGTTGCGGGTCAAATTATTATTTGATTCTGATAGAACTGATAGTGGTTGTTTATGCCGTACCTTCAAACTGATGTTGATGTTCACTGCTTAAATTTGAATCACCTTGAAACTTCTAATAATATTGCTTTAACAATATCAAACAAGTTACTCAGGGCTACATTTTTTAGCTAAGAACGATTATAATACATAAGAACCTTCCACATCGAAACACTACAACCCTTAAACATTCTTAACATTCAACTAGTCTATAACGCCCTACTGCTTTTGGTAGGTAAGCGCATTCCTCAAATCCGTCATGAAATTATTTCCACCGCCGCACTTTCTCTCTTTCACTTGACTTGATTCTTCTCATCATTATAAATTCGTAGGCAATCCTAGTAACCAAAAATTCTTTTCTATTACAGCATGGAACGAAGTACAACCAGCTAGTCTGCCCTTCATGATGCGGGAGAGCGGCATCGGTGACGCAAATGAGATCGGGGAGGCTCCAGACATGATGATTCCACACGAGATCATGAGGGCACGAGTGAGGGAGGGTGTTCCTCCCCCGCTATGTGCTGGTAGATGTGCGTCGCCGTCTGCAGGACCAGTGTGTGCCTTCGATGCTACGGGAACCGCCAGGACGTTTGAAACGCTATGCGAGCTGGAAGCGGTGTCGTGTCGCGAGAGCACGTGTAAGTTTGGCCTTTATCGAATGATTTTAACATTATCATTGACTGTCGTTTTTTTATCCTTGGATACGTGGTTATCCACAGAAAAAAAATCGTTATACAGTTCATTCGACGACGTGGTGAACGATCTGGTGAGATTCATTCAAAATCGAGACAATCATCAGACATGTTGTGGCAGTTTCTGATAAACATACAAATTACCTACCATTAATAAGTCTAATAAACGTTTTCATTTTTGTCGAAGACAAAGATATTCTGATACATTTACGTAAAAATGACCACTCATACCGTCAAATATTTTTTTTCTTTAGCCACTAACTAATAGTTTGAGCCTCATAATATTATTTTCTAAAATAATATTGTTATTAATATTGTAATAACGTATAACTTTGTCAGTTATTTCATGCACTGTCTCAATGCTATTTTCTTTCAAAAGCTGTTCAGCGTCAAGTGACGATCTCAATTTTTCTCATTCCAGATTATGCTATTACAAGTCTGGGAGAATGCTGATAAGGCGACAGAACACGCAAAGTGCATTGGTTCTCACATAAGTGTAAGCATTACGTACCGCACTGCCTGAGGACGGTCGCCATTATACGTTCTAGTATGCGTATTAACTATAGTCAGCATAGCGTAACTATCTCTATTCAGAAGTACAAAGAATTTGGCACAGATCCTGATATTTCCAAAAAAAAATACACTTAATAGTAGTTTATAAGACGTTATATCATTTTCTTGGCACCATTGCTTTGTATGGATTATGAATTTCATTTTGAGAAACTTATACCATTAACCTATGGTATTCTTAAAGTAATACAGTGGAATTGACAAAGTCTTCTGTGTAAATTCACTGGACTAACAACCTTGTCACAAAAATAATGTGACGTCACCAATGACCTCAATAACAAATTGAAACGGCCGTAAATGTTAAAGGTTCAGCCGAATTTAAAACAGAAACATCCCAACTGTCAACTGTCAGTTATCCTGCAAACCAATATGGCTGCCCCGTCCAATTTCGTTGCGACAACAGTCGCCTTGATCTACTGTATTGAGTTAGGTAGACTGTGGTTTAATAAAATATATGCTTAGTATGTACCTGTCCTTTGTGGTCTACCCTAAAATTTAAATGTGTAAATTGGATATTTATAGCTTAAAATCCCTAATTAAATTATATAGATTGTACTTACTAATATATCCCATCCAAGGCAAAAAATTAAAATATATTCTAGTACCTACTACCAAATCTTGGATCTACTAAAATTTTAGATCGCGTTCGTCTTTCATGTGTGGTTATATTGTAGGTAGTAAGTAGTTGGTAAGTACTACTCGGTTTTATACTGCCTATCCTATAGGCCTCAGCCTTGCGAGTCTGGTTTGCACGCGATGTTTTTCTTCACTGTTGCTCGATTTTGCGTATTGTATAATACGCACATACATCCCAAAGGTCAAAAGTGCGTGTCTTGGGTTCGAACGCAAGGATTATGACTTGGTAGTCCGATTGTCACAGCATTAGGCTATCACTGCTAATAGAATAATGTACTGATTCTTAGGAAAAGTTTGTGTCTCCATGTATTTTCTCGAGGTATATTTCCAATCTGTGTAGGCATTCATATTTTCATGTTTACAAAAATACCGCCCTAAATGTAATATTTGTCGTTTCGATAAACATCATCAATGATACAGACTTGAATATTTTATCTAGTTGTTATTGTATTTTTTTTAATAATTCAGGTAGTATAATGCTTACGCTGTAAAATTAAGTTATTGTATAATAATAACAATTTACTTTAAATATAGTTAATAAGAGATATAAACTACACATACACACACCAGGACTTCTGCCGAACCACTTGTAACATTACAGGCGTAATGTTATGTGATGTGAAGTATGATAAAGTTTGGTGGCCAAAGCAGATTTTATCGCAGAATTTCTACTTGTTTTACATTTCCTCATATTTGTCCTCCATTTTTCTAGTGAAAATTTGATATGAATGCAAAATAAAATTGATGGATACATGACTTGTAGTCTAATAGTGTTCTCTAATCTTTGAAAGATCATTAAAGACTTTTTTTCAGTAGTCATAAAACTTTAAGCAGACGGTAAAAAAAACACCTCCGACTGTAGGAAAGAAAACAGTTTTTATTGTTATCTGTGGCAACATGACAATAAATAATATGGCCCACTTTGCGCTAAATGAGAAAAATCCACATGTAAAATACATGTCGAACCTAATCGTATAAGATCCAGTTTTCACGTGTCGAAGTGTATTGGTAAACGTAGGAATTTGTCACTGCAGTACTCGGCTTCATAACACCCTTGCTACAACTGTAGCTCGGGTTAGAGTCTCAGATGCAATGACAAAGTTTCCTCACTTGTATCAAATTGTATTATTTTTATTAAAGCCATATGTATTTAGCAATGTGTGTTGACCATTGGAAATCACGCCTTAGCGCAATTTATGAATTGTGATCCTTTCAAATTGAATATAACTAACATTGTTTTGAGCTTTCACGGCTAACTATATTGAAACTCAATATAAATAAAATTCTTATATAATACGATCTTTGGGAGCGACAAAATTCATCTTTATAATAAAGATTTTCTGCAACAAACGCCAACTAATAAAATTGTATTTGGAGATATTAATATTCGATACTTATTTTATAACTATTTAGATTTAAGACTTTGGTCAAAAAGTTCCTAAAATTCAAAATTACTCCTATTTCTTTAAGAAAATGTTACTAGTTTGTAATTAGTTGTAAAATTAACGCCAAAGTCATGTTCAAACAAATATTTTAATAATGATTGTAATTGTAAGATTATTGTTTAAGTCAACATTTTTATTTATTGTACAAAGTACGGATTATCTTGACTTCTATCAATCGTGACGTTGTCATTATAACAAATGGAATTTAGATTCAATAAAGATTTTACAATAAAATGTTTTATTCATTTCATTTAGTCATGAATGGTTTATTTTTAAGTATCAAAATCAACGAATCAAACAAAAGTCACCGACTTCCGGAAGTAAACATAATTTCGGTCTTTTAGTGTTTTTTGGAAGTCGTTTTTTTTTTGCAAAACATTTTTTTTTACCTCCCACTTCCCCACTTGCAATTAACGGTGTTCCCCTCTTCCCTGTTTGTTGGTAAACGTTTCTGACAAACGCATTGGCGACGGCAGACTTCTGGGCATCCTCGCGTGACACCTGTGGCTTATCGATCCCGATGCCCCAAACAAAAACTGAGTAGAAAGGAACATTGACGCACAAACTACGTTCTAACCGTGTTACACTTTAGTAGGAAAAAGCCAACACGTGTTTTTGAAATTTAAAGTTACGAATTTGAGCTGTCAACTTACCAAAATTCAAAAGCGATTTTCTGATACAGTATTGATTAACGATTTACGTTTTCACAAACACAACACATTATGGAAACCATTTTTTTGATTTTTAGAAGACGTTTTAACTGTACCGGTAACGGTTGGTGCCCTGTACAATCGTAACATCCCACTTAAACCTAGCATTATTGGAAGCATCAGCAAGTCTAATATTTTCCATCGGCGAGGCTGTTCTGCTTGGTACTCAATCCGCTACGCTACATCGCATTTTTTTTACAAACCACGTGTTTGTACCTTTTAGACCCTGTCATAGGCCAAGTTTAAGCACTGTAGTTCATTAAGGAACGAATGCACATGTTTATATGTTTGCGCATCTTCTGTATTGATAAAAAAAACAATTGCCACATCACATGTATGATAACATCAAGACTCAACAAATTTGACTGATTTCCTTTGTTATGTTCGTAATTGTCAATACAAAATTTGTATGAAAGAAAATGCTGCTTTTTTTACTTCCCTCTCTTTTTCCACATTACAAAATGGCATATTTTCGAAGCTGGGACGGATCGCAAGTTAGGAATAAAAATAGATCACTCTTTATAAAGATTACATACTATTGGGAAACATCATTATTCGACCCACTCCAACTCTTCAAGAAGTGCCAGCATCAGCAACATTTACCGATCAACTTTCGTCGCAAAAAAAACTCCATTAGCAAACTTTATTAGAACTGGTCTTTTGTTTTGTTTGTTATGCCAAAACATTAACATAATTTAAGTTTTAGTTAAACATGTACAAACTATTACTTACTGTTTCATAATTTATTTGCAACCATTTAATTAAGTCTCTGTGAGTTTGCAATTCTTTTGAAAAATAAATATCTTTAACCGTAAGTAGCTTGGTGATCTAAGCATTCAAAACAGTCCAGAATATAACCTACTAGCTTTCGCCCGCGGCTTCGCTCGCGTTAAATTCGGTATAACACACCAAGCAGACCTACAGTTTTTGTTCTTGCGCCTGATTGATTTGTAATAGCAACGCTAAGTTTTCCCTTTTCTTCCCTCGTTCTCCCTCATATCCCACTTTTTTTTAATAAAAATTAGCCTATGTCCGTCTCCTGGTTCCCAACTATCTCTGTACCAAAATTCATCAAAATCGATTAGGCCATTAAAGCGTGAAGAGGTAACAAACAAACAAACTCACTTTCGCTTTTATAATATTATATAGTAAGGATAAGGATGAAATATATTCTAGCATTACAATGTGAACGATACGCGACTAACAAACATCCCTACAGGCGACAGGCAGTCTATCTCAAGTGGGTCACTTTGTCCGCCCTATTGGCTCCTGATCTAGGCGGTGTCAGAAGTGAAGTAAATACTAGATAAACATCGAATGTTATCCGGAACGTTTGTGATATCATTTGTTTTTTGTTATTGGCACGTTTTGTTTTGTCATGTGACTGCATGAGGTTTGCATACGATAGCGGGGAAGATGTTGTTTTTGTTTTAGTACTTTGTATTTAGTTGTTAATTTCTACCTACTTCACATTTATCTATTACCTGGAAAATTATTCTATTAAACAATGTTATATTAGGTATATTGGGATCGGCTGTGTGATGTATGTACTAATTTTATATTTGAGTAAATGTTAACTATTGTAAATAAAAATTGTTTAGACAATCAATTCAGATAGCGATACATAACCATGCACTTGTAGGATAATTTGAATTACGTTAAAATTCTTAAAATGGTCACAGATGCAGTTAAAATTGTGAATTGTCACTTTGTGATATTTCTAAATGATCAGTGATAGATAGTCACTAGTCCACTCCCTTTCACAGGGAGGAGTTCTATGTCCCAGCAGGACACAGGACATGCTCATCAACATCTGCTTAGCCTTTTATCAACTATGTTGAGGTCGGCTTCTAGTCTTACCGGTCCAGCTTACATGGAGCGACTGCCTATCACACCTCCACAACCCAGTTACATAGTGGGTAATACGACAATTTGACGACACGGTTGGCGCAGTGGCTGAGCGATCGACTGCTGCGCTGCGTGTCGCGGGTTCGATCCCCGCACGGAACAAATATTTGTATGGCCTACTGATAGTTGTTCCGGGTCTGGCTGTTTGTGTATGTGAGATTGAATGTTTGTAAACGCACCCACGATACAGGAGAAATTCCTAGTGTGGGGCAACGTTTTTAAAAAAAAATACGATACTCCTCGATACTAGTTGTCAGTGTAGCAGTGGTTTAATTTATTAGTTGATTTTAACATATTGACTTGCCATTCTTCACAAACAACTTGCCAATACATATATTCAAGGGGTAAACGAATGCTACAAAGTACAATAAAACTCAAACCCAAAAGTATTCTACAAAAGCGTCTCCAGGGAACGTAGAACGAGGACGTGTTCTATTTTTGAAAGCAGAAACCCGGTTTTTAAATTCTATACACGGTCAGTATTATGGAGCAGGGTCTTTTAGACGAGCCAGCACTCCTCTAACTCAAAGGTGCTTCCGCTGTAAGGAGGCTAAGGAAAATAAAGCGACACTGCGTTTTAAAGTGCTTGGCGCTACTTCTCATCCTTTTAAAGACGTACACACGGCGACATATCAAGCTTGTATGGCTTGATGTGTTGTACAAATTACAACATGGCTTCGCTTTTTAATTTTTTGTTGCGGATGGGAAATCACCAAATAACTTCCCCCGATCTGGGCGGACCGGGGAGGAGTGTCAGAGTTTTACTGACTAAAAACCCACCCATGTTCTTTCTTGTGACTTTTATGTACTGAGGCCACGGTTTCTCTTTCGAACAACCCGCAATCCTTGCTTGTGTGTGTTTTCCGTACAATAAGAGATCCGTATAAACTAGTTTTGTATAGCTTGTTTGGACGCCTTGCGCACCGTTGTTTAGAAGGCCAGCATAGTTTATAGTTGTATAAAACATATAGTTCGAAAAGCTTAGTAAGTAGACTCACATTATCATAAAGAAATCGATAATTTTAATATAACAGTAGTGTCTGTTACACGTGCCGGCGTCGGCTAATCAAAAACAATAACCTTAAAACAAGAATAATTACAAAGTTTCGTGTAACAACCGAAAAATATCAAGATAATCACCATCTGCCTAGTCTATTCTCAACTATAATAACAATTTATTTTTTCCTAGTAAGTACAATTACAATATACAAATTATGCTACAAAATATTGGAGACTAGCTTCCGCCCGCAACTTCATCCGCGTGGCATAGTTACTTTGGGCTAACGCTAACTTTAACCCGCGTGATGATCGAAAAAAAATGTATCTTTCTCTCCCGTTTTCTTCCCTCTTTCTCCCCCTTTTCTCACTTAAAAAAATAGCCCATGTCCGTCTCCAAGGGTCCCAACTATCTCTGTACCGAAAAAAATCATCGAAATCGGTTTGACAATTTAGGCGTGGAGACGTACCAAACAAACTCACTTTCGCTTTTATAATATTATTAAAGATACACAGGTTTGCGGGAGTCACGAATCCAAACTAGTATACCCTGTGCTATGGACTCCTGGCACTACAACTATATTGGGGTCAGCTTCCAGTCTAACCGGATGCAGATAAATATCAGTATTTTACATGGAGCGACTGCCTATCTGACCTCCACAACCCAGTTAGTACTAGGTAATGCAAGAGTTGTTGTCAAACGGGCCAATGTCTACCTGTACCAACTAAAAATGATAAAGATAATATTTGAGGTTATTCTGGCCCTTAAAGTCATCATCGTGACTTTCCTAGATGTGTTTAGGCATTTTTCTTCCATACATTATAGTATGGTGGCTTATATGGGTTTTTTTTACATTTTCTCATACTTGCTTCGCTTTTTTTTTAAATGTTGCCCCACACTAGGTATTTCTCCTGTATCGTGGAAGCGTTTACAAACATTTAAACTCACATACACAAACAACCGGACCCGAAACAACTACTTGTAGTTCATACAAATATTTGTGCCGTGCGGGGATCGAACCCGCGACACGCAGCGCAGCAGTCAATCGCTCAGCCACTGCGCCAACTATGCCGTCAGGCTTTGCTTGTACTATAATAAGGGGAAGTAATATTACTCCCTCTTCAAAAACAAACGATTTAAATTATTTAAAATTACATGATTTAATACACAATTAAATATAAAGTGATAACACATTTATAATTTGACAATGCTTAGTAAAACTCTACTTTAATCACAGCTTCTTTGATGTTAGTTGATAAGCTTACAACAATTTTGTATCCTTTAAAAAATGCAGCCATCAAAAGCGTTTAAAATTAAAGAGGCCATAGTTCCTGGCTTAAGATAGACGGATGCCGTCGGAGCCAGCACACTCGCCTTTGCTGATCTTGTGGAGGGCTGAAAAAAAAAGAAACAGTTTTAACCACACTAATATAATAAAGGCAAAAGTTTGGTCATACAAATTTTCGCTTATAAACACACATACACACGTCTACGTGTGTTTGTTACTCTTTCACAATCCAATGGTTTATCGGATAAAGATAAAATTTCGTATGTAGATACGCTGGATTAACACATAAGCTACTTTATATCCCGGTCTTAGCGGGTGAAACTGCGGGGTGCAGCTCGAAATAGGCAGAGGCCACAGGCGTATGTGTGCCACATGTATCCGTACCTCCCTAACATGTGAGAAGTTTTGCGAATACCTACGAAAACACCTAATATCTAACAGCCAGTTAACACATTCGTTGCATTACGAGATCTATCAGATCTCTTGCAGGACTTTTGTATTGTGCGTTGAATAGAATATAATCGTGTTGTTTCACTCCTTGCGGGAGGATTTAACGTGTAAAGTTCTTTAATTATGAGAAAACCGTATCTTTAGGAGACCACCCTGCACCAAATGGTAGGTTAGTTTCGAGATCATTTAGGCCTCCAAAGCACCAGCTGAAAGTTATTTGAAAACGATGGCGCAGGGAACGTGTTAACGAATCCAGGATCTTTGCCAAGCCGTCGTGGTGACTACCGCTATATTTTGCTTTTTATTTACTCTGGACGCACGTCTTTCTACATCGTTCTCACATATTTGTATAATCTCAACATGAATGATGTAAATACGATTTTTTAAATAATATTACAATTTAAAAGAGTGTCCATAGAGTTTCTTGCCCATCCTTCTACTTTCACAAGTTATTATGCCTTGTGACCGGGACTGTAGCTTCATTTTGTTTCTTGACATTGAAAAGTGCCTGTATTGGTCTAATTGAAATAAATGCTTTGATTTATCAATACTTTAAGTGTGTGCTTAAACACACGAATATGGTCGAATGGTCAATATTTGGAAAACTAGGCAAACTTTCAATGCAGCTGAATTACAGTATACCAATGATGTATGGTGGTGTGTTCAGGGTTGTATTTCGGGTCTGACACAATTTAGATTAATATCGATGCGCTAAGAAGAATGACAGTTCCATTTATACATATCATTTTATTTGAAACGATACAACTTCTTGCTGGGATCCGGAATGATAGTAATTTTATCCCATAAATTATTTTTCACAAGTGGTCAAACACATCTTGCAACCTGCTCATCTAAAAACAAGTTTGCATTTGCGTAGACTTGGACATTCGGATAATGTCCAAAAGCTCGTTCCGTTAAGTTCATTGCCCTTTGTAGGCAGCTGTGGAGCTGCTTATTACATTAATTACCTACACATAGATCGAATCTAAGATTAATGTGCACAACTCCTTACACTAATTGATTAGTTGGAAAAATACCTGTGCCGCTCTTGGTACACTGGAGTGTTTTTTTCAGTCCTGAATGCAATAATGGTCCAAGAAAGTTCAAACTTTGCTGGTTTGTAATATTAATGTTGATCATTGTCGTTGAACTGCTAATCATCTGCCTAGCCTTTGCCCAACTATGTTGGGATCGATTTCCAGTCTTACCGGATGCAGCTGAATATGAGTATTCTACATGGAGCGACTGCCTATCTGACCTCCACAACCCAGATAGTACTGTACATTATATATAGTACAGTAAAGATCGACCAACCGGCTGCCATTATTTAGCCACGAGCTTTGTCGTTGATCTGCTAAAATTCAGCCTAATTTTATTTATTTATTTATTTAAACTTCATGTACAATAGTGGTACATAGGCGGACTTAATGCCATAAGGCATTCTCTACCAGTCAACCTTTGGGTAAAATACGACAACATTGTGATAGGGTACAAAAATATATATATCTAAAACTATTTGTTTATGAAAACATATATATTTATACGGATACTAATACACATATACATATCAAATAAATTAATAAATACAATTAAAAAATAAATAAAAACGAGAACTTTAACAATAATAACTATGACTTTTAATTGATAGACCGACCTAAATAGTGGTTACGAACTTTTCTTTTTTATGTAAGTTTACTTTCAGCTTTTTTAATGCCACAGGGTAGCGCGTTCCAGAGCTTTATTGTTGAAATTGCGTATGATTTGGACATAAAACCGGTGCGGTGTAATGGAACTTGGAGGAGTAGATTTTCGGAAGCCCGAAGGTTACGGCTTATTATTTCTTTATTCTTATTATTTATTTTATTCGTTATTATTCTTTTGTAAAACAGTTTCGGATTCCTTATTAATGATTCAAAAATGGAATCAACTGCAATTTGATACAATTACTGGTATTCAACGTAGATTTGATATATCAAGCGACCGTAGAGGTCGCTTGATATTTCATAGCAAAACAGCATGACTCACGATCCGGTCGAGGGGTCAAACACAATCACAATGGCAGCCCCCCCCCCCCCCATTACCACGGTTACATGACGCGTCACACCTTGTTGCTCGCACAGGCTCCATAACAACTATATTGCAAACTATTTCATACAACTTCAATAGGCTTTTATTCGCCATCGAATTCTGAAACCCTTTGTTACTATACCTATCTCGTTGTTATGGGGTTTTTGGTACATTTACATCACGCGCAGTCAAGTCGCTTTTGTTGGTAAAAATATGATTGCATCGTATAACTTCGTTGGACAACAAACTTCGATGTGTGTTTATTTTCAGACTAAATCGATATTTTAATTTGTTAACAGCTCCGCATGTCAAGTTGTTATTGATTGTTGTTTTATTAAACAATGAAAGTTATTTAAGGATGATCAGATATCGAATTTAAACCTTCATAAACTTATATATCTTCTCGACCCATAAAAGGACAACAAGGTTTCTCTTCTTATGCAATTTCGAAGTCGCGAAACAGCAACCGGTTAACTTTACTCATTTACTTCAAAGTTCAACTTACTAAGTTGACATTTCAACAAGTTATTTCCAGGACATTGATCATACCCACGCGGTAAACTTTAATAATAGTGCTAACGACTAAAATAATAATAGAAGACCCTAAAAAACAACAGGATCTTAGTCAGAAGTATGTAGGTGTAACAATTCAACAAACAATTCAATGTTAATAGTATTAAAACGTTTCTGACTCACGAATGAGAGATTGTATCACATCGTCTACAATTGTATTATAGCATAACTTTACAAGGAAAACTTACAAGCTTCCTGGCACGTAAATTAATGTTTTATCAACATTTTAAATTAGTTTTGTATTCTACCTTAAACTGGGATCGTCAATTTTGTAGTGTAAGTCGGCACGGACTGAAATAATTATGTATTTCATTATGGTTTGGACCTATTCCCTGAAGTATGCTAAGTTCCGCCACATTAATGTCGCTACATTAATAACAAAATTGTTCTAAGACTCCTAATAGAATAGACGTTTATTAACTTATGCTAGACTGAGACTTGAATGTTCCTAAATATATTCAGGAACGTCCGTATCTATTCAATTATAGTCCGTTTTACCATCGATCGCCGAAATACATCTTTTGGTGTCGCCATAACGACTGCTCCATTTTTTTCAGTTCGGTTCACCTTCTGGCAGGATGATCTGTGACCACAATACTCACTATCATGGTGCTCGCAGTTGTAATTGTTCATGACGCACTCATTGCCGAAAGACTTCGGCTTCTCTCCCTGCTTGCCAGCGCAGACGGGCTCCAGAGCCACGGAGCTGCAGTCGTGCATGCAAGCCTTCTTACGGGCCGCCTCCGCTTTGACCTGCTTCAGGTCAGGTTTATCTGGACGGCCGGTTACCGCCACGATCACCAGTGCTGGAAATTGATGGAGTAGAACAGTCAGTAATGCTTGTTTTATGGGCCGTATCCACAAACGAGAGCAAATGAAAGTATTTTTTGTATGTTTGTTACGCGATTTCTCCTCCAGTTTTAGGCTGGTTTTTTATTTATTTTTTAAAATCGAAAGGGTATACCGAGGTGGTCCTACATCTGTATTTTTTGAGTTATCTTCTACAATACATATTTTTTCGTTTACTTGATGTGGATGATATGCTTATATATTTTAGTAGCAATGGAAAATGAATATTGTACTTGAAGAATTTGTGTGAGATACCATCATAACAACAAAAAGGCTGAAATAAAAGCGTATGTAAAAAGTCGATGAATTAAACAAAAGTCACAGACTTCCGGGAATAAACCTATTTCCCATTTTTAGTGTTTTTTCGAAGTCGGTTTTTTTTGTTGTACATTGATATCGCTGCGAATCTCTCGCTCTTGGAGACGGCCCCATGGGGTTTTGGATCAGGGTCGTTTATGGTGATGAGATTGCATGGCAGTTCCAACACTATCCTGCAATCGATAGAAGGGCAGACAGCCGCTAGTGTGGGGACTAACACATCGTACCCGTATTAACAGTCCCACGGCTGGGATACATGTCTTCTCTGAGAAAGAGGCATTACCATGGAGGACCAGTGTCTGTTGTTAGTCATAGTGTTAGGATAAACCAATGTAGGCCATAGTTAGAAGACATAGATATTATGTAAATTAGACTACCTAATAGTAGTTCTGACTCTTGAAAGACAGGAGGACAAAAACTTATATGATACAAAGTTTCATTCAACAAAATTTTATTAATCTGTTGATTCTTGTAGTTCATTACATTGAGGAAAATGCCTTTATTAGTATTTGTTAGGTAAAATAAAAGAACTCAACTATATATTTAAAACGACAAATATTGCATTAACACAAAAACCTGTTAATTAAGATTTAAAGAAGGATGCGAGGCTGAATATATTAATAATTGCGTTACCGCATTATTCATAAAAACTGTTTACAAACACTTTACACGTATGGAATGATAAAACAATAGGTATATTTCTAGAAATATAATGACTCATGACCTTAGTTAAGCTTTTGTTAAACTACAATCTTTATATATCATATATATATGTATATATATATAATTGTTGTCGCTGTGTTTATTGCCTCAACTCTTTCGAAACGGCTGGACCGATATGTATGAAATTTTGTGTGCTAATCTGGTTGGTCTGAGAATCGGCCAACATCTATTTTTAATACCCTTAAGGCCTAAATGATAAGGGGGACGTGCGTAGCGCGTGAATTCGGTGGGCACAGCTAGTATATTTAAGAGTAAATTATTATTATTATTAATTAAAGGGTAAACAAAGTGGCAAAGTTTATATGAGGGAATTCCTTGGCTAGATTGACTTGAAGGCATAGGCATTCTTTCACGAATAAACTATCTAGCATCACGCTACGTCACTAAGGAGCTGAGCAGCGGATGAAACCGCTGGGAACTTATATGCCACAGAGGTGCGTTTGATGAAGAATCTTTCTTTTTGTCTCCCTAGTATAAAATATTAAAAAAAAAACTTTTAAGTGTATTTCATATTCCAATTAACCTGTCTATGTTCCTGTATGGAAAGTAGCCTTCTTCTTCTGATAAACTAGCTTTAGAAACCAATTCAGATGGGTTTAGTTCAGCCTTAGTTCAAAGTCGTTGAAAAGAAGACCTTTTGCCATTGCAATACAAAGTTTTTCTAAGACATTGCCAAACTACTTAGATTACACTAGCTGCCGCCCCGCGGTTTCACTCGCGTGCTGATAGAATATACGAATATCTTTATGAATTATAGCTTATGTGTTATTCTGATGTATAACCTATATTATTGAAAAGTTTCATTAAAGTCCATTCAGTAGTTTTTGCGTGAAAGAGAAACAAACATCCATACAAACTCGCGTTTATAATATTGAGTACCTAAGATTTATCTATACCGTCTATACCGTCTCCCTAACAAACCGGATGCATTTAGAGCTCATCATGTAATCAAGGCAAAGGATCGTCGCAGGAGCACAAGCTGACCTTAACTAAGACCATTTAAGGTCGTAAAATGCTCATCTAGTTAATTGCAGGAAGAGGGACCACTTTGGACCAATGAACACCGGTTTTTGAATGACGTAGGACTTGTATTAAGACATTATTTCATAGTTGCTGGGTTAAAGAAACAGGTATTATAAATTTTAAAAAGTTGTTCTAAATATGCAAGTTTAAGAAGTCTACATGTTGTTATAAAAAAAAAAACTAATATACCTACGTGTAAGCAAAAAAATTGCGAAAAAATGGAGAATTAATAAATCTAAACAAATAAATAATATAGAAGTGTCTGTTATATCAAAATATGAATGCATATTAAAGTATATAAAATATGTATTTAGTACTTTTAACAAAAAACTTTTTTTTATTATTATTGTCTGTCTTTCTGCTGGACCATATGTGACGGGACTTTTACTGGTAGACAGCTGATGTTACAAGAGTAACTTAGGTTTCCTTTACTTTAATATAAGAGAAAAGATTAGGGTTTTATTTTTGTCAATTCAGATTTTCAGGAAAGCAAAAAAAACTGACTGAACTTGTAGACGCTACTGAAGACGCTGAGCTCGTAAACGAATTCAATTTAGATTACCATCGAAATGCTTACTACTTTCTTGTGTGGTTAGAACCTTTTTTTTGGGGTGGAAAATCATCAAATAACTTCCCCCGCTCTGGTCGGAGCGGGGGGGACTGTCAGACTTGTACTGACTAAAAGCCACCCATGTTCCTTCTACTGCCCTTTATGTTCCGGGGCCACGGTATCTCTTTCGAACAACCCGCTACCCCGGACAACCTGCAACCCCGGACAACCCGCAACCCCGGGGGGTTAGAGCCTAAGCTGGTGTTAGAATTTTTATGGCAGCTATGAGCCTCTAACTTGCCTTCTTACACCGCACACGCTAAGAAGTTTTGTAGGTATTTTCAGTTTTTTGAGTAAATCTTAACAAATTAAATTCTTCTGTACGTGTGTTTGTCACCTCCTAAACGGCCGGACCGATTTGGAAGAAATTAGGTGTGTATATTTCAATAGGTTCCTGGATAGTTTGAATGCACAATTGGACCAGGTAGGTGTCCCTGGTGTCGGCTTGTCACAAATATGTTTTGCTGTAAAAGAAACAGGACAACGTTTGCCGAACAAATAATATAAATTGCTGACGATGCAAGTTACATTATAACAAATCAGTTCTCGTAAACTTTCTCTACAATTCTCTTTCTCTAACACTATCGTGTTGACTCTTCTTATTTATTTTCTTGATCATTTATATACAGAGAATACTGTCTTGACAAAGACCTCCCTCCGCTCTTTTCATTTCTCGCGATTAAAACACAATATTTTCCATCCTCTTAAAAATGAACCAATTCATGGTAATTCAAAATTAGTTATTCAGGCAAACAAAAAACCCACTAAACAACGCCAGCAAAAAACATTACTAACAGTGATGTGAATCACCCAGGTACGTGTAACAAGAAAAATATGATCACTATGATATTTTTTGAAGTTAGTAATTTCTGGAGTTTCTTTCTACTACTGTTAAACATCATCTGTTTAGCTTTTTCACAGCCATGTTAGGGCCGGCTTCCAGTCTAACCGGATGCAGCTGAATGACAGTATTTCACTAAAGCGACTGCCTATCTGACCTCCACAATCCAGTCAGTGTCTACTGGGTAATACTTACAATAACTCTGGATAAGAATGGTTGACAGACTTTCAGGACACTGACTGCTTGTCTATCAAAGACTGTCTGCAGACTATCAAAAACTACGACGAGATAAATTAAGACAAACAATCATCAAAAAAACTTACCAAAAACAAACAAAGTTGCTGCCTTCATAGTTATATAATCACAAAATCTGCGTTCTCGAGCACAAACGTGAATAACTGCCAGCAGCGAGGGCAAGCCAACTCGCTTTATATCACAGTAGTGGGGAGCCTCGCAAACTGCCGTGATTGACGCAAACCTTACACTACATATCCACTACTTCATATTCTAGATCATTTCTTCCTCTCTTCAGCAAAAAACGGCAGTGGAAAGCGTATTTCAAGAAATATCGTTTTATCTGCAGGTCAGTACGTTTTGTGTTGATTTCGACGCAAATAAGTATAGTTCATTGTTATAAGAGACAGTTATTTTTTTAATTTGTATGCGTTGATTTAATCTCCTGTTATGTCCATGTAGGTAGGCAATGGATAAAATAATTTCCATGTAGATATGATGCCATGAGGAAAACACGAACTTACGTAGGTATGAGAAGAACCTGTTAGCTATTCAGGGTAGAGTGTGCTTATTCTGTAATCATTTACCTAATCTTTGAATATATTCATATGTCCTTTATTCATTTTAGTAATAATTTAATTAGGGTCCGACCTACCGGTGGTCATATTTTCATATTATTATTTCAGGTTCTTGAGGAAGTAATATAATATTCATTACCCGTAACATTTAAAAAGATCTTTTTAAATAAAAATTAAGCGTTAACTGATAAACTGTTAATGAAATTCTGAGAAACAGTTTTTAATCTAAATAAGATGTAGGTACGCTAGCATTGACAATCAAGCCTGTTATTATTAATAGATACCAGTAGCGGGACTTACAGTGATATATTTGATAACAGTAATAAGATTAATGTCTTGTACCGTAACCCAGTCTCTTTTAAATGATGAATATATAGACTCTCAAACAGATAAGTAAAATATGTCTGCCTGTATAACATAAGCCAGTATGTTTTGGTACAAACCACACTATGCCTAATCAAGATCAGCAGTAGCACCAGAAAAACGCGGAGACAATGAAATTCGACGAAGTCCTATTAAAATAATTTGTTAACTGTGTAATTAACAATACCTAATGTTTTAAATTGTAGCAATTCATCCTTATTAATTTTGCTTTAAGTACCTACTTTCTTAATTAATCTTCATTAGCATTCCAATTTATAAGGACTTCCAACCTAATTCGCTGAAATCTGATCATATTTATCCTGCTTAAAAAAAATGAGTCATTCTTCCGCAGTATACTGGGTTGACGAAACTCTTTGTTGTTTAAGTTGGTAGATTACCTAAAAGTAGGCAGAATAAAGCAGTTGAAATCAGACCAGCTACCTAAATAATTTAGGTAGCTGGTCTGATTACTGCTATTTACAAACTGCTGCTAACTGATTCTTCTTACAGTGCTCTTTGCTCATTCCATGGCGTCACCCTCCAGTCTCGAAGACTGTTTTCCTAAATTAGAAAGAAAATACGTTTACGTTTGTTCTTAAACATAACACATTTACTGCAGGTGTAAATAGGGGTTGCCAACTATACTGTTTCCAACAGTATTATACTGTTTTCACTAAATTATACTTTTTACTGTTGAACAAAAATAAAGTATACAAAATACCTACTGTTTTCAGATACTGCATTTACTGAAAGAGTTTTTTTCAGTAATGAATGCTAAGTGACCGGAGGATAGAAATAAAGCATCTAATAATTTAAATAAAAATGAGCTCTTCATTTATTTTAATTTTCACTTATAATGTGGTAAGGCGTATGAAGTTTTTAAAAAAAATTATAAATTGGTAAGTTGTGCGAGAAGTTCTAAAAAATATTTATTTAAAACAATAAATAAAAAAATACTGTTCATTTTTCTAGAATACTGTTTAATATTCTTCTCAGACCTGAATATACTTTAATTCTTGTAAAAAAAGTTGGCAACCCTAGGTGAAAAGCTTTTTTTTTCGTAGGTACACAAACGGAAATAAACATAAAAACACCTAACCCTCCTCCTTTCAGCAGTCGGGTTTTCAGTTAATTAGAGGTTTATTCTTCATTCTTTTAAAACTTTTAAATATATAAATACCGTACCAGTAAGTAGTAATCAAGCAAACCGTTGTTTGTCTTAAATTCTCAGTATCAGTATTTATACCTACGTAATTTAATTTTTATCAAAAATGCAATGAATTGTACCTACTTGTGTTACTAAAGGAAGTTCTATTATAAAAGAGCGGTTAAAAAAAAACCTTTTAAAAATAAATAAATAAGTAAAATTTTGTGCAGGTTGTCAAGTTACTGCAAAAAGAATGTAAAGTGTGACAATTGGGTATTGAAACATGATTACTTATAGCGACATCTGTTGGGGAGTAGCAAAACTATGTTTAAGAGCATTCAATGTTGAAGTTTGCACGCTGTGTTGCAACTAAATTCCAAAAGATGACGCTGTTTCACGAAAACTATCAGACTATTTTGTCATCAATATCATTCGTGGCAGTACCAAAAATGACAATAATGACTTTTTAATAACTATTCTGTACTCTAATCTTTTCTAACCTACCGAGGCTAGTCATAAGCATCAAAAGAACATTATCCTTTTATAGCTGTCCTTAGCGTATCCTTTTAGATCCGTGATTAATCTGTTACCCATCCTAGAGTATTATTTGATTATTCAGTCGACTGAAGCTGGCGCCATTTTATAACATAAATACTATAAATACTCGTTTGTTAAGTTGGTACTGGTAGTAGCCGAGACTGGCTGCAGTCCCCACAGTTATTTGCTCAGGTTCTCCGGAGCTATTGAGGATCCTTCCGCTTGATAGAAACAGACCCCTAGTTACCTACACATCTTCCAACCTCCAATTTTCGTGAGGTCCCAGGCGTAATCACTAATTGCTTAACAAGAATTAAAACAACCTTTTCATATAAACATCTTTTTTTATTCCAACTTATAACCATACATAATATACACAGTACAAAAAAAAACTTCCTAATACAGCAATAAGGACAAAAAGAAATTGTCACATACTTTGTTTAACTATCATTTTGTAACATAACCAAATTGAGAAATCTAGTAATAGGATAAACTTATCTACATGCCGTGTTGTAATGTACAATGCTTCGAGCGAATACGTTTGTTTTACTTCAATACAATAACTTAAAAGTATACAATTCTTAATATGTACTCGATGGAATTCGAATTAAAATTTACACAATACATACATATCACTATAACTACAATTAAGCTGTAAATAACCTGAAGAGTTTTATTTGTATTTCAATTAAGGAACATAAAACATATCCACATCTCAACGATATCACCATAATCAGACTAATTTACATTGCACATACTCCGATCGCGACCGTCGGACTAAATCACATTTCGAGTACACTTACACACATAACTGGTACACAATCGACTCGGACGCTTAACAATGGCATCTTATACACGAAACGGCGCACAGCGCGTATCATACTCGCTCCCAATCTTACGTTAAATGCGGAACTTAGCAATTAATGTTACGTTCGAGGTTGAGATCAAATGCGGGAGGCCCGCTCGTCTTCACTTGGCTTCGGCGAGCGCCTCCTCCAGGCAGCACAGAGAATCTTTGACCGCGTGGTACACGATATTCTTTATCTGTAGCTTATCTTCTTTATTAGAATGCTGGCGAGACAACCGCCGGAACTGTTGCGCGAGTTCGAAACACCGCGAGACGTTCTCGGGCGAGACGAAGTCCTCGGCCACTTTGATACAATCGAGCAGGTTTCTCACTTGATGCGGCGCTCCGGCCGGAATGAAGACGGCGTCTCCGGGACACTGCAGTATCGCGTAGCCTTCCACTCCGTACTCGCGGTACAGGCGCTCGCGCAGCGCGGCGTCGAGGTACCAGGTCTGATCGTGCACGGGGTCGTGCTGCGGCCGCGGTCGCGCACCACGTTCCAACTCGGCTCGGACTAGGAAGTCGCGGATCTTGTCCGCATCCTTCGCGGCGTAGATGTGCCAGAGCGCGGCGGGCGGCTTGAGACGGGCGCGACGGCGACTGAGCACGTCGACGCCGGCCTCCTCGGCCGCGCGCGCCGCTTCCCGCGCTCGCTCGGGCGCGTCAGCGGGCGCGCTGGCGTGCACCATGACGTTGACGGCGTCGCTGACGTCCAGGTGCAGGTTGGTGGTGCCGCCCGCGCCTCCGTACGCGGTGTACATCTTCGGCCCGAGATCCGGACGGACGAAGCATTCCGGTAGCCTCGCGGCCAGATTCAGTTTGCCAGTGCGAGATGTGTATTCACTGAGCGGTAACGCACGCATGAGATCGTCGAATCGCGCTGGGAGAAGCTCTGCGAAGTCTTCACCCGGTGGCCAGTCTTTCAGTTTGAGCACCATGGGAGCGCCGCGTTCGTCTCGCAGTCTCTTAGCGGCCAGGTCGAACCCGTCCCAGAACTTTTTGCCGAGTTGATACGGTACAACTAAACCGGACGCACAATTCACCAAGTCGACTCTCGTTTCACCGAAGTCACGTGAGAAACTCTCAGGACTCCATAAGTCTTTATCGAGAATGGTCGATACGTCGGAGACTAGAACTGGTTGACCGCGTTTCCACTGGTCCTGTAACAACAGAAAGACTCCATTAATCAAATGTTTAAAGAATCAATTTGGCGGAAATTATTTTTTCATTTAGAGTAATGTTAAAACTTTTGAAAAGTATTTATTTACCTGGAACGGTTTATAATTGCCGGGATTGATGGGGTCTGTGAGATGCAGCAGCTTGCCGTCACAGAGCCACGCGTGCGGCACATCAGGGTACAGCAGCTTGGACTCTGTGAGCGTCATGATACGAATGGGCAGGTCATCGCGGCCGCGGCCACTTCTGTCGTAACGCTTCACTACGTTAGACAGTGCGAAAGGTTTTACTTCGCCGTCTTCATCCTTCTTCTCGTCAACGACACTGGAAATGACGTCATCGAGAATATCGCTTTTGCTCTTCTTTTGTTTCTTCTTAGGTTGTGTGTCGCCGCCTTCAGGCGCTGGTCTGATGAGTAGTTCTCGTAACGTGGAGAAGTTGCCTCCTTCTTCTGAGTCGGACGAGCTTGATTCTGACTTCTCGTCTTCAGCTTCAGTCTTGAGCGGGATGTCGGACAGCCAGCTGACGACGGAGCTACCAGTCTTGCCGTTTTCAGACTTGACCGGCGACGAGCCGTTGGCTGCCGCTGTTTCTTCTTTAACGTCTTCCTTTTTAACATTCTGTAAAAAACAATAGAATCATTATTACATATGCATTACAATTACTACTTATCAAGATGTAGGTTCTTAAAATGTTTTACTATGATTATGCTCAACAAAAGTATGCCGATTCAATCAGTCACTGGTTTTTAACATTATGTAAAAGCTGTTGTTTGATAGGTTCTGGGCGTTTCATTATTTCTACCCTGTATTCTCCCGCTGCTATGCCTCTCTACTTTCCTTTTCTCTCCTTCAGTTCGGAGGTGAAAAATGTTAAACTTTATCAATGGAACATTTTATCAAGTGCTGCGATATATGATATTATAAGAAACGTGGTCCGCAGGCCTACCTTCATGAGCGCCCTGTGCAGCAGCCTCCTTGCGGCCGCCTTGGTGCTGGCGGGCGGCGCGGGCGCGTCCCCGCAGGCGCAGGCGGGCAGCGCGAAGCTGGCGCGCAGCCCGTGCGCGCGCGCCGCCGCCGCGCCCAGCGCGCCGCCCGCCGCGATCTGCGTCAGCAGCAGGCGCCGCAGCGGGTGCGCGCCGCCCGACGTGCACGTCAGCCAGCTGGAACAGACGACCATTTTATTATTATGTAACTCACGGAAATTTGGTGAATGTTTACCATATAAAAAGTTAACGGAGAGACATGTCAATGTTGCTTTCGACTTACTTTTGAAAAACTGCCTAACAAAAACAAAAGAAATAAAGAAACTCACCCAAAGGAATCTCTCTCGCCATTGCTGTTGGCATTCGAGGAGTTGTTAGTCTCTGTAGGAACGGTTGCAGTCTCGCTGCCGGATGTCCGCGACTGTAAATAAAGAACGTTAACTTTAACAACAATTCTTATGCATTCATCAACTTTGAAAATCTTTCATGATTAAATCATGTTATTTGTTATCAGTAATGATCAAAATATTTACCTTATAACAGTCTAAACAAACGACGAAGCCGCACTTTCCGCACGTCCAATGGAAGTTGAATAAGGTAGTTTCACAAACATCACACATTTCTCGCACTCCTTGCACCACTCGTTTCCAAGCTATCGTCTTATCTAAAAAGAAAAAGAAAAATATATTATTCACAATTCTCTTCTGTTGTCCAACAACCAGATCTGTCGCTGCCGATATTCGTGGAATATATCTAGACCGTTCTAGATATTACAAGACGATGTTATATGGAGGGACAATAATTATTTGTGTAACAAGAGAGCAATATTGTGTTTTGGTGCAAGTGCTGATTTTGGGTTCGAAGCGAAGCAAGTGCGTAGCAAGTGTATCATTTTTCAAACGTAACATTGTTGAAACTAAAAATAATTATTTAAAGGTTTAATATCAGTTTGATCTACTAAAATAATTATTTATTTTCGTTTAAATACAATAATACAAATTCAATCATTTACATTGAATGTAACATAATTCTCTATTTCACATGTATTTAAAACAAATGTTAGACGCGCCCTAACAATTTAATGGTACTTACCATCGTTCAGGTGATGGGATTCTGCCTCTTTCTCTTGCTGTAGCAGTTCACAGAACTGGTCTCCGATCTCCCTCAGTAGGAAGCAACTCATCTCGATATCTAGCTCGGCCGCACCAGCGGATGACGACAGCCATAACTTTTTATCATCCTGTAGACAAATAGAGACAAGTCGTTAATATTAGCAACATAACTTTGCAGTCGATTAATGAACAAGAAGGTAAAAACCAAAGACGTGAAATTAAATTATTTTATATTATTAATGATATCTCACCTCTTCGGCATCTTTGTAAGGATCCGAAAAGCCGGCGATAGCCAGCTGCCTATTTTTGGCATACTTCAGTCTTCGGAAAGCGTAGAACCGGCAGAAGATGTTCGGCATGTCCTTATCGCGCTGCGCGGGTGACCAGCGGCACTCGCGGCACTTGGCCAGGCGCGGCGCCACCTCGAAGCACGGCCCGTTCTGCAGGAACGAGTCGGGCTGCACGCGCGACGCGGGCGCGGCCGGGGGCGCGCGGTTGGGCCGCTCGTCGCGCCGCCGCCCGCGCCCCCCGCCCCCACCGCGCGCCCTGCGCCCCCGCGCGCGCCCCGCAGTTCCGCGCCGACTTGATGTGCTGCCGCTGCCGCTTCCGCTACCGCCGGAATCAGAGTCTTTATCGTCACTCTCCTTATCACTCTCGCTGCCGCTCTCTGAAGCCTTCTTCCTTTTGGGCTCGTCGCCGGCCTTCCGCGGGACGGTACCCTTTTTCCGTTTCGCCTTGGGAGGCTTCCTTTTAGGGGGTGCAGCCGATTCGCGATCGGAACTCGAGCTATCCTCTTCGGCATCGTCTACACGGCCGTTCACCTCTTTCGGCTTCCTTGGTTTCGTTGTCTTCCGCGTGCCTCGCTGAATCGATTTCGCAGCGACTGGTACTACTATATTTGAACTAGAATCGTCCGGTTCCGACACTCGGTTGATTGCCATAGGGAGAGTGATACAAGTTCCGCCACCACCAGAACAGTCGCCTTCGCCGATCGGTGCGGTCTCGTGTCGCTGTAGCCACGCCTTCTTGCCGAGGTGTCGGACGGGTGCACCGCCGTTATCACGTGGAGATTGTGCCGATTTCCCAGGAGTGTCGCCGTCAGCTCCCGTGGATACTGGCGGCGTGGCCGGAGGTGCGGGCGGCGTGGGCGCTGTGGGAGGGGCTGCGGCTATGGGTGGCGATGCAGCCACAGGAGGTACCGGGGTGGACGGCGCCGGGCTCGCAGCGGGCGTGAGGTTCGGCGCGGGAGAGGCGCCGGCCGCGCGCTCGGGCGTGGCCACGCTGCCGTCGGCCGACGGCACGCGCACGTCGCAGGGCGGGCCGGGCGCCTGCGGAGCGGGATCGGACCCGTGCGGCGTCCGGCCAGTGCCGGCGGCGGCCGCTATTAGCGGTTCAGGTGCGGAGGGTTCCTCGAGTCTTCGCCGCTTGGCATCAGCTTCGGGGGTATCCGACGCGCCTCGTCGCCGGGGCGAAAGACGGTCGGGGTCGTCGCGTGCCACGCCCAGGTCGAGCGGCTGGAGCTGGCACGGGGACGAGGAGTTGGCGTCTACGACGGCGCGCTGCGGCGGGCGCGGCTCAGGAGTGCGCGAGTGCGCGGGGGGCGGGGGGCGCGTGCGCGTGGCGTAGGGCGGCGGGTACGGCACCGGAGGCTGCTGCTCCACCTTGCTGTGCGGCGGCAAGCTGGCCTGCTCCACGCCCACGGAGTAGTGCGCGGGGCCGGGCCCGGGGCCTGGAGAGTTGCATGGGGGCTTGCCGTATATGTGTGGAGGCGCGGGACTCGACACCTTGGGCTTCACGGGCTGTGCAGTCTGGTAGTAAGCCGGCGAGCGTGGGGGTGGCGGCTGGTACATCCGCCGCGCGTTCTTGTCCTGTGCCGGTAGTGCCGCGTGCGGAGACGTCTGCAGCGTGGGGTGCGGATGGGGAGGCGCGTGCGGCGACGGGCCCGTGCGGTACGCCCGCGTCGACGGCAGGTAGTGTGGGTTGGGCTCGCTCCTAGGCTTGCTCGGGTAAGGGTGCTTCTGTTCCAAGTGAATCGATTTAGGGTCGTGCTTGACTATCACAGAGTTTTTCTCTGGGACCAGCGGTGGCGGTGCTGGCAGGTGCTGGTCCTTCATTTTATCATATCGATAAGGATAATTGTAGGGGCCGAAGTTAGGTTCGCCTTTAGGAAGGGAGGGGTGTGATTGTTTATCTGCTTTGGAAGGGAGGGAGAGTCTTGCGTGTTGTTGCGCGTGATACTCCGCAGGGGAAGTGGCCGGGGGCCGGGTAGAGGGGTGCGCGGGATGCGCAGGGTGCGGGGGGTGGCCGGGCGGCGAGTAGTAGGCGCGGTCGGGCGGCGGCGCGCGCAGGCGCTCGTGCTCCTGCGCAGCGCCCCGGCTCGGCGCCAGGCTGTGCAGCAGCGACCACGACATGCGCTCCCGCTGAGACAAAATAATAACATTGGTCAATATTTTCCTATGGGAAATGTGACAAACTATAAGATGGCTCTATGAGAACTGGAATCGAATAACATTTAATTATAGTTTAAACTTGTCAGTTATAAGATTGCAATTTTAAGTTTCAGGTTTCCGTAAGTCACATATGGATGAAAATCGACATTTATATTTGCTAACTACCTTTTGATTAGCCAGCCTGAGAGATTCCTCAAAATGCCTCGACACTAGTTTCGAGGCAGCATTCTCGTGATCCCTCCGTTCTTTTTCTTCCCTCTCCTGCTTTTCCCTCTCTCGTTCTCTTTCCCTCTCCCTTTCACGTTCTTGTTCTATCCGTTCTCTCTCTTTTCTTTCTTTTTGTTGCTTTTCCAACATCTCACGTTGCTCCTGTTCTCTTCTGTCTCTGTAAAAAAAAGGAAGACAGATAAGTAAAAATATAACATATTATTTAAAAAAACATGTTTTATACATTCATTAACAATGACTAGTATAAGACAAATTGTTCACAATAACACAAGAAAGCCTTCGTTTTTTATTCTATGGTATCATTCTCCGAAACCGATATTGATAATCGAAAAAAAATACCGGAAGACAACAAAACATAGGAACTTAGATAATTGAAGTTTCTTAAAAACTAATTTCCTTTTAATTGTACTTAATTGGTCGGTTAAAAACTTACATAATAGATCATACGATTTTATGTACGTAACAATCAAAGAATTGCTTAACGTTTGTTAGGTAACTTGCGTATACGCAACTTTCCCATCTGTACGTGATTTATGTGGGTCAAGGTCATTCAATTTGACTATAATTTACACACAATTTTGGTCACAATTTTACGTATTTTTGTTGGATATTAGGATAACTTGATCAAGGAAACAACAACTTTTAGTTTAAAAATGCCATTCTATGCCATAATCAGATTTAGTCTATGGCAAAATACTTGTCATGGCAACCAAATTGTGAGATTGCTCTTTATTACAATAATAGCTTCCCAAAAATACTATGAATGTCTGCTTAGTTAATAGTTAGTCACTACCCTAAAACCACCCAAATAAAGGTTCTAGTATCGTAGCAAAAATAAACATTATATCAACAAAAAATATGGGTTCACAAAATCACAAGATTCTTTTAATTTAACAAAACAAAAATATGAATACGAAATTATGAATGTGGATGGGTATTAGCCGGCCAAAGATAGGTAGACTGTGTGAAGGATGATATGGCAAGGGAGTGTCCAATGAAATCACGAATAATATAGGAGTATGAATGAAAAAGACACGCTGCGCCGAACCCAAATAACTTGGATATCTCAAGTAATTGAAAAAAAAAATACAAAATATTGTATGTTTTGTATGTCACAAACGTCCCAACATATGGGCTTGTTGGCCTAATGGCTTGTTAATAACATTACTGAGCTATAATTGTAATCGGTTAAAGCACGAATCCGATTACGTTTACGGAAAGGTTTTAGTGGTTTCAACCTTCGACCTTTTGGGGCACGACTTACGTGTTCAAACGAAATCCTTACCTAATAAACGTAGGTACATAAAATTACGGTAAAGAAATCGAAAGAATCTTCACGTTTTAGCTATTAGTTTATTTATATCTCATCTCATTTATAGCGTGTAATCAAAAGGTTAGAATACCTATTTGAAAAAAAAAACTATAGAAATCAACTTACAAAATTAAAGGCGTGGTAATTCTAGACACTATCACACAAATTCTTTTATTCACTATTACATTTCTAATTTATTTCCCTTATCACAGGTTTTTGGCAACTTTAGAAATAAGCAATGGTTTTTTACACAAGAAAGCTACATGGACCGAATTTTACTATTAATCTCGAATGTATTTATGGTTGAACCAAACATAATAATATAATTACGTAAATTTACTTCTTCAAAGTACTTTATTAAACGCTTGACTTATCTCTCACAAAGAGACTACAGAAACAATGAGGCACAAAGTTAATTCTTTTAAGAATCATTATTTTATCATGAAATTGAAAACCTTTTAAAAACTTACGCGACAAACAGATCTCTTCGTACGAAAATCCAAGAAATTCCTGCGTCACACATTTTGGAACTTGAATTTTAAAGCGTATCACGTCCTAATACAGCGTTGTTAATTTTTACATAATTTGATAATTACTTATTTCCGTGCTGTTATTAGATTTTAATTTATTAATTCAACAAAATAAGCGTCATTTCAGTGTGCTGGCGCTATCTTGACAATGACAAAAAGATTTCTTTTTTTGTCGACTTCCAGCCAGTAAGTAGTATTATGTTTTATAATCAGCCAGTAACAATGATAAAAAGCCTTCGTAACAAAAAATATAATCCTACATATCTGATTGCCAAAATACCTAAATTGTTGTTCAAATTTTTAGACCGTATGTAGGTGTACCTATTTCAAGCGTGGATATTAAATTCTATGAATTATTATTTCCTTTTATTATCATCATCTGCCTAGCCTTTTGCTTTTATTAATGACATGACTGTTTTTTGTCCCAAATAAATAAAATAAAGACATCGTCGTAATATAAAATGAAAATTTGATGACTTTGTTTTCAAGATTGTCACTACCAATAACAGGCTTATACATACCTGAGTCGCGAAGATTAAATGGAAAATACCCAGGATACCACATTAAAAAAAAAACATTTTTACACTGTATGACATTTCAATACTTATCTAGGTATAGTTTGCGGTTATTGTACAATGTGCATAGTTCTAATTTAGGTACTTAGCTGACTTCCCAATTCTCAGCATAAAAAAGTAAAAACTAAACATACGTGATTGAATCAATTTGTAATATAATACAGATACCAATGCATTATTATACGAATGCGAAGTGCTCAAATTACAAATGAGCAAAACCGATAATTAATTAAATTAAGTGCATTTTTGATTATGCGCATATAGGTACCTGCCTGGTATTACCGTTCATTGACCTTGGCCTACAGCGACTTTTGGATACTGACGTCATTGGCAACCTTGAAGGTATCCAAAGAACTTCATTGTTGACATCGATGTTTATGAAATTGTACTAAAGAATTGCCGTGTAAAATGTACGGAGCAAAATCTATTTACATATTAATAAATTCCTCATACACGTGGATATTTCATTAGAAACAGTTTCGATTCCGAGGTTACGAGATCGGATAATGTTTTTCAATATGTGGGTCGCGAACAATGGCTGATTAGAAAAACAAATGAACGTTTAAGTTGTTATAATCAAGCAAAATATTGCGTTGGATAACAATGAGAGTGGCATGATATAAGTAATTCAGAACCTTTGTAACCACAGATATAGCTAATTCAATCTGAATCACGTGGTCGTTATGTTTGACCAAAAACTAGGTTCCATTTATTGTCTTTAGACCAAAGTAGCAAGGATGAAGTTTAAGGTTTCTCATACAGTACAAAGTGTATAAAAATTACATAACACCACGAATCGTCGAAGGGTTAAGCAGAGGTGTGCTTAATAGGTACCTACACATTTCGCTACATGAAAACATGTAATAGGGGGCGAGTCTAATGCCATCAACCGAACACATGAATAAATACCAACTAGAAAACATTTCCCCTTCCTTCCCCTGGCTGAAGGCCTTAAATGTAAGGCACCCACAAACCTATTGTGGTCCACATAGGTTTTAATGCGAGATGCCAATAAAAATAACAAACAAAACGAAACAAAAAAAAACATAAAATTATATGAAACAATAGAAAATGTAAAAACAAAAATTAAATTAAATAGTTTAATAATAAAAAAAAAAACATGACAACAATATGAATTGTTTTCATTGGTGTTTTACAATCTAACTTGATTTATCACTGGGTATCAAGTTTAATCTATCAAATATTTTATTATTCTTTTAATAATTTTATCTACTTAACAACATTTTATTACAATAATAAAATGACTCATCGTTCCTTCAATATCTAATATTTAATCTTTTCAAACTTATGATATCTAAATATATTTGTCACGCCATAATGTGTAATTTATGACTCGTCTTCTTTCATATCTTATTTTTGCGATTTTATCTCTTGAAATAGCAATGGTGGGCATAATACAAAAATAAATTGATAAAAATATTAACTGATGGTTGCAAGGCAGAAACGATAAGTCGGATTACGATAAAAAAAAAAACATCTGAGTTACAAATTAATAGTATTTCAGTTAACGTCTCATCGAACTTTGCAGAAAAAAATACTTGTGGTTAGCAGCAGATATGAAACCCTATAAATTATATTGCCCCACAGCTTCACTGTATGGCCGTATTCATAGTCAGGAAATCAAAGTCAAATACTTTAAAAAATATCAAGCTAAAAACAACGAAATTTTAGGATATCCTGCATATAATTGCTTATTTATACAGACACCGACCTCAATAAAACACTGCCACTGATATAACTTTTAATAATGCACGAACATGACGTCCTAAATATTCAACACGACGAGTCAAGGTTAAAAACAACATCTTGATAATTTGATATTCGTAATTCATTCAACATTATTTATTCGCTTTATCAAGTTATTAAATGAACAATAAGAACCGGATAGACCTACAAGGTCACATTATTAAGTACGTAAATAGATTTTTCTTTAACGTGTTCATATAAAACCTGTTTGCTATTACATTGAAAGATTAAGTTAATTTTGTGTATGATATATGCAATTTGTCTATTTATTTACTTAATTAAATATGGGTTTTTCATACAAATAGAAGTACTGTATAGTAAAATAACATAATAATACCACAAAGAGGAATTATTTACCACGCGATATAGTACCATAAACGTAGCACAATGTCTTCAAGGTCTTAAAACAATAGGTAGTAAAGTTTGTAATAATAATAATGGCGGCCATAAATGTTCACAGCCCTAATCTTTTGAACGACAAGTCTATAGAAAACTACAAAACGTTATTTCTAAATAAATCTGTATCAATTGCAGGTAAATCTGTCTACAAAGAACGACTAAGGGTGCCAAGGTGGTAAAAAAGCAAAATTCCCTGGCTCAGACATAACAATGGCCTTGTACGGAGTCTAGAGAGTGATGAATGTTAAGCACTATAGTTATGTTATAACTAAGTAAATAAACGGGAAAATACTGCTACGTCAAGCATACATTATTTCCTTATAATTGAGTTGTGATGTTGTTAACAAGCTGGTCACGTGAGGTCAAACGGGAAATTAGTTCATTGCAGTCTGGGTAATCACGATAGATTTATGACGCACTGAAAGAAGTATCATAAATTGTACTACTTTGTATGCGTCAACACGTTTAGATGATTGTAAATTATTGTTTTTCCACATCCGTAAAGCCCTCACGATTATTCAAGAAACGTGTCTCAAGAAATTAGCATTTAAATGTTTGCAATGGCTGGTCGCTGTAATAAATTGATTGAAAACGGTATTATATTCATTATTTATCACATGTTTATTATAATGACCAATTTGAATATTTAATGTATTAAAATGTATACAAAAATTACAATGGCATAAATAAGGTTAAGCAGGTAGACACTGATTTTGGTTCGATGACCTTTCTATTTAGCATACTTAAATCTTATTAACATGATCTGACCTTGACTATGAATACTGTGCGTAAACGATGTAAGTTGGTATAGTGAGTGTTTTTTAAAAAAAGGAACATGACAACTTTAATTATTTATTGAAAACTAAAAGGCCCATAAACCGCTGATTTGCATTATAATTGCGAAGAATTCCCCGACAATTGGTTTACGAATGACCTGCCTACCTACCTGCCTACCTACCTACTATAATTATTATTTCTAAGTTGTTTTCCCTACTTAAATGGGCATTAGGTACGGCACAGTTTCTGTAAAAGGAAGCATTCTGCATATTCCTTATATTTTAAATACATAATACAATTGCTTTTTGGCATGCGATCGATGCGTTTGATTGAGGTAAATGTCGTCAGGGGGTAGTTTTGATTATTATTGAGGCTACCTTTAAGAGTAGGAAAAGAACGACGAAACGATAAATGGACTGAGTTAAAAATGATAATAATTATGGCTACAAATGGCAAGTTATTACAGAGCTACGCTATTTTTAGAGAAGTTTGGAAGAAGAGATGTTGTGTGCGCCTTTAAAAACATTGAGAAAACTAGGTTGGAGAATGAAAAAGATGGTAACTAATTTACCAATACTTAACGTTACTTACATTTTTGAACATAATACATATCATTAATACCTTTTGTCGTTAAACGCAAGTTAAATTATTGGCGTATAGAATATAACAAAATTATACCATGTGTATTTACAAATTGTAAACGGCGTACAAATTAAATGAAACTTATAACTTGAAACACTGGCAATTATTATTGCAATAAAGCTTTCCTCTAATTACTTTAACGACAGTGGAATACCTATACGTATAAGTTCCAATTACAAGAATTCCACAGAAATACCTACATAACGAGTACAAACTGATAATTTATTGCAACATTCCGCAGTATTTAAAGCAGCCACGACGTTTAAATTAATAAAGTACCTATTTCCTAAACATTGTTCAAGAATAACAGGAAAGTTGGCAAGTCACCAAATATGTTACTGTTTATCATTGCAGAGTTTTTCTTGCATGTCGACAGCACTATTTCTGTCTGAAACATGTTCAGTTATTTTTGAGCTGGCCTTGCAAGTTTTAAATACGAATTCTGGTGGTTTTAACCTTTAGGTTTATAAGAAAAACTTTTTTCTATTTACATTGTAATTTTATTCTAATAATAGTAAAATGTCCTGCTTAATATAAACGTTTAAACGAACTATTTTGTTGATGGAACATGCCCGACATGAGACAACGTTTTATGCACAATAAAAAATCATGTAGGTATTCGGCATTCAAAACTGTTTACGATGCCATAAAAATGGACAATGCAGTCGGCTGTGATATTTCTCAAAGCAATTTAATATTTTGCAAAACCAAACCTTGTCTAATTGAAGGTCAAGAGAAGACGTATTACCACACTTGGGTTGTATTTTTTAAATATTATTTCAATGCTTAATTGCCGCTGGATAGCTCTTGGATCTATGTTACGTTACGTTATGGGGCCTATATCTTTAGATACCGAAATTATTTTTTCCTTCTTTTAAAGATCATTGGTCATCATCGATGCATCCACATTCATTAGCTAGTTTTTCTACCTAATAACGTTATTTTAATTAATCAAAAAGCAAATGCCTAGACTGCATAATTGCCGTTATTTATCGCGCGTGATAGACAAGCATGAAAATAATTATTTGATAACTAATTAGATAAACGTCTTCTATAAATGGAAATAAATAACATTGGTAAGTGATTATTGTTTTCTTTAGCAACATGACTTCTTCTTTATTTTAGAAAACATAATGCTACAACCTACCTACGACATTGCAAATACACATTTTAAAAACTTTTGAACAATACATAATTACAAAGAGTACCATTTTACCATGCGAAACATGATAAAAAGGATTGAAAGTATTTGGAAATAGTTATTTTATGTTATTACTAGCTGTGCCCAGCGGTTTCACCCGCTGAGGTTTAGGGGTATGAAAAATAGATGTTAGCCGATTCTCAGACCTACCCAATATGTACCCAAAATTTGATAAGAATCGGTCGAGCCGTTTCGGAGGAGTACGGTAACTAACATTGTGACACGGAAATTTTATATTAGATTATTTACTTCCATCTATAATCTCCTTATAACTGTGAGGTTTGAAAAGAATGTTGAATCCACTCACATTCATTTGATAAGTTTATCTTTCTGTGTAATGAAATTAATGCCAACGATGTTTTCGGAGAAAATTGACATTATTCAGTTTAAAACCATGTTGAATAAATTAAGGCACGTATTTACAGATAATTACGTTTAAATGAAACTTACTTGGCTTTGTCAAGAGTACGCCGAAGGATAACAATGTAAAATCGTAGCTTTTGTATCAAAATTCTTTCTAATTCCTTTACAACGCAGACTAAGTCACGATTTATTGTTTCCGACTTTTTATATCATTCGAGACAAATTAAAGATTGTATTATTGTGTAGTAAAGCGATTCCTCATTAAAAAAACAACTCGAGTCTATGCTCTCTTCCAGCTGAATGTTATGTTATACTATAAAAAAATATATAACGCGATTGAAAATTCGAACTAGAGAAGAAAAAACATCTTTCCATAAATCAAGCTTAACATTTCACGAGTAGGTACCTATTTGGAGCAATAATGTAATGTCAGAAATTAACACACTTCGTTTTATAGCTCTATTTATTTACATAAAACAATTAACGTTTGAATGTTTGAATATAACAATAAACAATTTCAAGTAGGTATTCGAGATAGCGAGCAGATGAAATCAGGTTAAGTACTTGCTTTCAAGTTTTTAGAAGTATTGTGGTTTGACGTAGTACACTACGTTTTGAAGTCATGAGTCACAAAATAAATAGGTTGTTCGTGTTGTAACATAAATATTATTCAAATTGCTGAGTCACGGTAAACAATCAAATAAATTCATCATTAAACACAGGAAAAAATATCGGTTAGTCATGGGGCCAATGAATTGCAGCAATTAAATTAACTATAAAAACGAAACTATTTTTACCTAAGCCACATTTGACATCATCTGCCTAGCCTTTTCCCAACTATGTTGGGGTCGGCTTCCAGTCTAACCGGATGCAGCTGAATATCAGTATTTTACATGGAGCGACTGCCTATCTGACCTCCACAACCCCGTTAGTACTGGGTAATACGATACCCCTTGGTAAGACTGGTTGTCAGACTTTCGGGACACTGACTACCTGTAACGACTGTCAAAGATCTACAAATGACAGCCGGGACCAACGGCTTAACGTGCTTTCCGAGGCACGGAGGAAACTCGGTATGTAACGGGTGGTCACCCATCCACAGACCAACCTAGGCAAGCGCGGCTTAACCTAAAGATCGACCCGAGCGGCTGCTATTATTTAGCCACGAGCTCCTCTAAGCCACATTTGACATAAAGCGATTTTATGTTGCGGACAACATAAAACCGCTATAATAACAAAATGGCTGCCTCATTCAAATAAACGTATATTTTGCACGTGCTACAAAATTTCAGCGAAATAAGCGAGCAAATAGTGATGGAACGAGAAATGTTATTTAGGCTACCGTATAGTAGGTATAGTGTATCTGTTTCAGCAAATATTTGTGTATTATCTACTGAATATGTTTATATCGACGATCTGTAAACAAGAAACCTAACCTCTAAGCTCACTGACTTCTAACACACACTTAACGGATATTACTTCTTGATTTACGTTTAACGGTTCAATTAGGTACTTTATAATTGTTATCTCAGGTTCATTGACCCCTATAATAGAGTAATAAATAATAACATCATAAAGCACCTACACGGTCCAAAAGTCAATGGCCTACAACAGAATAGGATTATCGATCTTGAATTCTTGGCGTAGAACGTACGATTCGCAAAACTTTATGTTGAAATGAAGTTTTGCGTTTTGGGCTTTTTGCGTAGACTGGATTATCCCCTGCATTTCTCACTTAATTTCCTCAACAACTTTTTTAGAAGGTTTTTACATGTAATGAGATATTTTTTAAGATGGTTTATGTGGTTCGCACGATTTAATTCTCAGAACACTGAATAAAGATTAATTTTAATCGTTGTTTACGTACGGAAGGAATGTTTAGATTTTCACGTCATGACGACTTGTTCTATGAATAACTCTCGTATTCATGTACCTACGTGCTTTTCTAGCAAAATCTGATACCTAGTTTTATCGTTTACAGTTGTGATTTGACCAGTAAGATGGGGTTTGTGGGGAACTAAGAAATAGTGTATGAAAGAAAGTGGACTCACCGTAGCAGTCTTTCATGTCTCTCTCTATCGTAGGTCGCCGCCGCGAGGTAGTCATCCGCGATGGCATGGTGCAGCGGCGCATGGAGCGGCGGCTGGTACCGCTGCTTCCACAGCAGCTCGCTGGGGTACAGCGTGGGCGGCGGCGGGGGAGGCAGATGCAGCAGGGGCGGCGGGGGGCCTCCGCCGTAGCCGTGCGCCATGCCGCGCCACTCGCGCTCCTCCACCGAACTGGCCGAGCCACCCGAACGGACTCCGCTCACTCCCGAGTCGGACCTATCGTCCGCATCTCGCGCGCACACTATCACACAGTCGTCCTCCTCGGAGGCCACGGCGCTGGCAACACCATCCGCGACCGCACTCACTTCACTCTTCACTTCACACTCACTTGCCTTCACTTCCTCCTGTTTCACGCACTTGTCGGTTTCCTCACTGACCTCGACGACATCACTTGCACTCACACTTTCAGCGACACCTGTAACAAGAGAAACAAACTATTAGGGTTAAATGCTAACAAAACAACGATAAAATTAAATAGCCTAGGGATTTACGAGAAGCACGGAATTTACATTTGTAGCAAATTATCCGGAATGGTGAGTAAAATTCAAATAATTTATCAAAGCCGTGTCTCCCTGTCAAAACGGATTAATATTGTGTTATCAACGAGCTGCCAGCTGCATATTTTCAAACGGCTGACGTCAGTGTTCGGTCCGTCGGGCATGTCGGCACGTTTGGGACGACGCCAAAGTAAGCCCATTCACACTACACCCACGCATATAAGTACGTAAAAAATAATGTATTATATGTGCGATACAATTTCATTAGCTTCTCGGAAAATATGTTGCAACATTTGTAAATATTACTATTAATAATACTCTTTTAGCAGAAGTAAACATTCGTTTATTACCTATGCATTCATAAATTGCTATGCATGCGCATGTGACTAATCAATTCACGATTGCGCAACTACCACTTGGCTTACGACGGATTGATTTACATGAATACGAAGTGATAATCAGCGAGCCAAGCTGTTATGAATGTTGGCTGCATGACAAATGCGAAACTATTGAAATTGGCGTTTTGTATAAACCGGAACAGGAAGATCAACTCATGAAGAGATATGGCAGCGTGGGTGGAAGTAACATGTTGGCTGTTGGCAGTCAGGCCCGCGGAGCCACACGTGAATGACGTCTGGAGGAGCGCCAAGCAGCACCGCCAGCCACCGCCCGGACATTTGGCGCTTCACTAGAACGAGGGCAATGTGATAAAATCCCGGGGTAACGCGTCATACTTATACAAATTACAAACACCATGGCTAAGAGGAAGTTAGAGCGCTTCGTCACAGGAATATTTGTGACATCACTGTAAGACATCATTATGTGCAACTAGCAAATTAATTAGCTTCAAGGAATACCGCAAACCATAAATCCAGTTATGGTCAAAACAAGAACTCTTGCTGAAGCATGCAAATAAAATTAACAGAAACAGCGTTCAATTTAAACCGCACGAGAAAAAAAGTAATTCCTTCCTAAACACTAACTTACAAGCGCACATTGCTCGAGGTTTTTCTTGTTATTAACACGCGATTGCATTTTAATTTCCATAAACATGCATAAAAAAACGACCGATAAAAGTAGCAGTAGCACGCGATTGACGCGATTATAGTAGGCACATCAAGGTGATTCATATTGTATAATATTTTCCTTAATAACATCCAATTATGCACTCTTAACTTTATTTCACTCAAAGAAATTTCGACAGACAGATATTCTCTAAGCGATTCAATTAGACTTCATAGCCGGTTCATAAATAAAGCAAAGTACAACGTACCAAAGCACATAATTCCACACGACACCTACACAAAAGATCGAGCCTGCATGTCGGGCGAACAACAATGGAATTTTAATGAGAGAGCTGTTAACGAGGATCCTCATCTACATAATCGCATAAATAATTATTCATAACAAACATAAACAGAGAAGAAACTGGCGATTGTGTGCTGCTCACAGCTGGTCATTATTCACTGGGTGCGTGAGCCAGGAGATTTCATCTCAGCTTGTGCATAATGATATGATAATGTATCGCGATACGGTTGCGGTCTGGCCGCCATTTTTAATGCACCCGAAGATTACTCACCGGCGCGCCGCGCTTTGAACCGGTTACTACGAAATCCACCAGACTACGCCTCGATAACAGCCCTCAGCGACATTCCTTTCCTGGTATGGTGACGCATCTACATCAAATTCATGATCCGACTGAACACACTTTGAAATTCAACACTAATCGCCGTACGACCCACTCAAATTAGCGGCACTATTAGACTTTTGCTCTACTTTAATGCATGCAAAAAAAACATGCCGAGTAGACGTTATCTAAGCCTTGGAACTGCAAATAATTAACACTCACAAGCGAAAATAATGCCAATCTTATCGAGGAACAAACTTGTTGACGTAACACAAAAGGTACAACACGACACGTAAACGCGCTTGAGAAGGCGTGTAGATAAAAAGAATTGCAAAATCACAATGGCTACGATAGCGTTACTTATTGCTTGCAAATGAAACGATAGTTGTTTTAGTCAACAATATTCGATAACAAGAAATTCAACAAGCCCCAACTGTTTACAATGTTAAAAGAATACACGAGGCGGAGAAAACAAACCTACCGCTTTACAAACAAACGACCATTGAACGAATGTAAACAAAAGTTGTGAAACAATGCGCCAGTGATCAGCGGGAGGGGACAATGGGGTAACAAATAACTCGATGGGGAAGTGCGGCAACGTCGCAGAACGACAACGGTTGATTGACAAGACAAACGTCGAGACGGAACCAGTGAGAGAGCTTTTCATTAGATGGAAAGGACGGGCAAAAAGTTTACACGAGGGCTCTGAGAAGCGCGGCCGCTTGCCGCTCTAGCTCGACGCAGTAAATTCTGACCACGACAATTTGAATTATGCATGAAGGGCGGGCCCCGGCAGCCGTATCTCAGACCGACTATTGCACCAACCTATCTCCATATATAAATATTGCAGCTGTACAAAAACAATGCAGATATTTCCACACTCTCACATGTAGGTTATGCAAAGACGATCCCAATAATGCAAAGAATTTGGACAACGTAGAATAGTTTCAATTAACCACTCACTCTTCAGATTCTCAGTGGCTAAGCCCGTGTAAATAAGCACATAAATTGTTAATGCGGTTTTGAATTAGCGCAATACTGTTTACTGTGTCCTTAGTTAACTACGTTTGCAGGTTTTCCGAGAACAGTTAACCGCAAGCTCATAGTTATACCAAAGAACGCATCAAATGAGTTTCACCATTCTATTATGACGAGACTTCATAAGGTTAAAAGGTCAAAATCATCAGACTTGTAGCGCAGCGATGTAGACGCTGTATTATGTAGGTAGATCATATTCGGTACTCACGAGTACTTGGGAGTCAGTCGAGCGCGTGACTGGCAACGATCTATCAAACGTTCCAATATTCCTCGAGGCACGGAATCGGTATTGAGGGCTATACAGTATACAAGTAAGCGACTAATGACGGGAAGCGTATTGCCATTGTGTATATCAGTACAGACACCCATAGTCTGTACTAGATCACTTTGTGCTCTTAAAAATAACAAATACTCTAAAGCAAACTACGTATAACTACAGACCAGTCTGTATAAGTATACAGTTTGCTTGCATATTTTTAAAGCAAACTACGTATGACTACAGACCTGTCTGTATAAGTATACGGTTTGTTCGCATATGTCTAAAGCAAAATGTGCTCTCACTGATTACTACCTATCAAAGTGGCTCGACGGAGCCCCGCTTCGCGGGGCTCCTACCTCTGCATTCAAGGTTTAAAGTAACCTAACACGAAGGGGATGGCGGGGTCTTTCAGACCCCGCCATCCCCTTCGAACCTAACCTGTCCATGTCGGGGTGCCCCAAGTCCCGAGCTCTCACTGATTACTACCTATCAAAGTGGCTCGACGGAGCCCCGCTTCGCGGGGCTCCTACCTCTGCATTCAAGGTTTAAAGTAACCTAACACGAAGGGGATGGCGGGGTCTTTCAGACCCCGCCATCCCCTTCGAACCTAACCTGTCCATGTCGGGGTGCCTACTACGGCAGCCAAATTGTCTGTACTCGTATGTGTTTTGCTCTCACGAATTAGAGCAAAGTGTATTTTATTTCAGTCTGTCTCTGTACTGATATGCAGTATGCTCTCTAGCTACAAGAGCATATTGCGTGCGATTACAGAGCAACCCCTGTCTGTGCTAGTATACATTATGGCAATACGCTGACGGGAAGTTACGTAAAAGACTATTACATGTAGACCACAGACCATGAAACGCATCGTTGAATGCATGTTATGTGTGACTGTGAAATCACTCAATTCAAACGATTTTTGTTCTTAAATACGTACATTACAGAAATAGCTATAAAATAACTTCGTGTAAAGGCCAAGTAGTAATAAAACTTGACGAATATAGGTACTAACGCGTGCCGAAAGTCACGCGAACAAACTCTGCTTTGTGCAAATTACACGCCCAAATAATACACGAGTGTGGCAGACAAAGCGGTTATACGTCAATAATCTCAAATAACCTGTTACCGTGTTATCTGAACGCGTTTGCAGACTCAAAGCCATCTCGTTAAAACCACTGGAGCGTTTCGACTCGCCGACCGTGTAATGAAACACTTCCACTCAGAGAATAACCGTTAATAGGACATTTAGTTGTGACAAAGCTTTCTCTGTAACGTAGCAATTAACGTTGTCAGGTTACATAAATCATCGTGTATAACGTAAGATTGGCTGAATCGCCTCAAATTAGAGTAGGTCCGTCGCAAACCGCATCCGAATCTCACTTTCTAAACGAAGCTCGCAAATTACTTATTCGATATCAAGTCAACATTCGCTTTTGAAATATCAACCTAGATTTAGATCGTTAGGCGTGTGAGAACCACTTACGGAAGCCGGTTTCGTCCATATACGGCTGAAATTGACGATTTCCTTATAGGTTATTTGCTGTTATGTCTTCTACGAAATGTAAGATGGCGTAGCGGGGTTATAGCGCATCAGTTATCGTGACTACAGAATGCAATACCACCTTGAAGATACGATGTAGTGTAACCAGATATCACGAGTGGCGCAGCTCGTGCAGTCAATTGCGCAATGTGCTATTGAAAGCGCACGGAGGCGAGCGCACTGCAATCTACCTCGCATCTCACGACATGTCCCGATTGTTCGTGACCGGAATTCTTGATTTCCAGCAGAGACAAAACGCCAGTACAACTTCGCATACTTTGCACATAACAACCTATCTCAAATTCTCGGTCTGTCACAAGACTAAAATACTTAAATATATTAGGTAGGTACCTACTTTGACAAGCCGGACGGCCCTGAAGTTATGATAAAAAGATTTCAAACTAAATAAAACTGGTCTAGTGTGGGTAGTAAATTAACTAATTACACAACTTATTTTCGGTATTTCCTGTATGTTTTTATCGCGTGTAGTAGGTACCTGTTTAAATAAATTAAATAACATCCCTAATTCATTATTCCAGTAACTTTGTGAGTTCACTAGCAATTCGATTTAGTCATATTGTTCAAAAAGGCACTGTGAAATTAAAATACGGAAAAGCTAAGAACAACTGATTACAACTATCAAGGAATTAGAACAAACACTACGGGTCACTCGACAATAAACAATGGGGCGATAAAACACGCGATTCGATAAGGAATCGCTGTTTACGGTAACAATGCACACTTGGAAAGCAGTCTCGATAACATAGACGATATGAAAGGTCATTCGGTGCACGACTAGCAGCTATAACGTAACGTTATAAATAACTAGTTATTTATCGTACGAGCACAACATGATGATCTGATTGCCTGCTCGTTAAGTATGCGATTATCTAAGAGGATTTTTATGAATAGCATCTCGCAGTTCAACCAAGAAGGTTGTCGTCTGCTTAACCGGGCTATCTAAGAGGTGTTGTTTGAAACGTATACAAGGTAATTAACACATTTTTACTGCATTATCTCATATAAGCAGGTACAGGCATGTGGCTTATGACGTTAGAAGACCTAAATTGTTTGTATAGGTAATGAGCATTTAATTTTTATAACGATTAAATCTAAATGCGCTATATGTTAATGGCTATCATGTAGATAAGTACCTTAATAAGAATTTAATTAGTTCGTATTGACCTTCTACAGGTAAGTAGATAATCAAACGTATACCTGCCGTGCCGTAATGTCTAGGTAGGTATGAAATAAATCCTTCTCATAGTACTTAATTTATGACAGAGATACCTACGGTATGGCCCTGGTCATAAATTACACTATGTAATTAGTTTCCGTAAGTTTTTTTAGCACAGAGTATAACATGATAATATAATCATCATTGGAGATAACTTACTAAAAATTAATTTTAGTAAAAAAAAATATTGGCTACCTAGTTGTTAAAAAATAATAGATTCATACAAAAAAATTGGGCCCAGGAAGGCGTAAAATATATTCCCATGTTTTATCATAATACAGCTTTTTCGTTTATTGCACTTGCGCCAAAGTAAACGTAGGTATTCAAAAACTCAAATCTAAAAGACGTTACGAAAGTCGTTAGGTGGATGACCTCTGGCAATTTGAATCGAATTGTCACAAATTATTTTAAAAGTTTGGAAGGTACTAAAGTTCGGGGTAATTAAAAATATCACTAATTAGTACTTACAGGTCTCAATTGAATAAACACTAAGTTAATTATCTTTTTTCAGCTTCAATTTTTCACAGCTTCGTCAATTTAAAATTATATCACTTCAATTTCTTATATCCGACACAATTTCTTCAGTGCCCGTTAACCACACAAATGACCTAAGTCACTATCACAGATTTTCCACAAAAATCCTCGTGGATATTCCAATAGGCTTGAAATCCTTCCAAAGGTGTACTAGGTTACGGTCAAAATGTAGCAGAATTCAGGCATTCACCGGCACACACTCACAAATTCCAGTTGGCTACGCTATCTATGTAATAATATTATGTACAATTCACGACTATGTCAAAAATGATTCGTTGCGAACGTAAAGTGGCACAGCACGGACGTGCGAAAGCCTCTGTGGCGCACAAAGAACTGAAATGCGCGGGGAAGGGAAGTGGTGTACGGAGGAAAAGGGGCGGGGGGGACGTGTGCGGCAGTCTAGCGGCGGCGACGTAGCACAACGTAGCAACAAGTGAACGGCGCGGGTGTCGCGGGGAGGCAGATGGGGAGCCGGGCGCCCCTCTCGTGGACTTAGCACCTGACGCTCATGTGCCCCCGTCCTGTCTTCCAGTTCCACAAAGGACCTGAATTCCCCTTGTTGTATGATAGGAAGGGCAGATGTCGCTAATCACGGCGAACGATTTACATATTCAAACAGCTGAATTACTTATAACAAAACGTTTAGGTGGACACAAATAAACGTTAGCCCGCTTAGCCCATTAGAATAAACACTTCAATTATGTATGAAGCACTTACTTTTATATATTATATGTTTATTTAACGATAATAAAATAACCATGGATGGCATCGACTGCTTTTGCTGGAAGTTTAGATTCGTAGAACCAAGTTAAATAAAATAGTAAGAAATTCTCGTTTGATTTCATTTGTGTTCAGTCACACACGATTGTTACCAAAAACATTACCGAAAAGAATGACAATAACGCGGAAATGACATTCATTCCAAGAAAACATACTTCTTTATAAAATTGATTAAACAATGGAGGATTGCGTAAGCGTATTGAAATAAACAGAACACAACTACTTTACTTATCGTTTCTAAACATTTGTCACACTCGTATGATTACCGGAGTAAAAATCAAAGGTAACTCACGACTGGTAATTCCAGGAATATTATTATTAAATCAGATATGGTAAGGCAAATTTTTCTCGCGGCTTTATTTACAGAAAACATCACAATTAATGTTCCGAGGAAAAATAGACTAAGTAGGTATATTTGCAAATCCAGGCAACATACATTTCCTGAAGTAGAGGCTAAAATTATTCTAAATCACTAATCCTGACGCTTTCAGTACAAAATTACCGAGGTAATTAATCAATCAAGACACGTCGTATACGAACATGCATTGTTATAATAGGTATAAACAAATAGCGATCGTTGACCAACATACCGAAAACATTTTACAACGCGCTAACGATTTGGCACACTCCCAAGTATTCCGTGACAACCTATACGTTGTAAACTACGTTTGCTTTATAAATATCACAAAGAGTTCAGCTTGCAGCTCACATTAATAAAATTTAAGTTTAACAAACGGAATTTGCATAAAAATAATCTAGTTTTTTTTTTTGTTTTTGGCAAACACACAACGCATTAACACTAATTAGATACGATGATAAGAAAAACCAATAAAGCTCTTCTAAGAAGTCGGGAGTGTTTTTTTTGTTTTCATTAACCCGACGATTGATTGCGAACACAGTTAAAAACCTAATTACTTTTTTGTTAAGTAGATCATGCATTAACAATTTGTATCGGGTCGTTTATTAGTAGTTGTTTTTATCAGTCTGTCTCGTTATGCGGGCACCGGCCAGGCGGATACGTGGGTAAATTGGCAGGCAAAACCCGTTCGCGAAGTTTTGTAAAACAAGTAAAGAGGTCGCATACCTTGTTTTGGCCTTGTGCTAATCGAGTTAGCGGTTACATGCGAATAACTAATGCTGTATAATTTGCACATACAATGCGATGAAAAAACGGCAATATTTCATGTGAAACGCGTTCATGCGTTTATATTTCATGTAAAACGACTCGTATCCACTTGTGAGTCTAATGTCTCGCGTTCCAAATAGCAATGATAAATACTTAATGCCATTGAGATAGCTGCGTACTTATCTATAGAGAATCACGTACAAGATACGAATAACGAACACAACATCACGAACTGAGATAATCTACTAAAAATAGCGGTTTTATCATACAATAGTTTGCGTACATAGATAATGCGTTGCATAGTGAGAGGCGGGAATTTGTAGATAACAAAATACAAACACGGCAGTCGATAGCCTGGTTGCAGGGTGATAAGAGGCCCGTTACCAGCCGCCTGTTTGTACAAAGACCTGTATAAATAACCTGAGAACGTTTGTGAACTTCCCAGAATTTCAATAGAACGCTTCGTTTCTTTTCATTTACGCTTGAGAAACTCAAACAAGTTATAAAAATGTGTTCCACGTGTGTTTATGATCTATCTCAGGCTACACACGCTGTTTGAAACATTACCAATCCATTCAATGATTAAGTATTAAGATTCTATTGATATCTTAAAGATTTGAAAGGAATCTGATAATACGCAGCTGCACGTTCATAAAAATGTAAAATATAAACCATTCAAGTACCTAAACAAATTTGATTAAAAACACCTTTGTGTGACATAGATAATGTTATCTAACGAACTCGCGGTTGTTTGTAACGAGGTTGCACACATTTGAACAGCGTGCACACATTCTATTCCTTTAGACATAAAATATTTTACACATAATGTGAGAAACCGTTTTCCGGATACCATGACTCAGAACGCACTAAGAGAATAGACGTCAGACTTTACAGCGGTGCCAGTAAAATTCCCAAGTAGGTACACTAGAATTAATGTTTAAGTTATCAGCCTGTATATTGCATACGAATACATTATCATGTTATTGTTTGTTATTTATACTTTTATTCCATTCATAAATACTACTAGTAGTTAAAACGAATTTATATAAAATAAACTGACTACATACATACATACATACTAAATGACGGCACGGTTGGCGCAGTGGCTGAGCGATCGACTGCTGCACTGCGTGTCGCGGGTTCGATTACCGCACGGAACAAATATTTGTAGGACCTGCAGATAGTTGTTTCGGGTCTGGCTGTTTGTGTATGTCAGTTTAAATGTTTGTAAACGCACCCACGATACAGGAGAAATTCCTAGTGTGGGGCAACGATTTATTATAAAAAAAAAAAAACTAACCGGAAACGTGCTTAGAAGATTAGCAGCATTGCCACGTCGAATAGTAGTGCTAATAATAATAATAATGTTTAAGTAAAAAAACACATTTCGATAATAACAAAGTTATTCTTCCATTATCAATAGTTGTCCAGCTGCCGACAAGCCGCCGCGGTTATTACGATTAAATTAATTCGACGATTGCCTGATGCAATAATAAAATGTGACTCACGCCTGTATTTTATGATCATCAACGTTCAGCGATACACGAAGCGTACTTGGCATTCATAGACGACGTATTTTTATGATTGTATTGTTTGTGGACTGTGTGAATTGATTGTATTCTTATTAGGCACGACACGAGAGAGTGTCAATGGTGTCAAATTAAGTCAAACGGATGAAGAAAACAATAGAATCGCAATGAAGTAAATTATTATTACAAGAATTTATGTGAGTCAGTATATAATTGTATTAAATTGAGATGTCTTTTGGAAACTCGCCATACTAGAGCAGTCCCCACGTCTGAAGTACCCAACAATGTAGTATCTACCACTCTGGGACATAATAATTAAAGCGAATGATATATTTGCGCATTAAATCAGTGCGGACGTAAATCGTAAGTATTTCGTCATCGTTGCTGAGATCGCCGCCGGACCGGTCTCCGATCGGATGTCAAAAACCGCACGACGCAATAAATTGTTGTCTCATGGAGAGTAAACATCGGCGTTCGGCCGCATTCATGCATAATTGATGAGGGTTCGGAACGAGCGCGTGGATTCCTGGCGGTCACGACTCGGTCGAACCGCGCGCCTCCGGCAGCCATTTTGTGAAGCCTGCCCGCCCCGGGTGCGCCGCATCGTGAATATTAATACGACCTTATGATGAACACTCTGCACTGCTCGGATAATACCCCCAATTTAAAAAGAACTCATTTTTTTTTCTAGTCCGTTTCGCTTCCGCTGCGCTCCATCGATCGCACGTAATGATCATGACACGATAAGTATTGCAAACAGTCTTTACTGCGGCACGCAACGTGCAATTGCAATTAATACAGAATGATCATTATTAGTTTCTATTGTTACCGGCTGGCTAAATAGAGCATGCGCCAGTGTAATACATAATTTTAATGGCACAATGCAACGCGTCCAACTCTCACGCACGGCCATTGTACCGTGTAATCGTAATCAAAAGTATTTTCTCTCGGAACGAAAGATTCGTCATTAATAGAGACGTTTCACAACAATTAGCGGTAACCAGTGGAACTAAAGAATAGAACTCGGGAACTTCTGATTGACGCGTGATACCCTTTGTGCTGTTACACAAGCGTTGGTTGCAAGATGTTGAGATATTCTGTTTGAAGTTAAACAGTAATAACATTCAATTGTTCTATGTTCGTAAACACTATCTATGCATATACGTGTATTTCTTTTTGCCGAGCTCTTGAATTAACGTTGAATACATTTGCGGTCGAGCCTACCCTACGGGCGGAGCACTCATTACTGATGAAAGTCTACCGCCGACGACTGTAATAATGTGAAATGAAATACCACGCCCGTCCGTCTGTTCGGCGACCGCAAGTGTGGGCTAACACACGCTAACTTGAGCATAAGCGAACGTAACCGTGAACTACGAATTATTACATCGCGTTTGTACTGGAAAACACAAAGCTCGGTACTGAATAGAAATGGGCTCATATTTTACTTTTTGACAGGCGTCAGCATGCAAAATGAAAACTCCATGCATTTTTATTACTTACATACGACTTTCAAGCAAATTGAACCGCGATGTAAAGAAACTTGATCATATTTTAAACACAACAAAAGCAAAAATACTTAAACATGAGTTGTTACGTGAAGCATTTTAGCAAATATTGAGAAAAACATTCAATCAATAACACGCTTTTCCTGTCATCTAGAAATAGAAAACATGGTGGGATTGTTCAAGCATTTATCCCGTAAACAAGGAAAAATATTGTGTATTCAATATGTGTGGGAATGAGAGTGTCATCAATTCTTTTGAACTTTACATGGGTTTTGTTGATGCTACATAGATTAATAGCAGTATTCCATTTCCGTAAAAAGTTTTGTCTAATCTAGAAATCTATTAACATTTTAAAATGCTGATTTTCAGTGAACATTTTGTTTTTAGCAAGGTGTGTAAATGCGATAAAGGTATCTACATCGTGTCTTGTATGTGGGGCGTGTGTACCGAAGGTGAGCAATAGTGTGGGGTACGCAGACAGCTGCGGGCTACAGCCGCACTTCCTGTAAACCAACGACCCATTGTTACCGCTCACCACCACACTACATACTTTTTATGACGCATTATCTAAGAATAGCAACGTTAACACTCAACTCTTACGATCATATGACATTGTAAGATTGTATACTTTATCTGCGTGACAAATAACGTTTTCAACAATCTCCTTTCTTCACCTTTCCGTATCTCGCCAACATTCTTTATCTACTCAGATAACATTTGAACAAAAAACATTTTGATATCTTCTTAACCAGACAGAACAAAAGAATAAACAACCCAACGCTACGCGACGCCAATTTAATGCGCATTATCTCAAGAATTTTAATGTGTAATTTCAATTTCTTTCACGTAACTATATGAATCAAAATCATTATTGGTAGTTTCATCTCGGTATGCGTGTATCGTGCAAACCAGTAATAGGGTGGATGCGTTTTTCTTTTTTTGCGCATACGAGTAGTGATGTCCAAACAATTTGTAGCGAAGCGCTGGGAACCTGGCTGGCGTGAGATCAGAAAGTCGTGATCATCCGCCACGACGCGAAGCCCCTGTGCCTCAATTCACTAATCAAACCCCACAATGACTCCATTGTTACCGAGATGCTTTATACTTTTCGCCACACATAACAATCGCTTCCTTGAGCTCAATACGGTAATCCAAGATATCAAAACATCAAGCATTATAGTTTGCTATTATAATAATGGCTATGGAAAATACCATTGATAAATAATCGCGGACGCTTTGTTTGTTTTAAAGTATGAATGAAAGTCAATAATGATGGAGCAACCTATTACTATGACAAAGAAATAATAATGTGTCTACATTACATAATGGTGGCTATTTTTGCATAAGTCACGTCGTTAGACAGTAATTATGGTAAAGTTGATGATATGTCGTCGTTTATTATTCGTTCGGGTGGATAGAATGATATATTATCAAAATACAACATAATAGCGTTAGGTGTGGCATTCGGTCGTACATCATGGTCCTCCGCTAAGCCCCCTCTTACTAAGGCCGGTAAGGGCTGCGAGGGTGCCCCTATTTCATTCAGAGCATTAAGTCCACCATTAACGGTTAACTGGTGCAGGTTATCAAGGGTTTTCTCGGAGAAGCACATTCTGTACTGGAACAGTGCCAGGAAATGTTTCAACGAGTTACATTGACCGTTATCGGTTACCTGGCAGTGCACGTACTCAGCCGGTTTAAATGTTCCTGAGAAAATCTATAGAGCACGAGCGTCGAGTGCTGTGCTCGTTTAACAGCGTATTTTGTACCCTATGTAAATGGAAGTCTACAAAATGTTCTCTGTTAGAATATTCCACGTAATTAAGATAGGAAAATGTGATGTAGATTTGTATCTACATCTATAATTAAGTCTCCCGCCGCCTCCCTGCCCCTACCCGGCTCATAATTTACTGTTTACGGGGAAACAAGTTCGCATTAGAATTTATTTGTCATTAATTTGTTTACGTAGGCGAACATAACATAAGTTTGGAAAAAACTTTTGGCAAAATTTATTTAAATTACCCAATTATTTCCACAGATGCTTACGTGAACCCGCGGTTACGCAAAATTGTGCTTATTTTTTGTGAGAAAACCTGATTTTCTAAGTACTTAGCTACCGCCATTACGTTATCGATTATTTTTCTATAAAAATATTAGGGAAACATGTCAAGTGCTATTAAAGTCGACTCAATGGGCAACAGACCCTTCAAAATCTCAAGACGCAATAAGCATCTATTGAAAAATATAAAGACGAAGTACGTACAATGAGGGGAGGGCGTTTAATTTTCAAATTTCGTGTCGTTGAAAGATTATTGAACTGTGAGGGGGCGACAAGAGGAAAATGTCACAATTGAGGCGCCTAGGGGACGAACGAGGAGGGAGGGGGTGGCATGCCTCCCTCAAACCGCTCGCAGCTTGTTTACGTTGTCACCCATGAATCGAAGTAAATCCAGGGGCAAAACTTTGATTAGTTATTCTTTTATTTATGATGACAAGAGGCCATTTGTTGAGACCGAGTTTGTGATCTCTGTACTTTGAAACTTGTTGATAACTGGCGTTTTGTTCTACTTATCTAAATTGGATTGACGATAAAGTTGTGGCATGGAATCATCGTAGTGATATTAATAGGATAGATATAGTTAACAACGGCTTAATTGATTACCTTTATTGGTTTATTTAAGATCTATTGATTTGTTTTGACATTGCATGCTGGACGTACAACACAAAAAATAACTGTAAAAATAAGAAATAAATTAGGGCGTGTGTTATTTAAAGCCTGAAACCACAGTTTCCTCAATCATTCCACATCCCAACATGGTCGCAATATTCTAAAAATAAATTCCGGTCCAATAGAGAAACAAACCCAGAGACTATATTTTCTGAGAATTTATGCATGCATTAATTAACAGGCCTCGTATTATTTTCCTAAAACAATAACCCAGAACAGTTTATCGTCTAACAAAGCATTGTATATTTGCTCAGTGTTATTGCCCCTTTTACAACGGTGGGCATCCGGTCCCGGTTGCTAGGCAACGAACGCCTAGCCTTCTCACATAAATCCCCATCCCCATTTTGTGTATTCCCACATTGCACCCCCGAGCAGCTGATTCCATTCAAACATCCATTTTTCGTATTCCTTTGTAATTTAAAATTATGAATTTATGACACATTGCTTGCGATTGCGACTAAAAATAAAAACTGATTGAAGACGATACAATAATAATAATAACTGGTTGTAATTCAGTACGCATTAAAATAATTCCCTTAAGTTTTATTACTACACAACGTAATTTCTGCATTTTATGGCAGTAATTAACTCGAAAGTAGCGCTTTGTGTGTTTTTACAACTAAGCTATTTCAGTCCGAGTTTGTTCAATGGTAATCTTGTGGATTAGGCAGAGTTCTGCTTGTCCCTTCTTTGCTTTGAGCTGCTTACGTATTCTGAGAAACAATGAACAATTCTTAGAATTCAAATGAGTTTTTCAACGATACATAAAAAATAAACAAAAACCTATTTGTTGTTATAACTTCAGCTTGTTTTAAAAGCATTCTAAAAATAACTTCAATGGACGAATAGACATAAATATCTAGGGATACTTACAGTCTATTTTCTAGGTCGTAGTTATCCAGCTAATAACTAATCGGGAGTTTAAACATAGTGTTACCTCTGTGTGGACACCGTAGAGGAATCGTAGCCGCTACACTAAAGGCGCGTTGCATTAGTGGCTACACCAACCTTGGGTAATGCGAAGGTGCGCGCGCGTAGCAGTTGCACATCAGCTACGCTTTACGCTACCGCTGCGTAGTCGTCGTAGCGAAGGCGTAGTTGCTACGCCACGGACGCAAATTTGTATAACATAATAATATACGTAAGTAAAGTTTGAATTTTATAGACGTCGCCTTACACTTGTCATTTCGAATAGACATAGAAATGTTTGCGTGTTTTGTATCAAATTCAATTAAAATGAAATTAACGCGTAGTAACATAATTGTTCTAAGCATAGACGAAATGGAAAAGCCACGTCAACCCTTCTCTTGGAGAGCCCGAGGGAACACAAATACCCGGTACCTCACCCTCCCGGCATTCACGTATAAAAGAAAACATTGATGTAAGATGTGAAATAGACATTTTCGAGGGTGAACTTAAATTATTATTCTTATAAGTGGGCGATTTGCCCGTCCCTGGCCGGTTTCCTTTGTTACGCGGAGACGTAGCTAAATAACGGTTCTGTGTGAACATAGCAACGACTGTTAGTCTGTTATGTACGAAACATCATTAACAATATAACACTCCTAACTCCGCTAATTAATTGTATGTAGTTTACTGAGCAGCGAGCAAACAAAAACACTTATGTTCGCACAAACATCCGAATTACGTTCACGTTTTCGTGTCAACATCACGATTGGACATTCCATTATCAAGTCACGACGACCTACATCCATATTGGATTTCTATTTCACGAATAGACAATTCGACCCACGTCATCTTTTAGTTTTACGGACTTTTTGTCGCCAAACAGACCTTATGCGATGTCAAATCATTGCAATACTATTTTTCTTTTTATTATTTAATCATGTTTACGCTTCTTTGTAAAGTTGAAATCGGATCAATGTCGGTATGCAAGTGTGACATCATTCCGCGGACTCATTTGATACTCGTACTTAATTTGATACATTAAGAACATGCGTTATGATATTTAATATCTAAGACATGTGTTGTACTTACAATGAGTCATTCTCAACTAGTAACGACGGCGATAATCAACTCGTGAATTAAATTACATGAGAACCGGTTGCATCGAGTAAATTGCACGGTTTAAATTCGATTTATGCAATTTAAATGCCAGTACGGTTAAAACGCAAGGCCAGCGTTATCGGGTCGAAAATCGACACGTTTTATGTAGGCCATACTCGGCGGCGATAAGTGAGTAGCATAATAGCATTCCTTTAACCATACAGTAGCCAATTACGAGCGTGATAGTTTCGGTTTCACGTTCCGATAACTTCGTTGTTTGCGCTTTTATTCGTCAAATTTATTCAAATGGCTTCGTGCGACCAGCGACTTTGGGCCTCTGATAGTTCAATGGGTCGCCTCGTTTCGCTTGGCAGTGAAGGCTTGGAGTCGGGCAGTTGGGTCCGTGGTAAGTTAGTCATTGTTTTTCTAAACGGGGAGCCGCGACGCGTGACGTCCGCTCTCCATAATCATCCGTAGACAATTTGTTGCGCAATCGTAGCGTCGCGACATGCCCAGTTTGTTATTCAGTCGTCGGTGCTCGGCCTTAACTTTCTCGACCTCCATATATATGCAAATCTTCACTTGGCCGTTTACTAAAACTTGATTAGTCTTTGTTACGCGCGCGTCTAAACAGATTCTTTATCTTTGCAGTCGTAATAAAATTACACTAAGTAACGTATTCACCCAGCTATCTTATCGTTGTGTACTTTAAATCTACGTTAGTCTAAACAAAAAGCGTGTTGCTGTAAGACATTAACCGCACATTACACATTTACATTTCAACAAGCGCAAAAACAGGCGTGAAATTCAAATAGCTGGCAAAAAATCGTGAAGTACACGACAAAAATAGCGAGAGGTTTATTAAGTAATCAACCTTGACGCAATGCAAATTGATTGGTATAAAGTGAGTTCAATACGATAGTTTACCAATAGGTGCGTCCGTGTGCCTGTATGTTGTATAGCTAACAATCGTATTGAAGGATGTATGACTCGATGCGACCTCGTAGCATTTAGTCGAATCGACGTAGAATTTCTATTGACAATCGACGTATGTAAATACATGGATGCGTATGTAATGAATTGATTCGTAACACTTTCTACGTTTAAATTTGTTATGTAAGCTGTTGTTGATTTATGATTTCCATTTACTCTTAAATGTGTGATAAAGAAATAAGAAGAAATATGGCATTGTAAGAAAACAATATTTGTGTGGAATTGATAACCTCTCTCCTTTGGGTTTTCCAGGTTTTTTAGATCTAATTCGAGCAAAATTGTTTTTTAGTCCATAAAAACCTAGATAATAAATAACGTCATCATTACACACATTATTATGACTAAAGACAGATTAAAATGTAACATGAATTCCATGAAAACAAAGATTTGCTCACTATATTCTTACCTATGACAATGTTCATGAAGGATTTAATACAATGGCAAACGTACCTATTTGGAATTAAAATCATTTACTCACGAAGTTAAAACCGCATAAATACATGCCTAACAAGGATAATTTAAACGTTACTTACTACACAGTAATTCGATTCGATTCTTGTGTTAATATGTTTAGTTTCCTTCCTGATACAGGCAGTAGGTAAATACATTAAAATATTCATAAATTACATGAAACAACAATGCTTTAATTGTTAAACTTGGTGTGGAAAACTTCATCAATTTTGAATAATTATAATTAGAACTATGTATTGTATCGTACTTATGTATACGACGGATATTTAAATTTAATTACCTAAAATTATTTTTGGAAGGTTTGATGGTAAATCGTAAACCATGTTTTCATACCCATAAAAGCCTCTACATCTTTACCATTTCAAATAGGAACTATTTAAAAAAAAACTGGTATTGTTGACGCTTGAAAGTACCTTCGGTTATTTTCCCGAAATAATCCAAACAAACCATTAATGACAATCTAATGTGGCCTTTTTTTGCGGATGGCAAATCATCAAATAACTTCCCCCGTTCTGGGCGGAGCGGGGGGAGTGTCAGACTTGTACTGACTAAAACCCACATAATACTTCTTTTGCCCTTTATGTTCCGAGGTCGCGATATCTCTTTCGAATAACCCGCAACAAGTATCCTTAATATCACACACCCATTGTTTATAGAACTACAAGTGATGATAAATAGAAGAAATCTCCACATAGCAGTTATTTTCTAAACACAATCATTGTTAATAAATCGGGAGGCACATTGAGGTCCGATACCAAGCGGCCTCGAATAATGATCATCAATCACTTTTATACTGTTCTCAATATCTGTCGCTTTATTAAAAAGAAATGGATGGGTACTACATTGAGATAATAAATTGCATTTAATGAGATGTACTTGAAATATATACTTGAAATAGGCTTACTTATCAACATGGCGGTTGACATGGCCGTGTTTGGGGACTGATGTAAATAAAGAGTTATTGTAATTTGTAACCCCAAAATTGTAGTAAAATATGTCATAATCAGTTCCACCACAAACAAAAATGCAATGCGAAAAATTCCAGACCATAGCCAAGACAAACAAACGAACACAGACAATAAATGCAAATACGCAGAAACTTGTGTTGAAATAATACAATTCCGTTTATTACAAAACACTTTAGTCTCAGATTCTAAATATAATTGAATGACACAACAATTTTGAGGAAGGCTCACATTATAACGCTGACATCAACTAAATGACAAACAACTCAACGTATTCTGACACGATATAAATCTTACATAAGCCGGTTTTATTTATAAACATGTTATTAACATAAATGATTCGGTCAATAATATGAGGCAGGAAAATCAGCATTCGGATAAACCGGTTCAGTTAATATTTTCGGTTAAACATGTAAATGCAGGAGCAGCTCGATAACAGGAAAAGAAATCGAGGTGACACAAGGTGTCTTGAGAAACAACCGCTAATATATATAACTCGCTATGCCTAGCGGTTTCACCCGCGTCGCAGCTCCTATGTGCCGTAGCGTGATATTATAGTCTATGCCTATACTCTCCCTCGATAATCGGGCTTTTCAACACTAAAATATTTGTTCAATTCGAACCAGTAGTTCCTGAGATAAGCGCATTCAACCAAACAAACTCTACAGCTTTATAATATTAGTAAATATACTATCATTTGTTTTACAGCGGTGAAGCAAACCCTGGTCCCATACCCGTAAAACGTTCACGTTTAAGTTTCATCACAATTATTCTTGGTACAATTTCGTCTTTCGTATTTTATCCAATGTCAAACACATCAAACGCTAGTTTATTGCGCACATAACATGGCGTAAAATGCAATGTCCTAGCCGCTCCAGCCAAAGCTTTTAGCGAACAAAGACATTCTACAAAGATAACTAAAATAGAAAAACACAATGTCTGCCCCTGTCATCAGAAATGGTTGATCATTTATCAAATAGAATAATCAGAATAGAAATTAAAAGGTGATTAAAAACCGGTCTTCTATGTTGTGACTAGAACAGAATCGGAGCATTAGTAACTAATTTACGAGTCATTTTCCTTGAGGAACTTCGCTGAATAGAATATTAAAGCAATTAACGCACATCCGGTCAACCGGGACAAAACGCATTAAGATAGCGTTCAGAATTGCAAATAATCAAGGAAATGTGTAAAAACGATAGCTCTATTATTTAATCCATGTTTCTGAAGTTCTAAAGGTAGCTTTTTGTATTTAAGTTGCAAATAATACGATATTTACTTATGTATATAACTTTTGAGTATGTAATTGCATGCTAATGAATCAAAAAGCCAGAAGTCATTGCCTTAACAGCCGTGGTCGTTCATAACTCATGCCTAATTAAATGTCGAGGTTCTTGACTCGATAGCTTTAATACCATGCGCGGGAGAGCCACTTGAGCTGAGTTTCGTGTACAAAATAACTCGTATCGACAGACCTCGAACGGTGTTCGGCGGGCGGCCTACGCCCGTCGCTGCGCTATCATTATTCATATTGTTATGGCGACATCTCGTGATGGTCGGCATCAGTCGTTTCTCCGTGAGGCCGTGCATCGCTGATGCCTATCCACATCTAGACTCAACACCTAGCCAGTAAAAAGGCCGTTGGCCCGGTAGTACAAGGCGTGGGTTGCGTATTATGTGCATGCCATATCACAGAAGATACAGTTACGTGTAAGTAACGTTTTCTATAGACCACAGTGTGGGTCTATAGAAAACGTTTCGTATCGCATGTTTTAATTATCTAATTACGCAAGTGCAACGTCTCGTCACGACTATCTATTTGCGCCGCCCGCCGACGCTCACTCGCCAAAAGCTATTAATTACGACCGAAGAATAGAATATCTCGCCGGCTAATCCCCCGGAGACGGTTACGGTTACCAACAACGTTGATTAATGTCCGCAGCGTTCGTTTAACTCTTCTTTGTATACGTTCCTCGGTTGTGTAAACGCGAATAACCTTCTTTCGGGTTGCTCGGACATAAATAGGCTCGCATCCGCCGTACAAATAAATAAATTATACGCATTGATCCGGCACAGACGCGCTTCGTTTGAAACCTTGAAGACGGATCCGTATGAATATTAGACCAGAATTAGTCGATGAAGCATGAAGGAAAGTGGCCGTTGTAAGACTGCCACGCTAATCGATATCGGTGCCAAATAGCGCGCTGTTTTCACTGGCATGGCAACAAGAAGTTAAGAGGGCGTTCTAAGCGAGAACAATAGAGAATGGAGATAGGGCTCTCGTCGTGTAGTTACGTCGGTTCTCGCTGACATTGTGGCAAGTGTTAGCGGGCGTGCGAAGAATGCCAATGGAAACAACTTTACTGTTGGTTTCCTCGAAGCCGACACGCGTGACGATCCGAGAACCGGTTACACGACACCGCGCAGAAACAATGCATTAGCAATGCTTTTCATTAATTTTAGAGCCGCTCGCCATTTTATTTATAAAAAAAAAACCTGCAGAAAATACTGAGAACTGCGACATTATACGTGTATGCGTGATCACGAATATTGACGAGTAGAACGAAAGTTTACACGTACGTTAAACGAATCTTATTAATAGCCATCAAACTAGTTCAGAGCGTGTTGCAATAACATCACACCTTGTGTAAGTACACTTCCAAAAGGTGCATCCTGCGGCTGTAATTTATTCCCCTTACAACCGGGTTCGAGACTGAGAAAGCAATCAAACTCGATCCACCGTAAACTGTGAAAACTACGTGAACACACGCGACCTACATCCTCCTAAGTAACATTCGAATTTGAATGTAACAAAATCCATGCGGTACTCAACTAATATTTAAATCCACTGCAACGTATAATCGTAGAACTAAAATAGGTCACCCGGGAGGCAAATAAAACGAGAGTTATTGAGCAAGTGCGGCGGTGAACACGCTACATCCGCGTATATTTCATTGGCTGTTGATTCAAACAGCAAATATCACGTAAATTATGGCCGCAAATATATTCATTCCAAGCTGTTTAATCATTTACATATTTTACGACCATTCCTAGTTATGACCTGACCGATCTATAATTTGAAATTTTATAATAAAATGGCCATCTGCTGTATAAAACAGGTAGTATGACCTCCTAAAGGAAACTTGAAGATTATTTGAAGGTGAGCAAGCGAATATAATCGAAAATATAAAACATCTTTGTTATTGTAGAATGCCGTCTAGACAGGAGTACGTCAAATAGAATAAATTAACCTAAACTGTAACAAAACGAGCAAGTTTTATTTAAAACTAGCAGAAGTTAATAAAATGACTTTAAATTTAACGAAAACAAAATTTGAAAAAGTGTTAAGGAGCTATGTCAATGACAATTGTTTAAATAGTGTTGTGCGATGTATCATTGTGTTGTCGATAGTCGTCAGGGGATCACAAGCAAGGTTAATAGATTACAGAAGATGTAAATTCAACGTGCTCCGTGTGACTATAAATACCTCTCAATGCAAATAGCGAACGGATTTACCTGTTTGTATCTTGATAAATGGCGTATCTACATTTATTGTATACAATGGAATATATATATATCTTTAAGAATAAACAGCCCGGGACAACATGGCCGGCAATCATAATTACCAATTTATGTTGAAAGAGATTAGTGAAACATAAAAAAGCAAATATTAATTTTGTGCGTATATGTGTCAGATAGTATATTATGCCTATGATTAGAGTGTGTAATTAATTATTCGCAATATAGGATTTCACTGACCACAGACCGCGTTCGTTGGCGGTTTGATATAAATTATACGAACATAAAAGACAGATGAACGGGTATAAAATGAGATGTCGTATAGTGAAAAGTTTACGAGGGACGCGCGAGCCACCGCGCGCCGTCTACGCACACCAGTTGGCGTGGGTTCAATTCCTGTTTGAAGTATTTTAGGAGCCACGCACGCCCGCGCCGTTCACAGTGCGCCGCCGGCCTGTTTACAAATACTAGCGCAGACTCGATTCAATTTCCCCGAGATTTTGTAAACATTGTGCCAAAAGAGATTGGCTGGCGCGTTTGTTTGGTATACGTACCCCGCAGTAATATTTTCATGCTGTTTCTCTTGATTTGTTGAGTCGTTTGCATTAAGCAAACATTCTCAGCATACTGTTAGACAATTACTGCCGTTTTGTAGAAGAAATAGTGCTCAATTTTCAACATTAAGCAAATATTTTCCTTCCTCAACATTACATATGGTGCGGTGGCCTACACGCGCTCTACTTTGGTTATCATATTTATTTATAATGCTGAGCATGTAACATATTAATGTTTATTTGTTGAACTAAATAATTATTATCATTAACCTCTCTGTCTTTCACTTTGGGCGAAGGTCAGATTGGGTGCTTGCGGTCGAATTGCATTACTGTTATGATGTAAAGCCAAGTTCTTAAGCATAAATACTCCTTTTAAGGCGCTGTACAAAGCAAACACTTCGTAAAACGTCTAGTTTTTCGTCGCAAAGTTAGCCGTATCTGTACATGCCACTAGCCAAAAAAAATTACCGTGTATAGTTCAATACATAAAGTAAAGAGTTAAACAAAATAAGTTTACAAAAGTGGTCTAGTACTACGAAAAAAAAAGGTTTAAAAAGACCAAGAAAAAAATTTTTTCCTCTCGAAATTCTCAATTTTTAATATCTATAACAAAGAAAATTGTATATACTAAAGACATATCTAAATTTTTTCAAACATTGAGCTGTATTTTTTTTTTATATTCAATAAAAACTGCAAAATGACCTACATTTTGGCGGACACGATATTCAAATAAAATCAAACACCGAAATATTTTCGACCTTATTTCTATTCTTTCGATTCAATACTATCGTGTACTTGTGTCAGTCCATGCCTAGTATGCAGCTAGCGTCACTTTCGTGAATACCTAAAGATTAGCTTATTGCCGCGCCTTAAGTCAAGCGAAGTATTAATAATTGATGAATGAGTTGGCCGTCCGGCTCGTTGTCGCGGAAGAAGAAATCGAGCGAAACGACTGCCCCGGCATCGATAAACCAACCGGTTACAAGCACATCACTATATTCGTGGGAGACAAGTACTAAATAAAGCGATTTAAAGAAGCCAGATTCTGACACAAAACTGATTTATTTACGGAGAATAAAAGAAAAAAATAATTACACGGTATCGTGTTTGAGACGGCAAAAACATGGAAGATTCCCTACCTGCTCCGAAGGCCCTTTAGCAAGATCAAAAAGCTTTTAACAGGTTCTCGGAATGAAATTCCAAGGAAGTAATTTCATTCCATCGACTTAATTCAGAGTATTGGTTTACGAATTTCGATTAGGTATTTTCAATTAATAAATTCGTTGATAGTTGGAACGAACAAAGTGACAAGAAATCCTTTCTTCTTTGAATTCTGAACGCTAAACATTAAACGAGTTTTAAGTGTGATTAAAATACGCAGCCTCGTAACAAAAAGTTATGGATTAAATGGCTCCAATGGTTATGTTTATTCATATACCTGCCGAATTCATAGTTGAGAAAAAAAAGAATGCTCGAAACGAGCAAAAAAGAGACCGAGACCACAATACAAGTTTTACTAGTTCCTTTATAGCTTCGGCAAACACGTTTCACGGGGAACGCACGATTCGGTCCGTCGGTCGCGAGACTTGCCTGGCCATAATTGAGAGTAACCCCACCCACGCTGACAACTAAAAATGTAATGTGCACAACAACAGTAGAGTTGGAATTCGTTTGAACAAGTTTCGCACATTTTGCATCTAAATATAGCACTGAAACAAAAAGTCTCGAATCTCGTAAATATTTCGACATTTTTGCCTCGAGCGAGAGGTTATTTTGCGTTTATTGAGTTGGCTCTTGATTGCTCCGCTAAACGATTACTGGAGCATTGAACTTGGTAGTTTAGATTATTTTATATTCCTTACATTATTTATGGCGAATGATATTCGTTTAATATTATAATATAAACCTTATATCTATGATTGCTACTTACTTGCGAAGTGATAAAAAACCGTCAATATGGTATTTTGTTAGAATTCGGATCATTGGACCAACAAAACGAGTCAAGACAGACAGAAGGGTTGAATATTCCACACGAAATAATTTATAGAAATTTTAAATCCAATACTTCTTTATGACTTCAACCAAATAATAATATCAAAACGGCAGCGATGTTCCAACAATTTGCGTCTGAAGATAAAATAATGTCTGAAAAAAAATGTCACCTATTAATAGATTTTTATTAGTGTGTCACTTAACATAATAACAGACAGCTGTTGGTCTGTCAGAAACAACCTTGGAACCTGTCTACATTAACCGGGTGATCAACCCTCGGTGAGAACCGCGGGAGTAACATGTGGTCGATCAACGCGGAGTTTATATTTATAGCAAGTCACTCACTGCACATTAATAGTCGTTATATTTTAACGTCTATAACTTTGTTGCGTAACTCATTCATTGCGCAAGTATAAAATCGAAATGAAAATGGAAAATGAAGAAAACATAAAAAGTTATAAAACTTGCTCAAGTCATGCTGAAATAAATATTCCGAGTTTCACGAACAAAACCAGAGTGAGGAAACCGGGCAGCCTTAAAAACTCAACTGGGTTGTTATTCTCAACTCAAAACACCAGCAACAAGTGAATTTCGAAATAACTAAGAAGCAGGTCAAAACAGATGTATACAACGACAAAAAGGGGTCAGTGACTGCACAGTGGGGTGTTGAGGGGTGAAGGTTCGGGGCGGGGGCGGAGAGTCCGTAATAATATATTTGAAAAAAGAACCCCAAACATCTGCCACACATGTGCGTTCCGTTTCATAGTAGAATAATGCAAGTGCTGCGCGCAACCACTGCGCACCGATACGGCGGAGCCTTTTTGTGCAGTAGCTTTTTGTAGTCTTCACGCTTTGTGCTCGCGAGCTTTGAAACGGACAAAGCTTTTTATTGGAAAGGAAATCAATATGTTCGTGACGTTTGTGATGAGAATTTGAACGTATAAGTCCAGAAGTCATAGTGACTTGCTTTCGCTCTGCTTTCGAATCGTTACAAAATGGACGACCACATGTTGTGCTAATGAATTACATTTAAAATTTGTATGATCGTCCGGGTGACGTAACAAAAATACATAGTAGTTGATACGCGTAATTAGCAAGTTGGCGCTGAATGCCTCGCTAGTAGATCGATGCATTTCTCAGAAGATCGACACGGTATTGGATCGATGCCAGAGCAGTGGCGAGGTGGGAGGAGAAAAGTGGCACTTGAATATACACAGATTGAGTTACAACTGTAATGACGAAGATGAATCATATTAAAAGACTTTGGCAGCGGTTAGGCAAATCGCAAACTAATCTTCGAGTAACGGAGCTAAGTGAATTTGAAGTAAATATTGTTATAATTCAGATAGAGAAACTATCTGAATTATGACAAAGCTGCCCAGACTTAGGTAATACAAACGAAACTATCAGACACGAATTCGTAATAAGAAATTCGATCGGACAGATTTATTGAACAAGAAGGGAATAAATCATTACTGTTTACTGATTTGTAAACAAATCTGTGGTCTGTATTGGATAAGAAAGATGACCTTAATTCTCTTGACGGAGCCGCGCTCAGTGACTGTGACTCAATAACAAAAAGTGGTGGTAAAAAAGAAAACTAATTTCTTCATAGGAATGACAGTTTGTTTTATAGCATACAATGAGACATGAATGCCGGCAGGTATTGCTAAAGTCAGAGAAGCAAAGATCGTGACTCCTGGCCTTTGACTGCGAGTCCCCTGAGGCAACGAGGGCGCGAAGAACTTGTCTGCTCACGACCGTTCTTGTAAACCATCCAGCTGTATCGGGCTTAGTAAAATGATACTTCTAATAGATATTTTACCAACATTTTCTGACATTTACAAAACTATCTGCACAAAACAGCAGGGGACATTTATATATCGCGAAATTTTATAATGGAGTTATATTTAATTACATAGCTGAAGTACAAATCAATAAACATGGTAATTCAATAAAAGAGGAAAAGCTAATTGAAGCCAAAAACAGTTTCAATTAGATAAAGGTTAACATTTATTTGTAGCGCACATATTATTTCACAACATGTAACATAATCATCGTGATTCCGCAGTTAATGAAATTCAAAATGGATGTCGTAATCGTAATCGGCGTCTGCGCAGCCGGCAGCTGCTTGAGGGGAGGGCGGCGAGGTAAATCCCGTTAGGAGAAAGTAGCTGCCTACACTCCGGCGGCGCACGGATCGTGACGAGCACTGGACCGACCGCCTCCGACTACGAGATACATTCAATTCGATTCTATCGTGACCAACCTAATACGGGCCGTTAATGTCGCGTACAATACACAAATGACGGGTTATTTTTACATCACGACTCCCACATTCAAGCACAAAAAAGCTTTTGTTGCTTATCATGATATTCTTAATTGATTGGGGGTTTATAAATCGACCTTTTAAAAAAATTGGCTTATGTTGATAGTGGCGGAAATTACTTTCTCTTTTGTCGCAAAGGGAACAAAGAATGGAAAAATCACTAGACTGTGACTTGGCAAAAACACGTCAATCATCTCCCATTGTTGCAGGATTTGCCTCAAAAGTGCTCGTTAAATTTTGGCTCGAATGTCGCTTATTGAAGTCAACGCTTTGTGCTCCTTATTACAGTCAATATCTACCTGTTATTATTTAAAATCCGTGAGCATAATTTTATCGAAAAGATTGTTACTGTGAACATTATCGTGCTTTTCTATTTCATCTCAACACAGTTCTAAACAAGTTTTTGTTTCGATACTGCAACTAGTTTCCATCAAGAACTTGGAACACCTTGATATAATGTAGGCCTGTAATAAAGTAGCTTTAACGAGCTCCGGTTTAACTGCCGCTTATGTTTCAAGTTAAAAATGATATATCATTAAAGTTGAATAAAATGTCGATGAAGTTCCATTATGGGATATCGACGCGAGGAAGCCGCGTTGGTCGACGCCACTGAACATTGAGGCGTGGCGGAGTTCTCAGCAATCATTGCGCAAGCGGTAAAATAAAATCATGGCGGTAATAAATAAATGTTTCATAACTACAGTCGGCACTAGACGATGACGGGTATCGGAACTCGTTCCACCGGTTGGTGTGCAGGTGGCGCGGGCGTCGTCGCGCTGACACTTGCCTCCCGCGACCCTGACAACTGCATTGCTCATTGCTGCACCGCATGAAGGAACAATTACGTTGAAATCTCAAGTATGCCACGCCGTGCCACGAACCAGCGGAAAATTTGGTCAGGCATTCCGTTTAAAGGTCACATCAATTATTGCCAATAATTATCTGGTAGATATTTATTGAAAGTTTTATAATTATTATGTGGACAGTTAATGCAGTTTTGACGCTGTTTTTGTAGTTTCTGCTTTCGTAAAGTAATTATAAGTTTCTTTATGGATTGATTGAAAAACTAAGTGTACCATCTGTTTTATCCTTTGCTGCAACTCAAGAATCAGTAATTTCTTGCTCATTAGCGATGGTATATGAATCGAAACACCAATTACTCCACAACAAGTGAAAGGATAAGTAAGGTATACTCGATTCACCTTCCAGGAAGCAATAAAACAATCATTATGTCGTAAATTGTCTATGCAATGGTTACCACTACGTCTTATGAATACACCTATGGAGTGAGTTCATGTTTTACCCTTGTCTCGTTTAATATTCAATTTGAATCACAACGAGGCATTATCATACAATCATTATTCAGTAACATCTCACATGCTCGATATCATATACTTTGTTCTTTTGTTTCGATTGTCTATTCATGCATTACTTGTATGTTCACCACGATAGTTCCCGTACAATATTTTCTCCATGAACTAAATGACAATCGGATGTTCCGTGATCGCGTGTAATAAATTAACTTTGTATTCTGCAACATTTCTCACTATCATTTACTTTGAACGTTTCGTTTCTTTAAAAAGTTGTGTCAGTTGAATTCACATTAACATAGTGGTTCGTTTCAAGTATTGTTAACTGGTTAATTTTCTAGGTGCTACGTGAATGCGCGCGGTTCAAGCGTGAGGCGAGGTCCTAGTGCGATAGAAAGTCGTGCAAAATTGCATGTTATGCACAACCGGTCGGTGCTCGGGCAATGTGCTGGAAACTATCAGCTACCACGCCATAAACACGCATGCGGGCGAATTAATTTAAATGACGTCATTACACACTTTAATTTGAACTCTCACTAACTGTAGCCGCGCTAAATTTATTCACAAATAAAATGTATGTTTTTATCGTTAAAGTTGCCATGAGATAGTTAACAGTTTTAATTGAGTGGCAGTTTATCTTTTGCAAAAATGAAAGTCATAATCAGCTTATATATATGCGTGCGGGCATTTTGCACACATTTTAGTTAGGGTAACAAATATGGCGGATCATTATGCAAAAGCATAGGTATCAATTGTGTTTAAAACGAGAGATTTAAAAAAGTTATGGTAATTACCCCTGTGGACACAGAAATGTGGACACATTTAAACATAAGTAAGTAAACCAACAAAAGAATCTAGACAAAAACTACGATAAAACGCTTTTGAATGTTACATCCAAGTTTATAGCGGCATTAGTTTGTCTCCATCTTTATCGTACACGATAGAATTAATTTACAACTCTCAAAGACCAACAGTTAAAAGTAAAGTCTTTGTTCTTATAAAAGATACGATGAACAAAAAACTCAAGGACATTACATTCCTATCTTAAGGCATCCCATCACTCAAACAGGTAACTCAAGAATAACAGTAACGTTTCAAAAGGAGATCCCGAATCTATTCAACGACATAATAGTCGACCCTAGACCCTCGTCCCGGTTGATCCTAACAAAAGGGACAGGTTCGCTTTACAAATCTCACATACATTACCTTTATTATTATTATTCCCTCCATCATTATATTACAATAATAATAAAAGATTACCTTGTAAGTCTGAACTTTGGTAACCGGTTTAGTTACGAGTGGTGTTATGAAACTCATTTAATAATTCTGTCGGTCGAATTAGCTGTGGCTTGGTACTTTCACCAGCGACTTTCTTGCTCGTGCATACTACACGAAATACTGGTTTGACTTGTTCGTTTGACCTCCTCTGGTTCTAGTATTGTTCGTTACTGTTCATATCTCTGAATATTTCATTGTTCGCTGTCACTTTGAATGCGCGATCAATTGTGCGTCTGTCAATGTCAATGGTACAAATACTTTGAGATGGAGATAGAATACCTCGGAACAATTTACGTCGCTTTTTATGACACCAGTAAGTTGCGATGTGCAGATGCAATGAAAGTTTTGTTTATTGATATTATGTTACAAGCGTTATGAAGATTTGGTTTCTTCATAAGCCTTTGATCGAGTCAATCATTCCTAAACTTTTAGAATTTAAGACAGACTTGAATAGACAAGCGGTGCTGTGTATGAATTCTGAACCTGTTATTGTACATACAATAATTGGATCAGAATTCGTATTACGTTATTATATATGAAACAATCCACCGTTATCACCTGTCGTTACAATTACACAGTTAACGAATAATGAAAGACTTAGTCTGTGACATTCTACATAACATCGTTAATAACATAGGTATCGCCGATACAGTTCTGTGCGTCATGAAATAACCCAGCCATCAAATGGTGTAAACGCGTTCCTCCAATTAATTACTAACTCTTGATTAAACGTATCCGTTCGACGCACTCACGCGCTTCCACACGCAGGTGTTTATAAATAACAAATATGAGTTTAATTATACATACGCGGTTATAATAACTTGTAATCATGTGTCAATGTACCAAGTTGAATAACGGCTTACAAAAAATTGAGAGACCAACTCTTGGCACCACCACAAATTGATCCGGCCCCGCATATTCATTTAATTATACATCTGTATACGAGATTCATGATGACGCACACCTACTTAATCGGAGCTCTTACCGGTTTAGTTTCGTATTTACTCTTATTTATAGCGCAGCTCTATAAAGTAACAACACGATTTCGTGGAATCAATGACGGCCAGTCTATATTCTAAATTGAATAGGTATTTTATGATTCCTAACTCGACTTAAACAATAAATTTTCTGGTGCCAATACAAGACATGAATTTATAATTGAATACTGCGCAGTGGGCTATAAACACATTCTGTAGGCGTTTAATAATCTGAATGAAAACACGAATAAGCGAGAAATAAGGTTTCGACAGTTAAGGCCGGCTCTCAAACATAACGAACAAAAGTTTCAGCTCGGTTTCGAGTGACCCTGTGTGTATGTGCCTACTTTATTACGTTTGAGCTCGAAAAGGTGCGGTGAACGTGGTAAAAAGAAAATAAAGTTAAAGCAGCGAGGGTGGCACCTCGTGTGTGGCGACCTTTAACTGCCGGAGGGAGAACGGAACGTGTTGTTTTAACCTACTCCAAACAAAAGTCCAGTCCACAAACGAAACATCCAACCGGTGTCAACTCAGTATATATAAAGAACACCAATCCAATGATACATGAATACCATCAATAACAATTAACCACGTACCGTTGCACAAAATAGTATACAGTGTGAACCTATTTACCATAAATGAAACGGACGCACGAATAAAGAATTATGTAGAAACATCTATCGAAAACGATGTGACCCCGTTACTCGGATGCTGAATTGAAATTCAGATTGTGAAATGATAATAACAAATGTATTTGTCGTCCGCTGTGACCTCTGGCTTTTAAAACTCGTGTTGTGAGGCAAAATACTCCATACATACGCAGATGAGGGCTGGACAAACAAAGATACAGATTTGAATGTGAAATTAAGGATGGTGATCTCAATTTTTCAACGTAAACACGTTTATGATTCTCGTGAAGACGGTGGCAGACTGAGTGACAATATAAATAAAATCTTTAATGGGTAACAAACTTGATTGGAAGATTCTTGTTTTATTTAAGGAAATAAATTATTACACCAGTATAAAGTTTCAAATCTGTATAATGTGGTTTTTTGGCAACTGAATCAGAGGTTATTTAAGAAGGTATATCGATCTCATGCATACCCTAAATATCAATTTGTGCTGATCTTGACCAAGATTCAATTTAAGGCTAATCGTCTGGCTCCTCTGAATAGATATCCACTTCATCAATGTCAGATTTAGCGAATATACTTTACTTTAGTTATGAAAGTCATCTATCTTGACATCAGGTGGCTTATTTCGGGAACACACAGACTCCCCTATAACAATTAGGTAGGTCATTTTCAATTTGATGTTTTATATTTGATATTTTTACAGCAGGTATATCATCAGCCTAAAGTAAACTTTTAAATTTAAAAACAACAGTTGCGTTATGGAGGCTGAGGTACGGTTATTTGGTATTAAAATCAGGCGAACGATGTGATCGATATGAACCACTGAATACATGTTTGAATGAATAGTGATCGATATGTTAACATTCTTTTTTTTTTACCTTTTTTGTTAATTTCGCTGGATTCACGTTCTGGTGATGAACCTGAAACAAAAGATACAAAATATGAATAAATCCTACGAATGAAACGTAAGTTCTTTGTTCGTTCATAATAAAAATATTTGGGTTGATAGTTGGTTGGTAAAATTAATCTTGGTTGCTTGTAAAAACAGCTAACTCTTGGAAACGGACAAACAGTTTTTTATCGTCAGTATATCTGATGATGGGTTATCCATGAGAACAAAATCTCAGAATAATAAATAGTGAATCTATAAATAAAAACGAGGAAAACATGTTCTATTCGATACTTCTAATATCAAAGCAGGTTATTTTTATGATACCGATTTCAAAAATTAGATACCTATTCAAATTTACATACAGAAACACGAATTTGAGTCTTGGAACTCCATGAATAATACTGTTATAGAGTTTCACGGAATTATTAAAACGAAATACAACGTTACGACACTCTCAGCCGTTGACGACAATTTACGAGCACTTTGTTTTAATTAGATAAACTTACATTAAATTTATTCCTGAGAGATATTAACTTTATATTGCCGCCAAAACGGAACCATTTTCGATTGAAAGGTCAATTATTACCCACTGAATATTTATAACGCTGTCGAGAATAGCAGACAAGGACCGGTTACGATAACAGGTTTCGGTGTGTAAAAGGTATGCGAAACAACCTTCTTTTTTTGTCACGTATATTTAAAAAAAATGGAGTGGTCTGTTATTTATAAGTAAGTTTATTATAGCCAATTTGGTATTTAAATATGGCAACGTCCATGCAAAGTTTTCAAATCGGAATAATTTTGTCGAATAAATAACATAATGAGTTATCGATTTGGAGCGATCAGAATGGCGTGGCACAGTAGAAAGGGAATGGTAATTTCTTGAAATAATCGATTCAATATGTTAACGTCGGCGATATCTGCAGTAGCGATTATCTGGAATTTCAGAAATAATGAATGGCAAGGTAATGTGGGGAACGGCTGGTCAAATCAGACGAGGTTTGTTGTGCGGCAGGTGTGGGACTGGTCTCTCATGTGGCTGTTCGCCCGCATAGCCGTCACTCGCAGCTGCCGGTTCACTAACCCGTGTGTACATATGCGAGTCGACGTGGCCAAGCTTAATGGATTTGTGATACAATTTTCTTTTACATCCTTTATTGGTTGACTACTTTCGAATCCTTGGGTGGTCAGAGCTTCTTAAGGTTATGACGTCAAGTTATTCATACTATGCATATAGCAATATCCTTTATTAATTATACCCACGTTATTAATTATATGTAAAATTGCTGACATAACACGAGTATTTAATTTTCTTGCATTTATGAAATGATGCATAGTTTTCGAATAATTCGTAACTTCGAAATAAGCGCTCACATAATCGAAATGTTTTACATAATGGTTTCTTATTGTAAACAAAACCCCAAATTAGGAAAGTGGACCGCTCAGTATACAATAAAAAAGACCTTCCTTCCGTAATTGTTGTGTGGGTGTATAAGAAACAGCTGTATGACTCGTCTGACATTTTATCGGAACCTGTTTTTAAGTTATGCAATAGAAAACATTATCCAGTTAATGGCATGCTGGCTGGCTGGCTGGCTGTTTAGCATAATCACCTGTCAATTGTAGTGAAATACATGAGGTGCGCTGTAATTACATAGATTTAGGAGGTTTTTGTCCTGCGCTCGGACTTAATGGTATTGCGTAGCATGTACCTACCTATTATTTATTAATAATCCTTCGTCGTATTTACAGCTGGTTCTACTTTATCGTTAATGTCCCTAGAAATGTAGACACCAGCCATGCTGGTAACAATTTTAATTCCAGTAATGAGGATAAATGTTGAGAATTTATGTCGAGTAGTTAATTTAATCGTTCATTAAGCATTTCATTTGAGTGGGAGGTTTAAGAAGTTTAAAATGTTAAATGAACCACTCTAGTAGTTCCAGTCAAGGCCGAGTTGCACAGGTGGCTTGTAAACTAGATTAAGTAAATGAATTAATCATAGTTAGCCAACGTAAAATAGCTTTAGGCGAGACAAATTGTGATTGGTGGGTCCTATCGTGTCGGATCCGTTCAGCCAATCGCTACTACGTAAACCAGTTTAGGGTTAATGGTAATCTGTTCACAGGGTTAATCTATTACATTACTTACATTGTTAGACTAGTTTGTACGTGACTATATTTTGACAAATGAACGAGGATTGGGTTTGTAGACATTTACATAGATAAACGTATTCACACAAATAAATGCCGTACAAAGACAAGTTTATTTAAAGACCTAAACAAAAAATAAATGACTTCGCGTAGTAACAAGGTAATATTTTTATTACTATATTAACAGAAGGCCAGACAGCAATATAATTTTCAAAAGCCTTATTCTTAAGAATGAATTGCTATTTATTTTAATAGTGTCTACTTTTTATACGCATATTTTCAGAGGCACTCAGAAGCGAACCACCACGTCTTAACAAAAAACCGCAACTTTCTGCCGAAATGAATTCGCTAAAGCAGACAATGCACTGGGTAGTCAGACTGCGGTCGCTAATATCCGAAATATGGATCTTTTGAAAATAAATTGGAAATTCGTAGCCACCCCGCGTAGCAACGCGATCGGCTACGGGATTGCTACGGCTGAGATAAAGGGCCGCCCAGCCGTATTGCTTCGCGGTCGTAGACGCGTAGTACCATACTATTTACTTGGCTACGATTCCTAGAAATTTTATTATTGACCTCGTAACCAAATTTCAATTCCAAATTTGACGACACGGTTGGTGCAGTGGCTGAGCGATCGACTGCTGCGCTGCGTGTCGCGGGTTCGATTCCCGCACGGAACAAATATTTGTATGACCTGCAGATAGTTGTTTCGGGTCTGGGTTTTTGTGTATGTGAGCTTAAATGTTTGTAAACGCACCCACGATACAGGAGAAATTCCTAGAGTGGGGCAACGTTTTAAAAAAAAGGAAAAAAAAATCGAAATGAAGTGTTACTTACTAAGTATCTTATTTTCAAAAATACTATAATTTTTGTGCGAAACATCTATTAATTTATACTAGAAACACTGCCTGCCTGCAGCTGTCTTTCCAACTAGTGTGTTATCTGCTTAACTTCAGTCTAACCCAATACGTGAGAGGTTGAGATGCTAAATCTAATCATTATTTGAGCCGCACGCACGGGTTACTGGTAATGGCGACCGGCATACTCAAGGGAGCAAAAAACATGCCGTTTTCCCCTTTAAGGCACCGCGCCACAGCCTTTCTTGATCGGTATGCCGACCGACAAGTCTGCAACTGGTCTGGACGTGAGAAATGGGGACTTGACTGCGTTCATTGCCCGATATACCCCGTGCTTGATACTACGCCGGCCATTACAGACCAATTCGATCGACCGAAACGAGCGAATTAATCTGTAATGTTTAGAGCTCGAGCCGTTCATAATTTATTGCTGAGAAGGCGAGTTTGTTTGAGTTTAATGTTTGTAAATTATGTGTGTATGCTATGTTAACTATTTTAAATAGCATCCGTTTAACTCCATTACTAAGAAACGACATAATTAAATTACTATGTCTCAGCTGCAATAGAAAGTCGTGATTCATCGTTTCTGGCATAAAATGTAATAAAACGCCTTCAAATGACTCTTAAAATTACGACAGAATGCCTTTAAATTATCCGCAACTATTTGCAAAATAAATTTCATCGGATAAGCAAAGTTATCTGTGCCATAAACAACGTATCATATCCTTACTGAAGGCGATCGTTCAATAGAAAACAGATCGAACGTCTGATCTAATTCTAATGGCAAAAACAATTTTGCCTTCATCGATCAAAACGTCACTTTTGTCAGATAATGTTTAACTTTCTAATTGAGATAAGATGCTTTAAGAACTGGTTGTGGTGTGTCGTCTAGTTAACGGATGTCGCCGATATGCCGGACCCAGAGACCAGCGGGACCCGTCCTGCCGAACCGGACGAAGCCCATTGAATTTATGTGAAGAATTAACCACAATACATAATGTATGGCCCACGGAATCGGGCTCACATGTCGAAACATCTCATGTTACGAGCACAAACATAATCGGACTCGGTTACTGGAATGTATGAGTATTGCTGTATAAATATTTTACATGTTACGAGAATGGTGTAATGAATCGATGTCGGTTAAAAACGAGTTATCTCTCATCGGTGCCTTTCTCTCGACTTGTTTATACTAAATCAGACTGAGTAACGTCGAACATTGAAAACACGCATACACTTGGCACACGTTCCAGCTGTAATACAAACAAATAATATGTTGGACCGGTCTACCGCTTTATATAGTCTTAAAATAGGTATGTTTTCATAAACCCGATATGAGAGTTTACGCAGAACTAGTCTCGGGAATGAGGTCAAACGAGTTGGCATGCGATCCTCTGTCGGTCCGCTGAAATACGCCAACGGTAATAAACAATACGTTGGCATCTTAATGTTAACACCCACTGGAGAAACTTGGGAACTAAATGTTGCAAACTCGCCAAAATTGTTTCATAGCTAAATAAAACTTTATAATAATAGAAAGGAAATAGATAAACGGAGATGATTATTCAGGATAGTTTCGACTAGAAACACAATGTAAATCAGCGGTAGAGGTCGTAAATACGTGACGTGACGGTACATTAATTACGATAACAATAGCAATTGAAATGCAATCGAGTTACGAGTAGGAGTATTATATTATCAATCGTGTCGTGTCGTTCAATGCACCGCCTTATCATCTTTGTAATTAACTTGAATGGAAACTTGTTTATAAATCTATTGATCACGTTGCAGTCTCGACGATATATCTTCAAAGACGTAACATTAAACTTTAGAACGCAAATAACAACGTGATTTTATACATTATTCGGTGAAAAACGATAATTTACTTTCAAATACTAAGTTTCTGTAATAAATAAAGTTTACGCTTTCAATGTTAAGGAATTGCTAAACGAATAATTCTTTATGAATGAAGCATGACTAAAAAAACAATCAAAAGCAACTGGCTTTTTTCATTATTTTTTGTTTGTTTTGCGTTGCTCTGGCAAAGCTATCATGGTTCATGTTGAAAGGAGTTTTTATTTTCCGGGTTGAAGAGAACCTTCACGGGCGGTCGGTCGAAAAAGGAAGCCATTGCAAATGCGCCGAATGCAGCTTCATTTTACAGACGAGGAAGAAATGGAGTAAAAACCTTTATCGATTGTAGATTAGAGGCCGTGTCGACAGACTTTTCTTTTATACAATGAGTATTGCGTAGAGGATGAATAATAAAAATGGAAACGAGGTCTAGTGATGTGCACGCGTTGTAAAACTTACGATCCATTACTTTGTTGTAAGCATCGATTGCAGGCCGCCCACCGCTTATTTTCGTTGGATCCCAGTTTTTTATCCCACTTTAATATTTTTGGCGTTAGATCCCACAAAACATTATTATATATTTCCGTTGAATCCCAAATTTGAAAAATACTAAAAAAATACGTTTTATTGCCACTGAATCCCAAAAACTATTTCCGTTGGATCCCAGATGTTTAAAAACATCTGAATGCGGGTACATCCAACAACAAAATCACAATAATAAGTTAAGGCGAAATTTTGTATGTATGTTTGTTATTCCAACACGCTCAAACTTCTAGACTGATTTGGATGAAATTTGGGTATGTGGATGGGTTATGTTAGAATAACGGGTGCCTGCCGTTTTTCCGAAAAGATTTGGACAAAATTTCATTACCCAAACAAATTATAGGAACCCGGAACTAGGTTTGGTTAGGTTAAAACTGTGACCTCCTACGCACGAGCCGAGCGAGCGGAGCAAGCGGTGCCGAGCGGTGCCACAAACGACTTGCATTTATAGAAAAAAGAAATTGTTTTTAGTTGTTTACCCGGAACTGAACTATTTAGATTAGAATAATTACTTATTTACAAAAAAAAGGTTAGGTTAAAACTGTGACCTGTGTGCCAGAAACGGCCACATTATATAAAAAAAAATATGGAAAAATTATGACGGCAGTATTTTTTTTTGAGCTAAGAGGCGCTTATTTTGAAGGCGTTCATATTTATTTATTTATAAACATCACAAATAAACCTGATCATTTTTAACTCATGCTAGTCTAGTACTATTTGGAGTACATCATTTGTCTCATTTATTCCCCAGTGGCAACAATCCTAAAAAATCCAAAATACACACACGGTGTTTTTGAAATATTTAATAAAAGTAAATCACTTTTCTTCTGAAATGTACACATGTTGTCATAAAATGGGATTCAATGGTAATATCAAATGGGACCCATCGTTAATACCTAAAAAATGGGATCAAAAACTGGGATCCAACGAAAATAAATCCCGCCCACTCTACTATAAGTACTATCTGCTCTTATTTGTTCACCGATAATAACTGGCTGGCAATGAATTCCAATTTTGTGCAGTAACATTTATACCATGTGTGGCGGTCGCAATCAAGTCGTAAATTTTACGTAGACGCGATTGCTGCTATCTGGTAAATATGCAGTCATTTTAGATGCCAATAAATGTTGATTGGCGTGTATTTAAATGGAACAAACAAGACTATTCAAAAATCTCGATAACAATTTAAGAATGTTTAATTTATACATAAATCGAGCTGTTAATTGAAAATACTGAAGTGATTTTAAATGCGAGGCACTGAAATAAATATCAATCAGTTTCAGAACACGAAATTCGACAACTTTTACTTTGTAAACAAAAATTAAAAAGTGATGCTTTCAAAGAGCTGAAAGTTGTTAATCGAAATCATCTTGAAGCGGAAATGGGGCATTAAATAATGAATAACGAGAGTATGTTGGCGTTTCGTGGAAGCCAATAAGTCATTGAGCTATTTGCGAGGCGAGACGCGTCAGTATTCCGTAGCCAACCACCCGACTCAGATCCGTTTGTTTGCCAACATTATGTTACGCTAACGCCTCATGCCTATTGATCAATAAAGTGTTTACGTATCGGAATGCAAATCGCATTACGAATACACACACGTTTGAATACTTATGTAAGTGCATATGTACTCGACGTTTATCTTGTACGTAAACGTCAATCAATAACCAAAAAACATAGAGAACAGCTTAAAATATGGGCATGTGAAATTTTAAAATTAACATATTTATGATACATACGTTATATGCGCACGTTTTTGTTGCCCAGAATAATTTAATAGCAAACACGCATTTGTTTCTGCATAAGTAAATTGTTGTGCTCCAAAGGTCTGTGTCTACCACAGAAATATTAAAACTAACTCCTTTCTGATATATATGGTGTCTACATTTCAACAAAATATCAACTTAAATGTCTTCGACATAATTATCTATGTTTTTGTATGATTGTTTTCTCATAACGCGAGAATGGCTCGACGAATTTTAATAAAACTTAATTTTACTGCTAATTTTACTAAAGTCTGGTGTATGTCTCATCAAGTCATCACAGTCGTAGATTGATCTGTATTCCTACGGCCTTGATTGTAATGTTTATTGCGAATATCAGATTTTTTGTAAATGCAATGATTACAGATGCTTATTCGGAGGAATTCACGCAGACGGACCCGCGAGCACTGCTAGTGCGTTACAATTCTGTATTATTTATGAATGTTTACATATGTATTTTCCTCTGTCATACTGTGGAAGACGCACATATGTTACGTATTTGCTAAAGGCTTTTATAAACGGCTTGTAGATAAAAACATCGACTATATATGGAAACAGATCAAGGTGGAGGAAATTTATTCAGTATATTATTATCTTCCCGGTTGTTGACTGAATAAACCGATCAGTTTGCGTCATTGATCCATTTGAATTTCATGATTCTATCATAAGTATCCACCATCTAACTTGCATTACGAAATGTTTTGAACCAAATATGAAATTGAAATCAAAACCAGTTTGTAAGACTGAAGGTCTTACAAATTCACATTGAAAAGAAAATATCGTGAACTTGAACTGTGAACAAAAATTCATTTAGTTGAGAGTTGTATTAGCAATAAAGGTCATTGGGAACCCACGCGAACTCAGTTCCCATGGCCGTCGGAAACAATACCAGAATCGCGAGACTCGAGCGCATAAAGTCGAGAACAATCGGGCGAATGGAAACAAGAGAGCGATATAAATCAAGCTAAGCATTGCGTGCATCGGCCGGCCATAGATCCTCGCGTTTCAGCTCGCCTGCCCGCCCGCGCGGCCCGCGCCGCGCCGCTTATAATTACCGACTACTTTCGCCAACCAACGGCCCGCCGCGCCGCCATCTTGCTATTTATATTGCAAAATGGCGGACTGTGCGCAGCACGTGTTCCTCTTTCTTTTGTTATTTAAAGAAACTGGCGCTCGTGCATTTCGAAGTCAGAATGTGCAAATAATTTATTTGATGCATAAGAGCGGCTGAGATACTAAAATTCACTAGTAGTAACTTCTTATGGATTTAGAACTCGAGTCGCAAACAAGGTCTCTCAGAATTTACATTGAATAGGGAGCCGTTAAGTTGCGATGTGACTGGACGCGAGGAAGGTCACCTTGACCGAACGAGCGCGGCAGTTTGTCTTGCTGACTGAATAACTTGGAATTAAATTACACTTATATACTTCGTTCCTAAATAACATATTAAACATGTTAATGAACTTACCTTATCAGTAGACGTATCCCTGTGTAAATAGGTTATGTTAGAGTATGGTTTGCATTAGGTGCTTACTCAAATTTACAAGTTTACAAGACTGTCTCATTGGCATTTTGAATGGGTATGTAAATTAATGCAAATTCAGTGAAGTGAATATTTAAAAAGAAAACGAGTTTACCAGCATTAGTAGTCTTTGGATAAGTTTAAAGATAAAATAGATATATAGTACCTGTTAAATGGCATGACACACGAAATGAGTGCGTCACTATTTATGTAAACAAGTCTACTGAACACTAAACAAATATCGGAACAGTAACCAATGTTTACACTTCACAGAGTTCTGTACAAGAACAAAGGATATTGATGAACTTGAAAAAAACAACAATGTTATCAGTAGAGCAATAAATATGTCGATAACAAAATTGCACAACTAATACATCACACTCATAACGAATTGATAACCCTTATCAGTGCAAGTGGGTCAGCTCTATCTCATGGCAAATTACAATGTTGAATCATAATAATTACGTGCCACATATTGGAACTAATAATAATTATGTTTTCGTAAAAATACATAGGAACTCTAATCCGTTTAGATAACGTCACGTCTATAAATACATATAATAAGCCAACGTACCACTTCAATAGGGTAACGTATCGATTTGATGGTTTCCTGCTAGTTAGCCGATCGTGCTACAGGAAACCAAAATCGAATATTTCAATGCAGATCTTGCAAAGGCGTTCGTTTAGCATTCAGCGAGTTTGCGGGCCAATGGCGAGCGACTATGATCGCAGTCCAGCGCCACCGCTTGAATATGTATGAGCCTATGAACCACTCGAACACTAAACACGCACGGGCATAACCGTGACACACATTCTCAGTAAATATCTAACCGATTCTTCTCACTTCACATACTCATTGAAACGGTTCGCTTCATTAATCTAAAGGAGATTGCCCGTTTTGTAATGGAAGTTCGGTCCCAGTGGAAAATGCTTGTGCCCTGAAGTATTTTATTTTACCTAATAGTAAAAACATAGCATTTTCATAATCTGAAATCTTTTTTCATTTATTCACCCTGGTTCAGGAGATATCATTAATTTTCTGTTTTAAAAATCTAGGTTATAATTACAAATTGACATAGACTAGGTATACATCACTATTACTATATGCTGATTTCCATACTATAAGCATGTTTATGCACAAAGTAATGAAGACATAATTAGGTATACTGTAGACATAATTACGTATCGTAAATAATAACCAAAATACGGGATTCGAAACTCAACGTAGGTATCTAAATCTAAACGAAGCAATCCCGAACGAAACGAATCTCGGAACAAAGTGCTGTGACATGCGCAAGTAAATGTTGCCAGATCAATTATTTTTAATCCATTAGTAAATCAATTTCAGTTTTTTTTATCGATTAAAACTCTTGTTAATACGGCGTTTCCAAAATACGTAAGGCTTTTATGTTTGTGTAAATCGCTTTTATGAACATCTAATCTACAATATAGACTTATTATGAAAATAAGCAACCTATTGTTGTCATATTCCATCGCTATTACTCGCATAGTCTAAAAGCAGTAGTATTTATCCACTAGTTTACGTCATTAAATATTTTACATATATAATTAAACTCATACTTGGCCTACACCTGTCTTTGTGCATTCCAGATATAATACGCTACAATAATAAGTACCTACCTATGAAATAAACAGGGTTTACACCATTCTAACTCATCGTCGAGCAAACATAATGCCAAATCAGTAGCTTTGAAGTTGTCAAATATTGAGACTTACATTTAAATGTTGAGACGTAAACTAGCTTTAATAATTATTGTTAAAAATATTTTTTTAAGTAACGTTTTGTTTTGATATCGATTACTCCATTGATTACTATAGGTACGTCATTTTCGATAGGTAGTTCTTTGTTTTCTGGCAACTTTTTTTTGTACACCTATCAAACGGATGTCGATGTAATGTTTAACTATTAATAATAATTAAGTTTATTCCCAGGGTGAAAGAAATTGTATAAAAAATCATTTGCGCACAAAAAAATAAATAACATTTTTTGGTTATTATTCCAATCAGGCACACGATTGCACAAAAGGGACCTGCCCCGTGGCAATGTCCTTTAAAACTTTAATAGAGCAACTATTCAACTTGTTGTTAAATCTAAATGAGTTCAGTCATGTTTTATTCAGAGTTAATTTGAAAATAGACTTTAATGCGCTATTTAATTGTAGGCTATTGTAGTTATATTTTTTCTTATATTAAAATTCTCGTGTCACAGTTTTAGTTACTTACCATACTCCGGTTTGGTTGAAATTTTATATGTATGAATATTCGGTAGGTTTGAAAGTCGTGATGAATATTTTACACTTACCCGAAGGGTAACTGAGTACCGAGAGAGAGCGCTGGGCACAATAATTTTTTTTCTAAAAAATAACTGGTATTTATTCAAGGTTTAGCACAATAAACTCAGGCTTTTTCCTCGTGGCATTAACATAACCGATAAGCGATAAAGTTATTATTATTATTACCAAGTCATAAACAGACCCTCTATTCAACAGTCGTTAATCTATTTCAGTTATTTCCGTTCACCGGTGTCCTTTATGTGCGATAATTGCGTTGCGTCCAATCGAAGGCCAATGGCCTCGTTCCGTGGCATCGCATTTGTCAATATTTGATTAAGCGTAGTGGAATAAGCCTCACAAAAAGTTAAATCTGTTTACTTATACAAAAGCAAAAAAAGTTTAAGTCGATGTTCTGAGAATGATGAGCATGACATCACGTCGTGCGAGCCGAGAACAATGTAAAGAACCCCGTATTAATGTCTTGAACAACAAAGAATAGATAATAAAAATATGCAAATTAGATAACGCTTAGATAAGAAAGAACATTTTTACCTCGATTGTAAAACGAAAACATTATTTCCGAAACACTTTTTACAGTTTAAATCCGAAATAAGACATCAAAGTATCTTAATCATGTCAATCAACCGACAATATAATCAGCAAATTAAATGAGTCATTAGTATTTGTAGAAAACACACATGTCGTCCAGCCATTCTCTGTCTCATAAGTCTCGTTACCCACATCTGTCATGCTTACGGTTACGTTGTTAACACATGTTAGCTAATGGCCCCTTCCCGACATACCACGTGTATGTTGACGCTCGCTACGTGCTTATAAAAGAAACGTATGCTCGTAAAATGCTCACGAAGTCATCCTAAACACGAAAATAACGAAGTAAAGAACATACCTACTTCAAAAGTAGTATTAACGGTAATAAAGCTAATAAAGATGCAATCATCAAACGGAGTTAGTGCAAAATGCAATAGCGAATTGCGATGCACAATGGAAAAGAAACGAGAATGAAGCGTGCGAAGTGGTGGTGCGCGACGTGGGAAAGCGAATGGCGGCTGTGGCGCTGTCGGCCATCTTGGATCGGGCATTCGGGCTCGGTCGGAAAACATCACGTGTCCATGCGTCCGCCTGGCAACACCGCGCAGCGTACACGCGCTAAACGGAGCGGAACAATTCGTGTACACCACGTGCTTTTTTATTTGTGCAACATTCCGATGGCCGATGGCTATTGAATTTATTGATTGGTTCGCGTACTCTTTCAGCAGCTGCATTGGTTAAATATTTTAAAGTGCCTGTATTGCATATAGGTAGGTAAATGGTACGAGTGTTACTATTATTCAAATGTAATGTAGAGAAAACCAGACGTAATAAACAAAATATCACTATCACCAGTCCAAAAAAATGATGGAAAAAATTGTTACTTTGTTTACACATTCTGACACGACGCCTGGTGGAATAATGCCCCTTCGAAGGCGTCGAAGCGGGCGAGACGAGACGGAGACAGAACGCTGGTGCTAGACTAGTTGGGCTATATAATACAACAGTCGCGATTGCCACGTAGGGGTGAGTGCTTGTCCGAGGTGTTCAAAACCCGTACAGAGACGCCACGTGACAAAATGAGCGGAAATCCACGGGTTCAATCGCGAGGACGTTCCTATTGCAGTGTCAACGGATGCTTCAATTCATCGGAGACGAAACCAAATCTCTCGTATTTCAAACACCCTAATGACGCCAAAAGATGAGTCAACATTCATTTTATATACTTCATACATACTTCTTCTTCTCCACAAATATTATAAATGTGTAACTCTTTTTGTTTGGAACCGTTTAACGACTAAACGGCTGATCAGATTGTAATGAAATTTGTCAAGGAGATAGATTTTTAACTTGGGAAGGACAGAGGCTATACAACTATCACGCTTATAACTTAGGGTGATGAGCCAGTAATGCATTGTGTCCATTTTCCACAACCGATTGATAACTGACAACTGTCATGACATTAATTAGAATAGAACGGCCATAAGCCAAGACAAATCACGAACCTGATGCGTACGAAGTCTTGGGTAACATCTCGTTTTTTTTTTACGTTTTTGATGTGATAATTGCGAGATTGACGCGAACAGAGAAGTCTTATCTCTGTCCTTCTCACTGATAGCGTAACTGTCACTATCGCTTTCATCAAACGACGCCGGTGAACGACCCCGCTTGCACCAAAAATCTCTAAGTACCCACATTTAGAGCTTAACGAATTAAAAATCATTCTAATCGTATTTTTGACAATAGTCACAAGTATATGGTCAGAACAGAATGTAATAACGTTACGCACCGCAAATGTTTATTATACAATTGTGTAAAACCTAAACAAAGGAAGAATTCCCCTGTAGATTTGTGAAAATGGCTTCTTCAGATTCAGAGCAATAAGATTAAACAACTGCCATATAAGGAAGTGAACGTATTTGAAACGAAAACAAAGCTCAGAAGCAATTTAAGATTTTGACTTCCGATTACAATCACCAAGAATTTGATAAAAATCATAGTCTTTTCGAAGTTAGCCACTTCCTGCTGTAGAAATGTAAGGAAAAACACGAATTTAAATTATTCAGATTATATACCAAACCATATAAAAATAAACCTGGTTTCATGGAAGAGAGCCGATACCGCGGCTACAAAGAATAAGTCCACTGTAAAAGTTTGATAGCCGTGACTCGTGCCTAGCGATAACTTCATTCAGTTTGATAAGAAAATGGATACAAGATTTGTGTCATGCTTTAAAATGGCAAATTGTAGGAACAACATAGGAGAATTAGTTTTTAATAGTATTATCGACGAACCCTATATTTGCCCACCGTGCGCTTGTTTCCCTAAGACTTATCTAGTAAAGCTTAAATCTAACAATAATGCTTTTAGTTTGTCCCGAGCGAATGTTGGCAAAAATTATTGTGAATCGTTTTTAAATGCTTATAAAAACATAGAATAATAACCATGCAGATACTAAATCCTTGCGTTTTATTTAACGAAGCATAATCTAGGAGTACGTCTTAATGTATGATGCGCCTGAAGAGCAACAAATAATATTTATAAGTGTCTTATTGTCGCCGTTGTAAATGCAGATACTTACTTTGTTTTAGTCTAAATTTATTAATTTTTAAGTAAACAGATTTTATGTCGATTTGCAGAGGTCATTGTTACGCCTAACTCCGCGTGGCATAATAATTTTGTATTACGGTATTTAGAATCAGAATGTCTAGAATTATTATGTAAATAAATAGTAAGTAATTCTGTCGTTATTCCAGACAAATTCGCATCAAAATTCCGACATGATCATTTAATATGTACGGCGCGTCTCGACAGCTGATAGGATAGGGTACACAAGAGCATCAATCTTACGACGATCCTAAAAAGGTGGGCTCCGTTATGTAACTCGCTTTTGTGCGAACGTAAATAGGCGAGCAGACCGAATACATTATGCAAAGAGTTTTTATCTCGACGCCTCTCTTAGGACACGCATTGGCTGTTTCTGTGTAGTCGTGCATGCAAATGCGATAATAGACCTCTTGGTCCTGCCGCGGGCTAACTTTGCTTCAAACGTATCCAATTAAGCTACTGGATTAACTGGATTTTGCGTCAGATATATCCGAACATTTTTCGCAAATTTTATCTTATCTTGTGAGTTAAATTTACTTCATGATAAAATACTAATTTGAATAATATCCCGGGGTTATCATTACATAGCCCCAAAAGATAACAAAAAGTCAACAAAAGCCAGCTCGAACACAGAGCTCTTGCCAGTTCGCTACCATCACGTAATTCGTGAAATTCAACGACAAAAAAGTGGTTAAAAAACCAGCCAGTTGGCAAAAAAATTAACGGCAACCAAATCTGTAGAACGGGACAGAGGTAGTGGATTGCAACCGTTAGAAGGAGACGGATGTGCACGCCATCTTGCCTGCATCAAGTCTTTAGTCACGCGCAGTAAAACAGCGTTTCTATTTTTTGCGCGCTCTCGTCTGACCTCGTTGGTTTATCGTTATCATACAGCTCTAATAATAAATGGATTTTGCTCGTCATGGAATGTGCGCGCACAACAAGCGGGCATAGCAATAACGAAGATAACCTTAGCCCCGGGCCCCGAGTCTCATCAAATTTATTGGCTTGCAATATGCAGCCGCTCCATTAATTGCACAAATTACCCTATCCACTAAATCAATTTACGTTATACGGTCAAACTGGCTTCCCGTTGTAATGGTTATTGCGTAGATTAGTGAGATTACTCGTATAACAATGCTCTATATTGTTGTGTCTACTGGTGTTTTCGATAAAGTACGGCCCACTTGACCCCTTAATAGTAAAGTTCATAGTCAATTAGTGCAGCAACACAGTTGTGAACTTTCGACGTCTGTGTGCAAACGAGATACAATTGGCCGCCTTTCGAGGCTGCCCTGTTCAATAGAGACGTTTTAAACTAATAATCACGATAGTTCGTGACTCAGTGTTCAATAAGAATAAACTATGTACTTGTTAATCACGTTGCGTGACAATTTACAATTTGTTATAAAATATTTAATTTAACATTATCTGAATTAATTCGTTGTTGGTTATGAAAGCACCGTTTTTCATAAAACGCGGCGGATATTTCCGAGGCGAGTCAAGGACGAATCGAACACGAAGTCATTGAGCGGCGATCACGAGTGAAGCGCTTTTATATCAGATGCGATGATTTACTGACTCAATAATGTGGCCATTTAGTCATTAATCATCATGCTCAGACATGATTTGTGACGTAACATCGTGCAATATCCATAAAATACAGTTAGTGCTGGCTCTGTATACAGATGACTTGTAGGCGACATAAAATTCCTTTACTGCTATAAAGTACATCTTAGTTAGCTGCACAAACTTCAAGATCTAATAAGAAGAAATGTGAAGAAAAATGAATTCTATGTCTGTGAAAGTCTACGGTGATTAAACTGAGACATTTTCACGTAAGTTTATAAAACATACACAGTTTACACACGCTTCTTTTGAGAAAACTTTACTAGTTAGAATAACTCCGGTCGTTTGGGAAACAAAACTAACTTGCAGCAATGAATAAGAAGACACTATAAATTAACTCGAGTAATGTAATACAAAGTTTATTCGCAGCCAGACAGCAATTACGTCGAGAACTTTAAGCGGTATTCACGAACACCAAAGAGGAGGGAGGCTTCCCTCCCCGCAACCCTCCCATCGCTCACCCCTTTGAAACGGTTCAAACTCACAGCAGGGGGGGAAATTGTCAAAGTTCTCCCACCCGCGGATTCTATCCGATTATTTTGGAATCTTTTAGGACTTCTAACTTTGTTTGACACTTGGGGAACTGAGAGAAAAAGTTGAATGTTCAGTGGATTAATTGAATTCACCGCGATTTCATTTCGTATTGTTACAGTGGGGGCGAAACTTGTGTTGTGGGTACTTGTTGAGCGGATACAACATTACTTCTACTTAAGTAAACACCCTTCACCGTTTTACCGTTACTCATCGGTTTGTGATTCGTATCGGTAGCTAGAGAATGAATTCCAAATTACACAATCCAATTAAAATGTGAACGAAAATTGAGGGGTTTCATCACATACTCGCAACAAATGAAAGACGAAGAAATAGCGAGTAAACACGTTATTTTAAAGGAGTTTAAAGGAGGAAGGCTGCAAGACGACAGGAGTTAGGCGCATTCCACAAAGTTGGCAAGTTCGGAACTTCTGCTGGAACTTGGCTGCTTCAAAACTGTAATGGGTGGAAGCAGATAATCTGCTTGTCACTGTAAGCAAACTTCGCTAATATGATCAGTAATTACTTTCCAAGCATGATCTTGATTACGCTGAAGAGTGTTTTACTGAGCGAGAGAGGATATATTAAGATTATCAACTCGAGTCTTTGATCTATATTATATTATTATTATTATTTGATCGATAGCCTTTAAAACCAAAACAATTTTATTCAATTACGGCTGTTGAACTTTACTCTGATTAGAAGTTTTAAGTTCCAACTGTGTCAAAGCATTGTAGCAAATAAAATAACAAAATAAGGTCACAAAATAATCAGACAAATATTGGATTGCCCAGTTATACGTACAAAATAAAAGTTAAACGAGTTAGACGCCAATAACTTACCTAACACAATTACCTACCCAGTAGACGGGGAGAAATAAAACTGTAGCAATAAAATTAGAACAATAAACAGCTAGCATAAAAATATGACAATCCGTTCAAACTTTCATTTTAATGAAATAAAGAAACAAAGAATAACAAGAAAGTTTCATAACGACCAACTCTTGGAGAACCTGAACTGAACGTCATACTGCGAAATATTAAACTTGATAATGTTTAACTTTCCATGCCAAGTTGAAGTCTGGAAGTGTATAATGGTGTTACTGAATTTACACTTAAATGTTTAAGTGAGTTTATTCCTGTTGAAGATATTTTATTTGTTTGAGAACTATTTTATTATTTTTATTTATAAATCTATGTAATGTTATTTTCAACTTGAAGTGAAGATAATGATGAATTTTAAGAAGTCAGATAAAGTTTATTTATTTGAATAAATGTTGACTTGTTTAATATTATGTACAGAAAACGATAAACGTTTTGATTGACACACAATAAGACAATGTTGCAGATAAGCGTAGTAAACTCCAACTTAATACAAACAAGTATACGTGAGACTTGGCATCTCAAACTCGATGAATAACTTACTGACACAGAACTTCACTTCGGCCGCACTTATACATACAATTGAGTTGTACGGATTCAACAACTTTGGAAATTGATTATTAACTCAGGACTTGGTATTGCAAAGGAAAGAGAAACTCTATTTAATTCTGTCTTCGTTTTAAACTTTGCGAAAACATAAAATTTTGTCTCAAGTTATAATAACTAGAGGAAAACAATATTTATGACTTTGCGAAATACGTTTCTAATGCAATGATGGATCACATTGATTACTTTTCCTGATGGTAAATTGGTTTGAAGATTGCTGGCATCTGTTTCTCCTTATTAGACTTCGAAGATTAGGGTCTCGGAAGCTAAATTACTTCATACGATCATTATGTTGAAACGGCAAGTAATGAACTTCGATGGTGCGTACCTAAATAAATTATCTCTGATAAAATAATTATTATTTACAGGTAAATTACTAAGCGAACCTCTAATCAGAGATTAATTAACTTTGAAAGTAATTAGTGCAGACATCACTTAATTAAACTTTCGATTGAATTTAGTGAAAGTCAAATATTTTAGGAGAATTAAAGATTGTTAGGTACGAACTGATAATATTAATAATTAAAGACTTAGCAACATTCTTATCAAATTAGAATTATTTTATCTTGTCAAGTTTTTTGAAGATAAAATGTCGTATGATATTTACAAGTTTTCACAATTACAGGATAAACATCTTACGGTTATCAACAACTTTATCGTCGAATGTATGTCTGGAATTCCGCATTGATAGGCGAGCTCTTTTGGTTTATCATTCATTAGGTACATTTTGCAACATATTTTCGTCATCCAACCCTAGTTTACCGTCAATAACATCTCACTCCACCACACACTCAAAACAGATTGATTGTTGGTTACTGATTTCATTATAAACAAGTTTAACAAAAACAAATATCAATATATAAGCTAATCTGGTATTACAATCTGTGTGAGTCGTGACCACGTAAAGTTTCTACAAACCCTATTTGGTATTCAACGGATGTAATGAGTCCCAAATCCACGGCCACTAGGGTAAAACAATAACTGTAAATTAAGCTGGAAACTCATTAAAAGCGAGTCGAGAGAGGACGATGTCGGTGCTTCAACATGTTTTATACGATCGAACTTTAATTGGGAGGACCGAGGTTCACGTGATATTTGTTAACTTACTCAAATTGGTCTCAATTCTCAGTAAGTCCTCGCCAGTTCGCCACTTTTTGTAAACGTGTTTTTTCAGAGTTTATACCTTTGGGCCGTTACATAACGTTTCATTTCTGCTGTGTGTTTTTTTTTGTATTGCTGTTTATGTAAAACGCTCTTTTACGACAACATTGTGGGAATGATACTCCTCTCATTCCGTTTAAAAAAAATCAGAATTTTATGGCTATTACGAGCTTTACGATTTTAATATTTTCCAACCATTTTTGTAGCTTATGAGTTATCACAGCGGGTATGAAGGCTTAAGGTACTTGATTCCGTGAAAATGATTCTACATTTATATACAAGTTAACTCCAGCAAAGGTCAATCCGGTCGTTTATATAGAAGGGAAACCATCAATCAACATTTAGTTGATACGACCACTTGGAATACGATTACTTGTACATCGACGTTGGCGCATTTCCAATTCCACTTCAGATAGCTATTTACAACCACAGAGTTCATGTATGTACTGACTATAAATAAAATTCTACTAATTGTAATAAAATGCCATAAAACATTGATAAGCAATGAATGCTGCTGTAGATAGAAATGTCAACGAAGGAGCGTTGTATTATGATAAAAGTATGTTGAAATGTGTGCTCAAGATAAGTAGAGAAAGTGATTTAAAACATGTTAAACAATGCACTATTAAGTTTAATGTACACGATATGATTGAGAAAAAGATTGTGTAAGAAATGCGATAAAAGTTAGTGTATATATATTGCTTACTTAAAAGTACCTGAGTCATCGCTTTTACGGTTTGTTTTCCTTTTTACTACGTTTCGAATTGGAAGTATAATTTATGGCTTCTCGTTTTGGATAACGACGGACAAGAATCGTATGAAGTTTAGCCCCAAACAAACAATCTATTAACGCGGATACGTTTACACGTTTAAACGAAGACGTTGTACAAACAGCGTTTATTTTAATTTGCACTTGTGGAAAACCCCACACTACGGATCTAGTATTGTAATAAGATACGAGAACAAGCCCTGACTACTACGTCATCAAATGGAATCAACAGAAAAAACTTTTTTGCAAAAAATAAAACCGACTTCCAAAAAAAAAAGTGGAAAATAACTTTATTTCCGGAAGTCGGTGGCTTTTGTTGGTTTCGTTGACTTTTTTGCCACCGACTTCCGGAAATAAAGTTATTTTCCACTTTTTTTTTTGGAAGTCGGTTTTATTTTTTGCAAAAAAGTTTTTTATTTCAGCATTTTTAGTTATAGTATTAGGATATAATTCGCAAACACGGTTATTTTTAGCTTTTTAGTGCGTAGGTCCCGTCTTAAATACAAGCTTTAGGCAGTTGTCTCACCAACGACGAGAAAACGACTAACTATCGGCTATTTTCTCGCTCAAGAAACGTACAATAGAATACTTTCCGTGTGAATAAAAGAGATGCATATACAAACAGTTGATCGCTGACTGTTCACACTGCCGGCGAGCACTCGCTTCACTAGTTTGTCGCTGAGCGACAAGAGCTATGAAAGATAACACTCACTCGGCGATACTCGCCAAGCGATTAGAAATCACGCCGAGAGAGCAACCAGTGGTCATGTCATTTGGTCGCGTATGAGGCCGCAAGACTGACTGTACGCTTGACTGCCGCGAGCGAGTGATGCGAGTAATCGCCCGCCTCACTCGCACACTCGCTTATAGCCGAGCTACACAAATATCGGAACTACGCACTTGCTCCCCACGTCTCGCTAACTCGTTTCTAGTTCTAGCTCTACTCGTTACTCGTTAATCGTTGCCGGTGAGACAAGTGCCTTAGTTCCACATCACGCTATAGTATTTAATACTATCTAAATTATGCTTTAGTTTAAAACCAATTCAGAAATCATACGCATCATCGCCTAGGGGATACAGCTGATACTTGATCTAATGATTGATTATGTTTCTTAATGACTGGGTGAGGGGAGGGGAGGGGGTACGGGCACCCTGCTCCCACTCGCCTGCCTACCCTGGCGAAACCCATACTTATACATGTGATTGCAGCAATCACGGCAGATTTGCGGTCATTTATTGAAGAGTTCCGTTGTATATCACTGAAGATCTATCACCAAATTAAAATACAATCACCTCAAAAACAAAAAACTGCGATGACCTTCCAAATCATAGTGCATAGCGTTTTTTGTTCATTTGTCTTCGACAACCTCTAAAATTATATCATCAACGTAGACGAAGTCAATCTAATACGCATTATTAAAGATAACTCAAAAACTACTGGCCGGATCTTGATTTTTTTTTTATGGGACCAAACGACAACCACCAGCTTTCGAATAAAAAAAGAATCATCAAAATCTGTTCACCCAGACCAGAGTTATGAGGTAACAAACACAAAAAAAAAAAAAAAAAAAAAAAAAAAAAAACATACAGTCGAATTGAGAACCTCCTCCTTTTTTGAAGTCGGTTAAAAACAAGCAAACATGATGGCCGGGTAAGAAATACCCAAGATAAAAACAACAAAAAAAAAAAACAGCAAAAATTTAAATGTTAAAAACTTCATCACAATAACAATATGACATAATTTCAGTACAAGATAATGCAATAAAATGTTTTGTTCATACTACTAGCGGTTACATTAATCATGAAAAAAACTTAATTCGTAAAGTCTAAATGCCCTTGAGATTGCGACCATATTCTGTCGTTGGAGCGAAGCCAACCAATTCGCGATACAGCATTAATTCACTTACTTAACACATCGTTTTATCGTTTTCAACATCGAGTTGTGACATTGCATATTGTAAGGAAATGTTAATATTAGCTATAACAACTATAACGTCGCACATATATGAAACCAGTTTGACAATACACTCAGACAGTTCAATAAAATGACTAGGATAATGACTGCAGTATTAATGTTTCAGTAAGCTTCTTTTAAATAAAAATCCGCATAAACAATTGCCTCGTTCACGGCCGCGATCTTTGTGGATGTAATAAAATTGTCTCCAGCTCTTGACGTTTCCTCATTGCGAGGGTCACGACCTCTTACATCGTCTCTTTATGTATTTCATCTCAATTTTATACGCTGAAATTTTCCCAATGTTCAAAGTCAAATTATTCTCATTGACGATTATTTGAGAGAACGTCGCCCGACATAAATATTGTCCTCTGTTCATTGTTTCCAATAAAAAATATGATAAATGGCAGCCATTACGGTGGGCCGAGTTTGGCGTGCCGCCACGGTCGTCAGCCTCGCCTTGACCAACATTGAGACGTGATCCGAGATGTCCGTCTCACTGTATGCGCATATTGATTACCAGATTATAAAGTTCCTTAGCTTAATTTGTCTGATGCATATTGATACGGAGCAGTTTAAAGAATAATTTGAATGTAAATGTTTACAAATTAAAAAGGAGGTTCTTCATGTTCATTTTTCTACAAAGCTAATCTTTATTTAGGCGAATTCTTACGCGATCTGACGTAATTAAACTGAGAAAACGGATAGTTCAATACTTTATTGTTACCTTGAAGTAATTGTTATTTATTTAGCAATTAATTGTGAGTTAGTCACGACAGTAAACAGTGAAGACGTCAGACACTATTGACCAAGTACTCAGCAAGTCCTTAAATGTCAGAGTAGAACGCAAACGAGCCACGTGGGCGCGTTCCCACATTTTATTCCATTCTTGTCACATTTATTGCTGGAACTCGCCCATTCTCTTGATTAAATATGCAAATAGAATCGTTTATTTCCAAACCATCGTTCATTTGTAATCTAGAATATAATTAGAACATTCATTAACAAGGGAAATGGGTATAAATCGTTAGCGTAGGTAGCCGTAATATAGTGTCTGGTTTTAATGATAAGTGTTTGTTTTACAAAATTATGTTAACCCTTTGAACGGCAGAGCATAAAAGCACGTGCGTGCCCTTCACTCCGAGCAAATCATGTTACCTAAATTTTTGTCACATATTTGTGTCGTTTGCGTCAAGGGCAAGTAAGCGCATTACTTGTCATATATATGTGACAATGGCGTTCGAAATGATAAACATCTAAAACATGCGCTAATTGATGAGAAGAGAACGAGGGAATTGAAAATGTATTTTTTGGATCTATTTCCATGTTGCATTCATTTTATTAAACGTACATTCTCATGTCCCGTCGAGAGCTAGCAGACAAACAATTTTATTAAGTGACACACGATTGTGGCTCTGATAAAGGCCTAATGAAAATAAACTATGGTTGTGACCTAGTTCACAATCGTACGCTAGTTTGTATAAAAAGATAACACGCCGTTTCCAATGATAAATTTAATAATGAGGATTTCTATTATCAGACACAGAAACACTTAGAGATAGCGTCTATGTAAAAACACGTGAACAAGTGAACGCTCAAACCGTATCTGTAGACGAACAATTAATGAAACAAAGTCACATGATTTAATAAGTTTTGTAGGTACATTGTGTTGTATTGTGGATTGCAACTATTTTATAGGATTATTTCCTCATCATTTTCAATAAAAACTTGTTCAAATTACAATTGAACGTCAGCAAGATAGTGAGTAATGTAATGGTATAAATAGGGAAAATGGAATGCATAATAAATAATATTTGCGCAGTAGATAATCAAATTCATGTTCATAGAATACGAGAAAAACATAGCTGCGTAGGTAAGCTGTTTATTTTCCTGTGGAAGCCGAAGTATCGTCTGGAAAGTATCAATATGTAGACACCATAGAGTTGAGCTCGGTTTTAATATTTTTTTTATTTATTTGTCCATCGCTCTGGGTGGAGCAGAAGGGGGTGTCAGACAGCGTCAGACAGCCTTTTACTGACTAAAACCTATCCACGTGCTTTTTTTGCACCTTGTGATCCGTGCTCGCGATATCTCCCTGGCCGCTCTGCTTTGCTGATTTCTCTTTGAGGAGAGAGAGTTGCGTTCCATGAGTTACATGTGGACCTGCACTACACAATACAAAAGCTTACACTAACTGGACATGTTCACTCAAATTCGTTCGAAGTCGTTCAAAGGACAAATTATTTCTTTTGTTGTTTTTTTTTTATTTTCTTCTGAAAAGATTTTTATTGATCTGGAAACCCTAGCTAAGATTATGTCTGGACTTGAAAAGGGACTGTAATTTTTTTTAAAGTTTGCTGCTGCTGTTTCTTCGCAGCGTAGTCAAGAAAAAAATATTAATTTTGACCTGTTTTTTATCATTTACTCATTGAATACTTCTTCATAAATTCTTACGGGATACTAGTGTTTATGGACGAAAGGCGACGGGCTACTAACATTGTGTATTGTTATGATTTTCAAACCGAATCCATTAGCTCCACATGGCTTTTAACATTAGCAACACACTTCTCCTTTTGTTTACTGCTTTATGCTTCCGTGAAAGAAATAAAACAAGCGATAAGTAAGTTCTGGGAAAGTTTCTAATACGATCTATTGTCACGGCATTGTAACGAGTTCAATATCGGCGGATAACTTGATATGTGAATGTGTTCGTGCGTGATTTCGTTCATGTTACCCTATCGTACTTATGTATGACTGGCATTATTTTTTGCGATTGATCAAACGATAAAGGCTGTATATCAATTTAACAGAACAAAAGATACACTTACAAGCTATTTATCATTCAATAATCATTTAAAAGTATTATTAGAATTCTCATTAGCAGTCATTCTAGATCAAGATTAATAATTTTATATCAAGTCAAAAGCCGTTATCGTTTTATATCATAAATTTAATCTAGACTTGTTCGCAAGGTGTGTCAATGACATCATTTTATATCTATTGAAACGATATTTTATTATGAGATATTTTGTGTTTTTTATCCGCTGTGATTTACAATGGCAACATTTGGGAGATGTCTGGCAAGTATTTTGGCTTGGAGCCCAACATATCACATGTGCATTTATAAGCATTCGTATGAAAATATAATGGTTAAAGTACGTCTGGAAATGCAGTTACAATAAATGAAAACTGACACGTGTGATATATGGCACTAAATTCGTGACAGTTTGAGTACATTATGAGTTGTTTTGATCAAATGCTTGGCTTTGTGACTCAAGGGAGTATGAATGAATTAAGAATGATGTATTTCTAGAACGTAAGTCTGGATACTAAGTGAGGTAGTAATTGTATGTGTTTAAAATCATAGTTATGCAGACAGCATAATTCATAGCGAACTTAACAAGCAGATGCAGTGACACGGGCAAGTAGCCGTGGAATAATTTTAATAAATTAACTTCATATAACGTGAACTCTGTGACTAAATTGTCGCTATCTATATCTATACTTAATATATAATATATATACTACATATAGTATAATGATATTATTAAGAGATAAAGTTTGTGAGGTTGTAGCGGGTAATCTCTGGATCGACTGAAACGATTTTGAAAATTCTTTTACCAATACCAAGCCAAATTATTTTTGAGTGTTATAGGCATATATAACATCACGCTACAACACTAAGCGAGCTGGGCAGCGTGTGAAACCGCTAGACACATCTATGTCTAATAAGTTTTTACATTATAGCTTGTTACAATTGTTTTGTATCTTCATAAATCCTACTAATTTTATAAATACAAAAGTTTGTGTGGTTGGATGTTTGTTACTCTTTCACGCAAAAACGATCGAACGGAAATGGATGACATTTTGTCACATAGATAGTTTATCACCTGGATGACGCTTTGGCTACGTTTAATACCGGTCTATGCGGGTGCGCAGCTAGTAAGTAATACTTAAATATGTAAGCAAGTAAGCTTAAGAACAAAAACAACCCAACAAAAGAGGTTACTAAAAGGGTTCTAGATATAAAAAAGGTAATACTAGCAGGGTAATACTAGCACAATTAAAACGGTATAGGATTCACAGGAAGACAAATGGCTAAATTTCCGCTGAATCGTACCATTTCATTCAATCAATTCCTAGTATCTATGGGGACAAATGTCTATTGATTTTCCTCGGTCACAAATGCGTCACCATTGACGTCACATGTTTATTTTTGATCCACACTGGTTTATTACTGAGTCGTGAATCTAACATTCTAGCCAATTTCGCATTGTGATCGCTGTGACAGTTTCCCGGCCATATTTCACCAAGTAATAGGTATTCTGTATGGATTCGGTAATTTTCTTAGAAATGTGGTTACACTTTCCACTTTATTGAGTTATACAATGGATGTGTACTTCCTGGAAACGCTATTGATGTTGGGTACGAACGGAACTTTGTTATAAATACTTGCAAAACCCTTCAATGTTCAGGGAAAACTTCTTTTCATTTTCTTTGTGTAAAAGTACTTGCACTTTACAAAACACGAGATTACTTGAGTAAAAGTCATTATTTAAAATATGATTTTTAGTCTGTAGTTTAGTAATTGTTTGAGTTTAGAATTATTAGCTTTGCAATGTTTAACGGTTTATTGCATAAGTAATAACTCTACCTTGACTTTAGATACGGGTGTAAATCCCGATGTTATTCGACTAAATCGAAAGATTCGAAACAAATTAGCGTGTTATCACTAACGATTCGGAAAGTCACGACCGTTTAGCACGGATAACAGAGCGAACTGTAATCAGGTCGACAAATATCGCTTTACGTGCAATGAACGAGACTCATGGGAAATTAATTCTCCACGAGGCTTCGGCGCTTGATGACCTCGCAAACAGCACTTATTTGATGGGCATATAAATCTGCTTATTATATTATTGATATTACAAAAAAAACACGGCCAAGAGCGAGTCAGATCTGGAGGCGATAGTCCTCGCGAGCCTGTATGAGTGGCGCGCGGAGGCACTACACCGGGGGGAAACTCCGCTACCCGCTCAGCGGACAGACCTCCGGTGCGATCTCATGGTGGCATGGAGAGAGCGACTGTCGCAACGCCGTGCAGGGCACGCCACAATAGCGGCGGTAAGTCCCCCTCTTTGAGGAGTGGCTGGAGAGGCGTCATGGCGTCCTCACCTACCGCCTGACGCAGGTCCTCACCGGACACGGAAGCTTCGGGAGGTTCCTGCATATAATCGGGCGGGAGGAAACGCCCGGGTGTCACCATTGTGACGATCGCCCGGAGGACACGGTGGAGCACGGCAGCGGCGATCTCTCGCGTCCGGCCCTGGTTCAGTCCATGGTCCGGAGCGAGAGAGAATAGGAAGCGGTCGCCTCCTTCTGCGAAGCAGACATGCTAGCGAAGGAGGTGGCCGGGCGTTTGAGGGAGAGAACCTCAAACCAACCCAACCGCCGCGGGAGGCGTCCCGGGCGCCGGGCGCCGCGAGACGACTCCCGGCCACCGTAGATGCGGGCCTGTGGACGGTGAGCAATGGGTAGCTCACCGTCCGTCCGTCTATTGACGACAGGCCGTATCGCCGGCGCGTTTGTGTTTCACGCGCGCCTCAAAGAGATGTCAGCAAAGCAGAGGGGCTTGCCAGGGCCTCCGCCTGCCGGTGTTGCGGGTTATTCGAAAGAGATACCGCGGTCCCGGAACATAAAGGGCAATAGAAGGAACATGGGTGGGTTTTAGTCAGTAAAAGCCTGACACGCCCCCCCGCTCCGCCCAGAGCGGGGTAAGTTATTTGAAGATTTCCCACCCCAAAAAAAAAAAGAACGAGTCAGATTCGGGAACCGAGGGCACGTTAAGCTGTTAGTCCCCGCTGTCATTTGTAGATCTTTGAAAGTCTGACAACCAGTCTTACCAAGGGGTACCGTATTACCAAGTACTAACTGAGTTGTGGAGGTCAGATAGGCAGTCGCTCCATGTAAAATACTGGTATTCACTTGCATCTGGCTAGACTAGAAGCCGATTCCAACATATGTAGTCAGGAAAAAGCTAAGATGATGAACCTGCAAGTTCATTGATGCAAAACAGGATGGCAGAGATAGTTCCGTTGAAGAAACATTGCGAAAAAACACCAGTTGGTCTGGCCGGTACTGGTTTTAAAGTTATACAGGGCTAGCAACCCGCCCCGGTTTCGCACAGGTGCTATGTGGATACTAATATACTAATACTAGCTGCGGTTTCACCCGCTGCTCCTTCTCACTTAAGGGTTTGAAAGATAGATAGTAGCCGTTTCTCAGACTTACAGAATAAATATGCATAAAAAATTAACGAGGAAAGAATACTGTGACACGAAAATTTTATATAAGTATTAGATTATACATAATTATAAAATTTCCTCTTGAATCACTCCATCTATTAAACTTATTCTACCACATCAAAATCCGTTGCGTAGTTTTAAAGAACTAATCATAGCGTGAAGCGACTTTGTGTTAAACTATGTAGTGATGATGGTTTAAAAAATAATGAGATTTATTTTAAAAATCCCTTTTGTAATCGATAAACTGTAACCGCACTAACGAATACTAAGTATGATATATAAGTATACAAGTAAGCTATTTTTGTATTCGTACTTAATATATTTTTCCGAAATGGCGAAAGATAAAATATGATTAAAAAACACATTTCATTGTGCAATCAACTAAAGGTTAAAGTAATAAAACTGATAAATAAATACATAACAATATTGACTGTCTACTTAAGATAAGAATAGAATTGAATGTCTCTAAAGTTTGCCTTTGCCTAGCTGTGGGACGGAAAATTATAATGTTGATAAACACAATGTTGTTTTACCTTCAGATTTTGTAGATGCTGTGAATCTCTGTGTACCTGCAACAACAAACAAATAAATTGTAAACAAGTTTTAAACAGTCAATGATTAGTATCAAGGATGTGGCTAAGAAATAATCCATCCATTTGGGTTGATCTTCAGGTAAACCCGAGTTTTCCTAGGTTGGTCTGCGGATGGTGAAACAACTATTACAGATCGAGTTGGTCCCGGCTGTGATTTGTAGAACTTTGGCAGTCCTTACAGGTAGTCGGTGGCCCAAAAGTTTGAACACCCGTCTTACCAACGGTATCGTATATAGTTGGGAAAAGGCTAGGCAGGAGATAGGTTAATGATATGTGTCAAGGTTTGATGACCATTTAAATTCATGGCCCCGTTTTCGATAGAAGACAATGGATTTGATTCCGACAAGACTTTTTTATTCCAGATATTTTCCCGAATAAGATAAGTTTTGAGGAAAAATATTCCAAAATGTGTTTGTTTTTTATCGTACGATGCTGATGATAAACTTATTTACTGTTTGATAAGGATTAAGTAGAGGAAGTAATGTGAAATACAATTGTTTTTTTTTTAAATAACTGGTATTGTATGCATAGAATTGTAACTGAAATTACTAATGTTTGTACGAAATTAAAATATATAAAACTGTGTCGAACAGAATTCCCGCTAAGATAACCTCGCTGATAACACTCAAGTTCCCGGTTCTAATTAATTAAATTACAATATCGAATTAAAAATATCAAAAGACTAACTAACCTACACGAACGTATCTTTGATCTATTTTCGAGTTTTATAATAGCAAGGAGCAGTGACACAATATAATATCAATGAATTAACTTTCGCTAATTTGAATTTTAATAGCACTATAAATCGTTGGCCTGACGTCGTCGGTTAATGAGACCGCCACTCCTTCGGGTCACTCCACCCAACGGTCCATTGCGCTAATTAATTGCCTGTTAAACTGCAGTTCCTTGTATGTTAATTCTTGATGGTGCAACTGACTGGCGTACATTCAAACCGGATTAGTTTATAATTGAGTTTATATGGTTGTAAAACTATAATGTTGTGGCTCGAGAAGTTTCACCGGTTGTTCGATCGGTTTATGGTCTTATTTTGCGTCATAGACAAGATTTATAGTGGCATTTTAGTACCTATCAGGATTTGAAGGATATCGCGGATGAATTAGGCAATGATAGTAGGTAATTTATATTTATTTTCTATTCTAATCACTAGAAAAGGTCATCGTTCTTGATAAAATCTTGCAACTTAAGTAAATAACATTAAATCATTCGTACTTCACACTTAAAACTGTTCACTGCGTGCTAGTTGCTAGCATTATACTCGTAGAAAGTGAGTGCGGAACACCATGGTTTCCACTGCGAAGCATTCTCTTGGTAACGGTACAGTGGTCCATCTATCATATTCAACTGCATGTCCGCTGACAGTCGCTGCTATGCCACTTAAATGTAGCTCTCGTCATGTGTCCGCTTGATTAGGATGGATTTATTTGTAGTGTATGTCGTCGTGAGGACGTGTCCGAATTGGTACAAACTCGGTTTTATATTCGACCACAGAATACCTATACATTTTAGCTCTTAGTCACGTAAGTCTGCAGTTATTGAGAATTTGTAGTACCTAGTACGCCTACGCGAATAAAACCGGTTTTTCAAAATGCGTCATGATCACAACGCACATTCCTTTCAAATGCCTACGAACTGCGAAAGCAAACACTAAATATTGCTTCCATCAACGCTAACGTTATTGTACACTATTTTTAAATGTAGTACTAACAAAGATTCCGTAATATTACGAAGGAAATATGATAGTTGTGTCATCATAACGCTGGCGGATATAACATGATAAACTATAATTATAAAGTATTCATAGGAAGTGACAATAAAAATCCTCGTTCGCTATCGCAGTGTTGCGACAAAGGGATACTTGGAGCTGTTATCGTACGTGCGATAAACTTGATAACTATCCTATATCGTGCACTTATAATACAGATAACGGTAACAATCTAGTGGTAGATTGCAAAACGCATGAATGTTTACTTATGTGCGAGCGATTCGACTGATAGCTTAAGTACACTAGATAAGGTTTTTCCGTTGATAACCCATTCAATAACAACCTTGACGATGACTCGACTGGTATTCGAGTATTAAAAAAAACAACTTTGTGTTCTAATTATACCTAACAAAAATATTTTTATCTTTATTTGTCCGTTTAATATCGTTTGACCGCTTTGACCTTTGTCCGAATAAATTTAAGATACTAATAATACATAATTATATTTTCTTGTTTCAAGGTGTGTATTTCGTCATCTGGTTCGTATACAAGAATACACCCTAATTGAAAGTGTTGACCTTGGAAGAAGTTGCTTTGTTCTATTTTTGTTCAATGTCTGAAGTCATTTTAGGGGTTTCGTGAATGCAAAAGGGTGAAATGTAACGACAGGTGCCACACATATGGTAAAAGAAATATGCTCATTTGCAACTGCTACAAAGAAATTAAATTTACACAGATTTCAAATGAAAACCGATACAAAAGAAAGACTTTTCATTTGAAAGTCGTAAACATCACAAAATTCTTTTGTGCAATATAGTTGGCCATTTCAATACAAGCTATTGTAGCAGAAAATCGAGTTTTGTTTGATAATAACTCAGCAAAAATTTATCAATATTCGAGCAGCAAAAGTCGTGAAATTCACGAATCTTGCGGGATTTGTATGCAAACAATCTGTTTCCGAATTCTTTCCCACAGCTGGTCAAAGGCTCTTTCCCAGCTCTCTCGGTGTTTTATATTTTATGTTTGCTTTCTTCAAGAATATTCTTATTTTACTGTAAGTTGATTTCTCTTGTCCTAGACTTCAAGTACCTACGTTCTTAAATAAAGTCAACCTTGAAAGGATCTTAATGATCTTCTTAATTACTAAACACAAATTACCTTCTTAAAATTTAATGAGTATTTAATGAAGTCTTTGTGTTCGTAACTGATGGATGTTCTTGACCCTTCCATTATAAAACAAAAAGAAGAATTATTTGCTTGCAGTCTGTCTTATTGTGTTAATTAATTCAACATCTTGGCATGCTAACTTTTGCTAAGTAACCGATACTTCAATTATTCAATACACTGGAGAGTTTCATCAGAAACCGTCCAATTTAGAATATTGGACGGTAAAGTCCCTTTTATTTATAATTAGTTATATAAATACACTAGCTGTAGTAACTGATATATAATAATAAAACAAACGGTATGGGGTCCAGCTGTACGAGGATCAAATGTCAAAATACATGATAAACTAAAGGTCACGTGGTAAGTCAAAATATAATAAGGCTTATCTTACAGCGAGCTCGTTTAGCAGAAGTCGGCCATCTGATCTGACACAGGCAGTGAGGGCATGACCCGCACCCGGCAGGCCAGGCATGCCGCAGTAATGGGACCAAACACTTCAGATCGGGTGTCTAAATAAACATTGACGACGTCTTTAGCTAGTTGCACTAAGAAAGTCCTCAACTTAACGAGTTTGTATAGTATCGCGTTACCAATTATGCAGAATTACCCACCTTCTTATTTTTAACTACCAAGTCCAACTATTCGAATGTTAACGCGTTTAATATTGAAAAGGTCATGAGTATATTTGTTAAAAAAATACCTGCCATACTGGTTTTATAAGTATTGCTAAAGACAACACAATTAATAAAAAATACAATTCAGTGTCAAACTGGAGGTCACACCGCGAGTACCTGATGTTAATAACAATCCTGTACAGAATTAAGACACATTTGCATAATTTAAACATTCAACATGTGTTTACCATATTAATGAGAATCGTGAATGTCTAAACAAACTCATATCTGACATAAGCCAAAGCATCTTAATGAAAACAAAAACCTGCACACAAGAATCTTGATGATGGTAGATTATTATAATTTAATTCATTATTCAAAGACAGATGTTACGTAACTTCTTATATAATAATTTCTATTTTCTGTAAAGTGTAATAAAGAACCGCAAAAGACGAAGTTTCTTCCCCTATTATTAGAATCTGAGGAAAGAGCATTAAAAGTTTGGCATTTCTTTTGAGAAGTTCGTTAAGTTGGCAGCAGTGGCGGGCGGGCAATATCGAACTAAACTCAGATTTATATCGGCTTACAACTTCTTTGACAACTGCCTGTAACGATTCACTTGATTGAGAAAGTTTGCTAACTCTTAATTTGTTACCGAGCTTTGCACTGATGACCTTTTACTTTCAAGTTCTGTGTTGCACACTGCGGTATTTAAAACTTGTTTCTGGGTGCCATTTTAATTGAAATATTACGGCTGTCAGTTTAAACGCATAATATGGACACGAGTGTCAAGTTTCACAACAACACCATTCAACATGTTTTAATTAAATATTCAAGAACTTTTGAATAATACTGCAACGAGGAAAATCTTATCTAATTAAGAATGGGCAAACATTTTAGGCATACATTAGACGACAAAGCTAAAATGTCATGAAACTCTTCCAGTGGTGTGTCGTGTTCGCGCAACTCCTTATCTCATGGACTGTTTCAACTTATACCCAGCTGTGTCAATTGAACGAGTATTTTATTCCAAGTATGTGTACGGGGACCGACAGTGTCTCTGCCTGTCTGACCTGCGGGTTGGTTTGAAAGAGATACTGTAACCCGAACGCTAAGGGCAAAAGGAACATGAATGGGTTTTAGTCAGTACAACTCTGATTTTTCCAAACCGCTCCCAGCTGGAGAAGTCACCTGATGATTTTCTAACCGATAACCTTACCTAACTAATAAAGAAGAGTAATGTGTATATTGTTGTACATTAATATTAAAACTTCCGATACATACAGCTGATATTCAATATCTTACTCATACTGGTGAATATTTTATTAGCTCAGTTGTTTCTAAGGTTACGCCAAAGTGACCTATGCTAAACAATGAGGCGGCAATGTCGAAAGCGCATTCTTTTTCTCACCTATTTATTTCATTGTTTATTTTGTCTGCATTGAGCTGGTTTTTTAAAAGGTCAGTTTATTGTTTGAGGAATTTGCTCTTTCCTCTGATTAATGCTAAATTGCTTAGGTATTTTCTTTCACTTCAGAATGAAATTCAATTACTCGGTCAACCACAGTCTGACCAACCTCAATGACAATTTCACGATCGTCCTAGTAACAAAATTGTCTTCTGGAATTGATTTCAGTGACTATTAATTTCATTTCCTTCCGTACTGTTGACTATGGACATAATTTATTGTCTAAGTATTATATCTTGAGTCATGGTTGAAATGATTGAAATCAAAGGACACTGGAATTTCAATAACAGCTCAGGTTTACGATTATTACTTTTGGTATTATTCTTACTATCAAGAGAAATAAATAAGCCTTTATAATTCCTGATTAGATGTTTTTTAGTTACATAAACGAAGCTTATCAAGATGATAACGTTTTTATTAAAACAAGTCCATGTAGACATAATATTTTCACGATTCTTATCAACGGGAAATAACGACGAAGTTATCAGCAACACGATTAGTTTTATGATTTTTGTTCTAGAAAGCGTTTTAATAACAACAAATGCTATCACTGTCTTATAAAGCTTGTTATCGTGAAATTACTGTGTAGAGTGGCGATAAGATTCACGACACGTGAACAAGTTGCAAGATGAGTAAATAAACAGCAGATTAGTAAGGACAGCAACAAAGTGAAAAGCGAACGGTTACGTTTATGTCCCACGACACTGTGACTAGGGCTGCCAACTTTTTTGTCTAAATAAAGTGATTTAGATATTAAAGGTTAAGGAACGAAGTACTTATAATTCCGCTTTAATACGAGTACCATTTGAGAATATATTTCTCGTAACTTTTAGCCAATTTTATCGAAACATTATTCTCACTGAATATCTCCACAGCATCTTTACATCCAAAAAATAAATTAAAATAAATAAATACATATTCTGTCGTACTGTTTTACGCAGAAACTCTTGCAATAAACCGGTTTCTGTATATTTTATGTCAAGAGAAATCAATCACTCAAAATAAAATATTTTCGAGCACCTCAAATAATGTTCAATACTTTATAATAAATTAATAAAGTACGGGTGGCTACCCTAACTATGACCTGCCACAACTATGTCACTCACGTTCTATACTGCTGTAAATCTGTCATACAATCACCAAATCACCATTTTCCATCCATTGTTATCGAACATTCAACAAAACGCCGGATAACACATCGATCTCACAGTAAATCCCAATTCCGCAACGCACCAACGAATTGTTTACATTTTTTTTGCGCATAAAAAAACACTGATCCATATACCCCATATTTAAAGCTGTAGAATGCCTCTTTCCAAAGAATTAAAGGGAGATTTTTTGTTGGTCCACAAAAACCGGTGCTTTCTGCCCGAAATGCTTTGTGAGCTGTAATTATAAGTAAGAATAACTTTGGGAATATCTTTTGTTACAGGAGGGGAGTTTTTCTGTGAGGGTAACAACCGCGGCAGGTGGTATATAAAATGGCGGCTGATAAATAAATTTCAAGAAAAAAAAGTGCAACAAAAACTGTAGCGCGAGGACGGGCGAGCCCGACAATGTCAAATAGAGGTCGACGGAACATCTACAACGATTTATCAATTAATTATTATAGCTTTGTGGTTTCATTTTAAGGAAAACTGAGTGACAAAACAGGTATTTATTTACTAAGTAATATTAGCAAGAAAATTATTATTAACATCAGAGAGCAGTGTCATGTATTTACATACTTATGAATATAAGAACGATATTACCATATTAATTAAATATTATGTTTCGGTCTTTGCGCAGTACATGTCTGTTTTTAGTTTAACAATATCCATGTACTAATTACTGATAACAACTGGTCTGCTTCGAGAAAGAATTCAGACTAAACAAATAGGCAACAACATGTAGAAGCAGACAATTAATTTGAATAACATTAACTTTTTAATTTAGGTTTGTTATTCGTACACGATCACTATCAAGTGAATCATGAATTCAATTTCATGCAGCGTGTACCGGGGAACACGTATTCTACACGCGATAAAGTTTAAAGGCCCCGTCTTTGTATTCATCCGGTCGAGTCCATTAATATAATGAAGCCACAACGCCTGCACATCACGTTCTAGCACTGGCCACGTCCGCATGTGCTACAAAAGGAATGCTCAGTATTATTATTACGATGGAAAAAACGCTGACACTATATTTTTTCCGCGGCATCCAGGTAGCGCAACAAAAACTGAGCGGGGGAGAGGCGGGCAAACCGGTCTGGTGAAAAAAAAAACACTCTTTTGTAAAGGCAAAGGCATAAATCATGCGGGCTCACGACACCGAGACCGGTTCGATGCGTAGTCTCGCTCGTCTTGACTCGGCGGCTAATGAGCCTTCAATCAAGGTCGACTCTTCGAAAACAGCGACGTTTCCACAATGTAATTTATAACCTGTTCTGTACTATTGTGTAGTACGAAGACTTGTTGAAGTAGAAATATTTAATCTGTATTATTTTTATAGTAAAATTTTATCAGCATAACCCGTTCACGACCCGGTCTTGTTATTTATACGAATTATTAATGTTGGTTTTTTCGTGTCAGATTATAAAAGTATAAAGTGGTCCTTTTTATACATATGACATTTAAGCAAGGTGTCCAAATAGGTATACCAAAGTAAAAACTGACACCCAAATGGATAAGGAAGATGAGAGCAACAAAATGTAGACTATTATTATTTTTTACGACGGAATACTGAAGGAGATAATAATAAAAGCAACAATGAGCAGTAGTAGCCATTGTATGAAGTTGAAAAACAAACATTTCTCATTAGGCGAGTAGCGCGAACAATCTATTGTTCTCTGAGAGGACATAACGGACCGTGTCGGATTTACGTCAACTGCGCCGACCGACGACCTTTGGAATGCCAAGCAATACAATGGTCCCTTATGATAACCATATTTGTGTCCCAAAACTATGTTTATATCTATAAATTTGTTTGTAGTATAGCCACCATTCCAAGTATTAGTACATTTTCCTTACACAATAAATTAACAATTCAAATCAACTGCCATGTGTGAATTAAAAAACAAACATTAACAGCAATAATAACCTCGTAAGACGTGACCTTTTGTTCTTTTACCAGATCTTTTAATAGAAGCAAGTATACACAAACACAAAAAATGAATGCGGACAAGGATAAAAATAATGGCATACCTACGTTATGTAACTTAATCTATCAGCCTACGGGCACAACGTTAACAACGAGTGGAGTGGAACGGTTGGGTCAACGGCCGGCGGACCTCGGACCAATTCGCGACATGAGATTGAATAATAAGTTGATTGCGAGTACGACCCAAGGCCGGCGGCCATTACTGCGCGTGTCGTGGCGGCCATTTTGCACAGCGTGCACCCTTCAGAGATTTCGTGTAATGTTCGTCCATGTGACCTAATTTTCCCCATTATCCCCGATTGTCCTGGGAGTAGTGATGTTCGGATGGTGTCCTCCATTTAAACGATGTCAGGGAATCAAAAATATTCTACTCGTAAAATGGTTTTGATGAGATGTTTGATTATTTATGTGTGCGTATATTTTAAATTAATCATAGACTTGTTTTAGTTTGGGTTGAAATTACCATTCGAAACTGGTTATCCATAATAATCATGATTTTATTTGTATGGCCTACAGGTAGTTGTTTCGGGTCTGGCTGTTTGTGTATGTGAAATTCACATACACAAACAGCCTGCCTAGCCTAGCCTGCCAGCCATTCAAATTCACATTGTGAATTTAAATGTTTGTAAACGCACCCACGATACAGGAGAAATTCCTAGTGGGGCAACGTTTTTTTTTTTTTTAAAAAGTAGGTAGTACCTACCTACACCTAGTTTTTGTAACAAGCTGACGTGTTTCTTCTAAAACAGTACAGAATTTAATTATTTAAATGTATAATTATTACAGTCATATTTATAACTAGATGATGGAATATGAAGAATTAATAAGCGAGTTTGTCAATCGATTTTTAATTTAAATAAACTTAAGGTGCTATAAATACACACGTTCGTTACTAAGATAATAAATTCACTATGTGGTAAAGCAATGGCAGTTTCCTTTGCTATGGACGTCATATCAATTGCATAAGATTATCGAGTCCATATACCTACATCGATTATGATACAAAATGCATGTTGGTATTATAAATAATTGCTATACGGTATGGTATTTTAATTGGCTGTTATTATCTAAACCGGGTTTAATAATGCCACATGTGTTTATATTTTTTTTCAATTCGAGTTGGCTTATTTAAATGTATAATATAATTACGTGTCATTAAAATAATAAGATTGATCTAATCAATCTTATTTTTTTTTATCACGTCAGCTGCAATAATATAATATGTATATTTTGATCATAGAAACTTCCAGGTTTTATTCGAATGATGATGACTGTGTGACTATCTTAAAACCACGTTTGACAAAATCAGGTCTGCATTCCAGATTCCAGACAATGTCATTAAACCTTGGCAAATCTCCAAAAACATGGTACCTATAACTTAGAAATGAAAGAAAAACCGGTTTAATTTCGCTATAAAGATAATTTCGCAATAAAACTTCACTACCCATATTTTCAAAATACCAATGCCACTTAAAAAAGGTAAAACAAGTTTTTTAAAGTCAAATGAATATGGTATTAATGTTTATTGGTTTATTTCTCAAGGATTTCAAATAAAAATAAAGTAAGTACAAAGTGCTTAACGGTGTTAATAATTGTTTATTAACATCGTCATCACACTAATACTATGAAGGCGAAAGTTTATTGTGTGTGTGTATGAAAGTTACTCCTTTACGCTCAAACGTCTGGGCCGATTATGATGAAATTTGGTTAGTAGTTAGCTTATACCCTGGATTACGTGGGCATAATTTCATCCCGATCTATATCTACACAGATGCAACGGGCGCGGCGGGTCGCAGCTAGTAATTAATTAATATTCATTAAATGCGTAAACATAAAGCGTTAGATTTTATGAATAAATAATTGTTGCTGTGTGATATAATGCCACATGGCACACTTAACAAATGAAAATAGGTATGTATTTTAAAAAAAAATACATCAAATAATTACTATAACATTTATTTACCTCTCATAAACGTGGTTGCAACTTTGCAAGCAACCACAGGAGGGAAAATTCAGTCAACAAAAGGATGATTGAATCATAAATTATTATTTGTCATTATTGTTAGGTAGCTTAAAATTCCAGCTTCAATAATTTGTGGCTAGGCGTTGCGTGCTAGCGGTCATAATAACCGTGGAGTCAGAATAAATTACAAATTGTTCTTGATGCGAGCCTGTTCCGACGTAGGCTATTGTCCTCTTTTACTATAACGGAAGTTTCCATTTAGTAGCTGACTGAAGACGTATTTTTTAGGTATGGCAATAAAGAACTTTGAACTCCTAACTTTTTGAGAGTTACATTTCTTTTTTTTTAACACTGGCAGCACGCAAAATTTAAAAACCAGGCCAAAAATCAGCCAAGTGCATAATCAAAAATTGGTTTGCATCATTGATCAGATTGAGATCTAGGTATGGTCGCGCCATCTACAAAGAGCTTCCCCGTTGCGTACCAACAACAATAAACAAATCAAATTCGATTAACACATTTTCAACCAATTGGATATTAATAGATCCCATTACAGGTGTATTAAAATAATTTAATTGTCATTCTTCAATTCATTGATTGTCATTATAATTTGTCATGCCATTATTGAAAGTGATTATAATCTTTTGTAATAGCATAACTATTAAAGTTTTTCCTTGTTTATGTCCTTCACATAATTGACTGCGACACAGATCTGTATTTATACACGACTGCAAAAAAGACCGTGAGCGTCAATCAACACAACGATCAATTTAATGCGCCCGCGTACCGCCAGCTGACGTCATACCCGCTGCCATCTTGGGGAACTATAGTATGTTCTAACTTTAAACTCCATTTAATCTGTAGCGAGTGGTGATTGTCTTGCTTTTATTTCTGGTTTTGATCCAGTTTCTCAGAAGATGTCTTGAGTTTTCGGAAAAATCTTTGCAAATAACGAGACATGGTAACAACAAGATTCTTGCGAAACAAAAACATGTCTCGTTCTAATGACTGTCGAATGAAAAAAAACTATTGCAAAATGTGGGAATTCTCCTCGTAAAAGTTTATATAATACGTGAAGGATCTCTATAAATCCGGCTTCGAAAATATTTCTTTTGTGTTAGTAAGTTACAAGCTCGAATAATCTACCCTTTTATGGTTCTTCGTTTTTGTCTAATTTTATAAGACTGCATTCCGATCCAATTAACGGTCCATTCGATTCGATAGACGCTTAAAATAAAAATACAAACTCACAACCCTTTAATGTAAAGCCGGCCGCATCGGAACAGGTTCTACGAAAAGGCTGGTGATAAATTCTTCTAGGAACCGATTACGATTCGACAGCAAAATTCCCTTTAAGGGCACCATGAATCTTCCCGTTTACGGCGATTAGAGGGAGATGAATGTATGTGGGAGATTATCCAGATAGGGCCTGCATGCCTCGCCCTACTCGTATTTATGGAGCTGGTTCCGAAACCTGTTCGTGCTGGCTGGACATGCGTTCTACGGAGGGCAAATAAAAGTCATAACGGAGCGAGAGTAGCCACCGCCACCGGCGCGGCGTGATAATTGTGTGAGGAATGCATTTGCACCGACGTGTGAAAAATACACGACCTCCGTGGTCTTGGCGTGTGATTTGAATAATGTAGAAAGACACAACACATTTTGGTGTGCAATGCAATCGGGTTCTGATTTCACTTGTTAAAACTTGCGCGGAATGAGCCGGATCGCCTTGACTCTTTATTACGTTTTACGACCTTATTAGGGTCTCTTTCACAATGAAACGATTGAGGCTAAATGATCGATAGAATAGTAAAAGCGTGTTTTGAAGGCAATTACGTTGTTACTTCATTGAATTTATTTGATACTCGCTTATCGACTTGATGAACAATTGACATTTGTGTCTTTTATAATATTCAGTATTAAATTGAACACTGTTTAGGTTTCGTTATATATCTATGTATTTCGAAATGAATAAGAATAATTATCTTCACATAGTAGTAGGTAAGATAATTAATCTTATTCATTCAATAGGTTATGAATGGGCATTTAAGAGACCTTTGTTTCTATTCAAAGCATGTTTAAACGAGGCCAGATACCCGGCCTGAATAAACATATAAATCGCGCTGTTTCTGGCCGTTCAATAAATTTCTAAAGAGGACAAAATAAAGGCAGATCTACATTACAGTGGCTATTACCAGTCTTGTCTCTTTCCGTCGAGGCCATTTAGATACGAAAACACCTACTGAGTAAATAACTGCGCTACTCTGTACATTCAACGTTTAAATATGGAGATATTAAGACAATACGTTCGGTCATTCGGTGGCATGACCTGAAACCGGATTACCAACATCGCCAGGTAAATAACATTCGGAATGGAATAAATTATTAAGTATTTTCCGATAGGTTGGTCTATAAATGATATAAAATAAATTATAGTTAATATAATATAAATAAGGTAAGTTTAAAAAACAAGTTTAGATTAGATTTTTATTATGCTGGTTACCTTTTTACATACTAGTCATTGATTGACACAAATGTATGTTTTTTTTTATCGAGTCGACTAATTTACCTATATCTTGTTTTACTTATATCTTGTTTTTTTTTTATTTTCACACAGCCTCAGGTCTTATGTTCAACTTTACCTACTCAAATAAATTTTCATGGTGCTCTTTCTTATATTGGTGGATTTCCAGAGGTTCAAAAAAGTCTTGGTGAAACCTCGCTTTAAAAAGCCATGAATTAATGATTTCGTCCGTTAGTGTAACGAGTAACAAACACTGCTGATCGAGATTGTGATCGCGTGCGAGAGAGATAGCTGATATTATTATTCAGTAGTTCAGGTAACGGTATACCGGGGTGAAAGTACACATAATAACGTAACGTTCGCAAGCAAGTGGGCAAAGGACTGTTCGGCATACAGTTTACAATAAAAAATAAAAATGTAGGTACTTTTATACTTTATGGAAATTATCGTGTTAATGTCTTTGTAGAATTATATTTGCTGCTTATTATAAGGACAAACCGGTAATGTATTTCTGCAGGTTTTTACATTGAACAATATAACTAATACGAATCAAAAGAACGAACGAACCACAGACAAGCCATGAGGATGAATAATACCGGCCTACAATTAGGACATTTCGCACGCCGAACACGGGCAGGCGTACGAAAATATGCAAATCTCTGTTTGTCCCACACTGAGGACGGAAACGGTACTGCCGCCACTGTCGGCCATTTGCGATTCCACACCGATATTGTTAAAGCCGAGACGTCACTTGGAATAAATAAATGGCATAGATTCCGTGTAGAGGATTCGCGTCGCGTTCACGGCCGCGTTCCCAGCCGGCCATTGTTCTTTACGTAACGCCAACGTGACGCGCCGCTAACATTTATTATGCTTACGCAGGTGCCGCCGGCTCTTCACCGTGTCGATTTCCACCGACTATTGTTCTTGTAATCGCGCTAATCTGCATATAAACACGGATATTATAAGACTGTTTCTAATAAAGCAGGCGCACAAGAATGATAATTAGCTCGTTCAACATAAATACATGTTAATTAGTCGCAGCGACTGAAGATCATCGCGTGATGTAATATTGAACAGTTGAGTGTTAAATATTTAATGTGATTGTTTGTCAATTGGCGTGTTTCATTAATGGCGAGCCGTTACTATCAAGTTTTTAACGCGACCTCGATGCAATAAAAATTAAATGAGCTCAGAAAGCCGGCTTCAGTGCGCCCTCATAAATCTTCCATAACGGTCGACCCAACATAAAAAGGGCATTCGGCTGTCTATTGAGGGTTCAGAAAATATTGTTCCCATTATTTTTTTTACACTATCGTTCACTCTTGCTTGGTTTTCTGAATAGGAAAAAATTTATTAATTGTATACGAGTACACTTAACCTGTATGGTTACGTAACAATAAAAGAAGTGGGTGTTATTGAATTTTAGAAACAAGTTTTTATTTCAAAGCTATCGCTTTGGCTGGCTCGCTTGAACGCTACAAGTAGCGACATCTATCGTACAACAACGTAACTACACACCAATTCTGCAGGCCTAAAATGGCCGGTTTAGCAGAATCTAAAAGGGATCAGAATCATATGCGTATATTTTACGAATTGTTACGTAACTCATATTTTTATCCTGTTATGATTCTGTCAAACCGGTCATTATAGGCACCCAGAAATCGTTTGCAGAAAAAATAAAAAAAAATCAAATACATACCAGTATAATACTTGAGTATACCTTCTTGCGCGACATTGAATTCGAAATAGTTTGTTAAGGATGTCAAGAAACTCTGTTTAAAAGTGGCACTGTGGCACACAAAAATAAAATCAAAATGACACTGAGAGACTAGACGAAAACAAATAAGGAATAGCTTTGAATTACGCGACAAATAAACGCCACGTTTAACAAAGCCCCACCCCTACTCCCTTGCGTGTCTTACAGACGCTTTTCTTATAATTAAGTAGTTGTTGATTCACGCGCACGCTCGCGTTGCGATGCGTGTCACTGACCTTCGCGCAATTGTGGGCCGGATGCGGCTGTCATACGTTTGTGTACTTCATCACCCGGCGCTGCCTGCTTTATATCAAAACAAAACATCGCGAGCTCACGACGTGCAACATGTGACTCATTATTTAGTGTTAATTAATACAATCGTCTTTTGTTTACACGCACTTTCACGCGCTTGATTAGTCGGCTGAATATGTAATCAGGTTACGTGGGCTTCGATTAAGTATCTTCTGTGATTATACTATTTAATTCGTTCGTTTTTGTTTGTTTAGGTACAGTTAGTACGTGGGAGTGGGATCGAAACTAAGCTGTTTGTGATTTTAATTAAAGCTAAAGACCAAATTACTTATTCAAATGACAATAACCCAAATAACATGTCTGTGCAGAAACAAATTGCATAATTTCAACCCCATTGTCTCAACCTCCACGTCATTACAGTCAGGTGATGGTTATTATGGAGCAAAGATTAGGGTGACACTGCATTCCTGCACGAATTTACAACGCCACCCCACAAAACGTGCGCTAGACATGTCACAATTTCCCCGTTCTCCCCCTTTAACACCCCGCCCACTCGTTCGCCACTGGGGTGATTTCGTCGCGTGCCGCAGCCAGTTCCGTCGGCATGCAAATTTAATATTGTTATTTTTATTCTAACTTTACAAGGGCAGTGGGGGAAGCAAAGTATGATAAAGGGGCATAATGTGTATTAATGTACGCCCGGTTTCCTTAACTCGTATAATATTCATATGTAAAGGGGCTGCCTTGAGGATATTTTATTATTGACTAAGTACATCATTTTGCACTTAAGTATGATAACGTCTACGCGTAAACGGAATTGTATGACAATTTTACAGTTGAAACAAGTTTTTAGGTCACGAACTCCGAATGAATAAAGTTCTTTGTCTGGCCTTTTTGCATATCTTCGAGGTTCGAGTAAAGTTAATGCATATTTAATTTAAATAATTCAAGCGAATAATTGCCTATGTTAGTTGCTATCCACATTAAGCTTAGGTGCATATTATGTTTATTTAGAACATGTGCAATAGACATACCGCAGTGGCAGCGTACCTCTGGTGCATTTAAAGGTAAATATGCAAAGTTATGCTAACTACATGAGCCAACGGGCGCGCACGCAAAATTTGCGATGTTCCACCTCCGGAATGCAGATTAGGTACTTCGTTACCGATATCAAGATTGTATAAATCTGTCAATGAGATAAAATTTGCTCAGATGAACCTATCTCCTTCAATTGCAATTTAGAATTATATGACCTTTCATAAATTAAGGGCGTAGGTAAGTACAAACGGGGTGTTTTCAAATCAGACTGATTAATCTGTCACGTAGAGTCAATCAGAAAGCATGATTATTTTAACAAAATTCAGTCTGTCGCATGCATGCATGCTGTTCAAAAGAAGAGGTTAATATCATTTAATATAGTCAGTTGAAATGTGCAAATTAGTGTGACGCGACGGTCTTGTCAAACATTGTTACGTGATATTAAAGGACTCGTAACAGACATGACATGACACTAGGGTTAACTAATGTACATTATTAATCTGCACATTGAATTATCGCTGACAAATATCTGAGACAGGCGTACAATTTGTTGAATTATACGCCGTGTTCGATCGTTATCTTGTTACAAATAATTACTGGCGGTTCAATGAACAGTGAGCTTGCTTATTATCGCTGGCATTTGTTCAAATTAAATACCAGTAGGCCTACCATGACGTCTTAAAGCAGAACTTATTCCACTGAGGGAAAGAGATGGTGCTAGGCACCCTGTATAGCTGCCTCTTTCCCTCAGTGGAATAAGTTCTGCTTTAAGACGTCATGGTAGGGTAGCAGTAGAACATTTCGGTCGCAAATTGAAACTCGATTAATAAACAAGGCTGCCCAAACATCAATTATCAATATAAACACGAACTATGATCACAATACGATAATTGAGTGCATGTGTTTTAAACCGCACGACACGAGGACGAGACGAGGCGCTAGTGCTGCGAAACCAATTAAAATCAAATTGTTAAGTAAACAAACAGGGAGGGGACCGCGGAAGCTTATCCAATATCCGAATTCCGTTAACTGACACAAAGGACTGTCGCTTCCACAGCCGCTTTGTGAATACACAACACCGCATATGTATTTCAAGAGGTATACGGTTGATGGCTTTGCCAGTAGTTGCTGTTATCGACTAAGTTATGTACCTGTTTGGATAGTACATTATGTGCTCTCAAAATGGGATTAATCGAACATGCGTGTTTACATTAATAGCATGGATTGTGTTACAAGTTGTATGGTATAATTAATTAGTTAGTAATTTAATGATATTGTTGTTATACAGTGAGTTTATTTATTTATGCACACACAAAATACTTGAAAGTTCAAATGGAACGCCAAAATGTGTCTATTATTTTATTAAAATAAATAGGCAGAGCTCATATGATCTACTTGTATAAAAACAAAGTACAGAACCAGGCCACTCGCATAATACAAAATGTATGTACATACTCTACATAACAATATTGCCGTATAATATCAACTCCACTAAAGTATTCAACACAAACATCTCGGTATTTTCGGTACGATATGCGGCTTAGAAACATGACTACCAAACGTAAGGCTTTTTCCACAAAAATAAGCAAAACAAGACAGAACATTATCAATTATGTAAAACGATATTGTTTACTGAACGGTACCGACACAAGTTGCTACCAACCTTGGTAACTTAACTAGTTCCACGTCCAACTAGCCGATGGGGCAGGTCGCGCACGCTGACTGAACGAAAGTGACCGAACTTGTGGAACGATGAACAACAATGTGAACAAAGTTCCAACGATCCGAGCAATATTTGTACGAAGCCCACGGTTGTTCGCAACTCCGAAGGTCCAAGTTCCGAGCCAATATAAAGTTAGTTACCGTTTGAATACATACATATAAATACACTGGAGGCCCCAAAGCAAAACTTGCCAACGGCTAAGTATACAATAACTTTCCTACTGTTATGTAAACGCATCACTAAGGAATAAATGATAACACTGATCCAGTATTTGAACAGTGTTTGAATAAACATGAGAAGAAATAATATCAAAAAGGAAAACGGTCTCATATATTAACGCAGATGGCTTTCAAAATCACGAAGAGGGTTGTGCAAAATTGTGAAAACTGGCGGAGTCTCTTGCTGCCTGAACATTATTAGATCCCAACTCTTTATTATGTAAATATAATATACGTTGGCCCAGCGGCGGCGACGAAATTTAATATAGGCACTTTGAATTATTCAAGGAATAATCAACATCATGTCTCTTTCGATCTCAAAATACATCTTAAATATGGATGTGAGTTTTAAAGACTAGTCGATCCAAATGGTCTACTTTACGCTCTGAAATAGATAGTGAATTTCCATAAACAAAAGCAAAATACCACCCACTTCAATTGGAAATTCATTCAAACCCGAGGTTCAAATTCATAAGGACAATGTAACTTTTCAACTGGGTATGAAAGCGGCATGTAAAGTATAATATGTATAATTATATACTGAGCAGTTCTCTGATTTATACGAACGTATCACATGTATCATCCCCGCTGCCGCCCCAGGCAGGCGGCCATTCTGTGACGTCACCAAACTGTCAGTCGCACCCCGAACACAAAATGAAAGCACGTTTTATCTCGCTTTATCGCGGACATATTATTTCACTCAAAGGATAACATCCCATCCCGCTGGACGGACAAAAGAGAATTTCTGCTTCCTATTTTAATTTCCTTTCAACTCTTTCTGTTTCAAACGGAATTGAAGTTAAACATTAAGATGCTACAAAAGAGTAAATGAGTTTTAAAAACACTGAAAGTTTTAGAAAGTTTAACAGGAACAAAAGATTCCTGAGCTCGGGTCGAGTTTTTACTCGTTTAGATTAAGTGGATAGGTAATTAAACTCACAAAGAATACAATAATTTATCTTTGCATTCTTGTTAAGCAAAAACACCTTGGTCCTGGACAATTTGCTTCTCTTGAAATTAAATCGTATGCGAACAACGAAGCTCGGGAAAATTCATGGAAATTCGTAATTTCCGTTGGATTTAGCTTGAACATATTCAAAGGTATAAATTGTACGTTTATATCCTGAAGTGGTCTAGTTCATTAGGGTAATACCGTCGGCTTGCGGGTCTTGGAGTCTCCCAATTATTGCGCGATCCGGTTTTAGCGGATAGCCTTTTCAGGACATGAAAGTAAAAGCAGTTCTTGAATAGGTGAATACGTTAGTAACACAGTCTTAAGTACAGGTGCTCTAACATATTATGTTACGTTAAATGAGGTAAAGCTATGAAATTGGATGAAAAAAATCTTTCATTGGAATAAAGTTACTGTTTTTCCAGACCTTTGCTTTAGTTACGCTTTTAATTAAAGATTTCGCATGTTGCGCTTAAATCACGAAATGAAATATCTTAATTTATTCCTAAAGCTTAGATAGTAAGACCAACAGAACCTCATCTACATAATTATATATTTTTATTTCAACTAGTTTCATAATATAACTTCATATGTAATTATAACAAACGTTGTGTTTATAACCTACACGTCTTGAGACAAAACATTCAACGATGCCAGTTCACACAGATGTAAGAAACAAAAGATAATTGAATACAAACAATTCACACACTCAAGAATTTCGCATTATAAAAGATTCCTTTGTCGTGATGAACTATTTCCAAACACTAGAAAGATTAAGATATTCTATTGGGAATAATGTCGTAAGGATCTAGAAAGTAGTGTTGAAAGGTAAATCATTCTATTGGAAATGGTAGCCATCCATCTTGGGTGCAGTCAAAGCCGAAGGAGGATAATCCATTAGGGGAAGTTTGGGGAAAATGTACATCCTATATTTATCGGTGCCGACACCGAATTATTTATTATACTGTTATTTTATTTATTCCCAAACGACTTCACTACCACAATAAATTACCATAAATTTGTATTTTTTTTAATTTCAAATAACGTTCCCAAACGTCTGTAATATACGTAGCTCATACTTTTCATTTGCACTGAAAATACATGAGCTTTGCGTGTAAAATATTTTTAAAAATTAGTGAGAAACTGTCTCGTATATTTCAAAATGTAAACGTTTTTCGTTATCCATTGTTCATCGTAGATGGAAGCAGAAAGCTATTTTTGAACTTTTTATCAGCTACTTTTTATAAACATCCTTATAATTAATTTGTTTTCCTAGATATTAAAAATAAGATTCTTTGTGAGGAAAAAACAATTAAATTTATATGAAAACAAATTCGGAAGCTCGGTAAGTATTGTATATAATATGCAGTATATTCCTCGAGTTAGCTGCAAGAGCACTAAACCCAGTTGTGGCCGATGTACTATTTAAGTTTAAGTTACCCGTTTATAGTCGTCGACTGGCATCGTGCCAACGTATGGAGTAAAAGCCGTAAAATTTGAAACTCCCCTAACTATACATTCACAAGTATATACCCAAAGACTTCCAAGTAACGACCCACACTTTATACTGACCCAAAAAGTTATCTAAACTCATATTTCAGGTGGTCAAAGACATGCGTATTTTACCGTAAGTCCTTTACTTAACGCCAAACAAAGGAGATAAAACGAACGAACGGTTCTTGTTTTAAGATTAAACGTAAAAGCAAAGCAGCTTTTTGTTTCCTCCCTACGATGGAAAGCTAAGAGATAATCAAGCCAGGTCTTGATGATAACTAATTACAATGTTTTGTTATTATAAAAGTTAATGCATGAAAAAGCTACGATTTTTATCTCTTTTTTGCACTCTTTCAAACTTGAAAGTTAAAAGTCTAAAAGTATGTTTATCTCGCTTGAATAGCGAACGTTTTTCATACATTTCCATTTAAACGAAAGCTTTAGTGAATAGTGCATTCAATCTAATAGGAATTACAAATGGAACGGTCACGGATACCGCGGAGCGTGGCGTGGACCGTGGTACAGTCAGCACACCTGAATGCTCTGAATCTATCCTATTAAACGTGGAGCCCGGCTAACTCCCGGGGGAGCTTTTGTAACTATCCCCTTCTATACAGCTGTACCCCAACGTATATTGCATGCTACGTCAATTGCGACATACTGAACATACCCCGGCTCGTGCGGGTTGGGAAAAAATCGAATCAATACCTGGTTAAAAGGAATGAGAAGTTACTTTTATTTTTAATAATCAGGATTCAGAGATACTTACGTGTTTTTTTTAAACATGCCGTTCTTATTTCAGCTTATGGTTGAAAAGTTTAAATATGTTTTTAAAATCAATCATCCTCTTTGGCGTATTTATGCTAAGTTTCGGTTGTGTTTCGAAAATACCTAACAATCTTCGAGATTAATTGCTAGAAGTTGTAATGTGTTACCGTAGGCGATCCATCAAACAACTTTCACTAGAAAAACGTTATTACGTGGCTATCGACAGCAATTTTTGCCTTTTCAAGAATATTACTTTCAGAGCAAAAATAGATAACTTCGTAATGTCGCCATAAATTTTGGCTTTTATTGTTTTCTAGAGGAGTTGGCAAGTTTATTTGACGAACAAAGGAGATTTGTTACAGAGGTGAAATAAAAAAAGTTTTGTTTACCTGCAGGCTGTGGCGGCGGCTCAGTGGGCGCGATTTGCCCGTTGCTCTTCACGGCTGACGATTTCTTCCTGCCACCGGTCGTCGCTGGACTTTTTGTCGTCTCGCGCTCAACTCTCTGGAAATAAAAAATAAACTTAGTGATTCGAAATCCAAATATAATCTTGTTCTTAATATAAATGTGTTGAGGCAAAAATAAAACCTGATGGTATTACAACTGTCTTGGGTTAATCTGAGCTGTATCTTATTCGTAAATTTTCCCCTTTTTCGTTTTGCTTATTTTGCTGTTTATGTCTTGTAATTTTATTTTATTTTCTTATACTAACATTTAAATTATGCTTGGTTATTTTATAAAAAAAAAACATGGACATATGGACGTGTTTCAATAACGACCGTGAGTCAAAGTAAACAAAGGACCTTGTACTCTGAACACAATGTTAAATTGAAGCCCTTCGTCCCTTTGATGTTTGGCTAAACGCGGGGGCCGCCCTTTACATATTTTAATGAACTTCTAAACTTTTGAGTTATCAAGAACGGCCTTGTTTTGCTACAATTATGGTAATTGAAAACCGTTTTGCTTGACATTCAAACGGTATTTAACGTTAGCACACATTACTATTTATGTTCTGTGATTAGATCGAAGAACCGATAGCATTAATGCACGATTAATTCATTGCAAATTAACATATATGTATGTTTACTAAGAACCGCTCTTTGCACGTCAATGCTCATGTCTAATTATAGTGCTCTGCTTTTTGTACATTAATCTACATATGACGTCAATCAGGCCTAAATTGATTAAAAGCTCCACTCATTCTTTATTGTGTAAGATTCTAGAAAGGTAATTACTACATATTTACACAAATGAGTGGAAACATGTTTGTGGTAACTCGACCTCCAACGTAAATTGGGGACCATTCAGCAGTCTCATCAAAACGTAATTCAGGCCACATTCAAATTTCTTATGCTCTTTGAAAGAACACAGTCAGAAGGCGTTAAAGAAAGATATCACACAATCGAACGGGCCATGTTTTGAGGAAATCTTTCTGAGATGAAATTAATGGAACATAAGCATGAAGTAATGACATCAGAGGGCGCCCTTTGAAACGGAATCATTGAGCCGTGAAGCAGCAATCCACTTATTTCGGCTGACGGCGGGCGATAGGCGATCCCAGTCCGAATTACGTTGAGTCATGACTCATAGCGTTTCGTGTCGGCTCGTGCTGACTCACGCCCGACTCGGCAAGACTCGGCAGGACTGAGGACTGCCGACTCAGCGGCGCACCTCGCCAGCGGTTATTGCGCTGACGGGGCGGAAAGCGGCCGCCCGTTCACTGTTATGCACTAATACTGATTGATACCCGATAATCACAACTGAACCTCTTCTAATACTACCTTTATTTCGAAAGTTTGTAACAACCTGTGTTTATACAGCATTAGAGTTGACATAAATAAGTATTGATTGTTAATTGAAGGTATACTTTCGATCAATGAGAATTAATAGGAATTTCGTTTTGTAGACAATAGCACTAATAAAAGAGGAATGAAAAGCAATAAATCACGATGTCGAGGCCGAACCAGGAGATTTAACAAAGCATTGGGAAGAGTGAACTGGCAGCCAAACGGACACAAACGATCTTGTATTTTAATTAATGACTCCAAGCGCTAAAGATATCAACTTACAAACTCGAATTAAAAAACAATATGCCTAGACAAAAAAGTTGAAAAAGTACGTGTAACTAAAGATCGAATAAAGTACAAGCTGAAAGCACAACGTTTCTGTATTAGAAAAACATACACGCATTAAATAAATGTATGGCCCAGCTGACCGTGTGTTGTCATAACAAAAATTTATGAGATAAACATGCGAAACTTAGGGAGGTATGGGATGGGGGAGCCGACCACGGCATGCTAAGTACTTTGTGAAAAATGGGGCAGCGGGGGAAGGCAACCCTCCTATCCCCCCACCGGGGAGGCGGGTGGTGGAGTCGCCGGTCGCGACTGAACTGTTTATGTGCACAAGCGAGCTATGCTTTGACAACGCGCTGCGTCATCGGGAAATTGACAAACAACCTGTTTGTATGGATCGAGGAACAGTGTTGGCTCAGTGTGGCTCAGTTGGAATACTAACTTTGTTTATTATAGTTATATTGAACGTTTATTGCTTCCACATATATACGTGAAGCCGTCAAATTGTTCAAAAGGAAACTCCTACGATGCAATGAACATTAAATATATGCATGCAATTAAAACATCAAACATCGTAAAGAAATAATTATGCATAATAACGATCTTTCACAAAGAGTGATCAAACTCCAGAATTACATCAATTAAGACGCGAAATTCAAACAATCTACACGCGCTGAAACTTTTGTATATTATGAATAGAAAGTTTTTAAAACATTAATTAAAACTTTTGCATTGGCAGTCGACTGAGCGCGAAACGGAGAAAGTTATGAGTCATCTGGTTCACTTTTTATTGACTCTGTTCTTTATTCGATTTGAGTTACATCATATTTTAATCAAACGATTGTATTCCTACACACGCCAGATCGAATTGTTGATTGGACAAGTAGGGTTATTACTACGACTTGTATGATTTATTCATCATAATGATAGTTACATTAATGATTATTATCATCGTATAATTTGCACAATATTTGCTACACAGTCTACAACGCTATTTTTTGCCGTTAAAAATAATTAGGTACATGCTAATTATAGTTCTCAGAATTTTTTGCCACACATGAAACACATTTCCGCCGGCAAATTATACAATTCTTTTCGTGCCAAAACAAAAAAGTGGGACATGAAATTGCGTTAAAATTAAATTGTCTGAAAAATGACATCAAAATGTCGATCGGGGAGTGAAAGTGAAATGGTAGATTAAAGAGAAAGTGTGGTAACACTGGTACACGTGACATGACTGACCTACGCAATGCGCCTTGCGAACTAGGCCATGGGCCGCCTGAGCTTGCACAAGAACACTTGCATACTTCGCATTACACTTCTTACTCTATGCTAATAGACCTAAGTGTTTCTCCGTTCGCGTCCGTAACTTCGTAAGTATTTGCACAAGATAAATTAAATTAAGTATTTCAACACGGACGCGAGATGCAGTTTTAATGGCTACCGCTATGCGTTTGTTTTAGCTTAGTGAATGCATATTTTAAAATTAATTTAAATTAAATTTTAAAAACATTTTATGCAATTATTCTTAAAACTTTACGATAACAATATAATTATTAACATAAATTCAATGTTTAAAACATTTTCTCTAGTAAAATTGGTCAATAAACCTATTTATGTTAATTAGTTTGGACCGGTGTCTAGATTTCTAGAAATGTCTCATTCTGAGTTACGAGTTTTGACCTCGTGGTCGTACAAACATGCTTTTATGCATGAGAATAAATTATTTCAAATGGAAAACCCCTAATAAATTATTCAGTTCAGTTCTGTTTATAGGAAAAACCTGATTATGTTTATATATTAGCATTATTTACTGAAAGAATTTGTTGCTCTTGAAGGATGACATAAAAACGGGTCGTCGAATCAAGAAACTTGTTTGAGCGTTGTGGGTGGTCCGTTATTGACCGGGGGAGTAATCCATAATAGACGCTATTAACGTCCACCCCCGCACTTCTATTCTTAGCATTATAGATCAGTCCGTTTATTCAATGTATGAAGAAATTAATGTTTTTTTCACAGAATTTTTCTTTTTTTATTTTCAAATATTTGGCAACGTTCCATGTAGATGTTCGATTGTTCCTGCCATCATGTTTGCAAACCATTGAACGATAACATTGTCGATAAAGCTCACAATTGAATTTAATTCCGAGTATTGTAGACTTATTTACGATGATATTTTGGCAATTTCGTTAACAATATATTTGTCAGTAAATTATTTAGAACATCTTAACACGTTTTACGCAGTTCAAGGATTTATTTGGAATGATGTAGGAGTTCGTTACGCTAAAACTACGGGCAATCAATCTTTGTGTGCGGTGTGGCATATACCGATAAGTATGATTGATGAATAATTACTAATCTATTGTAGTATAAAAAGTGCACACAATATCTATTCTTAGGTTTCCGTACCTCAAAAAGAAAACACGTAACCCTTATAGGATCACTTTGTCGCCCGTCTGTCTGCCTTTCTTTTGAGAATCATAGACCATCCCAAACCATATCTTCAATTCTGTGGTCCCTTAATCTTAGTCCCTAAGTCTGCGCAATCAGAAGAAATGGCCGTTTATATTTGTACGGAACTTTCAGTGAGTCCGACTCGCACTTGGCCGGTTTTTGACATTGTGTTTTGTTAGCACAAATAATTCTACGGAATTAAACTTTTCTTGACCTCATTCGATTGTTTGGCTCAATTCATTCTAAATAGTTTGATTACCGGAATACAATATAGAGCACTTATAATAAAATTTGTTGCACTTCACAAAAATATGCGAATAACCTTGGTCCATAGATTCAAATAAACACATTTCACTTGGCACCGTGTCTCATAAAGCGGGCAATCTATTTTATGTCGACTCATCCTTTACTGTGTCATTCACCCCCAACAGCACGGGGTGTGTTACACCCCTCAACCCTTTATCGCTATGTATGGAACGTTGTGCGTGACAGATCAAAACCGTCTTTCGCTTTAATGAGATTTCACATGGAGGGGTTAAGGGTCGTATTTTTATTTCACCCTCAGCAATTATAATGTAAACCTTACATTATAATTGCTCAAAAGGAAATAAATATTTGCATAGCTGATTGAATTAAATTATGTTGTCAAAATTCATAATTCAGTAGATTACTCAAGTGATAATATAGGTATTCAATTTTTGTTGGTCAATTCAAGCTTACAAAAATATTGTTTTGTCAGAAACAATTTAATTTATAATCAAATAAGCACCTACTATTGTATTTCATTCATAATAATTGTTGTCTATGGTTTTTTGTTTAGTTTTTCTTTTTATAAAACCTCCATGCTGTATAACTAAATTCTCTCAACTGAAAATTCTGGAAATGCTGATTTTCGTACGCCTGTAGTTACCATATTTTGATCAGTTACCTATTTATTTTTCATTTTTGAACATGATATGTTTAGCTTAATAACCACCTACTACTGGCAGATTTTAAAACTCACGACTACACATCAAAATTAGTTTATTCTGAACTTTAACTAAGGATCGGACACCGTAGATTTCCAGTACGATGAGAGATCCGCATAAAATGGTTTTGTATAGTTTGATATGTCGTCGTTTGTACGACACTACTTTTCAAGCACAAAAGTTACAAAAAAAAGAACCAACAACAATTTTGTACCGTCAAAAACCAAAGGAATTTAGAGTTACGGTATTTTAGATTGAAAATCAAAGAGCAGGGCAAAAAGCTATTTAGCATCGGCAACCAATTACGCACTGATTAAATGAACCTCAATTCGTAGACCTGCATTTAAATAGATCTGGTAAAATTTGCGTCATGACAGACTAAAATCAAAAACTATTTATTCAGTACGTATCCGAACTAAGGCCATTCGTTTCCATACCCAACTCAACTATAAAAACTGATCAAGTGTGACTACAAATTATTGATAAAACTTAGTTTTAAGTATTTCGTATTTGCCTTTTGGCGAACAGAAACCTAAAAAACACTTTGAGCTACTTGTAATTAAGTCGGTTAAGAATGAAAAGGAAACTTGTCTCCTATTTCAAAATAATAAAGACATCTAGGGCGATCGAAAGCTGGCTGCAATTTGCTATTTATGCACCTCGTTCAGCTGTTTTGCTTCCAGCAAAGTAACTTATGTCTGTTCTATTTATCCTATAAAGGAAAAGCGTCATATGTCTATAAGCATCGACGGCATATAGGGCCGTTCCTTCTTTACTATGACATAAATGCAGGAAGCGCACTTTCAATTACGCAGTCGGCAAAATAAGATTAAAAATTAAAAAGACATATTGGATGTCTTGAGAGAAGCCTTATCTTATGTCTTAAAATGACACACCGTATGATTAAAATATTATAAATGGCAATCAAAAAGAATAAGACAAAGTTAAAACATACAAATTTTACACATTATTTTTATTACATTTTTTTTTTTATTACATATAGGTACAACACAAATTTAAAAGCACCAACTCATGATTTCAACCAACGCAATACAGAAAAGGGTCTCATTCAATTTCCTATGTAGGTATATCAGCTATTAAGTGAATTTTCCAAAAGGCTTTTTCCAAGGTTCCCTTGGAAACGCTACCTCGCGCCGAGTACGGTACATTCACCCCATTCAAATCCTCGGGACCGTTATGAGATAAAATTGACGAGAGGAAATGGTCGCCGTTATAATGTTGGGTGAATAAAGTGTAACGTGAGTGTAAATCACTGGTTCCTTGGCCTGTTCAATATAACCTAGTTATGACTCCGATTAACTTTACTGATAGTCATTAATATTACCTCGCATTATGATAATGAACAGGATATGTTCAACATTACGACAATTACTAAAGCTTGAGTGAGTTTCATTTCCATAGTAGGTATAATCATGTGTGAAAATTGTGAAATACTGATCAGCGTACACATTTCGCATGGTAAATAACTTCGTTTGACATGAAGTGTTCATAATAGTGAACGATTTACTCTTTCACATACCCACAACTTCGTACTCAATACAGCCATTTCACAAGCGCTCTAAATAGAACTTATAAACGATTAATATTCCGCCATCATGAAAGCTGTATAGTGCAAGTTAATTCAATGGGAACACAATCAGATCGTTTATATTCTCCGTGGTGGCGTACCGCACGTTACACTCTGTGTATCGGGCCTTTGTGTGTTTCCCTTTGAAACACACAATAAACAAGCCAAGCATTGTGGACGGAGTGTACTGAACCATGTTCTATAGTAACGGTACTATCAAGTCGCTTATCTATAGTAAAGTCAACTTGTCCCTATCTAGACCTAGGTACAAACGTCCGGAGCCGGACTGATTACTCAGACGTATTAGATTTGTAAGTGCTTTTAGAATCGAATTTGATGTCAAGTCTACAGATCTGTCAGTAAATGTTTTGGCAGTTATTGAAATTGTTTCAAGTAAAGCAAATGAATACAACAAGAAAATCGGAATTGAAGACGAAAATAAAAATGTTATCAACCCTGAACAATGAGATAAATTATAATGAATACCAATTTGCCTTCAGCTATAAAAAGAAACACAATAATATTACTTGATCGCGTTAATGTTAAAGAGCTTTACGAGTTGAGCGAGGAGTAATTTCCCGGGTAAAGACATAGCCTTTAATGGATCCTTGCCTAGCAACGGTGCTCCAACACCTATTACGAGGTATTCGAGAAAATGTGAACATTATTCTGCATATTTGATAGACAGACTGAGTAAAGGAGATTTCATTTCACCTTCTCAGTAATAATAATATATTTGGCATAATATGAAAAGCTGTCATCTTCAGATATTCTACTTGGTAGTAATAAAAGCGCTGATTTGAATATTACCGCTTTAGTAAAGCTAAGAGTACTTTCTGTAATTAGTGAATGTAAACAGTTTTCTGACATAAACGCAGCAAATATTCATTCGAACGACGCATCTACAAAAACATTAATGGCCATAAATAAAATAACAGGAAAAGATTTTTCACCCCCGCCACGTTTTATACGAAAACTAAAAGAGAGGCAGAAAAACTAAGCGGATTATCGACACGTTCCACGCTGTGTAAACAGGGCCGCATTCAGACAGCATAATCCTTTATGAAACCACAACAACGCGTGGGGAAGCAGAAACAAATATAAAATAACCCATCAATCTGTCACGCGTGTAATATTGAACAGTGCAGGTGAATGTCCCCAGTAACAGTACACAGTGATTTATATTATTATCCAAGTTCACCTTTTAGACACCCACCCTCCCCCGGAGAGTAATATCGGCAAATAACAAGATAAATTGAATCAGTCTGCCTTCACAAGATCGTGATAATAGATACGTGGGTACACAATAGACGGAGCTTTGATTAATTGGTTAATTTGAACATGAGAGGTTAACGGCACGGCTCTACATCAAAGCGTTGAACTGCTTTCAAGACATTACATAGTAAACACCCAATCTAGATCTTAATAAATTTCCTTTACTATGTAAATGTTCAGCGAATCACGATTTTGCGCGATAAAGAAAATCACATTAAAACTAAAGCTTCAAAACACTCTACAAAGCGGTTAACTAGAAAAAGAACCTACGAGTTTATACCCTGAAATAGCGTTAGCTGCCTTATGCGAAGCTTTTTAGATAATAAGGCTGAGGCGCCACAAAGGAGATTTGTAATGGATTATAAATATCCTGTTGAGACTTGAGTCCGTTATAGGATGCCACCAGAGCCTTTTGTTTCACTAAAGAATTCCAAGACAATAAGATCAGTCTCTCCAATCTCCATTATATAAGAAGTAGGCAACAAAGTGAATAACAAGAATATCTTCCTAATATTTTCAACACATTTCAACGATCTGACATGCGTCTAAATCTTCCAGCTAGTCTGTAAAGAAAGACTCGCATGCATTAACGAGAAACATTGCATAATGCAGAAGCACGGAACTCTGTCTGAAGAGTAACACTTTACAAATGTTACGCAAGTGTACGCCTGACCTTTGTTTGCCGATGAATGCGACTAACATAATCTATATAGGTAATACTGTTACACTCTCTTTTGTATGTTCTCTGCTGGCTGTAATTGGTTTAAGAGGATCAGTACATTTAATCCGTTCAAGCGTACAATACTCTATCATTATTATATCTTTCGTTACTTGTCTGTCTTTAAATTACTCATCGCTATTATCATTTAGGTTTCTACACGTATTTATCAAGCACATCTAAGTCTTATCTTTTATAAATTCAGTTACTATAATCAACTCAACTTCTTACAATAAAAACCAGCATGTTATCATAAAAATACCAAGTACTTTTAAATGCACTGTAATCATTTTCTGTTGTTATTATTTCAATTACGTAACACGAAGTAGCACTGTTGTGATTACTCAAGATGATTAAGCGTTTATCATTGTTGAGCGTAATATTACGCGGTTCGTTCCGTATACACGGGTATACAATTTCACGTACTTTCTCAAGCTTGCGACGAGAAAAAACATAGTGCCTCGGGCGGTTATATAGTGTGTTCATACGAGCAGTTCCCGGTACGTTTATCTCTCAATCTTGTGCAGCCGGGGGCAGGAGTGCAACTCGACTGGTCGGACCAGCTTGCCCCCTCCTCCCTGTTTCCACTAGAAACCGGTATTCCTAGTCTGGTCCTAAGCCTTTGGGGCCAGACTCGCTAACTAGATTATAATGCCGATACAGCTACTAACTGGTCGTAATGATTGTGTCTTTATTAACTTATTTTACCTTTTTGAGTGGATTTTCATACGCAAAATTATTCAGAAAGGTAGTTAATTTGTATTAACTACCTTTCTGAATAATTTTCCCTTAATGTCTATCCGGTTATCGAATCCGAATAAATACTTGTTCCATCTCTCGTTAAGCGAATTGCAAACGTTTAAAAATAACATATTCGATAATGTTTAATTCATGGTATTTATTACCATGAGAAGTAGGAAGGTATTTTGATTATATTAAGCGCTAAACAGGAAACTCTAATGATTATGTTGAAACGTGAGCAAAATTAATTAAACATACCAGTTATGTGGCTTTGCGTAATAATAATTTAAGATAAGTAAGTGTAACGAATAAGAACAGTTGTGCGAATAAGGATAAAATAATTATTAATATGAAGGACGAAGTTTGTATCAGAGGGTAAAGTAATAACAATATTATTAATAACACTGCAGTAAGTGCCGGAAATAAGATAAAAAGACAATACAAATAAAATGGCAAGGAAAGCTATAAACGGATTACACATACGAGCAAAGTTACACACACAACAGAAAGTTGGATCCGTTCCAAATCTATTTTATTAATGTCTTGTGCAGTAGCAATAAGTAAAAGGGAATATGTAATTAATCTACGAGAACGTACAGAAACTAGGTCAACACAATAAAGAACAGATTAATTTTATGACTACCTTTGAAAGTTACACCGGTTCATCGCATTTTAATAGTCTCGAATTGAATTTCGAAGTGAAGCTTCTAGCGTACTCGAGTCAAAGTTTTATTCGATGGACCAAATAGTAGCTCATTTTAATGAAGTAGATTACAATGTTGTTTTGCTTGTTAAATTAATGTACTACTAGGCGTATTGTTGATGTTTATCAGACCAAAGCCAAAACAAATAAAGATGTAACATACACAACGAATAATAAATCAAAGTTACGAAGAGGTAATAAGTAAGCAACAGCTATTTAATAACTCGTAATAAAATAAGTGTATGTGGTTTACATACACAATGCTAAGACTAAAAGGCGGTTAGAGATAGCCGAACATAAATAAGAGGGCAATGTCGCTGTGACAGCCAGTCGAAACTTATGCCTTTGTTACATCCATCTCGATTGCTCTCCGCAGTTCGTCAACTCTATATAACAACATTCTGTTACATTTTTTTGTGGCCAAACAATTGAATTGGTTGGGAAGTTTAGGTTCTAGCTATTTATTGCTACATTGTCACAAACACAACGCTTGATAAAATAGGGTATGAAAATGTAATATTCTTTCGAAGGAAATTGTTGTTTTATATCGGAAAATAGATCGGCAATTTCGTGGAATCGTTCACGTTTCTATTAAATCCGCTAACGTAAGATAAAGCTAGCTGTATGTATCGAAGGGTCGGCCCGGTGCCCGCAGTCCGGACCCCGGCGTTGTCAGGTGAGATTTATTCACGTATAGCCTTAACATGCGGAGTGGGCGTACGTGGGATGTAGACGAGCCGTGGTATTCGTGTACCGCCTTTATGTTGTTGCGTCTAGCGAACTATTCAATTCCCTATTTGGTCTTTATTGCTCTTTACGGTCATATTTTATTTCGTAAAAGGAGCATAACAAAAGCTTAAATTATGCTAGCACCTGCATCGTAATATGATTACAACTTTGGTTTCTATTGTTGTTTCAGACTTGGAGAAAGTATCGCGCATGACCTTTGAGAATTCTCCGATTATTGTGGGAGTAACGCAATAGAAAATATTCCGATCGAAGAGTGAATGTTTATAAATAGTCTCCTCCGCAGTGGTCGCTTTATCACGCCGAACAAAGGAACAATAACGACCAACAAAGAAGTTAGAAAAGAACAAAAGCAAACATCGGGACCGAGTCAAACGAGCTGTTTCCTTCTAAGGCGATGTAATAACAATAACAATATGGCGCACATTGTGCGTGCGTGGATTAGTGATGCGCAACACTCTCGAACAGATCTAATTCCGGGCTCCGGGACTGCACTCCACTCTCGCGAACGGTTTCAGAAAGTGTCGTAAACATCTCTTCGGAATTAACGGTCTGTTAAGCTGGCTAATATAGTGAACAGAGATGTGAGGGTGGGAGAGAGATAGTCCTCGTATCGGGGTGTGGCTAACTCTGCTTTGTATGCACTGCGCCTACATAGTTGCATACGAGTGTAACATGTATAGTTTGCATGTTATACGTATACATATGTATTAGCCGGTCGTGCTCAAACCATTAAATTATGGTAATTAGTTTTCCGATGCATGTTCACTGTTGCAGATTAGGCTCCGGCCTGTACGTACATAATATTTTGAACAAAAGAAATGCTAAATCGAATTTGGTTACAGGTGAGTTTCAGGTGGACGGTTGCCCAGACAATAAACGTGACTTAATCTTAATACCAGACTGTCATCCATTTTCCTAAGAATGTATAATTCATTCACAATTAAAACAGGAAGCAGAAGATAAAGCGGCAATGCAAATAAATATCATAAGTCCTTTGAAATAATATCTGCGGTGAATAAATTACAGAACATACTGTGATGCGATAATAACATGTAATACCCAATGACCTAACGAAATGAAATGTTATAGCTGGTATAAATAAATAATATATAATAAATCATACAAGTAAGCCGGCAACTAATAGGCGATAGTAAACAATGACTCATGACAAGTACCGGTGGCTCGGCGGGGTGCGGGGGGGAAGTGTCACGGTCCACAATGGCCACAGCACCAAAATCACTTCACGTCACGCGGCATATTCGAAATTTGAAAAAAACATGTGACGCTTGCGGTGAAAGGTAAGATGCGTTCCGTAAAGCGTTCCGAGTAACGAGTAACCGAGCGTAGTTCAGCGTAGTGATGCCGACGCGGGAGAATGGCGCAAACTGGCTGGTCGGGAGGGAGGGGCCCTCCGCGACCACCCCGCGTCCCCCTTCCCTCACCCGAAGCCCGCCTGCCTGGCCAACAGACACAGGCTTGCATAATTAATTATTATACTTCACACACATTGCGCCTTCCGCTAAAGCAAGGTCATCTTTTTAGTAATAGAGATTTGCGATATGCTTATCTCTGTGGCAACTGACGTTTCGTATCGACAGGTGCTAAACAAGATTTATCTGTTGAGAGATGTTGTATAATGTTAACTGGTTCTGGCTTATCTAACTCACGTGCAACTAAAAGCATTATATCTTTAATCACTACACTAGGATAGAGGAAGTAATACGTATAAAGCTTCGTTTTGGTATTAACATAACTGGACTGATTAAACATATATTTATGAGAAAATAATCTTAAGATTTTTCAAAATTCTTTAGTTGAAAATAGAACCGGATTGTTTAGATAACAATATTAGGCATGATCATTTCAAGATTGATTAGTTTTGGTGAATCATTTTTCAATAGAATCTGCACACGTCACTCAACGCCTACAAGAACATCTATCATCAAAAGAATTTCAACAACGGATTCTAATTCAAATTCCCGTTTGAGCAAGGAACGAAGGAACTCCGCCATTCAGGTCAAAATGAATATTAACCTTCAAACAAAACAAGAACAAAGTGGTGAGTGGCACGTTATACAGAACCTTTTGACGGGCGGGTAGGGTGGGGCAAGGGTGTTCGGTTACCCGGGACTGCCAGACGAATCCCGGGCGTCCCGCACTTGTCGCGATCGATATCCGTATCCGCTGCACGCCACGGGAACTCGCATTAACTAACTTCACCGATGGAGGTGGAAAGTCGAGCGATGTTGTTACAAACTTTACCGATTACAGTTCCACGAGATACTCTCCCTCTTGTTATTCTAAATGAATCAACAACTCGTTACTGGATACTAACAATATTGACGCTCTCGCAGGTTACTCCAATGTACAAGTTTTGCTCAGACGCTAGCTAACGAAAAAGTTTGACGTTACATAAATTAGATACTATACATTAAATCAAGCTCCTGTAAGCTCGAAAGTTTTACTTGATTCTATTTTCGTATAAACACAAAAGTTTAACAAAGCCTAACACGTTGATGAAATTATTTTAGGTAGAAACAGGGTAGGTGGAGATAAAATTATCACAAAAGATTTTAGCGACACATTCAACATTCCTTGTTTTTAATAACTCTTGATCATGAAAGAGAGTTTAGCCACGTATCAAAAGAACCACTAGTATAAGATTACGTTTTGGCAAAGCATCAAATGAATCTGAATGAGATATATAAAGAGAAAACGCTTACTGAAGAACCGACAGACATATTGGCTAGAACTTCTGACGTCTAAGAAAATCAACAAAAATAAACTAAGAATAAAAGTCGCGTAAATTCATTACATAAATCTTGATCTCTAACAGAAAACATTCGGTTTTGTGTACTAATATAAATGTCATTTGCAGCCAATCCTATTACAGTTCTCAATGCAGACTTAATTATAATGTAATTTATGCAATGAAATATCACGATCGAAATACATAACTATATTAAATGTATTTAGCAACGAAAATTGACTCTGAGAACCAAGATTATAATTATTATAATTTAATTACTTTTGTGATGAATGATGAAACCTGTTACAGACAGCAACGATATAAATATTATTTTAGATACTAATTACCAGACTATACATAACACTTCTCATGGAGATAAATATGTTGGAATGAATGGAAATCAGTCATTTTATTTGAACAAATATGATCCTTTGTTTGCGCAAACCATTGCCAGAAGCTGCAGCAGCTATTTGCAAGCAGGGACTATTATGAAACGTTGACTTTATAATATTGCGATGAGAAGGAACACGTTTCCAAGATAGCGTAAAATGGTTCTGTTCGTGAATTATATCAAGAACATGAATCATGCTTAGTTACTGCTACGACTCCCAGGTAAACTACGTTTGTTTTCTCTGACAACAAAACTTCTGGCTAGGAGCCAAAAACAAAAACGATGACCAACGCTGAGTATCGAGATTGTTCAATATGCCCTTGATCTGTCAGCCAAATTGATTCCCGACTAAACGAGTTTTAGAACAGCCATTAAACACAATGAAGCGAAATGGGCCACGCTCGACCATGCTCAGCCACGTTCACATTCTACGAACGTCTCCAAAACGAATATGACTATAACGGAATAAATTGCAAATGTGGACCATTAATCCTTGTTACGATGTCACCAGTGACCCGGTCGCAGAGGGGCGCTTTATTTATTTGACATCTACGGTATTTACATACAAAAACTTCCATTCAAGTGCTTTTAGACTTTTTATGGGAAACAAACACAAAAGAATCGTGATAGACGTACCCCATTTTGATGGTTGTGAAATGTTTATGTTATTTTTTACTAGTTTTATATGAGAAAGAACTATCAACTAGTCCATACTATGTATAGCTGGAGATATATTTTTTGATACTACTGTCATGTTTTGTTCACATAAAACAAATATTGAAGATCAAATATATTATTGATGCATCATCAATGATATATTTGATCGGAGAATATTTTGTGAACATTATCCGTATAAGACTAAATAAGAAGTTATTGTATACGAATACAATTTACATAAACGAAATTGCTTGCATAAACTCTGTCTAGCAACATTAAATAAATAAATTCAAAATTTAAGCCAACATTCGCAATTTCTTTGAAGCAATTTCGGAGAATTTACAAGTACAACTGAACAAGACCACTCTGCAGACGTTTGAAGGCTTTCTGATTTAATTAATGTCACAGGGAAAATGGTGAAACGTTCCATCCAATCCACAAAAATAATAATCTTTGATTCAGATTGAATATTGAGTAAGAATAATAAATAAGTAAAATGTTTTTATGGAAAAATAAAAATCACACCTGTTCTAATAGGAGACAAAGCATATGTATCGGCAAAAAACAAGAGTGAGGTCGAAGCCAATTCTATGGTAATAGGAAAACTTTGAATCGATTCACGAGGCAAGTTTCTCGGCGACACGAACGCTTGAGACCAAGGGCCCTACATTTTCTCCAACATGCTCACATGCGCCACAGCTTGCAATTGAATTTGCAAGCCACGCTCTATTTTCAATATATTCTCATTTTGTAAACCTGTTTTGTTTTTTAACAACCGTTAGACACAACTACAATTACTACACATCAAACATTCTCTTTAATACGTTTTATGAATTTATTTCTAAAAACGTTCACTATGCAAATACAATTGCTAATTTTATATTTCCCTTGAGAAATATGTAACAGTTAAAATACTTTTTGGTAATCCATACCTAGGTTCGTCTAGCGCCTTGTCACGTTTTGACTAACTAAAGTATTTTGTTCTAGAATATTTAAACAGAGGTCTTATAAATAAATTTATACAGATGTTTATATTTCTAGATAAAATTTTCATTTCACTTGTGTCCATGTTTATCAACACTTGGTCTCAAATGATAATTTATTTGAATTGTCCAGGAGGTGTAGAGATGTTGTTGGCATCTCTCCAACTCCAAATGGTTTCTCTGAAACGTTAGTGCGAATGCAAAACTTCCTTACGTCTTGAATATGTGTCTGCATCTATGTTCAACAAAGAATATATTTCTTGTTTAGACTGACTTTTATTTTATTAGCTTTTGAGCTCGTTAACTATTTCAGGGGTATTTGTACGGGAATTCAGTTTTTTTGACAATTTTAACTCAAAATGTCAAAATTTTACAGGAGGCGCAATTGAGTAGCAATTGTCGCCAATTTTGGCAAATATTATATTATTTAATATAGGTATGTAATAATTTTGTAAAAAATACCCGAAATATTGCGATTCTCTATAGGGGATTTTTGTATTGTGTGTGATAGAATATTTTAGTGCGTAAAAGCATTTTGTAAAAATATGTCAGTTAGGAGGTCTTGGCGGTCGATATAAATGAGTGGGCGATGTAAACTAGGTAATGATTATGTATAATATCAATAAAATGTTTACGACCTTTATTCAAATATAATACCTGGGTTTAATTGCATCGAATGAAATACTTTACTAGATACTATCTTAAATATTTAAAATTGATGTCTTGGGTAATAATATAGTTTTATTGTCGGGATTAACATCAATTATATCAAGGAAAGGAATAAAAACATTTTACTAACTTATCACAGCATTTTATCACTTTCTACTAAAAATGTTTAAACGGTCTGTCTGACAGTTTAATTACCAGATAATCTATCTGCACGATATCTTTCAATATTTTTTATTAAAATGCGTTTATAAATCAACTCAAAAAGTAGGTTATCGTAACGAACGAATTCATTTGGATTAATCGTCAAAACATATACAACGAAAAATGTGTTGCCAATAATTTATTTTTGTGACCCCTATCATCTAAATCTAACGAATGTTAGCAGCTGCTAGCATGCCAGTTTTTTTCAAAGTTGTGAGTGAGCAATACAAAGCGCTAACGTTGCCAAAACTATTGCGTCAAACAATTTTTTCATTCGCGAAATTACTGAAGACGGTATCATCGTGACTAACCGGATTTCCCACACCAAAATCCCAGGTCATTAGCAAAGTTTAGAACGAGTTGTAAATAAACCTTTACGACGCAACCGGCGCCAACTTTCGATTGAAATCTTTATTACAAGTTCGAGCTAGAGCTAGCTGTAGACAAAAAGCAATTCCAGATGTTTCTTGACCGTTCAATTCAGAAAAGTCAATAGAAAAAGAAGCTTAGTAATAGCTGTTTCACGATCGCGGCACACCTGCACACCGAGTTGTCGCGTGCAATCAAAAATACACTCTAAAAGTGCACTTTTCAAAGTCCCTTTTACTATTCCCGTGGAACGTGCGGGAACAGCTCGGGTTAGAATTACAATTTAGCATTCCACTCACGTGCGGAAAGAGACGGGACTATTACAACTTGGCTAGAGGGAAAAGTAGAGATGATTTGTTTGAATGTACTTTTTGAATCGATAGTCTAAGAGCATTCATAATGCCCCCGTTCTGATCTACTATCGTTCTGTGTAGATTTCGCAAGATGAATTGTTTATGGGCTCCGAGCCGAGAGAATACTCATGTCTCCGAAAAGGGTCACTGAACCAGACAAATTGCTACGAAGAGAATTGCTTCTCTCCCCCTTTGTCAAATCGGAGCGCAATGTTCAGTTTAATCGTATTATTTGCAGGATTTACGCAGACTAGAATTTTCGAGTGAATTAAAATTAGAGGTAAGAGGAACAAGAATTTGCACTAATTGATCATAAATTGCACCTTTATGAATGTCAAACTAAGTTTCCGTTGGGAATGCAAATGCGGGATTGTTTTGAACGCTTTGTTGCCGGTTGGAGTGGATGCGATGTGAATAATTCACGTCACAAACGACAAGAGCTTTCAAATGTCTTTTTCATATTTTTGTACGTGGAAAGTAGTGCACCGCGCACACAGAACAATCGTGACTAAACAATGTTAGCGTCAGAGCTGAGCGGAATATTCAAGGTTCATTCTAGGTTACGAGATTGATTGACACAGTAAACTGGTGTAATGGAGTAATGGAACGTTTAAAGTCCACTATTTTGATGAACGAGGCGCGTGTCGTCGGCACGGAGGTCGGAGGCAAACATGGCCAGATGAGAATTATGGCCGAGTGTATTGGTGGCATACGAGATGAGCACTATCGGGCATTGCACGGTTATACGTGACATCCATGTACAATGCACCACTAAATCTCTCTCATTGCCTCCTAGCTTTCAAAAAGAAATATGCTTTATGGACGGTGACACGAATTCGGACGACTGTATTACCGTTTTATAAAATACTTTCATTTCCTTTTCCCCATCTAGATTATGTAGTTCGTGTGGCAGAGTAATTTAAACCTAAATCAGATGTTGCTCTGACGTAATCAAATCTAGTCTTTTAATGGAGTTTTATCATGTAATTTGAAACTCTTTGATTCCAACTATAATTGCAGAGACATCGTTTATATTCTCTAGAAAAGATTATTCGACTAGAGCTACATATATTGGTTCAAAGGAATATGAAAGTAAGTGTGGGTGTTCTAAATAGGACCAGTTTAGAGAGACCCTTTCGACAAGTCTGATATCGTGTTCTACATAATGTAGGTAAACGGTAGTTTTCGAGGTCCGAGTCCTTCTATGATTGGTCTCTGGCAATAATAACTACACATCCTGGGGCTTGGTTGGATCACTGCGCAGTAGCTGGCGACTTTCTTTGTCTTTGTTTTATGTTAATCTGTTTCGTTGTTACTAGACTATTATTATCCGAGGTTTAATCTGAACATTTATTTGTTCTTCAAACAGATATTTTTTTTACTATTTACCTCAATACTCAATACTTTATTGCATCCCATAATGTATACAAGGCTGGTAGGTAAATTAAGGAGAAACAATTATGGACCCTGTTGGGCACAGCAAGTTAGTTTTTAGAGGAGAGGATGAAGCGCTTTTTGTTCTAAAACATAATAATATTGAAATTAAGTAAGAAAATCTTATATTTATATATTTAAGTAGATATTATTTATGTGTAGATTTATATTAATTTTATATATTATTAATATTTATACATTTATTTATATATTTATTTATTAATAATATTCTAGATTATATATTAGGTAATTATTTTATATATTTATTTATATATAGCTGTAATTTTTCATTAACTAAATAGTAAGTAATTAAAGATATTGCACGGTAGATAAGGTAAATAGATGTATTAGGTAGGTACTACTTGGTTATTCCAATTATCTTCGTTTCTCTAGGTGGAATTTATCTTTGAAGTATTCGTCAATTGTGTAGTAGCTTTTATCTAAGAGAAATAGTTTTAGTTTATTTATAAATATATTGTTTGTTTCTGTGTTTTTTATGTATTCAGGTAATTTATTGTAGATTTTTATTGACGTAACAAACGCACTACCTGGTGCGAAAGAGACAAAGGTATGTAAGGTACTTGGGTATTTGTATGATTATTCTTCAATTTTGCAAGTGTTTTTATTTAATTTAAAGCTACATATTAAAATAAAATACTTAAATAAACTAACTTTTAATTAAACTAAAAAATAGCATCAAAAAATCTTCTCAACGCTGTCAATTGGTCTCCAAGAGACTGGCCGCGTTGCCACGTTGTATGATAAGTGATAACGCTTAGCCTCTGGCCAAAGTAAGAGCCAGCCCTTGGGTCAAGGGAAGTGTCCACTAAACTAAACGTTTGGAAATATCCTTAAAAAGGCTGTGAGTACAAGGACCCAACGGTCCCAGAGTTACAACACCAAACAGCTCGAAAATATAGGTACCAATAAGGTTACTATATTTACGCCGCCTGAGGTTCTATGCAGTCGCAGCAGCAGCGAGTGCAGAGAGACTCATGGATTTATCAAGAAAAGCAACTGGGAAAAAAAATATGAAAATTATGAAAGAGATAACACAAAAATGGACAGTCAATTATCAAAACTTTTTATCTTAGCACAAAAGCCGAAGAGCTCTTGGAATACCGAAATTATTCCAGTCGATAAGGCTCTGACAAGATTATCTGAAGGTGAACCATATAATTAGTCATTCTCATTCAGAACTCATTCCATCTGAGAGTAAAAGACACGTCCTTCACGAATGTCGGGACCTTGGGGCGTCCGGTCCTTGAAACCTTGAAAGCTGTCTTGAGCAAGAACAACAATTTAATAAAAATGAAATTCTACGTAACTTTACCGTTTATGACGTAACAAGGTCTCTCTTGTGTGATGTGGGAGTAAAATAGTTGGGAAATTGGGCAGGATAATTAAAAGGTTTACAAAGAAACTATACAGTTTCTAAAGGACATTATGATTAGCTACATACAATACATGATTCTCCATCCCGCAGCGCAATTTTATAAATTTTGTGGTGAAAAAATCGGAGATAAATCCTCAGTAAAACAACAAAAAGAAGTTAACACAACACCGGTTGTTTCGCAACTGCCAGTATATCTTATGTCTGCCTCATTACATCAGCGCATGCCCTTTGAATATAATTTGTAAATACATCTACACAGAACCGAATTAGTCTGGACATATTTATGGACTTGGAGTTAATTATCCTACACTTGTAACAGCACTAGAGTTAAATTTGAAATGCCCGAGAAGTTTTAAAGCTAAGTCAACACGTATTCCGATATTCAAAAGGAGTATTCCGCTTGTAACCATTCTTCGATTAACATTAAAACAATACTGAAGCCGAACTTCTTGGAACAAACTTCTATTCCAATATTCAAATGAGTTCAGTGGTGCAGAAACTCCTTCGTTTAGAGTTTAGAGTTGAAGCGACAGAACTTAAGCCGAAACATTGTTCAGAAAACATTCTGCGGCTGACTACAAGTCTACTGTGATGTTATAAATGTTTGGTGGATTTGACTGGAACAATGGTTTAAGACTGGAGATGAATATCGATTTGTTGTTCGCTGTATTTTCAAGTTAGTAATAAGTAGAGCTACTATTTCTCGATGAAATCGGTGTACAACACATTTGAAAAACAAACCAATCACAATTAACATTATTCAACGTGTATTCTGTATCAATTTCTACTGCTTATATCAAAGCTTGAATATCAGTTTCATTTTATGATTACTATCCAATTAATTCTAAACTGGTAGCATCTACTGAGATCGTAACTACACCTACCAGTTAGTCATTTATACCATATTTAGCTGAACCGGTGTGAGCTCAGGATAATAGCGGCGAATGCGTCACCAGGCGCCGGGGACTTGTCGCGACACGAACACCAAAATAACCGACAGATAGACAGACAAACGCTACTTGAATATGTATAGATAAGTGATTTGCATGCCGCGGACGTTTTGCAGTAGGCTCGGTTCATTCTTGTTCACATTTGAGAAATTAACTTTAGTTACAACAATTTACGTAAGAAACTACTATCTATGCTCCTTCCAATGGAATGTGGCTTTAAGCCGAATCCTACTGCTTTTAGGCGAGAATTTATGAAGATGGATGTTTGTTATTCCTTCACATAAAGTGTACTGATCGAACGAATTTGGATACCATTTGGCAAACAAATAGTTTTTTTAAATTCCAGTTTTGCATCCTCATCACTTGCAGGTAGTCATAAAAGACAAAAATAATAATCAATTAAAATGACGATACCTGATCAATATAATATATACGCTGCTATTTTTAGTATTTTAAAGTTGTGACGTCTGACGTCGTCAGACGTGTGTTGCGCCGACTCCAAAAAGAATGGCACATGGGCAGGAAGATGATGATAATTTGAGTAGGTAAGTTTAAATTTGTCAAAAGTTGCCAGAAAAGGGGGGGGGGGGCTTTGGTTTAGGGAATAAAATAAACGTTACCGTTTGTTTTATGTATTTGTACCTCCTTGAATTAGACGAGAATTCAAAACGACAGCTTGTATATACAGGTAGTACGATCCCGTAGGACAAACACCGAACTAAATACGGGCGAAGTCACGGGCATGAGCTAGTGTATAGATAACATAATTCTCGGAACAATAAACATTTAACTTAAACGTCTTCTATTTATTTTCAGAACGCTCTAAAATCTGCGAGAATTCAATTAGAAGGAAGTGAAGGAACAGGACGAACAAGTTACGCGGGCACATGTTACGTAAGTACCTAATACAGTTAGCTTCGAGAAACATCGTCGAAACGGGATAATTTTCCTTTATACCGCCGGAGCTAGAGGCTCGGATATCTTACTTAATTAAATATTCAAGACAGATTATTAGCTAGTCAACTTACTTGAAGGTTGGAGCGGGATCGTCTCGGCATTACGCCCACCACCTCTCCCTTCATGATCGATTGGATTACTGAAAAAAATAAGGTATAGGTAGTCAATGTTGAGATTTGTGGGGGATTACTTGTGGGTACTAACCTGAAAACACGAGACGAATTTAGTTTTGTATCTATCTAGATTTAGAGGTTATAAGGAAGACTTTAAAGCCAGGATACATCGAATCTTCTACATTGATCTTTAAAACGTTTTATCTTCTCCCTTTATCTAAGGTTTATCATACTGAAATTGGGTTCTTTGGAATTTGATAAAGACTGAATTTATTTAGTAGTTCTAGTGGCAGTACTGTCATATAAGCTTAAAAGCTTGGCTTGCCATTATCATTACTCTTCATGATGTTGGGTTTTTTGAATTATGGGCTTGCTGTTTGCCTCTAAGCACACAAATAATGCCTAGTTCCGTTAAGTCGCTTGTAACTTGCAAGCATAAATTCTTTCCTCAGCATAATGCAACTACAATTACTAAGGTTTCAATCCAATTATGCGCGTAAAAGTATTTACAACACTATCGTATGTTGCAATATGGCCGTTACCACACACGGTTGCACAATATTATAATGCACTATTATTAGTCCGTCAGCTGCTATCTAAACAAAGCATCAATTTATAAAAGATATCTTCGTATTCCTAGCTCTACATTGCCCCGAGCTACGTTCATTGTTTGATGAAACTTGTACGTGTACTTAATAATTTCTCAGACAGTTAGAACAAAGAAAATCTTAACTAATGAACTTTCTATTTTTGTAGGTTCCAAATCAAATGTTATTTAACACACTTTTAAGAGCATTACCTAAAAATAAAAAATCCTAGAAGCTAAATTTGACCCACTTTCCGGTGAGTATACTAAAATTTTGCATACATATTTTGTTCGGATGCATAGTCATCCAAGTGACGTCATTCTAATTCCAAGATGGTGGATTCCCAAAGATGGCGGACTTTAACTAGTCCACCATATTTTCGCTGAGAAGATTACGAGAAATTGTGTTGTTTTAACTTTGATATTTATTTAGATAACCTTTCTATTTGTAAAAAGGCTAAGTGCCACAGATACGATTGTTTACTCCGTAGTCCCGTATTCGTGTCAGTAGTTTAGATAAACATTTATAAATGTCGACCTTACCTACAATAAGCTAAGTAATATCTATTTAAAAATACATTAAGTATAAATCATAACTGTGCGTGGTGAAACCGGCCATTGTTCCACAGATGGCCGAAGATTGTTCAGTGCAGCGTGTAGGTTATGTAACCAGACTCCATTGTTTCCATCTACCCACATAAATGTTATCGTAATCAATCATGACGATCCTTTTAATCGTTAACCAGAATAATGGTGCGTAATGTGACAAAGCGATACGGTTTTGCATTGTTTGGACTCCATTGGCTGATTGCTTTTCGTTTCAATTGTGAATGTTGTATGTAAGGGGTATTGTTGTCGTATTTACCTCCATCGCCCAGGAGTCTCATCTGCACCAGCGACGGATCCTCGCTGTGCTCCTCCAAAACTGTATCATCTGTCACAGTCAGCTCCTGGGAACAAAATAATAAATAAAAACTTTATTAATATGTTTTTCTGTGAAGCTACATAACCGGATTCATAGAAATCGCCTTGTTTATGGAACCAGATATGGTAATACGATCACCTGTGATGATCTGATACCGTTATAACACCTCCAGTCTCCACCTCGATCGGGCAGCTACTACTAGCGCCATCTAGTTCCAAACGTGGGCATCTTTATTCTCAGTAGTAGGCAGTAACTCTACAGTTTGGTATTTATAAGAATACATCTAGAATTTTAAATGAGTTTGAAAGAAGCCAAAAAGGCGATCTCATAAATATTTTGTTAAACTCTTTCATCGACGCTATTAATAAATTTCCATTCCATCATACAAACAAGAATTATCATAGTATACGAATAACCAATTTCTTTGGAAGTAAAACACGAAGTTTGGTAGGTGTTTTATATTCGTAAGCAAACAAGATTCCCTAAATTCCCATCTAAACTTTCTCACGCCCGAGCGCTGTTCGGTTAAGTTCGGTAGAATATGGCGTAAACAAATACGTCTCTGTTTTGTGTTCGTCGTCGAGTGGGTACAGGTGTTTGAGCGAATATAACCTTGAACGTACCTATTAACTCTCCACCTACCGTGAATTAAATAAAAATCTAGAATGTATTAACAAAAACAGAGTCTGGATCCTTCTTTGAAGCTTATTCTTACGTGTGGATGATCTTGTTGTTTAGAAAAATGCCGACATCATTTTTCCGATGAATCGTGCGTCGTGTGAAATGACACGCGTTGTTAATCAAACAACAACAATTTATATTTCAATACCTAGATCATAATGTGCGTATGATCACCGAACAATAGAATACAAATTTGAATTAGTTTATAATTCGAATTTGTATTCGAATGCTCGGTGATCATCTGATCATATGTAACTATCTAACATAACACAATAGACATACATACAGCACTGGCAGTAATTTAACAACCTTTTAAAATATGAAATCAATTTAATATTCACAACTTCCCATACAAACAGTAATAAGTTCTTTTTACGTCCTGAAAAATTACCTTTTTGAGTTGCTCGGTTAAGATCTAAGTGCGCCACTTCATAGTAGAAAAAATGTGTGTCGAACATATCAATAAAATAAACAAAGAGAGTTGTCGATAAACATGTCGACAGCCGACAGACAAAGTTCGACACAAACTTGCGAGAAACAAAGAAGAAACTTTAAGAAAGTTACTTGAGAAACAGGCAAAGGGGGCGAACGAGGGGGTTACTCAAAACTTCGACGTTTCGGACTCCAGTAATACGAAGCTCGCGAAGAACGAACGAAGTTTTCCACTCGCTAATTCGCAGTATAAATTTGTTTAACGTCTCAACTTTTTAACTGTAATTACTTAGCAAAGTTCGGGATAGATTGAAGTACTTCGAAACTCTGACAGTCTGTGAAGAGTTTGATGAGTTATTGTAATAATTGTAGTTGGCAGTTCGCTATCACCCGAACAAGAACGAGTAGATGTCGAGGTTTATGTGTCTTCTTAACTTTGTGCAAGCCTTCACTTTGTATATCTTTTTAAGAAAGACTATCTTATTTCTAGTAGGTACTTAAGACTTAAGCTCATTTGCTAAAAAGTAAAAAAAGTGTCATTGCAAAGTATGTAGTTCTTTTACAAATTAGTAAAAGGATTGTAATGTATAGTTAGTTACCAAAATCGACTTTGAATTTGTCTCACCTCTACAATATTGGAATATTTTTGGTAATAAAAGAGAAGATAAAAGTAAACTCACAATGAAAACAAGAAAGTAACAGGTTTCCAGTGTATATTTTTTTCCGAGAACAATGCAAGTTCTTACGTCAATATAAACTTGTAGACCTACAAAACATTTAAGACAGAAAACTGGAACAAAAGGTTGTCTACTGTCCATCGTTAAATTGAATAACAATAACAATTCCTATCCATGTAACATTAAACAGTAGCAACATTTAACAGGCAATCCAAACAGAAACGTTTCGTTTAGTTACTTACAAAACAACTTCGACATCGCCATCTCAAAGGAGAGGAGATGAAAGAAAAACAATAAAGTGTTTCAATAACGCAAAACAACAAAGTTTGTTTAGAGAAGTTAGCGAAGGGGTGAATGGGGTGGTACGGGTGCCGAGAACCCACCCACACGCTACAATATTATCGATACAGCTGTATTCACTAACTTTTCCAAATATATCACATACTAGCATTTACCCACGACCCACGAACTTCGTTTGCGTGGAATTATTAAAATAATATTCCTACCATTTGTAAACCAGATTGCACGGAACCCAGACTTTTTTCAATATTTTTTTTTTAAAGTTGCCCCACACTAGGAATATCTCCTGTATCGTGGGTGCCTTTACAAACATTTAAATTCACATACACAAACATCCAGACCCGAAACAACTACCTGTAGGCCATAAAAATATTTGTTCCGTGCGGAAATCGAACCCGCGACACGCAGCGCAGCAGTCTCAATCTCTCAGCTACTGCGCCAACCGTGCCGTCGAATGATTCCTAACTTACCCCTTATAACCAAGACACATTTTTTTTTAATTGTTTTTGTCGTGAGAGTCGTATAAACTTTCATATGCATTATTAAAAAAAACTGTTTTATAAAAATTACAAAAATACACTTTAACTTATTCATTTTTGATGATGATGTATAGATTAATCTTGATGGAATATAGTATAGAGGCTGATTTCACGCTACCCAGAAACTCAATTACCATAGTACCAAGTATTGCTAGGCAACGAACCGAAGACAGTGTGGAAGTAATTAAAGCCAATGATTATACAATAATAAATTAATAAGCATTAAGACGGAACACCGGCAGACGGTTACAACTTCCTCTCATAAATATTATATGACCAATGGCCGTGATAAATATGTATCGCGTATTGAGGATAGCGGTTCTTCTTGTAAAAATGTCAAGTAGAAAATATTAACATGCTCATAGTAGACAGTTTAATTGGTGGTCGTTGTCTTTTTTTTTTCGATAGTACGACTTATAAAATTTTCTGGACCCAGTGTGTGTCCACGCCATAGATATCAGAAAGAAGTTTTTAATATTTCTATGGTCCACGCTGATCGCGTTATCTTTGGCGTTCTTTTTAAGTCCTCTTCTGTCAAGTCAAAGGTCGAACCTAAGCCAAAAAATCAGAGGTTAATGTCCAATCGGATTCATGTGCGTATTGTATAATGATCACTTGCTTCAGTGAAGAAAAACATCGTGCGGAAACCAGTATGCTGGAGGGATACTTCCTGTTAAGCCAAGTTAGATGCCCATAAGCGGGGGAAAACCCTGACACCAAGTTAGACACTACACCACACGATAAATAGGTAGTGTGATTATTCCTTTATATCTCAATTTATTATATTGATGAGGAAATTAATTATTTATATGATATAATAAGTATATTTAACTTCCAATCATGATCAAAAAATGCAAGTGTACTTCACACATCGGACGCTCCAGCAAGTGGGACATCGTCTGATTGGTCTGGTTAATTGATGGTTTTAAATCGATGTGTGTGCAGGCCGCTATGCCACTGGCGTTTTACGAGCGTCAGCGTTTCTCCACCGTCTGCGAAGCGTTGTCGCTGCGTAGACGCAACGCTGACGCCGCGAATCTGTAGTGGCAAGCGTTACATCCGCTGAACGCAACGTTGAATAACTTCGCGTTGACGCGACTTTAACGTTACCGTCATGTAAACGTCACTGGGATGGCGGCCTTACTTTTTACTACAGAATTAATTTTGCTGATGTCACATCCTCCTTAAAACAACAACCACATTTTCAATATGCAATTCACAAGACATTTGTTTCCATTTGATCGTAGTTCCAATACATTTGTCTATACAATACCTTCTTTATAGTCTTTGCAAACATTCATATATTATGTATATCAAGCAAACTACACGATACACGAGTTTACATGAGAAACTAATATAATGTAACAAGTTAAGCTGTTGTTAGATCCCAGTTAATATCGTGAGTCGGCCTTGATCCGTAAACAATGAATGGTTGGCGTTTCAAGTACTATACGGGCATGGAATTTGAAATTATGGTTATTAATATTCAACTAGACTACACCCAGCTCGCATAGATTAAACTTGAAGCAAACATGCGTTAATTCTGTATCCTTAGGAGAATACGCTCTAAAGTAAAATGGCTTATTATTTTCAAACATACACGTATTCCTCTTTGCAAAGTTTCATCGTTCGGACTCTCATGAGACTAACTCGCAATAAACGTACAAAGTTTACCAGTTATGTTAGTTAGAATCGCTATCAAAGACCACAGTGTTGTAGGACAAACTGTGGCATTAAAGACAATTTAATGGACAGCAATTAATTGAACGGCACTTGGTCCTACGCGCGACACATCGATCACGGAATTCAATTAAATCTCCATCAGCGTTACCTCACACGGACGCTGTCGACATAAATTGACTCGCTGTTTTACTAACTTCTTATACATTTACATGGTCGACGTTGGCAGTTACTCGTGCATGTAACACGTCCATAGCTGCATTCGAATTAACGAGTTCCATCAAAGTACTTAGTTATCCACCAATAAGTACCGAACAGGTTCTTCAATTCCAGCAGGCGCCAGCGGTCAATACAGGGGCAGCTTTATAATTGGAAGCATGTGGAAAGTTCAGGATATCGTCTACACTTTTATGGAGCGACACAGCGTTCTGCAAAACAGGTTTCCATATGTTGATCGAGTAACGAACACGCTGTTCAAGTTGTTTCGTTGCTTATGAGCGCCCTTATAAATTGAACATCGTTGTCGGATGCCATCGCGTTCAATAAACCAAACTGGTTCTCTTCTGAACTTCCCGCTTTGGAATTATCTTGTAGAATTTCTTGTACAGTTAGTTGTCCATGTTATAAGTCTCACCTGCACTCAATTATTTAAGGTATTCCTTCGATATCCTATTGTTAAAGACAACGAGCTGGCTGATAACAATTCACGAACGATTATCATAATGGCCTTTGTTACTCGCATATCCTGTTCGATATAGATAATTTTAAACGACTTGTTAATGTTTAGGAAGTTGACATAAAATGCTTTTATCTAACAAGTAGATTGTATCATTCTAATATGAACCAGGTTATAGAGAAGAATCTAATAGAATCTAGATACATTTCTTTAGGTTGGTTTTTTATGACTGACGTCGATCCTCATCACGATCCTGTATTGTAAGTTGGAATTGCTTTCGTTTTACAATTGAAACTTATAGAACACGGTAGACAAATCTTAAAAACACTTTGCTTTCCAAGAATTATAAAACATGTCGTCTGATTCTATAGCAGAATACAGTTCAATTTTTTGCTATTTTTGAGAATCAGTTTAATACTCCCTCCCCCAGGTACCTACATAAAGTTTACTCAACGACCATATTTTAAGGAAACTTGCCACGTTAAAAGCGTAAATGGACTTTAACGTTTTTACCACAGTATTTTAGGAGTAATAAGATTTCTTAAAACTACACTTGAGAGCAATAAAATCGCACACCTTGATTTCTTTCACTTAAGGCTGTATTTTTTCACAAATATTAATTCATATTTGAAAAAAAACTTTTCTAACTGAAGGCTTACTTCAGTACCTATTTAATACTACCAAAAATAGTGTACAATACAACCACATAGGGTTATAGAGCACAAAACCTAACATACACGAAAAATTACCTTATTTCGCTTAAGAGAAAAAGTAAATAAAACTCAAAATAATCAGTAAAATTGTTTATTAATAAGGTGTATTTCCTCCCCTACCCTTAATTACAGCTCTTAGACGGTTTTTCATGGACCGTATTAATTTTGACCATAAAATCTTGTGGTATCCCGTTCCACTCCTCTTCAATGGCAATTTGAAGCTCTTGGAGCCGCGAAGGAGCTGGGCTTCTTGCTCGAACTCTTCTTTTAAGCTCGTCCCAAACATGTTCAATCGGATTGAGATCAGGACTGCGAGCTGGCCACTCCATCGCGGTGATTCCAACGTCTTCCATGTAGCGCGAACTGTACTAGCGACATGTGGTCTGGCGTTGTCGTGCATTAAGAGAAAATTTTCACCCATAAGCCATGCAAGCGGCCTCACATATTCTTCAAGAACTTCTTCGACGTATCTTACAACCGTCAACCCTCGTGATCTCGGGCCGGTATTCGCCCCAGTTATGAATACAATGTCTGTTTTAGTGTCCAACATTATCCCACCCCAGAACATACACGATCCACCTCCAAAAGCAACACGTTCGCTTATGCAACATTGAGCAAAGCGCCCTGATGATGTTCGGTAGACCCTGGAGCGTCCATCATGATCATGTAGAGTCATTCTGCACTCATCAGAGAACATAACAGCACGCTACTGTTCATAGGTCCAATTCAAATGTTCCCAGGCAAATTGTAGACGGGCTTGTCGGTGAGCTGTGGTCAATTTTGGACCATTTGCTGGGCGATGTGCAGTCAGTCCAGCTTCACCCAATCTTCTTCTAACTGTCCACCGACTTATACTGACATTGCGAACTTCTTGACGCTGTTGTCCCAGTTCAACCGCGTTAAGTTGCCGATTTCTCAAAGAAGTTGACACAAGAAAGCGGTCATCACGCTCTGATGTGGTGCGTCGCCGGTCCGAACCTGGTCGTCGAATGTAGCCACCGGTCTCTTGGTACCTCTGGAATACACGTCGAACTGAGTAGCGGCTCAGATTAAGTTGCCGAGCAACTTCACTTTGGTTTTGGCCTGCTTCAAGCAAAGCAACAATTTGAGCAGCTTCTGCGGGTGTGGTATCCATATTTTTCCAGCGGAGATGTTATCACGTTGACCTTCGGTGTGCAACTGATTAAAAATCCAGAAAAAATGACCATTTTATACCTACGGGTAAGGGTGCAAGTAGTGACGGCGCAAATTAGTGAATTTGGGGAAATTTGTTTATGGTTGGTTTTTGTAAGATACGTGAAGGTGTGTGCAGGTAAATGTTTTTAAATTTAAGAAATTTTAAAGCTAAGAATGTATGCTTTAATTTTACCTAATGATATGAACTCAAAATATTTAGCTTTAAGAAGAAAAAACAGTAATAAATCAAACTACATGGGGTGTGCGATTTTATTGCTCTCAAGTGTAGTTTTAAACTAAGAACTTTGCTCTCGTTGTCCTGTTCCATTAAACTATCTAATCTTGATTAATAGAACTGCTTAGTTCGAGCGTATTGGAAACTAGTGCATTCATTATTTACCCTTTTCCTACCTATTTTGGGATTGGTTACCAGTCTGACCGGAGAGTAAAATATTGAGTACTTTGCAGAAAACGAATGTTTGTCCTTCGTTGGACTTTAGTATCGATGAATCAATTAAATAGATCGATTAAAATGCATTAAATGGATTCAGTCTTTCTATCATATTTTAAAACTATTCAGGATAAGCAATTACAGGTAGAACTAATAATATAACATTTGGAACATTTGGTAATTGCTGTTCAATGGCTTCCATAGTAAAGTCATTAGATGCGAGTGGCTCCACGATATTCATCATGGTATCAGCCAAATGCAACACATAAGCATTGGACATAGACTACCGAATTTTTAATCAGCCCCTTAATAATTACACAGTTCCGGAAATTATACAGTTACAGGGCATACAGTATTTAAGCTTTTGCCTTGGCTGGAAGCATCCACGTAATTGGCCAGTTAAGCCTTCTAGGTTGACTTCGAGACGCCATACACAAAAAAAAAAAACTATCTAAGCAAAGAAGTACGACGACGACAGAACCTGAAATGCCCGCATCCAGCCAGTATCCGAAGCTCGGTTACCATCAAAGCGGGAATGGCTGAGGAGAAGTGCATGAGCCCATCGTTCACTTTGCTTGTAATTCAAATTGTGTCTTATCTCTCAAGCAATTAATCGAATTTTGCACATGTCTTCTCTACTTCGCTTATCTCTTTTTTGTAGAAGCCAGGCCACACATTGGCTCTGGACATACGCAGTTTAGGATCTGTCATTGTAGTTTCTGGAGCTCTTTAGAAGATCAAAGAATCTGAAGAGCACTCACCCCAGTATGCTCGTTGACTCCAACGATGACGGCAGTGTACCATTGCGTGGCACCTGCAGACCGATACACCTGGGCGCGGCAGCCCCCGAGGACCGAAGGAGTGGTTGTCAGGATACGCTGCCCATCCTGTATGGTCTTCCATTCTGCAGCTTCGGAAGACAAGGAGGAGAGTATTGTGGCATCTAGGCCAGCGTCTGCTCCAGCTTGGCGGGCGTCCCAGTCCTGAAAATGAAGGTCCAGGTTAGTTTTGCGGGACAAGTGGAAGAAAGGAGAATTTGGATGAGACTTACTCATTATACATTAATGCTTTTGTACGGGTACCCACAAAAGCATTAATGTATAGGTAGAGAAAAAACCTAATTTTTAGATGGGAACGTATACAGGCCCAAATAAGGCTGAGTGGTACAACTAGTAATAAAACCCGGTTTCATGGGTATCTGTTCCTAGATTTTTTCTATTTCCTAGTCATTTCTGTTCGATATCTTGCAATAGTTTTAATAAGTTCTGGATGGATATGGATAAACGATAGCCAAGTAGCGCATAATAATATTACAAACTTGCTCCGGATCTATGGAATGGATTTTGAAAATTCTTTTAGCAATAGAGTGCCACGTTATTTGTGAGTGTTATAGGCTATAATATAACATCACGCTGCGTCACATAGGAACTGAGCAGCGGGTGAAACCGCTGGGCACAGCTAGTAATTCCTATTCTAGTAAAAAGTGTCTCTCTTGTCCATCTAAAGATAATAATTGGCTGTGGCAATTCAATCCACAGTTATTTATTAACTTTCCGAGAAACCAACTCGCCTCTTGTGTCCCTGATTAATTTATTTATCTTGTGACAAACAACACGAAACCTCAATATTTATTTGAAAACAATTCGAAGAATGTTGTTATTTTTCTAAAGATGAAAGGATTCTACATTATTAGAGAGAATTGTTCTGCCGCGTTCATATTATTTCTTTAACCTTTTATTACAATACAACCGTTTTACGACAAAACCAATTGGATTCGTATTAGGAAAAGACTTTCTTTGCTATTTTACTAACATAGAGGTTCCTTAGATAAAACGAATAAATAAAATTTAGCTTCGCTAGTTCGCCTTTCTCAAAACCAATTTCATTATACAGTAGGTATATACAAATGCTTATGTAACTAAATAAAAACTTACGTCTATTATGTTAATATCATGAAACTAGAAATGTTAATCAAGCCAAACAGTAATAATTTCCAGTTGAGCTGTTACAGTTTCAACATAATTCAACGCCTATTTAAGTATAATGTTTATGTATCTATGTGCCAACTCGTAGCTCATATATGCTGGTAGCACATACCAAAGGCAGAACATAAATCTGTTTTTAGATATTAATTAATGTAGAACATTGATAGTTGCCTTTACAACCTCGTATCATAAGTAAACATTATGCCCCACATTAAGGTACACCTCCACAGATCAACATTAGTATAGTTGCCCACGTACATCGTGTTAAGTGCAGTAATAATTCACTGTACACACACAATCTACATACACACACACACATGGAGTACCTGTTTGTACGTGCACACGGTTGCACTAGTATTTATGTCAATGTTACAACACACACATTGACATCAAACGCACACCTGTTTCAGTGTATTGCATACAAGCCAGTGCCCGGCGACAGACGTATCCGGTGCGTTGAACCGGCCCCCTCTCCCCCCGTCCCCCCAGACTCGCCCCCCTACAAACGGCTGTTATATCTACATGTAGACCTACTGTATCCGCCTGTTTGCTAACTAACGCTATTGGACCGTTCAGGGTCACCGGTTGTGTGGACAGCTTGCTTGAAATCATTATGTGGAGCGCAACGCAAGAATTTAACACTAAACTCAACAAGACAATGGAAACACAATTGTGTAATTATAAATGTAAAGGAAACAGTTATACAGTTAGTATCATTATAATGTAAACTGTTGAAGGTTTCACTGAGTATGATTGTAAAAATGTTTGCAAATGTAATTCACAGAAGCAAAATATTACTTTGCTTGCCGGTAACCTTATATCGTGGAACGAATGAGAATGCTTCACGGATGAAACGACGGAACACAATGAAGCCCTTTTCACGGTCAAATCATTTTCCTATATTATGGTCTGGAAACGTACGTAGTAATTGTAAGCGGTAAGTATTTGTTAAGTCACGCACAGATGAGCGTGGCGGAGCGGAGCGAGCGGTGACTCAGCACAGCTCAGCGACGGTTACGCAACATTGCCTGCAGCCATTACTGTTTATTTTGCTCGCGGGTCGCTCTATTTGGTAAGATTACGTCGTGATTAATACCAGGCCGTGGCCCCGGGATCTTGGAAGGGATTAAGCTGGTTTTGTTTGAGAAAGTGATGAATATTAATATTCTCGACTCTAAGTCTGCGTGGTCACCTCTGACAAATGAAAGTTTCAAGTTTATTATGGCTATCAATTTTATCGCCATTAAGAGTTTGTTAAGTTGTTTACTTTTACGAGTTGGCAAAACTTTGAAGAGTTCGCGAAGCTAGCTCATACATATTTACAGAGATTAAGAACTTTTAACCCGTTAATCCCGTTATACAACGTTGCACAAGGGCCAAAAAAGTCGTAAATCTGTCTGTTCGATACAACCTATTTTTGTTCGCGTGTATCTTATATATATGTATGTTTTTACTTACCTATTTGAATTCTAAACATACTTATAATTTAAAAAAAGCTACAGAACGGTAGTTAGGGGTTTCAAACTTAGAATGCTGAAGATTATGTAAGTGTAACATGTCAGATACCGCGGCCCCGGAACACAAAAGGGAACGCTAAAGTCTGAACATTTCAGAGCGGGGGAAGCGTCAGACTTTTTACTCACTAAAACTCATCCCTTTCCTTCCTTCTCATATTTTCTTTCCTTTGCCCTTTGTGTTTCGGGGCCAGCGGTATCTCTTTCGAACAAGTTCAATATCTCCACTTACATCTCAAATAAATGTCACATATTAAATGTAATATACCCTGTTAAATGTTATCCAAACATAATTCCAAAGGGTGTTATTATAAGTCTTATATGTATAGTTTCCCGCATCATTATCTGCCTAATCTTTTGCCTAACCTTGTAGGAATCGGCTTACAGTCTTACCAGATTCAGCTATATACCAGTATTTTACATGGAGCGACTACCTATATGACCTTCACAATCTAGTTAGTACTGGATAATACAATACCCCTCGGTAAGACTGGTAGTCAAACTTTCGGGACACTGACTATCTTTAACGACTGTTGATCATGATGTGACGATGTTGAAAGATCTACAAATGACAATGGGGACTTAAACAACTTGACGTACTTTCAGAGACACGGAAGAAATTCGGTGCGTTACGGTTGGGCACTCATCCACAGACCGACCTACGCAAGCGCGGCTTAACCTAAAGATCAACCCGAGCGGTTGCTATTATTAAGCCAAGAGCTCCTTAGTGTAAAAATTTTCGCGTACTCAACACTTTAACTCAAGCGGGCATGTAGTAGCTCTCCACCAGGAAACCATTACGTCTGGCACACATTTGCATCTCCCGCGACTCTCATTCAATTTCCTGCAAGCGCTACTGGCTCCTAGCTTGTGATACCACCGATAACAGGTTTAGATACCTATATACCTATCTGTGGTATTTATTCCTTAGATACTGCCAGTATTAGGTAACGTGAATACTCGGTATTTACGGTAAACGGTACTCCTAACAATTACCTTCAAGAACCTTATTAATGTTTCTTCATTATCTAGGATCTAGGCAACATATAAAGATCACATAACAGTCGTATTCTAACTGCCCATAATTTAGCTTATAACGATCTTACCTAGCATTATGATCACTACAGGTAAACAGATACTTTACATCCGCATATAGAAATTAATATACAGTTCGAAAGCACAGAACAAACAAAAATATGTAAATGAAATATTCGTTCATTGTTCCCAACAAAACAGTCGAATTTGCACACGCAAATAAAAATAGACGCTCGAAAAAATTCGCGTGTGGAGTTTCGCAAGTGGCTTTATTGCGAACTCTAAAAGTTCCCGGAGCAGTCATAAACGAAAGGTTTTAGTTCCCTAGACAATGCATTCATGCTGTATCCATCAACTGAGATGAAACGTCTGCCGTATCCCGCCCTCAGCGCCGAGGAAAATGCAAACACTTACACGGGAAACATAAATTGTGCTTTTGTTATTCACTACCCTACAAGAATTATATGAAATTATAATGAACCATTGTATAGCCAAAGACTGTCTGAAAAGCTTGACAAATTAAACTTGGGAGGATCAAAGCGTTGCGAAAATTAAAGAATTAATTTGTTAAGTAATTCTGTAATGAAACGCACAATGGAGTCTAGATTTATTGTTCTAAGCTTTACAACAATAAACGACGTTAACAGTTAAAGAAAGCCTTAATTTTAGAACATGCGTTAATAATAATTCAAGAATGTATAAGAATCTAATAACAGTACGAAGACAAAGAACTAAAAATATTACCTATCAATAGATTTAACAACAAAGAAAAAGTTGACTGCTACTTCGATATTGATGTACCTTCATAAAATAGAAGCACGATCAAAGTAACATTGTCTCATGTCTAACACACGCTTATATCAGCCAGAACTCCCCATGCCTCCCTATCAGGTGGGTAGGGGGAGGTTGGGGAGTACCGGACAGTTGAGTAAGCTAACTGAAACAAACTTTACTCGTTTAAATTTTGCGGGGAACAGTTTCTGAGTTGGGTTGCGTGCATGCTGCTGACGACAAAGTTAAGAAAATCGCGATAAAGTTTCATTGCCGGTTGGCTAATTGAGTTTTTAATTATAAATACTTTTTTCGAGTTTCTGGTGATTTAATTATGTATTATTACGGTATGACGCCCAAATAGCTGTTTGTAAAGTTGTGTAATGAGATATTTTTTCGCGCTTGTTGCTAATTCGATGTTTGTAAACTTCTATCTTGCAAAACAGCATTTGATTTAAATAACTGTATTCTTATCAACAAGCAACATGCTAAAAATCAATAAAAATGTCCATCGTCTTCTTACACATAAATTTATTGTTCATAGTAATTAAGGTACGTAGGTATAACAATTCAGCACGTTTGGATACAACAATTCAAAACTATGCTTCCTCACCCATATCTGACCAATAACAGCTACCCCACCCCAGTCAGGCAATAAGGAGTTACGTAATCTCTATTGTTCTCGACTTGTTTTACTAATAATACCATAGAGCTAACTACACCTTTATCTAGTATACCATAGATAATACAGTTTCATGGGAACTCCTCTCGGAAATATAATTAACCTCAAAATTTGTATTGCTTGTATTTTTTTTTAAATTGTCTAACCTATCTCCTGTTTTATGTAAAAGACAAATATGTATATTTTACCACGTTAATGAACGAAGTCTTATTAAACTGAAAATAAAATTCTTTCACGTACTTAATTAGTATAAATTTCCATCCGTAGAATAAGCGGAGGATCTCTTTCTGAAATAAATTTAATTTAATATCAAGTTAAAATGTCAAAGAAAAGAAAAAAAACATAACTAAAGATTGGAAGCACGGCTCGCTGACGTTAAAAGGAAATTTAACATTAATGAACATCCCTTTTCGTAATAATATTCTGCTTAAGGTGAAAGCTCCAACCTACCCGCGAAATTCAAATTTTCTTACGTTTTTTGCAATTTTCAGGCCAGTGCTAGGTTGTATGTTGATTAAAATATTATTCGCGGCTGTAAGACGTATGTAATTATAGAATTATAATCATCAAAATCACCAATACAACCCTCCAAGTTCATAAAGCTGTAGGAAAGACTTTTTCTGTTTTTTTTTTGTTCCTACGCCTTTATGAACTTGGAGGGTTGTATTGGTGATTTTGATGATTATAATTCTATAATTACATACGTCTTACAGCCGCGAATAATATTTTAATCAACATACAACCTAGCACTGGCCTGAAAATTGCAAAAAACGTAAGAAAATTTGAATTTCGCGGGTAGGTTGGAGCTTTCACCTTAAGGCCGCTCAAGCGTTTGTATGCCCTCACAGAATAAATTACTTTCTCAAATCTCGACGTAACGACGTTTTTACTGTAATATAAATTGTTTATGTAATGCCTTATTTACTAACTATGAAACAAAGACCTAAAATATAATTTAATACTACTGTCGATATCATTTGCTAGAACCAGTTAGAACTAGTTTATTAAATCGTAGAAGGAAACCTACTCACCCATCAAGCATTTCATCCATCAGTAATAATCAAATTGCCATACGTTCTCTTAATCTTAATTGAAGACATACAAAATTTGAGGGGTCCCTATGACGTGATGAAATTGCAAAACAAAAAAGAAATTGGCTTAGCAGGGTAGCAGCCGATCAATCATAACGTTTCCACGGGTGCGACGTGGCCGGGGCTAACCGAAAATAGCACGACAGTCGGTAATACCAACATCCACCTGGCTCCGAATATGTATATAATAAAGGGGAGGCTCGGGCGGAGCGGGCGCGGAAAATCAATAAAGCGGGCGGCGAGCATCAAAACATACCGCGCCCCGCCAGATCACCTCCGCCACCCGACTCTCCCCTGCGCCCGTCGCCCGGGGAAACCCTCCCCATGTTTGGCAGACATCGTCCTTGATCTCCCCACTTCGTCGAAGCGCGCAAGTTTGAATAAACACTCGTATCGTCTCACTGGAAATTGGGTCGCTATGCGTTTTGCTTTTTACCATCCGCCCCTCTTTCATCTCATAAACTAATAAGCTTGGCCTTTGATACGTGGTTCTTTCCATGGACGAAGTATTGACGATTTTCGTTCAGCTATTTTTAGCAGCTTCCACGCGTAACAACGTGGATACATAGGTTTTATGTTACTTCAATTTATGGCGGGTTCTCTCAACTATACAAATTGATCCCCCTTCCAAACCACTTCATTTATGGAAAGAAACCGGGCAACGGCGAGCTCGCGTACCGAGGGTTCCGCACAAAATTGCATCTTAAACGGCCTTATCTTTTGACTGCGTAGAATTGATAAAGTAAAGGCTTGATTTCCTTGATTCCCCAGACTTGCGTATATGGTTTTAATTTCAACTCGATACCTAAACACATCCCAAATTAAAGCGCCTTGACACTTGACAGACAGACAGACGGACCACAAAGTGATCCTTTAAGGTTTCTGTTTTTTCTTTTTGTGATACAGAACCCTAAAATGATCCAAGAGTAAATAAATATATTTCAGAGAAGCGTAACAAAACAATTTTAATTTTGATCCAATGTTATTGCTTTTTTTATAACATGCTTAATTTATTACATTTCTTCAGAAATAACCTGAAGTTTTTTTATGTTTGCCAAGCTATTTATGGTTTCGCTTGTAGCAAAACTTTGTTACTTTTCTTAGAAAAAAAAAATTTAAATGTCAAGGACAATGTAGAAATAAGTTTTGGAGATAAAAATGTTTCAGGATATTTAAAAGAGAAACCCAAACAATAGTGTATTGATATTTTGTTAAGTGTTTTATTTATTCTGAGTTAGGAACTAGGGACTGCTTTGTCGGTCCAAGGTAGTCGCAAGCACAACTGCTAAGCATGAAATTTTTTTTTTTATTTGCGGAAGGGAAATCATCTAATAACTTGGGGGGGAGTATCAGACTTGTACTGACTAAAACCCACCCATGTTACTTCTATTGCCCTTTATGTTCCGGGGCCGCGGTATCTCTTTTGAACAAGCCGCAACCCCGACAGGCGGTGGCACTGACAGGCCCCCCTCTTTGAGGCGCGCGTGGAACACTAACGCGCCGTCGGCGTCGACAGGGCCTGTCGTCAATAGACAAACGGACGGTGAGCAGAGTGAATATATATGAGAGAGAATAAAAATTTTGCGGCTTGTTAATGCATACAGAATTCTAATTCTAAATAAGAGGTTATGTTTCAAAAAGGAAACTCACATGAAAAGTATTTGTCCAACAGTATTAACTTGATAAAAGTTCATTTGGTCACGAATTATTTAAATAAATAAAAATGGGGCCTTATCTTGATACTTTCACTCCCTTCTGACTACTTTTGTAATTACCGGATTTCCGAAATCTGAAAGAAGTACTCAAAAATAATATTAAAAAGTACTTAACACTTGAAATATTATTTTTGTTACAACGATCTCTTGAAAAAGCCGGAAGCAGTTAACACACTTTACACAGCACAGCGCCATCTATGGGCAGCTTAATGGAAGCACTTAAGTTGGAAGCTTTTCAGTCCGATAACTGTAATTTTTGTATAGCGTCCCTTTTTCCGTGCAGTAGTGCAATATTGTAGTAAAAATACATGAACATTAATAAGTGAGTTTGTTTGTTAATGTGAAATTGAATCAGCTGTGCAAGGCATTACGGAATATTATTTTGACTGCGTTTTGTCATAATGTATTGTTCACTATGTACTGTGTGGAGTGTGTATGATCATCTATTTACCAAACCAAAGGAGTTTGGTAAATAGAGGATCACAAAGTGACAAAGTGAGGCCAATTTCTAGCCGTATAAATGTAACTAATACGTTTTTATTCGAAGGAGGGTGCTTAATTCGCTTATCCATGCATATCTTTTAATATAAGATGTAAATAGTTTTTGACCTAAGATATTTGAGTTTATTATTGCTAAAATTACTTTTTTGTTTATTTTCTTCTTAAAATTTTACACCCTAAGTATGGGTTCGTTATAGATTTTTTAGCCATCTTTATTTATGTTACTCGCCTAATTTTGTAAAGTATTTATTCATTTAAATTGGTTATTGTGAATGTAAGGACCATGCAGGTCATTGTATTTTTTTTCTTGTTTTAAAAAACGTTGCCCACACTAGGAATTTCTCCTGTATCGTGGGTGCGTTCAAAAACATTTAAATTCACATACACAAATATCCATACCCAGAACCACTATCTGTAGGCCATACAAATATTTGTTCCGTGCGGGAATCGAACCCGCGACACGTAGCGTAGCAGTCGATCGCTCAGCCACTGCGCCAATCGTGTCGTCTAATCTAATCGTGTCGTATTGTTTGTTTTTTCCTTTGCTTTTAACAATTATTATTGTCTGTCAGTTTGAGAACTATAAGCCACGAATGTCTATTCTTTGGTATTATTATTCTTCGTGTCGTTGTGCTCCTCGAATTATCGATTCAAATGCTTGCGCTGATTGATAGGTCCACTCCAATCTGTGTGGTTCCTTTAACAGACCATCTCAGACACTAATCTGCATTGTACTCACGTGAGTTGATCAAGATTACATCTGGTCCTTAAAAGAGATTATGATCTCTGAGTTTGTTTCGGCGGGTTTTTTTACAGTAATAGAGTGCGAAAAACCGGGCTCATCTAGTTAAAAAACGACGAGTAAAAACCTACTTACTACTTCTTCATCTTGGAAAATCAAGATTTTAAAAATCGACATACAACATAGTTAAAGAACTCATTCACTGAAAAATGCAAAAATGTGAATTAAACCATTTTTAATATATTGTTTCCCCTATAAAATCTCAGTTAAGATAATGTCAGTGTTTACGCCATATAATCATATCTATGACGTTATCAAGAAAACAATATAACTATTACGAAAACTGGTTCAATTCATAGTTCTATATTTGTCGCTTAATGAGTTCTTGCAGTACACCGACGAACTATTCTGTTCTATTCGGATACGTCAGAGAATTCTCCAAGCTGACATCAAAGACAAATAAGCAAGTAAAGATACCGACATCCGTTATGGCACCTTAACATTCTGATATTGCATAAGTCATTGATAGATTCTACATGTTATGACATGGTCATATTAGTGATGATTACATAAAAAAGTCACACCGCTGACTGACGATGGCGTCACGCAATAATAGTGATACAACTTGACCTACACAACTTGCATAGTAACTAAGTTGTCACTTTTGTTGCGTGTATTGCCATGAATAATATTCATTTAAACAATAAAATGATATATGTATTGTAACAATAAAACTTATTACCCAGTTTATAACATGATTTTTTTAATAATTGGTATGCTAAGTCATTGTCATAAATGTAAGATAATAAATTGAAACCCTTTCCATAAGATACCATTTCAAAAAAGTTTTCAATTAAATAAAATCCAGATAAAGATAGAAGAATCACGATTCTTCTTTGAAGAATAAGAGATCTCCACAAATTGAAGAATGGCTGGGACAGGAAGACTCAAAGGGATCGGAAGCCGAAAACGTTACCAGAAACTTCATCCCGCAGCAAAATGATCATGACTTGGTAAACCGTAAAAAATGCTTCTGAAGATGAAAAACCAATTCAGGGGAGTCAGCCTTTAGAAAGTGACAAATGGTGGTGATTAGAGCATTTTTTATATTGATTCGTATGTAAACTATGTGAAAAAAAAACATGTTATAATAATATCTTGATGGAATATTTTTCCTTTAAAATTGTTCATCTCATCTGTAGTTTTTGTAAGATTGACTACAACGTTTAGACTACATACTTACCTTGTGATAGCAAGTTCTTGATTAAACATTACCTACATGTAGAGGTTATTAGTTAGTTTTGTTTTATTTAGTTATTAAAATATTTTGAAGGACTAAGGTAACCAACCCTATCTAAATTATATGTTACTAGCTTTCGCCCGCGGCTTCGCTCGCGTTAAATTCGGTATAACACACCAAGCAGACCTGCAGTTTTTGCTCTTGCGCCTGATTGATTTGTAATAGCAACGTTAAGTTTTCCCTTTTCTTCCCTCGTTCTCCCTCATATCCCACTTTTTTTTAATAAAAATTAGCCTATGTCCGTCTCCTGGTTCCCAACTATCTCTGTACCAAAATTCATCAAAATCGGTTTAGCCATTAAAGCGTGAAGAGGTAACAAACAAACAAACAAACTCACTTTCGCTTTTATAATATTAGTAAGGATAAACCACATACGGCAGTGGCCTCTCAGACTCTCAGGCCGTTCCTCAACAGCTACGTAACACAAAAAGCATGTCACTAATCGAAGGTTTAAAGCAACTTTACCCTTATCTATACGAATAATCACTTATGCCAAGTATTATGTTAAATACCAACAGCATAATATCCATAACAACAACATAATAATTTATTAAGCATAATGTCGACAAGACTCATTACTATGGAGTTTGAACCCACGCAATTAAGTATTTATAGTAGTCCATTTGAAGCCTTAGAACCAAGTAGTACTTATGTACGTGAGGAAATGCGCCCGCATATATATTCAATAATGTATTCGGAATGCCTGCACTGGCGTTCGAACAATGACCCGTAGCGCCACCTGTCCTGTTACACTCGAACTACCGGTAGTACGTGGTTACTGTGCAGTGCAAAACGTTTCTCATGAATTGATGAATTATTAATTATTAGCTCTGTCTATTACTACAATTCAAAAGTATATTGTTTGGTTTTCTGTTGTAATGAAATAAAATTGTGTGTCTATGGTTGATTGTGAGTCTTTATTCCGATTTGATCTTTCTATATGTTATTATGTCCCTTGGGCAAACCCATAAAAAGAATAGTAGATTATTAACCAAGGGGATAAAGCAGTGTCTTCTGTCGCGGGTGACGATTTAAATCGCGAGTGTAATGAAGGACACGAGATTTACCCCCGAGCGTAGCGAGGGTGTTAAAAACTTAAATCACGAGCGAAGCGGGAATTTAAGACGAGTCCTGAGTGTAGCGAGGGATTTAAGTTCACCCAAGACTAAGACAGCTTTATCACCGAGGAAAATACTCTACTTTTCGTACCATTTGCGAAAAAATTAACACAATAATAATATGAGATAAGCATTTATTTAAAAATAATGACAATTAAAAGTAAAAGTTAACGTTCGAAACATTGGTCCAATTATTGATAGAGAGAGTTACATTTTTGTTTGGTACATTTATTGTTGATGAGTTGATATGAGTATTTCTCTGTTCTTGCGTCTGAGGAACTTGCGTTTCATTGTAGAAATATTGCTTCTCCACGTTGAAAAATCTTTATAACTTTTTAAATAATTTTCCTTGGAATTTGTTGGAAGCAAATTATTTATAATTTCGGCAGCATTTGCACTGATGGAATCCGACAATTCACTATCACTGTCGCTTTGATTTAACATCGTAACGTATTTTTAGAACATTAACTTATTTATAAAAATAAATTAAAATAGACTTAACGTTTATGTATTTGAAGAAAACAAAAACGCAGCAAATTTCTAGACTAATATTTTTTTGTCGGAAAAGCAAAGGCATCAAGCTCATACGGCGTCGTCGGTTTTCGTAATTTTATTTAATAATCATAACAGCATAATAAATGCGTATTCATTTTTCAAAAAAATGTATAATGCTTTATAATACAAACTCAATGGTGTAAACACAGATGTAGTTCAGTATAAATTTCGGTAAGTATTCCATATTTAAATCACATTCTTCCCCTAGAGGAAGAATGAAATTCAGTACAATTTTCATTCCCTGTTTTTAACAGATTAATAATGACTATTGTTATGTTCGCTTTTTGTGGCATAGAATGTCACTTTTTTGAGCAAGTGGTACGAAAAGAATATTTAAGAAACTCTCACAATAAAACAGAATGAAATAAAAAGAGAAAATAATCAGCAAAAATAAGGCAACAAATTAATTGGTCTGGAGTATGAGGCCGAAAGACCCCTATCTCAGCATAGTTTATGGTATAGCAGACGGGTGACGCCGTGGTCAAAAGCTAAATAATAGCTTTTCCCCTGAAGCTTGTACTATTACTTATTCTGTGCCTGAAAGGATCACCCCTCGAGTGAGTCATGTGGACTATTACAGCAAATTTCACTGTGAACCCTAACGACTTTATAATTTTCATATCATTAAACTGCTTGAAGAGGGGTCAACACAAAGGTTATTGTTTGCAGGTAAGTACCTATAATGATTTGTTTCTGTTTACATGGCTTCGGGCTGCTTCTGAGAAATGTCTGACGGAAATACCCATTAACACTTCACGACTGGAAAACCAACAAAGACAACATCGGAATGGACAAAGTTAGGAATGAGTACCTACTTTAGAGGAAGTTTGAAAGTTGTGCCTGTTCCAGAAAAAATTAAAGGGAGTCGTTTGTCTTAGTAAAACAGGGTGATATTCTTGGGGGTAAATAGAGACACCAGTTTGAATAGGATTTTCACGTTCATCACTTCTTTTTTCATTGCCTACAAAGATTCTTACTTTTTTTTTAAATTACATATAACATCACGCCAGTAATACCCGTAGGGTAAAGCAGAGGTTTCACCAATTATGGTAACTCACTACCTACATCCACATTTCGCTAGATATGTTAAGGTCCTATGTGATAGGGAGCGAGCCTATTACCATCAACCGACGACAAATCCAGACTCCGTGGCTGCTACTGAGTAAAGTCACGTTTGGAACCACTCGACCAACGCAATTAGTTAATCATTAAAATCAACCATTTTAGTAAATAATAATTCAACTTTAAAAAGGTTTTTCTACGTTGTCTGACCCTCGCGACTCTATTCGCCCGTCCTACGAGTAAAATATTCCAGGCATCGTCTCTTACCTGATATGGGGGCAGGTTGGTGTAATCCAAGAAGTCCAGCTGCTTGTCATGGAGGAATTCCACCGGCTGTGCGTCGGCTTGGAGCGTTAGGTCAGCTGCCAGAGGCATGAACGTCTGGAAAACAGAATTATTATTAGATACTTGTGGGTATATAAAGGTTATTTATTATTCATTTTTATATTGTAGAAAAATGTGTAGGAAATAACGACAACTTTTAAGGGAGTCTTGTGCCCCGCGGTGGTATAAAAATGAGAGAACCTTTTCATGTTATTTTTGGTCGAACTTGCAGCCATTATAATAAGTCCTTGTTAGAAATTCACAACACAAGATACCTAGGAATTAAGATAATTTAACTTAAATTTTACATTGTTTTCTTGTCCACGGGAAAAAACCTCAACTCTCTTATTTAAATGAATTTCTTAGTAATTAATTTGAAACATAAATAAGCTGAATGTTATGTACCTATTTCAGGTTCCGGCTTTTAATTGCCTATCAAACTGACCTAAATCCGTTCTCAGAGTTGTAAGTCACAACATACTCTATTCGCTACTAGATGGCGCTGTCCATAAAACAGACGAAAGTAAATTGGGATCTGATTGCTGTACTTAACTTTAACGTTTTATTAGCTTTCCAATTAATTATTATCTACTTAAAATTACCCTATAGAGCAGCGATGTTAATGGCTTTGACATTTAGATTACATAATAGTTTATTAAAAAGGCCTGAATATATTTTTTTCCTTTTTATGGGAAAATACAAATTATAATAGGGTCAATTAGTGAGTCTATCGAAGTTTCCAGTACGTAAAATAAATAGTCCGCTTGGTTACAACTATTACACTGGATGTAATACAGATATACCTGAGGATCTAATGATTTTCTGTTGCAGTTTAATAAATAGCTTGTAAGTTTGAGAGGATGTATAATGGACGTTTGTTAGTCAAATTGTTACTCGTATCACGCAAAAAACTACTGAACGGAACTGTATGACATTTGGCACTTTTGGATATTTTGGACACTTTTTGATTAACACAAAGGACTACCTATTTATAATCCCAGTAGAACGATGCCGTGAAAGAATAAACAAAATTCGCGCGACGATAGTTTGTAAGTGTGTGTATATTACTTCTTTACTCTCAAACGAGTTAACGGATTTGGATGAAATTCGGTATTAAGATTTTTATTTTGGATTAAATTTTTGATACCGAAAAATTTGGTTTTCTCGTGAGGTGATCAAATAGCTTAAATATGGCTTTTCACCGCGGAACGCAGCTAGAAGGATTATAAAAATCCATATAAGCTACAGTGGACTCGCGTGACGATTCCCAGCCACCGTAGATGCGTGTCTGTGGACGGTGAGCAATGGGTAGCTCACCGTCCGTCTGTCCAGTGATAACAGGCCGTGTCGGCGGCGCGTTAGTGTTCCACGTGCGCCCGCGCCTCAATGAGATAATATCAGCAAAGCAGAGGGGCCTGCAAGGGCCACCGAATCAGCAAAAACAAAAAGCTACAGTGACTCAGGCTTGCAAGAAGATTAGCAATGAATACTTAAAAGGTTTTGAACTGCAGATGGCAGATTGTATTATACAAGTAAGTACTGAGTACAATATACGTACACGAAGCACGTGATCGCTTACACTTAGCACTATCATCACCATTAATCGGTCATCGTCACTATCTAATCTATCATATTAAATACATAAAACGTTTATAAGTCTATGACAGCACCATGTGAGCGCATTTCGAATCATACAAATCCATGCTAAGACTCGACGAAACTCTGGCGTGACTACTTGGAGGCTTCGATCAAAAATGGACATTATTGACCGAAGCTTTTGGTGTTTATGGAAGATAAGCCGGAGAAAAGAGAGAGTGGACGGTTTTGCGGGGAGGCCTTTGTCCAGCAGTGGGCCAACATGAAATTAAAAAAAACTGAGGCCACTGTAGCACAAAACGGCATCGCCATTAGTGTGTTATGTTTCTCATCTCATAACTGACTGCAAAATAATGAGGTTATTTTAACAGATTGTTTGTTTTTCGATCTCTGATATTTTCATGGTTAAATACATTTCCTTGCATTGTAAATAACATTAAGCAAAATCAACGACCAGTGATCTACATAATCCCTGAATCAAAAGATCGAGTGGTCGTTGGGGAAGGTGTCTGACTGTTTGCCCAGTTATGGACGATACAGAAACAGTATAGACAACATGTCAAGGTCCTAGTGTTATTTAAATATTTGTGACGCTGCGAGTACGGTTTTCAGTTCGAATCAAAACGTTGTGTGACCTCAGACGTGCACAAAACGTGACCGACATACGTAAAGAGGGGTGGGTGCGTGCGTGCCTGCGTGTGTATCTGACATAAATGGAGGTCGTATAGGACACGTGTGTGCGGAGCTATGTTTCGACGTAACCTTATAAACATCTGAAACATTCCCTCGTATATTGAGTTATTTTTTTATGTCAGACGAGAGAGGTCTAAGTATAGTATTGGTACTAAGGTAATGCAATTTAGAACAGTCTGTTGCCAAAGGTTCTGACATATCTATGATACTTTGATGTTCTTTTTTTCGGATGGGAAATCATAAAATTACTTCTCCCACTCTTGGCGGAGCGGAAGGTAGCAAAAGAAGGAACATGGATGTTCCTTCTTTTGTCCTATGCGTTTCAGGGCCGCAGTATCTCTTTTGAAACACCCGCAAGCCAAGATATCTAGGTGTATGTCTTTATTTTGTTACGAAAGCTAAGAGTGAGTTAGATAAACGTCATTAAATAATGTTTATACCTCTAGTAGTAGAATTTTCTTTGTTTCAATTAGAAGAAAGAAACTTGAAGTCAAGGCAAGGGTCACTAAGTTATCAAAATTAATCATCATCTGGGGAGCCTATTACCGACTATGTGGGTTTCCAGTTTTACCGGATTCAGCTGAATATCCCCTATTTACAATGAAGCGGAGCTGCCTATCTTACCGATATACACGTTTCAACCGAGGAGAATCGTATTACCCAGTTTTTAACTAGGGTTCTAGTTAAAAACTGGGTAATACGTTTCTCCTCGGTTAGACTGTTACTGTCTGTACTCATGTAGCGACTGTCAGAGAGCTACAAATGACAGTCGGGGCCAACGCGTGTTGCACTGTTGTTAATATCAGATACTAATTAAAAAATACCACTACTACAAGAAGTACAATTAAGTATAAAGTTATCAGAAATTCGAACTAGTAGCGCCATCTACTGCAGATTGATTGAACTAAGAAAATATATTTACCAAAGCCGGCCATTTTACGTCTTTTTCTTCGTGTGTTTTGGGAGCCCATACAAGAGTTCTTTCCACTAAAAAAACACGAAACGTCCGTCGTGAATAAACTGCCACCCACTCGCGACGTTGCCAGTCTACACCGTCATATTCCACTAGCACCTGAAACAAAGAAAAATAGTATTAAACACCGAAATCTACATAAAAAAAATCAGGGATACATTTATTTCATGTAAAAGAGGTTTAAATAAGTTTTTTTTGGTATTTCACCATACAAATATCAGCATAATGCATTTGTCAACATGCTACTAGTAGCGCCACCTTCTATCGAGTAGTCACACTACAACGAACGCTTTGAAAGAGGTTGTTAAAAGTGGTGAGTTAAACATATTCTGCTACTAGATGGCAGCACGGGTATTCTACCGTCGAATGCTGCAGTTCGACCCCGCCCAAATACAGCGTGGGAAAGAGACATGCAGTTTGAAAGAGACGGCAATAATAACAAATCAACTTTCTATCCTACACAACCATCTCATAAAATAGTACTACTATCAAAGTTGCACCGATACAAACACACTTTGAATAAAGTTGCCGCGAAATATGGAATATGATATACGTAGAATGCGTATTTACTCCTACGTGCGTCTATATACTTGGTAAATGCTTGTTTATCTTAGCTAACACAGACGTCTGAATAATTTATCTTGGCAACTAGTACGATTGCTGATAGAGATATAGGTAGACATATCCTTGTACTTACGCAAAATCTATGCAAATTAACGGCAAGATGGTAAGTCAAGACACCTAGATAATGATAGATAGATTTTAGCTTTATGTGGAGGCAGATAATAACGACAGAAATTGATAAATTATTTTCCTTACTTCTAGTCCTGTTATTAACAGGACTAGAAGTCCATTTATATTTTATTGTTGTAATTTTCATGAGCAAAGAAGCATAAACACGCAGGGCGAAAGGATTCATAAATGACTCTCGCCTTGAAGTGTTTATGTGGTGTTGCTCCACAAACGGTGGAACACTTAACATCGTCTCCTGTCTGTCCTGTTGTTTCTACATCACAGGAGCCTATGGACGCTACTGGAAGCTCCAACGTCGTCGACAAATTTTGGGCTGAATCAATTCAGATTGTCAACACGGGGGAGGTCCATTGAATCACACCCTTTTAATCCTAACATATTCTATTTCAGTGAAAAGTACGCGTCTGCCTAACTCTTCAGGGTTTATAGGCGTGATATTATTTTATATCACTAGTTACTCTAATCAACCTCGTTTTCAGTTATTTAGGAGCAGAAAATGATTGCAGCATCTCAGGAGTTTTGTATTGACTTAATTAATATCCAAAAGTAAGCCGAACTGCAAGTATTCTGAAGTTGCAAGCAATAGAAGAAGTTCAAGGCGTTTTCCAGAAAATTATGCTTCATAATTTTGCTTACCCTATTTATTTTTCAAGGCTTTCTATTATAATATCGGTCTTCGTAATGACTAAACCACATCTCGCAGACAACAATCACGAATTTGAAGCTTCACAAGGAGTTTTAATATCAGAATCGTGTAACGTGATATTTTATCTGTTCTATTACACAGTAATCATCATCATTTATCTCAACCGTTACGTAACAGAACTGTCAGGGCGACCCTCAGACAAATAACACTACGTTACGTTGACTTTCCAATGTCACTGGCTACACCCACTGTTATAGTACTCATACATTATTTTTTTCTGTTTATTCATTTTTCAAGATTTTCCTAGGCTGCTATTTAGGGTTCCGTACCTCAAAGGAAAAAACTGAACCCTTATTGGATCACTTTGTTGTCCGTCTGTCTGTCTGCCATGACCCTTTATTTCGGGAACGCGTGAAATTAAAACCCTATACTCAACTCTGTAGTCCCTTTGTGCTGTGAAAAAAGCGAACCTCTAAGTCTACGCAGTCAAAAGATATGGCTGTTATGTCGCAAGTTTGTCCGGAACCCTCGGTGCGCGAATCTACCTCGCTCTTGGCTGGTTTTTTGGATGGATGATCATCAAATGACCCTTCCCGCTCTGGGCGAACCGGAAGGTAGTATTAGACTTGTACAGACTGAAACCCATCCTTGTATTCTCTTTTGGCCTTTGTGTTTCGGGAGCGCGGTATTTCGTTCGAACCAACCCGCAGCCGGCAGATTCCTAGACCTTTGAGCCACCCCCTTTTGCAGTATATATTTTAATCTCAGAATAACCGTCTCGTTTCTTGCTGGTACTAACTAGAATACTAGCTGGTACTCGCGACTTCGTAAACGTGAGGTTATTCCTAGAACGAGGATATTAAGTAGTGGATCACACCACACCACACACACATAGTTACTTGCCTAGATATAAGTTGAAATTCTTTTATATTTGTGCACTCCTACATCATTATTGTTGCTAGCTTTAGAAGAGCGGGGTCTCCTAGCATAAGTAACTTTAATACTTAAAAGGAGGCCTCTATTGTTAGAATATTGTAGAAGAAGAATGCGAAAATAATTACAGTTGTTCATTTAAGACCTGATTAGTTACGGCATGTCAATGTCTTTCATTTGACTGTTGTTGCATCAGACAATGAGAAGACCACTAAGTCATAGTCAAATCAAAGCACCCAAGTTGCAGGTAGAAGTACAAATTGGCATCCGCAGGAACAGTGAGTAAAAGAGATACCAGGCTCGTCAGATAGGTATGGTGACTTTTTTTTAGAAACTGATAGACGTCTTCAACTAAAATTTAATTTATTTAATGGACTGTTTGTTTTCTATAAATAAACAGACAGACGGACGACAAAGTGATCCAATAATGGTTCCGGTTTTTCCTTTTGAGGTACGGAACCTTAAAAAAAAACATAAATTAATGTTTACAGTATCTCACGAGCCTGGTATCTTATCTCGTTTGCTCACTGTACATTTGTTTACATTTTCATCAGACACTTTTGAAACAGACTACCTTTTTACTACAAAGGTTCTATTTGTATTGTCAGTCAATGATAGTACTATTTTACGACTGTCCGTTTTACTAGGTCTCAGACGACCAATAAAGTACTTTGATTACTATAATGAATATCGCATTGACATTTTTATTTCCCCGTTTCAGCTTAATTACCATAAAAGGCATAATTATACAAACAAGGCACATGACACGACTCACTGGCATGGCATGGCGTGCCAGTGCCACTCGTGCCAGTACTCGTCCTAGTTCCAATAGAAGCCCTACTGTCACAGCGACCTTGTCACAATATCCGAGTCTTTCTGTATAATATACCTACCTATACATACGTCCACTCATACCTTATGTATTTACGGTATGTTTGTGCACAAAACCATTTACAATGGGCAAAAGTGAAGCCCTGATTACTTTTGGCAGGGACCAAAGAAAGTGCCATGAAAGAAATTATTGTGCAAATAGGTGGAAAGGAAAATAATGGCACCATAGACATATTAAAAACAGAATGGTACACACAACACCAGTTTATGCGATCTCTCATCGTACGGGAAACCTATGGTGTAGGTCCGTAGTTGAATGATCAGCATAAACAGGTTCTGTATAGGTTGATGTGTAGTCGTGTGTACGTAATGCATAATTTTGTTACGACTTGATTTTTGTTTACATAGGTAAGTGATAGGTTCTTACCTATCACTTATGTAAACAAGAAACAACTTTTTAAACATAATACCTAGTAGGTACCTATATTATGTGTAAAGAAACGGAAATTTCCTGTAAAAAGCTGTTTTAATTAAGTGGGTAGGTTCTTACCTACCCACTTAACTTAAACTTCGACACTTAACTTACTCACGGTGTTGCCCAGATTACATAGTCCAGCTACCTTGGACAACACCCACGAAAATAAAGGAGTGCTCTATTCCTGTCTGGAAACCACACGGCAACTAGCCCAACAAATCCAGAAATATCAACAGAGAAATGAGTCATAATTTTAACATAAGAAGTGGCAATCATTCAGTGAGGATCTCAAAAGAGACAAGTCAAAGATACAGATGCAAGATAAATCAACATCTGACACCATAAGTACAAATTAATATTATTAAATATGACTACAAGACACTGACTTAATAATGGGGTCATTGAATTCAATTGATTTTCAAATAACATCAAAGCGTCAAAGAGGTCTCATTACAAGACTTGATAACAATTTAAAATGTCACCTTTACACAAATTATGCAAATGAATTCGGTGCTTAGGTACACCCGTGAAACCGGTTTCATTCCGAAATAGCACTGAAGTGCTTACGAATACCGATCACGTCAGCCAAAGTGTAAACAAACATTGTAGTAGACACTGCACTGAATTCAATGCATTGGAAACCACGCTCTAATTTGTATTCACCACCGATATCTTGAGTACTATCGCACAAAAAGATTGTTATACCGCGTAATATAACCTCATTTCGTTTATATAAGAAATACGACGTACTTCTCGAATCAAACAGTGATCCAACACACGCCACTAGGAGACCATAATATTTGCAATCTAAATGCCAGTTTGGTTCCCCTGATTGTAATTTTATTACAAGCTCGCTATTCGTAAGTTGGGAAAAAATGGTTTTGTTTCAGAAAGAGACTCTTTCTTTCTCGTAAACTAGAACTAAACGACTGTTTCTAGTTTATCTTATCATTTGAGTTAGTGTCAGTTTATCTAGGGTCGTAGTCTTGTAGTCATCGCGCACAACGCGTAAACCTAGAAATCAGCTGCACAGAACACGTTTAATAACATTAAATTAGCCGGAAATCGTGACTTACAAGACATTTCCCTTTGTTCATAAATTAATGACAGAAATTATGTGAGAATTTTAACGAGGTGGTATAAAGCAGATATAGAAGCGGTTTCGAAACACTTGTAGTGAAGAGTTTCACCGTCTGTTCTTCAAAGCGAGCCGTTTGAAGTCAAACTCGGTCACGTGTACCTATAATTCAAACATTTGTCAGGGAACTGAGGCAGTATACAATTTTCAATAAAAGCTTCAACATATTTAAAACACGAGTCATTTACAGCAATGTTTACGTATGCTGATCTGAATGAATAAATGATGCATAATTAATTATATTCAGACTCCTAAATATTTATTTGAATAGTTAATATTTAATCTGTCACATTACTTACGGGATATCCTCAGTGATTTCCACTTGTTGGCAAGTGCTATAAACGCTTAAAACAATGTTTGAATAAATAAAATAGTTTTTGTTTCGGCATTTTTTTGTAATCAAATTAATATGAGATGGAATATCAGTAATTTATTTTACTTAACAATAAGCCAAGGCCAGACGTGGTACTTAGCTTGTAAATAAGACTTTAATTAACAACAAAAACAAGAAATTTTCTGAAGAAAAAAGAAACTTATTGAAGTATAAACCAATATTTTCAATTTTCATTGAAATATTTTCGGCAACGGAGTGGATCTATCCTAAATCAATGTTATTGTTAATTTATTTATTTATTCAATTCATCTCCTCTTGGCTAAGCGCTGGAAACGACTCTGCCATTATTATTAGAAACACCAAGTACCTACGTCAAGGTTGCGAAACTAGGCCAAACGCGAGATTATACCAACACTGGCAACACTGACTGTGTCTATCTACTCGAATGCAATATTTGAAAATGAACTATTGATAAACGTCGATTCGCTGGAGGGCCGAATATAGGGCACGTAATAAGAGCAGGCCGCATTACACTTTCGGTATCAAATGTCGACGCCAGTGACATGACCGATGAATTTTGACAAAGTTTGATACTTAGCTGTATGAAAATAATATTCTAACATCCCATCCGAAGTTGGTAACAAATCCTGTACCTAGCTGGATAAATTTGCTGTTTCTTACACGTTTTCATAATTTTAATAAAATGCAAAACAACTTTTATTTTAAACTTGCAACAGAATCTCTAGTTAACCAAATAATAAATTAAAATTATATTATAATCTATGCTTATCTACAAGTTCACCATCACCTACACACAAGACCACCTCTAATTCTATTTTCAAATTCACCCAACCAGATGTTTCCTTTGTCTCAGCGAGCTTCAACGAAAAATAAAAGCAGTTTCCCGCCAAAAGAATCGATCATACATAGGTTGTTTAGGGCTCCGACGCTGCGAGGCGAGGCGGCGGCCGGCTCGAAGCGCAGCCCCCGTAAGGCCGGGTTCAGTGGGTCAATGAACGCTGTGCAGACGCGAGTGCGCGGTCCGGACCTGTCGTGCGATCCGTTGCAAAACATTGTCACCGCCCGACCTTGGTTTGTGCCACGAGCGTGTCTCAGTGAAACTAAACAAAAGATTACTAATGGCGAAGGCGTGAGTAAGCTGTTCAAAAATTGAAGCGAGCTGTGATTTTCTTTTTTAGCTGGGACTGTTTATCTTGGAATTGATTATTTAAACCAGAAGATGAGTATAAAATTAAGAAAGTCTATGTTTTTAAAACCAAGAATACCTTTATACATCAAGCAATCGCTTAACACAACCATGATGGCCAAAAAAATAGCTGCAGGTTTTTTTTTCTATAAACGTAAGCAAATGAGTTTTAGTGCCTACTTAGATGCCAAAAATAACAATTAGGTAATATTGCCAATGGTACGAATTTATAATAAGTTGTTGGTTTAAGTTGTTGCTTCGAGTTATCCTACAAAAATCTTAAAACTCCAAAGAAACAAATTGCAGTTGAATCGGGGTCAAGTTAAAAACATTCAGACAAACAACACTTCGTGTCAGACAGTGTAATATTATAGTTAGTTATAAACAGGCATCTCGCAATAAAACAGTACATAATTGCGTCCATATCGATAACGTGATAGACGAGTAGGTATGCATTATCATTGCAGAGGTCTTCGACATCCTATCGAACCTGATGAATGACACTTGTCGGACAAATTCTGCCGCACTGATAATAATTTGCTACATATTGTATGTCCTTAGCTTCGGATGCATCATCAGGATGCATTATGAGCTTCACCACGATTAGCATAAAGTGAACGTGACTTTTTTGCAACATGTTTGAGTTCTTTATTTCGCACCAGACTTGTATATTGCTCATGCTCATTAGGTTTAATGTTGTACTCAGACAATAAAGGTTATTAAATTATTTCGCACTTAGTTATTAGTTACTTACGTTTATTACGGTTTTGTTTATTTTTTTAAGCTAGATTCCCGGCGAAGATAAAGAGTTCAAAGACTGCTATGTATCAAGAATCAAGAAATACCGGCTATAATCTTGAAATGTTTAACACTAAATTATGTAGAATACCTACACATTCCACAGCTCGACCAGATTTGCAGGTACGCTTTCTGGTGTTCAAGAATACTTAAACTAATACTGCTCCATTTATTTAGAGTAGAAAATTCAGTGTAAACAAAATCACGAACACAGTCAAACTATAATCAATCTTTCATTCATCTGCTACATTACTCCCTTGATTTTAAAAGTATGCAAAGGCTTATGCCATTAAGATTGAATATAACAATGAATATTATCGAGGCTTTTAGTAAACATTAAAGACGGCTTCATACACCTCGCTCAATCATTATCCCACGCATTTCTAGCAAGTCCATTGATTGCGAAAGAAAATCCATTAGTTGAAGGCGTAAACCAGCTATCCTAACCCTATTTTAGTAAGTTTTAACTTCAAAAAAAGAAGGTATATAGACAGATTAGGAAACGGTTGTGTGCGGTGCGGCTGTCAACACTGTCATGATACCGACGTTTAGGACGGTTCAATATAACTTCAAATAACTGAGCTGAGAGAACTAGAACACGCACTGTTAAACTAAATCTAAAAAGCTATGCATAAAAAACACAAAAAAGTGAAAAATATTTGTGTACTTCCGGATGTCGGTGACTTTTGATTCAAGAGATTTTTATGCATAGCTTTTTAGACATATTTTTATAAGTAGACAAGAAATTCTTTGGAGAAGCTTATGCGCATGTATCATAATAACGCTGATCATCAGATGCATGTAATACAGAACACGGCGTATTAATTGAGAATGTTGTGGTTGTGGTCCCGTGATGCCCCTAAGAAACAAGTCAGTAATCGGAAAAGACAAAATTTATAGGAAAAAAGATTAACTGTTATTCTTGGATTTTATTCATATCTTCTTAGTTCGTTGGAACATTAAGCACACTGACACATCAAATTACAGTTATTTTTGTGTTGAATATTTTTTGTGTTGGATGGATACCAAAATGGATATATCTATTACCGAAACCTTGAAATCATAGAAAAATTTACAGGAAGATATTTCTTCACCATTATCATTAGATAAACAAAATGATACAAAGATAATAATATATTCCAGTCCATAGATGCCGAAATTGTCATCACAGCAAAAAGTTCATAATAGCACATCACAGTCTTATTGCTTGGTTATAAAGCATTAAAAATACGTAAGTTTTATCTTTAGAGCAAAAGGAAAAGTCCAATAAACAACTGCTTTCATTTGATCACTATATAATTTCTTTTAAGTTTATAATTGAAGTTCACTTTGAAAGAAGCTGTTTGAATATTAGTGTTGGTTTGTCTTGTTTAGAGAATAAATAAGACAAGATACATTTATGTACACATACATAAAACACTATGCGTATACGGAAGTATAAACCGTAGCATATTGAACATGACTGGAATGATAAAAGCGTGCAGCGGAAAATTATGCAATCTTGAATAAGAAACACATAAATGTCACGAGAATATGCATGAGGTTAGATCACCTGTCAGCAGAGAGTACTTGTATTTGTCGACAATTTTGAAGAAGTAGAAGACACCGAAGAAGGAAGCGTGCTGTGGTAGCTGGATCAGGCTGGGCATGGCCAAGGATTGAGTCTATGGAAATACCTGAATCCATATAACAATACTAAAGACAATAATGCACTCTGTGATTATAATCTAGCAGATAAACCTCATCTGGAAAACTTGGATACCTCGTCTCTTCAACACTGAAGTTTAGCACGTTCATTCGCACCGTACTATTCTAGGCGATGTGAAAACCTTCGGTACCTACACTATAATTACAGTACATTCTATGATACATGTGTTGTGATATTAATGCGTATCCAAGACCGGTCGTTAATAACAGGCGTAGACCGTGTTGATAGCTCAAACGTCTCGGCTCGTGTGAAAACTTAGCGCCATCTATCATCAGGCGTACCAACCGCACGACCCTAATTTGTAGATACCCTCAAACTAAAATTGGTTTGAAGGTTGGGCGGTTCGGTGACGTATGGGATGTCATCTACTTTATCACCGGGTTTTCGCTCTACATGGTCCATTGTCAGATTGTCATATGGGTTCAAGATCTTTTAGCTGCGCTCAACCAGTCCCTTTTTGATTATGGAAAGTTGAGTTTCTGTCTCCTTAGTAGTAGGTGTTTCTTTTTCCAATTGATTTTCGATCAATATTCCTGTTTCTAGTTAAGATTTAGTTTCCACGGGGATGCTGCTAATTCTAAGGATACGTTCTGGTTACGTGTTTTTCCATTTCACTATTCATGAGGTTCTATAGAATTGTCTATGCTTGGTAGTGTACTTGCTCCACTTTAATCTTTGAGTAAATTGCTATCCTTATCCGAGAGCGAACTTAAGTATTTATTTATCTTTGCGAGATATAAATCACTGCCTGAAGGTACTTCACACGGTGTAATATACTGTAACGAATAGTTCTTAAATGTGTAGATAGATAACGGTTCCTAGATATACGTAGGTACGATACAACCCCGGGTTCCTTTCGCGAGCAAATAAATTAATTTCTCCCCTATCCTTTGGTGATAGAGTTTCTTTATCAGGCTTAATCTCATAAAGCTTTGAATATCTACACTACACTATAATGTGTTCTCTTCTCAATATAAGTAATTTTCCTGATTTATGTTTGAATGTAATTTTTGAATCCACTGCTCACAGAAACAAGGTGTTATTTATTATAGTACTTAGTAACACTGCTTGAAAATCACTAACCTAATTAGGTTGTTTCCATGTACGAATTATAAAATCAATATAAAATAATCGTATGGAGAACGTTAAACATAAAGCAATATAATTAATTGCTATCTAGGCATCCCTACTGCTAACTGACGACAAAATGTCACGCTAATATTGGTTTCATATGACTTAGAATAGAGCAAGTAAAAAGGGAGAAAATGAATGAAGCCATTCTGACGTCATAAAAGTCACTACAAAAGAGGATCAAAATCAATAAAAATCTTGGGATTTCCCTATGTTAAGAAGAGAAAAGATGCTACGCAAAACAATGGTTTCGAAACATCCATTTTAAATACAAAGCTGGAAAGAACACTAACGATTCGAGAGTCCTGGCTTTACGATTTATGAGAAGAGAAGTTTCTAGAATTTGAAACAAAGATTCAGACACCATAGATCCCAGTACCATTCAGGGACAGCGTAAAACAAAAGAAAGACATATAACATTCCATTTTCAAATAATCGTAACAACCAACGAAATATGACACGAATCCACGACAGCCGGTTCCAATCTCAAAACTAACATAGCGTGAGAATATCAGATAAGAATTTAACTTACATCACCAAACGACATGATAACAATGACCTTGAAGTTGATACGCTCAGTTTGACTACACCGTGACGTGGACATGTATTTATTTAATTATGCGAGTTTAGAGACAAAAAACTAAGTTTTCTAAGCCTTCGATTTATCTTCTTCCCGGGGTTGGATATATTAGGAGTTCTCAACATATGTCTGTGTTTTCTTTAATTCGACCATATAACCTCCACATCTCATTGCACTGGGTGTTATTACCATGATTCATACTAATAATGAAGGTGAACTGGTGAAGTCTGTGTAGTTACTTGCGAAAGATTAAAGCCTAGTCACCTTAGGGGCCATCCATAAAGTACGTCACATGTAAAGGGGGGGGGGAGGGGGTCGACGAAATGTGACATGGTGTGCAAAAGGGGTGGGGGGGGGTCCTAGTTTTGTGACATCACAAAAATATTAAATTATTTTTTAGTTTTCTCTATAAATTAGGTATTTTTAGATGTAAAATTGCAAATTTGTGACGTCACACTAGGGAGGGGGGGGTCTCACAAATGTGACCACCTGTGACAACGAGGGGGGAGGGGTCTAAAAATCATGAAATTCGTGTTACGTACTTTATGGATGGCCCCTTATCTGCCATAGAGTCGTTCAATAACAATGGCAAAATTGCAAGCTACAATGGACCACTATCTTGGACAGCTTCGTCCAGCAGCTGAACAACGTAAGTAAAACCAGCTGTATACCTAATATTCGTATCCCAAAACATTATGATTATGGCAATTTCCACTTACAGTGGTAGTGATGTGCCACAAGGAGATATTTACGGCATAATAATAGTAAGCGTATGACCAGCACCCCAATTGCGTAACGCACTTATGTCATGGTCCAAAAGAATTTGAAGAAAAACCCTGATGTTTTGATTCATAAGTGTTGAAAGCTTAGTCTGGTTGACAACATAAACTATGCAATTCATGTTGTTTAATTGTTAATTTATTTATTTATTTATTTATTATTTATTTAACACTTCAAGTACAAAGTACAGAGGCGGACTTAATGCCATAGGCATTTTCTACCAGTCAACCTTTGGGTGATGCAGAGACAAACAGTGGTAGGTGTAAACAAAAAATTAAAAAAATAATAAACATTATCCTATATAGATATATAAAATACTATACATATAAAACAAAATACTATAAATATATATCAAATAATAGATACACTAAATAAAAATGCAAACAATGGGGAAAACATTAACGCTGTGACGATACTGCCGACTTTCTGCGAAGAAACTCACGAACTTTATGCTTAAAAGTTAAACGGTTGGTTGCCATCCTGATTTCCTGGGGAAGTGCATTCCACAACGAAATAGACTGGACAAAGAATGAACGGTGAATGAAGTCAGTGCGGTGAGAGGGACAATGCAGAATACGGTTCTCCGATGACCGCAGACTCCTATTGTGGTTGGCACAAATATACTGAAAGTGGGGAGCAAGGTAACTAGGGGATGTAGGAGAAACAAGAAAAGAAAACAAGGTAGTTAGTGCTCTTAGCTCCCTACGCTGACGTATGGGCAACCACTTAAGAAGAGACCGGTGTTCAGAGACATGATCATATTTACGCAAATTGTAAACAAATCGAATGCAGTTATTTAGAAGACGGTCAAGTTTATCGAGGAGTTCTGCATTCAGGTCAAAGTAGCACACATCACCATAGTCGACGATAGGAAAAATTAAGGACTGCACAAGCATTGTTTTCGTATTCGACGGCAAAAAGTTTCTCAAGCGATACAGAGCCCGCAACGTAATTAAAATAATAATTACCCTATTATCATGCAGTTTTAGATGCAGATTTAGATTCTTCCCTGCTGACTTTAAATCTGTCTGTCACTGTCGCAGCTAGCCGCTTGACAACCGATACCGAGTCTGTTTAAATATTCACCTTCATTAATCTTTGAATGAAGGGCAATGTCCTCTAGACAAATTAATCCATTGAAAGCCAGCTCCGATAGAGCAGTAGGTACTTGGTACGAAAATTAAAATTGAAGTTGACAAATGGGTTCCCAAGACTAAGCTCTTGAAATACGCTTTTAAAGTAATGTGGGGGTAAAAATAGATGGACCTTAGTGTACTTTGCAGAATTGAAAGTTTAATAATGTAGTGTTAGGGCTTTGTGTATCCTCAATTTTCGTGTAAGATTTTCTATATTGACAATGGTATGTATATTCTCCTTTTTTTCCAGGAAAGTGTTCTAATTCAACTGTTTCTTCATTGGGGACCGCTAGGCTGCGTTTGAGTCTAAATTCTGTCACTCGCCTATGGAATTACAATTTCCTTCTTCGGAATCATCGTCTCATCATAATCAGCCTAGTCTTTTCCCAATTTGTTGTTTGCTGTTGATGTCAGCTTCCAGTTTTGGATGTAGCTGAATACCACTACTTTACATGGAGAGACCCAGTACTAACTGAGTTGTGGAGGTCACATATTATGGTACCGCTTGAAAATAGTGGTTGTCAGACTTTCACTGACTACCTATAATTTCTTAGTTCTGAATTTTCACCAGTTATTTAAGAAGTACAGTTTTAGAGATTTCATCATACTAGACATAACTTCTCACCAAAATTTGAAGATACTACGAACGTTTCACATTAGGTAATGAAAAGCAACGAACTCAGTTTCCCTTATGGCGGAAGATAACAACGTTAGCGGTAGTTAAGTATCACCTCCTACTTCACGCGTATTTCGCTCTTATCGCTGCATTATGTAACATTACTAGACGTTAATCTAAAATGCAAATGTGCATGCTCTTCGGCTTTCTTACTTTCAATACAGAAACACGAATCATTTTCCCTGTGTACATATATATCAAGTATGTAAATTGTTTTTTTTTTTTAAACTCAATACATGTGAATTACATTCGTGAAGAATTTATGAGTAAGATTGTAAATGAAATCAAAAGAAATCGGTTTGCATGAGTTAGCTTTCGTGTTTTATACAAATAAAATCGACGATTCTTTGTAGTGACCTTGCTGGCACTGACCGACCTCGCTGTGAATACATATTCAATGAGATTATTCCGCAGTTAAATCCTCTGTGGAAGTACACATCAAAACAAACAACTTAGTTAAATGTTTTACAATGTATTCCACTCTGTATTTGGATGCACTCAAATTTAGGTTACCTAGCTAGCTAGTGTTGTCAAACAAGACCTTTTTGCTCTCGGCCTATTTCGCTGAATGGAGAGGGCTGAAGAATTTTTACGAGAAAATAATCTCAGCTCCGCTGAATGTTTACGAGAGTAATTCCAACAGTCCAACGGAAATTGCTGTCTCGCTGAAATATTAGGTCATTGATGATTAAGTCAGGGTTTCTTTTATGAGGATAGCTGAATTAATTCATCATGAATATGTGACATAAATACAGCATTTTTTTCTGTAAAAATCGCGACATTCACAACGTACGCTCGAACTCTTTTATTGGTAATTTTCCCCCGAACAGAGATGAGACACACGCCGTAACAGTATCATGAAATATTTACGAGTATTTTCCCAACGATTTTTCCTTGAAAGGAGAAGGGGCATCGGCAGTAAAGCGAGATTCCATTTATAAGTGCGCTGGCTTCTGATGTTGCTCATAAAGCGTCCCTGATAAAGCCTCCGGTCCTGAGGGATAAGGGGGCAGACGGGGTGAAGTGGGCAGATACACGTACAGAGCGAAGTTTCGAATTGTGTGTATGTTGGAAAGAAGTTGTCATATTTGGAGAGGACTGGGTATCGGAGGATACTTTGATGGATTGTTTAGAATATAACTGGAAAAGTCAATGATTTATGATGAGATATAACGCATACATTTTGATAACTTAGCTGTATTTTTTCGTAAATTGTGTTTTTAATACCAGGCGTCAACTTTTCGACATAAGGTTTTATTAAAACGATAAATAAACGCCCAACTTTACGCGCAAATAAACATTATTTTTCCTTTCCTCATCATATATCACAGGGTGAAGCTATCTACTGTTTTCTGCCATTCCCCCAGCGAGTATCCTGTTACCCCAGCCCCAGGCCGACCGTTACCTCTTCCGAGTTCCGAGGGAACTTCCTTACTGCGCACCACCCCCCCTTCTCCCCCTTAATGCCGATGGTAATCTACATGTGCTTGGAATATCGTGTTGACGTTTGTGGCGTTGTTGTTCCCACGAACATTAAAATACTGTTTCTGAGAAGAAATGTACAGTTCTTAAAGCGGTTGAGTGTTAAGAAGACTGAAGTCACGAAGTACCTCGAATCGGATGGAAATAAGTACATTAAGGGAAATACTTTCATTGGATGCTTCTTATACTTTACTTGGCACAAAACAGGTGTTATTAGAATTGCTAAATATGATCTATGAGTAAGGAAGATGAATGAGGAATGTCTCTAGAGAATGTTGTTATACGTCGAGACTCGAGTATAATGCATAATGGTGCACAGTATCTATGACGCAAACAATTTAGAGTGATAGAGTATCGATGCTCAATTCGAATGGACCCAATTTATAAAATTGCGGTTCACTAACATTAGGCTTGCTACTGTTACTTAAATAAAAAGTTCTTCCTGCAAATCCTTGGGGAAGCGGATGTGTCACGTGATGTTATATTAAATGTGTTCCAATCCTACACTTGTTAAATTGCATTATACATCCAATACAACTTTTCTACCATAAATTAAAACCATGTCCCTCATTTACTTACACAGTTCGTCCATAATTATTTTTATAATTAATATTCTCAGCAAGCCGACCAAACGCCAGCGGAACAGGGAACAGCTGAGTGTGTGTGCCTGCGCATGCGCGTGCGATGCATTCCTAGCGGTCAACGCACGCGCGCGCACTCACTGCGCATGACTTTACTACATTCAACATATCACCAGTTATTACTCTTTTTAGAACCGTGTTTGACTAGTGTTACACCTGTGTGGTCGAAGATGGTCAGTACGCTTTGCCTAGAAGGTATCTTTTTGAAAATTCTACTGGCAATGCGGGGAAATACAGAATGTCTGCTTAACAGCAGCATTTTTTCTTTTTAATGGAAAATCATCAAATAACTTCTCCCGGTCTGGGCGGAAAGGAAGGGACTTTTACTGACTAAAACCCATCCATATACCTTCCTTTCCCCTTTGTGTTCGGGGGCCGCGGTATCTCGTTCGAACAGAACAAACCCGTCTGCTTTGCTGAAATCTCTGAGGCGCGAGAGTGGAACACGAACGCGACGTCGACCAGCTTAACAGCAGCATTGCATAATAAACGCACCTATTACCAATCGTTAAACATATTTCTAGAATATTCTACCAAGTAGCGATAGTGTACTTCACGACAAACAACCCATTATATTCTCAAAGTAACTTTAATCTTATCAACACATAATAATGCCCTCGTAAGTTTTGAAACACTGCACTATAACCGGTCGAGACCTACCGATCACGTAATACCATGGACTTACATCGAATGAAAATACCTTGACGGCAAACAGCCGTCTAAAATCATTATGATCTCTGTTCAAACATGTAATTTTCATAAGCTTGTACCTGCTTATAAATTCAGTTGTTGGATTTCAAATTCAGAGAGAATTTCGGAGCAGTTTGCTAGTGGAATCGTGAACAATCTACATAGTTGCTGATACTCGTCTAACTTCTTATGATGCTTCGAAACAAAAGGAGAACTACATTAAACAACACTGCAACTAAAGTAGTTCCAACTAGGTCCAAGTAAATAGATACGCAATAAATAAGAATAAATAAACATTTCTCAACCAATCAGATCTACAAAGAAACTTTCTACAAAAAAGACCGATAGACACCACGAAATGTGCGTTCTGAAAATATTTAATTTATCCATAGATCAACCAACCAATTTCACCAGACACACAAGCAAGTAAGGAGTTATTTCGCGGCAAATTAAGCGGTCTACCGACTATTAAATACAAGCAGTCGTAGCACCGCCCGTAGATTGGCGAGGCGGGACCAGCATAGCAATTAGAAAGATTGAGACACAAAAAGTCCCGTTCCTTTGAAAAAGGCGTTAATTTTTCATTCGCGGTGAATTAGACGTGGAACGGGTTGAAACCTCGAGTCTCGACGGCTGCTGGCGACGATCGATAGAAACGAGTTATGGGAGTTTCAGTTGTATGGTCTTGTAAAGATTTTAGCTGCGTTTTATACGATATTGCAAATAATGCTTGACTATAACAGCATATAAGCTGCAAGCTTTATAAAGAATCAGAGGCGGTATACCTAAACAGACAAATACTATCAGCAAAAGAGCCAATTCGTCGTAGCAAAACTTTTCATAGGAAGATATAAATTCAGCTGACACCACAACGTTGAGATCAATTTTCCGCTCTGTCTGGGAAATACGCAAAAATATGCATTAGCGAAAAATATGTATTTCTGAATTTACATATTTAGCAATCTGTTTACCATTGCTATTTCGACTGCCACGCCTCGTTATTCTCTCATGCAACCTTGAGTGGTGGCAGTGGTAACACGCCCCTTATTAAAACAACTTATTTGAGAAACAAAGGAAGAGAATATTTAATAGAATTGGATGCTGAAGAGGAAGAAGTGAATTGTAAAATGGAGCTCACTAATAAGATTGAAGATGCAATTGTAGAAATGAAAGCAATCGCAGTGGTGATAAACGAATCATAACAGATAGTCAGTGATATTAGTAATCTAGAAAGCAATGCACTCAAAAAGAGTATGGAAAAAAACGTCTTCTTAGATTACTTTACGCCTCAAATACGAACAGTTTTGATCAACTCTTAGTTTCTTCCATCAGTCTAATGCAGTAATGCACAATGCAGTGCTTCTATTTATAATAAAACTGTTTAACCTTAGCTCTTTGCAGGTATTATTTGCAAGGATTTATTTTCGTTGGATCCCAGTTTTTGATCCCATTTTTTAGGTATTAACGATGGGTCCCATTTGATATTACCATTGAATCCCATTTGATGACAACATGTGTACATTTCAGAAGAAAAGTGATTTACTTTTATTAAATATTTCAAAAACACCGTGTGTGTATTTTGCAATTTTTTTTTAGGATTGTTGCCACTGGGGAATAAATGAGACAAATGATGTACTCCAAATAGTACTAGACTGGCATGAGTTAAAAATGATCAGATTTATTTGTGATGTTTATAAATAAATAAATATGAACGCCTTCAAAACAAGCGCCTCTAAGCTCAAAAAAAAATACTGCCGTCATAATTTTTCTATATTTTTTTTATATAATGTGGCCGTTTCTGGCACACAGGTCACAGTTTTAACCTAACCTTTTTTTTGTAAATAAGTAATTATCCTAATCTAAATAGTTCAGTTCCGGGTAAACAACTAAAAACAATCTCTTTTTTCTATAAATTCAAGTCGTTTGTGGCACTCGCCGGCCGCTGCCGCGGCACCGCTCGCTCCGCTCGCTCGGCTCGTGCGTAGGAGGTCACAGTTTTAACCTAACCAAACCTAGTTCCCGGTTCCTATAATTTGTTTGGGTAATGAAATTTTGTCCAAATCTTTTCGGAAAAACGGCAGGCACCCGTTATTCTAACATAACCTATCCACATACCCAAATTTCATCCAAATCAGTCTAGAAGTTTGAGCGTGTTGGAATAACAAACATACATACAAAATTTCGCCTTAAAATATTATTGTGATTTTGTTGTTGGATGTACCCGCATTCAGATGTTTTTAAACATCTGGGATCCAACGGAAATAGTTTTTGGGATTCAGTGGCAATAAAACGTATTTTTTTAGTATTTTTCAAATTTGGGATTCAACGGAAATATATAATAATGTTTTGTGGGATCCAACGCCAAAAATATTAAAGTGGGATCAAAAACTGGGATCCAACGAAAATAAGCGTTTGCAAGTTACGTCAAGAAGCCGCGCATCATGAATGAATAATACATCAACAACTGTTAGCATTAAAAATGATCGGAATACGCAACCGCTTTCCTTGAACGTACAAACTTATGAATTATACAGAATTAACACAACGACGATGCATTCCGCTAGTTTACTATACAACGTATTTGCAATTCAATTTGCTAGTAGAAATACATCGAGTACTCGCAATCAGTATTTTATGCGTACTCAAATTGGAACGAATTGAGAATTTGAGATAAGGAAAGAATGTGTAGTGTTTAGCATTAATGCATTATCATTTTTCACGCACACGATCACTCATCACATTTGGTAGTAACTATACTTTATTTGGTCCAACTTATGAAGTTATGACTGTTGACTTGACGAGTACCTAATAGAGGAGTATGGAAGAAGATGATATGGTGCCACGATTCCAAATTAATTAGCACAAGGACAAGAGAATTATGATGATGATTTGTTTTCAATTAATGGACAAATATATATATATTATTATATATATTTTGTCAGTAGACAACACAAGGGAGTTTGTAGCTACACGGGCAAGAAAAAAATGCATCACTTATAATCAGTACTTACTTGATAATAGTTTATCAAGTACTGATTATAAGCGATGCATTCACTCTTAATAGAAATCTTATGAATGCACTAACACTATTCAAGCATTTGATTTACCGCCAAGTACCTCAGAAACCAAAGCAAACGCAAGGATGCAATTGCAATATTTCATTCAATTTTGCAAGCTTGCCCAACGTCCACCGCATTATCTTCAATAAATATTATAATGTACTATAAATAAAGTATCTAACTATTAAATGCATGTCACGTATTCAATGAAATAAAATTGATTGTTACGAAATGCCATTGTTGCGCTTGCGACACTACGCTATACCTCTGGCCTCAAATTTTAAGACGTGAGCGGACTTTTTACAACAAACCAATGGTGATTCTTCAATAAAATTTAATATAATGTGAACTATTCTTCTTTGCATACTTATATTACTAATCCGTTGAAAGCAACATGGAAGTTGAATGTAACATTCATGTTTGTCCACGCGGTTTCCTACGATAACGTGCTTAAGACTCTTAACCATCTCCGTATAAATATTCAAAAGAATCTCTCCAGTCTTCTTCAAGAGATACAAGTCCTATGTCAATAAAACCCTTTTTAACTCTTAACTACCTTAGAACAATAATTTCACCTGGTTATTTACTATAGTTAAAAGTATTTCAAATATCGTGAAAAAACTGTTTAGCACTAGCACTGATTGGAGCACCACTTAAATTTGGTTTTCGTGTGCTCTCCATTTTAATCTCCTTTGGCAACCCTTCATTTTCTATCATCGTTAAGCAAAGGCGTTAAATGAAATAAAAATCCTGTAGATTATTAATATTCGCTAGTATTCCAAGTATTACAACCAGTATAGATGTTCGCATTGGTGTCAAATATTAATTTTAGAGAGACGGTGCTAGAAATTGTGCTCATAGCGAATTGATTAAACTCGCAATGTTTATAAGCACTTACGCAGTATTATACATTGTAGCTATAGTATTTATTATTGAAGACGTCTTAGGTCACGACATCGATATGCAAGTTTAACAAACCTAATACTTTAGACTTGACAAATCACAAGAAACCACAGTACGAGACAAACAAACCCCAACTTAAGATTAATTAATTTCAGTAAGACGGAGGTTTCTAAACGACAAGAATTGAAACGTCGCGCGAAGTAATTCTAATATAGAAACAGTTGTTAAACTTTGATTAATACTAGCAGCAATCTAATACACAATACTCCACATTGTTGACTAACCTAACAGAGACGATCAATACGAAAAAATACACGTCGATGCTATGAATCATTTATTTTTTATTCCAAAAGCGCACACTCGCAATATCATTAGGCAAATCCCCTGAAAGCCGAATGGCATTAAAATGAAATTTAAAGTCAATACAATTTCAAATAGCGACGTAGGAAAGCAGTAACTAACCAGGCCCTCATCTCTCCCCTAGGGTTCGTCCCAATTTCGTCCCTTTACACTGTGACCCAGTTCTGAAAGCCGCTCATTTGCCACCGTAGGTTTAAAATGGGGTTGCATGTAATCGTTCTTTGCCCTCATACTCGGAGGGTTTCAGTACTCAGCTGAATATGTCCCTTCTCTTTCACACAAATTGATCTTTCAGCAATGGAGGACAGAGCATTGTTGTTCTACAAATAAGTTTTAGTCGACGATGATTTTCCTTAGATTGAATGCTGGTTGGTTACTGAGAATAAGCATTACAGCGAAAAACTTCGGAAAACGAAAAAAAAAAAGAAATTGGCATCATGGAAACCGAATTTTCGTTTTTGGCTGAAATATGTCATGCCTGTCTAAAATATGTCGGGCCTTTGACGTAACTACTAACAAAGGAACACCAGTTGGCAATTTTAAATAAGATGAATAGAATGGTTCTTTAGACAGTTTTCTGTTAAAATATTATCGTCTAGCTGCTAAACTTTAGCACATAATATTTGGTCTTTGCAAAAGAAACACCTCGTATTATTTTATGCTGAATATTTTGTATCTATGCAGATAAGTTATTGCCTACTATTGGGCCCCAATAATGCGCCAAGTTATTAAATGCTAGTAAAATCTATGATGTAATGATATGAAAACATTTTTTTGGAAGTCGGTTTTCTTTTCAGCCTTTTAGTTGTGGTATGATGGTATCTTACACAAATTCTAATCGAGTATTCCTTTTCCATTACTACTAAGACATTTTAACATATAATATTTAAGAAAAAAAAATAAGACTTATGTGGTTTTCTCATGGATGCCATTGCCAGAATCGAACCACACGGGAAGCACCAGCTTTCAAATAGAAAAAGGAATCGGTTTATGCAGACGAAATTTTTTTGAAGTCGGTGAAAAATAATTCTCAAACGGTATTTTGTTACTTACTGACTGGCTGTTGTTTACTTCGACACCATCGGCAAACGGCGTGGAATACACTTGCGTCACTTTTTACACTTATCTATCTTTAGTATTTAACAACAAATCATATGAAAGTGTCAAACTAAAAACAAGGTCCACTTCTCGGCAGGTGAACGACCGAAGAATGTTGCAAGAGTGCCACAAGGTTGCTGCCTCGGACCAGTATGAGAATATAACATCATGAAAATTACGATAATGAGTGTTTCGTAAAAATATCGCAGTGATGGAAGCTAATTTTAACTGAATACTAGATTTGTGTTAGATAAAAGTATTTGATGTTCTTTTGAAAAGATAATAGAGATAAATTGGCATTGACACTGAGTTTTCATTGATTTTGATAAAAGATTATTCACCAGACACTTATTTGTTGCTTATCAGTGTCAGATTAGGAAGTTATGTAAAAGATTTAAAGACCACCACAAAGAAATTTAAACATTGAATAGGTCTACTATTTTTATTCTATTTGTATCTATTAAAAAGAGTAGACCTATTCAATGAATCTTAACTTAAAAGATCAAAAGATTAAACGATAAAGATAGCACTTGTTACAATGTTTTCCTTAAATTCCCAAGTTTATAACAACAACCAAAGGTAATTGTTTCTAAATACCCACCCTAACATGAAGTCCTATAAAAGACTGGCTGTCAAGACTTTTTTCGAACAAAATAAATTGTTCCTACCTAAAGTTTTAAAGGAAAAAAGAACGAAACGTCGAGTTAATTCAAAAGAAATAAAAAATGCTACAAACATAAGTGGAGATATACATCTGGGTTATACAATCGAATAGCTAAAAGAAACAACAGATGCTTACTTATACACATAGAAAGCTAAACACCGATAAGGTTTACGAGAGATTTTTCCATTGAGTCGGTTAAGTATCGAAGACTCAAAGTACAGTAAGTAGTGGCTGCGTAACCAGCAAATGCAGTCAACCAAAATGGCGTGATAGCTTATTGCGTTGTAAGTACTATAAAAGATTGATCACACGACCGCGTCAAAGGAAACTAATTACTGAACAAATAGTATAAAATCTACGTTTACTAAACTATACAAATTCATGTTATAAGGAGATGTAGTTTTAATTTCCCTTCCAATGGAAAAAAGAACATTATGGACGGAATCACTGCTGTACTGATTTCAAATTCAAGCAAAGCAGATACAAACTTCAAGTTAGAATTGGATAAAGTATTAGAGAACCTTGACTTCAAACTCTGGCCTTCAACAATATACTGTAGAGATAGGCCACGATTCACGAGAAAAAGATTCAAACAAGTAAGAACTTTATGGAAACCTACATAGCGTTGAATAAAATCACCGTGACAACAAATGAAAATACTTCTACTAATGCTGAGGAGGATTCGGAATGGTGGGAAAGTAAAATTACAATTAAAGTCAATTAATCCGGAAAATTGATTTTGCTTGAACGTTGTATTATGCACTTTCGTTTTCATCTCGGAGAGGTGTAATGTAGCGCAGTATAAATTGGTCTTATACTGTTCCAGGTGAAACCTAAGTTATTAAATAACTGAATCCTTTATTAAGTACTTAATAGAAGAATGACTCATGGTTATAATAGTCAAGATCATAACGACTGTAAATAATGATTTTCATTCATCAGAAGAATTGATTCATATACTTATAATATTTATCTTTCTGTCAGCTTCACATGTTTTTTTCCACAGCCGTAAATTGTAAGCTGACATCTACAACATCGCCATTAAGAATATTCCTCGTCTCCAACGTGTGAAACCCTTGACCTACTTTTGTATGATTTTTACTCGAGGAAACTTGGATGTCATCAATATAAATGACTTCTGATTCGAACGGATTACGTTGATTATGTACATCAACTCATTTTTATACATTTGCGTCCTAATCTATAAAAATATTTAGATGAATGTTTTTTTCCTCATCAAAAGCTGAATTATGTCGCCATCGTTACGCCTCATCTGGTGGCTCATTAACTCGTTAGACACCATTTATAGTAGGTAAATAACAGGTTAATAAAACCTGTTATAAAAATACACCTACTTATTGTAAAGTTAAGTTTACACGAGTAAACACAAATGGCTTCAGAAGCGTTGACTGATCACAGTAAAGACAGCAAAGACAGTTGAACAATTTCCTTTGGCAAGCTTCTTATGTTAGACGTTGGTGCATTTATAAAGCAGTTTACTAGGCTTTGCTCTTATTTCTGAATAAGCCCAAAAGGAATCAGATTGCAGCTAGACCGCTAATGAACAACGCGATTAAAATCTAATAAAAAATACGTTGTCTGGTATTCTTGCATTGTAACCATTGCTCAATATTATGTAAAATACTTCATCAGACTCGGCCATAAATCACGATGTGACATTGATATATTTCGCTTATATCATAAACAAATAATACTGGCTATTCAGGTCGCGCCTACTTACACCTTTAATACGCTGTAACGTCTAAACGAAACACGTTTAATTTAACTGTATTGAACATTCTAACAACATATTATTAGTATTAATCTAACTAATGAATAATGTCCACACATTAGATTAAATTTTTCTAAGAGGTTTGAAGGATCATCGTACCCTCTTAAATACCTAGAACCGGGTGCCGGGTCTTTCAAAGAATGATGACCTTGGATGAGGCCTTGGAGATCTCGATATGACTAAAAATTGTAATACTAATTTAAATTGTGTTATATTTGTTACATATTGGGACTTGATTGTATAAATGCCGCTGTCGTCTCTGTGATCCAAGCTTACTAAAATAAAAGTTTTCACAGACGCAATTCCAAGACTAGGTTCGTTATGTCAAGAAAGTATAAATTAAATACGAATAAAAAGAAAAATATGCGTAAAATTAGTTTTATGTCAAAACCAACGAAGCTCACTTTTCGGACTCCATTATTATAGTCGTAGTAAAAGAAATTAAGTTCCGTCGCATTCAGGCTCTTACATTTTTTTCTTGAACGCTTCCAATGATTAAATTTATGAAATTACCGTCCAACTAAATTCTCTGCGATAATTTTATTGTTTCTCTGCAATCGAATTACTTGTTTAAGTAATTTGTGTTGTGAAAGTGGCTAGTGTTTACCGGCAGGGCAAAGAACGGAGTAGCTCACGACACGACTTGGGGACCGGTTTAGTAGACTGACCCCAGCTGTCAAGCAAGATTCTGTCCTATTGCACAACTAAACCCCGATTTATCGGCCCTGGATCAAGATTGCAGGATTTGCAGGCAAATAACGATTATCTAGTTATCCATTGATTACCACTTAGATTAAGAGTAGTTGGTTGAAGAGCAATTAGTTTAAATAGTGATATAAATTCATTAAAAAACTCTTTGTTAGGTTATTGGTAAACAAAGCTATATTAATAATTTTGTAGAAGACGATTTGTTAATTAATAGCCTTAGGGGTACTCAACATCGCATTGTTACAGACTGTTTTTATTTCAAAGCCTTTACCAGAAGTATACAAATTTCAAATATTAAATCCTACCTAGCCATTTAAAGAATTTAATTTAGCCAAATCCTAAGAATTTAAAAAAAAACATAATCTCTCTTTGAAAGAACATTATGAAGATAACAAAGTGATTGGCAACGGGGCCGTGGGTAGAAATAAGTTTTAAATAAAAAAGGAGAGGATCCGCTTTGTCTTTGAAATGCACAATGATGTACTGTCGAGGACACTTTTGCCTGATCACTTTTCACTCTAATCTATCTCTATCTAATAAGGTTTAAAGGTGGTCAGGCGTCGGCGTCCTCGATGGTGCAAGTCAGAAGTCAGTAATAAATTCAGATATTCAATATCAAAGTACAACGCAACAGAAGTTGATTAGTTTACTTGATTGACATTCATACCTAGTAGGTACTTAGCACACATCACGTTATTTATAGAAGCTGGCGTGATAAAACCTCAGTAGTTGTTATCAGAGACAAACAATAAAGACAAACATCACACACAGTTGCATAGTTAAGTGCATATTATCGTAATTGCATTGTCGTAACAAATATGATAATAATTTGTGGAGAGTGAACTAAAACAGGCTCTGAACCTTAGCAAGTAATAACAGAACCATTGTTCAAGATAATGTACAAGGAGGCTAAGTAAATTTTCTTTTCATTGCTTAATGTACCAGAAAATTGTGCACTTTAGTCTTCAACGCTTTTCTTGTGAACATTAGCAAGACAAGCGAGTTCTTTCTTCGAAATGTTACAAGCTTTAGTTTTACAAAGGTCGTCTGTGGTTAACGTCTTTAATGTCTGATGTCATCAGTTACCGTTGTGTAGGAAGAGGCTACTTAGACTACTTGATACTCGATCATCATATCAGTCGCATACATATTATTCAATGCTGAATGACATTGAACTGTCACACAATCTTAGACTAGTAGACCACAATTAGCCTTCTTCGCCTTCATTTCTGACATTTCTGCGCAAAAACTGGGTGGGCTATTCTGTCTTGGGAAACACAGGTCAGCTTGCAACGTTATTAATCTCAATGTCAACCATTGAACAATCGATAACAATTGTATTATTGTTTACTAAAGTAAGGAAAATAGAGCATGAGACGATCTTGTGATTGTTACCATAAGAAAACCTAAATAGAGCTTTGTTTCCTGCGATTTGTTTACAATTTTAAACAATTTTCAATGTTTACGTTCACTTTGGCCTCAATGATGCGACTGTGAATCACAATGGGGCTTAACCTTCTTCCATAAAGTTACAGCCATTACAAAACCATTATATCATCAGTCGAAACACGATTCATGAGATCGATACATAATACGTTTAAGCAGATCATCGCATTCCTGCAGAGTTTTGCTTACTTACAGATGTCTACGTAGCTTGTTCAGTGAATTTAATTAGTCCAGGGGTTTCATTAGAACCGTGCTGGACCGTTGCGTAATTACGATCGTCAACTACAGGCGGTGTCGGGACTCTGTTGGTCCTAACACTCAGAACGCCCTCAACAACACCGTGTCCTTATTGCGAGTTATTTTTAAATATTATTCTGGAATACGTAACTAAGCGTAAATGTTTACCGACGTACAGAGTTGTCCTTTAATAGACCGCTACGATCCTTGGAAAATAATCCAATATTGTTACATATAGCAGTACCGGACTACAACTTCTTATTCGGTAGGCTTTCTGACTTAGACCGGTTCGCGGAAGCAACCGCAAGAAATACAGGAATAGATGCAATAAGAATCATGTGATTTATTCCACCTGACTGACTAAGCAATCGGTGTTGTGGTGTGGAAAAAATCACATAAATATGATCGCATCTGATAATTTTATAGTGCACGATTGCGATCAATCATAATATTAATGATTCATCATAATAATTATGACGAACATGTAGAGGTAGATTCTTGTCTGGTAGAATCATAGTGCATGAATGCAATATACGAGTTGCGAGTTTGCGACGTATGGAGCCTTTCAAAATGATCTTTAACTAACTCTAACAGTCGCAAATCCCAATAACCAGAACCATCTATCGCACCATCAGTGTGCACACGTTGACGTTGCAAAATCATCAGCAGAAACCTTTGAAATGAGCCTTCAGACTGAACCACTCACAAACCAAGGCTGACGGTCATGGCTGGTCATGGTACTACATAACAAAGTAATACAAGATCGAACAAGAAAGATAATAATGCAGAAAATCTCGGTTGTATAGATAATGAAGACTCAGTACAAATCCATGCAACAGAAACGCAGTAAATCATATAATAGAGAATTAATAAATTAAGCTATCCAAAAGTGAAGCAACCACTTTCGGCAGTTTCTTTTCAGTAGTTAAACTAAAATGCGGACATTAGTGTTGTCGTTATAATCCGAAATCGATGCCGAAATACTTTCGTCGGTGTTGTAACAGGTTATTTCAACGGGGCCATCGTTGTTGGTATAAATAACAGTTAATTTCTCGTGTCACGCTCCGTTAGATCGCGTCGCGTGCCCACCGATGCTTCCTGGTTTGCCTCGACAGATTCCATTGCATTTAACTATAGTTGGTGACTTGGGCTATCGAATGATTTGTAATTCAAACACACTTGTTGACCAGTCACGCAGTTTATTCTCATCATTATTGAGTTAATTAAAAAAGCCGTGTCGTTGTCTGCCAGTCTTGCAGTAATTCTTGCACTTGATGAAGTAAAAACAGTCATTACCATTTTATTGCATATTTAAAAACAGCATCTCATTACTGAGTTCCATCAACATGGATCACCCAATACGCATCAGCAACATGATTACATATTCCATTGGAACACGGCACATCATCAACAAATATAGAATCATTATTACCTACACTTGGCTCATTGAACGTAATTGAAATCACAGATCATTACTTCTCATATTTTAATACTTGTTATGTAAGAGTGGTTGCTATGAATGCAGGGCAAGTAACACACGGACGGAAGAGTCATGGTGCGTGACCGCCGGCTATGTGTCCTCGGCTTTATTCTGCAGAATGTAAAATAACGGTACCGATCGATGTTACGGGAGGTCCATTATAAAAGGTTTGTAACTCGGACTTTGCGAAAAGGCTTTGGTTTCATGTGAATCAGGCGATGTTAGATATGTTTTTATGTTGTCAAATTTTTGAATATGATTCTAGGATTCTATAATCAGGACCACCAGTCAATGACTTCGTGTGAAAACAATTCGTAGTATACTGCAGTCAATTTGTTCCAGTGGTACAGTGAATACCAAATGCAATTTTATTGTTTTTATGATAATTCTAGGCTAAAATATAAATATTTTAAAATTCACATCATAAAAGCCATTTTGTCAGTTTCCATGGTTATCGTGAAACATTTATTTTGAGAATCTGAGTTTGGATTTATAAAAGTGAAGATTCCTTGAGAATTCAGGCCGTGCAGTTTGGGCGGCAAGCTATTTCCAATCTTCCCGTGCAGTGGATTCCAACCGCGTGAGACTGAATGTGTTAAAATGTATATCTATCTCATTTGCACTTTTCTTTCATTCGTATTGTAGACTAGCTACTTCTAGACTATCGCGACCTCGTAAACCTCTTTTTTTTTTTAAAAAAAAAAACGTTGCCCCACACTAGGAGTTTCTCCTGTATCGTGGGTGCATTTACAAACACATAAACTCACATACACAAACAACCAGACCCGAAACAACTACAGGTCATACAAATATTTGTTCCGTGCGGGAATCGAACCCGCGACACGCAGCGCAGCAGTCGATCCCTCAGCCACTGCGCCAACCGTGCCGTCAATCGTCGTTTCTTATCCTTCAAGCTGTAATTTACCAAAACCTTCACGAAAGGCTTGACCTTTAATCTATTCTAAATTATGCCAAAGTACATCTATTTGTACACTCAGAGGGTACGAAATCTACATTTAAGAATTCAAAGCAAATAGAGACTCTCCTACACGTTCGGTAAATGATTGAAACAAAACAGTAACCAACCATAGTTCAATTCTACATTATCTTCCGAACGGTTCGAACAAGAAAATAACAATTGAACTACGTATTTAAAGAAAACAACGGCTTGCTCAGAGAACAATAACATTTTATTCAGCAACAAAGAAACTGACTCGAATGAAGTATTTATTATGAGTCTTTGTTCATTGCAAGTTGCATCGACAAATGCTTACATAAACAAACAGGAAACACTTGTTTTACAGGAACTACTCACTACAAAATGTGATTAATATCGACATTTCTAACGATTATGGCCTAAATTACGAAAAGCTTGATTGACAACTCATCAACGCGAAGTGGGTTGTTGAAAAACTGCTGGGAAAAGAAATGTGTGCCGTTAATTTATCCGAAAAACTCAAGAACTCAAAACCTTGGATTAAACAAAACATAAGAGTATATTACGTAATTTATGAAAGGGAAAACTCTCCTTAGTAACCGATTTAATCATTTATCGACATCAACAGACAAAATAAACACAAACAAACCAATTTTATAAGTATTATTTTTGTCGATGGCACTGAGAATCAGGGGCCTCGCAGGTTGCTCGTCGCGAAGGGCTTTCCGAGGTTACAATAGCTAAACCTTATTTGGACGGTAAACATCGAAGAAAAACTAGGTACTATTAACTACTTCAAGTTTTACAAACACAGAAAATGGGTTTGTTATTTCTATATTCGTTGCTTTTGTTAGTGAAATGCTGAGTACATTTCAGGTAGGAGCCCTTTTGAATGCCAAACACGTCAATGCTTATTACTTCCTGCCTACCATCGTTATCTATCAAGCTTTCTCTGCAGCAAGTTCATTCGTTTAGCAGTCAAAACGTTTACCTCCTTTCCCCACAGATTCAATCTAAGGACTTCTTTCAACTACTTTATGTTTAGATGACAAACATGAAGTGTGGTAGATAACTACCTAACTAGTTTGCCAGCTGCTTCCACTTTGTCAAGCCCACTCAAACTGGTATCAGGGCAGATGGAAAGCGACTCACGCGTGAATACTAGTGATTTCACCTCTATCTAGCCAGTGGGCAGTGGTTTCAAAATATTTATAGTAGAAAGTTATAGTCAATTATTCACAAATTGATAAACACAAGAGATGATTCAGTTAACAATGAAGTCATTCACCAGCTCTTATTCGTATTCGATTCAGAAGGTAAAACGATCTACCTTGTACTGACAAAGTTTTCCTCCGCTTTAGGAAGGGCACAGCCTTCCTCATTATGAATAAAGGTAAAATATTATAATTATCTCATCTGTGGAGAAGCATTAAACTCGAGCCAACGAGCACAACAGTGCCAGATATCTACCAACAAAAATTTCAAGAGACAAACTCGCTTTCCCCGCTAGCCGCGGCCCCGGTCGCTCGCTTGATAAGTGGCCTAAGGGCTCCCCCCTCACTTCTGTGACCTACTTCCCGCCCTCGCCCTCGCGATCTTTGTGCTGCCACTTGCACAACTCGTTTGATATCAGCTGGATGATAATGTTGATTGGATCATAGGCACCACCTCTATTCTGAATTTGGATCGCATTGCGAAACTCTCAGCGAGTTTGTTGAACTTGTACTCTTCGTCTCATACATATTGGTTGTTATTACGATTTAGATAACTTGGTATACTTGACTCTATTGCTTTACAACTTTCTTTATGTCAACGACCTGCAGTTAGGTACATGGGCTACAAATAACTTTCACAGTAACTTTTTGTTTTATGACGATCGTTCATATTCTTATTCTTTTGTTTTCGTGGCTTTATTTGTAAGACATACCTGTCATGTTTTGTAAACATTACAGTGTACGCACCAATTTCGTTTGCAATTGCAAGTTTTGTTTTTAGAATGTTCTCGTAAACGTCATGCTGTTTGCCAGTTCCAAGCGCTGTGAAGGTCGTTCTCTAATGGATATTTTACAGCTGAACTTTTACTATCTTCCGCTTCCATGTTTGTGTTTCGATTACAAAACAATTAACACTTTGATATGATGTTGTGTTTAACGCCTTAACCACACTTCGAAAAAGTATAGAAAAACGTCGACTATTACTGCACAAAACTAAATTTGCCTAAACAATATCATCGAAGAAAAACATTAGATCACAGAAAATACTTGAACATAACCAGAATTCAGCTCCTATCATAAAATACTCGTGTGGACACTGAAGTCCCAACAATTCAATATTTATGAATACTAGCTAAACAATGACCATTATAAAAATGATGGTGCGTCAAATCGCTAATGAACCTGAGTTAGATCAATAAAACATTTATGAAGGCCAACTAAATCCTGACTCAGCAGCGTCACCCGTCAATTTCTATGAGCACGCAAGACCTACTGTGGGTGATATTTCAGGGACGTAACCAAAGTATGTCACAGAACATCGGGTTTCACGACACCAATTTTCTGCAATATGTCACCTTAAGTGATAAATGATTTCGTCACCAGGAAACTGGAAATAAAGGAAAAAATAATCTGGAAGAATCCAGAATAATTTTGGTTTGTTTCCAGGTAGTCTTTGGATTACTTCCAAAATATTGTAGCAAGGGACCATAATGTCTTACCCTTCTAAAGATAGCCTTGACAATAACATTTTACCTCGATATAAAATTACGTGCAAAGCCAATAAAACTGTGTCGCCGTAACGAGTGGGTACAGTCATTTTCAAATGATCGCTTAGAACAAAGACTGATAAATTACGTATCTTTTGTTCACGCTTTTAACTAAGAAATCCAAGGATGTGGAAACACTTATAACCAGTTCCAAACATCTTCGTGATTAAAAAACGGCAGACTTTTATCAGCAGTCTGTACTATCGTCAAATGGGACACAACTAAAGTCTTATTTAAAGATAAATGTTTTTTGTGGCAAACCAAACAAGCCCAGATAATAGTTACACGGACAAAAACTCAATGAACAGATTACGATGAATGCAGCGCAAAGCCCTTGCAGAGTAGACCGTAGAACGTACACATTACACAATCATCCTAGAATAGTACCAGTTGCCTAGGTGATGGTGACGTAATAGTTAACTAGAAATAAAATAGAATTGATTAACAAACCGGTCTCCCTCTGGCCACAGTTCAATTAACAACAAATGACCTATTAATATTGACATGTAGTTCGACTCAATTGACTTGACATCACTTTGGTAATGGGCAAACAATTGGTTTAGATTTCCACCAGGTTGACTCGGTTTTTTTTTGTTCCACGTCTTCCAGATTACAGGCAGTGTTTCACATAAACTCAGACATTTGCGTTCGAAATAAATAAAATATTATAAAGATACCATAAATAAATACTTCACGTCAGTCATTCAGAATAAGAGCGAAGTGCCAGTGCCTCAGAAATACTCAGAATTCGAAGCAAGAATAAGGTATAAAGCGCATATAAAATTTAAAAAATTAAAACAATGTGTACACACAATTTAATCGAAACCGGTGTGACCTATGAGAATGTAAATATCGTGTATATTTAAACTCGTTTGATCGGGTTTAAAACAAGTATGTTTAAACAGGGCTATTTGTCCATGAAAGGAACCTACCTTCATATTACTCATCACCAGAAAAAAACATTGAGCATTTAACTAAATTTAAAATTTTGAGACGATGCAATGCTTCAGGGATCCGGCTACAGCATTTACAGCAAATATTGTTTTCAAAGTAAAATTAATGCTAAATTCGTTTGACGAATACATCTTCACCAATTACACCCTTTAAATAATTAATTATGTTCTTTTCATCTCGCACATCAAAGGATTATTTTATTCCCAGCGAATTTAGATCACCAGTTTTCTCTAGGTTATATTGCCTTTAGGAGATTTGGGTAAAAATACAAGACTTACGTTTAATGTAAATGCTTGTTTTCAAAACATAAACTCATAAAATATTGACTTGCTTCCAATCTATACAGAGGAACGGGACCCATAATATGTTTTTTTTGGAGTTCCGTGCCTCAAAAGGAAAAAAGGAACCCTTACAGGATTTCACATTGTTGTTCGTCTGTCTGACTAACTGTCAAGACCCTTTATCTCGGGAACGCGTGAAGGTATCGAGTTGAAACCATACACTGAAATCTGTGGTCCCTTAGAACTAAGACAAAAAAAAAACAAAACTCTAAGTCTATGCAGTCAGAAGATATTGCTGTTTATGTTGCAAGTTTGTATGGAATAGAACCCCTTGGTAGTCGGTTGTTTTACATTTTCTGGGAACAGCATTATAGAAAAACAAACAAATTAGGGGCTTAGTTGAGGTCTGAGGTATTTAGCTAAGCATTGTTACACAATTTGCTAATTAGTAGAACAGGAAACCAGCTGCATAGATCACTTAAACTGAGATAACGGATAACGGACATCATAGACTACTGCATGTGTTCTGGCAATTTTGATTTGCCCCCATTTGAAACTGTACATGTTTTCATGTTTAAATATGTTATCCAAAACCAAAAGACACCTGCGTTAACAGCCAGTGTTCAAAACGCGTAGGTAATCTAAACAAATTATCTTTCATGTGGCGTGTAGCTGTGTGAAGTTGGTCTGGCGTCTCTCACTCGGCGGGAGAGCAAGCGAATAGCGATGCAGTGGTATAAAGATATGTCGTCTATTTATATCAGACGAGTAATGCAGGCGTGCGGACGCATCACAGAGCAACTTGGCTTTTGTCGTGTCTCTTGATTTTGAATGTTTTGTGTTATACCTGATGTTTATGCGACGAGACGCACAGATACTGCAGAAACATGCCAGTCATCGTATCTTTCCGTGCTATCTCTTCAAACTCAAGTCATTGTCCGTCGCAATACGTCTGATAAGAGTATTCGGTTCGATAACTGAAGTGTTGTAAGGGCTAACTTTGCTAATGAGATCGTATAGTTCATAATGAGTTCTTGTTATGCTGTGTGTGAAGTTGCCAATTTCAATAACTGATTCCGCAACGTGTGAGCAAGGTATTTATAGGTGTGTTATAATTAGAGGGGCTACTTCACGCGCAGGCTGCTCTTTGGGTAAATAATATGGTAAACACAAGTAGGTTAAAAATAGGGTTCATGGATATTGATGAACGATAGAACGAACATAGATTTACTTTGGAACTTACTAAAAGGTTAACAATTGCTTCGGTAAAGGAAATCGGCGCGAGGAAACCAGCATTAGACCTTAGAGATATTTCGACGGCATGTTATACCAAGTCTGAGGTCCATGGCGGCTTAAAAACTCTAAGACACCAGTTTTCTAAGCACCAGTTTTAAAAAGGTTGGTCACTACTAAGACAATATTTGAGATATCTGAAACAACAGATGTCTTCCCGGCTTTTTAGGTCACTTCAGTCATACATACAAACAAATTCACGCCTTTTCCCAGTGGTATAGACAGAAACCACAGTGCGCCACCTGCTACGATCCTTAGGTACATACTCCTTTTGCCTCGTCCAAATTCATAGCTCTGATATAGCATTCTTCTGATTAGTCAAACAGCCTAAATAGTCCTTCCATGTGTCTTTAGTTTTCCCATTTTTCGAAACAACCATTCTAGCTATATCCCTTATTCAATTATGTTTGTTATGTGATACTTCTTGCCTTTATCTCCCTAGCTTTAGGAAGTGGAAGTGTTTTAGGCCTACTAGGCTATCCAGCTCAAGATGTCGAACTGAATTCAAGTGCTTGCAAACTTTTTGTAGGCATTTTTACCAGAACGGTAGGTTAGTTAAAACGCTAAACTGAACTGCGTTGTACTTTCTGCTACTAGTTTTTAAATTCAATATGATACTATTATTATACTACGTATGCTAGTCATAATAAGGTTTGTTTTTGCCAAGGCATCGTAATTTACGTCAATCTCGTTATTTTTTACGATAGTATTCAACCCAAGTTGAAACTCCGATTCTTGGCTAAGCAAATATTTTGATATATATTTTGTTTTAGAGAAGTAGTAATACCAGGAAGTGAAACTTTAACTTATGAATGACGCAAGTAATCAAGAACTAGTGTTCATTAACTATTTGATTACTGATTAACAATATGAATAAAGTTATTCAATTTAATGCCTTAGATATCTACCATTTAATGGAATTTTAAAAATTGGCCTGGTGACAGATGTTTTTATTCATTCGATGATTATTTAATTTTTAAACAGACATGATTTATATAAATTTACAAACATTTATTTCATTTAATCGTTTTATAAATCTATATTATCAATAAAAAAAAGAATAAACTGTCTTGACTATGTGTTATAATTTTTTTATATTATACACGATTAACGAGGCAAGACTGAATATTTTGATTATGATATAATGCAATAATAATGCTATTGAAATAATTTCATGATATTATTATGGATGAATTAAAAGTATTTGCAAGACTGATTTATTATTTCACTATGCTATTGTATATAGCTATATTGTACCTATATTCTGACGAATAAATAAATTCTAGTAATTTTCGAACGTTAATCGTAAGACAGTCCCAAAACACACGTTTTTTTACTTAAGGTTTGTATCTTGTATAATACTTGTTACGACTAAGTCTTCTCGTGCTTAAAATAGATGAAACATAAAACTGTAGTAAAGCTGGCCGTATTAGGTCAAGATCCAAGAATCCAGTTTCATAAGACGCGTAGTGTAAAGAAAACACTGTTGTTCAAAGTTTAATAAAGTGGATTAAAGGGGGGCTCAGTTGCTCCATTTTCGCTTATTGTTATGTTACTTTTCCATTCGGGTTTTTCATAAGCAACGAGACAATACTAACACAATCCCTTTTAATATTCACGAAGAAAGGATCTAACTAAGGATTCGGAAAAAAATACGGGACAAGTCAATGGAATAATTTATTTCCAAATTGGAATTCCTCCGTTCAAGTAAAATCCGAGACTCATAAAATCTTTCCAAGTAATTTTTTTTTCTTCATCCAAAAACTGATTGGGTCGAGTCAACACAGCCAGCGGTGCGTACGGACGGTGCATCGAACGCGGTGAGAGCGGGGTCGTTGAACCTCGCCCATGTGCATTTAGATTTGTACAATTTTGTACCTAATTGCAATTTTAGTGCTAATGATGACTCGGTTGGTCAGTCCATGTGGTATATTAGACACGAAACTGTGTCATTTGAATATTGCGTATGTTTTACAATGACCGCTCTGTCCATTTATTTTCTATTTGAAGGAAACTTCACTTGATAACTTTTAAGAACAGTGTTTTAATTGATTATTATTCTTTTAACTTTATTATTTTTACATGCTTGCGACTTTCGTCCGCTAATTTATTATAATATAAATCCCTAATCATTTTTCAGAAATTAAAGCAGCCTAATTTACTTCTTATACCTGTCATAAGCTACCTGCCATTAAAAGTCCTGCCGTTTCGGAAATTAGCAGCCGGAACAAACCAACGGACGTTTTTTTTTTTTAATTTTCGGACCTTTTGTTTATTTGTTCATACAATATGTTTTTTTAATGGCATCTCGCACATCAACTTGATTATATTGATTTTATTGGTACTATTTATAATAGCATTTATTTACCCAATCTAGGTACGTCTACTTGTATTTTTTTCTAGTCTACGCCATTAAAGTTAATTAGGAAGATGCAGCATGATCTTTGATTTAGATCATTTCCTTTCATTTCGATTTATGAGTGTCAGTTAAAGCGATTTATATCTTCTTAGTTCGCAATTATGGAAACACCGTTTTAGTTATTTTCTTTTTTATTATTTTTTTACAGCAATATCATCTGGCTTAGTGATCTACATAAGTAGATACAAATAAATAAAATTGAAATGTCTTAGTATGTACTATGTACAATCATTTTTTGTCTGGCTGTCCGTTTATTTCCGCTAATCTAACAGACAGGAATTTTACAAGTAGATACCTAGTTGATGTTATAAGGTGTGGTGCTAAATTTTAATAGATTAATATATTGTGGCAAAATAACTACTTTGTACTTACTTTACTATCTGTAATCTTTATTTAATGATGCTTTAAAATGCTAAAGGTCAATAATTACAAAAGCAAATTACATAGAAACATGCTCTGGTTTTTTTTAGTATTTCACCTTGGCCCTGTGGGTGCTGGCTTTGTAGGGTCTAGTTGTGTAATTTGAAATTGAACCTGGACAAATTAAAAACAAAAATGCCAAATGTCTTTTTTCCGACTTTGAATTTGTTACGAGAAACACGAATGTTGCCAGAATTTATGACTATATTTTACAATGATTGTAGTCTTCCGTCTTTTGAATCAAACCAAATAGAAGAATTTTATGTTATTATGGAACAAAAAAACGCCTTCGTATTGTTATTATTAAAGTAAATGCTCAAGGTGTCCTTAACCCTAGAAGCCTAATCTACGCCTGCGAGGCGTACACGCAATCGAATATCGTTTGTCTCTTTCTAACGGTTGAAGCTAGCGTGTCGTGCTCTTCAGCCATCTCATTGGCCGACAGGAGCTAGCGGACAGTGCCGTGTCGTGAAGGTAAGTCCTGCCATTTTTGATTTATCGTAGTACAGCACGCCTGCGAGACGTATGTTTAGGCTTTGTGTAACTTTTAACTAGGTTTGTGTGATTTTACTTTTGTTGGTTTTTCGTATACTCTATATGTTTTTTCGGCGATATATGGCCACAACATGATTAAGAATAATAAGAAACCATTTAACAGAAGAAAATTCATGAAACAGCTTAGTACAGATTTGGTCAGGCCTTGGATGGAGAAGAGACTTGAAGCTCCGACTTTGAAACGATCTTTACGAGAAAATATAAGCCAAAATCTCGTAAAACCTACTGATTCAAGTAACGAACACCGAGAAGTAGAACCCGAGTCAAAAAAACGAAAATACTGCGCCTTTTGTTCCTAAAAAAAAAGAGATAAATGTAAAAAATCTGTGTGTGGCGAGCACAAGGTTGACATGTGTGTTGACTGCTCCTAAAGTTAAGACTTAGGGCAAGCATTAAAATTAATTTTAATGCTTGCCCTAATAGTAACTGATAAGCACTAAAAAAATTAGATTTTCTAAAAAAAAAATATGTTTTAGTTGATTTTTAAGAAGTTATTTATTTTTGTTACAATTTATGCATATTGTTTTTTCATTGGAATAAATAACTATGATTATAGTTATAATGAATAACTGTGTTGTTTTATTTTTAGTTTATATTCTAAATTATATATATGCTAAAATATTTAAATAAATTTAATCAAATAGTATTGCTAAAATAGGGCTTTTATACATGTACGCCTCTGAGACGTATAATAAGGCTTTGTGTACATCCGAAATAGATTAGGCTTCTAGGGTTAAGTTGTATATTATAATGTACATAGATACTTGTAATGCATCGAGTATTGTGTGACATGTAACACGCTATATTGTCGTACCTCTCAGAATCAGTTTACGGCGAAAACGAACTTTCAACTTTGAAATCTATTTGTAATTCTATAGAGAAACAAAAGAAATAGGTAGGTACCTATATCCTGTAAAATATTAATTTATAATTGATCAAAGGCAACTACACTGTGCTAATGTGCCAGTAATATGAAGGTATGAATAGGTAGGGACCTACAAGATCTATAATTGAAGTTACAGATAATGAAGGTGGGCTTACCTACCCGCGGGTCCTTAGAAGACAACTAATTAATCTGACCAGGCACCTACTAAAGAAGTTAACCTTCTCATCATATAGATACATAATGTTTTACATAGGTATGTACCTATATGTATAAAGTACCTACATAATGTAGGTAGGTATATAAGGGCCGCAATATTCCAGGGTTTACTAGTCCCAGGCCCTTCCCAACTGCCCGTGGCTCGGGAGCCGGAGCCCTTTCTTGCTCCCCCCCTCTGCACCTCCCGCGCTTGTAGGACGAAATGTAGCTACTATAGGTAGGTATACAGCTAGGCGTATAACACCTACTGCGGTAAGTACCTACTCGTTATGTAGGTATTTCATTTTACACATCAATGCACTTGTCAGCTCTGAAGGTCATGTAAAAATTATAGAAACAAACAGCAATCACAGTAAAATAATAAATTTTCTTGGCATTGATTCGCGTTTTACGACATTGATAACATCTTCTGAAGTTGGCTATGAAAAGCAATGAGATTATGGAAAGTAGCCAATGAAGTACTTAGTATATACTAAGTTTGTCAACTATTATTATAGTATAGTTAGGTAACTTAAGTACTCTAAACTTACAGCTCGAAAAACCGCGCGTCGGGCCGGTTAGTTTGAACCGCGTACTTAGTTCCTAGACAGAACTGCGATATTCGCAAAAATATGAATGAAACTCTTAATGATTTTAATTGAATATTCTATTAAACACTAGGTTTTACCTGAAGCTCCTTATTCTTGTTATCTTTGAGCGATGCTGCTCTGATAACACCAGCTTTCCATCCCCATTCGGAAACTTTATTCACGTTAATTTTTGTCACACCACTCACAGCGAGAAATCGTTTGCCAACTAAATCTTCACGGTACTTATAAGCCATAACGAACTACACAATCACATTATTCACATTAAAACTACACAAACGTCAAGAAACTCAGCGTTATACACACTACACGTCACACTCTTCGTCGAGCGAAGGGAAACTACGTGGAAAACACAAGAAACGTTTCTGCGGAACGTATTTGTTACGCGACTAAGTTCAAAAACAGCCTCGCTCAACTAAGTAGCGACGGTAATCCGCACTTTCACAACTGGCGGTGTTATGAAGAAACTTGTTATGAACCTGCCACGGCAAAATGATCGCACGGTTTTACAAACACAACGTCGATATGCTGAGCTCCTGAAATTGTTCGCATTATAAGCTCATTTTACCGTAGAATTTACGTAATAGTTCAGAAGAATACCGATAGAGGGAAGAAAGTTCAATATTTGTGTTTATAATTTTAATTATGTTACTATTTCTATGAAAAACTTTTCATGAAACAAATACTCAACTTACGATTTGATTTTTATTTGAGGGTTTTATAGTAAATATCTTGAACTCAGAACTTGCAAGCGCGACCTGATTTACCAATGACTGTTTGAAAAGAAATAATTTTAACGTTATCTAAAATAAAATAAAATTTAGAAAATAAACAAATGAAGCATCTTGCACAATATATAATAGCATCGAAGTTTAAAAAGTTTACTTTTACAATAAACATAATAGATGGCGCTATGACAAAGAACTTGTTCATGAATGAAAAAAATAACCTTTTTTCCCTTGTAAATCTTACACAATAAATCAAGACAAATTGTGCTCAACACGTGTCACTCTTATTATAAAAATAAATATGCGTAATTCCCAAATTTTGTCCTTTGGACCATTCTCTCTCGAAGCCATATTGATTTGTGCGGTCACGTGATCAAAACAACTGTCAGTTCAATATCATCATGGCGTATTAGACTTTTCAACGGGCGGTTGTGTTTTGCTATGTTTTTTGTATTGTGATTATTTGAGTGAATTTTTCATATGTGATTATTAATATGATATCATCGATAATCTCTCGACTGGTCATGTAAGTTTATATTTCACTTCCTCCTTGTCGTACCAACATCGATGAAAATAATTTTTGTCGACTCCTTTGTTTGAAAAATGAAAAAATATTAATTATTATTTCCTGTTGATGCTCGCTGCTAAATAATTAGATTTCCATGCTTCTGGTGATTAAATATATCTATTGCAACATATTATGAAGACTTTTTCAGATGATCTTGTCAATTAGGTCGTCACCGAGCATATTGCTTGTATTTTTTCCTAATTTTATTCTTCTATTTGCCCTTAATGTACTAGCGGTGAACGGTTGCTAACTAGTCTCTCGTTTAGATTATTGCTATCAGTTATACATTTTTATTAATTGTCTTAGCACTTCTATTGAAGCACCAGGTTGGGCCACACTTAATTTATCACATTTTCATGCCAGTGCAATATAAGTCTTTAATTTAACTCAACGTTATCTTGATTTTTGGCGAAGTGTTCTTTTATAGGTTAATTTATTGGTTTTTTAGGTTAATATGTTGGTGTTTTTTTTCACACCCAAAGATGACCTTGCAACTTGGCCCACACTTATGTTTATTAGAGATCCATTGATTAACTGCACTTCTCTTTTATTATAAAATAGCACAAGAATGTTACAGATTTATGTCTGATTAGTTTAACACAATAAGTACTTAATTTTTATCAAATTCCATTAGTCTGTCAGTGTAAATGTAAATCTAGAGTTTAAATTCATTAACTGTGCTATAAATAGAGCGCAAAATAAAAACCTTCATCATTATTATAAATGTAAATTGTATGTTTAGTAAAAACCGGCCTGCTTGTAATATTGTTAATAAAACATCTGTCAATATGTATGATTGAGAAACACTCTGCTCTGTAAATGTACCAACAAATTCAACATAAACATTGACTGAAATTTGCTACATGGAGCCAATAATATCTAATTGTTGACAGCGTACACCATACCTACATTGGCCTATGCTCTGGAGTATATATAAATATGCTATAGTCCAAGCATATTTATAAATAGGTATTCTCAAGTATCTTGCTTCCGTAATTATTGACATAATCCAAGTAAAGCCACAATTGCAGGTAGTGAAAGAAGTCATTAAAACATCGCACTGTGTTGTATAACCCAACCAAATTCTAAAACAATATAAAGTTTTACTTTCTATAAAATATTATCATAAATTCATTACTTGAATTGCAAGTAATGTGATTTCTTTCTACATATTTAAAACTGGCTTTGTACATGTGGCTGTTAGAAATTGAAATTAATTCACATTAATTAACAAGCCAGTCATACAGATTCCATTATTTATTTTGAAACTGTACTAGTCCTGTTGGGGTTGCAAGTAGTTCTAAGAAGATACTGCGGTCCCAGAACACAGGGCATAAGAAGGAACATGATGAGTCTGTCCGACACTCCCTCCCACTCCGCCCAGAGCAGGAGATGTTATAAAATTTTACTATCAGAAAACAAAGTGTTAGTGAGTTTGTGTTAATGTTTAACAAAATGATTAGGTATAGAAAAAAAAAATCTTAAGACATTTTTTGGCTTTCCATGAATTTTTTCTATTTAGTAGTTAAGGCCACAGACCTATTAGTTATTTTAAATTCCATCCTTACTACCTACTTTACACATTACAATTACCGCATATTCAGAACATTGTTCTGAAACCCTGCAAAGAGAAATGATGCACTTGAAAAAAAATACAGCTACACTAAAAAAATAGCAGCTACAATACCATTTCTTTTTTATGTTACTATTGAATATTAACTTTTTTAGTGGAGTGGTTTCTAATGATGTACTGATTATATGGTAACCATTTGTGCGTTGATGTCCCTTTCACCCTGTATTTCCTTGAGTTTAACACATTATATATTTTTTTAATTATAGAATTAAAAATCCTATAAAACTCCAAAAAAAAATACTGATTCTTCTCATTAAATTAAGTAATTTAGTTCTTGTCACTGGTTTTATACATTATTGTAATTGTTCATCAGTTCAAGCTAGCTGAGAGAATAGTTCAATATTGGCAGTGATCCAAATATCTTGTTTTTGGGAGAGCCAGCCGTCCTAAAATTTGGCAACATTTTAGACTTGTGTACGCCTTTTATCATTCTTTTCACCTTCAGATGTAAACTAGCTTTCATGAGGAATAGTTGTATTATTACTGGATCATATTCCAAAACCAACAATCCCCAGTTTTGTTGTGATATTTTAAGATACTAGTAACTCTGATTTGAGTGTCAGTGAAGTACTTTTGTAACTGAATATTTGGTGATTCATGAAACAAAGAAAAGTTGAGCTTCGTTGCGGAATTCGTCACTAGGGTATCCCAGTGCACTGCCGGGTGCTATTTTCGGCTAAGCTCGGGCGTTCGCCTCTGGTGCAGCGAGGAGAAGGTTTAGTCTGTGGCGCTCACGGCTTGCGTCCGCGTCGCTGTTCTATGCAACAAGTGAAGTGCGTTGACACCTAACTGTAGAGTGATTCATTTATCGACATTCGGTCTTCGCGAAGTTATTAGTGTCTGTTCCGAGTGCGTTCAATTTGTTCGCGCAGTCAGGAGGTCGTACACCTTGACTGCGCCACATTATGTGCTTATTAAGAGCGCTTGTCTTGCCTTATTAGGGACAGCCTCGGCTGAATTACGTGTACCTTTACCCAGTTTCGCTGGTGACATATTTTTGTATAATTTTTAAATGTCTTCGCGAACGAAACTTGACATAAGAATAACTATTTATTACGAGAATCATGTAGTTGTGATTTATATTTAACTAACGGTATGTAAATGCTATATTAACTTTAATGTAAGTTCCTATAAATATATAATGAGCTGTACCCTGTGTTTATTTTCGAATGCCTGGCGACGTGTTTGAAATCTAATACTGCACACTCATAGTAACACAAGAGAGCACAAAATCCTTCAGCTGCAGGATAATGTTCCCTTTCCTATTTAGTAACCTATCTCAAGTACCGTGAAATTAATTACGTAAGTTAACATCCATATGTACTGGATAGTTGAAGCGTGTGTGTATAACTGGGTTACTCTCCTAAAATAACTGTGGCATAATTTTGTGACTAGTGCACAGTGAGGCAATAAAATTGAACTTATTCCTAATAATTAATCAGCAAACTCTGTTTTGATTGGAAACTATACAAATTATACTAGATAGCGTTTATTTGTTAGTCCGGTAGATAGTAGGTACTACATAACACGATTTCACATATAAATAAAAATGTCAGAATTCGTTCGATGCTACTATTTACAGGAAATGTGCTTATTGTACCATAATCATTTGTAAAAAACAGTTAACCAGAAAGTTAAAAATACTGTTATAGTTGTTCTATTTTCATTTATCAGATTTGAACCAAAACATAAAAAGGTTTCAAACCAATTTTAGGTCTGACATCAATTTTTCTAGTAGACGAACTTGAAGTTCTTATTCCGCTGTTGTTGTTTAATGCAAAATGTTTTACTATCTAAACAAATTCCAAAGCATTTGCATAGCAATAACCGAACTTGGACTGAGGAGTGTTTTCAACAAACGCCTAAGTCATTTAAAATTGTAATGAACTGATGGCACGCTTGACCGATTCTTGCAATACACAGGAAGTTTACATATTACTAAGGCCGTGTACGCAAACTTGTGTTTAATATGAATTGGTAAGATTTGAATGCATTACAACAAGATTTATATTGTGAGATCGCATTGATGACGTAGAGCGACGTGAACTGCGCATAAAGATCTAAACGCTCCGTATGTTTGTCTAAACAACGAATGCTCCAAATGACGGTTTACGTATTTGTTTATAATGGAAATGGGGATAAAGCTAAAATTAAAAATGAGTTAATTTAGGTCACATTTCCGATGGCATTTTGGACTTTCTTATAAGTACACTACCTGTCAAGCGCGGTTTCACCGGCGTCTTTAATTGCTGCCTTTGTTATTCCTGATAATGTGTAGCTTCCTCTTAATGAAACAATAGTTAAAATCAGACCAGTAGTTTTCGAGCCTATTTGATACGAACAAACAAACAAAAAAAAACCTCTTTTTAATATTAATCCTACTAATATTGTAAATGCGAATGTTTGTGAGGATGGATGGATGTATGGATGATTGTTACTCTTTCACGTCAAAACGGTTAAACGGATCTTGATGAAGTTTGAAACAGAGGTAGATCATAGTCTGGAATAACACATAGAATTTTTTTTTCGATATCACGCGGTCTAAGCCGCGGGCGCCAGCTAGTTAATAATATATTAGTGTAGATACAAACTTGCAGAGCAATTTAAATCAGAATAAGTGCACAAATAACATGTGCACATTATCAGCATTGATCGGAAGTCTGCCTAAGTGCAATTACAACTCTACAAATTGCTCCAATTATTATTAAAAAAAACTCCGAATCGAAGAATTAAACAGTTTTTAAAGATACAAAAAGCACACCCGTTATTCAATACGCCTAATCATAAGCCACGCTGGACACGCTCAACTGACTGTTACGTCGACCCTGAAGAACGATGCGCACGATTCGATGCACACACTCCTTATTTAGTCCACCAATGGCTGTAGTCGTCCGTATAGAAAGGATCAAGCGGTTTCATTATCGATATAACAGGATGCATTCCAATAAAACGTGATTTGAATAGGAAGCTAGTAACCGGTTTCGATAAGTAACCCATAGGCCTATTCAAAAAACTTGTTTCGAGTAAAAAAAAAAAATAGTAGAAAGTTCCTCTATGTAAATTTTGCTCTATGTTTACTTTTAGTATACCGTCAAAATCATAATCTGACTAAGTGTGCACAACAAAGAAGTTCGACAAAGTTTATGATTCATAATAACTCGTTATAAGAATAGATAACCTTTCGAATAAAACCCACAAGGGTATAATTTGTTCTGCGATGCACAAAACAATGAAGTAACGAGCATGAATTAGCCTTGCAATCTCGACGTAGGGTTGCTAAATGTTGATATTACTGTAGTTCTTATAATCAATAGTAATAGAATCTCGATTATTGCATGCTCGTTTACGGCGATTTATTTTCGTTGGATCCCAGTTTTTGATCCCATTTTTTAGGTATTAACGATGGGTCCCATTTGATATTACCATTGAATCCCATTTTATGACAACATGTGTACATTTCAGAAGAAAAGTGATTTACTTTTATTAAATATTTCAAAAACACCGTGTGTGTATTTTGGATTTTTTAGGATTGTTGCCACTGGGGAATAAATGAGACAAATCATGTACTCCAAATAGTACTAGACTGGCATGAGTTAAAAATGATCAGGTTTATTTGTGATGATTATAAATAAATAAATATGAACGCCTTCAAAACAAGCGCCTCTAAGCTCAAAAAAAAATACTGCCGTCATAATTTTTCCATATTTTTTTTTATATAATGTGGCCGTTTCTGGCACACAGGTCACAGTTTTAACCTAACCTTTTTTTTTGTAAATAAGTAATTATCCTAATCTAAATAGTTCAGTTCCGGGTAAACAACTAAAAACAATCTCTTTTTTCTATAAATGCAAGTCGTTTGTGGCACTCGCCGGCCGCTACCGCGGCACCGCTCGCTCCGCTCGCTCGGCTCGTGCGTAGGAGGTCACAGTTTTAACCTAACCAAACCTAGTTCCCGGTTCCTATAATTTGTTAGGGTAATGAAATTTTGTCCAAATCTTTTCGGAAAAACGGCAGGCACACGTTATTCTAACATAACCTATCCACATACCCAAATTTCATCCAAATCAGTCTAGAAGTTTGAGCGTGTTGGAATAACAAACATACATACAAAATTTCGCCTTAAAATATTATTGTGATTTTGCTGTTGGCTGTACCCGCATTCAGATGTTTTTAAACATCTGGGATCCAACGGAAATAGTTTTTGGGATTCAGTGGCAATAAAACGTATTTTTTTAGTATTTTTCAAATTTGGGATTCAACGGAAATATATAATAATGTTTTGTGGGATCCAACGCCAAAAATATTAAAGTGGGATCAAAAACTGGGATCCAACGAAAATAAGCGTTTACGGCGTACTGCCAACCCTGAAGCTGAAATTCAACTGAACAAAGGTTTCTAACATCGCGTGAGATGCTCGGATGCACCACTCTGTATTAGAGGTTCTTGACCTATAAGCGTGGCGTATATTTTTATAACCAATCATTTTCTTCACGACTTGTTAAGCTCGGGATTTATGAGAGCTACTCGATACTCTTACGGGAAATATTTAAAATTCATGCTTACGAACGTTTATTTAAATTTCATTCTGCTATAAAAGGCCTAAACGCATTCACGATAAGGTCAAAAGCTTAATAAAGTTATTAAACCTACACACGTCAAAGTTTAAAGATATATTCCACTGTTTCGATATTCAGGAAATCGATAGGATAAGCGATTTTTTACAGATGATTGAATGAAACGCATCATTTTTTAGCGCATTAGTTGAATTTGCGTAATTATTTCTAGTAATGGAATCAAAGTCGGGAGACTTTGATTTTATTCATCCGTAGTAACTTCAGAAACAACTGTTGATCAAGAAAAAAGTTGAGTTTTATATAAACACGTGGCATTAAAGCTGTCACACCCAACTTTCAGAGCAATAAAAGGGAAAAGTTCACATCTCTCAATACATAATTAATGCGCCCCAGCTTCGTAGACTACGTAGAACATGCCCAATTTATATTATCCTTAAAAATAGGTACATTTCTAGACCATTTTGCAGTCCTACCGCAGCTGATAGATCGATGGATATCGAATTTGGGAAGATTAGGTTCTCCACTACGCGTTTATCCAATATCCATTACGCCTCCGAGGTCTTAGTGAAGTGAGAACCTAAGCGAGAAATATGACCTTTTACACATTTATCAGCACGTTGGCCTTTTGCTGTTCCCAACCCACGTAAGGGCATGATCAAAAAGTATTATAGTACACGTGCTTTGGCAACGGCTACCGATTTAGCCCAAATGGGTCGAGTTTCTCGCCTATTTATTTTAGGACGTTATTAGGGAGTTGTGAAACTTCACCATGTGCGTGCACGTTCGTTTCGCACGCATGATGATCTAGTTTTATCCACATTTAGTGTTCCACTTCGCCTGATACGAAACAGATACATTCCGTGTACATTTCCGATTTTGAAATAATACAAACTTTGTAGACAGGGTTGTTACTGTATTGTAAGGCGTGCTAGTGAACCGTAGCTTCAAAATAAGGTAATTTGCAGAAGACAGCAGTGGTAAGCACACCCATAAAACATAAAGAAACAGAAAAATTGTGAAGTATAATTTACGAGAACATTTTACATAATGATTTATGATTGATTCCTTATTTGTAACATAGCTTATTGTCTCCCTCAGGTGGGTGTAGTTTATGAAGAATGACATCATACAGTTTACGTAAAAGGATGATCATTGTTGAATTGAAATTGAGAAACTTGCATTACGTTTTTGTCGGTACATGAATGAGTAAATGGTAAGATATGCGTTAGTCATCAAAAAACCTTGTCAAAAATCCATTACCTACCAAAACTGGCAATTTGTTTTCTGCTAAGCGATACGGAAATTTATCGTAATCTAATTCTTAATAGATGCTTAATGTATTGGGGGTATCACGTTATTCGGTTTAAAACTAAGGCGTGCATGATAATTGATTAGGAACAGAAAACAATACAAAGATGATAATAAACGAAAACAAACGTATCATTGTTTGCGATGGTACAAAAAACAATACTGATATTGTTCCAGACCAAACTTAGACACACCCACAGGTAATCTATTTACGTAGTTATATATCTTGCAACAGCGGTGCAATTGTGTGTATTTTTAAAGTCGTCCAGTATAATAGGAATCCTTCGGGGTGGCTCATATTAAACTGGCTAAAACTCCTAGCCGTCTTCCATTTATTATTCATCTGGATCGTCTACTTCTGCATTATTGACTTCCGTCGTGCTGTCTTTAACAGCCTGAAAATGGAATGCTCTTGTATTACGTCATAACTGCGTAGTTCATATATCACTGTATCATTAGGAATAAGCTCCACAACTATTGATAGAAAATAATTCCACTAGAACTATCGGTGCCTACTTTCTGTAAGCACTAACTTGTTAAAATTTCACGCATTCATGCACTTAATCGGATAGTGAGCAAGTAGTATACCGCATGATGCAAAATGTTAAAATATTTGAACAACCAAATGCCGAACTGTCGACAAGCGCAGCAAACTTTTAATATCGAATCATTAACAACTGGTCATATTTATTTAACACTTATCGACCACAGCACATCTAACCTTTGCAAAGCACCCACGCGGTCTGTACCGTTTACCAATCACAAGATTCTAATAATTACCAAGTAAAAACAACCAATTTTATTCCCCAACGAAGTTAGCTAACCCAACAATTAATTTCCAGTTAGGCGTTAACAGTCAAATAAAATTGAGAACCTAATTACTACTTGAAGGTCGTCTTTGTATACCTTTTGTGACTATTACCTTTCAACCTAAACACCAGTCCACGGCCTTACTGTGCACCGAGCACAGTTGTATTGATTTACAAAGTAGTCAACAGTTCGCCAATCACGCCGAGATAGATCTTTATTCAATCAGTCTCTGCGATTCATATAGAGCGTGCGTCTTAAATATTAATGTGCAGTGCACTCGAACAGACACTATAAAACGATAGATAAACAGTGAATACACATGCGTTGCTAGAAAACAAATGACGTTGACACCGTATCCATGGCGGTGGGTCGCGCGACCGGTAACCGTGACGACAGCCCTCGCCTGCCGCCGCTGAGCCTCGGACTGTCCAGCGTCCGATTCATTGTCAACAAGCTCGAGGCGGAATACACTCGTGTCACTGCGACTGACACATTTGAATCCTGCAAAGAACTCGTGCAATACCACCCGGACATCGACGAGGGTTACGGCGATTACGATGACTCCCCTCTCGGTCAACCGAGAGGACAAGTCTGGAATCGATTCGCAACGAACCTAGGATTGGCCCTCAGTAGATGCATCCCTAGTGTCTCGTTTGGGAACTTTGGCCTGTTCGCCCTAACAACTGGATTCTTTGCACCGAAGATGATCACTTATCTGGTGGTGTATCCGTTTTGCAGATTGGTATTCGGGACCCTCTACCCGGCTTACGCTTCATATAAAGCTGTCCGGACGAAGAACTTAAAGGAATACGTAAGTACAAATGATTCTTAATATAGTACTACAATAACAAGCTATTATCTGTGTTCCATATTCTGTGACGCTTGAGCCATTAGACTACAATTGAACGGCATTACTGTCTATAAGCTTTAAAAGGCGAGTAATTGTCAAACGACGAATTACCATTTGTAGAGCGACAATTTGGCGTGTTGAAAAAATGTGTAATTTACTGTAAATGGTTCAGTAAAGTACAACGATGGCCTTGTGACGGGCAATTGCTCGTGTTTGTAACGCTTCGGCTCCCACTGTGTCCTTTACCTTGTTCCCGGCTTCCTATGACTAATTACTGGCGGGCCGTAACAGGTACATATCCCTCGGTATTGTTTTATAAACAATACCCAGAATCTAGCCTAGGGTATCATGATCAAATTAATATTTGGTTACCGCTGTGATGTTGAACTGAGAGGATTCGTAGTAAAGTGATTACTATATGTTTTACCGCAATATTGTTCACGTTTGTTCTAATTTAGAACTGGCAGCATTTTCCTCATGTATTTAAATTGTCAAACAATAATATAAGTTAAACACAATTTCAAGTGAGTAATGATGCGCTATTTTTAATTTAGCAATTCTCAATAACTTTGTGCCCTACTTTTGACCGTTGTATGTATTTGCTATTCACTTTGTTCATCAAGTATGACAAGCACTTAAAATTTTTCATTCAAGACTGAAATTACCGGTATTTGTTTACGTAATCTTGCTCAATATTAAAGTAAACTTACAAAAAAATATATTGTAACTGTGTTTCCCGGATCGGAAATAGTTCAGTCACAGCCCGGTATTGAAAAAGCGCCCGTCAGTTTTGCCCTCCATCACCTAGGAAACCAATTTAATTGACTAGGGTTCGCCAGTTCGCCTGTCTGTCCCACCCTTTTCCTCCCTTCTAGACTCATTAAACTTTATACCAGTTGTACAGTATTAATTTATTTTTTGTACTACCTTGAACTATTTCGAATGCCATTGTTGGTGTGTGCTTTGTTGTGTTTTACGGATGATAGAAACTAATAGAAAGCGATCTTACCCCATTTTATGCATTTTTGGGATGGGATTGTATTTGCTGTCATCAACATGGTGTATCCGTCCCAGGATTATTCATTGTTCAGGGTTATAGTAGCATATCTTCGCAATTTTTAATATCTAAATCAGTCGGCATTTTAACATTCAAATTATTCACTACCCGCACAACAAAGCTCTCGTCAACGACCTTAAATGACTGATGGCATCATCATCATAAGCCCTATTATCTTTCACAAGCCATAAAACAAAACTTAATTTGCCAATTCCAGGTAAAATGGATGATGTATTGGATAGTGTTCGCTTTATTCACGTGTACGGAGACTTTCACGGACGTATTCCTGTCATGGTTCCCGTTCTACTACGAGGTGAAGATTGTGCTGGTGCTGTGGCTGCTGTCTCCGGCAACCAAGGGCTCCTCGATACTGTACAGGAAGTTCGTGCATCCGGCGCTTTGCAGGAGGGAACAGGTGAGAAACGACGAGATTTATTTTTGTAGTTAGTTCAGGAGATCCGACAAATAGTTGCGTTCCACATACTCGCATTCTCAATGCTCAACAACACTCATTGTGTGTTTTACGTTGTCGAGCAGACGAATTTTCCAAACATAATATGAAGTGTATGTGGCATTGTGTGTGCAATGTATGAATTACGAATTACTTTAAAATCATACGGAATGTGAATTTATACGATTATTAAGAGGAAAGATTATTTTGTTTGTTTGTATAAAATAGACTCCAGAACTATTGGACCGATTTTAATATTTTTTTCACTAATATTAAGCTACCTTATCAGAAAGTAACATAGACTATACAATATCATGCTACTACCCACGCGAGCGGGGCAACAACTAAAGGCGCGGATAAAACCGCGCAAGACAGCTAGTATAAAATACAATAGTTAATTATTTGAATGACAGGCAATTTATTTTATAAAATATCAATCTTATAATTAGCTTTCCAATCCAAGCTATTAAAAAATAACTGAGATGTTTCAGGCATTCCAACGAATGCGAGATCTGTTTCTTCCAGGGAGGACTCGGTCCCCTCCTAAAGATCAATCAAACTGGCGCGGACAAATTGTGGGTCGTATGTGGACGCCGGACACTGACATATACTTTAGTAAGTATTTGTATGGAGGTGACTTTGTCCGGAGCCGCGTCCGTTGTGTCCGCACCGATTTGACCAAACCGTGTCGTTGAAACGGCTTCAGTTTGTGACATGTACTGACATGTCCACATGCCCACTGGGGGCACGTATGACAATGTACACATCTGTTTGTTACTTTCTAGATCTAAATATTGATTAAAAATAGGAGAACCAACAATAGCAGACACATAAACAAATTGTATAAGTAACACAGAGCGTACAGGGGGTCTAAAATGGCCGCTAGCAGAATCATAATAGGATAATAATATAAATTACGTTAAAATTCTTAAAATGGTCACAGACGGAGTTATTGTGAATTGTCACTTTGTGACCATTTTATGGAATAACATGATGGTAACGAAATTCATATTATTAACCTATTATGATTCTGCTAAAGCTACCATTTTAGACTGCCAGTAAAAAAACAGAGAAAGTAATCGAATTATTGTGATCACTAACAAGCACGATTTACAATATTAAAAATAAAATAAATCTAATTAAGATACAATTTGCACTATACGCTTTTAAAAAAGTCAGCCTTCAGTCCAGTGCGTGCAGGTTTTGGTGGTAAATCAGTCAAAAAATATTCCAGTCCTTACTAGCTCACACCATGTAAATGTCCACTTCTGATCAATGACCTTTCAAAAACATAACCATAACAGAAAGTCAGACGGAGGTCGAATATTGTATAAAACGAAATTAGACTATACTTGAATGTGCTTGTTACGAATCTTGTCACATTGTGATCTATAGGACAAAAACCATGCATGCGCACACATGTTATGCTGACCGTGAGGTAGGGTATTTCCGTAATCGATACTCACTGCATTCGCAGTAGTTATAATGTTGTTAGTACACAAATAGATTTTGCTGCCTATCCGTGTAATTTAATCCTATTGTAGCGTTGACAAATTAACACCCACGTGGTAGAGATAAGATGACATTAGAAGAGACTAGCTGTGCCCCGCGTTTTCACTCGCGTGGTGATAGAATATAATATAATATATATCTTTATGAATTGTGTGTGTGCCTATGTGTTATTCTAATATGTAAGCTATATTATTGTGAAGTTTCATCAAAATCCATTCAGTAGTTTTTGCGTGAAAGAGCAACAACATACTCACAAACTTTCGCTCAATAGGATTACATAGCGAGTATTTTGTTCACTTGAGCGACGTAAGAGATGCATTTGTTTTCATACTTACTCATTTACTTCTGAGCTGAAATTATAACGCAACTGTCACGAGCCTTATATTTTAAAATCCTTCATTTTGCATTCTTATATTTTTATGTTGAACTAGCTGGCGCCCGCGGCTACGCCCGCGTGATGATAAAAAGTATCCTGTGTTATTCCAGACTATAATCTAGTCCTGTGCCAAATTTCATCAAGATCCGTTCAGTAGTTTTTTCGTGAAAGAGGATCGTGTTATTCCAGACTATAATCTAGTCCTGTGCCGAATTTCATCAAGATCGTTCAGTAGTTTTTTCGTAAAAGAGGATCAAACATACATCCATACTCACAAACTTTCGCATTTATAATATTAGTAGGATGATACGCAATATTCGGATTTGTAGTAAGAGGAAGAAGTACATTTATTGATTGGAGTTTCTTTACAGCTTATCGTTCAAAGTGATTGGCACAAATGTGTTATTAATACGATTTCATTGTTCCAATCAATGTCTTTGTGTTTTTATCATCGGACTGAAGCTTACGACATTACAAGATAAAATCGTAGACTGATTGGTACTTTCCATATTTTAAATAATACGGAAGCACAATAGTTTGTAACAATTATACTAATGAATATGAGGAACTTTTAATTAATTGCGTAGGTACTTAAAATAACGGGCAGTAAGGTGCATGACTAAGCCTCTTTATAAAACAATTACCATTTTACTTACAATTTTAATGTTTCCATTTTCCAGGAAATAGATGAGTACATAGCGAAGGCCAAAGACCAGGGTTACCACACAGTGCTCAATTTGGGCACAAAAGGCGTCAACTATGCCACAACTGTTATTATGCAGACTGCCATAAAGGTAAGTTGTCCCAACCCTGTAATAACAATTGTGGCATGCTTATTTTTATAACTACGCTCTCATGTAAGATCTGTAGTTAAACGAAACGTTTATATAATTTCGACAGTTCTTAAATGAGCCAAATAAGGGTGTCGGTGGGCTTTAACCCTTAACTAAAATACACAGTTACAAGTGTTAATTAGATGTTTAACTTTGTGTTGTTTTCATTACACTTGAAGTTGTCACAGAGCAAATAGGTTTACCAAAGCAATAGAGTGGCATGTTTGATTACAGTGTGTGTAATGTAAATAAGTTAGCAAAACGCGAATTACACCCACAGTGCTATTTGCACACAGCTTTACATGTTTTTTTTGTTTTTCCCAAATCGGCCTAATCGCACTTAGCAAGCTAGCAACCTAGTAGCCACCAGTCATTGGGCATGACCACATCAAGACCATGTAATATCTCAACTTTCACATCGATTAGATCAAACCACATAGTCGCTTTGTTTAATTTCGTCTTTTTTAATTTTATTAACACGCTTTTTTAATTTCTCCCTTTCCACCCCATCTTTTCCAAAAATCCTTTCCATTGCTGCTTCACGCAGAACTTCAATCTGCCGAGTCCCGAGCAAGACAGAGAGGTGCGCGCTAAACAAGCGATCAGGGCGCGTGACGTCACCGACGGCTACCACGATACCTACGAAGACTTGGAGTATCAACGTAGCGACCTACCTGGTATTGTGGAGATAGTGGAACTGGACCGCGATGATGAGCAACAAGACTATAATATGTTAGGCGACGGCGACCCACATGACCCGGACTACGAACCTGATGACACATCAGCCCGCAGCAGAGGCAACGTCATTCGTAAACGTAAAGTGGCCAAAGAAAAAGAAAAACGACCTCGGAGCAAATCCCGAGGTCGTCGCACCAGATCCCAAGCGGCTATAGACAAAGAGAACAACGAAATTATGGTCGACTGAGTAACTAGTACGAATGAAGCTCAACTGTGATGTTTAGATAATTTTAGACAACGATTAGGATGACCCGTTGTTTTTAAAGCATCAATAGTGTATCACATTTGAAAAAAAAAATACTTTTATATTTCGAAATTTCAAATTGACAGCCACCGGTGTTGGTCTTGATTTTGGTGTTCTTGTTAAAATTAAAGAACAGTTCTCAAACTGGCTCAAAGAAAAAGATTGAAATGAAGTCGGCTACTTCTCATAAGTTTTAAGGTAAACTGAGTTTGTTCCCTCTATGTCAAACCAACAAAATGTCGTAATTTTATCGTGTTGGATTAGTTTAGTGAACTGAGCTATATAAACTGTTCAGTCACTAGGCCGTTAGACATTTTATCGCCGCCACATCCGACATAGCAGGAACTAATTTTATGAAACGTGACTCATTTTGGTATTCTCGAAAACTGAGCTTTTGGTGGCGAAACAGTCACTTTAAATAAAATATCATATCCATAGTTATTTAAAGTTTGTAGGTCTGAGCTCTATAACCAAAAGATTTTGAGATCTTATAATAAATGTCTAATATTAAAGTTTTTTTTACAATTTAAACCATTATTGTACAAGGAGGCTATGCTGGACAAACGCCACTTGTGCTGTTTTTTTTAAAACCGGGTTATTGAGGCTCTCTTTGTAATCCGATATTTTTCTTGTTTGGAACAACTGTTTTCCTATTTTTGTGTTATACTTTATTACAAATATACAGTTTTAATTAATGTAACTTGAACCAAAGTAACTATAAAATTCGTTCTGATAGTGATCTTTCAAATACCTATATTGTGTTCTCTCAAACATGAATTTTTGTTTTATATAATTTATATTTTCTGGTATATTTTTTAATCTCTCTAAACTACTTAAAGATTTGTGTTTCTTTGTACAATGTAAGTTAGGGAACCGTCCAGGCATTTCTTTGAAATTGTTGATAATATTTTTCTATTCCTAATTTTTCACTGTTCCTAAACTATCCTGCACAATCTCATAGACGAGCCGACTTATATTATGTTACATCGCATGACGTCTGTAATTAATTACATAATTAGTTTATAAATACATAGATGTGATACATATAGAGGGGGCAAGAAACAGAATTTAATGGAATTATGTGACAAGAAATTTAGAAGATTGATTGGCCCACTCGAATTGTCCTGGCCTTTAATGGGCCACTTAATCTTCTATCTCTTTCCATAGACACAACAGAAAGGCTTGTCAACTGTATGCATATTACCTCTATATATACCTTATTTGTAAAGAACGCATGTGTTGTGAAACCACCAACGTTGTGTATTGTGTTATTTAGATTTAGTTGTGTGACTGATTTAGTTTTATATTCGATGATTTCTCAATAAATCAATATAGTGTCCTCATTATTGTTTGTTTTTGTGTAAAGCGTTAAATATCATCGCTTTAATAGACATTATGACAGCATGCGCTTTGCCTCACAAAGCTTAACTGAAGCATTACAGCAGATTCCACGTAAGTACAATTTTTATATTTAAAGCGTAACCCAATTTGAGAATATACAGTAAGTAAATCACATCATTAAAAAGACGATTTTCTAATAATAGATAGAAAAGCTTGAAGCCATCAAGTCATGTTACCATAGCCATCTGCTATTCGTAGTCCTACGCACATACGATCGCCTTAGAAAACTTAATAGCAAGACAACCATTTTGAAATAAGAGGGTTGGTTATACCACAGGCGCACTGAACCACCACGAATATTGTGTAATTTTTTTATAAATTCTAATTATCGTCTGTCTTTTTCCAGTCCAAGCAAACTTAAATGTAATTTATTGTTTCATATCGACCATAAATAAATATTATTATATAATAATCCTCAGGGCGGCGGCGGGTTAGTGCAGCAACTGCGCAAGAGTTACAGCCTGTCTGACTTGACGGAATGCGAACCGCGCGAGGAGAGAGGCAGTGATGAAGCCGATGATGTGCTTACAGAGCCACGGCTTATACGACGAGGTGGCAAGAGGTGAGAATAGAGTAGAATATACTTTATTGCACACAAAAATTGAAACATAACTGTTTTACAAAAATGCTAAATCTATGGTTACAATGGCGGTCTTCTCGCCAATAGCCGATATCTTGCAGACAACCTTGGGATGGACTGTACGAATATAAAAATACAACGGGGGGTAATCAATGGTGTACCTTAGCTGCGTTAGAGCTTGTGTGAGCTTAGCTTGACAATCAACTGTCTTAACATACAAATTATAGCAACTACCTAAGAGTCACGGAAGATTAGGACTGAGGAGGACCCTGATCTTAACAGGTGTGACATGCTTCAAGATCGCATTTTAGGATTTTATACCTTAAAAGGGAAAAACTGAACCCTTATAAGATCACTTTGTTGTCCGTCTGTTTGTAAAGACCCTTTATCTCTTTACGCGTGGAGGTATCAAGTTCAATGTTAAACCATATACTCCTTGGAGATATGAAAAAAATCAACCGCGTCTACGCAGTTAAAAGATATAGCTGTTTATATCGCAAGTTTGTACGGAACGCCGAACGGCCGGTATTAAGATTCATGAACCAGAAGAGCTGTGATTCAATATGCTCAATACTCAATATTTTTATTTGCTTAACCATAATGTGTACTTAGGTAGTAGTTTTAATAATATGATCATTATGGACCCTATACGGCACAGCAAAAGGGTAGAGGAGAGGAAGCTCTGTTTTTAGAAAATATTTGTTACTAGCTTTTGCCCGCGGCTTCGCTCGCGTTAAATTCGGGGTAACACAGTTCCCCTTGCGCCTTATTGATTTGTAATAGCAACGCTAAGTTTTCCCTTTTCTTCCCTCTTTCTCCCTCACATCCTACTTTAAAAAAAAACCACCACCACACAAAAAAACAACCATTGCCTATCTCCGTCTCCTGGTTCCCAACTATCTCTGTACCAAAATTCATCAAAATCGGTGTAGCCATTAAAGCGTGAAGAGGTAACAAACAAATAAACTCACTTTCGCTTTTATAATATTAGTAAGGATTTAAATTTATATTTGTTAAGTATATTAATTTATTTAGCATAAATTTAATGAAAATATGTTATTTCTTTTAATACACTTTTGCCTTTATTTATGTTTATCCAAAACAAAAGCAGATGAGCTCAAACTCTTGTTGTATGCAGTTTATTAAACATACTAAGTAACAAATGTATTCTTCATTTACATTAACAGTGGATTTTCTACCCGTCGCAGCGCTTCCGAGTCAAACAGTCGTTCGCCGATGTACTTCCCAGAGGTCGATGTTGATGTTAGACCTCGTCCTCGGGCTGACGAACCGGATTTCAGGTTGGTATTGCATTTATTTTTTCTTTTAAAATAAACTGTCTGACTGTTAGAGCCGTCGCACCTGGTTATGCTAAACAATGGTGTTCAGTTAGACCCATTGGTAGATTGCTGGGTTTTTCTCTTAACGAGTTGTTCGAAAGAGATATCACGGCCTTGGAACACAAAGGGCTAAAGAAGGAACATGGATGGGTTTTAGTCATTAAAAGTCTGACAATGAGCGGGAGAAGTTATTTTATGATTAGCCATCCGGAGAAAAAATGTTATTTAGATTGCTGTTTTTTCTGGGTTTTATGAGGTGTCCTTGCCGCTTGTAAGAAACAGAATCCCATTGTATCCTTGCTTTATTGCAGGAATACTATACTGCTATAACTGGAACACAAACTGAAGTTAGTTGAGAGGCACAAAGCTTTTGTAAAAGCAAATACACACTGGGACAATATAGGCTTAATACATAGGTTCCGAAGGTCTGCATATATCACCAGTAAATGGAACTACTTAATTTATTGCCAAATATAACATTCCAGCCACATAAAATCATCGGAAGACATAAGCTCAGGCTACTCCAGCGCAGACAACAGTGCTTCCCTGACGCGCACGGCGTCGCTGGGTGCGGGCGCGCGCGCTCGCGGCCGCTCGTCCCGAACGACCGTCACTTCCATCAAACGACCGCAAGCCGCTGAGGTCTGGTAACACTGAATCAAAACTTAAATGACATAGTGTGAGGGTAGCTATTGGAAAACGTTTTATTTTTGACATCTGTCTCACCACTAACGAGGAATTGAGACAAGCTCTCGACAATTTTCTCGCTCAAGTAAACAAATGGCGATTTGTGGCATAACGCAAGCCCATAAGCGTGTTGAAGTTTGTACATTCAATGCAAGTAAAAGATTTATATACAGGGTGTAAAGCAACCCCTCACGAAGCCGTCAACCATGCATTATGTTCATCAATCTTAATTAACTCTTCACAAAAAATATTGCTGGGATACTTGGGTCGGTAAAACTTAATGTTATGTCACTTAACCTGTTGAATGTCGCAAAAAACGCTCCCAAAATCGACAAGTTTATGAGTAACGTTTTAGCGCGGTAGGATTTCAGCAAAACGAAAATTTTACCGCTAGCTATCGGAGCTACACCGTATAAAGTTCCCCCGTGGGTACTTATGACACCTGTGGCATTTTGTCATAAGTCCCGTAGGAACTTAACGACATTCAATGGGTTAAAGCATTGTTCATTGTAAGTACAGGGATCGGGAAGATATTTAAAGTTAAGTCATAACATTAAAAACCTAGTTTTAAAAAAAAGGGGGAAAAAGTGAGAAGCTTGTCTCCCAATATCTCCGCAACTAGAAGGTTCCAGGGTATGGTTTAGAACAAAAAAATATCACAATGATGGGGGAGAACACATACCTTTCGGCTATGTAGAGGTACTTTAACACCCTTTATACTATTAGTAGTTGATCGTTAACTGATCACATCAACGCCTACACGTTAATCATTGATAGTGGGACGGATGGATGTCTTGCCATGAATTTTTAAAGGGATTTTTCTGACCCTACGATCCAATGGCTACTCTCATGCACCTAAGCAAAGATTACATACTTTACAGACACAATACTAAGTTCAAAATATGGTATTTATGGTTGTTTTTTGTGAGTGGATAAATCGTTTAAAAATAAGTTCAGTGCGGTATGTAATCTGTCAGTTAGCCCTAGTTCAAGAGTGTATATTTTATTCAACTGGTGCCGGTTTCAATATGATTTCTTATAATACAGTAAGTGTTTATTTTGATCTAAATTATAGTATCTATGTATGTGATTCAGTGAATATAGAGAAATCACTCATACTATATTGTTGTACTATTTTTAATTTTAACCAAGACAATAAGGCCTACTTTAGACGAGTAAGTTTAAGCTAATTAATATTATGGCTTAATGTTATGTTACACAAATAAAGGCAGGATGTTTCGTTTTGTTTGTGAATTTCATGGTCTAATAATTATGTTGAAACTGGCATGTATGACCACATTATACATGTAAGGTTTTTTATAAAATTATAGAAGGAAACGCACAATATTTTACCTGATTTCGGACAATCAATTTAAAGTTTGTATATTAACAAATCATTCATCATCTCCTGAACTAGGACTTGCGGCAACTATGTATAATTTTTTAATATTTATATTATTGTTGTAATTATTTCTGTTACACATCAAAATTCCTGTTTGATTCTCTGTCTGTTGTCGTGAATGGAATAATTACAGCAATATAACTAAATTTATATAACGTTCCTGAAACATTTTTTAATTCTAAAATTGTAGTGTGAAACATTCTATGGGGATCCATCATCCATTTATGTAGGGTATTCTGCAGACTGAGTGCTTTCACACTATTATAAAATTAATATATTAAAATTGTTAAAAATGTAGATGTGAAGCTTTAAATGTCACGTTAGATATAATTATGAGCTGTAAAACTACCCTACATAAATGTTGTGTTTTAATATTTTGGTGTGCCAGGGTTTGATTGGTGCTGGATCTTGTTTGAAGCCAGAACATTATAAAATGTGTGAAAATCTATTTAATATTGGCTATTTGACTGAACAAATATATCTTCTAAAGTATGATGTCTTTTCGACGGCTAAGTATGTGTAAAGACTCAATGTAGAAAATGAGATACCTATCTTATCGGGCTTCAAAGTATTATATTTATAATGGTTTGTGTAAGATAGAAATATAAAGAAAAGTATTATGCTAGTACTAGTTTATCAGATTGGCTTATTTAATAAGAAAATTCATTTATATTCAAATCATTTTGGATTCTGTTTTATTTTGGTATAATCTTGATTGAAATTTTATTGAATCTAGTTTTTTTTAGTGCATGATTTAAGTCTCTCGTAATGGTAACTGTTCACGACGAGGACCCGCAGCACTCGCAGCAAATAAAACTCTTCAATATATAATTGCTTTTACTGGCGACTATTGCACTTTACATGTATGAATACACCGTTTCGATCAGTAATTATCACAAATAATTGAATGCTATGAAAATACGCGTGTGCGCGCTGTTTCGATCCCAGTCGTTCTCTTCCTTGGCGTTCCGCTAGGCGGCGCTGGCGAAGCTCGCCGTTCGGATACGCACAGCGAAGAAATCAACATTAAAGATAAGATTTGACATAATTCCCCCCCCTTGGAATTGGTGGTTCCAAGGAGCTTATGGGATTTTCCACGGGCAGAACGCAGACTTTAGTCAACGCTCTACGAATGATGCCCTTTCTTGTTAAAATGTCCACAACCCTGCAGACACCGTCGGCTCCAAAATGCAGCTTATTGATGCGCCCCAACAGCCATTTCATTGGTGGAAGCTGATCATCCTTAACGACGACCATGTCTCCAATCTTTACGCCGTCACCTTCGCTGCGACGCCACTTGACACGTTGTTGCAGCTCGGAGAGGAATTCTTTGGTCCACCGACTCCAGAAGTGCTGCCTCAATCTCTCAAGTTGCTGGTATCGATTGATAGATAACTTGTCGGTGACGGGAGATGGTAATGACGTTAATGGTCGCCCGATAAGAAAGTGCCCGGGCGTTAAAGGGCTGAGATCTGAAGGATCCGCAGACATCGGAGTCAATGGTCGCGAATTCAAAATCGCCTCTATTTGGGAAAAGAGAGTAGCTAGCTCCTCAAAGGTTAAACTGGAGTTGCCGGCAATACGTTTAAGATGGAATTTTGCGGCCTTTACACCAGCCTCCCAGATCCCACCGAAATTCGGCGCGTACGCGGGACTAAATTCGAACTGTACACCCTCACTTACACCGAAATCCGTGACAGAAGCATTCGCAACTCGGAGCATTCTATTCAACTCGCCTTTTGCCCCCACATAGTTTTTACCGTTGTCGCAATAAATGGTACGTGGTTTGCCTCGTCTAGCAATAAATCTGCGTAAACATAATATAAAGGCGTTCGTACTTAGATCGCTGACCACCTCTAAATGTAAAGCTTTCGTACTGAAGCATACAAACAGACAAAGATAACATTTAGATGTTCTTGCACCTCGACCCTTACGACTCGATATATAAAAGGGACCAGCAAAGTCTGTGCCACAGGTTTCAAAAGGCAAACTAGGCGTTATGCGAGGTTGAGGTAAATTACCCATAACAGGTTGTTCTGCTCTACCCTTAAGTCTAGTACACAGTACACATTTATTCACGGTTTGTGTAGCGAGAACCCTGCCAGCAGTAGGCCAGAAAGTGTCTCGTATCGAGCACAGCAACTGTTGCGGCCCACAATGCAGCATTCTAAGATGTTCTCTAGCAAAAAGAAGTTTAGTAAATGGATGCTTAGAAGCTATGAGAATGGGATGCTTCTTATTATAGGACACTGACGCTTTCTGAATGCGCCCACCAACTCTCAACATTCCCTCCTCATCTAACATAGGATTTAAAGATAAAATATTTGATTTACGATTTAATGAACTTGACGTTCTTAAGGCATGAATATCTTTTGCAAAAGAATCTTGTTGTGAAATTTTAGCTAAAGTAAATAAAGATTTCTGCAATTCATTTACGGTGAGTCTTCCTGTAATTTTATTATCTTTATTTTTAATATTATTAACAAAACGTAAAACATAGCTAAAAATTCTTTCAAGTTTAGATAAGTCCGAATATTTTTCAAACAATATAATATTATATTCACATTGAATATTTAATGCAATTTTTGTTTCAGGTAACACAACATCAACAGGATTATATTGCGGCCATTCGACTTCAGGTTTTAATAAGAATGAAGGACCGTGCCACCATAATTTATTTTCTTTCAGATGTTGTGGATTTACCCCTCGAGAAACGAGATCCGCCGGGTTAAAATGGGTAGACACGTGACGCCATTCATGCTCGCTAGTTAATTCACGAATTTCTTGTATCCGGTTACATACAAAAGTTTTTAATGTTTTTGGCTGCGAACGGATCCAACCCAACACGATCGTCGAGTCAGTCCAAAGAATACAGCGCGAGATTTTTAGCTCTTTATAACGTAAAGATTTCAAAACCTTTGTGAGCAAACGAGAACCTAGTAGCGCGCCCATTAACTCCAGACGGGGAATTGTCAATTCAGGTTTTAGAGGAGCAACTTTCCCTTTAGCACATAATAAATGACATGTGACCTTTCCCACCTTGTCGGCAGACTTAAGATACAAACAAGCGCCGTATGCAGCTAGCGATGCATCGGTGTAACAATGTATCTCTACTTCGCGCGGAGCCATACAAACAGCATGCCTGGGAATATTAATAAAAGACAGTGATTCAATATTATCCAGAAATTCCAACCACTCAGCCTTAATGGAATCTGGAATGGGCTCGTCCCAACCACCTTTTAACAGCCATAATTTTTGCAGTAAGATTTTAGGAAGAATAGTTGTTGCTGACAATAAACCAAGAGGATCAAAAATCTTTGAAGACATAGAAAGTATACTTCTCTTAGTAACAGTCTGATCAGCTTTAAGAGCAGTAGAATATTTTAAAATATCAGATTGAGGAGACCACTTCAGTCCTAGCACTGTTGAATCTTTACAAAACTCCTGAACTTTATTAGAAATACATAAACCATCAAATATATCAGGCGCATTACTACGAAATTTTCGTAAAGGTAAACATGCTTCTGATAATTTGCTAATAACGGCCTTGACAATGCTCTGTAACTCTCGTTTAAAGTTAGAACCAGTATTCAAATCATCGACATAAAAATCATGACGTATAACATTAGCTAAATCTGGTTGATCAACACATTCATGAGATAACTGCAGTAAACACCTCGTGCTCAAAAATGAAGCAGAACCAGTACCATATGTGACTGTGTTTAACTGGAGTGTTTTGAGTGGCTGCGTTTTACCATCTCTCCAAAGAATTAACTGCAAATGCCGTTGCGATTCGTCAACTTTGATCTGTCGGTACATCTTTTCGATGTCACCAGTGACGACGAAAGCGTGCTGACGAAATCTTAAAAGAATGGACACGAGGTCATCCTGCACCACTGGCCCCACCAGCTGAATGTCATTGAATGACTTACCCGAGCTAGTCTTACACGAAGCGTCGAAGACGACACGTAAGCGGGTTGTCTCACTATGACTCCTAATGACAGCATGGTGTGGCATGTAATAACCAAAGACAGGATGCTCAATAACAGAGAGATGTCCTTGGTGCTCATACTCATCAATAAATTCTTTGTATTCTTTCTTTAATGACGGGGACCTGTCAAGCTTTCTCTCTAAATTGAAGAATCTTCTCTTAGCAATATCATAGGAATTACCTAATACTAATTCTGGTGACTCACTTAAAGGTAACTTAACTGAAAACCGACCATCACACAGTCTCATGGTGTTTTTATTAAAATGATTTTCACAAAATTCTTCAATTTTTGAGAGCATAGGCTTGTCACTAGAGGGCAGTTCTTCTACTTCCCAAAATTTGGACAAAGAATCTCTTATTTCCCTAGAAAAATTACTAAGAACCTTATGAGATTGATTCTTGCCTGTTGGGCCCGATATCAACCAACCTAACTTAGAACTTTGTAAAGTAGGCTTATTATAGCCAAGTTTAATTTGTTTTGAATTTATTAAATCCCAAAACACATCTGCTCCTAACAGCACTTGAATGTCAGAAGGATAGTAGAAACTTGGATCAGCTAACTCCACATGGCTAGGGAACTTAAACTGTGAAGAATCTATTTCAACACAAGGCAACATACTTGTAATTTTAGGTATGACCAAACAAGAAACCTTTATTTGAAAATTATTATTCAGTCTTGATCTTATTAATAGATCACAATGTTGAGTGACATTCACCTCTGCATTATTAATTCCAGCTACCCTTACAGGAGTACGCCCGGAACAAGGTAAGTTTAACTTATCCTGCAGATCCTGTGTCATGAAGGATGACTGACTACCACTATCTAGCAACGCTTTGACCAGGTAAGTAGTGTTGTTACTTAAATTAACAATTTCGACCTGTGCAGTGCATAGAAGAACCTGACCAGTCACCATAGCCGCAGACAAGGACACCGGTGAATCCACATTATTCCCTGAGGAAATAGAAGATGAAGTAAATACAACATTTTTATCACTATTATTTGGCTCCTTATGTAATAGTGAATTATGTTTCTCTTTACAGATATTACAAGGACCACGAAAACAACGAGATAGGCGATGGCCAGGGCGAAGACAGTTGACACAAAGTTTTAACTTATTTACTTCACTCAACCTGGCATCAACATTCATATTTTTTAACTTTTCACACTCATAAACCTGATGTTGTTGACTGTCACAGATCACACAAGACCTTTTCTTACTAGTTGTTGTTTCACTGGAACAAACCAATGACTTAGACTGCTTAGTTTCCTTAAAGTGTATAGACTTATCAAATTTAGCAGTATCCTGTTTATTATAAACTAACGTCTCTAAAACATCTGCGCGATTACGTAAGAATTGATAAAAATCTTGTAACTTAGGTGAAATATTTAAATTGTTCCTATGTTCTTCCCATTTGCAACAAGTGGCGCCATCTAGTTTCGAGGTCATTAAGTAAATAATTAGTGAGTCCCAATGATCTGTAGGCTCATCTAATGTACTTAAAGCTTGTAAATTTTTTGTAAAGTAATCTAGCATAAAACGCAATGACTTATGGGACTCCTTAGCAATAGGGTCAAAACAAAATAATGACTTTAAATGGTGATTTACCAGAAGTCTTTTGTTATCATACCTACTGCATAAAAGTTCCCAAGCTGCAACATAACCAGATGATGTAAACTCAATTGATTTAATTACCACAGCAGCGCTCCCCTGCAACGCTGAACGTAAATAATGAAATTTATTAATGTTAGGTATTGACTCATTTTTATTCACTAAAGAATCAAATGTATCCCGAAACTCTAACCATTTCAAAAAGTTACCGTCGAAAGAAGGGAGACTAATGGTAGGCAATTTAATATTAAATTTACTATGACCGGAACTGCTACATGAATGACTAACGTTATCCTGATTGTCCGCCTTTTGAACCCTAGAAAAAGCCTCAATAATATTATGAGATTGAGATATTAAAGAACAAAACTTATTTTCAATTAATTCTCTCTCTTGAAGTTGTGCCTCTAAATTTTCATCTAATTTTTCAATTTCATCTTGAACTTTGTCAAATTGAACGAACAACTCTTGACACCTATTTAATTTTAATTGAAATTCATCAACTTGCAGCTTATTCATATCTGTTGGTGCAACAACAGCTAACAATCCTACATACTTATTGAATGTGGTCAACCTTGCCTTTATATTACCTCGGATTTGAACTAAACCTTTTAAATCCGACATTATAATAGACTATGTGCGAACAAACAACAAGCACAAACAGAAACCTCGAGTGGAAATTATGGAAACAGTTAACAAACCGTGTCGCTGTCAGGTAGCAAACCTAACAGCAAACTGGTGCACCGTCTGTCAGCAGATTCCGATGTGCAGTGAAGAGATGCACGTTGTCACCCGATGCCTCGTCTCGTAGGCTCGTGACAGACGCCCGATGGGATCCCGCAGGCCGGCAAAGTCGCGAACGCTGAAATGGTCGGCAAAACCAGCTGAAGTATGTGTCATGCAAGCATAGAAATGTGCTAAGTGCGGGAGAGAATGCAAGTTATTGGAGTAGCAGGAGCGTAGCTTCCGTAAATTTGCGAACAAACTTGCTGTGAAAAGTAGGTACCCCACCCAATTACAGGCAAATGCAAATTATAATTACCTAGGTACGCTATTTATTACTAATATGGATTTGACCACAAATTAAAACAAAATGCAAACAAAACAACACGGAAAACACACCGAAGTGTAGCAAAATACGGAGTTCCTTTATTGATAATTTGAATTATTATTACGAACTTTCGAGAAAATATGCACATTCAAACAATGACTTGCGAAATAAACGTGACACGTACCTAGTATCAAAATTATTCGTCGTATTTTTATGGGTTACTTTACCAGGCAAACCAAAAACCATCACACCACAATATAAAGCTTCAGGCAGGCAGCATTATATGTCTATTGGCAGCATATTTTGATTTATTTACAGGCAGGCGACAATCGGAGCACGTTGCAAGCGCATTTAAAGGCGGCTTTTTTCTGATCACGTCGGGGTCACCAATGTTCACGGCGAGGACCCGCAGCACTCGCAGCAAATAAAACTCTTCAATATATAATTGCTTTTACTGGCGACTATTGCACTTTACATGTATGAATACACCGTTTCGATCAGTAATTATCACAAATAATTGAATGCTATGAAAATACGCGTGTGCGCGCTGTTTCGATCCCAGTCGTTCTCTCTTCCTTGGCGTTCCGCTAGGCGGCGCTGGCGAAGCTCGCCGTTCGGATACGCACAGCGAAGAAATCAACATTAAAGATAAGATTTGACAGTAACAACATACAACATTAAAAACGATATTATGCCAATAAGTCTGTTTATTGCATTTATTAGCTTGTATTTTTTCTTGTTTGAGTTTTCTTTATTTTGATATAGACTTAAGAACTTTTTATTTAAAGGAAAGTGAAGTAATCATCGAGGAGCTACAGGACGACGATAGTCTTGAATATTCGAATATGCCCGCTCTTATTAGTCCCTCCTCTTCCATCTTCTTGTCCCACACACAACCCCCCTTTATATACCAATATGTTGGTGACCAAGTTAAGATCCTCCAAGTCCTAGGTAATTTCCCCTTCAATGCAAGTGTTATTAATCAAACTGATAACAATACAGATCACTGGGACCAAAAAGAAGGCACTTCTGAAGAAATAACATTAACTAGTTCAGTAGATAAAAATAAAGAAAATATTACAGATGATTCTATAACAAGACAAGATGACACTAAAATTAAAGAAATCGATATTTTTTCCGACATTCCTGTTGCAAGTCAACAAAAAGACAATAATGATGACCAATCTAGTGCTAACAATGAAGATATTCCATTTGAGTCGGCCCTGGACGATACAGATAAAGAAATAGTTGAAACTGCTATAAAAGAAGCAGTAATAGTAGTGTTAGACGAACGCACTGATACTACGAGTGTTGATACCTTTGTAAACGATAACGACTCTGCCGAAAGCGATGACGAAGCATCTTTTGGAACACCAGAAGATTCCCCTAAAAGTAAAAGAAAATCCCCTAGAGGTAAATACGGCAAAGCAAAAGCGCCTCCACCACCGCCTAAAATCGAATCCGATGAGGTAACAACAGATGATAATAAAGAAGGCAGCAAACCAGAAACAGATACAAATCTGAAGAGTACGACATCCAAAGAAAGTTTAAATGATATCGTTAGTAAATTACCAAATACCAGTATAAAAGAATCTGGATTACCAAAGACTCTTCAAGTTGTTAATCCTATTTCCGAAAACAAAAAACGCCATAAATCTAAATCACCGGCCCGAATTCCAAAAGGTAGTAGTAGTTCAGGTATAGGGAAACTGTTACAGTTGCCAGGCAAGCTTGCGTTTTGGCATAAGAGTGAAGACAAACCGAAGTCAGATGACACATCAACCTCATCAACTGATGATCATAGTAGAAGATCATCTACCATTGAAAAGGAAGCTGATGGCTTTCAAAGTTGTAATGAATCAGACACACTGGACACAGACAAGGTTCAAGATACCAATGCAGAATCATAAGTAGAAAAATCTGATGAACTTAATTTCATAGATGCCTCTGAATTAGATGACGAGGATATATCCCAAGATATAATCGATAAGAGTGATGCTCTACAGAAACTGATTGATGCAAAAATAGCTGGCCATCCTGAATATAAGTTTATATCGTTACATGACGAAGAGCCGACTTCGTCTAAAACCACAGATGTGTAGAAGGCTTTCCTAAAATCCCAAGCCCGCTTTTACTTGCAGCTGAAGTTAGGCAAAACAGTATGTTTATTTTAGTTTCGTTTTCGAGTGTCTCTGTCCTGCATGGTTTTAGTTTGAACGCCTATTCTAACAGATTTCACTCACTAATACCCACTCAACTGCCCGGGCGACTATGGTCGCCCAAAACTTTTTGGCGTAGAACGTCCGGGCGACTATAGTCGCCCGGACGTTGGCCAGACGACTCGCCCTATTCGAACCTTTTTTTGTCTATGAGAGTGTTCAAGAGGTTTACAAGTGTTTCGCTAGATGGTTCTCTATTAAATTACGCGTCTGTTGGTCGGTAAAACAGCAAGGTCAAGCCACAAAGAGATTTAAAAAAAAAATTGTTTACACAAGCGTTTTACGACGTGCGTTGAATTATTGAAGTGTTTACGAGTGTCGAGTTTCAAATAAAAGTAACAATGTATTTATTGTTCTATTGTATTAGGTGTTATATATTGAAATACTCCTAAAGATCCATTCTTTCGGAATATCTACAAATTCTAAGTATCCGAAGTCTGATAGAATGTTTTTAAATTATTTAAAATCGACAAGCAAAAACTTTTCCGTTGCGTGCCGGTTTTTTGTTAAGTTTTTTTTTATGATATGTTATTATTGTAGTAAAATACTACTTCTAATTGGAAACATAGGTAATTATTAATATCTGTATATCTGTGTAGACTTAAACGAAAGAAATAGGATTACACGTTTTAATTAATTAATTCTCAGGATTTGGAAATGGGCGACCATAGTCGCCCGTTACGTTTCATACCGGAATGGGTAGTTTGTTTTGATTTATTATGTTATACTGTTTGTTCTAAGTAATGATATATTGGTATCAAAAAAAAAGCTTGTTTCATCTAGTTTATTAATAAGTAATTAGCGTAGAGGTATATTACAAAATATTTCGTAAAACCTTGTAATTAATAAAAAAATTAAGCAAATTTTACCACTATTGTAAAGTTTAACTTTTTTTTGTGCCGTTTACGATAACAGTTACAATTTAGCTTTCACATATTTTCATTCCTTATAATGTCAGCTCTATACAGGTATTTTTTAATTTACCATAACAGTTGTAGCTTGGTAGAAAATAGGCTTTAAATCGGTGACGGCATTTGGGCGCTCGACCGTTACGTAAGTCCGCGAGCGCGCGAACGTACTAGGCTATGACAGCTGTCAAACATGAACGTAGAAGTGGATACGTAATATCGTAATTTCAAGCGAAAATTAAAATTTATTTCTTAATTATTTGCTTTGCATTTTATTATGTGTGCAGTGTTGTATTTTTTTTTATTTAATCAGTGTTTTTCTTCCCTAATTCTATTTAATCACGGAGAACCTAAGCCCATCAACAACTGTATATTTTATGGTTGCACTTTTTTAAAATAAAAGTTACATGTACTGAATAATATATTAATTAATTAATAAAAATGCCACCATACAGCTATAACTGAGTAGTGTGCTTGTGCTTTTTTGAGTTAGTTTTCAATTTACTCCTTTTATTTTCAGGCAATGCTGACGGCCTCTGCTACCAATACAATACCTCGCGCAAAAAAATCTAATAAAAGGAAAACACAGTAGATCTTATCCAAATAAGTATATACTAATAAACCTTTCAGCCGAGCTTCGTGTAAGAACGATTTATGCTCTCTATATTCTGGAAATTGTTCTTTTTTTTCTTAGCTCAAGTTAAAAATAATAGTTTGTGAGCAGCTATTAGGGAGCATGTTTTTCCAATCTTCCGCGCTTTTTAGAAACAAAGTCATAAATTCATGTTTACTATGTACCTCTATCATTGGCCTTTAAAGTAGACTTGCATGCAAATTCACGTAGTTGTTCATTTTCAAAGATGTTAGGAGAAATATGAAGCTCCTTTCTAAATAGATCGAACGGTCAATGGAAGAATTAAAAAAAAATACCGGTCAAAGAGGGTGGAGTCAAACATTGGAAACGCAGCAAGCAGCTCTTTTGAACTACCCATTTGTAGTAAATTTTATGGACTTGATCTTTACATAAAGACTTTGAACATATTTTTGATCTATTATAGGCATCTAATTTAATATCTTCTATTTGTAATAATTCAGCAGACGTATCAATAAATACGTAGTCTAGTAATAGTAAAATTTGATTTCAATTGAATACTCGCTGATCTCGGCATTAGTATCAGGTCAGCATTTATGAGCTGATTATTAATTTGTAAAAGTAAACGATGGCTATCCGTCTTATTTATTATATTAGGCATTAAATGCGTGATTGTTTTATTGATATTTTTATGAGAACATAATTCTCAATAATGCTCCTTGAAAATCAATGACAGTATTTATATTAGTTTTGCATGGCTATGTCATTCATTAAAAATGTTTTAAAGAGATCATTATAAAAGTCAAGTTAATCAAAATTTGCCGCAACGTCAAGCCAATAATTATGAGGCCGTTAGGGCGTCATTTCCCGTAAATTAATACTAGAGTTGATAAGCATTATTACCCAAATAATATGTTATAAAGCAAGTTCGCTGACTCTTCATTGGTAATTTATAATTTTAGCCAAAAATTGCCAAATTGACACTAAACGACTCAACAATTAGCAGAAGTTATTTTGTATTAGTCATATTTATTGTAGAATTAGTTTTTAGAACGATAAAACTAGTCGTTAATAAAGAATTTAAGTAAATAGCTTCAATGAGGCTTCATATCGGAATTGTATTATAAATTGAGTACATCAGGCGAGATGTGGGAAGGGACATTATTGTTAATAAATAATTCTGAAACGTAAAACTACCATGAAATGCTAAATGCCAGTATCTATATTTGCTTACTTTTATGCAGATGTATTGTTTTGTGATATAAGTAGCCCTGGTTTTGTGATACCGAATTTGAGCTCATTTACACCAGGAGAACTAGTTGAGAATGGTATAGCACAAATATGTGAAGTATTGAGTATGTTTGAGTGTCTGTTAAAAATAATAGGTAATTTCCAATTCTTTTTCCCCAGAATTTTGAGAAAGTTCCTTTTTTCTTTTTACTTCCATATTATTGTAAATTATATGTAAGTAATCAATATTATGTAGGTAATAACTGATTGCAGTATGTATTCATAATACAATAATGTAAACTGTTTGCAATGCAGTTAGAAGTTGTTTGTGACTTGATGGAATGTTACTGCATTTTGTATTAATTTGATGTTACCCTATAATTTTGTTACCTTGTTACATTAAAGTGTACATTTCGTTACTAGTTGACTGTCATAATTTTGCATTATAATTTGTGTTTGAGTTTATTGAAATAAATGACTATCATAATTATACATATTTTATTTTTAATTCAAATAACATGATCATGAGAGGCCTACATTCTTCTGTGACGGGTCCTTATCTCCAATGTGTCGTATATGAAACTGCCATAATCACAATCATATGCAACTTTCATGAGTTGTTCTTTAAGCTTATTTAAAGACTCGTCATCCCATGTTCTAACATAGTGCAGCAGTGAAAATAACTTGTAATAGCCCCTTCGATTATTGTCAACATCAGATATTACAAGTTTTGGTAGATTTTCTATGATCTCTAACAACTTTGGTCTAACAACCATGCTGAAAGTTTCTTTATTTTGAACAGCAAACTTGTGAATTATATCAACTGTTTGCAATGTTACTGTCTCCTCTAACAAGATGTCTGGCAAGTTTTTGAGCCAAGACTGGTAAGCATCACTTTGATGAAAGTGTACCAGCTTATCATTCAATGCAATTTTACATAACAGACTAAAGATCTTCTGTCTGAATGAACTAGATATCTCCTTATTAAAGTATGCCCAAATAATGTGTTTTAATAAATTGTCCATTACTGAAAGGGTTCTGGTCCAATTGTTAATTTCATTAGAAAATAATGTGTGCAAGATTTTTATAATGACATCATTGATTTCAGCTTGAGTGTTCTTGTTAAAAGTTCTCTCAATATAATTCAATACAGACATCATGTCTTTATTCTGGTTCTTAACATTGATGTTTGGATTCAGCAAAATGAATACTTGACATATTCCCAAATTCTGTGTGACTAATTTGGGATCAGTGATTGCATCTTCAAATTGTGCATTTGCATTTCTTTGTTTTGTTCTTATGTTAGTTATATAAGGAAAAGCATTGACGAAATGTTGCAAATATGGCTGGCGGTACTTCTGAGAAAATGTATGTTGTATGTTCAAGCTTGGGTTCTTCATATTGAAATGTTTCACAAGTGCCCAGATTAAAGAAATAACCTCAAGTGAGTGCTTCAGCAACAAAGCAGCATCTTCACTGATAACTGTCTCAGTATTCTTTTCTGAGCTTACATTAGGACATACTTCCAACCAAGTTTCAAACAGCAAAGGCATCAGAGTGTCAGTATATTCCCTGAATTTATCCACTTCATCCAATGGCACAGTGTCTTGCAAGTTTTTGGATGAGAAACAAGAGAGTTGACAATTTTGGGTATAAATTGGATTAAATAGAGGGAAGTGATTCATTTTAGACGAGTCAAAAATCTTTGTTGTTGCCATAACTGGGCCTCTAAATTCTTGAATGTTATTGTATTTCACAAACTCATTTAAGTAGTCTTTCAGGCGGTGTAATACTTTGACTCTCCATTTCACACTAGTTATTTGGCTTCCCAAGTTGACAGTCAGTGTTCTTCCAGGCTTTGAATCAACCCGTAACTTGGAGATCATGTCTAGAAAGTTGGGTATGATTTTATGGAAATCTTGAGCTACTTTCGTAGGTGTGCACACAAGTAGAGTATCCAGAAACAAAAGGGAATCTTCTTGTATTCTACCATCAATATGGGTCATGGCACTCCTTAAATAAGTGCACATGATGTCAAAAAATGGATCAATTCTCTCAATATTTGCCTTTGATAGCATTAAATGTAGTGTCTTGAGGGATTCATGGCGGACCTGAAATACGACACTTATTAGTCTCATAGGTTACATTAACAGTATATTTATATTTCGGTGTCTGTAGAAATATTAACAAAATAGATGGCAGAAGTTATTATAAATTACTCACGACTTTTTCAATATTTAAAACCAAAGGCGTAATCCCATGAACAAGTTCTCCAAGATTGTGTTCCAGCACTTCTGGATGAGCTTCAATAAGTTCCTTTAATCCGTTGAGGGCTTCAGTTCTGGAGTGAGTGTTAAAATGATTGAGACGCGATAACAACTCCTTTATATTCAGTTTTCTTGCAGACAATGCTTCAGTCGCACCATGCTTCTTTAGCTGTTCCCTTATTACAATCTTCTTTATTTTGAAATTAGTTTTTGTCACATTTGTGCCCTTGGGGAGTTCTTTATTTTTTGCTTTGAGTTTTGTTTTAGATTTCTCTTTTTTGAGAAATTTCTGTCGGCGTGTTGCTCCTGTTTGAGGCATTTTTAATGAATATTTTCTCGTTTTCAAAAGAACCTAAAAGTAAAAGCCTGCTTTGCTGATAGCCACTGATAGCTGATGAATATTGACAATTGACAATGACATGACAGCACTTATAATGTTGCAACGTTCAAAAAAAGTTGCGCTGATTCTGCAAAAGTTTGAATTAAATAGAAATCGATCGATTAAGGATTCATTAAAAAAGTTTGAAGAGGCTGCTTTAAATTAATATAAACATGTACATATTTTGTTCTAATTAATTTTTGTATGATTAGCCTTATTTGATTAATTCGTTTTATGCCATTAATGTTACCAAGCAGGCACAAAACATGGCGTAAACGAATTATATGCAAACATTCACTGTAATTAAATGTATTCTCATTAGGGGAGGGCTGTGTATATGCCAGCAGTGGACTATTATAGCCTGATGATGATGATGATTCACAGTAAATCAGTAACAATATATTGACTTAACTTCAGGTGCTCAATTATTTCAGCTTTATGGGAACAAACATGTCGAGGGGTGAAAGGCTATTTGGTTTAAGCGACATTTTTGCAACTTTACAGGAGAGCCATTTAAAGTTTGAAATTTTGGAAAAAAAATCACTACAAAAAAACTTCTTTAGTTATTCGAACGCGGTAAACTTAATTGAAATACAATTAAAAACATCAAGTTGTTGATGCTAATACCAAATAAAACCGACCTTTAATTACAAAGATAAATGTCGCTTAATACAAAATGATCTGTATCGCCTTATTTTTAGAGTAAAGAAAAATGATTCAACTTCCAACAATGTCACTAATCAGCAGCAGGCAAAATGGTTTAAGTGACTTTACAGTACTTATGCAGGAGAAAGCAAAATGATTGAATCAACGTTACTCAATAATAATAGGAATAGGCTAATTTGTTTAACTACCAATTGGGTTTTGTTAACAATACAGGCAAGTTGGCTTAAGCAACGATGAACATCCTTAATAAGTTGTTTGATGTCTCAGGTTTCGAAAGGAGTTTATATAACTTGGTTGTTGATACAAGATAATAATGACACATTTATAGTAAGTTATGAGGTTGTAGTATTGAAATGGGTGAATAATTACTAGATCAAGAATAAAAAAAAAACTGTTAATTACAACATAAATCAAACATCAGTCAGTAATAATTATTATTTTTAAAAGAAACAAAAATATTTACTTATTACAAAATAGAGATATGGCCGAAAAATCCTTACTAATATTATAAAAGCAAAAGTGAGTTTGTTTGTTACCTCTTCACGCTGGCTAAACCGATTTTGATGAATTTTGGTACAGAGATAGTTGGGAACCAGGAGACGGACATAGGTTAATTTTTACTAAGGATTTTTACTGAAAGAGGGAAGAAAAGGGAAAACTTAGCGTTGCTATTACAAATCAATAAGGCGCAAGGGCAAAAACTGCAGGAAGCAGGTACCTGCAAATCATTAAAGGTGACCTGTGTTACCCCGAATTTAACACGAGCAAAGCCGCGGGCAAAAACTAGTAAAACAAAAATTAGGGATATAAGTAAGCGTTATTACCAAATCCATTTTCTAATCTAATTGCTCCGTCTCATCTTCAATGTCAGTATCCACTATAGTTGGTCTTTAGCGTTGTTGGTTTGTAAATTTAAGGACGCAGTATGAAATACTAGCTTCCGCCCGCGACTTCGACAGCGTGGCATAGTTACTTTGGGCTAACGCTAACTTTAACCCGCGTGATGATCGAAAAAAAAATATCTTTCTCTCCCCTTTCTTTCCTCTTTCTCCCACTTATCTCACTTTAAAAAAAAGCCTATGTCCGTCTTCAGGGTCCCAACTAGCATCAGGGAGGCACTCCGGTTCCACCGGATGCCGACCTACCTTCGTCGTGTGGTCGGGGCATATCTGACGGACAGGGCCGTCATCTACCCCGGTCGCTCTGGAGAGTGGAACCGGCGAGAGATGTCGTGCGGTGTCCCACAGGGATCGGTCTTGGGGCCGCTCCTGTGGGACATCGGTTACGACTGGGTGCTGCGTGCCGACCTCCCCAGCGGCGTCAGCGTAGTTTGCTACGCTGACGACACGCTCGTTCTGGCTCAGGGGGGGTCGCACCAGGCGGCGGCCGACAACATGACACGCGGGGTTGCGATAGTCGCGGAGAGGATCCGGCTACTGGGTCTCGAGGTGGCCTTGCACAAATCCGAGGCCATGATATTTCATGGCCGCGGAAACACGCCACCGTCGGGATCCCAGTTGACGGTAGGAGCGGTTCGCATCGGCGTCGGGTCGACGATGAAGTACCTGGGAATCATCCTCGACAGCCGGTGGAATTTCGTGGAGCACTTCCGATGTTTGGCTCCCAAACTCGAGCGGACGGGGGCTGCTTTCAAGCGGCTCCTGCCCAATCTGAGGGGGCCAAACGCCTCCTGCCGTAGGCTCTATGCCGGAGTCGTGCGGTCCATGGCCCTTTACGGGGCCCCGGTATGGGCGCGTTCTTTAGGGCGGCGCGCCGCCCACTACCTGAACGCGCCCCAAAGGTGGTGGCCATACGGCTCATCCGGGGCTACCGCACGATCTCCGGCGAGGCAGCGAGCCTCCTTGCCGGACTGCCACCGTGGGATCTGGAGGCGATAGTGCTCGCTCACCTGTTTGAGTGGCGCGCGGAGGCACTACACCGGGGGGAAACTCCGCTGCCGCAGCAAATTGCCGCTCAGCGGACAGACCTCCGGTGCGATCTCATGGTGGCATGGAGAGAGCGACTGTCGCAACCCCGTGCAGGGCACGCCACAATAGTGGCGGTAAGACCCCTCTTTGAGGAGTGGTTGGAGAGGCGTCATGGCGTCCTCACCTACCGCCTGACGCAGGTCCTCACCGGACACGGAAGTTTCGGGAGGTTCCTGCACATAATCGGGCGGGAGGAAACGCCCGGGTGTCACCATTGTGACGATCGCCCGGAGGACACGGTGGAGCACACAGTGGCGATCTGCCCAGCGCGGGCGGAGCACCGCCGTGCCCTCGTGGAGGCGATCGGCGGCGGCGATCTCTCGCGTCCGGCCCTGGTCCAGGCCATGGTCCGGAGCGAGAGGGAATGGGAAGCGGTCACCTCCTTCTGCGAAGCAGTAATGCTATTGAAGGAGGAAGCCGGGCTTTTGAGGGAGAGAACCTCAAACCAACCCAGCCGCCGCGGGAGACTCCCGGCCACCGTAGATGCGGGCCTGTGGACGGTGAGCAATGGGTAGCTCACCGTCCGTCCGTCGATTGACGACAGGCCGTGTCGACGGCGCGTTCGTGTTTCACGCGCCTCAAAGAAATGTCAGCAAAGCAGAGGGGCTTGCCAGAGCCTCCGCCTGCCGGGGTTGCGGGTTGTTCGAAAGAGATACCGCGGCCCTGGAACGTAAAGGGCAACAGAAGGAACATGGGTGGGTTTTAATCAGTAAAAGTCTGACATGCCCCCCCGCTCCGCCCAGAGCGGGGGAAGTCATTTGATGATTTCCCACCCGAAAAAAAAGGGTCCCGACTATCTCTGTACCAAAATTCATCAAAATCGGTTGGGTCTTTAGGCGTGAAGCTCACATTATCGTATTTCGCACGGAGTGCTCAATAGTCGAGTGGATGCTGTCTACTGTCATCTCCGTGTGTCCGGGGAGAAGAAAGTTCATTTGAATAGTTTTTAGATGTTTAGATTGTAACAACGCGTTATGGATGGCAGCAAGGACAATAATTTACCGTTATTCACCTATTAAGTAGGCAGGTAGTAAGTACAGCAGGCAGCTTGGCAGGTACTTATTATGGTAATAATGTATCAATACATGCGATAAACAATACAGAAACATTCGCAATCTACTATTTACATTAAAACATAATTAATGTATTCATTTGTAGACATAATTTAAAGTAATCATACTTATAAGCTTATTCTATTCGGTCTTATCCTGAACTACAACAGCGCGGGTCCTGTCTCCCGCCACACTCACGACTGACTGATGCGCCCGTGCGAGGCTGGACAGTTATAATACTGCCATGGTTTACGAAAACTATGCCAACATTTATTTGTTTTAAATTACATAGATTGTTATTGTCGTATTAAAATTGGATGGTTTAAAAGACAAACTATTTATATTACGATACAGGAGAAAATGATTCTAATCTAACCATTTGGTATTAGATTTATCTTAAGTGACGTATTTAAAAAATGTGAATACTAACAGACTGTTTAAGCGACTAACGAACCCAGTTTGGAGAACAGAAATATTGTTTGAAGCTCCAAACAGAGTGCAAAACAGTTGCAGCGAAAAGGGTTGAACCGACATGTCTTAATGAATTTGGCTGACGGCAAATTGTATGAAGCGACATTGCATAGTGTAAGTAGTCGTAAGCAAAATGTATGAAGGGACTTTTCATCTACTGTTAGCCATATCGAAAAACGATTTAACTGCCATCAAACTGAAATTTTAGGATGAGAATAACGGCTTATGCTCCGATTCTCTGTTTTTGTGTACAGCTTAAATGAAATACTAAAAAAATATGGCAAATCTGATGTCGGATCATACATCATGTTTGAGACTTATGCACTAAAATTGCATTGTTTTAAGCGCCATAAAAGTGCTCAGAATTGTACGAAACCCGGCTCAGCTGACGCAGAAAAATTCGCTGAATCCGAATATGTATATAACTCAATATCGTCGAAAATGTCGCTTCAAACAAATAGCCTTTCACCCCTCGATGTGATTTCAGAGAAAATAATCTAATGTCAATCAATCGCACAAACGAAGTGGACAGGCTCATTTATGAAAAACCAATTGTTATTTTGTTTGGTAGGAACCTGTGCGAGTGAGTTCCACTCGTACTGGCCCGATTTTTACATCTTACGCTAGTTCTGCGATTCAAAAGCCCAACAGTTGAATTAGAATTTCAACGCAGCGGAAAGGTAACTGCCAGTTGTCTGTCACTGTCATCTTTTTCTGTCATTTCTCACGTGGAACGTGTTGTGTTGAAATCTTTTCTAAAGTTTGTTTTTAGTGTAACAGTTTAGCGCTTTCCCTATTATTCAAAATGAAGATCAAAAAGCAACACCGTAAAAAGAAGTATCTCCATAAACTGAATAGAAAGAGAATGCACATTAAACAACGTAGCACTGGCGAAGTTACCTGGTTAGCTAATCGTTCCATTTGTTGTCTATTTTCGTGTTTGTTAGTCTTGTTTTAATGAAAATTTTACACTTACAGTAAACCAATTAAAGACGCCTGGGATTTTAAGAAGTCTTCTCTTCGCAATATGAAAGAAATGGGCCTTGCCAGTGATCCCAATAAAGTAATCAAGATCCCCAATTTCAAACAAGCCAAAGTAAGAGAAGCTAAGAAGATTGTAAATCAAGAAGAATCTGATGAAGACAGCGAAGAGGAAGAAATCGTTGAGACAGTTGTGAAAAAAGAGGTGGTTCAGACCTTAGAAAAGGAAGCAAAAGCACTTCGGCCGAGACGTTTCATGTAAGTTTTACTATTTTTTATTTTTTTCTACAAAAATAACCTTTCTAAATAGTATTACTTGAAGAATAAAGGGTTGTTTCAATGTATTACTATTGATTGCAGCATACTATTTATCTGGTAATTTGAGTATTCTTTGTTTACAGGTTACCAAAACCACAAGTTGAATTCATAACATATTTACTAGACAAATATGGGCATGATTACAAAGCTATGGAAAGGGACAAGAAAAACTATTATCAAGAAACATGGAAACAGTTGCGGGCAAAGGTCAAAACTTTTATGGGTATTCCAAAACAGTATGGTGAATATTTAGCCTCCAAAGGACTGTTAGATAAGGAGGAAGATGATGAAGAATTGAAAACAATAGCAAAAGGCTTGGTAACAGATGATTAAATTGTAATCTTAGTTGTTAAGTGTAACTACAATGATTGAATTCTAAATTAATGTGGTACTTTGAACTGTAAATAAAATTAATTTAAGGAAATGCGTATTTGATTTACTTTAACACACACTACTTGATCAACCTTTTGCAAAACTGTCTGGAGTTCCATCCAAAGACATTTAAATATTTCATACTTGATGCCTCGTACCCAGTGTATGGGTGGAACCATAACTGGACGTAGTTATGCAAAATGGATCCAGCCATAAAAACTTACTTTTGAGAAAACAAGAGATTTAGTAAAATTGATATAGCAAAATAACAAGACCGTAGTTTGTTCTTGAATTCCTCTTATATATTGGGTATTTTTATCTACTTCCTGAATAGTATTGTTTTAATAAGTTTCATGTTAATAAATATACTTTTTTTTCAGTAAAATTGTCTTTGGATCTTTTTACAATACTAAAAATGTGGGATGGTCTTTTTGTTTTATGTTTAGGCAATAAAACACTTATAAAAATATATATGTAATCTTCGGGTAGGTAAATCCTTTGGTGCTGTTTTAAAGCGCATTCAATTTTATCAAAATCATTAGTAAAAAATTGATTTAACATACAGATCCAATGTTGTTTGGATCTTTTTTTCCTGTCTTTTAACCCGTTATTTACCATGACATGTGGTTCTATTTTAACTCTGCAATATTGCACAATATTCTGTTGGTATCATCAATGGCTTGGATATTTGTTGCATATTCAAAGTTTGTAGATGTGCCCTATAGTCATTGCTATACATAGTATTACATAGCTGTTGACTTGGCAGATTATGGATGTATATACAAATTATTATTCACCCATATGTTGGGTGGCTGGGCACTGAAAGTGTTTGTAACAACAATATGTTACCAAATGTAAAAGTTTCTAATAAGCAATGAGAAGTGAAGTCAACAGAATGAAGAATGGTTTCTACAAACTTAATGTGTTAATAGTGAGTAATAGACGAGACAAAATAGAGAAAATCATAATTCAATACTTGTTACTACTTTGTAGAAGTCGGTTTTTCTAGTGCCATAATATGCTGCTTGTTAGGTAGCTTTTTGGCACAGTGGGAGTCACAGACAGCTCACTGTGTCGAGCCTGCATGGAGGTAGACGAAGCAGTAGCCCACTGCGCTTCTGCACTGCCCAGAGGTTGCTCCATACAGGGCAAAGTACTTCGGTAACCTAAGTACTCTTTGCGAGATTGTCAGCAACACCAAGGCGCTGCTGACGTTTCTTGTGGAGCTGGGGTGGATCGAATAATATTCCCACCCATACGCAAAATACGCGCCTCAGACGTGGAGTTGCGGACATCAGCCCATTATACAATACAATAGGTAGCTTTTGTCTCAAAACAGCTTGAATGGCATTATTACCAATGTCCACTCTAAGTCTTAAATCTCATTGGTTTCAGCATTTAATACTCTTTTAGTACTAAAATTAGAGGAATATTATGTTTCAATGTGCAACACAAAGAATGAACAAAGAACATTCAGAAATATGCTGGGAAAGTTTTTAGGTATCGTATAAACTTATTTCCATCATAAAACAACATTATAGTTTCCATATTTTATTGCGTTTTACAGTCACTGGGGATATCTTTAATAGGTTTCACTTTGCTTAACTCTTGAAACCACTCTTTATCCATATCCAGCAGTGGCTGAGGCTTTTTATACTGAAAAAATATAAAACATTTAGGAAGACGAAAAATATATTTTGAGTGTGTGATTAAAATGGTACCTAAATGGATTTGTCAGATTAATAGCAACATTTGCAAAAGGATACAAATAAGCTTAGCATTTGCAAGTGATTCCAGATGTTGTAAGTGTTATTAATAGAAAGAAATTTTACTATGTAATTGTTTTTGGTAAAAAGAAGAAATGTATTTCAAATGCAGAATGTTTGATTGACAAGAGCCTTTTGTCATAAGAAAATTGGGGTTCACTTTTTGGTAGTCCTTTACATGAACCGGTTCGAGTTGTTTTAATATTACCTTTTGGTTTTTTTACATTAAAAATGAAGTGATACAAAATCAGTGTTTCCTTGTTGAGGGTATAACGTCCTGTGTAAACATGGAAGATTTTAACAGTAAGTTTCAGTGTTGAAAGATAACTTACCATAATAATCAAGGTATTAAATGAGTGTTGACTTTGAATGTTTGCTTGCTCTAAGGGTATGTTTAGTCTATCCAGTTCAGGCACTTGAAGTCTCTTAAAGTATTTTTTATTTGTGGTGCGAATGATGATGCATCTTTCATCATTGTTGGCACTGATGGAGTAAGTTTCAATAGGATAGGGAAGGTTTCTGATTCTCCATTCCAAGTTTATTCTTGTGTTACGTCTTGTCAGTATTGGCTGTAATGAAAAATCATGATTATTTTAAGTTGAAAACAAAACAAAAATATTTGTGGTTTGGTTTATGAAATGAGAAAATGGCGTGAGTATTACTATTCGTAGATTTTATTAAGTAATTCATACAACCAAGTACCAGTAAGTGGGTATAGTAGTAGTACCTGGTAGAGTATTTAAATTACTCTCTTAGTAAGTGAGGACTTCTAGTGTTCGGTTCTGAGAAACATACCTGATCCTTACTCTCCATGATGTCTGCTCCAGCACCTTCAATGCGAGGAGTAGCATCAGGAATCGGGTCACCGATCTCTACATCCCACTTTCCGTCGCCGCCGATTTTCCCCTTCACTTTCCAAGCTCGGCGAAGTAATACCTGCGTGTCTACATTGTACTCTTCCACCATTTCCTTGTCATCTTGAAACTTGTAGTGAATCTTTTTTAGTTTATCCTCCTTCATACACGATTTCTCTGCATCGAGCAATGAACGATACCAAATGGTGTTCCTGAACATTATTGAACCGCTGGCGCTGAGACCTCTAATTCGTTTTTGGTTACAATATACACCTTTATCGTGGTCTTCGATCAAACGATTTCTTTTCATACTGTTTCTATAGTAACCATGTAATGTGCTTGTTTACTGAAAACAAACTTTTTGGTAGTTAACCTCTTTCTTAACCCATGCCTAATTGTGTATCTATCTAACAAGTTACGCCCTCATTAATTTGTTTCTAAGAAACATGTTATTTATACAGTAAAACAATACTCCAATTTAATCAAAAGTAAATAAAATAAATATAACGAAAACAATTAAAATCATAAAATGTCAGTGTTGTTTATGGTTTTTGTAAGGTGGTGGTCAATATAATACCAGCCTATAGACCCACGGCTGGGTAAATGCCTTTTCTCATAATTGATCATCACGCTTGCTCAAGACGGTTGGTGATTTTAGACATATTAAATATAAGTTTAGGTTTCCTCACGATGTTTTCCTTCACCAATATCTGTGAAGACCTAGACAGTGTACCCATATAAAAGCCACACAATGAAAAAATTCTCTTTGCTGTCCTCCACCAGCGACGCCCTAAGCCCACAACGAATGCCTTTAGCGTGTAGTCGCTTAGTTTGTTAGTTTTTGCCCTGGCTATAAAATATAAAAAAATAAATTCTAGAGAGAGCCTCCTCAGGTATTGGTCGAGGCTCTTGGCAATTATGCCATTGGCAGATATGACTATCGGTACAATGATCGCTGAGTCCACATCTCACATGTCGACAACCTCGCGAGCCAAGTCAATATACTTGATTTGCTTATCTTTCTCGGCTTTCACGAGGTTCTCATCATGCGGGACTGTTATGTCAACAATCATTGCGCGCCGGTCTGATCGATCCACCACCACTATATCAGGCTTGTTGGCAACAATAGTCCTGTCAGTGATGATGGATCGATTCCAGTACAATGTGATATTGCCATGTTCGAGAACTGGGTCGGGCTCATACCTGTAGTACGGCACTTCCGATTCCACAAGGTTATATTTTAGAGCAAGTTGCTGATGGATAATCCTGGCTACAAGGTTGTGTCTATGCAAGTACTCTCCGTTAGCTAGACGAGAACAACCGGAGATAATGTGTCGAATTGATTCACCCAGACGGTGGCATGCCCGACATATTATGTCAACCGTATTTTATCTTATTATTATCGTAGGTTGAAAATAAATCTTCGTTTATTACTAATATTACTGTGGTGGGTGTGAATCGATAGGTCTCAAAAAATGATATCGAGGTTTCGTAAATACTTTTTTGTCAAGTTAATGATTGATGAGACATTTGCTTAGGCGACAAACGATTAGTTCCAATATCAGCCGCGCGTAGAATTATGGTACTCACCTAATGCTAAGTTGAAAGCATAGACAAAATAATATTTATAACTAACTCAAGGCTTTAACTATTTGAATTCATTTCATTACATTAGTTATGTTTTAAAATAATATTTTAGTTCCTTACTCTGAACCATTTCATCGTTCTTCAAGAGTATAAACCAATAACAAGTCAAAAACGTTTATCGCAACAAAAACAAAGCACTGGACGAAAGCAAAAAGTCATAAGAATTGACATTGACAACCGACAACCTAACATAGCTTTAGGTTATGTTTGGTAAATTATTCGATAAATTATTTCAGTTTTAAAATTCCTTGATTTACTAGCAATTATTACTATTGAATTAGTAATTGAACTTTTACAAGATGCCGCCTGCTATTCCTGATAGGTTCTTTAAATTTATACTTGTAATGAAGTCTCTGTAAACGCTCGCAATGTTGTTATGATTACTATATTTCTGTTAAATTATATTCCAGGTGGATACCATATAAAGCCTGTGGGAATGTTATCGAAGGTACCAGGTTTGTCTGCTTCAAGGTACCTCTGAAAAAAGTACGTAACAATTTTGATTTATTTTGTAAACATGATTGATGTTAGTAACATAAGTACTAGTTAAGCTACAAATAGAGTATTATAAAAATACTAGGAATAACAAATAAAATCGTCATGATAGAAAACCTCTGTGTTAAATTGGAGTCTGGATACTTGCCTGACGAAAAGCAAACTTTGTCTTGATCACTGTAATTGAAACATAGCTGGTCAAATGTGGGTTTACTACTATATGCCTTCACTTTAGGGAAATACGAGCATGGTGTGATACTGTTATTTATAATAATAGATAGGATACTTCGTTATCACTGACAATAAACTGGTGGAAAGCTTCATAGCTTGTTCTGCCTCAAAGTTGTGTGCTTTTCCATCTTTTCCAAACCGTTCTTCATTGAGTGTGCTTCAGGGTTCCACAAGCTCTTTCCATCATGTCCCTTTTTCCTTTCACACATTCGCACAAAGAGCTTTGCTACAACCTTTCATCTACACACTGACAAGGTTTGGAATTCTCCCTGCTTCTATCCCTAAGCTCATATAACCCGCACTAAGTAAGTTGAGAGTTAACAGGCTTCTTTCGGGTTAGCTTGTCTCATTGAGTTGAGTTCAAGAGCAACTTCATTTAAAATAAGTTTTTTTTTATTTCTAAATCAAATGGGTCTCATCCATGCGAAGAGAAAACAGCAGTAATACTGCTAACACAGTACACTATGGTGTAAAGATCAGATGAAAACAATTATTTTTCCAAATGGCTTTCAATTCCTCGATTTGTGAATGTTTTACCAACCCTAGGCAACACCATACATGAGTGGTAACTAATATAAGGAGTTTTCTGTTTTTTTTAAAAAACCTTGCTGTTGTTTTAGATATAATGTATTTAAGATAGAGCATTATTTTAAAAATGATGTCATTGACCATAGAATCACTCTACTAAGGCATTGGTACTTTTCAGTTGTTAGCATTCAAAATCAACTCAAATATTTTTTTTGGGTTTTATGGTTGCAATATTGTACTAAATTGTTTAGATGTTTAAAATTTTGATGGAATTAAGACATTTAATAGTATTATAAATCACTGCCATCTGTTAGCAATTTGTGACTAATGTTCATTAGTTTAAAGCACTTTACAATAGATGGCGCAACAAGACTATTTTGTGGTGGCAGAACTTTAAAGATAAAAATGGTTAAAATTTCCTTCCTAAAAAAGATACGAGTTGTTTGTAGTTAGTACATTAATTTGAAATCTATTCGAATTAAATTATTCCATTAAAATTTTTCCCTTAATTTATCTTTGGCTAAGGCATCATGGACATGGCAAGTAGTTCCGTGAAGACAAATCATAAAAAAAAATAAAGAGGAAACAGAAATATCTACGTTTGAATAAAATAAACGCCAAAGAACACGTGACCGCGTTTCCTCTGAAATAGGCTAGGGAGGCCAGGCATAAGATACTTATCTCGAATTGTAAGGGATTCTATTTTGTACACGAATCTGGTTTACTTATATTAAATCGTTCAACGTGCTTTTGAATACAACGCTTCTCTTCTGTTCTTGTCAAATGAGTACTAGTTTGGTACTAGCCAACTTTCAACGCTACAGAGATATAACTTAAACGGTAGCATTTGCACCTGCATTAGCAGAGGTAAAGCCGACAATGAAATGCATTATTGGTCCATAAGCGCGACGCACAATGCGTGTTTGTATAACTGTCCGTCTGCCTGGGCGTTCACTTGACCGTACCACAGTTAGATGGCAAACAGACTCTTGACGATCTGTGTTAATTTGTTCTGCATAGCGCTTGCATCGTGGCGATATCAGCCGAGTGTTTGGCTTGCCTCTCGAGATCGCACGATAATCGATCGGTGCGGTATATCGATTATTTGCGAGCTGAATCGTTTCAGTGGCCCAGATACGCTCACCTAATAGATTGTTTTATATTATTTATTTTACAAACGGATGTGGCATACCGAGAACATAGGTCTTAGTTTAGATCTATTTTCACTGTCAGGTGAAAAGTAGGTTGAAGCCTTGAAGGTCGATGTTTGAAACTCTTCGATTGAGGCATTTGTTTTTATGTGTGTGTTTTTTTTTGTAAATAACAAAAATAAGGTTGGAAACATTCATTACTGACACTGGTCAACTTGCAATCCAATTTGAAAACGTTGAAATCAAATCGCGCATCTTGTTACTATTTCTACGGACACGATATGAAAGGCAATTGAACAGCACTCTCTTCAGTTTAATCGGTAGGAAGTTCTCCAGGTTTCGCCACTTGACACAAAAGATTAATACTACGCCGTATCAGCCTCCATATTTGTTGAAACTGTGGGCTTAACTCGCCACGATATTGTTACAGTCAACAAAACATTCTCAGTAAAGTAAGTACATGAGCCATGGTGCCTTAATCGAGGCGCTTGAGCAATGTTTCGGGAAAGAAATCATGAGAATTAAGGTTGAGAATTTTTATGTTTGTTTGCACTAGTTTGTATGTCGTGTAGTTTGTGTCAAAAGCTTACTTTCGTGTTCTAATTCACACAGTTCAGTTCATGTTTCCTCAAAAACTCATGACATTAAAGAAAGAGCTAAAAAAATGAGTGAAAAAAATTACATACAATGCGGCATCTAAAGAAAAGTTTATTACAGCGCACGAATGTTTGAACAATACACGTAATCCTGACAATTCAGGGCGGATTGCGGAGCCAGGCTCTTCAACTATGCCGGTCAAACCTTGATGCGAGGATTGCGCGCGTGCCACTATGTACGCGCGCACCCCAACTAAGGTTTGAACCTAAAAACTGTATAAGCTGTATTGATTTCGAGACTTAAAACTTTTAGTTATTGTCTTATACTCGACGGCGTTCGTGTTCCAAGCGGGCCTGCCTTTGTTGCGGGTTGTTCGAAAGAGAAACCGCGGCCCCGGAACATAGTGGGCCAAATAAGGAACATGGATGGGTTTTAGTCAGTAAAAGTCTGACAGTCCCAGAAGCGGAAGGGAAAGTTGTTTGATGATTTTCCATCGGTAAACAAAAAAAAGTTGTTTTCAATTCAAATTATATGATATGTATTGATATCCAGATCTGAAGTCTGAATATTAAATTATTGTAAATCAAGGACAGCGTCACACGAAGGTCATGATAATAAAAATCAGAAGTCATCTTCAAGCCCCATTTTACGGTTTTTTTTTTCTGAGGCGTGATCTAGACACTGCACAGTTTAGTAAACGCTTACCGGTTAATAAGGCCCAAACGATATCGCGGAGAGTTTCTCTGATACGCGCTCCTGTTCGCAGACAAATGGTTGTGCAGTACGTCTTTTGATGTCACCCTCAGTCTTGAAATCGACTATGTGGATTAGCACCTTTGAGAATTTAACTGGTTCATTAAGCATTTGGTCATCTCCTGTTATGCATAGATGTGAGTTATTTCAAAAGACTTAAAAGCGAGTTTTAAACTTAACTTTTTGCCAAAATAAGCTTTCATCCCGATATTCACGACGACGTATTTTGGCTTTATTTGCCGAACCGCGTGTCATAATATTTGTTTGTTACAAAAGAAACGGGTCCCAACATCGAAAGGACTAATCCCGTATTTGATAAAGCAGCGGGTGCCTCGCATGCCGCTCTATGAATACTTGATTCTTTTTATCTATACATCTTTTGATTCTATTTTCGAAATATAGCCCTTTATACGGTATCCGTGGCGCTTTGATTCCGTTTCTTTATTCAACGGTATCTGGCTATAAATTAAGATAGTTTTGTTCTCTTTGAGTTATAAAGGGTATTACGGTAATGGCAATCGGTAGGTGTAATTTGATATCATTCATGGATTCACAAATGTTACTTTATTATGATTCACTATCGACCTTTGCTTTCTCATCGTTAGGCTGAACTCTTATCTAAATAATTTTGAGAAACTTTTCTATGCTACCTTTTAACTATTATCTAAGTAATGTATTCATGATAGTTTTTATTAGGACATATTTTAGATTCAAATGCTACGTTTGCAAAATCTTTTCTATAGGAAACGTCCGTCATATTGGGAATTCTACCGCCTTTATAGACCGTTTAGTCACATTTTCGGATTTCGGATTCATTATAATTATGATGAATGATGACAGTTACAAGGGCGTTTGCTATTCATCCAGGTGGCAGATGGCACCTTTTCGGCTTGTCATTTATTTGGCTCTACGTCTCCGTGCTTGAGCCGACATTTAAGTGAGAGTTTATTTGAATGTTGAGAGATCTTTAATATTCGTCATACTGTTTTGATACTGTGATCAGTATTTCTTTTGATCTTGTGTCGTGTTTTGACTTTCATCACTAAGAGCGATGCAGATGTATTGAACAGATGCCAGACGTAACACATTGTATCAATCAGTCAAATATTTCAACGGGCCAGCATAGCAATATTTTCTTTTCGCAATATATTTTTACGATATCACTTCTAGGGCTGGCGAACACAATTAGTCCGTGACTTTGATGTACGCTTATGGGTTCATTATGCGCACACGAAGATATAAAGTTTTAAGCGACAGCTATTTTTTACTGCGCTCGCAGTAATTTTGTTTTGACCGGACTTATGAGCTGGACCAGAGAAAAATAAAGCTGTCATTCTCTATCTATATATTTATTTTTACGAAGTATCTTTTGTGTTATATGGAGCTTATTAATGTGCTGTTGCATCGATCAGCCTCAGACCTCCCACACCTGAAATAATATCTCTACTCAAACAATTAGAAAGAAACGATTAACTTTGACTTTAGTGTGAAAGTGTCAATCGGTAATGCATTATCCGATTTAATGTTATTGACCGATATCTCACATCTTTAATCGATTTAATGGGTAATTGCTATGCCGTTGTAATAGCTACGAAACTAAATCGGTGTGAGTATCGATACGTCTCCGGTTTAATGTGTAATGTGTGGTCCTACGAACCTGTGAAATAATATTATAGAAGAAAGTCATATACAAGTATTGGATCCAGAAAAACTTCTGAGAACTGGGTGTGTTCCTTTCGTAATATATTGTACGTCTGGTTTTGTTTTACATTCTCACTATTATGACAGGACGCCATAATACGACATGATTATTACGAAGTATCCGTTGTAGTATCGGATTTCAGTTTTTGTCCTTTTATGATCTACGTGGATGGCATCTATTTTTATTACTTTTCGTTGTCTAGTCCTGTCGCATTACGAATTCTTTACTTAAACTCATAAAGAGACATAATTTCGGTCGCTTCAGAAATGACCAACTTTATTGCACCGTGATTGGTCTAAAACGATTCATTTACACATTTTATAGGACACCACGCTTCAGTATCGGTGTGGAAATCTGAATCGGGAATGGTGTTGCATTTCTCTGGCCATCAGGCCAAATAAAAAAGTCATAAAACGATGACAGGCTTGGGAACACGGGGTAGTAATGTAGGTCGATATCGGCCGTTTATTTTATTGAGCCGACAACAGCGAAAGTCCCAATACGTTGCACTTATCGTTTATCGGCATGTAATGATATAGCGTTACACGCTCGTAAAACAAACTAAAAACTAGTCCGACCTCCGCCGTATTAAGGTCGGGTTGAATTAGTTCTCGAACCGTGTTGAATATTCATCAGGGTGTAAAGGATTCAGTAATTAATAAAGAAACCGACCGAGCGTCAGTAACGAAGGTGTTACGAGCGGACTTCAATCATTCTTCAGCGCCAGGTTGATCGACGTCCCATAACGGCATCCTTTGAAACACAACAAGGTTCCGCATCACACCCGCCAAAACGACGCTTTTGTTAAATGATTTAGAAACGTTGAGCTCACCTTACCATCCTTTCTAGAGCCAGTTACGGCTCAATAATATTCTTGTGGATATCGCGCCTGAATTGACGTAAATCATGCTCATCAGAAGACACTTTGGACAAAAGATACTTTCTAATTCAGCTTTATTCGTTTTGTCCCCTACGTCGCGTTGCACCACGGTTTCAATCGCCCGATTGTTTGGCATTGTCCGCGAAATTACACCTCAATTATACGTAGAAATTCAGAAAAAAAACCGAGACTTCTTTGTATTTGAGCAAAGGGAGGGCAATAATTTATTCTCCGTCTGGTTTCCGGCTGGCGTCAAACGGTGGGCTTAGGGGCTGTTCGGGAACCCATGTGTTTACTGTAGGTACTGTGTGTATCTATTTGTTTTTTTTTAAGATAAAGACTTGAAATGAAATAAATTGATCTTGTAATATATTAATAACATAAAATAGGGTCAGTTATTATAGCTTAATATGCTTGGATTGATATTACACGAGTACTTAGGCAAATGTCTTGATCATGGCGCGTGGTAATTGGTAATTAGTATCGATGTGCTAAAATCGAGTCCGCCGCGGAGTCGATTAGCATTGTATTGATTGCGTCGCCGATAGCGGTGGGCAGTGTTAATGGCCTCTTATTTAGCGAGCTGTTTGATCTTAAAATAGCCGTTTGGGAACACTTTGTTTTTGTGATCTATGCATTTTTGGTGTGATAATGTGTAAGCTAAACATCGGTCGTCGTACATAGTCTGCAACGTATATGATTGCGTCAAGTTTAACGTACTTACTGTTGGTGTAGTGCTGTCATCATTTCATTTTTGCTGGTTGTGTTATGATATTTTTTCTCATAAAGAATCATTACGGTGATGTCACCGACGGTTTCTGGACACGATAATCGTGATGGTAACGCCCTGTCTGCTATTACCATGTTAAGTTATGAGCTCATTTATTTAGCCAGTTTAAATTTTTTGATCGTTTTGTTAGTCATTGTTAAGAGGGGTTGACATTAAGCGGTCTGTGGGAAATTGATATACGATTATTAGAGTCGACAATTAATAAATGTGTGTATTATCGGGCGCCTCGCTGCAGCTGTATAGGGATATACGTGGTAGAAGTGAAGGGACCCCTACGGCGACGGCATCGGCACCGCGCCTCGACTCCTGCTAATCAATGCCCGTTGATTGCCAATTTGCGCCGTGATATATCGCCGATTCCTGCGTTTAATTGTCTGGGATATAAACCAACGACTGCACTGTAGGCAAACATTGCGTGTGATTTCAATTAGTTCCTGATAAATCATTAAACCGCAATTCAACCAAAAGAAAACTTTTCCTGAATAACTTCTAGGTGCGCATTAAATCAATTTCATTCTAATTGTTTGAACATTCTGACGTCCTCCAATTAGAGTTAATTAAAATTTATGGTATGTAACAAGTGAATTACGAATTAAACTCATATCTACGTACGCTCCCCATTATAATTGACACAGTTTTGTTTATTGATTTATTCGTGCGTCTGGAATTTATGGTGCTTCCTGCATTATGGTAGTGTAGAGAAAGTGTGAGTTTTCATTACGTTGGCCTTATTTTTGGTCGTATAAAGGGACCACCATGCGATCCCTACTGAGGAGATATCCTCTTTATTATGAACAACTGTGTACAATGCAAATGACAGCCGGTGGGTGGCGCAGTTTATGCGATCCTCAATCAGTGACGGTTGTTCGGCGCACGCGCCGGCTACGAATTATACCACGAATTATTATTGGCACTATTTGTCGCAATGCGCGTCCCGGAGGCATTTCTATTACGTTGCATTTGTTATGGATGGACCACCAAGTTTAAGTGCGCTTCAAAAATGTTGCTTTTAGCTGTTTGTTTTTTATTAGGATCATTATTTCAAGTAAACTGTTGGTTAGCTTCGGTATTGTGCAATAAATTCAGACTGCTTTTTTGACTCTGACTCTTGCTTGTAGTTTATTTATAAGAAGACTTATGTAAGTTTTATCTAAACCTACGCATAACTTTCTTTAATAAATACTCGCTTTTTTCTCGAGGACAAATTGTCATTAATTAAGAATTATCTACGATTACCATTTAGCGTTCAAAGTAAACTGAATATTTATTTATGACCACAGTCTTAGGCCCGTCAGAGCCACGCCATGATTGTACCCGTATCAATTACGCAGATCGGCTGATAAACCAGCGATAAATTATCTGTGGCCATACGATAACATCTCCTAGTTCTCCCTGTGATCAGAGGCAGCCATCTTAAACATTTTTGTTCTTTGTCGATGATTTACTGAAGGGGTTATGAAGGCTACCTGTCATTGATCAAAATGGGGTGCAGTGAGGAATTTAAGGAATTCGGTATATTTGAAAATTAGTTGAACCATCTATTCAACCGGTTGAGTAACAAATTACTGAGCAGGAACTCCAAATAAATAAACAATTTCCAAGGGTATCGTAATTCACAAGAAGCAAAACAAATTCCCCCTTTGAAATGTTATCAAACACGTAGAATAAGTGTTAGTAAAGTTCAGTTTTTTCATGACCAAAAAGAACTTTCACTATACAACAATTGGACACGAACAAACAAAATAATGATCCATCTGGTACGACCAGCCTAAATAAAGGAACCTTAACACAGCGACCTATTAAAGTCAATCGACCGCCACGTGGTACTAATTCTCGTGTCCAGACCGCGTGTTTGTAAAGGTGCACAGACAAGACCACACAGTAAGCAGGCAATCACCTGAACATCGCTCACCCCGCTCCCACTCTCTGTAATCACGCCATCATTACTTCTAATGACGTGTTAACGTTGCTTTATGGGAATGCCAAACATGACGTTCACATTTCGGTCATTTACATTTGTTTGTCGACTATCTTCGTATTGTTTGCCTTCGTCTCTAGAACAGAGGGCGGCGTTTCGGCCAGCCACCGGTGTGTTTAAGGCATTTTTAAGTGCAACGTGGTTTCGGGTTATGTTTAGATTTTGTACTGTCGCTTCTGTCTTTGTGGCCTCAAATTACCTTGGTTTATTGGTTTTATTTGTTACTAGCTCTTGAATACGGCTTCGTGTGCATAATTTACGATCAGGTTTTCTTTGATGAAATCTTCTGACTCTTCTATTCCAGCGCAACCTTCAGTATCTTATGAGCCGCGGCTAGCGTTATGGCTTAATCGGAATTCAATATGTCCAGTCCATGAATACCTTTTCATCTTTATCATGTTGAAATTACACATAACTTGATCCAAGTAAATCCTATTTAATTTAATGCTCGATCGATCGTTTTATCTCTTTAAAGTACTTTTTACATAACTAGCATATATCTCAGTGTAGTTTTTATTAGTGTAACACTTAAACAAGTAAACATAAAAAGAGGACCGAACAGAAACCGTTAGTCGGATGATACAGGCGTAGAGTTATCATACCGAGATAGTGTACCCCTCTCAAACCGCATTTCATCGAATTCGTTGGAAAACTCATGATTAAGATAGATGTTTTCTATTACAATTTTGTTAATAACTTCCAATTCATTGATGGGCTTATCAATAGCTTCATCAGGGTTAGGAACATTAACTCGTGCGGCTTCTTATTCACATCTATTACCAAATATGCTTGCGGTAGTTAGTGTATACAAAAATACGACTGGTTAGGAACACCCACGGATTTCCACCTTCCGGCTAGTGTTAATACGTCCCTGTTGATTTTGTGGCTACACCACATTCTTTTCATTGTGGAGAAGACCAATAATGCCCCTTATTTTTAACGCAGTAAAAGTTCCACTAGCTCCAGAGAAACTTTGTGTGCTCGCAAGCCTTGCCTAATTCACACTATGTATTTAGCTGAACTTTGTGAAACACAACAAAGATGTAATCATGACTGCGGTAATGCATTTTTTTCGTGTACTTAAAGACATCCGTCGCAATGCAGATGTTAATCAAATTATCAATGCAGACTTCCGTGTTATTATTTAAAACAGGTTTCTTTTCGTCTTCTCTTAATAGGCTACGACATGTCCCCAAAACAACAGTGCTAATTTTTAGAACAAAGTAAAATCTTTATTCATGTCTTTGATAGTAATGTCCGGATTTATAAATGGAATTATTAAAGCTTTACGTACACGCACTTAAATGAATCGATTATTATGTATTGAAAAAGTCCATATTGAGCTGTCGGCGGTGTCCGTTAAACAGTGCAGTCACGTTCCTTATAAAGAATATTGGAAAAAATCTATAAAAGCTGCAACTCATAATAGGTAGTGGTCACGAAGGTGCTTGGTATTGTCCGAGGCGCCAGCAGTTGATGCTACCCGCTGCGATACCTTTCCCCTACCAGTTTTACTTGAGCCTTTCCTTCTCCCCAGTCATTCTTCCCAAATGAATATGTAGTGAGTGTTGGTTTTTGTGCTAGAGATCTTTTAAACTGGTCTCGTTTACCCCGGGACATTGAAGCTCGTCGATTGAATTCACACCCGCAGTTCCCGTGTCCCCTCCTCGTTATAAATCAAACGCAGGTATGATTCCGTCTGGGGCAGTCGTGTGGAATGCTGCAAACCCTTGCGGGGGCGATTCTGCAACGATGCCTGCTATTATGCTCATTTTTTGGGGATGTTTTAATTACGCACACAACTCAACTTTTTATGCGTTTGCGTGGAATAAAATGTTTGTCTAAAACATGATTTTGTCTTATAGCTATTGAGTAATTTATTGTTCCTTTAATTCAAAATTCCTCAGACATTTTGAAAAATAACCTTTGTAATGTTATTTGATCGATAAATTAAAAGATCAAACTAATAAAGATTTAATTTTTTTGAACAGAATGTGTCGTGACCGATGTCTGAAGTCTGTTTTCATAAACAAGTCTTAGAAGCAATAAAAAAATGGATTATTTTTAACAACGAATAGAACCACCGATAATAAATTATTAGATTAACGTAACGGATAATAGAACTGCATGATTATTTTACCCGGGCGTGTAGAATGGTTAATTTCAATAAACTAAATTCATCTTATGACATTAACGTTTCTCAAAGCATTAGGGTCCAATATTAGTTTAACCTCGTTTCTTTTCTTTATTAAATGTGTCACGTTCGTAATACATCGTGGAAGTGTCTCGGCTCGACAATGAACTTGCCAGTCAGCCGCGGCCCATGGCTTCTCACACAGACGCGATTTACTATGCCGTGAACCCTCCTCACGTGTGACGGGACTATGCATTTGTTTGTCCGCAGCTGCGGTGCCGACAACATATTTATTGTGCTCATTAACCTTCAAGAACGCTATTTAATTGTTGGCCGTTTTTTATTCACTTCACCTCTGACCCGTCCACGACTTATTGCTCCCCGGCCTCACTTTGAAAGCGAGAACTGGATGTTATTTATTATCCTGAGTCGAGGATGCGTGTCGCTTCTATCTTTGTGGCGCTTGTGAGCTCGTCTTTATGATTTATTGAGTTTATAAGGACGTAATTATGGCCTCACGACTCGGAGTGCGGCTTGCTCTTCAAACATGTAAAATACGGTTAACCGAGAAAATGTTTTCTCACATTAATCATTTAACTACTGAAAACTGTTGGTTTCATTAATAAAATTTGGTACATCCGTTCCAGAGACATTAGAATTATTATTGAGATCAACCTAAAGTCGAGGAGCTTGTGGCTAATTTATAATAGCCACTCGGGTCTTTGGGATCAGCCGCGCTTGTCTAGGTTGGGCTGTGGATGGGTGAAAACTTATTGCATACCCAGTTTTCTTCCTCGGAAGCCTCGAAAAGCACGTTAAGCCGTTAAGCCCGGCTGACATTTGAAGATCTTTGACAGGTAGTGACCCGTTGTAAGGCTAACAATGCAATCAGTCTTATCACGAGATATCGTATTACCCAGTACTAACTGGACTGTGCTGTTCATATTCATAGTTGCTCCATGAAAAATACTGATATTCAGCTGCATCTAGTGAGTCAGGAAGCCGAACCTAACTAGTTAAGACCAGATAGTGTTTTTTTTTTGGATAATTTTGTATTTTATTAAAAAGATTGAAAAATTCAGTTATTTCGTGTTCAGTAGAATTTCAACATTATATATTATGCTAAGCAATTTAGGCAGTTAACTCAACAGTATTACTCAGGTAACATGAGAAATGTACTAAAAGCCATAAGGAAATTTAGCTTACGTGAAATCCTAGACGTTTTTATTTACTATCTACACGAGCAACAAACAGGATCTGTCCATTCACAAGTAGTTTGTAGTGAGATCCGCCGCCACGAGATAATGAAGTCCTGGGCAATATAATGCGATGGAATATTGACCAGGTAATGTGGAATATATTCGTTGCGACGATATTGTCAAATGACCATCTATTTCTCACGCAGTATGAGCCTCTACTCGTGGGGGTCTAATATCTATAGCTAATGATCAAAACACACGGTTCACAGGAATTTGTGTATACAAATGTGTTTATTGAATAATAAGCCTGTTGCGCAATTTAAAATGTTACTACTTCTTGAGGATTATGACGGCACTCATGTATATTTTATAGCGATGTAACGTCGCATTTTGCTTTGCTTCCCTGTGCGACTGTCTTTTGATGTTTTATTCACACTCGTAAACTGATCGTTTGATAACTTTTGTTATGGGTTCATGTTTAACTTTATATTCTTTGGTATTTCTGCGGCTTCGGCATTAGTGTACGCACGAGACAAACTATTTCTTAAAATTAAATTCTCTTTTGTCAGACGCTAATGTGAGCTCCGTGATAGATCATCCCGCGTTTGCTTTACATTATATTGTTACAAGGGATTCGTATCACAATGAAAATACAGCTACCATTGTTCTGGAGCTTTCTATCTAAGCGTGTTATTCACTCCGGCTTTGACGTCTTCATACGTGCTATCGGCAAGAGTAAATTGTGGTATCGTGTCGGTACCGTCGTCGGTATGGAACCGTTTATTGATTGGTATCGTAGTTTGTCCGCTGTTCACTTTGAATAAAATTCGAATTATAATTAATCACGGTTGTGCCGCGTGGGAGAGCGTCGTCGCACGCCCGACGATCTATCATATTTTGTGATAACGCCACTAGGACGCATCTCGTAAACGTATTGAGTCGATCTGGTTTGAAGCTAAGCTATGCGACAATAGTCGTGTGCAACGGTACAATGCTATTTCACACTGAGTAACCGTAAAGTCATACTTATTACTAAGATGTCTATGTAGACACGTGCCAATATTGTTATCAGCGGTTTCTGCTGCTAAGCGCATTGTAACTGGGGAGGTCAGCGTGTGTCGATGCTGTTAAGCGTTCAATTTTCCGGTCCATTAAAAGGATTCTACCGCAATGTTGCGGCGTTTCTAAAGACGACAGTGTCGATGACAACAATAAAATCGGATCATAAAGTTCCGATCGCATCCTTTGAGAGTTCCTATGCAATCTCGCCGCTCAATTTTATTTCCAATACCAGCGTAAATAGATAGGCGGGTAGATGTAAACGAGAGACACCCTGGGGCTTCGGTGGAGGCTCTTGTCAATTGAATTTGTCTGCAAGCGCTCGGTGCATTAATAGCGCACTAAACTACGTTGAATACTATTATTGATATTTTCATAAAAGCGCGCATCCATTGTGTGGTGACGACGCTCAATGCATGTCTAGTTTTAGTATATTTTCGTTATGGTATTTTGATATTTTATTGCCGGTATGGTGCACTGTAGCAGTCGGTTTTTGTATTTTTATTGACTCAGTAAATTTCGATTTTATTATTTAATCGAAGGCTTCCGATATTTTTCATAAGGTTTCAACATGAATGCGTCTTCTGCAGGTATCTTGTTTTCGCTACTCGAAATATTAATACTAATTCTATACAGGCAATGCCGCTGACAGGCCATTTGCACAAAATGAAATATCACACAAATGATCACTTGAACAACGCTTGTAAAATGTTAACATCGCAGTCTATTTGTTTGTCGCAATAACTATCCCCTTTCATCGTTCTCTTTCTCTGTCTGTTCCCACGTTCTTGACGCTTAATCACGTCTGCTCTGCGCTCGCGCCTAATATTGCACTGTAATGTGTTTATTAAGCGCCGTTCCCTTTAATGGCTCACCATTTAACATACAATGTGCAGTGGTCCGATTTGCGCGCTTATTTTCGTTGGATCCCAGTTTTTGATCCCACTTTAATATTTTTTGCGTTGGATCCCACAAAACATTATTATATATTTCCGTTGAATCCCAAATTTGAAAAATACTAAAAAAATACGTTTTATTGCCACTGAATCCCAAAAACTATTTCCGTTGGATCCCAGATGTTTAAAAACATCTGAATGCGGGTACATCCAACAACAAAATCACAATAATATTTTAAGGCGAAATTTTGTATGTATGTTTGTTATTCCAACACGCTCAAACTTCTAGACTGATTTGGATGAAATTTGGGTATGTGGATAGGTTATGTTAGAATAACGGGTGCCTGCCGTTTTTCCGAAAAGATTTGGACAAAATTTCATTACCCAAACAAATTATAGGAACCGGGAACTAGGTTTGGTTAGGTTAAAACTGTGACCTCCTACGCACGAGCCGAGCGAGCGGAGCGAGCGGTGCCGCGGCAGCGGCCGGCGAGTGCCACAAACGACTTGCATTTATAGAAAAAAGAGATTGTTTTTAGTTGTTTACCCGGAACTGAACTATTTAGATTAGGATAATTACTTATTTACAAAAAAAAGGTTAGGTTAAAACTGTGACCTGTGTGTCAGAAACGGCCACATTATATAAAAAAAATATGGAAAAATTATGACGGCAGTATTTTTTTTTTGAGCTTAGAGGCGCTTGTTTTGAAGGCGTTCATATTTATTTATTTATAAACATCACAAATAAACCTGATCATTTTTAACTCATGCCAGTCTAGTACTATTTGGAGTACATCATTTGTCTCATTTATTCCCCAGTGGCAACAATCCTAAAAAATCCAAAATACACACACGGTGTTTTTGAAATATTTAATAAAAGTAAATCACTTTTCTTCTGAAATGTACACATGTTGTCATAAAATGGGATTCAATGGTAATATCAAATGGGACCCATCGTTAATACCTAAAAAATGGGATCAAAAACTGGGATCCAACGAAAATAAATCGATTTGCGTGTTGTCCCATCGTGGATGCGGCTAAGTATCCGTAATCTGAATATTAGTAACGATGTCTAGGCACGGAATTGGCGTTGGCTTTCTGTTAAAATCTTAGGGCTTGAGTTGCTTCTGTTTTAACTGTGCTTTGAAGTTGCCTGAGTAAGATTTTATGTTATTTTTAACCTTCTTCTAAAAATGAGAAAATAACTGTACTTTCGGAATTGAATGAAACAAACAAAAGTCACAGACGGTTTTTGAGTGAAATCAATTACTTTTCTTTGAAGGGATGCTATTGCCAACGCACTTGGATGAAACCCAGACTAAAGTTTGATGTTAAATCTACTGACACATATATATCGCAGAAGAAATTAAAAGGCACCTCCACATCTTGATGTCGGTGTGTGAACTACAGTTTGCAGCTTGCTTTCTTTGCGTTTCGTCATCGCTACCACGCCATGAATAACACTGTATTAATTATGCAGCGGTTGTTTGATGACTGACTTTATTCATGAGTTGGGCACTGATTCTCATGCGTGTTGGCTCACTTCTTTTTCCATGTTGACACGGATGGTCTAGTGCTAATTTATGAGTGATTTTTTATTGCATTTAAGAGTACATACACGTTGCTATAATAAGTCTTCTGATATCATCTGTCGCGTATTAATAGTTCTATGATTTCATATGCTTTAATAAGTGCGGTGTTTATTTAAGTTTATTTTGTAGCTTAAAATAGTTACGAATTGAATAATTGTCTCGTTTAACTCCGTTTGCCCAGCTATTATGTCAACACGAATACCCTAATCACCGCGCATAAGTTGTGGATCGAAAGTGTTTGATAAATCTACCCGTGTCATCATTACCCAAAAGTGATCTACGCCTCTCATTAGCTCTTTCCTAAATAAGATATCAACCATTGATTAAGTGCCAACGCACCAGTGATTATTTTATTGCATTCCGTCGTTAATAAACTATCTGTCGATTTATGTTTAATCCGTATTACGGTATTGTCAACGGTTGTTTCCTAATTACATCCAACGTTTTACGTTTAACGGTGAAATTCCTAATTAGCATACAATCGCGAAATAATAAATTGTATAGGGAAAGTGCCATTATTACTCATCTGCGTATAAAATACATAAAATTCACTCACGTCGGTTGCGTCTTAATTAACTCTAAAGACTCTATGATTGAAAATTAATGAACATGGCATTAGCCACACGTATAAAATGTCTTGGTCGGTGTTTTTCGGGTTTTTAAATGAAGCTTTTGGGGACACAAAAATTGATAGTTCCATTCCGTTGTTTTCGTTAGTGGATCGTTAGTGTCACCGGTTGGCTCGCAGCGATGCAAATTAAGGTGTTCGGTCGGAATTTGGTTTTGATTTATGACCTTATAAAGCCGTGGTACGACGCAGGTACTTCCTCCTCGAATAATTCATGTAGGGCATTGTTTTTACCGTGGTAGAGGTAATTGATCGCACGCTTTAAAGAGCTTTTTAGAGACATTCTCGGGCATTATTTCTTACTTAAGTTTTTAGTGTTCTGGTGTAATTTACATGGATGGCATGAAATAATTCTATTTTTATGCGGGGGTGTGTCTCTGGAAATAATTATCATTCACTCTTGGTAATTTGGTGTTACCAAATACTATTTAATAACTATTGCAGAAAACTTGAGGTATTTGCAAGCTTCGGCTATATTTCATGCAAGTATTTGCGTGTCGTAAGGAGCTCGCTCGTGGCTCAATTATGGCGTTTCCTCCGTGCCTCAGAAAGCACGTTAAGCTGTTGGTCCCGGCTGACATTTGTAGATTTTTGACAGTCGTTACAGGTAGTCTGTGTCCTGAAAGTGTGACAACCAGTCTTACCAAGGGGTATCGTATTACCCTAAAATCGTACTATCCTATCTGCCCTCCACAACCCATTTAGTAAAATGGGTTGTGGAGGGCAGATAGGCAGTCGCTCCATGTAAATACTAGTATTCAGCTGCATCCGGTTAGACTAGAAGCCGAACCCAACATAGGAAAAGGCTAGGCATATGATGATTTCCGTGTCCGTTCTGTTAGAATCTGGTATGTCCTCAGTATCCGGCTAGCATTCCTTGAAACCTTATTAAGCTTATTTTAACAACTGATGTCATATCTGTGGCATTCATTGTTGATCTAAGTTCTAGTGTACTTTTGATGCGGATATTACGTGTTAATTTTAGTTTACGATCTAAACAAGGTTGGACATTGTTCTGCAAATTCCTTAACTTCGATCATTCGATACCATATTTTATTATCTTTAAAATTTATTGACTAAACACATTTTTATAGCCGCCACATCGTAAAAATTGTTTCTTGCTTATTATTTTCGTTTTAGAAACTCCCATACATATTCATTATTAAGTTTGTCAGCTAATTTTTAACCATCGTGTTGATTGAACATCGTCGTCACATAATTAATTAATTAAGGTACACATAATTGCGTCATTAATTTATATTTTAATGCTTTCTCATTTTATTACTTTATTCAAACATGCATATTCGGCTAGTTGGGAAATAATCTTAGACACGTAAATCATATTATATTGGAATAAGTTATGTAGCGAGTGACTTGTTATTGCTTAATAATTTAAATAAAGCTAATGAAGCATTACCTGTTCTCGGGCAGTAGTTTAATGATAAATATATTATGTTTTCATTAAGAAGATAAATGGACTTGCTCAAAATATTATGCACTTATGAGCTTTATCATGTCATTTTCATATGCGTTTTTACTTTTACGTTTTACGAGAGTTTTTCGACTGTGATGTAATTAGAGTTTCGTATCTTACCAGGTATGTCAAACTGAAATCTGGATACTTACATCTGAAATTTTCAAGTCTGATTAAAGGAATTTACAACCGGCTTATTTTTTCAGGATTTAGAAGTAGAAATTCATCACTCTTTTGTTCTGTCCTGATCCCAATTTGTTTGGGGTTGCCTTGTCATGATTATTTCTTCTATACTTTACCACTTTTCTTCTACACTTTTTTAAGCCATCGTTTGAATAGTGCATCCATTTCTTTGGTCTTCTCCAATTACTCTTATCTAGCCATCCACAATTACATATTCATTATTCCAAATTTGAGGGAAATTATTGTGACCTTTTTTTTTCTACTACCTACTGTTAAACAAATAAATACGGTCTGAAAACTATATTTGTAATTGAGGCCAACTGCGATTCCAACTGTCACTTATAGCACAGGGAATCCTATTTTAAGTGACAGAGTATTGTTGTTGAATTCTAATTATTTTTGAAGAAATAAACGTATTTGTATTTGTATTTGTACCTAAATATGTCAATCAAAAGTTGTTTTTTTTTACTTCCATTATTTATGCTTGAGTGTTTTCCTTATGTGCTGACCAGCCTGGATTCCTGAGCATTCTCAGGATCTCTGTAATCGACAATGTTATATGCAGTACTTACTTATCTTTTAATTCAATTTACACGCGTGCGCCTTGTTGATCAGTTATTTATCGTTTGTAATTCGTTCCGTTATCATATAAAGATCGCATTTTCTTTATTTGTCTGGACTCCGTAATATTGTTTGAGTTGGTGCGTTCATTTTGTTTATCACAGAGTATTCTTTTTCTGGAAACCTATTTTAATCTGGTGTTGGAAAAGGTATATCGATCAACAAGAATCAAGCTGAAGTTACAAATCTGGTCCTTTCCAGGTCGTCTGAAATAACCATTTTTTTTTCGAAAATCTTCATCTTTGTCACCCACAGGGACTAGATACTCGAGAAGTGTTCTAAAAAATTAAAAGGATCCCAACAAGTGGGCTAACTAACTTTGTTTATATAACGTAAAACGATTTTAATGAAGTGTACATAGTACAACTACATAGGCAGGCTGTAGCGCCTGCGACGGGTACAGTAATAGAGAGGTGTGTCGCCACGCCTTGCCGCTGATGTGCCGACGACAAGCTCGCAACTTGGCAGTGTTGATTTTGTTGTACCATGTACCTATTATTTTAAACGGTAATTGTATATTAGAAGCTGTTCATAATTTCTTTGAAAATTTTAAACTTATATCTTAAAGTTCTATATTTATGATCTTGATACGGCAGTCTGTCAAACATCATGGAGATAATTTATCTCGACGATGTTTTTGTAATAATCATCAGCATCTGTCTGGAAAATGGGTATTTTCCAACAATTTTGGGTTCGGCTTTTAGTCTAACCCTTGGTAAGACTGGTTGTCGGATTTTTGGGTCACTGACTACTTGTAACGACTGTCAAAGATCTACAAATTACAGAATAATTAATTTTGTGATAACGAAGAAAACAGGAGAATGTTAGTTTTAACCGATTAGTTGTAAATCGGGAAAAGGCATAGTTGACTTCTGAAATAATAACACATTAGGAAATCGTTATTTTAAAGGAGACTGATGGTCAAAGTATTTATTTTTGACGGCACGGTTGGCGCAGTGGCTGAGTGATCGACTGCTGCGCTGCGTGTCGCGGGTTCGATTCCCGCACGGAACAAATATTTGTATGACCTGCAGATAGTTGTTTTGGGTCTGGGTGTTTGTGTATGTGAGTTTAAATGTTTGTAAACGCACCCACGATACAGGAGAAATTCCTAGTGTGGGGCAACGTTTTCTCAAAAAAAAAAAAAAAAAATAAAAAAAAAAATTAAGAAGTTTTACAATCCATCTTGGCTATAATGCTGGCCAAACTCTTGACACACATACATAAAGAGGTGATTTACCATGTCATAATATGACATAACATGACGCCTGTAAACACTGAAGGTTTAGGCAGAGGTTACACCATCATTATCTTATAGAAAATTATACTTTTACTACGTTAGTACTATTATCTAATGTGTGCTTTTACGTAGTATATAAAAGTGTTTTCTTTGCATTGGTTAAACTGTTTTTTTTTTCGGATGGGAAATCATCATATGACTTCTCCCGCTGTGGACTAAGTGGAAGAGTGTCAGACTTGTACTGACTAAAACCTATCCATGTTCCTTCTTTTGCCTTTTGTGTTCCGGGACCGCGGTAACTCTTTTCAACAAACCGCAACCCCGGCAGGCAGTGGCCCTGGCTTCTTGACACGACCTGTCGTCACTTGACGGACGGACGGAGCTGCCCATTGCTCTTCGTCTCCAGATCTGCGTCTACGGTGGCTTGGAGTCGTTTCGCGGCTCGCGACGCCCAGAGCAGTTCCCGAATTGGTTACATCCAAGTTTGCAATATAAACAATTCATCAGTCCATACTTTCAAGCCTCGTACGTTTAGCAAATAACAATTTGTCATAAATATTATGCGTTGTTGACTTTCAAGTGGTCTCGAGTTAATTAGTCAATTCAATTTTTGTTGATGTCTTCGTTAAGTTTTGCGAGACCAACTTAAGTGTTTGTTTTGCGGTTATGACTAACTTTACTATATTTTGACTTGATGACGATTGATGTTAACACTTTTATATTTATGGTTTTAACTGTTACCACATTTTACTGTAACGATGTTGCCGTACATGGTTTTGAGTGAGCCCCAGTGGTGCAACTCTGCAACTCTTTATGAAGTATGATTTAAGCATACGATTACAAATTCCGAGTATTGTACCTACATTTCCGATGTGGATTGTTGAACGTGAATCAGGATGGCCTGCTTTTCGAGGATTTACAAGTAATTTCGTGATGCAATGTACGAATAAGTGGCTTCAGTCATTTTTGAATGCAATGTCCTGCGTACAAATGGTGTATTATCCATTCAATTACTTACACGTTTGTGGTTTTCAAGCATGTTATACTAACATAACATATTTTTCATCCTTTACTTCTAAGAACGCTTGCATTTTGTCGTAGTGTCAGATGCTGTGACACAGAATACTTCATCAAATAGAGGTGTCCTTTAGAAATAAACATTGCGGTATTTACGTGTCGTTACTCAATTGTGTTCGATCGGACGGTCCACATTTTCTTTAACCTGAATCTAATAATGCCTGAAACATATTCATTAAAATTTCTGAAATTTCTTGTAAACTTGATTATATTAATATTTCGTATCATCTCAAGTTGCTTTACTTCCTGAACTAAGCAATCATAGTATTCGTATTGCATTATATATTTCACAAATTTAAAAACTTCATATTTAAATTAAGGACAGTAGGCAAGTTAGTAAACAGTATATTTATAGATACAAAAGAGTCGACATTAATATTTCAAGTAGTTTTATTGTATGAACACAATATAAAATGCTGAGATATTTTACCGCATCTAAACCGTAGCCGCATTATGAGAGTCGCCGGCGCCGGCGTAGCTCTCACGAATTTCGCGGCGCGGCGCCTGCGCGTGGGCGGCCTATCTTGTACCGCCATCACACGTACACTTGCCACCACACCTGTAACATCTCCCCTACTCGAAACCCTTACAAATAAGGCTTAATTTCCTCTACCACAACCGAACAGTGAAATTCGTATGACGCTGACGGCCCTTTGTTGCCTAGTACGTCTAATTAGTCAGCCTGTTTAGTACTGTACTCGCCGTAGGCATTTATTTCACTATGCAATATGCAGTGTGAAATTGTGTGATTTATTGATATCTTATGCGTGTTATGAATTTTAGATAAATTAATATTAAACACCCATTTAGGTATAGACCAAGTTTTGTTTGGATATCCGATATCGACTTTTCGAATTAATAGGAGTTAAGGCTCCATCCCTACGCCTACAACAATACAATAATATGTGCTTTATATTGACTGTCTGGCCAGTGGAGACGTCGTATTTCAACAGTCGTGTACAGATTCATCTGCCAGTGCTTATTCATAAGAATATTCACAAGTGACATTAAAACTCCTTGTATGACGTTTTTGTTCAGTCTCGTTGTCGACGGATATCAAAGAGTATATTTTGTTGAATTTATTGCGCTTGCTTGCGGTATCGTCTGCGCTGAATAGCTTGTATCGTGTGATATATTTTTCCTCAAACCGTCTTTTAACTGTTCGCCTTGTACACTGGCTTGTCGTGTTTGCTCTTTGTGTTGATATTGGCTGGATATTGGACGTTCTACAGACGTTTCCAATGTAACAATGCTACTTTCATTCCAGTGTAAGTTATATTTGAAAGTTATCATTGAAGTTATTACACCACTCGTTTGAGTCACGCGTGAGGTCCTGAATCAGAAATATGAGCTGAAAAACGGCGGCACGGTGGCGCCAACGTTGAAATTAATCTGAATCGTGTATCAGCAACTTCCAATTTAAAAAATGTTTATTGGAATTAAATAAGAGCATTGTAAATATTGTGCTCACTGTGAGTAACGAACCACTCATTACTTAGTGTCGTTATCTCAGACTAAATTATGACATTCATTTGAGAAATTGGTTTGTGTAATGGAATAATTTGTTTATTTATTAGAATAATATTGATGGTATCGAACACCCACGTTATCGAATTACCGCTTGTGTAGGTATCGTTTCGCCGCCTAAAATTAACAAAGGTCCGTTGTTGCTACCGATTTGTCGCGACCGGGTGATTTATCTTCAATAAATTTATCGCTCAATCAACGTCGTCGTACGCGCAAGTTCGCGCCGCCGCTGATTGGATTTCTTCATAATTACATCTTTTGACACGTACGCGCCAAGTTTCGTACTTCACAAGCCGGGGCATGAGATCGTGGGAGCACCGTGTAATCAGCTTTCTTGACTGTCTTGTTTTGATCTGATACCAAGGAAACATTGTTAAACAGAACTGATACAATTAGTACTTCCGAAGAATATAATTTTTCCGCTTGTAGTAAATATTTTCAACAATTCTTCTTTAAATGATCTGTTTCTTCCTTATCTTTTGAGATCATGCCTCTCTCTTTTACCTCAGGTTTCATCTGAAGGTTTCTAAATTTTCTATGGCAAAAATAGATTGACTCAAACTGAAGCATATGCCATAAGTAAATCTGCGTCGTAGAAGACTTAACTTACTTTAACAAAATTGAACTCTAAAGTATATCCAGATCTTTAACTCTTTGCCTGTTGTGTTCGCCATGCATATTTAAAGCAAGGTTTTGAAGGGCAGAGAGTTTTTGCATGGTTTCGTTTACACGTCATCCGGTTGTCATGTCTGATAATGTTTTGGTGGTTATTAACAGAGATCACCGCCCCTGATAGTGGTCAAATTACATTATTATATACGCACTTAACATTAAATGTTAAACGACAATAATTTATCTCGTGCCTATTAAAGATTTTGAATGAATCCTTCTTGATAATTTGTCCATTTCGGGTTATATAAAACACGGTTTTATATGTATCACTGTCTTGGGATGGCTATTTATTATATGGATATTAAATAGGATAAAAGTTGTTTAATTAGAGTCAGTAATTCTCGGGCATCATTCGAATTTCATGGGCAAAGTTACTGTTTAATATTAACAGTGCTCTATTTTTACATCTCTTTTTAAACTTTATTGACCTCCCTTCCTACTTCCATACAATCCATAATAACTGTTTATAAATGTATGTTGTACCTCCACAGACGTCGCACTTTAATTAACTTACGAGGTATCATCACCTGTTATTACCCCGGTAACATGCGGTAAATGATTTAGTTGAAATTGAACGTTCAGACACCGGTCTTGGTGAAGGCTTTGTGGATTTTTATGATTGCACCGTCATTGCCGCACAACGGGTGTAATTTCTCAGCTAAGCCGACACACCTTCCAAGTATGGTATATGCAGCAAATCATCTCAAACGAGGCGTTTATTCCGCGTATTTATTTTTTGCAAAGAATCAAAACGATACCAAGGTTTTTGGATTGAATTTCATTTGATCTTTTTATAGGTGTACATACCATAATGGGAAGATATTTAGCAACATTTATATGGCTATTTTTGGTAGATTTTCAATAGCGGTATTGGTCCGGATTCCGGAAGTACTTCAAAAAAACCGTTCGTATTTTGAAATATTTTTTTCATTGTCCTGTTCCGTTCAAGCTGTAAGGTTCTTTACCATTACTGGTAATAGGCTGCTACGTAATTCCGGACGACCATTCTCTTTAATTTTCATAAAATACAATCTTGCTTAAGAGATTTAAGCTCGTGCGCGGATGCACAAAAAGAATACAATTAACTCTTAATTTTGCAACACCAGAAAAGCGGTCTCTTGTAGGGTAACCATTAACTATCGAGTTAAACACACATATTGGCATTCCAAAGCTGAATTCACTCTATTATAAAACATTTATTGGGTAAATTATCATAATCTCACCCTTAAATCGCTTTTGCGGTCCAATTTATTTTTTATCAGTAAATACCTGTAGGTAGTTACGAGACCGTTTTCGCAATGAAGCGATATTGGTTTCGGACTGACAGTAAATAATCAGGATAAGTACATTGAAAATAACTTCATATACGTTAAACAAAAACGGCTTGTTACGACGTAACGAACTCTTTTTTGGCATTGTTGAGTTATGGTTTTGTATGATTTATTGAAATATCATAATTTGTGCATTGTTATTCGCAACGCCTGTCTTCGTTAGTAGCTTTCTTTTTGAGAATGCAATAAATTGACAAGGAATATAATTAAATTAAATTGTGTTCAAGAAGGGTTGTCCAATCCAGAACAAAAAAAAAAACAAATTTAAGACCAATTCTAAATGTACTCTCGAATAATAACTATAAACTGAATAAACAGAATAGAAGTTGCCGTAAGGACGACATATTATTATCCTCAAGATGCAGTACAGATCCACATGACTTTTATATACCATCATAATCGATTGAAAGGGGATTTGATTATCCCATAATTTCCAAAACGTAGGGTTACACGAGGAGCATCATGTCTGACCATCACGCCACCCAGTACGCTCTTAAACTGAATTTCGGCGCGGTGGTCGCAATTAGGCGCGATAAATGCTCCCGACATCTGATACGATACAGCGGCTTTTCATTCGATTAATCGGTTGAAACGAATACGGAATCCCATTTTAACAGGTCGTACCTTTTAGCTTTTTATGTAGAACCTCGTGCGATATTTCGATACTTATCTCAGCTTGTATACGATCTTCAAATTGTAACCTCAGAAGGTTAAAGTTTGTTTGACTAATGATTGCAATTATTTTTAGTTTAATAACCGACTACTTGATCTACGACGAAATATTAAGATTGACGTGTAGGTTTCATGTATTGCTGGATGATGAGATGGAATCTTCTAGGAAATCTTGCTAAGTGATCTTATTGAAACCCCTATGTTTCTTAACACATTTGGCTTCTAAATTACTTAACAGCTAGCAAGATAAGTTTTTTCTGTATTGACACAGCCCGCATTCGTAAGAAATCAGCTACATAAATTATTATGACACCGAATGCTTTTTTGATCATTACTCAATTACATTGTAAAATTTTATGTCTTACTCTCAATATTCGACTATAACGAGGGTCATATCTGTGACATCAATATCAGTTGATTGTGGTTTATAATATGTATAAACCAACAAGGGTAAATTTATAGTGTTTTGATTGTTGTTAGCGTACTAGACATGTAAGAATTTTAAAACTACACATCACGACATCTTTTAGTACACATGTCCCCATAATAACAGAATATAATTAGTAAAGGCACGAACAATTCTTAGACAGGTCACGAATTTGAATGAGTCAACTCCACCCTTTTTAAATCTACCGCAGCAGTCGACTCGGTGTCAAAAGAGAACAAGTCAGTAACGATCCATAAAACAATACGAAAAGCTCAACCATTACAAGGCGACAAAACTGTAATATCAATAGAACACAATGGGAACAATAGTTGCCCTCTATCAATTATGCCATCATTACCATTGGAATAAACGACGTAACGGATCAGATGATTGTCAAAAAACAACATGATGACAACGCAACGCGGCCGCGACTGCATATCGCGGCAAATACAAGCAAAAATCATTCTTATACTCCAATAAATAAAATGTCTATTTCCGTCCAAAAACTTACGATGATCTTGCATATTTTAAAATGTCGAAACAGTTACCATAGTATAAAGAGGGGAAGTACGATAACTTCATACAAACGCGTAGCGCGCGGCTTGTATGTGTGCGCCGTAGTATCTATGCGTCGCCGCACGCACACTAAACAAAATCTCGGCTCCTTTCGCGCTGCGCCAGTCGGGGCTAACACTGCACGAGGTTCGCGCGTCACGGCTTTTCGGCACCGCTAAACGAATAAAAAATGTCTGATAACCGCGGGAGAAAGTATTGCTGTGTGTTTGGGTGTCTTAATAATTCATCAATTCCAGAATTGTCTCAGTTCAAATTACCTATTGAACAGGAAAGGTAAGCTACTCACTTATTCTAGCATAATTCAATTTTTTACTTCATAATGAGATACCTACCTACCTACTGACTTCTTTTTGTTGTATTAGCATATTAGTTTTCTATCACACAAAGTAGAATAGAATATACTTTATTGCACACCAAAATCTACGAAACAAAACTGTTTTACAAAAAGACGTTAAATCTATGGTTACAATGGCGGTCTTATCGCTAAGAAGTACCGCGAGTTATCGCGAAGTAGGTAGGTAGGTAGGTCTACTTTCCCACTAGAATGTTTGTACTTTTGATCTGTCAACTGATTTACCGCTATTGCTTTGTTTACGTTTAGTTGTGCCGATTTCTCAGTATTGTAGGTATATTAACTAAGTACCTAACTACCCACAGTTATGAAATCGTAATTAAAAATAAGTTATTGACTAATTTTAAATTATATACAACATTATTTTTAGTATATGCGAAACCTGAATATAGTTTGTTCAGAATAAGTAACTGAATCGATTCCAATAGTTTTTACACCATGTTATATTTTGTCCCAAAAATATTAATAAAAGGTTACGAGTTGGACACTTAGTAGGCATACGAAATCATACGGCGCGCAACAAGGTCACGGCAGGTCAAAGCGACAGTACCTACGTGCGGCGTAGTTTGTGCCGCTCCGTGGCCGTGTTTTTGTACGGACAGCCAGGTTAAATAACAAGCTTATAACTTAAAAGCTTATAACTTAAAAGTGACAACCCTATGACAGTAGGCAATTATATCGCGAATTGGGCCGGAGATAACCTACTTCCCCTCTATTTACTTTGCCGCGGCGCCGTCTTAATTTTTGTCACTTAACAATGTACAATGTATCTGAATAATTATTAAGTGTCGCACGCCGGTTAATAAGTTTCTTTGTGCATTGTAATTAGGTGATTAGGAAATTAGAAAGATGTGGTGGTTGAGCCTGTTACACCGGCTTATTATGGTACCAGTTGGAGTTATGCCATCTGCAGCAAGCGACTTACCGGGCATGATTATCCATTTATGATTATGTTGTTTCATCTGCATGCTGTGCTAGTGGCACGTGAATTTCAAGTAGTCAGTATTACTACCGTGGATTGTTGAGAGAAAGTCACAGAAGTGATTTGGTGTTTGCATCGTGATAAGCTGCTACAAGCTCTTTCTTGTAACCTCGTAAATTCTATTTGGTATCGGCTTCGATTTGTACCCTGAAATTTAATACTCGAACTTAACGTTGACTCACCCGAAACGTTTCAATTTTGCGAAATGTCTACATGCTTTTGTGTATTTACTCTGTATTGTGTTGACGTTGTTCAATTTGTACGTACTATTATTCATTTAGTTCAAATCTCGATACTTAATTTCCTTCCTTGACGTGATAGATTTACTGTCTGCTATTTACTAGTGAGTCTACATCATTATTTAACATATTCTGATCACTATCATATGATTTGCGAAGGCTGCTGCCACGCTGTTTGGATTCTTATTATTTATTGATGTAGGTTGTTTTTTGTTGTATGGTATCTGAAACGTATTTGCAATTATTTGATCCTCGCATTTGTCAAATATGATCGAAACGTGCGAAGGTGTTATTCGTTTTGTCGACACGCGATCGAGAGATAAGTCCTTAGCTTGCCACTTGTAATTTGATGGGAGGTCCTCGAGCTTTAACGTTTTATTTTTTGTAAACCACTCGTACTGTTTATGCAGTGGTCTGCTTTTTATGATAAATTGATTTGAGCGATTTAAAATCAGGTGGGCAAATTCTCATTGAATATGAATACGTTTGAGCTACCGCGGTTATTTATACAGGTATTTGGCTGGATTCATTAATAAATCAACGCAGAGGCTGGTAACTGGGCACAGCCATTTCGAGACTGAGCATAATTTATATCAATTTGATAATTTAATGTGATAAAATCTTGTATGTTTCACTTTAAGATATGCTTATCTTCAAATGAATACATCTCAATAGCGTCACGTCTCCGCAGGTGGTGATCCTCCCTTCGGCTGTGCAAATGTACGTACATGTTGTACGTCGTAAAAATGACAATCGTACATTTATTGCCTTGTAGGACACATGTAAGTAATGTCTTGTCGTGTCGTATGGTTTTTGTCAGCGGGCAATCGGCGATTTATTGAATCGCATTGTTGATTATTTTATTAACGACTTCTTTCGATTGCGTGAACGTTACTCGCAAACACAACTTAAATCGCCGCGCCACATGTCGTTCTGTTGATAGGCTTGACGAACCAATGTTTATCACAAGTTATAAATAGCTATTACTTTTGCTAATGACGATGGTTACATATAAACTGCTTAATGGAACATAGTTCAGTGGTTGCTATAATTATTCCTAACAATTACACCTTGTCACAGTTACATGAGAGATCAATTCGGAGCGTCGACATAACTCCTCCTTGTTATTATTTATTTCATCTGTTGTATTGCTCTAACAAATGGGTACAGTCTGCAAAGAATACTTATCGAATCCAAATTATTGAATAGGACTTGTCCAGCTATCCGACAGCAATTCACACTAAATGCCATCCTTCCTTAGCATTACAGCAATTTCTTGCGACAACCATGAAATTGAATTCGGGTGGCCAATCCTCATTTTTGGGACCACACCACAGGATCAATATAATAATAATTATCGTCAAAACCATCAACAAAATAAAATGTCATATTTAAATACCAGTAAATAAATAAAATATTTTATTTTGTTGACGTTAATCGAAGGTAGAGCCAATAACGTAGGTGCGTATCGCTGCGTGCAGATCCAACTTGTGATTGAGAGTTACGATTGTCATTAATATCGTAATGGAATTGATTTATGATCGAGAATCATCTCATCGATTTTATTGCTCGGTCTGTACTGAACTTAATTCTAAATACATTCGAAGGCAGCCTTATTACGGGTTGCTAATTTGTAAACATGTTTGCGATGCGTAATCAATTTTTGTTCGTTAGTTATCGATGAGAATATCGATAGCTGAGTCTTGGGATACAGTTTTTAATAGCTAGATCACGGTTCGTTTCTATAGTCGCTAATGAGACAGAATAAAAAAGTTATTTTGCCGCCACGTCACCCTTCCAAACCTCTCATTATAAGTGCTTCGCCACAGGGCAGTAAAATCAAAATTGCATCGTTTTCGAACGCTTGCAAGGAGTCAAGGTTTAATTTTGTGTGCCACCGCATTTTTAACATTGATATTCGCGGTTTCAATAAACTCCTTTGTCCAGGCTGCGTTTTATTTGTTCCGGTCCTTTAATGTTAATTGAAAATCGCGGTAAGTGCACCCGATGAGGTCGTGATTGTTGAATGTATTGTTCAACGTTTATGTTTGTAGATTCGACAAATTCTTCTGTGGTTTTCTTTGCATTTGTTAGTAAAGTAAGTAATATCACCTTTTCATCTCTCATTAAACGGTCGGTAACAAATCAAGTTCTAACCAAATATGCATATCTACGAAGGCAGAATCTCCAACGGCAATGGTGTTCGTTTAAATTATTAACTTAATGATGAAAGATTAACTTGGTAAACCAACCCACGTATTCTTAATTTATTGCACATATTTACATACATTCATATGATTGTCAGATTGTTAAGCAATTAATTAATTGCACGGTTGATTCTCGGTACCGCCGAAAAGAAGATATCGGTGCATCATTTTCGGAGACTTTCACGTGTCACCGATTAATTTTAATCGATCACATAAAATGTTATTAATCAAGGAACAATATTCAATATTGATGCATTTTTCTCCGTATCATAACTACATGGATTTATTTAAATTGCCGTCTGTTAATTTATAAAGGCCACCGGCGAATCCAAATTGAAAATTAACCCCATTTAGACACACCTCCTGGCGCTCAATTTTTTTTATTTTGTTATTACGTCATGTCAACACCGTCGATAAATTATGACCACTCTAACAAGCTATTATTATGGACCCTGACATTTTATTTTGGGCGAAATTGAAAATTTTCACCCAAAATTTTTGGCCTGCGGTGCAACAGGAATGGGTTTTTAAAATTTATGTCCAACGATTTTAGAGTTATTTAAAATTCTAATTCATTCATTCTTTATACTGTCGATATAAAATCTTATCGATTTCTTGGAATGGTTAACTGTTGGATTATCTGGTTCGATATAACTTAAAGTCTTGAACGGTGACGTTTTGATGTTATTAGCATACTATTTTTTTATTTTAACTTGTGTCGTGTGTCGAAAAGTCCCAAAGTGGATCGAGTCAGGTGGCCCTCATTGGGCATAGTTCATTGACACCGGTCAGGTAGGGCCAGTAGATGATTGATTTGCTCCCTTATCACACGCCGTCGCCTACGTGCGGCTTTCTCAAAGACACATTGTCTACAAGCAGAGAAGCGTACGCTAATAGCACTACAACTTTGCCCAAAACACAATCTAACATGTCGTTAATTTATTTTTACTCTATGTCTATATTTTTCGTTGTTACAGAGCGTGCAGTCATGGAACAAGGCGATTAAAGAAATGTAAGAAGGTTCTTTCATATTTTGCTTCGTATATTGATAATTTATTTATTAGGGAAAGTGTGGACAGCACGCATAATATAAATATTGAAAATTAACGTCAGTACCCGAGTTGAGATCAATTTCATGGATATCATTTTACTTTCCAATTTACATTTGAATGCAGTCCTTAATACCATTTAATTAAGAATCAATTTAAAACTTTAATAATCGCTTTACTGATAACGTGTGGCGCCATCTGAATGTGAGTGAACATTTTGTAAATTGAAAAACTGTCAGTTTGCAGTAATTGGCTCCTATCGTGACCATTTCACTGTAATGATTATGAGATAATTGAATTTTCAATAAGGGTCGGTGTGACATAAAGCTTTCATGATATTAATTTAGGTATGATTTCTAGGAATATGTTGAAACAGTCTTTATGAATCAAAATTTTACTGAGCTCTAACCGACAAAAGGCGTCGAATAAAAACAACGCTTGAATGATGGGTGCATTTTTAAGATTGATTACAATTGAGGGCTATGATAAGTGTGTTTTATTGTTTAAAGAAAAACTTGTTAAAACGCCATAATTATGCAAATGTTTGCCGACGTGCAGTAGGTAGGCCGGCGCCGCAACTAATTTAGAAAGTTATTTTTATATTTAAACTGTTGCGTCGAACGATTTTCTTCAAGTTATTTATTTAACGCCGACGGGTACACAGTTTTCTGTAATTGGACATTATTTGGGTTTACTCCTACGTTCAAATCCGTCATAATTTCACGTACCGGTTAGGTAGCCATTCATTTACGCACGTAAAAAATAAAACGCTCTCTATTTGCAGATGGGATGTTCCAGCTCTACTCGAGAAAATGCCGAATCTGGGTGCGGTCATAGATTTGACGAACACAGCTCGATACTACAATCCTGAGGTACGTAAACACATCCGTCTTCCAGACAAGCTTGTTAAATATGACAATGTAGTAGAAAAGGGTACTCAGACACTTTCGCACATACCGCATACCAAAACGTACATCTTAGTTCCATAAATATTCCTTGGTGGTTGTTAATAGTAATGAAAGGTAACAACCACTCTGCACTAACAAATGTAAGACAACGTGCAGGACTAGTTACGACTCTTACTTGTTCGGATAGCGCCCGTAGGAATCTCGGCCCGCCCGCCATGTGTTGGAATACCGGGAAGCTATAAAATTATGTTCAGTTTTACGATTGAAAGTCACATTTTCCAGTACGATGCTTTGTTCGTTCTTGCGTCTGATTGCCTTGCATTCATCTTCTAGCATAATCCGATCGTAAAACAGGGTTTCCATGGAGCAGTTGACTCTAGCCCGTTGTAGTCCAAGACTCCAAACGACATGCCCACAGCTTAAGGCGTTACCAGCTCTTTATCCTCCTTAATTTATAGTTATGCTGCTATTTTCATAATGTTATGTTGTAGGTGTTAATTGAGTGATGATATCTTAAGCCGGCTTTGGCTTCTGGCAAATCATGTTCCCAGTTTACTTGATAACATAACAGTTTATAACCAGTAACTGTAGGATTCTTGTTTAGGTAAGTCGTAAATGTCAGTGATTGATTTCTGGCTCTACTTAGAGTCGGTATGAAAATGTCGACCCAATTTTAATGTTGCGTCGTTCGACATTGATGAAACTAGCTGATTGCCGTTCCGACTGGCGCCACAATCTTCAACACTCCGCCGTCAGCATAAAATATTCACTTACTGTACTGTTCCAAATAAAGGCTGTCTCCATGGTCTTATGGTCGGTCAAAAGCACGACCGGTCCTAGTTTCTCATACGAGAGGTCCTAGTCTATTCCCAGGCGGGGCATAGTGTGATTAGACTTTTTCCTTCATTGATTTCTCATTACTCAACAGCAGCTACGGACGTTAGATTTGTGCCCAGTTGAAGGCAATAGGCGAGTCCTTATAACATCGGACTTAAAACATAACTGGCGAAATATAGGTGTACTATTCAGGTACACTTTTGCCTAAGCCTTTGGGGATTGCAGGCGTGATGTTAAGTCCCAAATAAACCCTAACGTTCAAATACGCTTCAAACATCATGGAGACAAGCCTAGAAGTCGGCAAGGCGGCAAATTCTATGAAGAATGTCAGTCGGATAGCTGTGAACGCAGTAAAGTTGGTTGTGACACACAATTGTGACTTGGCCCATTATCCACACTTCAACACTCGTAATAAATGTTCAGGGCTCTCCTGATACATTCGTTGCCATTGTGATGGGCCATGCTGCTTTGCTAATGTGTATGACGAGTGGGCACCGTTATGCGACTGTCGGGTGTGAAATTTTGCTGGCCGTGGAGAGGCCAACTGTAAGAACTTTATGCTTAAGGTTTTAAAGTCAAAGGGCATTTTTGCTAGACAGATTTTTAATTTGATTTTGTTTTGGTGTGCACTGTGCTAAATAAGAGTGTTCAGGAAGATCTGGTTAAACTGAGATTTACCAAGGCCAGCTTTCACAAACTGGGCGGTGAGCCTAAAGACATTTTGCAACTGATTTCTTATTTTAATTAAATAGCCGTTTCAATTCTGCATTCTACAAAAGGTTCGAATAGAAAAATCTTTTATTGTTAGATAGATCATTTATAGAGGAAGGCTATATAACATGTCGCTACGACACTAAGGAGCTGCGGGGGTGAAACCGCTGGGCACAGCAAGTTTTATATAGTTTGTTATCCATGTATATTCCAGATTTTTAGATGCGCGTTAGTGTCATATATTTCACACTGTATACAATCCCGTTACTCCAAAATTACCAATATTGTACAACAAGTACGATGAACGAATTGGATGAAATATGGAAAACTAGGTGGCGCCCAGCTTCGCCCGCGTGGTTTCGAAAAAAAAGTATCCTATGTGTTATTCCAGATCATAATCTACCTTTGTGCCAAATATCATCAAGATCCGTTCACCCGTTTTGACGTGAAAGAGTAAAAACATCTATACATCCATCCATCCTCACAAACATTCGCATTTATAATATATACTAGCTTTTGCCCGCGACTTCGTTCGCGTGGAATAGTGACTACCGGCAGATTTTTGGTTTTATCCACATAGTTCAAAAATTAAATGTGGAAGATATTCAAGGGAACTCTTCAAAAATCAACATACAATACAATGAGCTCTGCGTTTGAATTTAAGAGATGTATACTCACTTAGGGCATTAAAGCCGTTATTGCCGATCGAAAAAGGCGAAAATGTTATTTTTCCCTTATTTTCCCATCATTCTACTGATTTGACATTTCAGTTCAAAAGGGAAAAAAGACTGTTTCTCCCTTGACAAATTTTCTTACACCAAGACATTTCTGTATACCACGTTTTTAGTTTTGCCAACCTTTGCAAAAATATATAGGTTTTGTGGTTTCGACACTCTTGAGCACGCAACGTGGAGTTGTCCATGGGAGAAACAGTCTTTTTCAAGATGTACCCCCGCAACTTTTAGCGTTTGCCCTTGGGCTTTATTTATGGTCATTGCAAACGCAGTTTTCAACGGAAACTGAACTCTTTTGAATTGGAATGGCAAATCAGTTGGAATGATGGGAATGCGGGGAATAATTACAGTTTCGCCTTTTGCCATTCCAGTCATAATAACGGCTTTAATGACATTCCGTCCTAAATAGGTTATTTGTAACCGTGTGCCGTTACATTGCCTTGGTGGATCTAGGTTTCTCATAAGCATCACAGGAACACCAATTTTCAGCCTCAACTTGTGAGAAGGCACTCCTGATAACTCTAAGGAGTTGAGAAACTCTGTTGGGTAAGATGTCACTTGCTCAGTATCCACGACGTTATCTACTGATAGATACTCGATGACATCTCCCTCTACGTCAGACATAATTTGGTCATTTATCCGGCCTACTATTTCATTTGTTGGCGCCAATATCGCCCTTTCGCATAACCATTCCTGATTTTCGAAAAGATACGAACTTATAACAATTTAAAAGAAATTATATTAGAATCTATCCTCTGTAATAACCAAGCTTAAAACTAAATAATTTAAAAGAAACGACTTAAATCTAATTAATTTAAAAATTAAAACGAACTTAGACTTACAAAAACAAATTGTAAGTCTAAGTTAAAATTGTAAGTTACAATTTTATTAAACTAACTAACTGCAGTAACTACAAATAATCGAGATTAAACTAAACATACATTAAACATCAACCAGTGCGACTCAACAAATAAACCTTTTAATCGACATACACAACGGAACGGAACCAATTTAGAATTTACGAAACAGGACCAATCCACATCGGAACCAATTTAGAATTTACGAAACAGGACCAATCCACATAAACTATCATACCACCGACAAATCAAAATTAATTTTTCCACGACAGTACCGAAGCGGTCGGCCGATACCCAACCAAATGCGTGTAACGAAACCATAGCGCGATCTATTTCGATTCCAACTCTATCGAGCATAGGGACAACACGGATTATTTATCTATACTCCGTTCGGGCATTTTCTTTGTGCTAAAAGTTTTATTATATTGATATTATTTTTTTCATACCTTTTTACTTTTTATTTACTTTTTTCCGATGAATTAAAACAATAACATGAACCGAACTCGTGTAACGATCGACACAATTGCGCGATCTATAGTACTAATAGAATTATCTATACTCCGTTAGAGCATTTATCATCATCTAAAAGTTGTATTATATTATATTTTTCATATGTACCTTTTTACTATTTATTTACATTTTTCGATGAATTTTCCGATGAATTAAAACAATAACATGAACCGAAAACGTGTAATGACACCATTGCGCGATCAACGCCATCTACTAACACAGAATTTATGACGTATAAAAGTGTATATTATGCAATGGCACCCAGACTGTACAATAAGTTGCCCAAACAAATTATGGAGTGCAAAAGCCATGAATTTAAAAACCGACTATCACTATTATTGATTGACAAAGTGTATTATTCAGTTAGCGAATTTCTTAATGACAAACTTTAAGAATGTTGACATATTATTTATTTATTCTTGTTTTAGTTCTAACGTTTTGTGCATGTATTTTTAATATTGACATCTAGCTGACATTTTATATAATATAATGTAATCATTGTTATTGTGTTAATTACTTTATATGATTTAATTTAATATTTTTGTAAAAAATTGTATGCCTAACGGCGGAACATAGATAGTTTCTGACTTCCTTTTTACCATCTATTTTTTACTTATGTTCACAAAATAAATGAATTTGAATCTATCTACGGAGCATAGGAACAGCTCGACATTTATAATACTGAATTGATGCCGACGTTTGACCAATAGATGGCGCTGTATGTCCGGAATAAATTTTATTTTTTATTTTTATTTTTTGTAATAAAAACTGTCCTATGTCCTTTCTCAAGTTCCAAACTATGTCTGTACCAAATTTCACACAAATCGGTTCAGTAGTTTAGGCGTGAAGAAAAGACAGACAGACAGACAGACAGAAAGACAGACAGACAGAGTTACTTTCGCATTTATAATATTAGTTTGGATATATATATTTAAAATTATTAATAAGATTATTACGCGTAGACTCTTCTGGCAGGTATACATATCACGCCATTAATTAGAAGAAGCAGGTTAGCATCATGCGTCCCGTCGCTTCGGGGCTCGAGACTACGACACCCTTCAATGTCGTGTCGATGCTTCACAGACGTGTCACAGTGACGCCTCCAAGACGCACTATTTAAACGCGACATGTGTCAGTCCTTGTCACACGATCTTTTTTTGGATCTTAGCAAAAGTCGGATATTCGACAAATTTATACTCTGTGGCTTTTCTTTTGTCCCAGTTTTGTAATGTCGAGGTGATGATTTAGGAGGACATGTTTCGTTCAATGTGTAATGAACCTATAATGTTTCCCACTCTTAGAACACGGCCTGTGTTTTTTTGTCACTGAAAACCAGTGGACTATAATCCACCACGCACTCTCTGTGCGGGTTGGTAGATGTTACGTGTCTTTGAATTTTTGATTTAGAGGATATCCTCTTTTCCTCACGATATTTTCTTCACTTTTTTGAGAAGAGTCGTCATGATTCGAACTTACAATTCGTGGGAAGTTTTCGTTGGGGACTTTACCACTGCACACACCTCTCACTTTACTGCTATCTAAGATTTAACCTAAATATTCTAGAGTATAGACTTTTATGTCTATGATTACAATTAACAATAAGAAGATTCGTTCCCAATACATTTGGCTTATTGTCATCTTCATTAAATGTAGTGCAACTAATCGCTCTTCAATATGTCAATGACATCATAAATTCCATACTGAAGTGCTTATTCAAACATCTTATTCGCTTTATATGTCTATACATAAGAATTATGAAGTAATATTAAATAAGCTGTTAATTAAGCCGCAGTGAAGTTGACTGGTTTAGATTTCGACACCTCTCTAATCTGATTGGTAATTGTCATCAGTTGACGTCTAGTGACTCGTCGCTCACTTCATTATTATGTGCCATGGATTAGTAAGTGGATGGAGTGCTCAGATCTACTGGGTTACAAGAAGAAATTTTGGCACTTGAATAATATTCTTCATTCTTCTTGGTGAAGATTCGTGAAATAATTCTAAAAATTATATTGAACAACTACTCATGGCGTGTTTAGCGTGGATTTAAGCCTTGCGCTAGTAGTTCAATATAAAATCTAATTCTTTTGTTACGGATCCAATTGGTGCAGTCAGCAAAATAACGGTTGTTACAATTAAAAGAGAAGTGAGACTTCTAATGCAGACGGTTCCTTACAGTGTGGGTAGGAAACAGCTATTAAGTAGGTAAAGGTTTATTGGTCAGCGTCTTTGGTGTCTTCCAGGTCGGCCGCTGTTCACATTATATCTCCATTCTTTAACTCCTCTGTATCACTTAAACCATCGTCTGTTTCATGCTCTACTTACATTCTATAATCTCATTATTAAATATGTATCTTTAATAACACGATCATTTGAAACCGGTTTAAAGTAATGTGTACTCGACTTTAAATTTAAATTCTTGACCCGTAAGCCTTGCGCTAGTAGTTCAATATAAAATCTAATTCTTTTGTTACGGATCCAATTGGTGCAGTCAGCAAAATAACGGTTGTTACAATTAAAAGAGAAGTGAGACTTCTAATGCAGACGGTTCCTTACAGTGTGGGTAGGAAACAGCTATTAAGTAGGTAAAGGTTTATTGGTCAGCGTCTTTGGTGTCTTCCAGGTCGGCCGCTGTTCACATTATATCTCCATTCTTTAACTCCTCTGTATCACTTAAACCATCGTCTGTTTCATGCTCTACTTACATTCTATAATCTCATTATTAAATATGTATCTTTAATAACACGATCATTTGAAACCGGTTTAAAGTAATGTGTACTCGACTTTAAATTTAAATTCTTGACCCGTGTTTTGGCGGTCCGTTTGTATTGCTGTATATGAGTAAATTAAGGTTTATTGGTTTTTGGAATTTACTTTATTTACGCGGTACCTCTGTTAAAGTTGTCTTAAAAATGACTTAATGAATAATTTGCATATTTTAAATAATACCTTTAAATATTTCAAGCGTATATTGTAAATAATAATTGGTTTCTTTGTTATAGGAATTACAATCGAAAGGCGTACTACACAAGAAAATTTTAATGCCAGGCCGCATAATACCTCCCGAGGACAAAGTGACAGAGTAAGTCCATCTTCCCCGGCGCTGTTTACGTGCGATTAATCGCGCTCTCTTGTAAGATGTCTTCACGACGCGACGCCGAGCCTTTTTAGCTCGCCCAAGTAGAAGATGTATCTCACACATACATACATGTTCCAGACGTAATCTTTATCACATAAACCTTTGACAGTCAGGCATTGAGAAGTGACGTACTATTTGTTGTGTTAATATCGAACCGCGACAATATTTCATACTGAAATATAGTAGAGATTGTGCGTATCGACGTTCTGTTAAAGCTTTAAATAAATAAAAAAAACAATGGAGAATCGAACGTTATTGCAGCACTAAATCATTCAACAACTTGACCACAGAACACTAAATACCAGTGATTGATATGGACTTGAATACGACATTTCGCCTAAGGATGATACGGCTTAACAAGTTTACACTCTCCTTAAACGGTGATGCGTAAATCAGAAACAGAACAGCTATCTATCAAAGCGCGGAGTTATCGTTTTGCATTCGCGGTGGATTTTAATTTGAAGCGTCGAATTGGCGCCATTCGTAGGCCGAATATGGGTAATGTTATAAATCTACGCGGGATGCGTGGGCGGTGCGGCGCGCGCGCCTAAGGGCCGCCGTCGACCCGACCGGCACCGGTGGAGGTACCTATTCTCGTATTCAATTGAACTTGGTCACATCTAGCGCTTGTGTCGATGGCGTCTGCCTCCCACGCGGGATCCGATGCCTTTCGGAATTTGAAAGGCATTTGTCGCAGCGACGATGCGTGTGCTCACGTGTAGCAGTTGTCCGGTTGTCCCTTGCAACTTAAACACACGGCGTTTTATTATGTCGTAAACTTTGACACTATCGAAGTAGTCATATTACAGAATTTTTGTTAATTGATATGTTTATTAAAATACTTACTAAATATCTTAATGTAGTCTGTTTTGGTGACAGGTTTATTTAGTCACGGCAATAAACCTTCAAGTTGATATTTTACATGAGTTCCCTTAATAGCTCGTTTCTTTGCCATGATCGAAGTCCAGGTTGTCATGTTTCAGAAGATTTTTATACTTTACCTGCTGTACAAAGCCATAATAATATGATGTTCAGAAACACGTCTTCACCAAATGAATCAGAATGAAATACGAGCAAATCTCGCTGCCTATCAATAAATAAAATGATTTGCTCAGCTTTAACTCTAAGATTATCGCGATCATTTGTCTGGTCTTTTGTTCGACGCTGCGCCCCATCGTCGGCTGACATAGACATAAATAACCATCGGCATTTCTAAGATAGTTCGCTGTTGTTATCAAGGTGTGGACCTCGCATCTGTTTGTCAGTTAACGCTAGACAAATGCGCCACCCGTATAGCTACTTCGAATCTTAACTAAAAGGCACGTCGACTTAATGACAGGTCTATATGTTTTGAGAATAGTATACTTTGAGAAGATTCTTGTTGTTGTAAAAAACGTTTACTAGTATTATAAAAATGCCGTAAGGAAAGTTTTGAGTATGAATGCGAATAGTTAGAAAAAAGAAGACCAAGGAAACAAGCGATATGTATGAAAGTATGGAAGAAAAAGACATGCTGCACCGACCCCAAACAAATTGGCAAAGATGATATGACAGGATAATAATTATGACATACTAATGAAACCATTTTATTTTCCTAGCAAGATTGTAGCTCTTTCAGAGACGTTTTTAGTCGCAACTTAAACGAAACTTTCAGTGTCAAACAATGAAATAAAAATCAGTTAAGCTTAGATAGAAAATATTCCTTATGAGTAAACTCTACGGAAAATCCGCTTCGAACGCGCGAAAAATTTTCAACGTAAATTGCATCACACTGCAATTTAGTCTAGACAGGTAACGTCGGGCAAACAAGAGAAGCAATAAAACGGCGTTATTATTTTATTATATTAATATAATAAATTGAGGATAAATATATTGTTATGGGACCTTCATTTATATGTCTTTTACTGAACGTAGATGATCAGACGTTCGTAATGATGCTCGCGTGCTCACCCGGTTCATTTATCACGGCTGTATTTTTACTTGTTTTCGATGTCGACTGTCGACAATCATGTCGTCATTACAAACCCGTTCGTGTACATATCACCCCGTCTATAAATTGTGAACACCGCCGGTGGTACCGATTGTCCGTTTAATAGATTTTTACTGCTCCGCTTTTAAGGGTTTTATTGTTTCGACGATTTATTCGCTGTTACCGATTCCTATACCCATTACAAGCCTATTTTCCGGGAAGTTGATGATAAAGTTAATGTTTCACTCGACAATAGACATTATAGTTATTTATAGATTTTACTATCTCCAAAAATGTGCACAATGTAATACGAGACTTGCTATACCCACGGGCTAAAAGTCATCGCTTGATCCAATATTGATACGTCAGATTCTATGTCATCCATACTTGTTAAATCCGCTTCTGAGCTTTTTTCGTCTTTGTTTTTTGTTTGTGATAATATTAGCGCATGATTGATACTTATAACGAGACAATTTAACATAGTATCTATTAAGTCATTTTTTATTTTTAGTCTGTTCAATCATGGTTGGGAAAACCGAATAAATGGACTTTGACCTGGCGTCTAATAGACCTAAGTGTTGTGACATCAACTATGAATATACACAAAAGAAGGATGGGTCTTAGTCAGTAAAAGTCTGAGTCTCCCTTCTGCTCCGCCCAGAGCGGGAGAAGTTATTTGATTTCCCATCCGAAAAATCAAAACTGATTATAAACAGTTTGTATATACAGTAATAAAACTATATTTAAGACACGTGCAAAAAGTTCATTAGACATCTTCTTGATGAAACCCAGCTTCCAAGAAAAGTCTGGTCTAGGCGATTCAGACAATAGACGCCTTTACAGTAATGATACCTCAATAAAGTATTTCCACGTACTTATCTTACGAGCTGTGAACTCGTTTATCGCACTAAAGGTGTTAAAAGTAAATTCTCACGTTGTTGACTGTTTGTCTAGTAAGAGGCCAGTGTAAATCAGAGTAAGATAGGAGACTTCCGAGCGTGATAACAAACACATAAATATAGAGACCGCCAGCCATTGTCCAAATTTACTGTCACTAACCCATTCTACTAACACTGTGAACGGTTATTTTTCTCCAACCGTCCAACGATAATGTGGTGTTGAACGGTGAATTATTGGTGTTTTGATCAACTACGACAGGGTATAATTACTTCGAAATTTTTATGAGGAATTTTGTCTTTCAAGAACTTATCCTTTCATGTTTTCTGCTACAATAACTCATTAGTTAACCGAACAAGGATTATCAGTAAATCGTGTATTTAAAGCATTAACTTTAAGCTGTTATGCTAATCTCGAACTATACTTATGAACACGATAAGATCTATCACAAATATCGCGTAGCGCCAATTACAACTGGCATGGCATACCAACAAACAATATTTTCCCCTTATATCAATATTAACTTTCATATTTACCACGCTATTCATAACTTGCTCAACTATAATAACACAAATTCTATAGTAGAATGATGAAACGAATTGCCGATTTTCTTTAATGTCCATAATAATGCTAATAACTTGACTATTACAAGTTGTTGAGCGTAATAGCTGATCTAAATATCGACAATGTTATAGTATTCTTTATTACAGTGTGTGGATAATCATTTGGACCACACAGAGTGGGTATAATTGAGACATTGTATGTATTATTATATAGTTGTCCTGTTATTAAACCTACTTTTATCTACTACGAGTTGTTACGAAAGTTCTCGGTTGCATCGTACTTTGAGTTAATTAAACGCTTACGAAACCCCGTACATGATTTGATTAGAACGTGCCCTTGTTTTAATACAAGTAATTATTTTCTGGTCTCGGCGAGTAATGATGACAAGTTTGATGTATTTGAGCGACATTTTGTAGATTAAAATGTTCATTATACGTACTAAACAGATGCAGTGTTGTGTTTTAGATAATTATTTACGTAATAAGTTTGATAAGATAACATTTATTTAAGTTTCTTCTATGTTATAAATCTAAAGAACTGCATTTAGTTAATCTAATGAATAAATCTTAATTGGAACATTGAAAATGTCATAACGATTAAATTATGATATTGGGTAAGATTCTTGTAAAAATGCGCTGTAATTTTTTAACAATAAACAAATGACAGTGCATGCTGATTCACTTCATTAATATGGTACGTACCGTACTTCCAACAAAAATTATGATCGCAATCTAAAAGATATCAAATGATCTCATCACGAATTATCTTTAATATAAATTATTCGCAATAAAGACATGACTGTACTGCACAATAATGACGCTAATTATACAGTCACAGAAATTCTAATGAATATAATGTTTTCTAGGATTCGAATACGAAATTAATTAATTCGTTAAGGCCGGGACACACAGGTCTAGCTTTGATAGTAAAGTACGATAATTATAGGGCCCACTATTGGATAGATCCAATAGTGTGTCGCAGGAGAAGCCAGTGTCTTATACTTCTTCCTTTTCCGGGCCAGACTAAGTTAGAATTAGTGGTAGAGGCTAGAGAACGCTTGGTATGTAAAGGATGGTAATCCATCCACAGAACAACCTAGGCAACAGCTGCTTAACTTGAGGATCGACCCTAGTGTCTACTATTATATTATTATCTATCATATAAATAAATAAAATAAAATAATAAAATAAAATAGCCTTTATTGCTGTTCAATTTCTTACAGTAGTTTACAATACATGCCTACTTAAAACTAAATTGGTTTCCTTAATTAATTTAAACAATTATCGGCAACTGGTTGTTTTTGTAGATCAGCTTGTCTGTCGACAAAGGCCTCCTCTAAGGATTTCCACGAAAACCTGTCTCTTGCTAACCGGCTCCATACCGGGCCAGCTCTTTTCTTTAGGTCATCTTCCCATCTTTTGACTTGTCTGCCTCTATTTCTTTTTCCATCTCTTGGATACCATTCTGTTACTATCTTAGTCCATTTTTCTTTATTTTCTCTCAACATATGTCCCGTCCACCGCCATTTCAACTGTCTGTAGGCTGTGAGTGCATTTTTAAATTTGGTTTTCTTCTTGATTATTTGTAATTTTACTCTATCACTTCTTTTTATACCTAATATACTCCTTTCTATTGAATTTTGGCAGACTTTCAATTTATTTTCTTGTAGCTCTGTTAATGCCCATGTCTGGCACCCGTATAGTAAGCATGGTATAATGCAGATTTCGTATATTTTCTTTTTTGCTGCCATTGGCATATCTTTATTCTTCATTATTTCCTTAAGAGACCAAAACCTTCTCCAAGTATTCGTTATTCTTCGTTCTATTTCTTTATTCATGCAGTCATCTGTAGATATAAGTTGGCCTAAATATATATATTCATTTACATATTCTATTTGTTCGTTATTTACCATAATCAGTTTGTTGGTTACTGTTTGTTGAGAATTCGTCATAATTTTGGTTTTAGTTTGGTTCATTGTCAGGCCGGCCTTAACACTTTCGTCGGATAGTTGCTGCAGCATTATTTCCAGAGTTCTTGCGTCCTCTGAGAACAAAATCAAATCATCCGCGAAGCGTAGATGGTTGAGATTTTCTCCATTTATGTTTAGGCCATTTTTGGTCCAGTTTAGCTTTCTGAAGATCATCTCTAGCACTGCTGAAAATACTTTTGGTGATATAGGGTCTCCTTGGCGTACACCTCTTTTGATAGGAAATTCATTACCCGTGGTTTCAAGTTTTACTTTTGCTGTGCTCGCTGTGTATACGTTTTTAATTATTCGTATGTATTTTGCTTGGACCCCTTGTCTTTTCAGGGCGTCCCATATATATTCATGTTCCAATGTATCGAACGCTTTGTTGAAGTCTACAAATCCTAAGTAGTACGTTTTGTTATATTCACTGTATTTTTGTAGAATTTGTCTGAGTGTGTGAATGTGGTCTATAGTAGAAAATCTGCTTCGGAAACCAGCTTGCTCCTTAGGTTGGTTCTCATCTAGTATATTGGTGATTCTATTAAGTATGATTTTAGAAAATATTTTGTATATATTCGACATTAAGCTGATAGGTCTGTAGTTTCCTATATCGCCCTTGTCTCCCTTCTTATGCAGCAGTATGATTGTCGATTTGGTCCAATCTTCCGGGATGGTTTCCGTTTCGAGGATTTCATTGAACAAATCTGTAAGTTTTGGGGCCAACACTGGTAATGTAGTTTTTAGTAGTTCATTTGTGATTAGATCTGATCCAGGTGCTTTATCTAGCTTTTGGGATTCGATAGATTTTATTATTTCTTCCTTTAGAATTGGTTTAATCTCCTCTTCATTTACTGAGTTATGTTCTTCTATTATTTGTTCCTCTTTACGACTTTGGTATAGGTTTTTGTAGTATTCCGTTGCAATTTCTAGTAATTCTGATCGTTTGCTGGTCTTTCCACTGTCTTTATTTTTCATATTTGGAATCCAGTCCTTTTTGTAATTCAATTCTTTTATTGCTTTCCTTATTCCTCCTGTTTTTTCTATATGTTTTCTTAATGTTATCTATCATACTTCCTACTTAATATTATAAATGCGAATGTTTGTAAGGATGGATGGATGTATGGAGGTATGGATGTTTGTTACTCTTTCACGTCAAAACGGCTGAACGGATCTTGATGAAATTTGGCACAGAGGTAGATTATGGTCTGGAGAACACATAGGATCGATGTGACGCGGGCGAAGCCGTGGGCGCCAGCTAGTATACCTAATATAAAAGAGAAAATCACGACTCCTGACTCCTATTTTGCAATGGGTATCTTTTTAGGACGTAGGTGCTCAAAAGACAGAACACACAAAATTATTCTTGTTTCAACCAACCTGAGATGAAACTATTAGGATTGCATGAAATGCCCGGTAGTATTCATTCCAACAGTTTGGTACATACTAGTCTGTTCTGGATGGTACCTTAAGTAGGTTCTATCATTATTATCCTGATGTAAGCGGGTTAAACTAGGGGGCGCAATTTTAGGCTGTATAACATCACGCTACAATGCTTAGGAACCTAGCAGCGGCTAAAATCGCTGGGCACAGCTATATAGGTATATTTTTTTTTTCTGACTTGAAAAGATAAGGTCGTGTATCCCGGGCATAACTCACGTGGTCAAAGTTTTGTGTAAAACGAACATAATACGGTAGTTTTATGTGTCATTGGCGCCGCTTCTAATGATCTCGCTAATTAATTTGCACATCCTACATCTTTAATTGGTGACGAATCGCATTGTTGTGGTTTTATTACTATTATAACGATTACCATATAAGGATGGTCGGGTTTTTGTGTTTTGTTAGTTCTTCTGGTTCTGGTGTTTTCGTTTTATTGTTTTTGATGTTTTATTGGTCGGTCAATGGTCAATTCAAAGTATGTTTTTTAACACTTGGTAAAAGCTTTATTATTTTTTTAAGTTTATCAAGCTGATTAAAATTAAGTGATGAAGTAAGAGCGAGCGGAAAGACCGTTTTTTTTTCTAAAACCTGCCTCCGATAGGTTAGCTTTCTAACGACAGTTCCTAAACAAATGTTTATAAATAAATATCTCATGCTGAATAGTTGGACAATTGTAAGAATGTAGGATGTAAGACCAACCGAAGCGAGCTTGAACATTTTAGTATCCTGTCCGGTTTATATATGTTAAGTCTCTTTTAACAGCTTACTAGTTATGAAACTTACAAGAAGTTGGGGCTCCCTTAGATCATAAGCCCTGGACAGTTGCCCGGAATACCCAATAGAAAAGGTGGCCCTGACAAGAACCCATGTACCATAACCATTTTGATTGCAATCTTCAAACATCAGTAAGCAAATCCTTTAAACTTGTTTGTTAAACTCTTACAAACATTAAGTCGTAAAAACAACTGTGGTTAACTCTATCGACGCTGAACAGAAACGGCTCAATATCACCCATCGCCATTAATTTAATAATGACCAGTTTGTTTCGACGTAATCATTGTATTGTTGTGCCGGCGGCAACTCGACTAGACCACAAAGGAGGAGGTATTCTGAGAATCGGTAATAATCGCAACAATTGTCGAGTTAGTGCTCGTCCAGGCCGAAGACGCAGTGACTATCGCGTTGCGGGCGCGGTGGCGGGCGCGTTATCTGGCGTTATAAGGAAGCCATACTGCAGGGAAAAATAAAATAGAAGAAAAAAGAATAAAAAGTGTTTAATAGACTCTCACAAGACAAAAATAATTAAAATGTAAACACAAGCAGTCGCTCCTTGCAAAATTCTGCGGTATGTAGAACAAGCTTCCGCCCGCGTGGCACAGTTACTCAAAAATAAAATATTTTCTTCCCTCTTTCTCCCCCTTTTCTCACTTTTTAAAAAAAAAACAGGGTCTCACCTATCTCTGTACCAAAATTCATCAAAATAGTTTTTTGGTTTCGCCATTTAGGCGTGAAGACGTAACAAACAAACAAACTCACTTTCGCTTTTATAATATTAGTAAGGATATTCAGCTGCAACCGGTTAGACTCGAAGTCTATTCAACTCCATTATCCGCATCCCCGACCCCTATCTGCTTAGCCTTATTCCAACTATAAGTAAATAAAGAATTACAGTGGCAGTAGAACTCTTTCCCATGAAATGGCATGATTAATACTAAATAAGAAACTCTAACTAAAATATACTTAACAGTTGCAAATAATGAAAATGAGGAATTCAAATGTTTGGTAAGCAAACTGCCCTATCTAGGTTTATTTAAACCTTTGTTTCAGGCCACCACTTTACATAATACAGAACAGCAAAGCTTTATATTACACTCCTACTAGCAGATTCGTCGCTCCTTGCCTAGCTCTGTAATTATAATATAGGATGAATCGCGCTAGCTGCCCATTCTGATGCTCATTTCAGTATGGACGCAAACGGCGGTTTCATATCACCATGATTTGATTTGCCGTCTCCCAACTATTTTAGGACTATCAAACAATATTGACTATATACTAAATCCTGTGTAGACTTCTACCAACCAGTGATAGGGTAGGGGTGCCGGAGAAAATAAAGAACATGGGTGGATTTTTCGCCCAAAGCGAGAAAAGTCAATTGACGATTTCCTATCCGAAAAAAAAAGGAAGCGGGGTACCCATATCACGGTTTCATATTTATTTGATAAAACACGCCTGCTATAACAACCGCTTATGCTTCTCAGCCTGGCGAAGGCCTTATATATGTTAAACCAACTGATTCACTATGCGTAATTAGGATAGTTTTTACGAGTACTAGTGTTGCGGGACATTTAATGTGTGACTCAGTGTTATGGAAGATGTAGATGACTGTATGGGCTTGCACGGGATGGCTAATATGTTAATAATTTTAATTAAGGGCTTTTGTATTCGTGGTTTTGCTTAGTGGGTGCTGTTTTTTACGAGTAGACGTCGAATGAGTACTTTATTTATTTAAAACTGTTTAGTACTAATTTATTAAAAGCGGGAAGCATACGAAGACATGATAAATACAAATTGACTAAAATCATCGAACATAACTGTCGAAAATGTTATTTAATAGAAAAGATTAAAAGCCGTAATTTTTTCAAAATTATTAATAAATCTGCGCACCCATTTTTATTCACAACATAAGTAATAATTTTCCAAGACACTATAAATATCAAGAACATTCTTAACATTTGAGTAAATATGAAAGAAAGTTAATTCAGAAAAGTTCGGATCTGATAATACGAAGATAGCTCTTACAATAAATCACATGCTTAAAGATGTTTTCATAAAAGGTTTATTTACACAACCTGAACAAACTTATGAAACTAATCGTCTAAATCAAACATTCGAATTAAAGAAAAGAATTCGCATTTTGTAAAATAGTGTTTATCTGACAAAGCTTAGTGTGACCACCACAAAATATGATATTCTTTATTCTTATAATAAGTTACCACCCTGTATTTGTAACTGTGTACTGTTTCCAGACAGTTTTCTGTCTCGCGAGACGTGAGACCGTCTCGACTATTTTAGGAGACAATCCTTCGCACAAATAATGTTGATGACGTCACCGTTTTAAAAATAGCTCCGTGCTATATCTACATCAACTTTATGAACCAGTATTTGCATAACGTCAAAACTTTTTGACATTGTTCTTTGCAAGAAAATATTGAATATTGATTTACTTTCTGTCCCAGTTAAAAAATGTTGCCTGTTTTCGATATTCGTGTTCGTGAAGTTATTATCAAAGTTGAAGGAGGAACTTGTGGTGAAATAACAACAGTCGTTCGGGTCGATCTTTAGTTTAAACCGCACTGGCCTAGGCTTGTCCTTGGATGGGACCCATACAGACCGAGTTTCCTCCATGCCTCGGGAAGCACGTTAACGTTAACATTTGAAGGTCTTTGACTTTGATTAGTTATCTTATTACCCAGAACTAACTGGCTTGTGAAGGTCACATAGGCAGCAGCTCCATGTAAAATACTGGTATTCAGCTGCATCCGTTGAAACTGGCAACTGATCCCATCATAGTCGAAAAAAGGCTAGGTAAATGAAAACCTTTTTGTGGATGAGAAATTATCAAATAACTTCCCCGCTCTGGCGGAGCTGGAGGAGTGTCAACTTTTACTGACTAAAACCCACCCATGTTCTTTCCTTTGCCCTTTATGTTCCGGGGCCGCGGTATCTCTTTCGGACAACCCGCAATTCCGGCAGGAAATGTGGACCTTAAAAAAAAGAATCTAGATTTTTATGTGTTTAGAAAAGCTAATGTGTTTTTTTAGTTTATTGGACAATATAGTTTATTTGTTATTTTCATAATAACCTTCCATTTACAAGACTTATTTATAGAAAGACTTAGGTTATTATATTTCTAGTCTAAACTTGAATAGAAGTGATTCGATTTTTATTGTTATTTGTACTGTTGTCGCCAAGATGGATTTTCTTTGTGTAAACCTTAGTGGTTTTTCTTTTGAAAAGAACTATAGATACACAATGGGTGATTTTAAAAATGTCCCTTGTCCAGTAGATGTATTGAGAAATGTAATGACGATAAAAGATACTTTGTACTATATAATGTTACGAGTATTTTTATGGCTTAATTAGAAAATATTCTTGCTTCTTATGTGTCTACATTTTAGCAATTTGAAAATTGTAACGTTTCAAGAATGTTACGAAATTATATTTTGAAGAAGGTGATGATTTATTTACTTGCCTCGTTGATCTTGTGGTCACAAGCGCTGCTGCTGAGCATAAGATCTTGAGTTGGATTCCCAATTCGAGAAATATGTCATTAGGTTTTTCCATAAGAAAATTATTTGAAACTGGATTTAAAAAACTTATTACATACATAAAACTCAAACATAACTAGTCAAATAAAAGTTTACCATGGGGAAAGGTCTGCGTTATGTCATAAAGAAAATATGTTGCAGGTCAGTGGCCCGTAAGTCTGACAACTAGTCTTACAGGGTTGAGGTGGTTAGATAACTAGTCGCTCCATGTAAAATACTGGTATTCAGCTGCATACGTTAGACTGGTAGCCGACCCCAATATTGTTGTGAAAACACCAGGCGGGCAGATGTCATAAAGAGGATGATTAATTATAAAACTTTTCTCATATCGTTAGTCTGAGCACACACCTTTACCCCCACAATCCTCAGGCACTGAAAGGCACGAAGGTTACTCTGGGGGCTATTCTGAAACTTTCCCGACGAAAACATTTAAGGAATGGGGTGTGATGGCCTTTGTGCTGATTGAATGGCGTTACTTTTCACAATCACTCTCCTCTGATCACTGTATTTGTCTAGGGATGTCACAACTCCCGTTACGATATATATTTTCAAAGGAAACGTTTTGTGGGAAGACGCTATCTACGAGTAGATTCACGAACTAAATCTTTCTAACTCGGGATGGTTGTCATTTGTCAGTTTTAATGCTTCCGCAAAACTTACTTCTCTCAACTTTGGTTTATTACTGAAATATAACGAAAAAGTTAGTAGCTGCCTCGTCGGCCCTATTGCTAGTGGGCGCAAGAGCGACTACTAGCAATAGGTCCTGGGAATGATTCTCGGGTTGGTTAAAGTATTTTTTTAAATTCCATTAGGAATATCTCAGTAGCAATCACAGAGTTTGGCTTTGTACCCGGTTGATGGTAATATTCACGCTTCCGATTAGATACGACTGAGGCAATCGTTCTTGTTCTTCTGGACGATGCCGCAAATAATGAAGGGAGTTTTGGTTAGATTATAATAAAGTATTTTATTAGCCAAGAAAGAGATCGAAACTGGGGATGGGACGATATTGTCCTTTTAGAATTTAGAATAGTAAACGGAGAGACGTGTTCTCAGATGATGATGGTCTTCGTCTTTTTCTGCTTCTGTAGAGGGTTAGCGACGAATTGGTGACTTGTAGTGGCTTTAAAACTTCGGTTCGGGGAATACCCAGTCTGTTACAGGACTTTATAGTCTCTGCCTTAATCTTTGGGGATAACAGGCGTCATGAAGTTAGTAGTAATCGATGTTCTATTTAGATACAATTTTCGAAAGAAACTCTGTATTACTCGAGACAGATTTGGAAATATCCCAAAATTATTTTTTAATGACTATTTCTCTAGAAGTCCTGGCAACTTGGATTGTCTCCAAATTCAAAAAGACAGATGACAACCCTACTTTAGAATTCTGGACAATAGTGTGACTAATGTTTGCGGTGATATAGCTCCACTATTGTGCTCGTAAAATTTTCAGACAGTTCTGCTATAAATATACACCGAAAGTGCCGTACTAATAATAAAATATTATAGCTTACTTCTAACTGAATACAACAATAACTTCTACACAACCCGTCTTTAAGATAACATTATTATTTATTGCTTTTATTGGTATTGTCATGCTTACTGTGGTTTTTAGAACACCTAAAACTATCTTTATTTAAAACAGCTTTTCGTTCGCGTTATGGTCGGCAATTATTTCATTGGAATATTTTAAATATAGTTCAACGTATTAGGTTCGCGATTTGCCCTAGGTACCTTAAAGCCGTATTCTAATATATGTCATGAAAGTTGTCAGTTGTCAAACAGTTGATTAATATGGACATAATGCCCTTCTAAGTTATTAGCGTGACAATATATAGCCTATTCTTCTACAAGTTGAACTCTATCTACTTGCCAGATTTCATAACAATCTGATCAGTCATGAAAAGATATCAAATAGGGGACAGAAAACGGGTTTCGCTGCCCTAGCAACAACACAAACAGAGCTACTTCCACATTTATAATTTTAGTATAGATAACACTCAAGGATAATAAAGCTTCCCGTTAGTGAATGAATTGACAGTTTCGGATCTTTAGTTTCGAAAATTACCCCCTACAAACAAACTCACAAACTTTAACTCTTTAATATATATATAAGTATAGGTATACCCGTCGTTTAAACTTCAAAGTACGAGCAAATTTACAATCAAGTTTCTTTTTCCATAATTCTTACTATGTCAGTTTCTCAAATCTTTTAGTTTGTGGTACATCAATAAATGTTGCCATTACAGTCCCCTCGATTCAACCTAAATAAGAAACAATATTTATCGATACTATCAATTGGCAATCAAGAAACATCGGGGAACACCATCAGCTCCTGCAATTTCCTAATAAAATGATTTCTTTAGAGGTCTGTCACCAATTAAATAGTGTCGTTATTGCTGTTATTTCGAGAGGCTCGTAAAATTTCCATTAATATTATTTGTATCAAAGAGTCAATTGGTTTTTGGTGCGAAATATGCTATTAAATTAAATCTTGGCATAACACTTATAGGCATTTTACCTTTTTATGAGTAACCTTTCGCATTATTTGTTATTAAATTACTTATTACTAAATTGTTGATAAGTTTTAAATTTGTTTTTGTTGGTTCTTTAAGTACTTTTCCTAAGTATAAATACCAACGTTGTATAAAAAAGTTTTATAGCAAGAATTTATCCATATCAAATATAATGAACTAGCTTCCTTCTGCCCGCGACTTCGTCCGCGTGGCATAGTTACTTTGGACTAACGCTAACTTTAACTCGCGTAGTGATCGATAAAAGAAAAATATCTTTCTCTCCGCTTGTCTTCCCTCTTACTCCCCCTTTTCTCACTTTTTTTAGCCTATGTCCGCCTTCAGGTTCCCAAATATCTCTGTACCAAAATTCATCAAAATCGGTTTGGCCATTTAGGCGTGAAGACGTAACAAACAAACAAACTCACTTTCCCTTTTATAATACTAGCATTTGCTCGCAGCTTCGCTCGCGTTAAATTCGGGGTAACACAGTTCCCCTTTACTGATTTACCGGTACCTGCTACCTGTAGTTTTTGCCCTTGCGCCTTATTTATTGTAATAGCAATGCTATGTTTTCCCTTTTCTTCCCTCTTTCTCCCTCATATCTCAATCTTTTTTTTTAAAGTAGCTTATGTCCGTCTTTAGGGTCCCAAATATCTCTGTACCAAAATTCATTAAAATCGGTTTAGCCATTTAGGCGTGAAGACGTAACAAACAAACAAACAAACTCACTTTCGCTTTTATAATATTAGTAAGGATTAGTAAGGATATGCAATCTTGTTCAAACCAATTTTTGTAGAAAGTTATTCGTACTCGTGTTTCCTACAATTTTCTTTTTCAGTTATGGGTCCAAATTTGTACGACTTTGGAAGCAAATATCTCATCAACCATTTACTGACTAAAAGGCTTACAAGAAAACTCGATATTTTTTTAAGTCCTATCGATAGACACCCCACACAGTTATATACAAATATAAGGGCAAAACTCTTATAGATTTCTTTCCTTTTTTTTATAAATTTCTTTTCTTAATTTTTTTTTTCCCTATAGACTTGTCTGTCTGTTGGTTAACTTTTAGCAAAGAAACCCTAAAAATCGACGTATTTACGGCACGTTTACACCGCTCGGTCGTGCTAGGGCCTCAGGTTGTTTATTTCCTTTTTTACTGTTTATAGTTTCTTCTTATTTAACTAAGTGACATTGATTTGTACTTATTACTATCATGCACATCACATAAAACTGTCAATATAAACCGACTCTAAATTATTAACCCAATCTCTTTATAAACTTTCCTTTTAACTTTCCAGATTTTTAATAGTCTTTTAAAGTACATTGATATTCATAGCCATTAAATGTTTTCATAGTAACTTTTACTAATACGCTATATGACGGTTTTAATTTGAGAAAATGTGGACAAAACTATTTGAATGGGTAAACTATTTGAATTATATTTCAGAGGAAACTTTACTCATTTAGCTTTATGTTGGAATCTGTTATTGAATTTACGGTCACAAGGGGGACCTAATATTTATCTTCTTTGACAATGAAATCCGTCTTTTCATTTTCCACGAATAGAGCAAATGGGTATTGTAGTATCGTATCCAGTCCTAACTGGATGGTGGAGGATGGAGGTCAGATAGGCAGTCGCTACATATAAAATACTGGTATTCAGCTGCATCCGGTTAGTCTGGAAGCCGATCCCAACATAGTTAAAAAGATTAAAGCGGATGATAATGGACAAAGTTCTTCTTATGGAATTCTGTAACACCTGCTAAATCACGCATTTGTACGGGTCTGGACATTCAAGGGACAGTATTTGTTGAAGAAAAATGCCGACCTGATGTAATTAGAGTCGTGTTTATCGGCAAACTCCGTTCGGGAACTTGCTTCGATTCTTTTTCTATTCGGCTCGGAAAAAATCGAAAAAAAAAGCGATCTGTTTTATCTGAACGTATTTTCGAATTGCCCCCCCGGCTGATTTTCATATTTGACGGGTTTTGTGTCTAGCACCCCTTATGTTTCATTCTGAAGAGAAACATAAAGCCCATTACGTCGCCTCGTCGCCTGTAACATGTAATTCACTCAAACGGCTGTCTACAGTTTTCTGCCTAGAGGCTCAACTACCACTTGTCGATAACTCAAGCACTTCCACTGAAACGTGCAATTTATTAAAACCGATAGTTGCTAAATACTAGAACTATTAATTAGATTCAAAACTGCAGTGTTTAAACATTCATTATATAACCATATATTACCTAAAGGACAGACAAGTTGTTGGGAAACGTAGTATTAGTGGAACAGGATCGCGTGCGCATCTCGGATCAAGGCGATGTATCACTGGGTAATTACTCTGCGACGGCAGTCTGCCACCGACCGTCGTGGCGTTTGCACGCCGTAAACACGAACCTGATGACGTGCCTGCGATACTACTCCAGCATAAATTATATTCCAACCACACAACACTAAAGCTTCATTAAGTTTATGTTCAAATCATTAAAATAGTTTTGATAGGCTCGTAGTCCTTCGTGTCTTCATCTTACATGTTTAATAACTTTGTAATATTAATGATCGGTACGACCTCACTGTCTTCACCGTGCATATTGAACCTATAAATCTCTCAATTACTCTCCTATTTGTAGCATGATCCTGCGTTTAACTGCGGAAGGACTTGCTCACCTGCTTTATTTGTCACCGGATGCATATTTTCTGCTTGTATTTAATCCACGTCTGACCTTTGGCCCGCTGTTTTTCAACGTTGTTCTTAGTTATGAGGACGCCCTGGATCGCATGGGAACCTCCTTGCTTCTTATCTCGCGTTGTATCAAAATGTCGCCTATTATCTCTGTTTGGGGCACTTTCGGCGCTTGTTGGGTACCGACACATAACGACATGTACGCTCCTACCATGATTGATGCGTTCGCGTCGCGTATGTGAGGTCCGGTGTCTTGTGAAAGCATGTTTGTCATTTTCTATTCTAAGCAGTAACTGGATTACTTGATGGAATTTACGAAATTAAATCGTTGTATAATAGAGGTGTTTTATAGCCTGCCATAAAATCAATCCGGAAGGCATTTTAGACGTTGACTTTAGGGTCAACTGTACCTAAATACAATGACAATAAACCAGGAACAAGTTTGGAAACGTTGAAATTATAATAAATGTCGTAATTAATTCGCAATAAAATTATTACACAGTTTATACGCATACTTTATGATCGTATGTCGTCAAACTCGTGTAATGGTCTTGTAAATTTGACATTTTATGGACTACAAAATTTTAAAGCTTATGATCTTTTACATTAAAACTGCGGCTTATCGATTATCTTCGATTTTATTATTTACTTCGAGCAGCGAGCATTCAGATATCATCAGGAGATTAATCAATGTAATCCGTGGGATTAGCATATTTATGTCAATTTATCTATTAAAATTAATGCATTTTAATTTAAATTGATTATGCGTTGGTGATTGGCAAACATTGTGAAGCTGGGGAATACGTTACTTGTAATCCTTTGTGTAACTTCGTTCACCTTCACGAATATTCTCGACTGGTGTCGGAGGGGCAATAATAATTGCAGCGATGCCTTGCCTCCTGGTAGCTACATAAATTTTCCAATAAGGCAGGGCACGGCAGTGGCACCGCAGTCGGTGTGCCATGAAAAATACCCGGATTATAACTCGGGAGCGATCTTACCGTACAGATAACACCGCTAGATATAAATTATCTCACAAACGCAAGACGCTACTAATATTAAATAAGAAAGCATGTAATTCACGTAGCTTCGATCTGCCGCCCGAGTAATAAAATACACAATTTTGACAGATTTTAAATAATGACGTCCGTGCTGGCCAGGAAGTGCTTAGAAAGTTTGTATCTTACAATGTACTGCTTTGAAGTCGTTCAGTGATCATGTCGACCTTGCATGTGATTAATTGTAGCCATTTGTAGAACATTTCGTGTTTTGTCGTTAACATAAGTTTGTTCTGTTAGTTGTAAGCATAATAATAAATAAAAAATGACGTGCCATTATAGGATTAATAAGGATTATAGCTAAGCCGAAAATTATCTCATATCTATATTTGTATCCAATATATTTGTCATCCTTGCTATTTCAATGTATATTAATAAACTTAATCATGTTGAAATATTTGTAATGTTGACTGTCTTTTTCAATAAAATATAAATAAAACATCACTCATCAGCCTGTAATCGCCGGCAGGATAGACAAAGTGGTACCTAAGAGAACACCCCCAATTCGACAGTTATGTTCTAAGCTCATGGAACAAGGAGCCTATTGCCATCAACTGAGTAATAATCTAGACTCCGTGGCTGCTACTGGAAATCGAAGTACCTCATGGTCAAGAGTCGCGCTTTCAATTAAACCAACATCGTTTATCAAATTTTTTACACAATGTCTTCAAATGCTTTGTACTCAGTAATTTCCCTGTTCGTGACAAATTGTAATGTGTTGTAAAACAAATTATTTTAGAAAGTGAGTATAATATTATTGATCCTTGTTAAATTGTAACTTAAATTATTTTAATTGATCTGTCACAAATATATTTTTATGTATCTAAGGCCATGGGGTCAAACTTTAGAACTGAGCGTAGACTGTGGTAATAAAAATTAACATGACGATGATTCCGTATCAAAAATTGGATGCTTAGTATGCCTTATTTGGTGTTAAAATTGTACATGAAGCAGTGTTGACCTTCCCAGATACAACTGATGAAAAAAAAACAACTTCAAAAGCAAAATCCACGTAACCAAGGACCTTGATGGGGATATATTCTTCGAATTTGTTGAATCGTGACTTTATACACAATTAAACTGTTTACTCTTTGGCGCCACACGTCGCGGCTAGTTTCATTTGTAAATGTTATTGGAGTACAGATTAAATTCCACAGAATCACCTTGTTAACATAGTTCTATTTGAGTTTTAACAGCCATCGTTTTTAATTACTGTTTCATGGGTCATTATTTTACTGTGTTTTATGTTTCAACAACTACCATTGGTACTTGTTTTTCCTGTCGTACTAGCTTTTACGATTATGACATAGATATTATTGTAAACCTACAAGTTTACAGCCCCCATTTCTAGTCATAAAATATTTGTGAAGCAGCCATCGCCGCCTACCAATAACTCATCGACGTGCTAAATGAAGAGCTCGTTTGCACCGTTTTAGATGTTAATATTGACGGTGGTGATAAACTGAATTGTAAATTTCGTTTGAATGCAACTAGTCATGGCGCCGCCGCTGTCGGCTCTCGTGTCGCTCGAGGGGAGACTCTAGAATAATTAGGAAATGATGGCGCTTAGTAAACACCTACAATTTTGCATGACAAGACTTAATCACCAGGACCCTCGGCTGCGCTCAGAAATTCTTATGTTAAAATTTTATGCGACACATTTATTTGCCTGTGAAAAGAAAATTCCCATCCGAAATATCAACATTCGACCACCCTTGCAAGTTATTTAGGAAAACATTCCAATAATGCCAAGTTGGGTTTTGTCGGCGCCCCTCGTAGCAAATATTAAAAGACATTTGTTATGATGAAAACAAACATATTTCACCAAATAGGCCGAACTGGCAGTCCGGTCGGCAAAACGCCTTGTAATTCTGAACGCCCACGGATCGTGCGGTTTTAGGTGTAAAAAAATCGATTAAAGTATGGCGACACGCTGCGATCGATACATGATAATATTTCATCTGGTTCTTGACGGGTGCCGTAGATTCTATATTTTTGTGAAATTCAATTAAATGTTTTATGGCGGAATAACTGTTGCTACGTATCACTTTACATCGTTTTTAACTTTTATAGTTTATTGTATTAGGAACTACTATTGGAATGTAAAGAATTTACGTTGTAGTCTAACCCGTGATTTGTTGCAACATTACCTCGTCCAGGTTTACCGCTGAGAGTAGCCGCACATAACATAGCGAATGAATCATTATGTGTTCCACATTCCTTGAGTTTGTTAACATTCTTTGCAAAGTTAACTAGCTGTCTTTGGGTTTTGAAGCCTCAGTATGTACCAGTATGTGTTATTACATCTTCATCGTGCATGACGCCTAACTCAAAACACGTATTACTCAGAACATTGCTTATGTGATTGTTTGTTTTTATTATTAAATCAGCTTTGTTTTTTTCAGATTTATGGATACCGTTGACGAGTTCCTGGGAAAAGATTGTGGTGAGTCAAAATTTTGTTTGCCCTTAACGTTAGAACGTTTAATTATTTTTGGGCCGTGGTCAATAGCGGCTTTTATGCGCAGACTTAAATTGCTGTTGCGCTTTTCTCTTTAGTGGCGGTACAAGTAAAGAGAGCCAGTCTCGGTTTGTCGACCACAGGTAAGATCCGTTCATACATTCAATCTAAACAAACGGTCAGAATTGGGTGTGTTGTTAGCTCGGCGCACTGCAAACGCTCATGTAGGTTAAAGTCTTGAGTCGGTATAAGTACACTTATTTCGCGTGGGTATAAACGTAGTGAGGTGTTAATGCACGCACATTCCTAAATTGTAATGCTTTACGAGAAGGCCATGTTGGGCAGACGGTTGTATTCACTCTTTATAGCCGCTAATTGTTATTCTATTTTGAGAATACACACCGATTTGAAATAGCTGGTCAAGTATTTTCGGCGAAAAGCTTAACTTTGGTCCGAGGTTGCGGACAAACCTACCACGGAATTCTTCCCTGCCTCAACTATTATGTTCAATGCGGAAACATTTCTCATTCTGTCAAGTCTATCTTTTACTGCGATTAGTGAAAATAAAGTTGTTTGAATGAAAAGTAGTCATATACCGAGGCTATCGAATTAAAATTTTGAGTGTAGCTATTAAAAGTTTAACGAATTAAGTAGCATCATGTCGTTTTGTTGTTTGTACAGTTAAAACCACTGCTGTAAATAAAAAAGTCTAACTTATACAAGACCACACTAGTGAAGGTACTGAATTTATTACAATTATCTCTAGAACCTTAAAAACTTTTACTTTCAAAACGGAGAGTATGAATCATCACCAATTAAACATGCATTTATTGAAATTAATATAACGTAATTTAAACTTCATTGCATCTTAATTTGCATCACCGGTCAGTTACGTCATTGTGTCAACAGAACCGAGTACGGCTTTATCAGTGACGTTCGACACAACATACGATTTCAATTAAAGGCCGCTTCGATTTTAACGAGAATTTTGATTCGTGTTCACTCTTCAAAGGTCTCATATTCCTTTTCCGTTTCACCTGTCTTGTATGGGACGCAAGTATCGGAGAGCTCCTCAAGCTCTGGTTGATCGTCGCAGTCATAACTAGTAGGTTCAGTCTACACGTCCAGTTTATCGGCAGCTACGCTTTTAATTACATTGACACAAATCGTAGTTATCGTCGGACTTCTCACGGTGCCGAACTCAATATTCCGAATGTTCATTAAGTTCTAATTACGAATGGGTGCCCTTGTTTGTCTTGCTCACAAAAACTAGCTTTTATTAGATTACGTGGGCAGTTTCAATTAATTGTGAGCATGTGACTATCTGTCGGCGTTTTCATTGGTAATGGCCGGTTATCGGTGTCGCTAAGTAGATTGAGTGAGATGTATATTATACTGGTTTGTTAAGGCTGGCGCCAGAGTCTTGAAGAATGTAAGTCGATCCGTGTGGTTTGATCTGTTTTCTCAATTGCGATTAACTGTTTCTGTTACGAATACATTAGGATTCATTGAAGGTTTGATTGTTATCTTAAAAACAAGATGATTGTGCAGAACGTTCAAGTAAATGACACCATTGGTAGCGTTCGGTGTTCCGCTGCGTGGTAATGCGACGATATTCGTATTTCACCCGCTATCTGCGGCGGAATCGCGCTCGCGTCCTGATTTACACGATATCGCACGCGCTGGGAATGTTGTTACACTTGCTACTGTTTGTGCACCCCGCAGTGGTCGTAATCATGCTTAAAGTTAAAGCAAATTATCAGTTTTTTTTTGTCATATTTACGTCGATCAGCATATTGTGCAAACATGTAAGTTACACGCTAGTCTGTGTGTATTCGTTTCAACTAAATCTCAGCTATTTCGTTTCAAGTTTCTGGTATGTGATCAAAGTACATAAGAAACTTTATAATCATTTCATACGTCACATTTACATCGTTATGCATAATTTATCGTGCTCGCTTCGAATTAAAAATCAATTTTATCATCGACTACTTTTATCGATGTTCCTAACAGATGGATAGTACTGAAATCAATTATAGAAGTTATCGCTATTATAAATGTTTTACAAGAAGTTATTTGACGTGTTGCAGATGTCCCACTGCCGCTTGTCGCATGCTTGATGGATGGTTTTATTTTACTACTACGTACATGACTTGCTTCTTTCGACGTTGGTTTTATAAACGACTAGCTTTTGCCCGCGGCTTCGCTCGCGTTAAATTCGGAGTAACACAGTTCCCCTTGCGCCTTATTGATTTGTAATAGCAACGCTAAGTTTTCCCTTTTCTTCCCTCTTTCTCCCTCACATCCCACTTTTTTATAAAAAATATTAGCCTATGTCCGTCTCCTGGTTCCCAACTATCTCTGTACCAAAATTCATCAAAATCGGTTCAGCCATTAAAGCGTGAAGAGGTAACAAACAAACAAACAAACAAACAAACAAACTCACTTTCGCTTTTATAATATTAGTAAGGATGGGAATTTACTTGTTGTTCTAGTAATAGGAAAATTACCTACTAGACATGACTAAGTCTTGAGTAATTATTTCTAGTAGTGTTTCTATCTATGTCATGAAATATTTGTTATGACTTTTAGTGATTTGATTCTGACAGATAGGACAAAGTCTTCAGAAGTAAAAGGTTTTCTATCAAGATTTTATGTCTGTTGTATGTCTTGCATCGTAAAGAAGACTGAGATAAAATACGTATTCTTGTTATATTATTGGGATGGCATCACGTAAAAATGACTGTCTGAAAGTTAGTTTCCAAGTTTGTTGATATGGGAGCTGGATATATCGCTGCGTTTCAAGCAGTTTACTTACTCCGAGATAGTTGTAGACAAAGTTGCACTCTTGGAATAGAACCAGTCGCTGTGACAAATGTTGCTAAGGAATCTGTTTGTCCGTCTATTTGTGGAGTGATAACGTACTCTAACAGTTCCTCGTAATATATTGCTATTGTTATTTGGCAAATTATTGTGTTACTTCTAAATTATTCTTTTGAACACTAGCTTTATTTATTGTTTTCTTGAACGTGGTATTGTCTTCTTTGCGGTTTATTTAAAGAGAAAATAATTTAGTTCCGATAAGTTTGCATTGTCTAAGAAATATTTCATGTGTGTTAGTAGCTATTGTTCATCTTTTGTGTAAGAGCCGCTCCTTTCTTGTCATAATTACTGTTTTCTTAAAGACCATATGTCGCTTAGAGATTCTCATCGTGTATATGTATTTCCTACTTCAGGTATCCAGGAAACGACTACTTAGGGATATATTTTCATTATGTTTAAGCTCTCTTTGTTTCGTTAAAATGATGTGTTTGTCACTGTTTATTCCCGTGCAGTTCAGTGCTAAGTCGTCAATCGTAGCTATTACACTAGCAGCATTAGCTACTTACTAATACATTTTAGCTATATCTTCGATTGTAAATTCTTGAACATACCGTTTTACAATATTTTATGTGTGACCGCTACTCAATCAATAGTTACTTCTGGAATTTTATGTCGTCCGTGTTCAATAAAAATTCCGAGCGAAGAATGTAGAGCTATTGCGACAATTAATTTTCTTAAATACCTAATCAGTCATCTGATCATCACATCACAGCCCACGCGTGGCGCCGTGGACGATGTGGCAACACGCAACAAGTTCTTAGATACGGTTTTTGGGGTAAGGTTTCAATACAAGCGATTTTATGAGCTGATCTGAGAAGGTGGGTGAGCGAAAAAATAACTGTTATCTTTTGGGAGATCGAAATCCCTAGCCGCTGGATTTTAATCCAGAGCTACAGGTAAACTCTCCATCAGAACTGTTCAAAGAAGCCTACTTAATGGGTGAGCGTCAAAAGTACAACCTATTTAAATTGCTTCATCTTTAAGATAAAACAGTTTATTCGTGATTTTTTTCTCGCTTATCGCTCCGCTTCTTGCACAGCTCTTGTAGAAAGCCAGCAAGCCTTCGTATCGTCATAAACTGTTATCATAAAAATATCAATGTATTAATAAGTAATAAGGCCTTTATCGTCCGAAAAATGTTGTTTGCGTCAAGTGGCGTCTCAAATGAAGGCAACATTTAAAGCGTCCCGCGGCGCTTTTAGCTTGTTTTACTTGTCATATCTGTAATAGCGTAGTTTTAATGTAACTTTATTTGCTTATCGTGATTCTTAAGTATCTATTAGCAAGTTTATAGCTAACTTTGTTACTGGTCCGGTCAACTCGCTCGTGCGACCAGCGATAAAGAACTTATTTCGAAAGAAAATTAGTGTGACTGTATTTTATGCACGGAAACTTGCTTTTTGTATGAAAACAGTTGAGTAGTTTTTGTTAATTTAAACTTACACAATTACTTATTGAGAAAAATCCGGATTTTTGATGTGTTTTCTTCCTTGAAAAAAGCTACTTGAAAAAAAAAACTAGTAGCTAAAAGTGCCTGTACCTATGCAGGTCGCCACTAGACATGGGTAGCTCGCGAATGAGAGATAAAATTGAACTAGCTCTTTAGTTACAATCTAGCTCCCAGTCGCTCAGTCGTTCACGGAATAGCTCACTAGTTCTTTTAGCTCAACGGCTCATTGACTCTATACTCTCATACTCTGTGGCTTTGCGAGTTACGAGTGGTACCGACAGCGGCCCGACAATGTCCGAACTTCCCCGACGAACAGGTGAACGATTTCGCATGTCGCTCACTGACCAACTCTTCGGCTCAATACAATACATCATTGTAAAATATGATGATTTTTAAAGAAATACGCTAATCTAAATGATAACGTCCATTCATTACATTAAACTATCAATTAGTTAGCTTTTCAAATATTATTCATCTAGATTGACAGTCCTTAGCCTGTTCAAGTATGAAGGAAAATCATTGGCTTTCATAATTTATTTTTTTTGTAATAAAAACAAAACAACCCAATGAATCTAATTTTATCTATAGCTCGCAACTGAGATAAATGAACTACAGAACTTTAAAGATTATAAAGAGCCACTGAGCTAGTTGTATCGTTTGACTTGCGTAAAGTAATTCGGCTCAATTTGATCTGTAGCTCGCAAGTAAATCAATTGAGCTGAAGAGTTAAAAGAGTTATTCGGTGAGCTAAAGAGCTAAAAGAGCGATATAGCTCTTTTGATCAAAAGAGCTGTATCTCTCTTTTCTTTTCAGTGAGCTACATTTCGCATGTCTAGTCGCCACGCAATTTTGAAGTGCAATGTAATAGGATAGCACAATAAAGAGATACCTAGGTCGACATAGTAACATTGTTAACACACCGCAGCCACATGGATGCGTGTGGTAAAATCCTAATAAGCCGATTACGATGTAAGGGGGTCGCGCGTAGGCGAACTATCGCGTATCGATATCGACTCGTTTCGTTCACAATGCATCGATTGTCGACAATCGATATGAAATGCGATGCGCACACCTATTCGTCTCAGTTAAGACATAAGTACATCATACTTGATGTAACTTTTGTTGTGAAACTGCCAACTTTAACGTAAAACGTTGACGAAACAATGGTTTCTATGATAGTAACTTTGCTTTTTAATTATTGTACTTCTCTATTAATGAGCATAGTTGTTGATTTGTAATAGACGTTTAATGAATGTACTGTTAACTAAATATTTTAGTTCAAATATCTTTCACATTCAGAAACATTTTAGCATTGTCTGCGATGTTAATTTTGTTGTGTTTTCTTAGTAAGGAGACTTTACTTTAAACTAATCTTTGGGATTTTCGACTGCGGTGGGTCTTCTTATTACGCAATAATAAGTATTCATCAATGCGTCGTTATTATAATTACGTAACGCCCTCTTTTGATACCTTTTGTCTGTTTGTTTGGGCCGTACGTCAGAATACCACTGTTGTTTATTTTCTATCAAGTTTATTACATTACAAATACAGTACACGCTTTCTATGCTAAGTGACTTGCAAGTGGTAACATGTTTTGGGCTATTGGCTTGTTGTATTGTCAGCTGTGATTTGCATGTGAATCGGTTCAACGTAACGTAATAGTTCACGTTTGAAATGTCACCAAACGCTACTTTGGAAACCTGAAACGGCAGCTCCATTTTATGTAAGCAACATAATAATAAATGTGTAGTAGCTGCTAGTGTTAGTAAGAGAATAGGCGAAAGTTAAGATGAAAGTTTGTGTAAGACAAGGAAATAATTAGGTTTGAAAATACAGCTGTTTAGGAAACTTTTAACAACATTAAAGATCATGTGAATTGTAAAATAAGCAATTTGTGTGATTTTAAATAAATTTAGCTTCAGTGAAATAATGCAGGGTGGAAGGTTAACAACTGGACTTATTTGGCACAGCCGTGAGACACACAATAATTATCTCTTTTTTGTGTTTAGTTTTAAGTTATTATTTTCAACGCATTAACGGTTACTATCTATACATATCATTCTGATTCTCCCCATAATTTTTTCCACCCTGTAAAATACTAAAAAGTAGTAGAATTACTTCAAGTCTTCTCTATACCTAACTTCGTCCAATCTTAAACGAGATTGTATCAACTCAAGAGTTAACTAGCTGAGCCTGCGCCGTACATTTTGTTCATAAATATTATCTCATAAAGATTGACTGAGTGAGTTCTCATAATTATCATTGCATTGTTTGTTTCTGTAATTGAAAACATGTACATACGTTAATTAAGTTGCTGGCAAAAGCTTGCCGTGATGGATTGTTTTAAATGAAATTGTTTTTTTGTCTGTCCCGACTTGGCATGAATTTGCATGTGTAATGCCTCAAATGCATTACCCCTTGGCCGCTTTGCGTGGGAATTTTGCATCGACAATAAGGTTTTTGCTCGTTTTTTGTCTCGTGCTAAGGAACTTGCGAGGAGCATATGTAGCGGACAAAGTCAGGTCGTAATGTCTGTATTATGCTCGCGTACGCTTTGTGGGTTTATGATTCTCTGATTGTATGACAAAAATGTCGGGTTATAAAATACGTCTTTGTAGATTTTGCTTTACAATCTGAAGGACCAGAGGAACCACACACACTGTAATTTTGTAGCTTTGAACGTAACGTAAAATCATTTGAAGTTTCAACTACATTTCTAAACGTAATATTTTAAAAGTCGGTTCTGTGCAATTGTGTAGGATGTGAAGGTACATCTTGGTTGCTACTTCAAAGGTCTTCCTGAGGAAGTGTCAAACCGCGGCCACGACTTCCTCTCCCCCGGCGCCACCCCGTTGCATCGCCCTCGCTTAGCGATGGGGTGCGATGGGGGCGCGAGTCAACGACCTCCGGCCGATGTTTGCCGTGCGATTTTGAAGACACAAACATGAGGTTTTCGTTTATTTTCCGCGGTGCGCTTTAGTGGCTATCGATCGTGATTGCATTACTGTTTGTCTCTTTATACTATTGTTTTTCAGTGGTATTCGGGGAAATCGTCGGTATTGATTTCGTTATCCTACATAGCAATATTGGTTGCATCTACTTCGTTGCCAGTATAATCCACAGACTCTTAAAAAACTTACTATTGCAATCTCAGTTTCTTTTTACCCTACCTGTCGAAATGAGGAGGGTTGCCCCCTATTATACATTCGCAGATTCGTATAATAAGCTCACTTAAGAATTTTTACAACAACTAAATCTATCGAGAACAAAATGCAATAATGACATACTTGTTACAGAAGCCCTGATCGGGGTCCACTGCACTCACGGCCTGAACCGCACCGGCTACATGGTCTGCCGGTACATGCGCGACCGCCTCGGGGTCCCCGCCAAGGACGCTATTAAGAGTTAGTTATTGTCTATAAATATTATCACATGAACTGTTTATAGCTTCACTAGTGGAAGGTTCGCACGCTCCGTCACTGTAAGTTTGCTATAGTGAGTTGTGATGAAAGTTTTGCTAAAAGAGGTGAAATCTTAAGATATCTTTATGTTGATTGCGATTTCCATTTTGTTTAAGAAGTGAAATGGTGTCTGATGAGATGACGAGTAATATACCCCAAATGAAATGAGACATGGGCAGGAAAACGATAGTGAAATGAACCTTAAAAAAAGCAACCAACTGCGAGTCGGGCTCGCGCACCGAGGGTTCCGTACAAACCAGCAAAATAAACGGCCATATCTATTGACTGCGTAGATTTAGAGGGTTGATTTTTTACAGCGTCAAGGGATTTGAGTATATAGTTTTAATTTCTACGCGATATGTCTACGCGTTCCCGAGATAAACGGTCTTGACAGATAGCAAACAGACAGATGGAAAACAAAGTGATCCTATAAGCTTTCTGTTTTTTCCTTTTGAGGTGCGGAACCCTAAAAATGAACATTCTAGGGATAACATAAATGACACAAAAAAATTGTTTCAGAATTCGAAAAAGCTCGCGGATATCAGATAGAACGGGAAAACTATATTGCTGATTTGCTAGGAACCACACCACCACCGGCTGATGTAGGCAAAGAAACATCCATCAAACCTGTAAGTAACAAACAGACTCCTTACAAACGATCACCACTAACCGAAGATGGGGATCTACCAGACGCAGACCAAAACAGGGGTCGATATAACAGATATAATCACAGATTAAACTATGGAACTCACGATAGAAATAGCAGTGGGAGAAACACCGGTAACGATAGCAGTTACCGAAGAAGTAGAGCAGATATCGATACTAATTGGAGAAGGAGAGAGAAACCATCGGAAAGTGGTAGTTCTTATGACTACAAACATGATTATTGAAGTATTCATGGGAAAACATATTTTGATACGTTTGGAGGTAGTGTTTGACAACATAAAATTAAAACCAGATTTATTTACGTTTTGTATAAATATTTTTGTAAATATCTGATTAAGATTTTTCTAAGACTCGACTTATGGGTTGAATTTAATACATACATAAACTCATGCCTCTTTTCTAAGGGGGTATTAAATATACAGGGTTAATTTTCAAAGACTAGCTAAATTTTCAGATATGTTTCAGAATCGATAATTTATTTTAAAAAATAGTTTTATAAAAATAATATTTTTCTTGCAGAACTCGTGGAACTCCTAATAACAACACAATTAATTTCAAGATTCTAGACGCAAATTTAAATTTTATAAAAAAATGCCCGATTATTATTATATTTAAATAACGTTTTCAGACATTTCCATTACTATCCAACCTCCATCTGCTGCACCTGGTGCTGATACGTCCTTAGCGATTCCACATTCCCAAAATAATTTTATTTGTTTATGATTTAAATATTGTAACACTTTCTCACTTTTTTTCTTTTATTCCTTGAAAATTAATCCTGTATACTGATAAAATAATCATATAATATGTAGAATTACCTTGTATATTTTCTTCTTGAGTAGATCTATAGTAATACTTAATAATTCTTCTTAACAATACAACTTATTTATAGTTCTCTGGCTAGATTATTTATTTACAGTTGGAATTAACTTAACGATTCACTGAAAAAGTACCGTCATAATAAAATGAATATTTATTTACACAAATCGAAAGCATGCTGTTGTAAAAAAAGCTAGAATTATTTATTTTCTATTGTCTCAGAACTTTTACTGATTTTTATGTTTTTTTGGATTTCTTCCACAGTTCACATAGGATTATTTATCTGTAAGTATCAAATTCAACAAAAAATATATCCCTGTCTAGATTTTAGAGCCATACTTGACAGGGATACATTTTTTGTTTTCAGGGATATATCAAGTCGAAGTGTGCGTTCTTCTTGAACCGTAGAAAGGTGTCATGTCAAATTTTTGTACGAGTTACGAATTTAATCTGTCACATGATATTTTCCATGTGTGTACTTGTGGATTAAAATTTTCATTTGTGCATTATGATTTTCAAGCAGTACTTGCATGTACGGACAAAAAGCTAGAATTTTTATTTACATATCCACAACGGCGACACATCAAGCTATACATTTCCAGTATGACATGGCATCGCTTTGTATGGATTCCCAATACAATTAGAGATCCGCATACTGGTTTTTCAGTTTGATTGGTCGCTTTGCGTACAACAAATGGATATTACATTATTAGTCCATATGAACTAACAATGTAATATCCATTTGTTGTAGCCCTTGGGATAATATTGAATTAAGACTCTGTATTTTAAATACCGCGAAAGTAAATTATATACTGTATGTAAAAACCTTTTGGAATAAATTCTATTTATTATGAATTTCTATGCCAGTTTTTTTATTTCTTTCCTAAAACATGCTATAGCATGAGCTCCTAGGTTCGATTCTCGAGTCGGAAAAAGTGTTATTTGGTTTTTCCATCATTTATTCAGTGTTTACAAACATTTAAACTCATATACAATCAGCCGGACCCGAAACAACTGCTTTTAGGTCATACAAATATTGATTCCGTGCGGGGATGGAACCGGCGACACGCAGCATAGCAGTCGATGGCTCAGCCACTGCGCCAACCGTGCCGTGAATTATACATGGGTCTGAAACATAATTGGCGAAATTTCAAATCTTGTACTTTAGTTGTAGTTTGAATGGCCTATAGATAGTTATTTTGAGACTATCTGTTTCTTGTGTGTGAAATTCCCAGTGTGTTGCAAGGTTTTTTTTTATAGTAATAAACATCACCACCAACAAGAGGCTAACTTGATTTATCGAAGTTCTTCATTATATTCTAGTTCAAACTAAGGCAGATCAAGATACTCATGAGAACAAGACTTGTTACTGTAAATTTGGTTGCATCACGTAACCGAGACGCGAGTACGATCCTATCAGAGTGCTACGAAGATTGGGTGCTTATGACAAGTGCTTGCGACGCGCTGTGGAGCGTTCATTCATGTATATGCTTTTCAAAGTTATTGATGGAATGGAAGTTGGTGGTAAGCCGTTGGTCCTGCGCCTGATCTCTACGATCATGTCGGATTGTCGTCCCATCGGACTGTGAGAGTAAGGGAACAGAGTTCGCACCAGTGCCTGCGCACTTATAATTTACTAGCTTCCGCCCGCGACTTCGTCCGCGTGGCATAGTTACTTTAGGCTAACGCTAACTTTAACCCGCGTAATGATCGAAAAAAAATAACCTTTTCACTTTTCTTCCCTCTTTCTTCCCCGTAGCTAACTTTAAAAAAATAAAAAATATTGCCTATGTCTGTCTCCAGGGTCTGAACTAACGCGAGTAACCCTGTACCAAAATTCAACAAAATCGGTTTTTCTATGTAGGCGTGAAGACGTAACAAACAAACAAATTCACTTTCGCTTTTGTAATATTAGTAAGGATATGCGCCGGTGGCTAATCTTCGCTGAGATTGGCCGCCGTGGCAGAAAACGGTCAGGAAGACTTTATTTATTTAATGATGGAATACCGGAATATGGTGGGATTTATTTATATTATAGCGCCTGTTTTATTGTAATAGCAAAGCTAAGTTTTCCCTTGTTTTCCCTCTTTCTCATTTATCCGTCCGTCTCCAGGGTCTCAACTATCTCTTTACAAAAATTCATCAACATCGGTTTAGCCATGTAGGCGTGAAGACGTAACAAACAAACTCACTTTCGCTTTCATAATATTAAGTAAGGATATACCCTTTTTGAAAAGTCTCGCGTGAGTTTTAGGGTACCGTAGCCAAATAGCTAAAAGTGCTAAAACGGATTCGCTTTGTGCGTCTGTCTGTCTGTCCAGGTCATTTTAGTCCGAGTTAAAATTTATAGCGTAGGTTTCTTCCGCGAACTGCTGTTAAAAGGGATGCAAGATTTGAAAAAAAGTAATCTTTTGGTTCGATATACTTACATGTAACTGAAGGATGGGGTATCGAAAGATCTTCAATGATGTCGAGGTTTTTTCTTAATTTGTAAGATTTTCTTAAGATATGGATTTTTGTCGTCAAACTGTAGCAGTAAATTTGTTTCTCATTACCATGTTACGAAAAATAAATTTAGTTTTGCTGTTGAGTGTAAATTGATATAGTTATGAGCGTTAAAATATTGATATAATATGTTGTGGTTCTACGGAATCCAGAATGTGCTCGTCCATTGAAGCCTGATACGCACTTATATAAAATTTTAGATCAGTTTTATTGAATGTTTTGTTAAGCAGATGAAGTTCCTGCATATAATCGGGCTGGAGGAAACGCCCAGGTGTCACTACGCCGGTCCTATATCGGTTTATATTTGAAATATCAGTATTTATCAGATTTATAAGCTCTGTTTACATACGGTCGTTTTTGGCAAGTCCCATACTTGTGGTTTTAATTTGGTCCTCTAAATTATTATTTGTTGAATGTTTTCCTCAAATCGTTTGTTATTCTAGTGATTAAGCTGGAACCGCATCGTGAATCGTCTAATGCAGGGGTCGGCAACCCGCGGCCCGTGAATGTTTTGTAAATCCTTACTAATATTATAAAAGCGAAAGTGAGTTTGTTTGTTTGTTTGTTTGTTACCTCTTCACGCTTTAATGGCTAAACCGATTTTGATGAATTTTGGTACAGAGATAGTTGGGAACCAGGAGACGGACATAGGCTTTATCTTTCATAGGCTAACTTTTATTAAAAAAAAGTGGGATATGAGGGAGAACGAGGGAAGAAAAGAGAAAACTTAGCGTTGCTATTACAAATCCATCAGGCGCAAGAGCAAAAACTGCAGGTCTGTTTGGTGTGTTATACCGAATTTAACGCGAGCGAAGCCGCGGGCGAAAGCTAGTAAGTTATAATTATCAAAATCAACGCATTAAGTAAGCGCGCCTTTTAACCCGGCAACACTTTGAAATGTGTCATACTAGCTGATATTCTCAAAGCTCCTTCTATGAATCCAATGATCTTGTTAAATGCCATCTGATTTTGACGAGTTGAAAAAGTTTGCTAAGCAGTTCATTATAATTTTTCAATTGTCAATTATAGAAAAAATAAATGTGCATTTGAGCAAAATTCTAGAGCCAAAAATACCACCTCGGGACCCAATGGCTTTCACGGCAAAGCCTGGGTCCTGGCCTTGGAGGCTCTCGGGCCCCGACCACTAGGGCTCTTAAGATGCTTGCAGAGGGACCATTTCCCACTTCGTTGGAAGACGGGGAAGCTGGTCCCCATACAGAAGCCGGGGCGCCCTGCGGACTCTCCGTCCGCATTCCGGCCCATCGTGCTGTTCGACGAGTCGGGCAAGCTCTTTGAAAGAGTAATTGCAAACTGCCTCGTCGGGCACATTGTGGGGACGAGGCCGGATCTTGCGGAGCACCAGTATGGTTTCCGCGGGGGGCGCTCGACGTTGGACGCTATCATGCGCGTAAAAGCCCTACCGACGGGGGCTGCAGTGTCCAGGAGTGGGGTCGTCGTGGCAGTGTCTCTCGACATTGCCGACGAGTTCAACACCATGTTTTGGGGCTGCATCAGGGAGGTACTCTGGTACCACCGACCTACCTTCGTCGTGTGGTTGGGGCATACCTGACGGACAGGGCCGTCATCTACCCCGGTCGCTCTGGAGAGTGGAACCGGTGAGACATGTCGTGCGGTGTCCCACAGGAATAGGCCTTGGGGCCGCTCCTCCTCTCCTCCTCATCGGTTACGACTGGGTGCTGCGCGCCTACCTCCGTACCTCCTCCGCTACGCTCGTCCTGGTACAGGGGGGGTCGCCTCAGGCGGCGGTCGAAACAATGACAAGCGGGGTTGCGATAGTCGCGAAGAGGATCCGGCTACTGGGTCTTGCTTGAGGTGTCATTGCACAAATCCGAAGACATGGTCTTTCATGACCGCGGGAATACGCCACCGTCGGGATCCCAGCTGATGGTATGAGGGGTTCGCATCGATGTCGGGTCGACGATGAAGTACCTGAGAATCGTTCTCAACAGCCGGAGGATTTTTGTGGAGCCTTTCCGATGTTTGGCTCTCAAACTCGAGCGGGCTGGGGCTGCTTTTAAGCGGCTCCTGCCCAATCTGAAGGGGCCAAACGCCTCCTCAACAGACCTCCGGTGCGATTTCATGGTGGCATGGAGAGCGCAACTGTCGCAACCCCGTGCAGGGCACGTCACCATAGTGGCGGTAAGTCCTCTTTGAGGAGTGGAGAAGTGCCATGGCGTCCTCACCTACCGCCTGACGCAGGTCCTCACCGGACACGGAAGTTTTGGGAGGTTTCTGCACATAATCGGGCGGGAGTAAACGCCCGGGTGTCACCATTGTGACGATCGCCCGGAGGACACGGTGGAGCACACAGTGGCGGTCTGCCCAGCTTGGGCGGAACAGCGCCGTGCCCTCGTAGAGGCGATTGGCAGCGGCGATTTCTCGCGTCCGGCCCTGGTTCTGTCTATGGTTTGGAGCGGAGCGGAATGGGAAGCGGCCACCTCCTTCTACAAAGCAGCCATGCTAGCGAAGGAGGTGCCCGGGTGTTGTTGAAAGAGAGAACCTCCTACTCCTACGAATTAAATTCTCTATGTTTTAACAATTTTCAATTGCATTTTTTTTATAGAATATGACCAATTGAGCAGGTATATTGGTCTTCTTGGGTTTATGCGAGTAAAATGATTGCGGCCCGGCTTTAGTTTAATTTGTCACCTTGTGGCCCTAGCTTGCCAAGAGGCTGCCGACCGCTGGTCTAATGCATTACGAGTGATTTGAGATAGATATAATTGTCATTTTATCTAATATTATAATGAGATGATTTCGTCAGTCTCCGTCGTATTTTACTTAAATGACAAAAGAAAGGCATGCTGATTACATCGACAAGGTTTTTTTTTTATGAAAACTGCTGTTATTGTTAATGCCGTGTAGCAATGCAACTATGTTGATTTCCCCTCAACCTGCTCCGATGCCCTTAAGATTACCCTTGCTTACGAAATATACCGTGGAGGAATTCCGGGTGCTCATATACGTATTTGGATAATTGTACCGAAATTTTATTACTGTTTATGTGACATCTCCGACCGTAAATGTTGATATGCGACCGTCGAATTTGCGCTTTATTCTGTTGTACTTGGACCAGTGGAAACTTTTTAGTTTTATTTATAGCAAGTCGCTTTAACGATTGTTGGTTTTCGTGTTGTTAAGTCAAGCAGTTTCAATTTCCTACGTCAGTTTGTTTGCGGTTACCATTTTTACTTCGGTCCCTCTCTATAAATGGTTACGACATTAGTCCCAAGCAGGGATGTAAATCATGCAATACAATAATTCATTGCTGTAGTGATTTTGATAGAGATTATATGAAGGTGCCAAATATTGACTGAAATTATATAGGTCCACTTTAGTCCGCATTCGAAAACAGCAAACGACTATAACTTGGGAATCCCTTAAAAAGTAACCCAAAGCAGAAAATTAAGTTGACAATACTTTGTCAACTTCAGCAAATAAATCAGCGCAGAGATGAGACAGATAGTGCAAAGTGCGGATAGTTCGCTGTGACAGGGATCTATTTCTATGAAACAGAGTATTTTATGTTACGGAAAACTGAATTATGTCCCAGTGTTCGGTCGGTAACGTCCACTGATATATTTCTGGGTTACTTCAAGTAGTAACGCTCGAGGTTGTCTCTGATTTATATGTTGTCGATACGTTTGTTGCTTTCTCGAGTTGTCGGGTGCAGTTGCTTTTATAGCTCTATTGTTTGCCTCCTGGGCGTAGATTACGAGTACTTCGAGTAATTTACTTGTAACCACTGTGTATTGTAACTATCGGTTTCTAACGTTAGTGTTGTAATGAATTGCAATACATTCGCGTGTGGTATGACCCACAGCAATAATTTAAGATGAGCGATTGCGTGAAGAAATTTTATGTTGTGTTTGTGTCTAGAATTGTAGTCTTAGAAATCGTGAGTGGTTAAACTTAGCACCCAGTACGGTTAAAGAAGATTCACACGACGCAATGTGAGGATTTGAATCGTTAAAATAGAATAATGTAATTTTTATCTTATTACGACCCAAAAAGGACGTAAATTAGCGTCGCTTTGTTGGCCACTAATAAAACGTAACATCTTAACTGTTGTTATCTTATATTTTTGTTTGGAATCTTAACTACCTGGCTTCCGTCAAGGCGTATTTCTTCAGGTCCTGCGGCTTGAGTGACGTGGACGACTATTTAATTTATGTCCATTACTCTGAGGCGTTTCATTTTAATGTGCTCGTTCATTTGGGTGACAGCCGGTGACGCTCCGGGCGCCATATTGATTGTTATCGGCTAAACAACGCTTTCGAGCAGTGTCTATAGGTCAGTTATATTGTTTAGATCTTTTGATTAAATGGAATTGATACAGTTTTGTTTAATTGCTTACTATAGAATGTTGCATGTTTTAATTTGGTTTAAATAATAAGCGGCATATTCTTAACACTGTACCTATTGTTAGATACTTGGTCTCTGGAGATTACCTTCAAACGCACAATTATAAGATACTCATATTTTTCTTCATTTAAAATTATAGATTCTTACAAATTTTGCAACTTGATAAAAAAAAAACATTAATATTAATTGGTTTTATAAACCCAAACTTTTCTACAACTCTATCTCCTTATAACTAAACAAAACAATAAAATTTTCATCTAGCCGTTATCAGATCCAACTCACAAGAAGTGCTTAATAAACAAGCTAGTTCAATAGCTTCCATAATTAAAGTAGCAAGAACAATATATAGGGGCATTACTCTCGCGATCCTATTATCGGATCGATAATTCAATCGGGAGCGATATTGTCTGCATGCCTTCAGGCTGCCGAAGCCGACGTCGCTTCTGTGGTCATGACTGAAGAACGGTAATGGAGTTTAGGTTTGTGCATACGTGCTTGTATCCTCTGTGATGACTTGTGTTGTGTGATTTTTTTGATTTTCAAGTCAAAAACGTAATGTAACTATCTGCGTTAAGACATTGACAAGTTTGTTTCTTTACGTTAAAAATACAGTTAAGGGCAATGCTGTAATTTAGTGTTTTCTTTCAATATAGGTAATTATCCTACTAACATTATAAATGCGAATGTTTGTGAGAAAAAATGGATGTATGATGTATGGATGTTTGTTACTCTTTCACGTCAAAACGGCTGAACGGATCTTGATGAAATTTAGCACAGAACAGACTATAATCTACTAAAAAAAACTAAATGAATACCTAAAGTAACATAAATGTGATAACACACATATGTTACTTTAGGTATTCATTTAGTTTTTTAACTATAAACCTAAAGTAACATATGTGTTATTGGTTTAATCCATTATGTTACTTTAGGTATTCATTTATATAAAAGACTTCACAAAATGAATGATTTCGTGCTATGTAAAGAAGTACACTCAATTTTGAGTTTATAACATTTTCATAACAAACGAAATAAGTAGCAAATTCCAAAGCTCCGTGAAGAGTCCAATCATTTGTTCACTCCTGACGATGCTATAACCCTGCTTCAGGAGAGCAGCAGGTAGACTAGTACCCTTCGTAAATTCAGACGCAAAGCGCCGTCATTCCGTCCTCGCCGCCGAGACCCGTCGCGAAGTCCCGGTAACTGTCCCACCTGTCCCTTGCAAGAGCCAGTCCGCGCTGCTGAGCCAGTTAGTCTAAATTAGTCCATAAATAATATCACTCAGATCCAACCTGTCCCTTGCTGTCCTCCCTCAGCGACGCCCTAAGCCGAGGCTCGTACCCCACAGGGGGTGCCCTTAGCGTGTAGTCGCTTAGTTTGTAAGTTTTTACCTTGGCTGGAGGTCTTAAATTTTTAAGGCATCCACAGGATTCGCCCGGTGAAGCAGACGACAACCTCCTTGGTTGAACTGCGAGATGCCATTCATAAAAAAAACAATCATTTGAGGAATACTTACCTATGTCGTTTTGTCATTAACGAATAAGGTCGGACAAGTTAGTGTTCAGTTCTGCCAAGGTCTTAATCTATGACAAATAAAGCGATTAATAAAGTCGATCGATAAAATGAACGAAGCCACAATAACATTAGGTTTCGATTTGAACACAATTAAAGGGTTCTACCGCCACGGATATCAATACCTGTACTTTGTGACACTGGGTCATGTTTTAATTACAACCTTAAGTTTAAGGAACCACAGATTGATATATTATCATAAATTATAGGTTCCTTTACAAAAGGATATGGAATTATTTTTGAAAAGATGATTATCGTTATGGTTTAGGTAGGTATGTTTAAATAATGCTTTTTATTTTATTGATGTTTTCAAGTCGACATGGTCTACTGGCCCAGTGATCTAAGAATTTACATGAATTAAATGGTTCACTAGGTTTAGTAACAGGTGCCCTTTTAACTTATGAACTTATCTTCATCCTTAGTGGAGTAGGCGTCTTTTTATATTGGACTCTTGACCACATATTTTTCTGGAAGACGAAGATAAGGTCGACGATTCAAAGAGGTCACCAAAAAGAAGTCTATGTAATAGATCCGAGCTATTGGAACTCGGGAACAAAGAGGCAGGCGTGGATTAGTATTATAGTGACGACAGGCCATATCGGTGGTTCGTGTCTGATGCGCGTCTCACAGAGATCACAGCAAAACAGACGGACCTGCCAGGGCCACTGCCTGCCGGGGTTACGGGTTGTTCGAAAGAGTTGCCGGCTCCGGAACACAGAAAACAAATGAGGAACATGGATGGGTTTTAGTCAATAAAACTGACACTCCCTTCCGTTCCGTCCAGAGCGGGAGAAGTTACCAACCGAAAAAAAGGCTGGTATTCCATTTGTTTGGATAGTACTTTCCAGGTATTGCCAAGTAACGTGGCAAACGTGGGTAAGATAGGCAGTCGCTTCAGCTTTGGTACTGGTATTCAGCTGAATCCAGTTAAATTGGAAGTAGACCCCAACATAGTTGGTACAAGCTGGTGAGATGTTGTGTGGATTAAATACTTAGGTGTTTGGGAGAGGCGCTCTGATAATTATGTTTTGGACAGCATTCGTAATTTTAATTTGTGTGCTCACATTTGATATCCTACTAATATTATAAATGCGAATGTTTGTGAGGATGGATGGATGTATGGATGTTTGTTACTCTTTCACGTCAAAACGGCTGAACGGATCTTGTTGAAATTTGGCACAGAGGTAAATTATAGTCTGGATTATTCCAGACTATTCCTATCCACATAATATGATACTTTTTTTCGATTAACGCGGGCGTCTTAAATAATATCTACATCAAAAAGAAGCCGTTGTCTTGTACGTACACTATACAATTTCTTTGTAAATGCAAATACCTATAATGAACAAACTGTTACGACTTATTCAATGAATCTTTGAGAGGGGTAATTGCGCACTATTAATTTACTCTTAGGTACACAATAGTCTAGGCATTATATTTCTCGGTGTGACCTAGAATACGTCCTAATTATACACACTACTCGACAGGGAAGCTCTTTGAATTCCTCGTACGTGTGCGAATAAATATACTAACTAATTATTATAATTGTCTACTAAAGTCTATACCTGTTAATAATAAAACGTTTGGAGCCAATCATTCTGTTCGTTGAAAACGTTGTGGCGAGGTCTAGAAATAGAGAATAAATCAAGAACTTATACTGTGGCTTACGATCTTACAATATATCTTCCGAAATTTTCAACATCGAAATATCGAAAGTCACGGTAAATATGCCGTAAGTAACGAAATACCGTGCAAGCTTAAAACAGTGTTAACCTACAAATCAAAAAGTTTAATGACATTTGTATTTTAATTTTATCAGTATTTGAGTAGAAGAGACACTTCAGACTAGATTGTATCGAATACTTTTCAAACAATAGAATCTCACAAAGAACCTTTCGAAAGCGCTTTGTTCTCGAATGTCTAATTTCGCATGAACTCTCATTTGGTTCATTGCAACAGTAAATAGAGCTCCTGTTGATGAAAACACCTACCTCTTTCGCTTAGTCATGGCTTATGAAATTATATGTTCTGATGAATTAATCCGAGGATGCATCTTCCTTCACCACTGGATCATCGTTCTTACCTTCTAAAGGCATTCTTATAAGATCTGCAGTAGAAGTATCTCTGTACGAAATGTTTCTTTTTCTTATGTTCACATAGGCAAACCTGCGGGCAGGTACTAGTAATTAATAATTGTTTGCTCAAGCGTCGTATTTATTGATTGCACGACCACGACCTCGCTTCATTCAAGGGCTGAGGACACATTCTTGGAAACTATAAAAGGTTGAAAACTTGAAGACGCCATTTGTTTTGTGTGTTCATGTCGAAATTTTCCTTATAACGATCTGTTATAGTGTGTCATTTGGAAGGTTTGTTTCGAACTGTACATGCTTTTGGCTATGCAATAACAATAAAAAAGTTATGGTTTCCGCTTCTGACTTCATCATTACATCAGGCCTTAAATTTCATAGGAAAACCTGTTGGAAACCTAAAAATACTCTCAATGTAGAAGTAAAATTTAGCTGTCTGTTGATCTATAGTTACACATTTAAACATATTACAAAGATTGCACGACGAAAAAGGATGACTGGGCTGTGGACGTCAGATATTCATGCATTCCATTAAAAATACTGGTATTCAGCTGCATCTGGTTACACTGAACACGGCCGAATCCAGCGTACTTATTTGTAAAATTGCTAGGCAGAGGATGACGACGGATTAACTAAGACTGGGTTTAGACGATACGCGCGTCAGCACCCGTAGTTAACTCGCTTTGATCTTTTTTGTACATAATTTGAGTCTTACGACATATCGACGACGATCTCAAATTGCATTATTTGAAGTTCAACCGCGCACGCCACGCGCTCCCCGCGCGCCCCGCCTCATGCCAACCACGCGCTTTGAGGTTCTGTTTGAGAACACGGTTAGCGCAGTGGCTGAGCGATCGACTGTTGCGCTGCGTGTCGTGGGTTCGAACCCTGCACGGAACAAATATTTGTATGGCCTACAGATACTTGTTCCGGGTCTAGCTGTTTGTATGAATTTAAATGTTTGTAAACGCACCCATGATACAAGAGAAATTATTAGAGTAGGCCAAACGTTAAAAAAATATAATAAAAATATAGCCCCCTACCCCACGTAAGGTTAAATTACATTGAATACGTTTGACACAACGCACACGCGTGGTCTGCGCGGGACATCTGAACATGGCCTAAGGATGAACTTACATAAAAATATAGTCACGAAAAGGTTCCCTACGTCTACGTGTCTCGTCTTTTAGAACGTACCTCACAAACAGGAAGCATTTTTGATAAGCTTTACGTTTCAAAATTCTTGTACTCAATGCTGAGTGATCATGTGGTAAACGGTGAATCATTATACTTAAAAGAAGCCTATTCACACGTCTCTTCAAGATTAAGTAGGTACACCTTAAGTGAATAACTTCAAAGTCAAAAGTAGGTAAGCAAGTGTACCGTCAAAGTGCAGCAAGCAAACAGGGTGATGTCATAAGGGTTCCGTTTCAATATTTAAAGCGTAGAATCCTTACTAGCGATCCATTTCCGGTGACTAATCATAAGCACGTTTGACTCATGTTATTTATTGAACGGTTTAATGCAGCCTTGTAAGTTTTGATAGGTAATTTTTCACATGAATTACTTAGACGGTTTTTAAAGCCGGTCATACGATTACGTCGTCTTAATAGACTGTGAAGGTGTATGGCCGTGAAGGGTTGTGGATCATGCTGTATCTTTGATTTGTCATTCGCTGTACTAGCCTCACAGACCAAGACAGCGATCAAATATGTGTGAAAAAAATAGCTTAACTTTTAAATGTAAAATAGATATATTTTATTAGTAGGTTAAGCTTAGGCCACCTAAGAAATTTTTACTTTACAAGAAGACAATGAATAAATTTGTATTTTTTTCTAATAGCGGAGAGAGAGGGAGAGATTCCTCTTTAGTATAAGCAGGTGATTTGAAATTGATTTAGAATTATTGCTATGAATTTGGGTTTATGGAACCTACCCAAGATAGCTGGGGGTTTAAAATGGCGGCTTTAGCAGAATCATAAAAGGATTATAATATGAATTACGTTAATACTCTCAATACGGTCACAGACGCAGTTAAATTGAGAATTTTCACTTTAAGAATGGTATCGTACTTAATTCATATATTATCCTTACCTAATATTATAAAAGCGAAAGTAAGTTTGTTTGTTACGTCTTCACGCCTTAATGGCTAAACCGATTTTGATGAATTTTGGTACAGAGAGTTGGGACCCTGGAGACGGCCATAGGCTATTTTTTTTAAGTGGGATATGAGGGAGAAAGGGAAGAAAAGGGAAAACTTAGCTTTGCAAATCAATAAGGCGCAAGGGCAAAAACTGCAGGTAGCAGGTACCTGCAAATCAGGAAAGGGGAACTATGTTACCCCAAATATAACGCGAGCGAAGCTGCGGGCAAAAGCTAGTAGGCAATATTTTTTTAAAAAAAGATGAGATATGAGGGAGAACACAGGAAGAAAAGGGAAAACTTAGCATTGCTATTACAATAAATAAGACGCAAGGGCAAAAACTACAGGTAGCAGGTATCTGTAAATCAGAAAAGGGGAACTGTGTTACCCCGAATTTAATGAGGGCGAAGCCGCAGGCAAAAGCTAGTTATCCTATAATGATTCTGCTTCAGCGGCCATTTTAGACCCATGACGTCTTAAAGCAGAACTTACCTTCGATTAAGCCAACCAACTGTAAGAAGGTGACCAAAACCTTTATTAAAATCAACAGATAAATTCAAAATAATATCGATAGTGCGACAGGAAGCGATTTATTAAACTCGTCCGATCACAATGTACCTATCGAATAAAAAGTAACATGAGCTTTGTTAGCGTGACATCCCTTGTTATAATTTTTTACTTTTTTAGGGTTCCTCAAAAGAAAAAACTGAAACCCTTATAGGATTACTTTGTTATCTATCAGTCTGTCTGTCAAGACCATAGCTCGCTTTATCTCGGGAACGCTTAAAGGTATCCTGTTAAATTAAAACCATATACTCAAGTCTGTGGTCCCTTGGAGCTGTGCTAAAATAAACTCTCTAAGTCAGTCGAAGGCTATGGCCGTGTATGTCGCATGTTTGTACGGATCCCACGGTGCGCGAGTCCGACTCGCACTTGGCTGGTTTTTTTATTATTAAAATCTCTTTTGATCTTGTCATGTTACAATATTTTGAATAAATTACATTAACAAAGATATGACGTATTTTTTCACGTCTTTTTTGTGGTACTTTCATTATTGGTGATTCAATCTTTATTTATATACATATAAAACTCCTGATGTTTTATTATATATACATTTTATTACAATTATAGGCAGGTATAACTTATATATTACAGCCATTTATTTGGCTATGCAATAATTAAATAATAATTATAATGAAAGAAGAGTTCTTTTTATTGAAAAAAAAAACGTGGCTAGGAATTTCCCCTGTATCGTGGGTGCTGTTACAAACATTTAAACTCACAAACAGCCAGACCCGAAAGAACTATTTGTAACTTATACGTGTTGTTAATTAAGAACAACTATATCTAAAAATAGGGCTCGTCCGGGATTTGAACCCGGGGCCTCTCGCACCCAAAGCGAGAATCATACCACTAGACCAATGAGCCGGTTGTTTTCAGCCTGATAACAGCCGGCCAGTCTGTGAAATTCACTGCTGGTTTTTCTGTTTCTTGATAATTATAATCTGGATCTAGTCAAAGTTCGAGTGATTCGGTTTCTTCCAGGCAAGCGTGTTCTCGTCATCGTTTTACATAAGGCAAGTTGCGGCCAACGCAAGCCTATAAATTACTTCCTACTATAATGTTATGAATGCGAATATTTGTATGGATGTCTGTTACTCTTTATATATAATACTAGCTTTTGCCCGAGGCGTCGCTCGCGTTAAATTCGGGGTAACACAGCTCCCCTTGCGCCTTATTGATTTGTAATAGCAACGCTAAGTTTTCCCTTTTCTTCCCTCTTTCTCCCCCGCATCCCACTTTAAAAAAAAATATGCCTATGTCCGTCTCCTGGTTCCCAACTATCTCTGTACCAAAATTCATCAAAATCGGTGCAGCCATTTAACCGTGAAGAGGTAACAAACAAACAAACTCACTTTCGCTTTTATAATATTAAGTAAGGATTAGTAGAATACATCAGAATAAGACATACACTACAATTCATAAAGATGTATTGTATATTCTATCACCACGCGTGTGAAACCGCGCGGCGCAGCTAGTACCTATTATAAATGCGAATGTTTGTGAGGATGGATGGATGTTTGTCACGTCAAAAGGGCTGAACGTGTCTTAATAAAAGGCACAGTGTTAGATTTGTAGTCTGAAATAACTCATAGGGTACTTTACTTCTTTTTCGATCATCACGCGGGCGAAGCCGCGGTTGCCAGCTAGTTTAGTATTAAAAAACCATCGTATTGAAATATCGTATCGAACAGATCTGTAGGTAAGAGAGGCAGTGGCTCCATTTAAAATACTGATATTCCGTTGCATTTGGTTAGGCTTCAAATTGGCATTTGTACGGAACCGTCAATGCGCGAGTCCGACTCACACTAACTCGTTTCTTCTTTTTATAATTAAGATAATTATGTCAATAGTAATTATCACTTCGTGCCCTGGTGTCCTTACTTAGAATATATTTGAACCAGTAGTTTTAGACTTCTCAGTAGTAACAATAGGAACTAACATCTTAACATGTTAATCTTAATGAAAATCTTTTATTGTGATTGATTTAGAGTTGATCATGTTAATTGATCTGTGTTTATAGGTTAATTACTGTTATTTATAATTGAACATGTTAATATGCAAGTAGGTAATAAATGTAAGCCACGTTGTTATAATACACTCCAGAGCAATAAATCCGGGTCACTTAAAGAAACCTATAAATCACGGAAAGTAAGAATGCTAGATTAATGAAGTATTGTGTTTAATAGGCAATTAAATACTCCATATTTAAGTTCTAACATTTATTTACTAAAAATAACATTATGAAAAAACTGCTGCTTTAACAGTCGTTACATGTAGTGGCATGAAAGTATGACAAACAGTCTTATCAAGAGGGATCGTATTACTCAATACTAACTAGGTGTAAGATTCTGCCATTACGTCGTGGTTCTCGGCGTCGAAGGCAAACTACCGGAGGACCCCTCTGCTGAGAAGACACGAGACGACGGTAGCGAACCCATCAGCTGCTTCGCAGAATCGGCTTTCTGTCTAAAACAAACAACACATTTACGAGTGATTTTTTTAACTTGCCTCATTCCATTGATTAACCAATATTTTTGGTTTAAATGCGAAAATAATAATTTAGGGCTTGCATGGAGCAGCCTAATGTGCTCTTGCCTAATTAATAAGCTAGTTAAAAATATCTATCACCTACGACTGCCGAGGCCGTGCTGATTACGGTGTCTGGCAGGAAGAGCCTGGAGTTGATCTCTCAACCTGCTGGAGGCTGACGAAAGCTAGAAATACCGCCTCCCCGGTTGCAGTTTAGGCCAGTGTTGCCTTCCATACTACCTTCATAAATCGTAACACGAGGCGTCTACAGAATCTAGGCAATCCTTACTTCCTTACTAATATTATAAAAGCGAAATTGAGTTTTTTTGTTTGTTACACCTTCACGCTTAAATGGCTGAACCGATTTTGATGCAGAGATAGTTAGGACGCTGGAGACGGACATAGACTAAAAAAGCGTGAGATAAAGGGAAGAAAAGGGGAGAAAAAGATTTTTTTTTTTTATTATCACGCGGGTTAAAGTTAGTGTTAGCCCAAAGTAACTATGCCACGCGGACGAAGTCGCGGGCGAAAGCTAGTTAATATATATTAATATATATATATAGTATTCTGCTGAGTAGTATTCACGCACGAACCCCTATCTACCTGCTGGTAAGCCTGGTAAAATACTGGATGATGTAGACTGTTGACTGTTTTTGTACCCAAAACTTGGAAAAGATTTAATTCCCAATCCCCCAAAATAAAAGCTTGGAAAAGATGGGGTTGCGGGTTGTTCGAAAGAGATACTGCTGCCCCGGAACATAAAGGAAAAGAAGGAAAATGGGTGGGTTTTAGTCAGTACCTATACGTTTGATATTCCCCCCCGTTCCGCCCAGCGCGTGGGAAGTTATTTGATGCAGTCCCATACGCAAAAAAAAACTAGGAAAATATAAGTAGGTATGTATGTTCAGCTCTTCGCCAGAAAAACTTCACACTATAAAATAATATTTCAAGACCACACCGAACCAATAAACCGACCAACCGACAGTTAAAGCCATTCACACAATCATAAATACAAATTTTCCGCTTCACAAAAATCCTTTCATTGTTGTCATGGACATTATTTCATGGCACACAAAACCGGTAACAAACAGGTGTAACGAAATCCTTATTTAATCTTATTAATAGACTTGTAAATACCGGATACATTTCAACAGGTCAAATAAAACATTTTTCATTCTTGTCGTTCGGAAAGATAAGTATAATGTATGGGTAATTAGGCTGTAATATATTGGGCTTTGATGTTTCCCTCCCTTCATCAACCGAACATAATTCTTACTTTACGGATTTAATATTATTTATACACTATTTATTACGGATTCTAATGTTATAGAGATAGAATTCGGATCTTCGGATCTGTTTATAATTAATTTCTTATTTTGTTGTGAAATGTGTGCTGATCATGACCATTTGCATTTGATTTAAAATAGTGTCAAATACCAAAGATACGAAAAAGTTTATTTATTAGCAGATTAGCATTTGCATATGAAAATGTTTATGTTTTAGTCGAAATAAAGACGCAGTAAATAAGTACCTACGGTCGGCGATAAATTGAATATAAGACTATGTTGACAAGTCAAAATATAAGCAGGCACTTACACTAAAGATTTATTTTTATAAGAAAATCTATGAATTCTTCTTGGGCATCAGGCTAACAATCAAACTGTCAACAGTCTGCTAGAATTCATATAATGAGTTGGGTCATAATATCAATCAGTAATAACAAGCAGATAAAACAGGGCTCGTCCGGGATTTGAACCCGGGGCCTCTCGCACCCAATGCGAGAATCATACCACTAGACCAACGAGCCGGATGTGTTTAGCCTGAAATAAAATCTTCGCGTGAATTTATAGTTCGTTAAGAAGTATGGCAGATAGCTCAAAAAATAAAACTGAACTAACTTTTTTCGAAAAGAATAATAATAACTTGAAAGAAAACTGAAGTTTATTGACTCAAAAATAGAGATATTTATTTAATTAAATTTTTGTCATACGAATAAGATACAAAGGCGGATTGCCTCAGAAATTCTCTACCAGGCAACCATAGGTGGTGTAGAGCCAGAAATCAACAGATGAATTTCCTACTCCAAAGACATTTTTCATGTAAATAATGAGCCATTCGTATATTATATTGTCTATTTATGTCTTCTGCTGTCGGGGTTTTCATTAACAATATTGCAGTACTATGACTGTTCGTGTACAATCAGTACTAAAACATCGATATAAGGAAGTATGGTATTACCACTTTAAGTGTGCAGTTCAAGGTGGCGCTGCTTGTCAAGCAAAACCGCATCGATATGTTAAACTTGGTACTTTTATTTTAGTTCTATGTATTTCCGCTTACACAGATAAGTTGGTTGAAGTGTACGTGAAAGCGACTTAACGTACATTACGTTACTTAGATATATTATTGTGTAGTTTTGTTGAAGGATGTCACGACAGTTTGATTCCTAGAAATCCTGTATAAGCTCTGTTGCAAAGAAAATAAAGTCTAATTTCCAGTGATTTTAATTTCAACAATTGCAGATGGATTACGGCGTATTAAACTTGCGGTGTTTTCGAATCAAAGCGGTTGATCTCTCAGGTGATGGTTATAAAACCAGCGGATAACGGGAGATTCGATAAGATGGTATTGACAGTCAGAGGTCAGTTGTACTTTTCATTATATAATAGATCCACATCTGATTTGTGTCTCTATTAAATCAAAATAACTAGCTGTGCCCGGCGGTTTTACCCGCTGCACCACTTTTAAGTATCGCGAATTTATATAAGTCATTCTTCCAACTACATCCAACAATATTCCGGGGTTGTGGGTTGTTCCTGTTTTGCGGGTTGTTCGAGAGATATCCGGCGGTACCGGAACACAAAGGACAGAAGAAGGAATATGGGTGGATTTTAGTCAGTAAAAGTCTGACTCTCCCTCCCGATCCGCCCAGAGCGGGAAAAACTGTTAGTTATTCAGCATCCATAAAAAAAATAACAAAATTCCATTCAACACTACAATACTATTTCGATCCCATCTAGGAGTTCCATTGGCGTGTTAAACCAAGCATATTAAAAACCTTATAGGTAAAATTAGTATAGATTTTACGGCGGTTTAGATTTTTTTTAGATAAATAGTTTAAATAAAACTCATATGCATTTATCTATGGCTTGATAAATTTCATGGTAGAATGTTATCTACGTTTCTTGGCTAAAAAAATCTTGCATTGCACTTGCCACTTATCTATGTTTAACAAGAGAAGTCACTAAAGACAACGCAACCTACATGGAGGTACCCAGCATATATTTATTGATTTGCCAATTTCTTTACACATTATCTACATCTTTACCATTAACTTTAACATTCACACAACCACTACCTCACACCTCATGGCCTCACACACGTGCTATGCGCCTGAGTCGACCGCAGCTTTACGACGCACATGCGAATTGGACGGCGGAACATCACAAACAGATCGTTCAGCATAAACACCCACCGTGGGACTTGACTGAGCGATGGCGCCGTAACTTACGGTCTACAGGTCTGCGAACCTACGTAGTACCATAGAATAAAAAACTACAGAACCTCATGTCCATGTAAAAGGTGAAAACGCACGCACACATGGACACGTTTCACGGACACCGAGTGCAAGCGCACTCGCGACTGTCATTTGTTTTCAAACAAGCTATTAATAGTCATATTATTATGTTATATTTTATTTATGCGGATCTCTCGTTGTATTGGAAAATTATACAAAGCGAGGCTATTTTATACTGGAAAAGTATAGCTTCATGTGTCGCTCTATATATAATACCTACGCGGCTCTCCATGTGTCGCTCTATATATAATACCTACGCGGCTCTCCATGTGTCGCTCTATATATAATACCTACGCGGCTCTCCATGTGTCGCTCTATATATAATACCTACGCGGCTCTCCATGTGTCGCTCTATATATAATACCTACGCGGCTCTCCATGTGTCGCTCTATATATAATACCTACGCGGCTCTCCATGTGTCGCTCTATATATTAATAATACCTACGCGGCTCTTCATGCGTGCGCCCATTTTCGCTCCTAGGGTAGAGCTGTTTTTCTGTAACAATTTTTTTTTGTGGTACCGAAATACATATTTAAATACAGGTTTGTAATGAACTTTTATAACTAGACTGCAAGTGTGAACGTTTTAACAGTAAAGTTGAACTAAAGAAACAATTCGGTGGGAATTTTTGCGCAGAGATCCGAGTTTCCCCATGTTAAGTTGAAAAATGGCATCAAACATCATCTGTCTAGCCTTTTCCCAACTATGTTGGGGTCGGCTTCCAGTCTAACTGTATGCAGCTGGTTACCAATATTTGACAGCCAATCTGACCTCCACAACCCAGTTAGTAATGGGAACCCTCCTCCCCCTCGGTTACTCCTTTTATTGGTTGTCAGATTTACGGGCCGCTGATGATCAGTAACGACTGTTGAAGATCTAAAAATTACTGAGACCAACAGCTTAACGTGCAAATAGGGAAAAAATTTCATTCAGTGTAACCTCCATCAAAATGATTTGGATGGCTTAACATTTAAAAAAAACTTGGACCCTAATCTACTAAAATGTTTTAATGTGATTTTTGTGCTTTTGATACCAACAATGGAACGCATCAAAATTATTTCAACAATCATGCCTTAAAAAAGGAGTCAGGTTTGAGTACATAAGGTGCATTTTTCAATTAGGCATGGATGATCAAATCCGAAACTACGAAGAATAGCGAAAAGTGCTAAAAGGAGTCATTACCTCCCAAAAATTGATCTCTATTAGCAACACTATCGTATGGTGTAAAAATACAACCGGTTTTTTCCCTAATATCAACAGGTTCGATTCTAGGTTAGTTTAAGTTTTCACCAGAATTAGGCTCGCGACTCCTTTGATTATTTTTCTCGGATGTGGCCATCCACGCCCAATTCACCCTGTGTAAAAATGTGGAAATATTTCCTTCTCAATCGTGTCCCAAGAACACTCACTCCCAACAGTTTGTGTAGGCTTTTAGTAACAATCAATATGTTAATTACATATTTATGTAAAGTAATGGGCCTTTAACAACATGGTTAGTATTTAGTACTACGCCAGCACATAATATATTTTATTTTGTGCCCTACACTTAAAATATTTTATGCCTAGGATTGTGAAATTAACGTTGTGCCAACTGCACCCAAATGGCGGTTTTAAATGTATAATGTGGCAACTACTTAGATTATGAAAAGCTTATTTGTTTATTAATTTAAATACGTTTTGTTGTACAAAAGAGTTAAACGCATAATGCGTTATGTATTATGGCAAAATTTATTTAAAGTTGTTAAATGTTGCTAGTAAAACTGGTTATTGTATAAATAGTAGGTGAACAGTATAGTTTATTTCAAAAAGTTATTTGAGTCACCACTTGTTACTTGTTTTAACTGTTGCGATATTTTGTATGAGATGTTCTTCTTTTTGCAATTACCATTCCTTTTAGACAAAGAAGTCCAGTTAAATGGACTCCATCACCACATAAGAGGAAATGCCCTTTTAGCGTTTAAAATTGTTTATGTATATTATAATTATTTATTTGTAATTATTGATTTAATTATTTTGGAAGCTGCCTTCAATAAATAGAAAATTCATACTTAGGTAATGTTCCAGAAGTCCAAGCTCGAGGTTCGCCAACGAGCAATGGCCCGCAGAATATAAGGTGTTAAATTAACGGCTAGTGTTCGAAACACAATACTGCTCTCCAATACAAATATCGCTGATGTGGCCCCAATAGCTGCGCTCAACTCAAATGGGACTGGGCAGGACATGTTTGCCGTATGCCGTACAAAGTGAGATAAATTAGCAGAAAACTAGTGTCCTGACACAGTGAGGCGAAGTCGCGGCAGGCCACGAAGGAGATGGCGGGACGAACTAAATAGAAAGATTCCATTGGGGCTTGAAAGAGGACGCGCGGGTTCGTGAGAAGTGGAAGGAGTGAACAGAGGTCCTTCGACCTCTCCCTCTGCTTAGGAGTGGGACAGAGGATGCCAGTAAAAAAAGGTAACGTTTTACTATCAACGAAATATCCCAATATTTAGCCAGACCGTAAACTTGCATTGCCATCTTGGAATCCTTCCATTTCATCTCCATTACGACTTGTATTGGTAACTTGTATATTAAAAACCGTTACTGATTCATATAAGGAAGTTCGTACTAAATCGAGCATCAAAATAATGTGACAAAATGTTACTACTCGTACCATCAACGGTTATTGCATCACATTTGGAAGGCAGCCATTGTAACTCAGTTTGTGATGTGGCTCTTAAAGACTTTGAAAACTGAAATTTCATTTTATCCTGTACTATTTAAGATTGAAAGTTGTGGAGCTGCGGTGTCGGGGTATGTAATTTAATTATTTAATATTAGCTCTATCAAGTCTATTTTTTAACGTGGCCAGTGACACAATGTTTAATTTAGTCTTTCTTTCTTTTTAGGGTTCCGTAGTCAACTAGGAACCCTTATAGTTTCGCCATGTCTGTCTGTCCGTCCGTCCGTCCGTCCTCGCTTAATCTCTGTGACCGTTAGCACTAGAAAGCTGAAATTTGGTACCAATATGTATATCAATCACGCCGACAAAGTGGTAAAATAAAAATTGGAAAAAAATGTTTTATTAGGGTAGCCACCCTATATGTAAAGTGGGAAGTGTTTTTTTTTTTAATTTCAACCCTAACGTGTGATATATTGTTGGAAAGGTATTTAAAAATGAATAGGGGTTTACTAAAATCATTTTTTGATAATGTCTATAATTTCGGAAATAATCGCTCCAAAAGTAAAAAACAATGTGTCCCCCCCCCTCTAACTTTTGAACCATAAGTTTAGAAAATATGAAAAAAATCTGAAAAGTAGAACTTTATAAGGACTTTCTATGAAAATCATTTTGAACTTGATTGACACAACAGTTTTTGTACAAAAAAGACAAAAAGTTGTACAAAATAATTTCCTCCTCCACCGTTAAACTCATAAGTGGGAACACTTATTGTGACGGACGGGAAACTACGGAACCCTACACTGAGCGTGGCCCGACACGCTCTTGGCCGGTTTTTTTGATCAGATCATAGAAATAATCCTGTACGTGTCCCTCCTACTTCAGTTTTATTATGACCGGGGTCAATGCGACATGAAAACGTCTACGTTATTTAAAATACTAACGTATTGGCTATTAAAAAAAATGTTTGAAAAATCATTATGTGATTCTTTAAATATATCTTTAGGTAGCCATATGAAACCAAAAAATACTACCCCAAACGTAAAATATAGATTAAACTTAAAACTATAACCCGTCAGACTAATCCGAGATTACAGCTTAACCAAATACGGTGGCGGCACCTCATTTCGTCAACTCGCAGCCATCCAGCGGAAAGATGGCAATTTTGGCACGGCTTCGAACTGCAAACACATTGCACATGCATGCAGGGAACCCCAAATTGCTCACCGAGAGACTCTCGCCGCACTAACTCATGTGCTGTTCACGACATTTCGTGAAACGTTCATGTTGCGGCGAGTTATGTAAATTAGGGAAATGTAGAATATTGTCATTTACTGAAGTGGTGTGTTATGATTACCTTAAAGTCAACGCACAGTTCTTGTTCACGGGAAAAACAACGCATCAATTCCAGTCGTTCTTGAAAGTCTACACTGTTATGTACACTTATAACATCGTAACAGCATGGCTCTGAATCGGAATCAGCTATAAATGAGTTAAGGTGATCTAAGCGCTTACGTTCAGAAAGTAAAAGGCTCAGTACGAATCCAAAAAGATGACAAAACTTTCGATGTGTTCATAAAAATAAAAGCTAGGGTTTAATGACGTAAACGTAATAACGAGTCCATAAAGAGATGCAGATAATTAACTATGCAGTTTCAAAGTACGTAGTACTAACAAATAGATAATTACAAGAAAATAGCTAGTAGTACTAGGTCCCTATTTGGCAAATCATCATGAGTATAAAACGGCGATCCTTAAATACCTTAAGTTTATAATGCCAGTACTAATTCCTACTTAGGTACTTAAAAAGTAAATTACTCAACATTTAATTAAAATGAGATCTAACGACATTATTAATTAAGATTTTATCACTCTTCATACAAATGGCTGTAATTAACAATTAATTATGTACAATAAAAGGTAAGATTTGTATGAGAACAAATAGTTCAGTCTAAAAAGTTTAATTATATCTAAGATTTTTCCAAAATGTCCTATTTCTTCAAGTGACAGCAACATCTCTGTTTATTTCTCATGTAATTGTCGTAGTGTAGCGTATTGTCAAATTTTATTGCCCATATCAACTTTGTGTGTACTGTCAAAATTACTGCGCAGTTATCGTCAGTTCGTGTTTGTCCGTTGAGAGTACGAAACTGTTATTATGACTCGGAGAACTGAAATTTCAGTATTTCATGTTAACGTTAACAAGTTTTAATTTCATTTGGGTATGCTTTTATTGGTATGGTTATATGAGATAATTTCAGGTGAATCGAAATAGTTAGGTAATCTTATGGAGATTTCGAAAAAGGTTCCTGGTGCTAGTTTTCTTTATTTTATTTATGATATTCTATTTATTACACAACTAAACAGTTTATAATATATTTAAACAATAATTACTATATTGGACTATTAATTTAGCTTGGACTCTGTTCCCGATACCGGTGGGCTACTATATTTTGTATTTTTAAATGTTTTTTGTTTTCTTTGTTTGTAATAAGAAATATGTAAAAATATAAAAAAAGTATGTGTAAAAATAAATAAACGCGAATTTAAAATTACTACTAGGTGTTAAAAATTACTACCCGTTATCATTAATTACAGCCCATCTTCACCCACTTCTGGGTATAGCTGGTTCTCCCTCCCTCATGTTTCCATGCAGACTTCAACAGAAAACTCTCCTTACCACATACATATCGAAACTCATTTGCAAGACTACGAATAATTTATAAAAGCTGGGAAATCTCTCAGAATTTCCCAACAAAACGCCATCATAATATTCCTTTCTAATTTATGATAACTCCGCATAAAACAAAGCCCTCAGAAGCCTCGGTAGCCGGCCAATAGGCCAACGAGGAGATAATGTAAGCGATTTCACCAATAGCTAATCACGTTCTTCGACTTAACACGTATTGAAGGCAATACGCATGAAAAATATAGCTTTTAGTCATACGACATGCATTATGACGATTATTTACGGCCATGCAATAAAACTGAACGTATGCAAATCACAGGGAGTGATTCTCTACAGATGAATCTCGCTTAGCCTCTCCGGGAATTGCTACAAAACTTATTGCTGACTAAAATGACGCTTTCTGCTAAAAAAATATAAATTCCCTTAATTATTGAAATCTATTTTTTAATAATTATAACAATTTATTGATTTTCGAGCAGTGATGAGGGGTAGGTCACCTTAGGCATAAGATCAAAAACATACTGACAGCCTTTCTCCTTATCTGTTTTACTTAACTGCGAAAGATTAAGTTTTATTCTAGCAAAATATAACAAAAACAGTTACCAGATAGGTGACTGAAACTCTCAGCTGCTCTCGTTCAAATCAAGTAATTAAGAAAAACATTGGTTAAGAAGAAAATGCAGCTTGTAGTTTAGCTAAATTTTCGTTTTTTTTTGTTGTTACAGTAAATTGTAAAATATTTCCGTACCAACAAATTCCTAGTCAATATTGACGTAACTGCCAATATTAATAAGCAATTCTTTGAAACTTCGAACTCTTAACAATGACGTGGAGTGTTTTGAACGTCATTATGCGGCCATTCGTCTCGAAGCGTGGTTTTACGGCTGCAAGTGGTACCTCCGTGATGCCGCATACAGAACACGATTAGCAACATGTTCTACACTCATACAGCTTCAGGAATGTGAGGTCACATTGTTTTCTATATTTAAAAGGCATTTTCTCGGCTATAAAACTGAGAACGCAACCTTGTTGGTATTGGAGGTTTGTGAGGATTCGCTGGCTGGTTGCAAGATAAAAAATTGTGCTAGTTAATATTGTTGTTAAAAAAGAACAATTCTAATAACCGCAATAAAATTCAATTCAATTCAAAAATTTATTGCATCTCACATGTGTTTTACAAGGTCTTAAATAATAATAATAAAATAGGGCACATTTTTTTTAATATGAAGAAATGTCTAAATAATTAACGTAAAATATAAATTAATAATAATTAGGTAATATTGATTTCATTATAAGTATCAATGTCGCAGGTTTATGTTACTTTAGGACGTAGGTAGTTGGAAACAGGAAACTTAAGTTCAAACTAAACTAATTATGCCTGAAAACGTATTGGTCAGTTCTACTAGAAACTATGTAGGAAACAACAAAAACTAGTGGTGTTATAGTAATTTACTGCCATAAGCTTACGTGACTTATACAACTGACATTTTCAACATTGTGTTAAAATATGACACGGAATTAAAAGCGATATAACGTGATGTGTACACGTGGAATTATGTATAATCGCATAAAACAACAAATAAAAAACAACAGATTTACCAAATCTGCGTTCAATTTAAATTACATTTGAAGATCATCCATAGATTACATAGAGACCGTGAATCTACTTGTTAATAAATCTAATAAAATATTATGTTTACGATATTGACATGTCAAAGGTAAACGTGTAAGTCCATAATCGGGTAATAACTGTCAGTTTAAATCAATCACTCGAGCTCATACCTGGCATGTTTTGATTTTGTCGAGTTTTGTTTTTTGCCTGTCACTTCTCTATAGTTTGATGAGGCGGAAATTGTGAGTTGTTATTAAAACTGATTTATTATTGATTTGGTAAAATAGCGTATCGACTTTTAATGCAGCTTAAGTAAGGTTGATTATCATCTTGATTCTAGTATGGTATCTAAAGATCCGGCCGAAGATACAATAAATAGATTTAGCATATATAATAACTTACCTTGATTTTATTTCATACTTTTTTAAATCATGTTATAAGTTTATACACTATTTATAAACTAGGAGCTATAGAAGTAAATAAATGTTAAAACTACCTATTGTGATACGCAGTATATCAAAGGGTCATTGAAACGCTGTACCAACATAATTTACAACAACAAAACATTCATGAATGGAACAAAAATCTATTTACCATAGACTACACTAAAATACAATATAGAAACTCAACCTGCGCCGGGTATGTAAAGAGTTGGCGGTGTGGCCAGTGGTAAAAAAAAACTACCTGCACTCCCGACAGCACCTTCCAAGAACGTAAAATTGTTAAGTCAAACAAGCGGCCAGTTTGTTCTACAGACCGGACCAACGCACAATATTGTATTATTTCTGTTTATCACTTTAAATTGCCCCCCTACTTAGTGAACGCGTGGTATATGAATTTGTATTGTAAGCCTTAAAAGGAGAAAGTGTGTTCACTTCACTGATATTATGTTTAGCGTGATGCATATATGGCATAATCGTATTACTTATCACAATTAGTACTTAGCTGAACTATCATAAAAACTCGTAACAAGTTACGAAAAAAAAAGAAACAGTAACCGCAGTGTTATTTTGTTAAATAACATGCCATCACGGCTGTAATCCTTTGGGTATTAGACAGAGGTAACCTAATAGCACATCCACATTTCAACAGTTGTATTTTGTAAAATATTGTTGAGTTTTAGTTATGTTCAAACTTTAAGGCAGCTCGGAAGTTAACTACGAGTTCTGCGCATTTTTTTCCTGATAGAATTTCTTGAAATAACATCCCCCGCACTGAACGGAAAAAGTCTGATACTTTTTCTGGCTGAACCCCATGTTCCGTCTTTTGCTCTTTGTGTTCCAGGACCACGGTATGTCTTTCGAACAACCCGCAATCCCGGCAGGCAGTGGCCCTGGCAGGCCCCTCTGCTTTCTTGACATCTCTTTGAGGCTTTTCTCTTTGAGGAAACATTAACGCGCCGTCGGTCGACGGACGGATGGTGAGCTACCCATTGCTCACCGTCCATAGACGCGCTCGGTGGCTGGGAGTCGTCTCTCGGCGCCCGACGACGCTTGGAGCGTCTCCCGCGGCGCCTATATTGGTTTGTGATTCGTTTCCTGAAACGTCCGGCCAACATAGAGTCAAAATAATGCGTCCTCTACGCCTCGCTGATACCTAACATTCAGTTCTGTAGCCTTAATTATTATTTATTTGTGAGATATTGTATTTATTAGTTTGTATTCATTTTTGTATGTTGTAAAATTGTTTTGTATCGGATAACGTCAAAATCTATGTTTTCTCATATGGGCCTGGACCGGTTTTTTTTTGTTTGTATAAATGGACCGCAATACCAGAGTTTGAATAGAACTATTATATTTCAGCATTCATGAAAAAAACAAAGTTTAAACTGTACCACTGACTGCCACAGACAGTGTGATAATTACACATAGGTCAAACTTTATATACCTATACCTATTGTATGTATAGTAAGCAGGAAGTTTATGAATAAATCCCTGATAGATTTGTCGAACTTTCAACAAGAACTTCGACATTTTGATGGATTGTAATTATTTGCCACTTAAATAAAGTTATAAATGCTCATGGTGGCAGTTTCCTTTCATTAATAATAATACCAGTCTTTAATTGTCCCACTGCTGGGCAAAAACCTCTTCTCATACAGAGAAGGCACGGGCGTTGTTCACAACTAGTAACAGTAGTAGTAGTACTCGTAGTCGTAGTAGTAGTATTAGTAGTAGTAGTAGTAGTAGTATTAGTAGTATTAGTAGTAGTAGTATTAGTAGTAGTATTAGTATTAGTAGTATTAGTAGTAGTAGTAGTAGTAGTAGTAGTAGTAGTAGTAGTAGTAGTAGTATTAGTAGAAGTAGTAGTAGTAGTAACTTAGATTTCAATAATTCAGCAATTTTAATTCGATTGTTACGTGCACTTTTGTGTGCCGAGAACAAATCGATAAAATCAGAGATCGATGAAATTGATTAGAGTTTACGTTATTACGTGTGTTGATTTTATTATTTTAATGTAGGTATGTAATGAGGACATATATCAAACGACGCTGCTGTTGTCGTTTGTAATGATTGCGTAGTCGGTAAGTACGCAGGGTGGCTGGTAGCAACTGGATGAGAGTTTAATCCATTAAAGTGGCGTGAGATTGAAGAGGCAGATATGCATCAGTGAGCTATTGTAAACTTATGATGATGAGGTATATTGAATTGGATTAAGTTTATTCTGTCTGGTCATTGGTACTATTAACTAAATATACAAGAAAATATAAAATTATTGCCGATTTTGAAAAATCAGGTTTTAGTAGGTAAGTATGTAAGACTCTTAACAGGCTGGTATGCCTGTCGCCATCTCATAAAAAGCTTCAAATATAAAGAGAACTTTAGGTGCCCTATTTATACACAGAAAAAACTTCGGCCTCACTTATAAAATGAAACTTATTTCTAATCTCAGAGAGATCACTATGTGTTCTCGAATAATGGTGACATAGCTAAGAAATATTTGAAAGTTTACAAATGATGTGAGCTGTAACAGGAATGATGGACACGACTTAACCACGTGCGCTACATTGATAACTGACCTCCTTACATATAAATAAAGAAATTAGTCCAAGGACCTAATAAAAACCCTTTTGTACCAACACGACACATTCGCACTACTTAACATGTACCGTTACACCTCATTGTGACCACCCTTTAAATTTTAATTCGCAAACAAAACATCAATGGACGTTTTTTCCCATCCGGTGCCCATTCATGGGTCCTAAGCTTTATAGGGGATACTCGTGCGAACGTGTGATGACGTCATTGACGCTAATCCTCTGCAAGTGGACAGTTGGACACGTTTCTGAACTGACAAAGAGTCTAACACCGGTATTCATGAACATTACTATGAGGTCTCACAGGGCGCACGGACGCATAGGGTCACAAAAACCTATTCATAAACGACACTTGAGGGACGAACGACACTATGCGCTTACTATAATGAACGCACAGCTAAAGTAGCTCCCTAGCTACTTTACGCTACGCATAGTGCGACAGTCAACACAAATGTCAAACTGGCATCGGGTATTAGGTTATGTTTGTAGTGATTTGTGAATTGTGATACGCTGATTTGTTTTGTTTAATTGCGATGGATTACAGCAGCGAAGATGATTTTGATAATTATATTCTTGAGAGGATAAATACACAAAGAACAATCTGCACAAGAAAAGTGATACGTGACTTTCAAAATCCTTTCGATTATTACAGTGCTGATGAATTTAAAAGACGCTATAGATTTTCGATATTTGTAGATCTCATGGCATTGTTATAGAAATAGAGGATATTGGGTTTACCACGACTACTCGACAAAACATTAGAAATACACAATCATCCAACAGAGAAGGACTGCTATTTAGGAGATCATTTATAACACGCCATTTTTAATGTACCTATAATTATATAAAATAAAACAAATGTATTTTAATTTTGAAGTTGTTTTTTTTTAAATTGTAAATCATGGAGTTGTTTTTCGAAGTCAATTAAGCCAGCCGGTCCCGCACTAAAGCCACAATTAGTTCTCTTTCCGAAGAAGTAAACGGTAACTTCTTTAAGCTGTGAAAGAAAACAACACGTGTTATTATTTTCACAACTTTGACTTCGAAACAAACAGAAATATACAATTTAATACTTACCATGTTTTGGGTGATTTCGTACTCAATAAAGGCAAGCAACTAGTATTCATTTTGAAAAGTTTATTATAAATTAAAACAAAACTTGTAAATAAAACAGTGGTCTTCATTGACGTTTATTCTGTCAATCAGTCAACCCGAGTGAAGTCGCATCACAACGTTAACCAATCACAGCGCCCCATTCAATGCTATGTGTCCGCACAGCAAAGAGTCCGCTAAGTATTGTTTATGAAATGAATGGCCTGCCATGACGAACGCAGTGAGAAATGCCTTACTTAGCATAGTGTTGCTGCCATACTTATCTAAGTAGCGTTCTTGAATACCGGTGTAAAAGATTTGTACGTGATGTGCGAAAAAGGTGTGACGGTGGATGAGGTAGATGGTCTCTTTGCTTTTAAATTTGCATTCTGTAATTATGGGAAATGTACCTGCACAAAAACTTTTTTATAACATCCTTTGTATACCACATTTTATGCGAGTAAACATTCTTACTAAATACACTTTAATAGAAATGTTCATGTTTTGTGTGTTGTTTACACACTTTTGTTAGCTTCACTTGTAATTAACCAACTAGCTATGTAAAAGAACTTCAGAAGTTAATATAACACACTTCTCGGTTTCTGATTGAGCTTTAATTTTTGCATATTTGTTTGTTTATCGGATGAAAATGTAGGGCTAGCTTAGTGACGTCATTCTAAATTCAATATGGCGGGCTCCCAGGTATCAAATGAAAGTGTTTGCTAAGAAAGTGAGCGAGTGTACAAGAAAGCGTAGTTCTTTTTTTAAACTATACTATTATTTTATGAAGTCTAACGTGAAGTGTTCTCGTGAGAAAAATAAAAATACGAACAAATAAATAATTATAATTTTCTGATTCCAAAACTTACGATTAGAGTATAAAGTGATTAATTAACTTCAATGTATGCATCAGAAAATTTGAAAAATCTGAATTCCGATCGACTTGTCTCCACAGAATAAAAAGCTTATCACTGTTCTAATCCCGTTCCAAACATTTCATTTTGAATAGGAATATCGTAAACATTTTATTGGCTCATCAATATTTTATTCATACTCTTCGACGCGTTCAACCGTGACTAACAAATCAGTTTTAGCGTTTAGTTCATGTTAACTAAATAATAAGCGGCTCTTTTGATCTAAACAACCACCGCACTAAACCAATCACAGTTATATTCATATTATTCAAAAAAATATTCATCTAATTTAACTAATCTTGTATTAAGTCTTTGGCGGTAACAGTTAATTTGGTGCGGTTTCAAAATATTAATTAAAATGTGTGAAATTGAAAGTGTTTAAGTGAATTCACACACAGAATTAAGGTTTTTCAATAATTTTGAACGGATTTAGCTCATTTACAATTAGTGTCAATGTATTAACTGAAAACATGTTTAGCATAATTAATAAGATGCTGGCAACTAGCAAACGACTGTTGAAAAAAAAGGAAATCTACCATCATGCCTTCACGCGTTCCCGAGATAAAGGGTCTTGACAGACAGACGGACAACGAAGTGATTCACTAAGGGTTCCGTTTTTCCCTTTTGAGGTACGGAACCCTAAAACCATGTTTGTAAAAAGCTGGTCAGCATCTTTTCTGTCAGTTCTCACGAATAGCCAAGTGACCTACGCATTAGGTCAAGTAGCACCATTGTGTCAGCAAAATCTAAAATGTAGCTTTGTCATCTTTAAAATAACCAGTTTTATCTACAAGTGTAATACAATTCAGTCATAACCAATTTGAACTGAAACTTTCAGGGCAAAGTGTTCGTGACTAAAGACTGTTTAGTTGTTTAGTCTGGTGAGCAATGGGTAGATTACCGTCTGTCCGTCTATTGACGACAGGCCGTGTCGACGGCGCGTTAGTGTTCCACGCGCGCCGCAAAGTGATGTCAGCAAAGCAGAGGGGCCTGCCAGGGCCACCGCCTGCCGGGGTTGCGGATTGTTCGAAAGAGATACCGCGGCCCCGGAACGTAAAGAGCAATAGAAGGAACATGGGCGGGTTTTAGTCAGTACAAGTCTGATACTCCCCCTCGCTCCACCAGGGCGGGGAAAGTTATTTGGGATTTCCCATCCGCAAAAAAAAGTCTGTTTGGTTAAAAAAAAAATATGCTCATTTAATTATGAACATAGTTGAACTCATAAGGAATTTAAGGAATTGAATTTTGATACAACAATAATTTAAAAAAGAAATAAATTGGAATTGGGAACAGTTTTTTTAAAGTAATTTTAACCCAATTATTACGAATATGTTACCGATGCGATTTTAAAAGAAATAATTACTTTCTAATGTTTCCCATTTCTCAATAATGTTGGGGTCGGATGGACTAGAAAGTCCATCCAGGTTCAGCAGAATACCATGATTTTACATGAAACGACTGCCTATCCGACCTTCACAACCCAGTTAGTAGTGGGTAACGATACCCTTGGTAAGACTGGTTGTCAGACTTTCGAGCCACAGATAACCTCTGCCCGGTAATTACAGTCAAAGCTTTACTAATGAAAACCGAGAGCAACACGGCTTAACGTGCTCTCCGAGGTATGGAAAAGTAAAACGTGGTTTACCCATCCACTTTTCATCCTTGGCAAGCGTGTTAATAAGCTATGACCCGTAAACTACAAACACACAAACAAACTCTATTCCAAACCCCATAACCCACTTCTACTCCCATGAATGAATACTAAAGTCTACCAATTCACCCAAAAATAGTGTACAGCGTCCATTGTTGCTTAATACAGATGTCATTAGTATAAACTACCCCAAATAGGAGGAGGGGGTGGAGGGGGGTGTAAGGGGATGGTACGCCGTCAATGGAAAGTGTGTCGGGACCCGAGCCACGACGACGCCACCGCCACACTCTCATATGCACAGCATGTTTAAAGAGAAATGTTCTAGCTTTAGCTGCTTACAATTTGAAAGAAAGAATTCAGACACTTTGAGTGTAAAAGGATTTTTAGATTTCATACTAGCTATTTCAGGAGTTGATAAAAGGTTAAAACTTGTAAAAACGACACGAAAGGATTTTGAAGCTCGGGGCAGTGGTTTTCTGAGTATAATAATCAGTCTAAATGCCTGATTCAGAAGGCAGTACTCCTCAGTCCGCTTTGTAAGGAGTTTCATGTCTTTGAAGCCCTAACCACCGGTAGCTTGGACCCTGCTCCCGGTACATACCGGTGGGGACCTATTTATAAATGTTTTACCTACGATATGTTTTTTTACAGAAATATTTTAAAAAGTATTGATACGTGTGAAAAAATGAATAAAGATAAGTCTACATGTCATAGTATTTTGCGTTGTTCTTGTCTGCCTAATGGCGAGTACTTGCGCAGGCATAACCAAGTAGCTAGGCTTAATTTAAAAAAAATAAAAAGAATTAGAAACGAAATGGATAAATGAAGAATAATAATTGTCTAGTTACACGTTAAATACTAGGAAATATTAAATATCTTTACACAGCCAGAAGGCGTAGCACTAGACCTGGTAGAAAATGGTGGGACATGTTGGACAAAACCTACAACCAGTGGTCCACTTAAGCCACGTATCGAAAGAAATGGAAGTCTTAGAGAGATTTTTGTCCAGCATCACCTAAAACCATCACTAAGATTAAATCTCTAACATCGTTTTGTACGACCCCATTCTCTTTTAACCCTTTTCTATTCAGATAAGAATACCCACGTCCTTTCTATGCCAAAAACATAAACACATCAATTAAAAACTTCCAACTGCCTAACTTAAAAACTTACCCTATATCTTGAAAAGAGAACACCATATAGAAAAGTTTCAGTGACTCCTACGCAATATTCAGTGCGTAGGCGACGGGGCAAACACAGTATATTAATACAGCTTACTCATTGTAGGTACAATCACATGCACCAATACGTTAACAGATAGTAACTTTTGAAAGAGATGTTGCTGTAAGGTATTGATTGTAATTTCATTCTGTTACGAATATAAGATTATAGAAACCTATAGTTTTATAAAGTAAGCCATATCAAAAAGTTCTAATCGTTTTTCCTGACCCTCATAACACAATACTAAAAATAACTTATACTAGATACAGGAACTTTTGTAATAATCTAATAAAAAAAATTAAAAGAAAATATGAAAGAAATCTACTTGCACAATCAGTATCCAACAACAAACTACTCTGGAAAAATATAAAAACTATCACATACTCTAAGAAATCAAAAAGTCAAAACATGGAACTACTAAACATTAAAACGACCCCTATTGAATCAATAAACTATGTTAATGATTATTTTGCTAATATTGGAAAACAACTCGCACAAAAGATTAATCCCAAATTAAGTAATCATCCTGAGAATGAAGTAACACAACTTAATTCCTTCGTACTCTTGGATACGGACGATGCAGAAGTGGAGGGTATTCTGATGAATATGAAGTCTGACAGTGCCCCTGGGTGGGATAACATCTCAACAAAATTCTTAAAGCATACAAGAAAAGAAGTCGTTCCTATTATAACTCACCTCTCCAATCTTTGCTTTCAAAAGGGTGTATTCCCAGCTCCACTAAAACAGTCGGTTATCACCCCAGTTCACAAGGGTGGCGACAGCGATGATGTTAATAACTACAGGCCTATTTCTGTTCTGCCGTCGATATCAAAAGTGCTCGAAAAAATTATAAATATTAGATTAACTAAATACTTCAAAAAATTCAATATTCTATCAGACTCACAGTTTGGCTTCAGACAATGTATAAGTACTGAAGATGCAGTAACTGCCCTAAGTTCTCTTGTAGCTGAACATCTTGACAAAGGAGACAGATGCCTGGCTGTATTCCTAGATCTTAAAAAAGCCTTTGACACCATTTCTGTCCCAATCCTTGTGAACAAGCTGGAAAACGCCGGAATAAGAGGTACTGCACTCAAATTACTCAAAGACTACCTTTCCAACAGAAAGCAAAGAGTAAAGATAGGACAGTACTCCAGTGATGAGGTAGATGTCTCCTACGGCGTCCCACAGGGTAGTGTCTTGGGGCCAACACTCTTTCTTCTTTATATTAATGAACTGTGTAATATAAAATTAAAAAATGCTAAAGTATTCTCATATGCTGACGATACCTCTATTGTGTTCTCTGGGTCATCCTGGCGCGAGGTTAAACAGACTGCAGAGACAGGGATGACTCAAATAGCACATTGGCTGAAGAATAACTTACTCTCCCTAAACACCAAAAAGACAAACTACATTTGCTTTAGAATCAGTAGACGAACGCAGCCTTTCGAAGATCTAAATTTAAGAGTACACACGTGTGAAAATATACCTAGAATAAGCTGTGACTGTCCATGTATTGATAGGGTCACTCAGACTAAATATCTTGGAGTTGTGGTTGATCAGGCACTATCCTGGTACCCACAACTTGAGCAAACTTCAGTAAGAATTAGAAAACTCAGCTGGATATTTAAAACCCTCAGACATATTGTTCCAACTAAAATGGTAAGCGGTACTAACCGCCTCAGAAATCTTCTAAATGAAATATATATGGCACTTGCCCAGTCTGTGCTCCTATATTGTATTCCAATCTGGGGTGGAGCTGCAAAAACAAAGTTCATAGAAGTAGAACGAGCTCAGCGTGCATTAATAAAAATAATGTATTTTAAGAATAAAAGGTTCTCCACGGAAAGCTTATATCAAATAAGTGACTTACTATCTGTAAGGAAATTGTATATAACCCAAACCATACTAAAAAAACATAAAACCGTACCATATAACCCTAACGAAAACCTTAGAAGGAGAAAAGATTTAGCTGCCCTTGTTCCCCAAACAAAAACTAGATTTGCATGCAACCAATATAATAAACGTTCTGCTCAACTTTATAATAAAATTAATAAACATGTCACTATATATAACAAACAATCCCACGACTGTAAAAAAAGTATAACAAACTGGATAAAACCACTTACCTATGAAGAAACCGAAGCACTCCTGGAGCATTTTGAGTAGCTGAAATATACACTATAATAAATGTAGCCTGACCTAACCTAGAACGCCGCAATACAAACACACCACATACCACACCACATCACATCACATCACACCACACCACACCACACCACACCACACTACACCACACCACACCACACCACACCTCACACCACACCACATCACATCACACCTCTCACACCACACATACCTTACACAAAACACCATGCACTACGCCACACACCTTACCACATCACAAGCCCCACTGCATTACTCACCTCACATACACTGCACTCCTTACTATACCACATTAGTTTTATATTCTTTGATAGTTATTGGTGATAAACCGTTTTATGCAGTTCAAGTTAAAAATAGATTAACTTAACTATTATTTCTTATTTAGTTTTGGAATTCTCTTTATAGATTTGTACTTTGAAAACTTAAAATGTAAAAATTGTTTAACATTGCATATTTACCCTTACGGTAGACTGTACTTACAGCTAGTACAGTGTACAAATGTTGTAAGAAAGAGCGGAACCTACTAATACAGGTATTGTTTGCCTAAAAGTAGGCTCCAAACACGTAACCATGTAATGACATATTTATGGAAACAATAAACTATTTTGTATTTGTATTTGTATTTCCACGAAGACATTGCTTTTGAATTTAGGCATACGACTGTACGTGGGGAGGCGCCGGCCGGCCTTGTGACGTCAAGGACTGGTATAACAGACAAACGTAGGCTAGGGAGAAGGGGGGCAGTAAAATTTGCTTACTGTTTACGTGGTAATTGATAGTTATTTGGGTTGGTGGAACTGAGGGTGTAATAATTATATTTGTAGTATTTTTGTTTGACTATATGTAGAAATGTGTTAAATGGACTAGGTACCTAGTTTCTCCATGTATAAAGGTCACCAGGTATTGTTTAAAGTTCTGAGAGCTGGTAAACTCCTGCAATTGGCTTCAGTCTTAAGGGTTCCTTACCTCAATAGGACAAAACGGAACCTTTAAAGGATCACTTTGTTGTCCGTCTGTCTGTCTGTCAAGACACTTTATCTCGGAACGCGTGGATGTATCGCGTTGAAATTAAAACAGTTTTTAAGTCTGTGGTCCCTTGAAGCAGCTGTGAACGCAGTCAAGAGATATGGCCGTTTGTGTCGGAAGTTTTTATGAACCCTTCGATGCGTGTCTCCGACTCGCACTTGGCCGGTTGTTTTTTAATGTTCATATCAGTAATAATTAATTGTTAAACGAATGTTTATGTCACCTTATAAGGTTCAGAGGGCATAAACAGGTAACAGTGGCTTCCAAAGCGACATATATTTGTGCAACAACTGTAACAAAATTTACATAAAGTATCCGGTATTTTTGACTTTCCCATAACATATTCGTATAACATAACATGCCTAATCCCAGGTTAGGTAGATGTGCATTTAATAGAACACCTACATTTCGCCAGTTATCTTCAAGTCTGTTGCAATAAGGAGCGAGCATATCATTCCAACCTATGAAACCAGTTGGAGGACCATAGCGGCTTTTAAAAAAGTCCTGTTGAAAAAACTCAATGACACTTTTCCTCACCCAAGAATCGAACTCGGACCTCATGCTCAGCAGTTACGTTTACTAATCCTAGATCATCGAGACAGTTTAGTTCTTTCCCATGCATCATGGTTATTTGTGAAAACTAGCATGCGTAGCAGAGAGGCTTGTCAGGGCCACCAGGGTTGCCGGTTGTTCGAAAAAGATACCGCGGCCCCGGAACGTAAAAGGCAAAGGAAGGAACACGGATGGGCTTTAGTCAGTAAAAGTCTGACACTCCCCCCCGCTCCAAGTTATTTGAAGATTTCCCATCCGCAAAACAAAAAAAAAAACGTATCGTAAGTGTTTACATACTCGTACATCTAATATATAAACTCCCCCGAAACGGCTGGATCGATTTGTATGAAATTTTGTGTGCATATCGGGTTGGTCTGAAAATCGGCCAACATCTATTTTTCATACCTCTAGAAGGGCTGCTAGAGCAGCTGAGTAGCTGATGAAGCCGCTGGGCACAGCTAGTTATTAATAAAATCATCTCTTTCATATGTTATTGTACTATAAACATTTTACTATCTGTTTTGCGCGCGGGTTCCGTGTGTGCCACTGTGCGGTAGTAAATGTAGAAAACAATGTATTGTAGTGGTTTTTGTTCTAATTTCTGTATGTGATTGTAGATTTCTATTAACTAATGGAACAAATAGTGTCCGAGTGTTTAATTTATTTTGGATTTGAATGGTCCATCGTTCTCGAAGTTGGCGCAGTGGCTGAGTAATTGACTGCTGTGATACGTGTTGCGGGTTCAATCTTCGCACGGAACAAATGTTTGTACGGTAGTTGTTACGGGTCTGGCTGTTTGTCTATTTGAGTTTTGATGTTTGTAAACGCACCCAGGGGAGAAATCCTAGTTTTACTTGGGACATGTCCTTTTCAGATTTGTTATGGCTGAAAATGAGATGACCGAAAAATGGTCTGTGATGGCTCAGCATAAGGCCTGGGTGGTAGACTATAGCCTGAAAAATAAACAAGATGGCTGTATCTCAGCAGTGAGACCATTATACTACCAGCTCTTTCATATTTATTCAAACCGTTATCAATCTATAGGATTGTTCGAGCGAGATACTGCGGCCCTTGAACACGAAGCAGGCCTGGTTGTGTTTTAGTCCATAAAAGTCCAATACTCCCTTCCACTCCACCCACAGGCAGCAGGAGTCGTTGAATGATTACCCAACTGAAAAAAAAACCCACTATCAATGAGAATTGATGCCAACACCAAAAACATCTAGAAATATAGGAAGGAGTTCATTCACAAATTTCTTTTACAGCGTGTCTAAGAATGGGCACTTCAACGAAATACAAGCCAAAGAAGAACTCATAAAAAAAGAAAAACCGACCATCTCATAACAATGATTCGCCAAATACTTAATTCCCCAATAAAAAAAATATATCACTACATTAGGTACAGCAAAAACTGCCAGTAACATCAACGGTCCATCGCACAAATGCCCACTTTCAGGAAAACGATACCGCTATACCGCTATTGTTAAAACATCTTGTAGGTACCAAAAGAAGTCCGTTACATTATTTTTGTCACCCTTAACCTTTGGAAAATTGTCGGGGCAGACAATCCCCCGCCACCGCTACATTTGGCTGACGGCCAGTACGATGCCATGAAAGGAACCATGTTTTTACCCTTTTTTTGCAGAAGGGAAATTATCAAATAACTTCCCCCGCTCTGGGCGGAGTGGGGGGATTGGCAGACTTGTACTGACTAAAACCCACCCATGTTTCTTATTTTGTCCTTTATGTTCCGATGCCGCGGTATCTCTGTTGAACAACGTGCAGCCCTGACAGGCGGTGGCTCTGGCAGACCCCTCTGCTTCGCTGACATCGCTTTGAAACAGAAGCGTGTTACACTAACGCGCCGTCGACATGGCCTGTCGTCACTGGACGGACGGACGGTCTACGGTGGCCGGGAGTCGTCTCGCGGCGCCCGACGCCCGGAGCGTCTCCCGCGGCGCCTGGTTAGTTTGAGGTTGTGTGTACCCTAAGGTTGATTTTTGTCCTTTGGAAATATAGATACCTAAATTGTCGGCTTATTCCTATGGATTGGGCAGAAGCTACTCGAACGGTAATTGCTCTTTTTGCATTTGTCCACATTGACAACACCTTGCAAAATAATTGATCTTTCTCAAGGGTGGGATAATTGTAGGGTACTAAGGAAGTTAAGTCTTAAAGATCTTGAAGACGCATATTCACGTTCATTGAATATAAAACTACGCTGCACAAATATGAATTCAGTCCGCCGTAGTAAAAGTGCTACGAAATCTCGTAGCACGCAGTTTCTTTTAATGCCCATAGTGCGGACCGCACTTCTGGCATATTGTGTTTCATATTTCTACTTACTCACAAATTGGCCAACTAAAAGTTTTCATAAATATGGGTCGCCGAGGTAAAATAAAAGAATTTCTTAGTAGTAGTAACTTAAGATTTCATCGACTCACTATTTCATTTATAATCAACTTATATACATCATAAATCAATCCATAAGACTTTTAATTTATTTTCTAAGAGATTAATGAAATTAGAAATTACCCATACCTAAAAAAGATTTTTAAGAATCCATATTACAACCAAATTAATTTGCTCAACGAATTTGATATGTCTAACTGCAAATAGTTTCACAAAACATGCCATTGAAAAGGTCATCACATTTAATTTCACGACCTTTGACATTTAGCTATATTTTTCCACCCACATATTGAAGAGTTGGCTCCCTGCCAAGTATTTTGACGTAGGCATCCCCTGGACATGCTCATTCATAAATTTCTTTTGCGGAATATTGTGGCTAGATGACTTGCATGATGTCATTGTACATTGTAATATATTTTTGCTATTAAGTCTGCCCACATTTCACATAATAATTTGTGGCATAAATAGTACCCACGTCTCTGTCCAAATAACATATATAACACGCCCTGTTAGATCAGCTTTGGAATACGTCAAAATAATGATTTTCTCAGGGTTTTTTTAACACTAGAGTAGACGTCACGGCATCATTTGCTCGTTTCTCTTTCACATCATTCCTCCGAAAAACAATCCAACTTTTCTATTGTTAACTTGTAATAACCCAGCCGCCGCGGGAGACGCTCCATGCGTCGAGCGCCGCGACAAAAACTCCCGGCCACCGTAGACGCGGGTCTGTGGACGGTGAGCAATGGGTTCACCGATTGTCCGTCTAGTTACGACAGGCCGTGTGGAAGGCGCGTTTGTGTTCGATGCGCGCCTCTATGAGATGTCAGCAAAGCAGATGGGCCCGCTAGGGCAGTGGCCTGCCGGGGTTGCGGTTCGTTCGAAAAAGATACTGCGCCCCTCTTACACAACGGGCAAGAGAAGGAAAACGATTTAGTCAGAAAAAGTCTGACACTCACTCCTGTTCCGCTCAGCACGGGGGCAGATATTTGATTTAGTAGATATTTATTTTCATCCCTAAAAAAAGGGTCTTTTAACACGAATACTAGCAAAATATTTAAACCGGCTTCTACCAAGTAAAACTAGATCAACTTAAATGGATCCAAGCCAAGATTTAATTAAAAGATTTCCTATGACATTTTCATTCGGGCACAAGAAGCATTTAACGAAAATACATTCAAATACGGCCGTAGAATTGTATAAGAGACCCGGTTAGCAAATGAACCGTCTGGATCGGGCACAGAGTTTATAGCTTATGGAGTGATCACAATCATATAAGCTCTTACAAATCCCATTTGTAACATCTGAAAAGCGCACGAGGGAGTGAAACGTTTGTAATTAGAAATTCAATAACGACGTATGCAGTGCTTGTATTAATATGTTTTGCGCTGATCCCCTGGGGGTTATTACTCCCTTTATTACTACTCTGTGGTTTGTGGGTTCATCGCATACGAATTCAATTTATGCCGACCGCGAATCGGGAATTGTATCGCGCGCATTTTGTTTGTAGCTTGCTTTGTTCATTTACGTAAACGCTGACGTTGCTATTTCGATTATTATTTCGTCTGTCATTATGTCTGAAATGTGTGATGGATTTTTGTTGAATTTTCATGAAGTTTTCGGTACTATCTTATACATGCCTACGCAACTAGATGCAGAGAGATTCCGAAAGGTTTAGGCAGAGCTGTACTTTAAATTTCACTAATATTTCGCTAGTTAAGTTTTAGTTTCATATAATAGTAAGCAAACCTACCATCAACTGGGCAAAAGCCGTGGCTGCTACTGAGAAATTCCTGACGGAAAACCAAATAACAATTTGCACGACGACCCGAGAATCGAACCCAGGATCTCATGCTTAGCAGTTGCGGTTGCAGCCAATACACAGCTAGATACAGTTGGCTTTAAACCATCGATAATGTAACTATCAACCTCTGCGAATGAAAATTGCGTTGATTCGATACGAAACTTATTATTCCTTATAAAAGGTAGGAAAAAATACTGCCATAACAATTTTATAACCCGCAAATCCGTACAAGAATATAAATCCTAAAAACAATCCTTACTGTGTATAGAGATACAGATTCAAGAAACATTTGAAAAGTTTCTATCGAGCTCATACAAGAAGTCGAATAAAAGGAGGTGAAAAACAATAGCGGAATATATCTTGGAATTCAAAGACACTGTCTGAAAAACAGGAAATTTGAGACTGGCGACAGATAAAAATAAAAATACGACGTTGAATATTTAGAAAATCGAATCATACGCGCCATAACAAGATTTGTTTGGGAGCGCGCACCTGTTAAATGCTGACGCTGAGATTGTCTTCTCACTGGCATTTTTACGACTGCGTTTGATTATTTATGATTTACGAGATACCTGCCATTTTTATGGGAGATTATAGAGTTTAGGAGTTCAGTATATAGTGCAAAAATATGTTGGTCTGCTGAAAAACTGAATAAACTTTCCCTTAAACGTCGAGGCCAGCTTAGTTAGGGGGTGCATATTTTTAAAAGCTTGAAGCCTTAAAAATAATTCATAAATGATGACTCACCAATTTTCACTGTTAAATCCTTACTAATTTTATAAAAGCGAATGTGAGTTTGCTTGTTTGTTACGTCTTCACGCCTAAATGGCCAAACCGATTTTGATGATTTTTGGTACAGAGATAGTTGGGATCCTGGAGACGGACATAGACTATTTTTAAAGTTGTTGTTTAAAGTGAGATAAGGGTAGAAAGAGGGAAAAAAAGGGTAGAGAAACATATTTTTTTTTCGATCATCACGCGGGTTAAAGTTAGCGTTAGCCCAAGGTAACTATGCCACGCGGACGAAGTCGCGGGTGGAAGCTAGTGGTAATTTGTTGTTTGCTCAATTTAATTTATAAAGATATATTAAATTGAGCAAACAACAATTTAGACTAAAATCCGATTTACTTTTAGAAAAACAACCCAACTATTTACAGCTAACGTCTTACAATGTAAGTGGGTAACTTCTTATTTATCGGCACCTGACAAAACTTCTACAGTACCGCCCCGTTGCAATATAAGATTATTTTTAGGAAACCACGAAGTACGGGCTGGATGTATTTTTCTGTTGACGTAAGCTGGAATATTTTCACGTGAATTATGATAGCCTTGTTTACAGCTAGTTTTATCACCAGATTGTAATATTAAGTTTGAGCTGCAGGTTAGTAGAGTGAAACAAATTTAATTTTTGCTGTAATTTTATTGTCTTTTGTTTGTGGGGTTGTTTATCATAGATCGATTTTTGGTGAGATTTGGACCTATGCAATGTGATGATTAGCTTTATTGTTCATCGGTGTCTATGGTGGCGAAACGGTCCCCACATGTGGTGACACTCGGGTCAAAACCTCGGGTCAAACCCGTACAATCAGCTAGGTACGTCTTTTTAATATGTAGGTCTTATAACATAAGCATACGAAAGAAGAAAAAAAACACAAATTAACACGCCCATTATCCTCTAAGGGATAGGTATAGGTGTACAACTTCATTTCCCCAGTTATTTTTTAAGACCAATGCAATAAGGGGCGACCTTATTGTTGTCAAACGGGACACAGAGCAGAGCTACAAACAAAAACACTTTTCTCGATCTAGCATTCGAACCCAGGCTCAGCAGTCGTTAGCGAAAATAAGACAAACGAAGATGTTATTAAATTATGAGGAACATCAATTTCATTTCACATAAAACACATCAAAATCCAATGAAATCAAAATTGTTGCTCTTGTACCGTACGATGATCTAAACTAAGCATTAATCAAGAGTATGACAATAACGTTATTTTTCTTATCGTTTGTTTTCATAACCATTTTTATTGTAGATCAAAATGGTTCTATATTTTTTTCTTTATTATAAAAAAGACGTGTATTTATTATTCATGAAATCCAAACAGGTTAAGGGATTAATAAACCATCGATTAAAATGTTCATCGATTCCTATTACGTATTCATTGTTATTCAAATTATTGAAACACTATTAGATTAACTTTCATTTTATTGAACGGTTGCATAGCATGGGAAAATTGTCGAGATGCAATCCGTTTTGTTATGGTAGGCTTGTTTGTTGAGATAGTATGTTTGACGGCACAGTTGGCGCAGTGGCTGAGCGATTAACTGCTGCACTGCGTGTCGCGGGTTCGATCCCCGCACGGAAATAGGTAGTACAATAATTAAGTAGGAAAAATATGGTTGGTACTTACACATTTCGAATATTTTCTACGTTGAACTGTGTCGTCCTCGTTTGTATTATATTTTGCCTATTTAATTTTGATTGTTTATTAAAAACGTTGCGTTGCCCCACACTAGGATTTTCTCCTGTATCGTGGGTGCGTTCACAAACATTGAAACTCACATACAGCCAGACCCGGAACAACTATCTGTAGGCCATACAAATATTTGTTCCGTGCGGTGATCGAACCCGCGACACGCATCGCAGCAGTCAATCGCTCAGCCACTGCGCCAACCGTATCGCCCTCGTATGTATAAGTACCAACCATATTTTTCCTACCTAATTATTGAGAGGACTGTTTAAAAATGTCTTGAAATAAGCCCACCCGAACAGATAAGCTCCTAAATAAAACTGTCATCGTTAAGTCAAGTAAGTAAAGGTGTTTACAACATAAAAGGCCCCGAAGTATAGGTCATATCTGGTCAATGAGACAGCCGACGAAACGACTGATTGATACCCAGTTAAGTCGAGACGTTACATTTTTATGTCACCAATCAATCAATTTTAATTCTACACTTGGGGGAGCTAATGAATTGTGGACTATTATGGACCGCGTAGTGTGGCTTGTTTGAGTAATGTACTAGTTTGAGTCGTGGTCGTGTACTTTCGGGTTATTCTAAAATTGTAAAGGGTGTTGATAAACTACTGGCTTGTGCCCGTTTTGCTCGGATTATGGTCGCAAAATATCCCACCTGTACAGTCTGCATATGTATGTATAACACTAATAGTTAATGTAGTGTCCCATCAATGAAAGAATTTTTGGAATAAGATTTGGGGGTCTAAAATGGTAGCTTTAGGAAAATCATAATATGATAATAATATAAATTACCAGCTTTTGCCCGCGGCTTCGCTCGCGTTAAATTCGGTAGCGCCTTATTGATTTGTAATAACAACGCTAAGTTTTCCCGTTTCTTCCCTCTTTTTCCCTCATATCCCAAAAAAAATAGCCTATGCCTGTTTCCTGGTTCCCAACTATCTCTGTACCAAAATTCATCAAAATCGGTTTAGCCATTAAAGCGTGAAGAGGTAACAAACAAACTCACTTTCGCTTTTATAATATTAGTAAGGAAGTAAGGATGTTAAAATTCTTAAAATGGTAACAGACGCAGTTAACATTGTAAATTGTCACTTTGTGACTATGTTTGACTTTGTGTATTATGATTCTGCTAAAGCGACCATTCCGACAGCGATTCCGGAGATTACTCCTTACATATAAACTGACAACACTTTGCTGCAAATAATTATGTAAAGTTATTGGTTTTTACCTTTAGATTTTATTGCGGTTTTTCTAAAACCGTGGGATTTTTTTAAATTAAATTATTTTGATCACTCAGTTTAGTTTATCACTCTATTATCACACAGTTCACTGATCCATTGATGAATCACTATTTCATATTTTCGTAAATCATCGTAGATAACCATGAATAGACCAATAAATACTAACAATAATACTTGCCGATCATTTCATAAAGTAAGTTGTCAGTTTTAGAGACATAAAGAAAGCTGTATATTGATTTATGTGAGAAAGAAACAATTCATGTGCAAATGTTTGTTTATAACGTATAATAATATCGTCATTATATCTTTATTGATTTTCATATCAGCCATTGATCTTTGCTTTTTGACATGCGAGAAAATTTATATTTGAAGTTTCTCTTCGATATTGGAACCCGTAGGTGGGTCAGTGAATATTTTTTCAATTACTTTACATTTTACATGCGTTAACTCACGTATATTCTTTGTGTCTTGCATGTAGGTTAAATGCAGCAAAGAGCTATTGAAGCAATGCTTTGTTCCGCGGGTATATAGAAAATTCAAATTAAATTGTTTATGAACCTAAAGAAATGAATACGATTGAAATTAACAACAGTGTAAGTGTTGAATATGAGCCATTGAATAGAAGATAAACTATGACTTTCCTCGTGTTTTCAATAAAATTCATTTTTTAAAGTGCTATAAAGAAATTTGCATAGCAGTCGTTTGTTGTGGTGCAGTATTTATGGTTGCGAGCGATAAGAATACGTGATTTACGTTAAACTACGGAGATACAGACTTTAAAGTTATTTATTGTTTACGCGGTTATAATTTGTGAAAATTTGTCTTTCGAATGGGGTATAATGATAGAATATGAGATTGGATTGCGAAGAGAATCGTATCGTAACTTTTAACACGCTGATATACAAATTATGAGTCAATGGTTCAGTTAATTTGTTTAATCTTTAAAGTTTGACAGCCTCATGTGTTTAATCAGTAGAATTTATATTTTATGACTGAAATGTAGCTATCACACCATCGCAGGTTTGTTAGAAACTGTGATAACAGCACAGATTTTTTTTATTGAGAATTTATCAATTTAAAAACACAAGAAAAGTGTTTCACGAGGTTTTAGACTTAACCGATTACATTATCCAGGTTACATAACGGCACTGAGATTGCTCGAGTTACTACTGACTGTGTTTTATAATACCAATGCGATAATTATATGGATGGAGTCCTAATCATATGTACATAGTTTTTACAACGAACAAACAAGTAATAAATCTAACAAAATAACTGTACGTTGACAAGGAAGTTGGTCTAGTTGGTTCGCTCATTACTTTTTGTCGGGTTTTTTTTTGTTCAACGATATTTGTATTTTTTTTTCTTTAACGACTGATTTAATGATATAGAAATAATAGACTAATCGTACTCTATTTTTTTATAAGGTCTTTGGTCGGTTTCCTCAATTGCCAGACCTTGGGTCGCCCAGATGTTCTGCAACAAGGAGCTACAATGAAATTGGAATGGATTTAAATTTCAAATATACGAGGAAATGTGTGGAGGTTATATTGTTTAAGGAACTAAATGCTGCAATTAATCTGATTTAGATGTGGATTGAGTATGCAATACAGGTGGTGTATGATCTAGTTGGAAAATAAAAAAGGACAGTATTAAAGGATGTTGTAGATTTTTAGTGCAAACATCTATGTCCTGTTTTGAAGCGTTTTCTTTCCGTGGGCCTAAAAAGTCCTAAAGCAGCTTTTTTATTGTAATTTCATTATCACAATGTCACTTTACAGTTCTTAAAAAGGTCACTAACGCAGGTAATTCCAAGGATTGTTACTTAGTGACCATTTTATGAATTGTAAAGTAATTCATATTATTTTCCTATTACGATTCTGCGGAAGCGGCAATTTTAGGGCTCGTAGTGTCTACTTCTCAGCAAAGTAGTCATACAAATAGCATCCTTATAGGAGTTATCCAATCACAGGTGGCTATTATTTTCAAAAGGTATACGAAGAATGGACAACATAATTAGCATAATTTCACGAAGACAGAGGCAACATCTTCCATATGCGGTTGATGTAAGGTCCAGTTTTCTTTTTCTGAATCTGAATTGAAGAAGGAAAGATTTTATACTTTTTGAACCATAATAATCACCAAAATGTTGGAGTTGCGTTTATAAATTGGAGAGTTAAATAGTTTGCCATTTAAATATGCCTTATTTCATTTTGATTTGATTTGAACTTTGTGATTGAGTGCTTATTCTATCACAAAAAGTAAAATCATCAGTTCAAATGTTCAAACTCTTTTAAACAATGTTACCTTATATATTTTGATAAATAAAGGTTACGTGCCTACAAGTCAAATGGCCCACCTGAAAGTTTCGTCACTGTCTTTTAAAGCTTGTGATTAAAAAAAACCAAGTAGTCACTAAAATACAATGCCTGTCTAGTCTACGCTCTATATTCTTCGTAGCTCCACGTCACCTAGATTAGTTAGCAACACACGCGGCACGCTGTCTGGCGAATTGATCACACTAAGACTATAACGTGCCACAGTTTTTACGCCGCACAAAGCCAAGTCGTACATCATAATGTGACAATGAACATCCAACTAGACGTGACAAGACGTGCTCTACAAATAAAACTGTTAATTAATCTGGCGAGACTGTTTTCAGACTTTTTGTTAAAGAAATTATGCAAAAACGACGCACCTGGTTTATCAGTTCGGCGACAGACAAGCGACAGTTTTTTACCGATCCCCTTTATTTTGATTGTTCTCGTTAATGAGAGTAATAAGTCACTTTTATTTTTGAGGAGACAGACGAAAATGTTTTGCATTAGGTACCTGATTTGTTTTGTCTGATGGGTCGGGATGATTTGCAATTTTTGCCATAGACAGTAGATGTCTACAATGTGTCAATTGTTAATACGATTTATTTGATATAGGAGTGAATGAAGTCACAACTTATTTGGAAAAATATTGAGCAAGAAATAAATCAGAAGCACAAAATGTCTTATTAAATAGTGTGCCTTATTTTGAGAATAAAATATTAAAGTGTTCTGGAGAAAATCCTATGTAGAATAATTCTATTATACCGCAAAAAGTTCTAAGTAAAACCACAAAGCTGTCTTGAGTAGAAGTAGCTTATTTATGTTAATAAAAGCTTTATGCCATGATTAGGCTAGACTAGACTTAGTCACAAACTTAGGTTATTATGTAACCTTAATGGATGGGCAGTAGGCACGCTGGCCACAATATCGAAAAGTTACATAGCTTTGACAGTTTGACATTTAGGTGACAATTGTTATTGGTCCTAGATATGCCAAAAAACCTTATTAAAGTATATAAGTATAGTATTAGTAATTTCGTAAAGATTACACGTACTAGATTTAACAGTCCATAGTTAATTAAAAACTGTGTCACGGATATGTGACACAAAAACATGAGGTTCTCAAGTGTTTACGACGTTTGTCTACTTAGCGAGTATTGTGCTACGTTTACGATATTATGTTGTCACTCCGAATTGTCTGTTTTATTATTTTATTTACATGATGTTGTATTACGTGATTGTGTTACTCTGATATAATGGTACGCTTTTTGATATTTGAGGATTATGCAGCAAATATGTTTTTGTGTAATGTTTTCATAATAATGGAACAGTGTTAAACCAAATAAACTGTACTACCAGTCAATGTTTTGACAGTAATAATACTTCTAATACCATTATAAACGTTTGCCACAACCGCAACCCTAAATGGATCCGAAAATAAAATGTAATGATTTGGAAAATCCTGTATTCCCGAATAGCTTCGCATCCGATTGACCACAATGCCAAAGAATTATTGCCCATTTGACACCTATTGTGGCAAATGTAATAAGATTAATTCAATACATTGCTTTTATTTGACAGGACACGTGGCAAAAATATTTCTTTACAAATTCATGGAGCAGATGGTGAAAGCTGTCATTCCATTAAAATTACTATTCTATTGTATTTCTTCAATTTGTCAAGCCAAGGTGAAAATAATAGTGAAGGGAATCCCTTTCTTAACACCGATAAATAATGTAGTAATTAACCTTTTAAATAATAATATATTGTTATAAATGGGCTTTTATGAAACAGTGTAAGATTAATTTGTACATTCATATTTTATCTCAATTTAGTTTTTGACTACTTATTACAATTTTAAACCTTTTTACTGTTACGTATTAAATTTTGCATTTAATGACTCCAGATTTGACTCTTTTTTACGTTAAACTTTAACGTTCAATAAATAAAAATCAAATTCCAGCCCTGAATAAGGGTGACCATTGTCTATTCCGTGACGAATTGAGTCGCTCGTTTTCGTGCGGAAATAGACCAATTTAGCCGAGAATTATACGTTTCCTATTTATGTTATTTCAGGGTGACAGTGTTGGTCATTTCGGCGCTTGGGGGAGTGATGAATGCAATCGATGATGTAGGTAAATCGATTAGTTCTCGATTTGGGTCCCCTTTCACTAATATATTATCACTAATTGTCGTTTCTCTTGTTAAATTAATAGCGGCAGATGAACAGTTAAGTAAATGGTTTTGGATTTATAGGGATTCAGCTGTTGTTGTGGTTTGAGTGTGGTTAATCTTATAGTATTTTACTGATATGAATTGGCAATAGTAAAGCCATCTTTCAGCGGCAAAACTTTCTCTACAACTAAAAATTACCCATGAATTCATGAACTGCATAGAAAAATGTTTTACAAAAAAAATACTATTTGACACCTAAATGTGCATTTTATTGCCTGTTATTATGAATATGTACAATCAGTGCCCTATACATTTATGATGACTGAGATGTACCGTTTCATTCAGAAGGAGAGGGTAAGAAGGGTCAAGTAATACAGCGCACGAACGAAAGAGAGAAAGGAAAAACGAACTTTCCAACTTATCTGTAGTTTACTCTAAGACCGATTTTTACGCTTCTGTGTACTACTTACTCTATGGCAATCAAAGCGTCTCGATTATAACGTTAAATTCCACTCTTTAATATTCTAAGTCGGATCATCATCTGTTGTAACGTAGCTATAAAACGGACCACAGTGCTCGCAAATAAGTACGTGAGTGAAATAAACATACAGATATAATCATTATTATTTTATGTAGTGTTCTTCGTCGAATATAGAGTGTTGCGTGGGAGATCTAACGTTTTGTGCGTCAGAATAAAATGGTTGCGGTTTTGTAAGAAGTTTTTTGCAACTTTTATCGTATGTTTCTGGCTGTATTTTTAAGCACCTGTACAATCTAATGTTTCTTTTAACAATAAAAATGTGTTTTCATAACGCTTGACTTTACCAAACTGCCTGATTCTTGAGGTTACTCTATTGCCTGTAAACAAAAGTTAAAATACGTCGATTGTAAAGTTGTTTCACTTAAATTATTTTATTAATCTAAATATCTATGGATGATACTGATATTAAATACCGGTATTTATTTTATAAAAAAAAAGTTACGCCACACTAGGAATTTCTCCTGTATCGTTGGTGCGTTTAGAAACATTAAAACTCACATACACATACAGCCAGACCCGGAACAAGTAGGTCTGTAGGCCATACAAATATTTGAACCGTGCGGGGATCGAACCCGCGACACGCAGCGCTACAATCAATCGCTCAGCCACTTCGCCAACCATGTTGTCCAATCTACTGCCGTCCAATTTAGCTGCATCCAGTTAGACTGGAAGCCGACTCCAACATATTTGGGAAAATGCTAAGCAGATGATGATGATCGATGATACAGATTTTGCGATATAGTAGCTAACAATGGAACGTAATGCGTGTGATATTATTCGATTAAAAATAACGCGTTCCTGTGAGTGTATCTGAAGCGACATCCTTATTTGATTAAAAATTGAATAGGCTTCAAACACTCATGTTCATTTCCATCTTTTTTATTTTAGAAAACTCATAAACTCAAGTTAAAGCTCCGCACCTCAAAAGGAAAAAAAACGGGACCCTTATTGTCCGTCTTCCTCACTGTCCACTTATCCGTCTGTCTTTATCGAGTTGAAACTAAAACCATATATTCAGTAGTGTTGCCCAAATGCAAGAACAAGACGAGACTTAGCCAGTCTTGGTCTTGGTCTTGCGCCAATACACCTGGTCTTGGTCTTGGTCTTGGTCTTGCGCTCCCAGTCTTGGTCTTGGTCTTGGTCTTGCAGCAAGAGTCTTGCAAGTCTTGCAATTACCTATTAGTCTATTACTATTTATTAAAGTTTATTTTAAATCTTAGAAAAACGTATTAGAATTGGAACATTGTGAGCTTGAATTAACATAGTCATAGTAAAGATCAAGCAGATTAATAAATTACTGAAGATTTGATAAGAAATTTGAAAAATCAACTGACCTATATGTCGTTTTTCATGGAAGTAACTGCTACCCTACTATGACGTCTTAAAGCAGAACTTATTCCACTGAGGGAAAGAGACAGAGCTATACAGGGTGTCTAGCACCATCTCTTTCCCTCAGTGGAATAAGTTCTGCTTTAAGACGTCATAGTAGGCCTACTGTTTCTTAATAATAATATCTTATAATTAAGAAACAGTTACTTCCACATTCCAATTTGTTTTTTTACATGTCTTAGCAAATAAGCTTACATTTGCTAAAACATGTAATAAACAAATTAATTACAATAACTTGACTGTATTTTAAAGAACAATATCTGTCTAGAAAGATTGAACCCTCAACTTATATGAAATTTAATATTGCGTGATCATTATAATGTATTCATTTTCATTCTAAGCACTCTGAAACTTATTTATTCTTTGGAACACCTGTAGGTACTCTTAAAATTCGAAATTATTTTGCATGAGTATACCTACGCCCTGTGGCGGCCATAAAATAGTGTCAAATGTTGTGATTTCGGCGCGGCGGCAACGATTGTTGTATATGATTTCAAAAGAAGCCGCCCGCGCCGGCGCGTGTATCATAACCATGTACTTCCGAAAAGCGGCAAATTTCTTTGAAAAGTAAGTACAAAACCTTTGATGCCGCATTATCAAAGTGCCGATGATTAAAACATAACTATGCATGCACTCAGTTTGATTTTAATGGATATTTTTTTATTAGCTATTTAGGTATGTTTATGGTAGGTATTAGTCGTAATGCGCATAGGTCCAGTTTTTCATATTCTTTGATACAGTTTTTTGCGTCTCATAGAATTCCTAAGCGTACCTATACACCGAACTGTTACACCTAACTACTCCGTAAAATAGCGCTAAGTCCTAGCTGCAAGACGCAAGAGTCTTGCAGGCTATGTCTTGTTCTTGCTCAAGTCTTGCACAGTCAGTCTTGGTCTTGGTCTTGCTAAAAATACGCGGTCTTGTTCTTGGTCTTGGTCTTGCAAAAACGCAAGAACAAGACCAAGACTGCAAGACCAAGACTGAATTTGGGCAACACTAATATTCAGCTATGTGATCCCTTTGTGCTGTGAAAATTAACCCTCTAAGTCTACGCCGTCAAAATATATGGCTGTTTATGTCGCAAGTTTGTACGAAATCCTCGGTGAGACAGAGTCAGACACATCAGTTACGCATGTGTTCTAAATACCTCAATCATAACCGATCAACGACCGGCGCGTGCGGCTCACCAAAGTAACTATTTAATATTAATTGATTTTTTGCGTCGACACCTACGGTTTATTAGCACTTAAGACCGCCGTGTAAGTTTATCCTGAGATAGTGTTTCTAGGTCACCTTAAACATGTAACTTGTTTTAGATTAATTTTGACCTACTTATAAAGCAGTTTCATTTAATTGAATTACCATCATCATCTGCCTAGCGTTTTCTCAACTATGTCACGGTCAGCTTACAGTCTAACCGGGTGCAGCTGAATACCAATCACGACACGGTTGGCGCAGTGGCTGAGCGATCGACTGCTGCGGTGCGTGTCGCGGGTTCGATTCCCGAACGGAACAAATATTTGTATGGCCTACAGATAATTGTTCCGGGTCTGGCTGTTTGTGAATGTGAATTTAAATGTTTGTAATCGCACCCACGATACAGAAAAAAATCCTAGTATGGGGAAACGTTTTTTAAAAAAAAAAAACTGTATTTTACATGAAGCGACTGTCTATCTGACCTTCTCAACCCAGTTAATATGAACTAGGTAATAATATACCCCTTGGAAAGACTGGTTGTCAGACTTTCGGGCCGCTGATTACGTGTAACGACTGTCAAAGATCTATGACAGCCGGGACCTACGGCTTAGCGTGCTTTCCGAGGCACTGAGGTAACTCGGTATGTAAGGGAGGGTTTCCCATCCACAGACCAACCTATCCAAGTGTGCGTTAACCTGAAGATCGACCTGATTGGCTGATGTTTTTAGCCACGAGTCGCTCATTTAATTGAATAACCATTAGAATATAAAATAGGAGTAGACATGGCGGCAAAACATCTGCAAGAATTAACAATATTTTTTACTATCATTATCTTATTATTTTTATGTGATAATTGCTTTTACAGTGTCATTTACTGGAAATAACTACTCATATTGCATCTTAGCAAGGACATAGTTTTGGGTCACACTGATTAATTTATCATCCATATCACAATTTGCTTGTGACATGACTGTTTAAGATTACGTTTCTTATTTCCACCTCACCGACTACAGAGTGTTACATAAAGATGTGGTCATATTTCAGAGTAAGATTTAGACCATCACACTAAATAATAATCTCAAAGGGACTAATAAAAAAGTCGCGAAAAAAAACACCTGTCCTATATATTTCACACTAGCCGGCTGGCTTCGCCCGCGTGATATAAAAAAAATCCTATGTGTTATTCCATACCATAATGTACCTATGTGCCAAATTTCATCAAGATCTATTCAGCCGTTTTGACGTGCAATAGTAACAAACATTCATCATACATCCTCACAAATATTCGCATTTATAATCTCCTTTATTTACATTACATCTTATACTTACATTTTTAAATATTTCTTAGAAAAAAAAAAAATTAAAAAAAACATTTAAAAATATAAAAATAGGTTTCCGCCGGTAACGGGAGCAGGGTCCAAGCTACCGGTGGTTAGGGCTCCAGAGAAAGGAACCTCCTCACAATGCGGGCCGTATCGAGGAGTACTGCCTTCTGAATCAGGCCCTTGATCCAACCACCTAAGGAGAGCTTCGACAGATGTTCGCCGAGGCTTTTGGCAATTTGACGGGCCTGTTGGTCTAGTGGTTAGTGGCCCTGACTGCTGAGCCGGAGGTCGTGGGTTCGATTCCCACCCAGGACAAACTTTGTGTGATGAGCATGATTGTTTGTTCTGTGTCTGGGTGTGATTTATCTATAATATGTATGTATTTATAAATTATATAAGTATGTATATCAGTTGTCTGGTTACCATAACACAAGCTCTGCTTAGCTTGGGATCAGATAGCCGTGTGTGAGTTGTCCCAAGATATTTATTATTATTTTATTATAATTAAGCCATTGGCCGTTACGACAATCGGCACAATAATAGCCGAGTTCACATTCCACATGTCAACAACCTCGTGTGCCAAGTCAAGATATTTTAGTTGTTTTTCTTTCTCAGCTTTCACGAGGATCTCGTCATGTGGGATGGTAACATCGATTATCATTACGCGGCGCGCTGATCGGTCTATCACCACTATGTCAGGTTTATTGGCGACAATAGTCCTGTCAGTAATGATAGACCGATCCCAGTACAGCGTAACATGGTCTTTCTCGAGAACTGGGTCGGGCACATACTTGTAGTACGGTACCTCAGATTCAACAAGATTATATTTCAAGGCAAGTTGCTGATGAATAATCCTGGCCACTTGGTTGTGTCTATGCAAGTACTCGCTGTTAGCTAGACGAGAACAACCAGAAATAATATGTCTGATGGACTCACCAGGACGGTGGCATGCCCGACACACGTCAACCGTCCCATCCTTCATTATATATTTCCGGTAGTTATTCGTCAACATAACTTCGTCCATAATAATAAATATATCCTAATAATATTATTAGGATATATTTTTTAAAATATAATTTTTGTACCCTATCACAATATTTTACCCAGGGGTTGACTGGTAGAGAATGCCTTATTGCATTTAGTCCGCCTTTGTACCATTATTGTACATGAAGTTTAAATAAATATATTTGGGTCGAGTAGGTATTGAAGGTTTGGTCTAGACAGTACTTTGTTTTTCACGATTTATGATGATCGCGATAGGCGATTTCGGTCACAGCGACTGCATTTAATTGTTTTTTAGGGTGGTTGTCGAGAGTTTTGGTGTGCGCTGTATTATGTAGTCGTAAGTGGCTATATCCAACTTTGACCGAATAACTTCGAGCACAAAGCGGACCTGTCAGAATACTATTGACGCCACTATAGAATGTAGCTGGAGGTGGTCTAGCTTTAAGGTCATCACGCCAATCCCATTGCGACTTTCTTCTCTCTTCAAAGGCGTTAACCTGCCTACATAACCTCTCTTTTCCCACACTAAGTGGCAATTTCACGTTTCGAAGTGATTTTTTTGAACATCCTTGAAATGTTAAAGCTGACGACCAGGTTTTCGTATTCTACCCTGGAGTTTAGAAGCAGCAAGCTCTTCGTGCATTCTAGAGACATGCCCCACCTTTTTATGTTTTTTTAGGAACAGGAAATCATCAAATAACTTCCCCGGGTTTTCTCTGTGCGCAGTGGGGGGAATGTCAGACTTTCACTGACTTAAACCCATCCACGTTCCTTCTTTTACCCTTTGTGTTTCGGGGCCGCGGTATCTTTTTCGTTGGCTAACATCTCATTGAGGCGCGCGAGGAACCTGAACGCGCCGTCGCCACTAGACTGTCTGCCGGGTCCCTACACCACCTTAGCTGACGTATCATCAAGTAAGCCTCCATGCCAAGGACTTAAGCTTGCGTTTAGATGTTCGTATTTCTAATACGGTCCCATCTGATGACCATCTAGCCGTGATTAAGTTGTTGTTAAAAGGTGGTAATGTAAGACAATGAACCCGAGAGCCTTTTTTACAGGAAAACATGTCCTGATGTCCCATATTTGTTCAAGTGCAAACAAGAAGTCATACCATGATTACACAAACAATACGATTACTAATTACAACACACCTCTTTCCTAAGCAATCGTAAACAATAACACGAATTTGATATTACCATCCACTTCTAAAATAAGCGCCATTTCCACTCACAATGTAGATAACTTTATAAATGGACTAATTAAGTACAATTATTTTGATAGATAACTGCTTCGTTGGTTTAGTGATCGCAAGCACGACTGCTGCGAAAGGGGTCTTAGGTTTGATTACCAGGTCGGCGAAGTGTTGTTGTATCCTTCGACCAAGACTTTTTAGTAGCCACCACGGAGTTTGGATGTGTGCCCAGATTATGGCCACAGGCTCGCCCCTTATTACATTGGCTTTGAAAACATAGTTGGCAAAAAGTAGGTGTATTATAAGGTAGGTACACATCTGCCTCACATTTTTTACGGATGGGAAATCTTCAAATAACTTCTGGACGGACTGTCAGACTTTCAATGATTAAAACCCAGCCATGTTCCTTCTTTTTCCCTTTATGTTCCGGGGCCGGTATCTCTTTCGAACAACCCGCTACCCCGGCAGGCGATGGCCCTGGCAGTCCCCTCTGCTTTGCTGATATCTCTTTGAGGCGCGCGTAGAACACTAACGCGCCGTCGCGTCGATACGGCCTGTCATCACTAGACGGACGGCCGGTGATCAGCCAGATCGGCCGGTATCTATTGCTCATCGTCCACAGGCCTGACATCTGCCTGACTCTGTTATGATTTTACAATTTAATATATGTATAAGGTACTTTAAATTAATGTAAAGAACAGTTAGTATATAGAGGGGGATTACCTTTTAATATTAGTTAACATTTAGGTCACTTAAGAGGCACTTGAACTAGATGCTTTGTTTAATATTAGCATTCTTAATAGCTAATCGATTGTAAGTACTTATGTCTAGACATAAAATGATTAAAATGACAGATGGTTTGCTTGTTTTATTGTTGTTTTGTATCCTTACTTCCTTACTAATATTATAAAAGCGAAAGTGAGTTTGTTTGTTTGTTACCTCTTCAAGCTTTAATGGCTAAACCGATTTTGATGAATTTTGGTACAGAGATAGTTGGGAATCAGGAGACGGCCAAAGGCAATTTTTTTTTAAATAGTGGGATGTGAAGGAGAGAGAGGGAAGAAAGGGAATACTTAGCGTTGCTATTACAAATCAATAAGGCGCAAGGGCAAAAACTGCAGGTAGCTGGTACCTGCAAATCAGGAAAGGGGAACTGTGTTACCCCGAATTTAACGCGAGTGAAGCCGCGCGCAAAAGCTAGTTAATTAAATAAATCATTTATTTCTGATCGAGGTAATCGCCCTCGAGGTAGACCGGGACGAAGGTGGTGACCTTTTTTAAACTTTGCCACTTTGCTTTAGGAAATTCTCCTGTATCATATGTGCGTTTAAAAACATTTTAACTCACATACACAAACAGCCAGACCCGGAACAACTATCTGTAGGTGTTGTAATGTATAACAAAATATGATAAGTAGCGACATCTATACTCTTCTATGTACAACCTTTTAAAATAAACGTCAGTCGTTGCCAGTTCATTGTGCGTATCATTATAGGTTATGGGCTAATCACGCGAGTTTTTAAGTTTATTGGTGAAAATATAGTGCAAAAATGTCGTCAAACCTTATTGCTAGTATCGCAAAGCTAAAGGGAAGAGAAAATTACGAGGATTGGGCGTTTGCTGTGGAGAACTATCTCGTATTGGAAGGCATGCAACAATGCATCACGACCGGCGGTGATCCGAACGACGCGAAAGCGAAAGCAAAAATAGTTTTAACTATAGATCCTAGTTTATTCGTGCATATAAAGAGTGAATCAACTGCAATGGGGCTATGGCAGAAGCTGAAAAAACTATTTGATGATAATGGATACACGCGGCGCATCGGATTACTTCGTAACCTCATTTCAATTCGGCGTGAAAATTGTGATTCTATGTCTCAATATGTCACTTCATTGTTAGAAACAAGCCAGCGATTGAACAATACAGGATTCAAGATAAGTGACGAGTGGGTCGGGTCTTTGTTGTTAGCAGGATTGCCTGAAAAATTTGAACCGATGATAATGGCGGTTGAGCATTCAGGTATTGAGTTAACGGCCGACGCCATAAAGTCGAAATTACTGGATATGGAGGATGGCAGTGAAGTTGGTAAGAGTTCAACACAGAACGCGTTTGCGTCGAAAAGTTGGCAACACAAAGAAAAGAAACAAACGCATAGACAATCGTCATCGCGTAACTTCAACGACAAGTCAAATGTCAAGATCAAATGTTTCAAGTGTAAACAAATTGGACATTTCATGAATAAATGCAAATTAAACACTAATAACAAGGAATCTAATGCATTTAGTGCAATCTTTCTCAGCGGTAACTTTAATCAAACAGATTGGTACATCGACAGTGGTGCCAGCTGTCATTTAACGTCAAACAAGGATTGGTTGTTGAACGCAACAAATCAACACCAAGTGCGAGACATTATTATCGCTGATAAGACGAAAATTCCTGTTGGAAGCAGTGGAGATGTCCAAATAACTACTCTTGTTGGAGAAACCGAGCACAAGAATACAGTTATGGGAGTGTTATATGTGCCAAACTTGGCTACGAACTTACTATCAGTCAGCCAGTTAGTGAGCAAAGGAAACAATGTGACATTTGATGAGATGCACTGTTATATTTATAACCAAAATAATGAACTTGTAGCAATCGCAGATGTGGTTGGAGGTGTATACAAATTGAGAATCAAGCAAATAGATTGTTTGTTGACTTCAGTGTCCGGAAGTGTATGGCATAGAAGATTTGGCCATCTGAACAGCAAAGACCTTAATGTGATGAGGGATGGTGCTGTAAAAGGTATGTCATATTCGGACAAGGCTCAGGTCAGTAAGACTAGCTGCATTGTGTGTTGTGAGGGAAAGCAATTCAGGCTGCCTTTCAGTCATGTTGGCAACAGAGGCGAGGAACTTCTCGAGGTGGTGCACGCTGATGTCTGTGGACCTATGGAAGCCAGGTCTATTGGAGGAATGAAATATTTTTTGTTGTTTGTCGATGACTTTAGTCGGATGGCATTTGTATATTTCTTAAAAACCAAAGATGAAGTATTTTCAATTTTTAAAGCATTCAAGGCGTTAGTAGAAAATCAGACAGGCAGAAAGCTTAAAGTGTTGAGGACAGACAATGGTACAGAATTCTGCAGTAAGGAATTTGAAAATTTCTTGCAATTGGCCGGAATTGTACATCAAAAAACTTGCCCATATACACCGGAACAAAATGGTCTCTGTGAAAGGTACAACCGTACAGTTGTAGAAAAAGCGAGATGTTTGTTATTCGATGCAGGATTAGCAAAACCTTTTTGGGCAGAAGCAGTAAACACTGCAGTTTATCTGCGTAACAGGTCGATCGCATCAGGATTGGACAACAAGACGCCTATAGAGATATGGACCGGGGCTAAGCCAGATGTCAGTAATCTACGTATATTTGGAAGTAAGGCTATGGTACACATACCAAAGGAAAAACGATTAAAATTGGACAGAAAATCAAATGAGTGTATTCTTGTTGGTTATTCAAACAATGTGAAAGGTTACCGAGTTTACAATCCCAAAAATAACAAAGTAACAATAGCAAGGGATATTGTTGTGATTGAGGAGGGGATTGACCAGAAGCAAGAAGTGATACACATTGATATTAGTGAGGGCACTAATGATATCTTTACTATGAAAGGAGAAAGAGAAGAATGTACCCAAGAAGTGGGGAACATGAAGCGCACAAAAACAGAGGAAGAACAGGAGCAGGAAGAGGTACTGAGCCCCAAAAGAGAAACTTACAGCAATGATGAAGAGGGCTTTGAGGACTCCGAAGACTTACTAGCGGCTGAACCTGCGGAGCCTGTGCCAGCCAGGCCACAGCTTTCGTCTCAGCCAGGGCTCTCTCCCGAGTTGCCTGCGGAGAAGCCTGCTAAGCGTCTACGCAAGCAGACTGATCGTTACGGTTTTGGTGTTGTGTGTGTAGGTCAAAGCAGTGAAACAAGTGCAAGTGAAATATCCCTAGATGAAGCGTTGAGGGGACCAGAAAGTGAACAGTGGAAATTAGCTATCCAAAGTGAATTCAAATCATTTGAAGACAATGATGCTTGGGAGTTAGTGGACGTTCCTCACAGTGGCACTGTTGTACCATGTAGATGGGTCTTTAAGCGAAAAATTGATAGTGATAATAATGTCAGGTATAGAGCCAGGCTAGTTGCTAAGGGCTTCACCCAAAAGCCAGGCATTGATTTTGATGAATGTTTTTCACCTGTAGTTAGGCATTCTACATAGTTTGAGATTGTTATTCGCTTTAGCAGTTCAGCTTCATTTAGATATTTGTCACTTGGATGTAGATACTGCATTTTTAAATGGTTTCTTAAATGAAAATGTGTATATGATGAAGCCACCAGGTTTTCAAGTTAGTGATGATAATGTGAACAAGGTTTTGCGTTTAAAACGTGCTATTTATGGCCTAAAACAATCATCAAGGGCATGGTATAAGAGAGTTGATGATTTGTTGCAATCCTTAGGTTATAAAAAATGTAAATTAGAACCATGTTTGTTCACAAAAATGGATAAAAATGTAAAGATCATTATTGCATTATATGTTGATGATTTCTTTGTATTTTCAAATAATCAAAAAGAAACAGATTTGTTAAAAGAAAGTTTGTCATCCAAATTTAAAATTAAAGACTTGGGATGTATTAAAAATTGTTTAGGTATGAATGTAGCAATGGATAAAGAGAATGGTACTATAACTTTAAATCAAGAGAAATATATTGATGAATTACTGTTAAAGTTTAATATTTCTGATTGTAAGTTTGCAGATACACCAATTGAACCTAAACTGAATTTAACTAAAAGTGAGAATTGTGACAAAAAATTACCTTATCAGAAACTGATTGGTTCGCTTATGTATATAGCTGTGCTCACACGTCCTGATATTGTATTTTCAGTAAATTTTCTAAGCCAATTCAACAATTGTTACACTACAGAACATTGGGCCTATGCAAAGAGGATTCTAAAATACTTAAAGAAAACTAAATCTATGTGTTTAAAGTTTTCAGCTAGTGGTAATAATCAGTTAGAAGCTTTTGTAGATGCAGACTGGGCCAGTAATGTAATTGATAGGAGATCTTATACAGGATATTTCTTTAGGCTGTCAAATTGTGCAATCTCTTGGGAAACTAAGAAACAAGTTACTGTAGCACTGTCCAGCACGGAGGCTGAATATATGGGCATTTCAGAATGCTGTAAAGAGGCTGTATATTTGCGAAATTTATTATTCGAATTAACTAATGTAACTTATACTATACCAATATTTAATGATAATCAGTCAGCCCACAAGCTCTCAGCCAATCCTGTTCACCACAAAAGGTCCAAACATATAGATGTGCGGTACCATTTTTGTAGAGAGAAAGTAGCTAATGAATTTGTAAAAATAAAATACTTGTCGACTTCAGAGATGCCCGCAGATCTACTTACTAAGGGTTTATGTAAAATGAAACATTATAATTTCTTAGGAATGTTCGGTTTATTTGATAAAAGTAATATGTAATGGATATATTGTTATATGTAGGATGCATCTTTTATTTTGTTAAGTGGGGATGTTGTAATGTATAACAAAATATGATAAGTAGCGACATCTATACTCTTCTATGTACAACCTTTTAAAATAAACGTCAGTCGTTGCCAGTTCATTGTGCGTATCATTATAGTAGGCCATACAAATATTTGTTCCGTGCGGGAATCGAACCCGCAACACGCAGCGCAGTAGTCGATCGCTCAACAACTGCGCCAACCGTGTCGACAATCTTGGCGTATATGCGGGCGAACATGTCCAGATATCGCACAGAGAGAGATTTGGAAGGGAAGGCTTTTGCCCAACTGTGGGACAGTTGAGACCCTATAAATAAAATCTTAAAGGATCTATGGTCACTGCAATACAATGTGTAACTTAGTTTTAACATTTTTTTTTTACAGAGCAACGTTGTTTTCTTGTAATAGTTTTTCAGGTGTTTTTTTCATGTGCCGCCTCGAGACAGTAGCAAGAAATTAAATATTTTACATGTTTAGTTATTATTATAATTAACGTAAATGTTTTTGTAAGATTGTACATATGGGCTCAGTTTGACGGAAATAAATAAAATATCTACTGAAAAATAAAATTATCTTTTTTTCTAACCTTTATCCGGTAACTGGTCTGAACTAAAATAAACTACTTACAGGATTTTTTTATGGCCGACATCTAATAAATACTTAGATATTTGAGCCTGAAACCGTGAAAACTTTATTTCAGATACCAAACTCCTACTTTCAGTATTGATACAAAAACAATGTTAAATTCTTAGATCTTTATCAAACTTATTTAAAACATCGAATCTTCTTACAAAATAGTTTTGCGGAAATCCTTACGATGTTTTTTCCTTTTCACGCAGGATTCGATAAAACTCATGGGCCATATACAATAGGCCTAGTTGAACCTGTCGCCGAAAAAACAAAGTAATCTTACTTCATGGAAGTTATTACTCGGTCTGTTGTGGCAGACGTTGGGGATGAAAAAATATAAAGTTATTTTTAGAAGTTGTGTACCGAATAGTAGGACAGTAAGCGTAGAGCTCAGAAGTAATCTGTGGGTAGAATAAATGACCTTAGTTACTCGTAGACGAAGACACATTTTCGTAATAATTTTGCAGTTTCCTGAAAGTTTTGTTGCCGACCCAACATTGAAAACTTTTCACACGACTTAACAGTTGGTGTTCATTTAATTGTTGGAATTCATCCTGTCTGGACTTACCAGGCCTTCTTGCAGGAATCTGTCTTTCTAAATGACCAGGGCCTGAATATCGGTAATTATCAAGTAATTGTAGGTTATTTGGATTATCAGAACGTGCACGTTTTTTATTGTTTGATTACGACTTAATTTCTAATATTGACCGTTATAAAAATCTTAATATCGTTCATTTACTTACTCCGGACAACGCAAGTACAATTAAAAGTCCATTTTTATATGATGAACTTGAGCACTAGGATTTTATATAAATTCATATTTTTTGCTGATAGGAAATTCCTCAATACAAAACTCGAATCTGCCTAGCCTGGAGCATCCAGAATTATATTCCTAAATATTTTCCGTAAGTCTATAAATATTAACAGAGGAAACGCCGCGGTAACAGTTAGTCTCATCTATCAACTCCGTTGTAAAGAGGTGAGTGCATGACTAGCAAGTCACAAGCACTCTTCTACAACTTGTTTTTAGACACATTAAGATTTGCACGCACTTGTCTAAGCACTACAACTTACGATTAAGCTACTAAGTATTGTGGTTTTTGTGTAATGAGGTTTCCTGTTTGTCGTTTATGTTTGTTAACTAGTTTTGTTTGATCCTTTCCTTGCTTGTTGTTTCATGTAAGCTTAGTAAATTCAGCAGGCTTTTTTCTTCGTCTTATCTGTGTGGTTAGCATCTAACTTGATGTCGGAGGTTTTATGCGCCTTTGATCTGACTGTTTTTTTGAGGATGGGAAAATTATGAAGTCACTTTTCCCGTTCTGTGCGGAGCGGGGGGAGGAGGGGTGTCAGCCTTTTACTAACTAAAATCCACCCATGTTCCTTCTTTTGCTCTTAATGTTCCGGGGCCATGACACTAGCCGAATCAAAACAGAGAGCGGGGTTGCGGGTTGTTCGAAAGAGATAGCGGTATCTCTTACATGCCGTCGAGAAATAACTCTCAAGCATGTTGGTTTGGTTTCTTGAACGACGTTTTCCTTCACCGAAGCAAAAGATAATATTATAGGCACAAGAATCTGAAGAATCACAGGTGCGTATCTTAGATAAGAACTCGAGACTATTTAGCAGGGCTAACTATCGCACCACTTGGCTATCAATGCATTTAATGAGGGAACAGGTATCATTATCCGCCATGTTCCATCTTTCAGGTCTCATCCAGGTCTTACCCGCGACTTCTATATATCCGCCACCCATTTAATTAGTAACTTTATGTGTCCACCGATTGGACATTTGAAGAAATAGACAAACATCGAAGAAAAAATATTCCTGAACAGTTTTGTTTAGAAATACGAGTATGTCATCAATGTTTAAATTAATTTATCGTTTCAGGCGTTAATTATGCATACCATGTTGACCTAATTTCGATCATCCCAAAAATATGTCAGACATACTTTTTCTCAATAATAAAGCAACTCGATCCCAATTAGAGGCGTCAAGGATACCATTACGTTATTTGATACAACTTTCTCCAAATTATTCTTTATTGGCTATTGAGGTTTATGAAGTGACATCGGTTTCGCAGATATATGGTAATTGTTCAATGGAAATAATGATGTTATGACGTCAGGAGCTGACGGTGCTTTCTTTTATAATTATTTCCATTTGCGTCGGTGAATAAGTATTTTTATTTAGGGTAAAGGTCGGGATAGACGCCACACCTTTAGAAATAATTGTTTATCTACCACTACAAGAATCAAAATATTTTAATCGGTGGCGTTGGCAACTTGATGGTACTGCAATATACAAGGTGTTAACGGATCCTTCATAAAGCGTTAACCACGCGTTCTGTACATCGAATTATGTTATTTTATGCAAAAAATATTGTTGGGAATTGGAAAAAACGTTTTTTTTTTGGGGTGAAAAAACTCGGTTTAATGCGGGAGGGACCTAGGGCCTTTTTTAACGTGAAGTTTTTTCTCAGCGCTCATTGGTCGATTGGTCGGGTGTATGTCGATTTCGCAGCCCCAAATAATAAAAAATAGTATCTATAAAAAAATATAACTAAGCCTTTTTAAAACATGTCTGAAATCGTAAGATAGCACATTCGTGTTTTTTTTATCGAGCTAACTAATTTATGTCTAATATGTTGTTGTTGTCAATGTTTGACTTTCAAGCCTTCGTTTATATGTTCAACATTAATAAAATATTTTTTCATGGTGTTCTTTTTTATATTTGTGGATTACCAAAGGCACAAAAAATTGGTAGAACCTCGCCTTAAAACATTGTGGTTATGGTGCTCCGGGCAAACTCGGGCTCAGTTTCACTACAAGGAAAAAATGCTACAGATCGAGTTTACTGGAAGGTCTACTACAATATGCGTTTATACTAAGTTGAAGTCATCATCATCTGCCTAGCCTTTTCCCAACTATGTTGGGGTCGGCTTCCAGTCTTACCGGATGCAGCTGAAAATCAGAATTTTACATGGAGCGACTGCCTATCTGGTCCCATGATAAGACTGGTTGTCAAACTTTAGAGACACTGACTACCTGTAACTACTGTCAAAGATCTTCAATTGACAGCTGGGACCAACAGCTTAACGAGCTTTGCGACGCACGGAGGAAACTCGGTATGTAACGTATGGTCACCCATCCACAGACCAACCTAGGCAAGCGCGGCTTAACCGACCCGAGCGGCTGCTATTATTTAGCCACGAGTTATAACACTAAGTTGAAACGTAATGTTCTAAAAGTAAAATAATACATATCATTGTGAATATATCTCCTAGCTGCATGACGAGGCTGACTCCGACTACATTATGTCATGTTAAACAGGTTCAAAGTTCCAGTGATGGGTTCATAGGGTTGTCTAACTTCTTGTTTTGGTACGAGGAGAAGATGAGAGGGCTTTATGGGATTAAAAAAGCTGGCTATTAGGTATTTCGGAAAAGCTGGCTATTAGCACCTAAGCGTTATACAACTTTCAAAATAGATATTTCAGTTAGGGCTCTGGAAATGATTTTTCGTCAAATTCTGGTCTTTTATTATCGCCTCGACGAACATCTGTCGAAGCTCTCCTTAGGCGGTTGGATCAAGGGCCTGATTCAGAAGACAGTTCTCCTCGATACGGCCCGCATTGTGAGGAGGTTCCTGTCTCTGGAGCCCTAACCACCGGTAGCTTGGACCCTGCTCCCGATACCGGCGGAGACCTATTTTTATATTTTTAAATGTTTTTCTATTTTTTTTTTTAAAGAAATATTTAAAAATGTATTTATAAGTGTTACAAATGAACAAAGGAAATAGTAAGGATATTGATTACGAAAATTGGAATGACTTTCCTTGTTTAGCAATTTCTGGAAAAAATGTGCCTCAAAAATGCTCTTTACAAGCTTTTGCCAACCCTTAAGCACGTATTAATTTGATGACGATGTACTCGACATACCTTCTGTTGCAAGATAAGGGTTTTCCAGCGAAACAACTTCACTCGACGCCATTTCCGATAACGATTTGTAAGGAAATGTGTTCCTCGCATGTAGCAACCGCCGACAAGGAAGTAGAATGTGCAAACGTATAAAAGTGAAATATCTCGTTCATTTATTCTTTTATTTACATATAATTAAATTTTTAAATATTTCTTAAAAACAAAAAAAAAAACATTTAAAAATATAAAAATAGTAGCCCACCGGTATCGGGAACAGGGTCCAAGCTACCGGCGGTCAGGGCTCCAGAGAAAGGAACCTCCTAACAATGCGAGCCGTGTCCAGGAGTACCGCTTTCTGTATCAAGCCCTTGATCCAGCTGCCTAACGAGAGCCTCCTCAGGTATTGGTCGAGGCTTTTGGCAATTAAGCCATTGGCAGATACGACTATCGGCACAATGATCGCTGAGTCCACATCCCACATGTCGACAACCTCGCGAGCCAAGTCAATATACTTCATTTGCTTATCTTTCTCGGCTTTCACGAGGCATCATGCGGAACTGTTATGTCAACAATCATTGCGCGCCGCTCTGATCGATCCACCACCACTATATCAGGCTTGTTGGCAACAATAGTCCTGTCAGTGATGATGGATCGATCCCAGTACAATGTGATATTGCCATGTTCGAGAACTGGGTCGGGCTCATACCTGTAGTATGGCACTTCCGATTCCACAAGGCTGTATTTTTTTTTGTGACGACGATGTTAATTTTTTTATACCTATATTTTTTTCTTTTACTCCTGTATATTTTTATATTTCATACAGTTTGTTAAGGTTGTCAGTGGCCCGACCCGAGAGTCTAACAACTAGTCTTACTAAGGGATATCGTATTATCCGGTACTAACTGGGATGCAGAGGTCAGATAGGCAGTTGCTCTATATTAAATATTATTCAATTGCACCTGGTTAGACCGGAAGCCGCTCCAAATGATAATGTAGATAGATGACGATGTCCTGTAATATTATAGTCAAGTTGTTGCATGATAGTGTATGTAAGTAATATAAAAAGAGGTCTGTTGATAATAATTACTGTAATCATTGTCTAACTGATAAAATATAAGTTCAGGCTCAATCCTGTCTACCGGATAAGTATCAATAAGTTTAAAAAATGACATTAGTCGCTACACAACACATAATTTCTTTTATTACGTTATCAAGATAAGATAACACTAAAACATACATGATTAAATTCACTGATAAATATTCCTAGTAGAGCTATGTCTTATATATTCAAAAGTACGTTCACTCACACCGCAGATACCTATGTAACTAAGATTGTACTAAGGAAGTTGACAAGCCAAGATAACATGCACAGAAACGCAGTTTTATTAAATATCTATGCATTTTGTCGTATGTACAAACATCGATTGACGGTGTGTTGCAATCGAGAAGTTGGATACGAGTAGGACTTCCCGAAGATACATTTGTTGAAATTGATGACAAATGTATGAGTAACTAGTAATGCTTGATGTGCCTAAGTGATTAAAACATAGTAGGACAAGTTATCAGTCATTGTACTTCCTTTTTGACGTGTTATGTAGTAACTACACAATGACAAAGAATTGTCATCAGTTGGAATAGTTTGATGCGAGGGTCGAAAGCCAGACACGTCGTACGAATCGAAACCAGTTGCCTACATTCGGTTCGGATGGACATTTTAGGACATAAGTCTATTACCGACTGTCTCTAGACGATTTCGCACCGATAAATGTGATTGCTCCTTAAAGGAGTTGTTGAGAATAGCTTCCTTTGCAGAGACTTAACAAACGGAAGTCTTCACTTGAACTAGACTTAGGAAAGCTAGAGCGCCCATCTGGCCACATTAGTCTACTGAAGGACTGATGTCTAGACCGGAAAATTCTTGAGTTACGAACGATTCAAATTATCGGTTAAAACGGGATATCTTGTTGAAATGAGAAATTGTAGAATACGCGATGAATGCGATATGATATGTGTGTTTGATATGCAGTAGGCGAAACAGTGAAATTCGGGCAAAATTTTGAGCTTATTCGGGGAAATAAATATCCATTTGATTTATTAAGTCCTGTAATAAAGGCAGTTAGTAAAGAAGAAACTAATCTGAAATGCAAATGTTTATGAAATTAATCCTGCATGCAGCATGTTATATAATATAATTTCAATCCTATACAAAATATCCCTAATATGTACTGGTTAGACAACCCCAATGAAATATTCTTTTTTAGAACGATGTCTCGAGGTTACCGTCAATGTGTCTTCGTGGGGACATTGTCGTAACTTTCCTCTCGAATAATACACTACTTTCTTTACATAAACTTATGATTATTCTGTCCCATCTGTTTCTTTAATCCAAAAGATTATGTCTGGGTTTCGACCTTGGTAGACAGACATTGTGTACTTAATATTTCACATACAATACTTATATGGTAAGTAAATACTGGCACAATGAAAATTTCGCCTTTATTTATTGTTGTTCGTATCAAAATATTGCTCAGAAGTGTCAAGGATGTGATGGCGAGAAACATATAAAAATAAGATAAAAACCTTTGGCGTCACTTAGCTTAAAACCTCGAATATTATGAAATTGGGTGGGAAAAATGAAAGCAGCTAAATATTCTGACAGTTGCCATGCACAAAAACTGGCTATGGTATTGTTTAATTTATAAAAAAAATGCCATAGATGACGAAATAATGTCTCTCATCGCGGATTTTGAAAGGTGACTTCCGTTTATCGGAATAAATACCATTAAATTCTTCTGCAATACTTGACAAATATTTCAACAATTGATCCTTTCCTGGTTTATTTATCGAAGTATGTTTACATACATAATTACTTAATTGAATTATTAATGAGAATGAGAGATGCTTTACAAGACATAAAACCTGAACCTCCATGCTTAGGGGAATTACCTCCAAGGGTTCACAGAGTTGAGGGTCAAAACTCAAGACGTTTAAGTTGTGTACAAAAATGTCGTATTTATATGTAATTAGTCTGTGCAACTGTTATGTGACTTTGACGAGGCGAATAAACAATCGAGTGTCAACACTTGAAGGAGCGATGACTCGCACGCCGGCGACGCGGGCGCACGATGTTTGCGACTGCCTTCGACTCGACAGCCTAGCAAACTATCTACTCGTTGAGCTACATGTAGGTACGTATTATGGTACGTTCACACTGGAGTCCGTTTTACAAGCCCGTCTTATCGTACACGTTTTTGTATGATGGAGTTCACACACACGACAACACTAATCCGTTTTATAGGATCGAAGATGTACGGGGCACGCGAACGTTGCATCCAGTAGCGACAGTTCCTGTAAAGCGGACTCTATGTGAATGCACCCTTACTAGGTAAAATATAAGTTGAGAAGTTGGGAGAATACCATTTTTGAAACATATCATACTAATTCAGTGGGTAAGGTAAGTTTTATTTTTACGCATAATGAATTTCTTTAAAGCATGATGTAGAAGTAAAAATAAAATTTGTTAAGCATGCTAAATGGGATTGGATGAGAGAGATTGAGAGTTTCTTGTCTTTAGACGAACTAGGTGTGACTGGGTGTTTCCAATTCATTATTACTCTATAAGTAATCAAGAAGGAAATTGTTGTGTGAATGTCTATGGGTGTAAGAGTAGCGAAAGACCAATGAGACGACGAGAAAGGAGGTGTGATGAGATGACGAGTAATAGAAAAATGTATGAAAGAATAAGACTGCTGCGTCGTCCTCAAATAAATTGGGCTTTGGGTAAGAGAATGATAAAATATAAGTTTTAAATATAGCCTTTTTACGAATGGGAAATCCTCATATAACTTCCCCCTCTCTGAGCGGAGCTGGATGGAGTGTCACACTTTTACTGACAAAAACGGCTCGGTTTTAGTCAGTAAAAGTGTGACCACCCATGTTCCTTCTTTTGCCCTTTATGTTCCAAGGCCGCGGTTACTCTTTTGAACGACCCTCAACCCCGGCAGGGTTATTTAATATTTTGCCTTTGTTAAACAGTATGAATATTTTGTTAAAAAAGTTTAACTTACTAAAAATGTGTTGGGAAATTTATGCATTTTATCAAAATATCAATTGGGTTCCTCTAATTCTTATCTTCACCTTTTTACTCTGATACCCAGCAATAAATACAACACTGAGTATTAAATATTGTCACTGTTATCAAAAGAATTCCATTTTGTGAATTCCAAATTTTTACGAGCTTAAAATAAATTAATTTCAATAGCCTTCGGAACAGATAGATATAAGCCGGGATTATATTCCGGGACACATCGTATACACACTCGATAAAATATTGAATAAACAAAATGTATGAATAGAATATGATTCAAGCAAATTACGTATTTATGGAAAAGTAATATGTGCTTCTTTGGCTGGTCTATGATAATACTGTTGTAATCAGTAGATTAGGGCCGCCCACTTGGCTTGCCATAGAGTTTTGACTCTATGCGCCATAAGAGATACGGGATAGACGTTAATGTACGAATTTATAGTTTTTGATGTGAACGGTTCGGCGGCGACGGTGACTGTGCCTAGAGTCGGTTTAACTGAGGCGATAACACGCAGATTAAGGCGGCTTGAGACAGCTGGAGGATTTAAGTTTATTGTGTCAATATTATTGTAATTGAATATTGTAAATAATTAGATGATGAAAGTTGTGCACCATGCTGAAATAGGGGTCTTTTGGCCTCTTGCCTCGTGTCCAATGTGTATTTATTACCAGTTTGACTGATCTATTACATTATCAAAAATCGTTGTGCTGCGTTATTTTTAAACATCGATTCGAAATTCGAAAGCTGTCGAGCAGACAGTGGTTCTGAAAAAACAAATGAGGTTGGTTTTATTGAACTGAAGCAAAATTATAGGCGTTCCTTTACCGTATTTCATAATTTAATTTTATTGTGGCATTCGCCTGTAATGTAACAATCGAAGACTCGTTTTTTTGGCAAATAATCGCTTCGGTGGTTGATACAAATTGTATCGTTTCAGGTTGCGCACTGAGCTCGGTCCATTACAAGCGAAAGTGGTGTGGGGAGGGAACGCCTTTAGGTTTAATTAGCTTACAGTATTATTCCAGTGCTACACATGAGGGATTATATCGTAATCGTACGTCATTTAACTTGATTCTCGGCAACTCTTATTCAGCTGCTACCAGTCACCCAGCGAAGAAAGTTGATTCAGCTTGCGAGTAAGGTTGTTCTACGTTACGCGGTCTTCACTCAAGAACACGAGCTACGGCTAATATGGCCGCCCATTTTTTTTTTAAATTTGAAATTTCTCCTGTATCGTGGGTGCGTTTACAAACATTTAAACTCACATACACAAACAGCCAGACCCGAAAGAACAATCTGCAGGCCATACAAATATCTGTTCCGTGCGGGAATCGAACCCGCGACACGCAGCGCAGCAATCGATCGCTCAGCCACTGCGCCAACCGTGCCGTCAAACACGTGTCATTGCCGCATTAGTTTGCTTGTGAACACCACCACGCCTGTAATCTCCGAAGGGTTAGGCAGATGCGTACATAATAATACCCCCTTATTTCGCCAGTTATGTCTCTGCCCCATGTAATCCATGCATGTCCGGAGCGAGTGGGAATGGGAAGCGGTCACCACCTTCTGCGAAGCAGTAATGCTAGCAAAGGAGGTGGCCGGGCGTTTGAGGGAGAGAACATCAAGCCAACCCAGCCGCCGCGGGAGACGACTCCCGGCCACCGTAGATGCGGGCCTGTGGACGGTGAGCAATGGGTAGCTCACCGTCCGTCCTTCTATTGACGACAGGCCGTGTCGACGGCGCGTTAGTGTTTCACGCGCGCCTCAAAGAGATGTCAGCAAAGCAGAGGGGCTTGCCAGGGCCTCCGCCTGCCGGGGTTGCGGGTTGTTCGAAAGAGATACCGCGGCCCCGGAACGTAAAGGGCAACAGAAGGAACATGGGTGGGTTTTAGTCAGTACAAGTCTGACATGCCCCCCCGCTCCGCCCAGAGCGGGGGAAGTCATTGAATGATTTCCCACCCGAAAAAAAAAGCCCCATGTAATAGGGGGCGAGCTTATTACCATCATCTGGGCACAAATCCAGACTCCGTAGTTGTGATTGAAAAATTGTTGGAAAAACCCAACAACACTTTTCTCGACCTGGGAATGGAATTCATGACCTCATGCTCGAGCTTGCGACCAATAGACCAATCAGGCAGTCTCAGGCTGTCAATTTTATGTCGCCATTTTGGTGCCACAGTAGTGTAAGAGGTTTTATATCTTAACCAAACCCGAATGTTTAAATAATTAAGAAGAAGACTAGAGAATGGCGTAAGAAAAGTGTGTGAGATGTATCGGTCAAACACGATTAAAAAAAAGGAACTATGTACAGTAGTACATAGTTACTAATACACCCAATAGTTGGCAAAACATCGGTATGCGATTATCACTTCTATAATATCCAACATAAAGTCCGGTTCTACCTAAGTTGCCGTCATAGCTCTGTGTAGCGTTGAATAAATTATTGTCTATAACTTTTTTATATTGTTTTATTGGTATGAAAGTCCGTGAGTTTTCGTTATTACCTTCTATATGGTCACCTTACGAAACACGTTGTTTTATGCCTCACGAGGCTTTACTAAGTGTTGTATCTAATGGTAATGGCCCATGCGCATGTCATGCCATCACTAATAATATCATAAATATGGTAAAGATAATATGATAATTATTTGTTGGATTCTTTTAGAGTTTATGTAGAATAGTTGAATGGAAGAAAGTGGTTTTCCTAGCGGGATGCACGTGATGTGATCGTAATTTTTTTCGAATGTGTTTTTAAAACTGTTTTGATATTTTTGACCAGTAGCAAAAAGACATGGACTCATAAATGCTAACAAAAAAAAAGAAATTACTCCTATGCTAACCATTTTTTTTAAATTTTAATTGAATAAAAAAGTAAAAACATGTTAACACAATTGCTTAAAACCTATGCATATGTAGTAACAAGGTAATAGGATAAATTGCGTCAAATAGTTTGCAGTGTCAGCCTGTATTTCAGCAACTACAGCCCTCGAGTAAGGTGTAAATTTTATTTTATTTTTTTGGGATGGAAAATCATCAAATAACTTCCCCCGCTCTGGGCGGAGCGGGGAGGATTGTCAGACTTGTACTGACTAAAACCCACCCGTGTTCCTTCCATTGCCCTTTACGTTTCCGGGGCCGCGGTATCTCAATAAGGTGTAACTTGTGATCCTCAAAATAAAATTTTATTTACCAAAAATATGCTTAAAATTAAGTTATAGTTTTTTTTCTTTGTTAAAAAAAACCGTTGCCCCACACTAGGAATTTTTCCTGTATTGTGGGTGCGTTTACAAACATTTAAACATACAAAGACAAACAGCCAGACTCGGGAAAACTATTTGTAGGTCATAGAAATATTTGTTCCGTGTGGGATCGAACCCGCGACACGCAACACGGCAGTCAATCGCTCAGTCACTGCGCAAACAGTGCCGTCACTAAGTAAACTAAATAAATTAATAAATTTAAAAGGTACAGGAGCATGTCCTCGGTATGTAAGTTGATAAAAATGAGTGTGTGTTTAAAACATTATATCTGTAATTTCAAGAATAGTTATCGATGGAACAAGTATGGCAGTTCTGCTGTCCCATTTTTTACTCCCGAATTTATCAAGTCTTTGACTTTCATTTTAAGCTCTAGAGTTCACTGGAATATATTTGTGATTTGTGTCAGCGATTAGAGAAGATTTATTTCTAATTATTTACAATAAACTTTTAAACCTATCTAAAGTCTATTTTATTTTGTTTTCCTAGCAATAAATGTTATAACTAAATACAGTAGCCATGCTGTCATTGTAATTAATATTTTCATTAGATATTAAAATTCCATTACACCTAGTTATTTGAGCACTTACTTGTAAATCACATGAAGCGGTCCACATTTAGCCTTACTTTGTAAAGCTAGTAAAGATGAGAGATGCATACCTACTAGTTAAAAAACTAAGCTTAACTAAACTAGGTTTTTCTTTTCAATTGCCTTTCGCAGTCAAAACGGTATGTTTGAGAACCGTAGACTTACAGAATTGTAACATAATATCAACCTGAACTGCGGGAATGCCCCACTTTCTCTCTCAAAAAGAAAAGTTGTGTCTCAACAGTGGGAACATTACAGGATTACTAAAGGCTTATAAGATTACTTCTAGATAAACATTCAGACTCGCAGTAAATCTGTTTTACAAGTTGTACAGACAGCAAAGGAGATGACTAACCAGGCTGGTCAGAAAACATAAAAATTTTCTTAAAAATCCTTGAATCTTTTCGATTAAGTTTCATTATTTGATAAATTGTTGACGTCTATGGATTCCATTTCTTGAGGCTTGTTATTTAGCTGACTGCACACAAAAAACCACAGTCTGATATTTAATTCAATATTTTTGAATGAACCTTACGTCTGCTTTCGATCTAAACCGGTGTTGTACTTACGCGACACCGGTTCACTAGTAATTGGTAATATTATAAAAATATGTTCTACCGAGTAACCGAGCCTTTGTATGGCATTCATTACATTAAACTTACAAACTATAAAACGCACAGTAGTTCTCCCAAATATTATGTTTATGACCATACAACGTTCATCGTTTAGTTCGGATTCGTTTCAGATTATTCGGAGTTACGCAAGTAGGCTCTCTATTGTTCATATGACGTTTCACAATACGCTTCCAGTGTAACAGCTCATCCGTTTATTGAGATTTTACTGATGTTTAATACGCTATAAATATTTATTTATTGCCCTGCCACTAATACGCTATATCATTCATTTTATTGCGTTGCGTTAAAAATTTATATCCCACGATACTTCGTCTTACTAATTTGATTTTGTTGAATATGAAATTAAAGACTGATTAGATAGGTTTTTATTGTATTTTGCATAATGAATCGGTGTTAGTGAAAACACAAAATGGTGTTATTTTTGTTTATGTCACTTATCGCATTATGGCTACTGTCAATATTCTCGTCAGTCTTTGCATACGACGTTGCATCAAGGAAATCCCAGCTCCGTTAGAAATAAAAATGCAGTTAAATAAAAGTAGGGTAAATATATGCGGATTAATAAAGCCCAAAACAGCCAAAATATGTATTTTCTTAATCTGATCCGATTAAGAATGGAGGTCATTGATCAGATTTCCATCCATCTGGTTACATCACTAAAGTTATGTTGATGGAATGTCATCTCGGTAAAATAATCCAGGCCCTAAAATATTCCATAGGGAAAAGGTATTTTTTTTTCATGAAAGGACAGGACATAAAGGATTTTCCTCAGACACTTTTTCATTGGCCGAACTCGTATAGAAGTATTATGATAATACTTAAATAATTTTTCGCCTCAGCAACTCAAATGTGTAGGTTTTGCGATTTTACTCACTGCGTGAGGCAAAGTAACATCTTAATTTTTCAATCAAGAGAACCGCGCCTTGTCATTGTTACGTTCAGAAACGTTCAATTGGAAGACATTTATGATAAGAATAATTATGTTTTTTCAAAGTAATAAGTAAATTATTGATTTTTCAGCTTATTATTGTTTTTAAACGAAAATAGTATTTATTGCAATAGATAAAACTAACATTTAACTTAAAAATAAGTTAAATGTTAGTTTTATCTATTGCAATAAATACTATTTTCGTTAAAAAATAATAATTATTTTTAGTTTCAACAATATGATATTTAAAAATAAAATATATATGGTGCTGTTTCAGAACGTGCCTATAAACGTTATTGCAATTCAATCTATTCAGTCCTGTCCATTCCTGTTCATTGTTTAATCTTGGAACTAAGCACACGAAAAAGAAAGAACATTTAATAAAAATAAGGTTAAGAACATCATAATAAATAATTCTGTTCGTTATACAACATGAAATACATAACGAGCGTGATGAGATCAAAGTAATTTGTGTTCTCAGATCGTGTGTTAAACGAGAGCAAAATTATTTTCATATCGTATCTTTGATTTCCTCGCCACACTCAGGCTTCCCCTAATATCCCTTGCTATGCTCGTAAAACCAGTACTAGCAGCAAATAATAACTTTGCCCTCTTGTTGGACAAATAACTATTCTTAATACAGTACAGCGTGGCACCTGCTATATTAAAGTCCCATGTAACAGGGGGCGAGCCATTTGCCATCAATCGGGCACGGATCCAGACTCCATTTCTGCTTCTGTGAAAATCCTGATGTAAAAACCCTATAACACTCTGCCTGATCCAGGAATCGAACCCAGGACGCAGTCGCGCTTTCGACCACTAGACCGACGAAGTAGTCAGACCACTAACCATCCAACTTGTCCAATTCAATACATAAAACTGATCATAGGCAATACTGGCGAGATGTAGACAGATTGTTCTCGCGTCGCCTACAAACAACATAAACGGCCCGATACCCCATTCACTCCTACGTCTTGCGAGGGCAGATAAGCTGCTACTAATATAATCTCAATTCCCAATAATCAAAATTGACTATCAGTAACAGCTTTACATATTCATAGTCAATAATCTAAATTTATTTCAACATCTACTCCGTTTGTTTCCACTTACGATCTACCAATGAGGCTGTCTAATACAGGGAGCTCTGGATATACAGTGTGTCCCAGGAAGGTGTTGTCATCTTCAGGGTGTGATTCAAACCACCAGACTGAACAACTTGCTCTATAGGGCCACCATAGACGTAACGAAAAGAAAACCGCTGTTTCATACATTTGGGTCGAGTATGTTTTGACGAAACAGTTTTTTCGGAATCCCATGAAGAATTTTTTATTTATATATTTGGATCTCCAACAAAGGATACACAGATACATTATGATACACAATTCAATAGCTTGTTTTAACCGTGTTCCTTCAATTATATAAGACTAGAGCATGCACATACAACTAGGTGTTAACACATAAATGTTTATAAAAGTCAAAATTGTAAACTATATTATTATTATTGAGTTATAGTTCGATAGGTCTGCATCTATCCCTGAAATGCGAATACATTTTTCTAATACACGCTGTAGCTATTAGAATAGCTGTGACCCTCGCCCTTATGCTAATTCACGGATAGTTATACCAATTAAAATGTTAACAATAGCACCGTTGTACAAGCTACAACTTTATTGAAAATATACCGGTTTGGCACACGACAGCCACCGGCTCACATCTTCATTCTATAAGCCAAGCTTTGCATAATAATGTTTCCCTAATTAAAATTTTGAATTCTTAAAATAACAATACATGTTTGCGATTAAATTCTATTGTAAGTTGGTCGGTAACAGCGATTCTATCTGATCTTTATGCAGATTGTTTGAGAATAGCTGCTTTTAAATTCATAGTAAATAATTTTGAAGCAATCTACTCTTTTATTATTCAAATGTGTTTGGTTGTTCCTTTGTAAGGTAACGGGCAAATAATGCAATGTTAGAACCATAAACCGGTTGAAATAGGAGAGATATGGTGCCGAATAACGTCTTCATCAAAACGCTAATTTGAAATGCATTCAAGTTAGCAATATTGTAGAAATGAAGACTTAACACTACTAAGATGTTAATAAAATGTGTTTAGTCCGTGCTTAAATAACAATTAAAATACATTGCAAACATGTATTTTGCTAAAAATAAGACGCTGTAATTAATCAAAATATGTATAAATTGAAGGATTTGCAACTAAAGATACGCCATACCCGCAAAAGATCAGAACAATTATTTGCTAAGCCGCAGCAGATTAAAAAACGTATTAGAATAAACCCAAAAATAAATAATAAAAAATCTACAACACAAATTATTTGTTTGTCAGATTCGAATCAATATTCTTTTGATTCGCACGTTAACAATACAGGGTGTAACATCAATCAAAATGATTTCAAAAGTAACACCCCGTTGCGGTGACAGCGGGGAATCGATACATAGTGTGGGGACGGAAATAAAAACCGGTATCACTTCCTATTTCACCCTTCGGCTTCCGTACGAACCGCAACCTCTTTTTTTGTTGACGATCTATTTATGCCATTGCTTCCCTTCAGAGAATTTGTAAAGAAATATGCCCTTAGCGATGATGTTCGTTTCCCTGCGAAATAATTAAAAAGAAAAGCGCAAGCTCTCTCATTAACATTATACGGCATGAATCGTAAAACCGATACTACATCGTGCTGAACGTCCCCACTTTCCCTAATTTGCACGTGTATACTAATCTCCATCACATTCAGTATTAAGTATAGTAGAGTCTAATAGAAACATTTAGTAGGTAAGCACGAACAAGGTAAAAAGCAAGGCTGCAATAAATTAGTTTTAAGATAATAATAATCGTTGAATCTTTGAGCTTCTGGTACCGGTTTTACAGATGAAACAACATTATCTTTCTTTAATTATGATCTATGGTTATTGTGCAATATTTAACATTCCACAGTTTCAAACAGGTAGTTTGTTAAGCTCTTCTGCTTAAGATGTTGTACAGCAATGTACACCTGATATTAAATTTAACTGATCGCTATCTGCAATTAATTAACAACAGCGATAATATCAAGCAGAAATAATTACGTGGTTGCTCGTACTTATGTTACAAAAAATACAATAAAACAAGCTCGCAATATAAAACTTATGATATGTCAACAACTTTTATTTGCAATAAAATATTCCAATAAAAGGATATTGGTTTAACTGCGGTAGTTAATTTTGACGGTTTTAAGGAATATCTAAGATGGAAATCAGGAACAGTAGCGTCTGTTACTAAAGTGATAGAACAAATTGCTGATAATGAAATAACAAATCACGCGTGCTTAGAAATCGATTTGCTTCGCATCGTGCGTGATGGATGGGCCGGCGCACGCGGCGACGCACATCGACCCCTTTTGTTCATCACCACCGAGGGATTTAGGGCGTGAAGGGTAAATGAATAAATTAATATGAGGCTTTAGAATTTGTAGTTTCGGCCGCAGCTGTTGTCGTGTTTAAATTTGTAATGCGATTCCACTATCAACGATTTAGAATTCGCAAAGTTCAAATATTCGTCGGTAACTACAGTAAGCGGGTCTGCTCTATAAATAAAAATTGAAATCAATTTTGGCGTAATGAACGACGTAGTACAGGTTGTAAATAATAAAAGGAACGATGTTCTTATCAAAGATCTGGTAGTTTAAATGGTTGTCGTAGCAAGGGTATCGGATTTCTGTTTATTACTGCAGACGGTAGCTCTGCAGAAGCTGCTTCTACGAGTGAGTTGTCTTCAAGATCAAGATAGATGAACGATAACGAATAATTTCCAAATCAAGTTTGTCATTAAACTGGTACCTGACTTGCAACTTCGATAATTTTAACTAATGTTGAAGGTGTATTTAATATCAGATGCTGGTTTGATACGCCAACACCTACAATGTTTGTTTATAATGCTTGCGTACTCAGTCGCATTAATATCCCTACTTCACTCATTGGTTTTTATGGTTTCTTTTGTTGTAAGAGAATTTTAATAAAATTCAAATACTCAACACGAAGTATTACTTTGAAAACTTGGTTTTAATATTACATTCGAGAAGATTCCACTGTTGTGTAGACTCAGTAAAGGGCTCGGAGCCTAAACAAGCAAATTAAGGAGCTTGCGTTAAGTAGTTACTCATACTCAATTCTTGTGATGATTTCTTAGTAGGCTATCAATTGAGGCGAACATTTTAAACCTATTTGTTGAGGGCCCATTGATATCAGTCAAAGGGCGTCAGACTCGAGAGAAAGTTTAATGAATGACACTGTAGTCTCACGTTTTCGTTGCATTCAAGTATTTATGTCAATCGAGCGATGCTTCTGGGCTATGGAATCACTGATTACGTAAATAAGTATTAGAAGATTTTTACTGTAATATTTTGAAATTGGCTGCCTTGTGGGTTTAGTGGTCGAAACCGTGACTGCTGAGCAAGAAGTCTTGGATTCGATTCCCGGGCCGGGCAAATTGTTATTGTGTTTTTCTATCTGGAGTTTCTCAGTAGTAGCCACAGAATTTGGGGTTGTGCCCGGTTGATGCGCACTGTTGCATGGCAATCAAAGATAACTGTCGAAATGTGGGTGTATTATTAGGTACACCTCTCTCTAACCCTTCGGGAATACCAGGCGTGTGTAAACCACGTTAAAACGATGACAAAAGCAGCATTCCGCGTTGAATAGTAGTTTTTAATACCTTTGTTTCGTCAGAAAACTTGAATGCAGAATGTACAAATGTCGTTAAAGGATTTCAAAATATTCTCCAAGAAATAACAAAACAGATGATGTCTTCAACAGCCTTTTGTCTTGAAACAGCTGAATTTTAAAGCATTTCTGTATATTCTTGAAATGATTAAACACAATACATAATTATCAGAATACGTGGTGTCAACAATAACCTTTTACAATTTCTGTTATGTTTATTTCCTTGACTTATGGGCGCAAACAAAGACGCGTAAAATGATATAATAATACTGAATGACCATCAAGGGTCATCGTCTTAGACTGCTATTGTCATAATAGTTCCTTCAGTAATAAAAACTTTTGAGAGAGCTGCGGAAGACTATACTTGTTCAGCCCCGTAATCGGCTAGTGTCACATGTACAGTCAGCTAAGGATATACATAACCAAGCTCGTCAGAAATAGTTGTCTTTTTCAGAAACCGATGGTACGTCTTCAACTCTTTAATTTATTTATTGAACTGTTTGTGTTCTATCAAATAAATTCAACTTTACACGAAAAAAAAACATGGTTTTATTAGGATAATGTCAACTGTTTCTGATGAGGCTGCTTACTTATTTCTTTTGTCAGTTTTAAAACCTTTAAATAACAAAGGATTTTAATGTTTTTTTGGCTTAAATAAACGTTGAATATACTCTCTATCAGAAACTGGCCTAGCACGATCACCAAGGATTCGAACTGAGTAGACAAGATTTTGCTAGCATCTTAATACCTTCGTACCACATGCTAGACGACTAGCTGGCACCTGGACCACGAATGTCCATCGCAGGTCTACAGGAAAAGCAAATTCGACAGGCTAGTATGATCATCAACATTAAATAGCTTATAGTGTTTATAGTGACATAGAAATTATAATATCCACACGAATAGCGTCCAGGGGGTCACCAATGCAGTATATTTCTTTATACACAAGACG